>CM067341.1:78629687-79876250 GCA_034376525.1 Nicotiana benthamiana
CAGGTGGGCGCCTGGTTACCAAAACTTGAAATTTGAAAAATATTTCCCTGTTCTCCAGGTGGGTGTCAGATTACTAAAACTTGCAACTTGAAAAATATTCCCTTGTACTCCAGGTGGCGCCTGATTGCTAAAACTTACAACTTGAACAATATTCCCTTGTTTTACAGGTGGGCGCCTTATTACCAAAATTTGGAAAATATTCCTTTGTTCTACAAGTGGGCGCATGAACCGAAACTTGAAATTTAAAAAATATTCCCCTGTTCTCCTAGTGGGTTACTGATTACAAAAATTTTCAACTTGAAAAATATTCCCTTGTTCTCAAGGTGGGCACCTGATATCCAAAACTTCAAATTTGAAAAGTATTTCCTTGTTCTCCAGGTGGGCGCCTGATTGCAAAAGTTTGAATTTTGAAAAGCATTCCCTTGTTCTACAGGTAGGCGCCTGATTATCAAAACTTGCGAGTTGAAAAATATTCCCTTGTTCTACTTGTGGACGCCCAATTACAAAAACTTGAAATTTTAAAGTATTCCCTTGTTCTCCAAGTAGGTGCCTTATTGCTAAAGCTTGAATTTTGAAGAGTATTCTCTTGTTCTACAGGTTGGCACCTAATTACTAAAACATGCGACTTTAAAAATATTCCCTTGTTCTACAGGTGGGCGCCTGATTACCAAAACTTGATATTTGAAAGGTATTCCCTTGTTCTCCAGGTGGGAACCTGATTGCCAAAGCTTGAATTTCTAAAAGTATTCCCTTGTTCTATTGGTGGGCGCCTGATTACCAAAACTTGCGACTTGAAAAATATTCCCTTGTTCTACAGGTGGGCGCTTGATTACCAAAACTTGATATTTGAAAGGTATTCCCTTTTTCTCCAGGTGGGCGCCTGATTCCCTAAGCTTGAATTTTGAAAAGTATTCCCTTATTCTACATGTAGGAACCTGATTACCAAAAGTTGCTAATTGAAGAATATTCCCTTGTTCTACAGGTGGGCGCCTGATTACCAACACTTGCAACTTGAAAAATATTCCCTTCTTCTCAAAGTTGGCGCCTGATTGCTTAATCTTGCAACTTGACTCATATTTCCTTGTTCTACACGTGGACGCCTGATTACCAAAACGTACAACTTGAAAAGTATTCCTTGTTCTACAGGTGGGCACCTAATTACCAAAACTTGCATCTTGAAAAGTATTCCCTTGTCCTACAGGTGGGCGCCTGATTACCAAAAGTTGTATCTTGAAAAATTTCCCTTGTTCTCCAGGTTGGCGCCTGATTGCTAATACTTGCAACTTGAAAAATATTCCCTTATTCTACAAGTGGGCGCCTGATTACCAAAACTTGCAACTTGAAAAGTATTCCCTTGTTCTACAGGTGGGTGCCTGATTACCAAAACTTGCATCTTGAAATATATTCCCTTGTTCTCCAGGTGGGCGCCTGATTGCTAAAACTTACAACTTGAAAAATATTCCCTTGTTCTAAAGGTGGGCGTCTGATTACCAAAACTTGAAACTTGGAAAATATTCCCTTGTTCTACAGGTGGACGCTTGATTACCTAAACTTGAAATTTGAAAAATATTTCCCTGTTCTCCAGGTGGGTGCCTGATTTTGCCTGACTTGCTTCCCTCTTTGAACCCTACGAGGGGTGATGAACCTCAGGGGATACAAACAGTTCTTTGCAAGCCATATTACCCTGGTCTCCCATTCCTTGCTCGTTCTTCAAGGACTGTCTTATTCCTTACATCCTCCTGGGTATCCCATCTTTCGCCTATCTTCCTGTGAATTTTTCATTTTCAACATGATACTCATCTCGCAGGCTCTACTTGTGTGAGTTGGGAACCTTGTGGGCAACCTCTGAGGGACAGTATTGGATATCATGGGTTTTGAGTAGGTATTCATTGTTGGGGAGAATGGATGTGACATGAGGGTGCCTTTGGGAAAAGATAATTGGAGGATGAGTGCTAGAGCTACTAGGGTGGTTGGGGAAACTGTAATAAGCGAGTGTATCTGGAGAGTATGGAGGATCATTTGGAAGCATGACCGGAGTTTGGAGAAGGGTAGCATGTAAGAAGCTAGGTGGTGGCAGGGGCGGTGCTATCCCGGTCATCCAAGCCTGGTACATTTCAGCCATTTGGTGTTTTAGTTTTTATATTTCCTCTTTCATTGCCTTAACGTCCAATTCCTCTACCTCTTTTGAGGGGTCAATGATGCTGGCATCGGTTTCCTGATTGGCTATGATCTACTTGCTCTTAGACCGAGTGTTGTAGGAGTGGATTGTCAAAATGCTGCAAGAATTAACCACCTGTCTGGACTCATTATCAACCACAACTTTGTAAGCGATTAGAGCATTAATAGATAGCTAACCGCACATTTTGGTAATGAATGCACCTAAGCGGTTATCCATTTCTATGATGCACATACGTAATTGCTTGCGTCATCCCGGCTCTTTGTTTTCACTCTTGTTTGTTTTTTTTCTTTGTTTTCTTTTTTTTTTTCCTCTTTTCTCAATTTGTTCTTCCTACATCTTTTGCTTCTTTATTTTACCCTTTATTTTTCCAACGGTTCTCTCATTTTCTTCCCCTTTTTCTTCCTTTTATTTTAGGTGTAGTCGAATCCTATGTTGATTGCCTACGTATTATGACCCCGCATGAATCAGACCGATTGTAGTTCTTGCATATGAAGAAATAAACAACGAAATTTAAGTTTTTCTTGAAATTTTAAATAAAAACAAACACCTTAACTTCAAAGACTCAAGACTCACAGGCTGGAAGTAAACTAACAAGCTTAGAAAAGATCAATTTGAAAGACCTAACAGACTCCAAAACAACTTAACAAACTCAAAGCAAAAGTACCGACTCAAGCAAAGATCACTAATACATTAAAGCCTTAAGAACTCCTGGAGCTCTCGGGGTGATGTTTGGTTTTGTTGCGGGCTCGTCTACAAGATCCAACTGGAGCCCTTCCAAATCTATCATTATTTGCTGGACAAACGTCATGACTTCCGCGAAGAAAATGGTTTGGGTCATGCCTTCATATATTTGACATTTTACCACGATATACTCTGCAATCGCTATGACAATTTCACGGATCCCGCCCTTCTCCCGTAATAAATTTCCAATTTGCCGGGTTCTTGCTTCCACAGTTTGTTTGGCTGCATGGCTTTGTTTTTTATGGTGTTGAAAATCCCTTTCTAGCCATGCTATCAAAGAATAACAGTGCTCTCTTTCGGCTTCAAAATCTCTTCCCCGCTTGGCCATTTCATTTTTAATGATCTTGACCTTTTTCTTCATACTCGCCATCCCTTTGTCGTGTTTTTCTTTTAACTGACGGATAAAACTTGCTCGTTCCCATACATCCTTGGCTATCTTGGCACGAGCACTTGCTAAGTCCTTTTTAGTCTTCTGTAAATCATCCTCGAAATCACGTGCCTTCTGGGTAAGGTTGTAGATGAGCTTCTCATCCTTTCTACTCCTTCCCGGGTTATCAATTGCTATTTTCATTTTCAGGATCTCTGCTATGAGAGCTTCATTTTCTTGGATCAATATTATTTTCTCACCTTCGTCTTCCTGAGCCTGGAGATCATTGTTGAATTCCATGTTTCTCAGCTTTTCTTTCAAGGCATGAATCTCAGCTTGATACACTTTTTCCTTTTTCTCCCCACGCTAATCTTTCTTGGATTTTGTCTTCGAAAGCTTGAACATGAAGTCTTTTGGTGGGTCTTTTAGGTTCGGGCTCTGGCTCAGTGTTCACACAGGACCTCTTCTCAAACCAAGCCACATAGTGTGGATCCACTTCTCCTTTTGCGACATCTGGTACTTGTAGCATTTTTAGGATACTGGTAGCCATTCCAATCCTGTTGAACTAAAGCTTCGGGCAATGCGGCTTCCTGATGCAACTCTATAACTTGACTACTTCGAACTTCATCTTCGGGCACAATTTGATACCGTCCCAATTGTCTCAAGACCCTCTGTGGTGCATACGGTTGAATACTTTTCACATCCATTATCCTCAAGTAGACCTTAGCAGCAGTCATGTATATGGCTTCTGTCTTTGGGAGCCATCCGATGAACCACTCAATTTGCCTTGCTTTATGAGTTTTCAAATGAGACACCCATACTTCAAACCCCTCTGGCACGATGTAATTCTTTACCCTCTCTTCATAACTGGTGATGAAATTGTTTGGGCTCGAACTATAACTCATGAATCTGAGATGGTGGGAAGATGCTTGATCATCCACATTTATAGGAGGATATTGCAACCTTCGAAGAACTAAGCACTAGCTTTGCATAAAGTCAACGCACGGTAGATATCCGCTAGTACCAACAGGGCAAGTGTATGATTTTTCATAGCGGTGAGGATTTGTGCAATTCTACTCATATGAATATCCACTGTCCCTTTCTCATTTGGAAAAACCATTACCCCCAAGAATGCCACAATAAATGTGAACCGGCAATGAAGTTTCCAAAGAACCTTATCTTGTTTGTTGCTCAACCACTTTTCATGTGTCTCAAAACCAGAAGAATGCCCAAACCTGAAGTATAAGAAATGGAAATCACAACACCCGTTGCTTACGCAGTTTTTACTTGTCTGTTTACTGATTTCAAGAGGTCAAAAAACTTGTGCACTGATGGGGTCCTTGGAAATATAAGTTGTTGCTTCCTCAGATCTCTTCAAAACTCAGCGTACTCGGCTATCTCCTCCAAAGTAGGGGTAATCTCGAAGTCTGAGAAGCGAAAAATAATACAAGCGGGGTCCCAGAAAGTTATCATAGCCTTGATCAGATCGTCTCGTGGTTTGATTTCCCAAATGTCTATAAGAGCGCTCACCTACTGTCTTACCCATTCCTGACCGTCTTAATCCAAATCATTCCACCACATGTGCAAATGTACTCAAGCCTGCTCCCTGACCACTTCTGGTGGGTCCTGGATAATATTCATCCATTCCTGTGGAAAGGTAGGGTTAGGGTATATTGTAATGACTCCCTTCTGAAAACAAGTTTCTAATTTTTTTTTTAAAAAAATCGTGATTCCCTCCTTGACATGCCTTTTTATCCAAATGGCCTTTTTGCAAAAATGGCCCCTTCCCAATCCCATAAGAATTTTGAGGTTGGAGAAGGTTATTCTATGACGCTTCTCAATTTTGTCCATTCTATTATGAAGATAGCCTTTAGATAATGGTAGAATATTCTAAGGCTTCTCGGTAAGAACGGTTTACAACACTACCGACACTGAATCGGCTTATTTCTCTCTTTTTTTCTTTTTTTTCCAAAATAAGGCCGGACCTTATGTAGGTTACCTAAGTATCCCATATCTGGTGGGAATCAGACCCGCGTAGTTCGGCAAATTTGTAAAAACCAAAGCAAAACTTCCTTCCTTTTTACTTTTTTTTTCCTTTTTTTTCCAGAAATCCGGTAGAGATTGGTTTTCCCAATGTAAGTGGTTACTCTCACTTAACCTTAATACTGCTATTTCTTCCAACTCTCTTCCATTATTTACAAGCCGGTCAACATGCAAAGCCGAACAAATAAATGCACAAGTAGCACGTAAGGTGCATCAGGATGGTCTTTTTGATTTGGGTACACATGTCCTAGATGGATCCAACCCCTGTGTTGAGTCCTCTAAGTCAAATGCAAGTGATGCAAATAAACGTTCCTACTAGGGATCCGATATGAGGTTTTGTTATTCTAAGTTTAAGACTTGTGTTTATTGTTCTAGACCTAGCTTACCCAAGCGGACAACTCGGGCCAAGGAGGGCAGCGTACGGGGGATACAGAAGCTCCAGCGGCTTAGCAGCTTGTCCGAACCTCGTTCTAAAGTGGGATAAGACTCTAAACAGAAGAGAAGTCACACGAAGTGCAACCTTCTCTATGATTTAGAAGACTCAGAGAGAGGAAGGGTTTCACAGCATTTCATATATACAGTTCAACAAATATTAAAGCGGTAAAGCATTTAGCACATATAGCATGGAACATGCAAGAAAATCAACTAAAGACAAATATAACAGTTATTCTAAGCTCTAATTCTTGAACCTTGAACCAGAGATTCTGGGTTTGATCCCTAGCAGAGTCGCCAGAGCTGTCACACCTTCTTTTGGTACTACAATCCCGCGAAGGGCATAAATAAGGGAGTTTTTCTAATTAAAGGACAATGGAAATGGGATTCAATTATTTAAGATATTTTAGAGTCGCCACTTGGGATAATTAATGGTGTCCCTAATCACCGGTTTAAATCCCGAATCGAGGAAGGTTTGACTATGTTATTATAATTTGTGAACAAGAAATCCGGATAAGGAATTGTGTTAACCCGACAGAAGGTGTTAGGTACTCCCGAGTTCCGTGGTTCTATCACGGTCGCTCAACAATTATATTTGGCTAAAATATGATTTTTAATACTTGTTATCCTATATTGAAATTTTTAGAATTATTTACCTGTTTCAATTAAATTTTTAAGAAATTGAACGTCGTTTAAAACATGTTTTTAGATCACGACACATGAAATGCACCCGGATCCTCGACACATTTTATTCAACATTTTGGGATTTGGATTTGGGTTGCATGAAATGCACACCCTAATTTAAGAAGGTAAATTATTAGCTAACGTGCCCTAACAAACTACTGCGTCATGATTTGTTCTTTTTAAAATTTGAAATTATTGGTGAGGCTACTGACAAATTCACGTAGAAAATGCAAAATTGTATCCAACCCCAAATTATATATCTGTATATACCCTATTAACTAACACAATAAGAGATAACCTATAAGAACCCCTGGACAACTAATATTAACTAACAGAATATGGAAGCATTTGTGAAATAAGACCACGATAACAAATCAAAATAAACTAAAGCTACTGCTCATGATTTCTAGCACATGAAACAGACGAAACATCATAAATTAGCAAACTAAAAGGGTAGTAACGAGAGAGTGGACCTTTCAGCCAAATGAACATGATCTAGTAGACAACTCCAAGTGAGATTTACACTGGAGTAAAGCCGAACAACAAACATAGCATGGACGCCTTTTACCGGAAACAATGGACGACATTCCAATTGGGATCAGTGAATAGCAACTTATACCGCCTCTTTGCACTTCGACAACAAACTACATTTTATCAAAAATCCAAGATAGTAACAAAAGCTTGGATCGCGAACCACGAAATTAAACTTGAACAATAATATCAAACCACAAAGCAACCACAAAACTCAAACAAGCTCCGTGAACAGAATTGAACCAATTCCCATTGAAATCAGAAGAAGCAACAACAAAAAAAACATTGAAATTCAAATGAACCCCATGACAAAACTTTTCATATCAAAACATGAGTCTAACAGATTCAGCGACAAGGATCTGAAAAATGTAAATCCCATCGAAGAACTAACCCAAACAACAGAATGAAAAACACTCCAACCGGAACCGTGAACTCGAAACTCGGAAGGAGAATGAAAACGGCCTTAAACAAACTCCATTACCAAACACACAACAAAAGAAAATTCAGAATTAAAGAGAAGAAACCGAAGTGTTCTTGTATATTTTGACCTTTTTGAAACTCAAAACCTTAATGTTGATGGAAGGTTGGGCAGCTGGGTTTATTTGGGAGTTAGGAGTGAAGTCTCATATTCTGAAAATGGTGAAGAAGAGGTCGTTTGGGGTGGTCTGTGACAGAGTAGATGAAGTTCAGGTGGGGTTCTTGGAGAAGACAGAGTCGGGGGGTGGGTCTCGTATATTGCGGCTCTCCCTTCAAAAATTTTGGCTTCTTTTTTAGCTCCCCCTTTTTCAGATTTCTTAAGTATTATTTATAGGTGTATTTTGTGTATTTTGCATATAGGTTACTAGTTTTTTGTGTTAAGTCTTTAGGGTAGAAGGGTCCCTAGACTACACAGTGTCTCTTTGTTTTTATTTTGTATTATTAGTTTTTTTATAAATAAAGTAAAAATACTGCACAATGCAAAAGTTAATCCTAGTTAATGAAACTATTCTTTTTTTTCGAAATTATATAAAGATAAAAATAAGGTACTACTTTTACGTTTTTTTAATTTATGAAAAATGCATAAACTGAAAATATTTCTTGTAATTTTCATTTTTCTTATACTAAAATAAAGTAAAAAGGGTCAAAATTAATTGAAATAGCGCTATTAGGCCTAAATTAAATATTTACATGCTAAAATATCAAAAATCTTGGGGAGGGTCAAAAAGCACATGTCTAAATAAGGTTATGAAAACATCATGTTTTAACAGAAATACAATGATATAAAAAAATGTTCCAAAACAATAAGAAAGAAAATACAAGCCCAACCTCGGGTGTCACTAGCCATGAGCAGAAAACTACTACAACTGTTCGAAAGAACAAGTCTAATACAGTCTAAAAATGTCCAACATATAAACTAAAGATATGGAAAGGAGAAGGCGGAACTGCAGTCGTCAAGCAGCTACCTCGCAATCTCCAAATGATAGTCCGCATAATAAAATAAACAGGTAATACCGTGACCCGAGACACCTCTGCACACAAGGTGTAGGGGGTAATATCAGCATACCAACTCAACATGTTGCAATGGATAAATGTACGGAAAAGTAGACATGCTTACATTTCATGTAGTATCTCAGAAATAACTAAACATAATATGAACAATACAGAGTATAAAACTCAGGAATCTCTAAGTACCAATGCACAGATAGCATGATCAATGTCGCGTATGATATCTTCACTCACAGTGCTCAACCACTCGGTATTGTATACAGCCCACTCGGCCCAGGGAAGATCCATCCCAGAATGTATGTACATCATGGACTATAAGTCATCCAGTACCTAGGAAAATAGGCCAATCTAGCCTCATGGAGAAGATCCATCTCCATACCAAGTACTTCAGACAAGACCATGTCCAGGGAAGATCCTTCCCACAAAATTATCAATTACTACACTCACTGGGGATGTAAAGACTCTAGAGAGGCTTCTCTGATCCCAAGCACTATATTAATGCCAGTGAAGGCATGATCAATATCTCGCTGCGGCATGCAGCCCGATCCCATACAATCAATCAATATTCGGCACTCGGCCTCACCCAGTCAATACTCTCCAATCTCACACACACCGGCTAAAATGCTATGATACAAGCCCGAACAATGATATGATATGTCAAGTAGCTATAATCGAGACTGAGGCATGATATACTATGCATGAATAGGGCTGAGTATAGATTATAAATGAAACTAATGAAATAGTACAATAAATGACATCTGGGTCTTAACAATATCGGCGTGAAGACTTAACATGATATTTAGAATGATTTGCAGGTTATCAACTTAATCACATAATTAAAACACAATATCAACATAAAAGAGTCACTAAGTAGTGCCATAGATTGATCAATGCTGCATTTCTCACGATACACGCCCAAACGGCTATCACTTGGCATTACGTCACCTCAATAGTAGTCATAGAACACATAGTTTGGGGATTCGAACCCTCAGAACTAAGTTTGGAAGCGTTACTTAGCCAAGCCAAGCCAAACTCTAGCCCACGACGCCTTTTCTCTTGATTCGGACTCAAAATTCCTCGAATCTAACAAAAATCAGTATATAACCATCAAAATATTCTAAGGGAACAAAGCCCACTCGAAAATAATCAAACTACATCAAAATCCCGAAATTGGTCAAAACTCGATCCATGGGCCCATGCCTTGGATTCCAATAAAAATCACAAAACTATAATCCTTACACTTTAACCATTTCATACATACCAAGAGTACCAAAATCCGACCATAATTGTTCCCTCAAATCCCTAATTTTTAGGTCTCCAATTTTTCAAGCCCTAACCCTTAGTTTGCTACTGATTTTCCCATAAGATGTCATGCTTACAACCTTAAAAATTATCATAAAAATGAGTTTAGGTACCAAAGACCTTACCTCTAAGAAGCCTTCTTGAATTCTCCCTTGAATTTGCTCCCCTAAGCTTCTTCTCGTTTGAAATGTTATGAAAAATAACCCAAATTCTCGAAGGAAATATTTTTATACATTCTGACCCAGGATTTTCACATATGCGGTCCATTTCCGCTTCTGCACTGCCGCTTTTCTGGTCAAGTGCATTGCTGTTGCGGTTTTTGCACTTAAGTCCCCTTCTCTGAACCTACGACCCAGACTCCGCATCTGCGGTCCCGCAGGTGCGGCACATCTCCCACTTTTGAATCTTATACTTCCTTCACATGTGTCCATCTACGGCTTGATCTCGCTTCTAGGGTCATAACACCTGTGGCATACTAACCGTAGGTGCGGTTATGATAGAAACCTCAGCTGCTTCATGTGCAAATTCCCAACTCCAAACTTCCCGTTAACCATCCAAAATCATCCTGAGGCCCCCGAGACCTCAACCAAAAGCATGAACAAGTCATATACCATTACCCAAATTTATACAAATCTTCGAAACACGTCAAACAACATCGAATCAATCAAATAACATTGGACTCAAGCCTAAGGTTCTAAAAATCTTCCGAATTCCACTTTTGATAAAAAATTCTATCAAAACTCATCCGAATTACCTGAAATGTTTCACATGTGTCACATTTGATACAATGAACCTACTGTAACTTTTAAACTTTCATTCCGGCCCCTATATCAAAATCTCACCTGTCAACCGGGAAACGCCAAAATTCGAATTTTGCCAATTCAAGCTTAAATCTACTCCGGACCTCCAAAACACATTTCGATCATGCTCCTAAGTCCCAAATCAACTTCCGAAGCTATCTAAACCATCGAAATTCACATCCAAGCCCTTTTTCATATAAGTCAATATTCAGTTGGCTTTTCCAACCTAAATTTACCCAAAAAGATACTAAGTGTCTTATTACTTTCCGAAACCTCTCTGAACCTGAACCAACCATCCAATAATACATAATATAGTTGAACAAGATAATAAGAAGAAGAAACGGGGGAAATTGAGCGATAAGTCATGAAACGACCGGCCGGGTCGTTACATCCACCCCTTCTTAAACAAATGTTCGTCCTCGAACGGGTCATGAAACATACCTAAAGCCTCAAATAGGTGAAGGTATCTATTCTTTTTCTCTCGCTCGGTCTCCCGTGTAGCCTCCTCCATGGGCTAGCCTCTTGATCGCTGCCAACTTTGCACTACTAATAAGTAGTAAGAGAGGGTCACAATAGCTTTTACATGATTTTGGGTCGGGATCGAATCCACAGAGAGCAAGAATTGGAATCGAGTATCTATCTACTTTAGAGTTACATATGTGTTCTTAATTATACTTCTAATAAATTTTAGGGTTTTTTGTTTAATTCTACTATTATCAAATTACAAAAGGTAGTTGCAACTACATTATGCTAAGAGTTATAATGCTACAAGTTGTTCAAATAGGTTTAAAATGCACTAGGGAAGTGACTTCCGCCTAATTGGTCAATTGACGGGTACTTCAGTCTATGAAATCTTTGACATATTTGGGAAATATGATATAACCGTTGCACGAATTTATCCGCTCTACACCTCTTGATGATTCAAGTGATTTTGCTCAATTGAATTTCTCAAGACCAATTGGGTAAGTAAAATGTGCACAAGCAACTAGAGTTCAAGTCGGGTATTACTCTCTCAAGGTTTAACCCTTTAATTGGGGCTATCAGTCTCTTGAGTACGCTCCAATTCCTTGTTGGACCAATTTCAGAGACTTAGACTCTCTTTCTCAAGAAGAGCTCAAGTCAACTAAACACAAACTAGTATTTGCAACCACTAATTCAGAAATTAACCGTGATATTGGCCCAAATAACAAACACTCATAGTCAATTTAGCCCTAATTACAAGACCCATCAATTGCCCATACTAGAGTTAAGCCACAACCCTAGTTAATAGGTCTAGCTACTCATAATTGAAGAAGAAAAACAAGAAAAATATGAAGATAAACTCATATTAATTAATTACTAAGATAAAAATAAAGATTCAGTGTTGCAAAGTAAATAAAATTGCCCAAAATGGCTACAAGAGTCGTTCCTAGGAGCGCAACTGCTGTTCTAAAATATCTTATACCCTAAAATGGAAAAAGAATCTATTTATACTAAGCTAAAAATTTTGGAAAAATGCCCCAGCCGGGTTAGTGCAGACTGCATAAAATGGACCGCGGTCTGCAATGGGGCTTTAGCCTTGAAAAACAGCTCTCTGAATCTTGGCACTGCAGATCGCACAGAATAGACTGCAGTTGTGGAGGCTCCTAGTGAGGTCCGCGTAAAATGGATTGCAGATCGCAGAGGTTTGAAACTCTGAAAATGCAACCTCTCTGATTCTTGGCTCTGTGGACCGCACAAAATGGTTGTGCGACCGCATTGCCTTTAGTACTGACCGCACAAAACCTAGTGCAGCTGCACTATTTCTTAGCCTAACATCCTGTTCTCTCAATCTCCCAGTGCGGACCGCACAAAGTGGTATGCGAACGCACTGGGCCTGTTTTCCTTAGCTTGTCTTGTCTTTGGCACTTGTGTAAGTTTCACTCCTTTTGGGCTGATCTTTGAAATCTTGTCACTTTGTTGATCAAACCTGCAATCAAGAACAACCTATGAGCCTTTTGGGACAATTTGTATGAATTTCTAATACAAGCATGAGCAAGAAGGAGTATAAAATATGTCAAAATCCCTAGTTATCAAATCCCCCAAACTTAAGCTTTTGCTTGTCCTCAAGCAAACAAAATAGGACCCACCCCTTAAGGGAAAATCCAAGAAATTTTTAGTTGTCCTAAAGCAAACTCAACTAGTGTCAACTGGGATTAACAATTGTCCTCAATACAAATGAATCAATAAAAACATTTACTCTTTGGAAAACCATGGATCAAGTGTGGCACAAGAGCATCAAGAGTCGACTCAACACATCAAAGAACTCTTTCAATTATATTGGTCATTGTGGAACCCAAACTCACACATCCTCAACTCTCCCTAAGCAAACCTCACCTTTAGAATAGTGGCACACAAAATGAGGTTAATAGAAATTCACTCATCTCTCTCAAGAAAAAGTCACAAGTCCGCCTCTAAGTACCATATGCTTGCCCTTTATGTGATTATCCACTAATGTAAGCTTCATTCAACTCAAGATCATATACGGCTTTTGTGGAGACATTGTGAAGGCTTTTGGTTCAGGGTAGGGAATGTTTTGGTCTAAGTGGGTCCCATCTTTCCTTAAGCACTTCTTTTGATTCATTTGGCATCCATTCACTTGACTCTTTGAGTCATTTTCACTTCTTTCTAATGGGTTAGAGAGACACACTGTAACCCTTTCTTATGCATTTCAAACCTTTTCTCCTTTTTCAACTTTCCACACCTTTCATTTGCTTTTCTTGAATACCTTTTTTTTCTTTTTCATTTTGACTTTCTTTTTGTCTTTTTGGTTTTCTGTCTTTTTCGTTGCCTTTCTTTTTCTTCATTTTTGCATTGTTTTACAACTTTGTTGCAATCCTCGTCTCTCTCCACCCCCCAAACTTATACGTTTTCCATGTGCTAAAAGAAAGATCGGGTGACAAGAGAGGGTATCTTTTGGAATGGGTATAGGCTTGTACCTCTTGAAAAAAAAGTCTAAGGCTCAAAAGGGTTGACAAGGGATCTGATCATTGGTAGGCTATGGAATTGTTCAAACTATCATTTGGATCAAGAAAAGCCTATAATCATGCCTCAAGTCAAAATTCACTTAGGATTTCACCTCAAGAACATTCAGGGCAACTTCTAGGCCAATGGCTCGGGACTTGGACTTGCAATTGCAATTACTCACCACACAAGCTAAGGGATTGGTAAAGATATTGAGTCGGAGTCCCACAATAACCTTAGATATGATTTGAGCACACATTTTTCCCAAAAAACTACTTGATGATTATCGGTGAACATAAGAGCCAGGTCACGACTTTTACCATCCTAAACACAACAAATTGTTTTTGACCATAAGATCAAAGACAAATGTGCTACGCCCAAGTGAAGATTTGCTTGAGGTACCCTTAACTACTAACTACTAATAACACAAAGAAAACTGGACTCAAACCCTTAATAAACTTGTCACTCCATCCATTAATAGGAAGAGCTACTCAGTTCACACAAGACTCTACCTTTGGAAAGAACCTTGGCATAGAAAAAAAAAGGCTTAATGCGAACTCTAAAAACAAAAAGCTACAAATCACAAATAAGAAGCTAAAAATGAAACATTTTGTGGAAAATAGACTGAATATATACAAGAGGGGAATTGAATATATAATAGATGGGATGAATATATACGATGTGATAAAACTTTATATACAGACCCAAAGTGAAATAAAATGCGATAAATGTAACAAAATATCAAAATCATATACAGACCAAATATGAAAAATCAAGAAAGAATAAAAATGTATCCAATATATATACAATCATCCGAATGAAAAGTGGGCCTACCCCCTCAAATGAAAGCTGGCATTGTCCTCAATGCCAACTAGTTTAAATAAAGCACCAAAAAGATAAGAAAAAAGGATAAAGGAAACTCTTTAAGGCCCGTCTGTCAGTATAAGGTCATGTGTGGTCCCTAGATCCTCTCTATGCTTGGGGACCTTAGACTGGTCCCCTGTGGTCTGCTGCTTTGCTACTGGGACCTGGGCCTAGACCTGGACAGGCTTTGTAGGTAGTGCATCTTGTGGCTGACTAGAAGAGGTCTCCTGTGGGTCAGCCAACTGGATGACTGCATCATCAGCTCGAGGGATCATCCTCTTCCTCTTAGGAGGCCTTTGTGACTTCTCCGGCTCTGGACGAACTATTAGGGTGGGTCCTGGAGCAATAAATCTAAAGGTAGGTGATCTACCTTCAGTCTGTCTACATCTGCTCTCAACTCCTTCACGGACTCTTTGGAGGCACGTGTCTTCATCGGCTTCTTGTGCTCCCGAGCAATCTCCTTAAGAGCCTTGCTATGTAAATCAACATCCTTGGAGAGCGCTGCCGAAATGTCGAGGATCTTTTTCTGGTTGTCAAGTATCTCCTTGAGCGCATCCTCTATCGATTGTGGAAAGTGTGGAGCTAGAGGTGCCGACTGAGCCTCTACAGTGGTGATCAAGATGGAAAACTTGGATGAGGTAGTGTGCATCTATTTATTTATCATAAGAAGCGCCTGGCTCAGTTGGTGAGTAGTAATAGGATGGGCTCGGGAAGATGGGATCTCCGGACCTGCTGATGTAGATGGACCGGTAGGAGTGTCTGTGGATGTGGAAGGACCGGGAGGGACATCTGTGGAAGTGGAGGTAGGCTCAGCAGGAGCCAATACCACACTAGCTCTTCAGACTGGCCAATTGTAGTTATAGCTGAACCCTTGAAGTTCTTGCTCTTGGGGTTATCATCCCCCTGCATGTTGTACCAAAAGAAAGGGGCCTTTGCTCTGAATTTGACATCTAAGGGCCTCTTTTCCACCTACAAGTCCTGAAAGTACATAGTGAGGGTGATGGGGAAAGGATAGTTTTGATCATGTTCCGCACCCACTATGGTAATGATTCTAGACATCACATTTCCCACGTTGATAGGTACCCTGACATGATAGAAGCCACTAAAACAGCCTAGTAGAGAGGTAGGGTATTTTCATGAATGGTAGGGTCCAACCGGCTGCAAACAAAAGTCTCCCAACCCCGTGCCTTAATGTTTGAACTCCGTCTTAAAATCTTGACTCCAGCAGTCAACAAGTCGGGGATGGCACTTTGGATTGGCATGTACTGTACTAGCTAGGGCCGAACCTCATCACCCATTTCCAACTTTTCTATTACAGGGTCTCATCCTCCTTATTGAGGCCAAGGTATTCGTTGAGGTTCATCCTTTCAAATACCACTTTTAGATTCAAAACCTTGGTAAGTTTGGACCCCTTTTTTGTTTGGGCTACATTACTATAAAAGTTTTGACCAAGTGTTCGTTGGCATCCACATACTCAGCTAGGAAGTGATCCCAGCCCACTCTAGTCCAAAGCTGTCTCTGCACGTTGGGGTTGTGGGGTAGTGGGTCTCTATCAATGAAGCTCCTCTCCGGAATCAACTTTCTCACCGGCCACCACTCCCAAAATTTGTGGTATGCCACCTCACTCACGAATCTATCTCGCCAAACCTACGGCTTCGTCATTCTATCAACACCCCAACCCTTGGTTCTCCTCCTTCTGTCATTACCTCATCTTCCTCTTCCTCTACTTCCTCCTCAACTTCTCCTCCAACCTCTCCGGATAAAGAAGTTGTGGGAGAGGTGGAGTATTCCCCACTACCTACTGTTGAGCCCTCAAACGACTCAAAAATCACATGTATTAGTGCTTGGGTAGTGGATGGTGGTGGAGGAGTGGTGTCTCTCAGTCTATGCCTCTTCGGCTAGTTAGGGACGAACTCTGGCATTGAGTCTGAGAAGATCTCCCGGGAGGGGTCGTACTCACTCCCCAATATGTCAATGTCTCTATCACCACCTTCATCAGCTTTCTTGTCTTTTTTATATTTTTCCAGACTTGGGGAGTGAGTTTGATCATTTTCTGCTTCCTACCCGGGGAGGATTCACCCCTGCCAGGATGTTTAGATCATTTTCCTCGCTGTTTTACCATGGTCTGCAATTACAATTCAAGTGTCTTGTTAGTATATGTAGTCTCAGATAAAATAGTGTTGCAGAACATAGTCAAAATATTACAGATGTGAGCATATGATTTTTGACTGGTCGAAACAAGCTCCTACAAGACTCTTAAAGCTTAGGATTTATTCTATTAAATGCTAGGATTTTAATTGTTAGGATTTAACTGCATGTGCATGTTCATTACTGCATGTTTCAAATGGTTTAAGATTTAATTGTTAAATAAATTAGTTTTACAAATTAAAAATACAATATATATATATATATATACACACATGTCCGACTTTTGGAAATTATTTTGTTAATTTTACTTGGGTTAGTTTCTTTGTGGTAATTAGGAATTTGGTTGGTTTTTATTTTTAATAAAGTTAGTAATTAAATTGAATTAAAAAGAAAAGGCAAAAATCCAATACATGTATTTATATACGCAGCCACTCAAGCTGCCACAATTGGGCCAGACCTGAGTGGCCCAACCTGTTTCCTCCTCTAAATCTATATACAATCCAGTCCAAACGACAAGCCCAGTCCATGTCCACATCCACTAAACCAAACGACACCGATTAGGAGCCCTATCATCAGAACCGTTGATCCCCATCTCATCCAACGACCACGGAGGCTTCCCCATGTTTGAATAAATATGTCCAAACGCCTCTAATACACAAACACGACCAAACGTTAACCTCCTCGTACCATTCTCCTCCGACTAACAAACACCTATTGACCACCCTATCACCACCCTTGACCATCGACCTACCACCCTACTGCCGCCGCCGAAAATACCTCACGGCGGCGGCCGGCAACCAAATTGCCCCAAAATTACACCACTTAACCATCACGACCTCCCCTATCTCACCATGTAATTATCTTCCGTAAAATATAACTCATCCGTCTCGAATATTCTCTGAAATGTTTCAGGAAACCCTACCTGTGGCGACCCTATTCCAAAGCCACCCAAATTTATACCCTTAAGACACCTCAACCCCCTCTTTCCAACCATGCATGTCACTCCTCTCAAATCATCCTGAAACGCCTCAAATTTAATCCGAAGGTCAACCCTAAGTCACAAAACATACCGGAAAAGCCTCAAAATCTTCCTAGGCGACCCCTAATCCCTCCAGTCCCCAACCAGGTCACCCATGAGTCCCAAAACAACCCAACCATTTAAAAATCCATATCTGAGACTCTATTGTAAGGCTGTATCCAGTTCCGGTTCTGGGTCTATTTGGGTCTGGGGTTCCAGTTCTGGTGGTTCTGGCGGTTCTGGCGGTTCCGGAGCCAGATTCGCTACCATACGGTTCCGGGTACCATCCGATTCCGGTTCTGGCGGTTCCGGTTCCGGCGGTTCTGAATTTTATTTTATTTTTTAAAAATCAATATCTTGTATAGTAGTCATTAGTATATCGTAGAGTATATTTT
Organism: Nicotiana benthamiana; assembly: GCA_034376525.1. Taxonomy (NCBI): domain Eukaryota; kingdom Viridiplantae; phylum Streptophyta; class Magnoliopsida; order Solanales; family Solanaceae; genus Nicotiana; species Nicotiana benthamiana. The sequence continues at coordinate 78,647,659 of CM067341.1, forward strand.
ATATGGTGTACTATGTTATTAGTATAGTATATATTGTGTTTGGTAATTAGTATATATTATGTATAAGTAGTGTATATTTTGTATATAAGTAGTATATATTGTATGTAAGTAGTATATATTGTATATTAAGTGGTGTACATTGTGTTGTAGTTAGTAATTAGTATAAATTGTATATAAGTAGTATATATTGATAAAGAAATATTGAGACAAAAGATATTCAAGGATATGATAAAGAGCATATTTATTGACCAAAATGGCATATCTTTCTTAGTCTTCCTTCCCCCAATGGAATGAGCACAACATGGTACTAATACCACCATTAAGAGGAAAAAAAACTAAAAGAAGACATGCCAATGTACAAGTTACATCATAATTTATGTATTATTTCTAACAAATCTCATAAAACCTTCAAGGTTTGGAGGTGGTTGTGTTGGCGGTGGTGGAAATGAAGCTTGTTCATCACCACTTCCGGGTGAAGATGTTTCCTGAGCAAGTTCTGCTAGCATTTCTTCATAGCGCTCATCTATTTCTGGTTGTGATTCAGCTAACCCAAAGTTCCTTCTTTCTGCGCGGATCCAATCTCGAAAAAGCAGTGATTTTTCCAAGCTGTCCCGCATCGACGCTCTGTGATCACCTATTTGTATTCTTGCTTGACTAAAAGCGCTCTCCGATGCAACAGTTGACGCTTGAATTGACAGAACATCCCGAGCCATCCTTGCAATAACGAGAAAATGTTTTTCCCTTGTCTTCCACCAATCCAAAAGGTCGAAAGAGCCGTCTGGATTCTCATTCTCTAGTCCCTGCGACAAATAAACTTGAAGCTCATTTAGATTGGAAATTTCATCTAAATTTTCCCCTTGAGTACCCCTGTACTCCGTCCACGATTTAAGAGCTGTTAAGCCAGCAGCTCTTTTAGACGCCTGTGATGTAGACGAAGTAGGGATTGGAATATTAGGCCTAGCATGCTCTAACGCCTGTTTATAAGCATTATAAACAGTTTGAGCATTCACTTTAATTGATGCTTTCGCATCAGATAGTGTAGCCATTCCTACTTCTGAAAGATCTAAAGCTTGATAAATAGTAGAATACCAAAAGTGAGGACCTCCTAATTTCATAGTAGGATTTAACATAGCAGACACACCAAATATAGGAGGGATTGGAAAAAAATATTTTTTAAACTTCTTTTTCATTTCAGTTATTGCAATTTCATAAATTTCCCCTCCCTCGTTAAAATCAACAAACAAATTAGAAGGTGCGGCAATATAAACTAAACAGCTAGAAATAGTTGGATAATATTGGCCAGATAAAGCATTTGTAGCCACATGAAAATGTTCTAAAAAATCTAAAAGAATTTTAACGTTAGTCCAATCTTGTGTACTTATCATGTCATTATCTTCCTCCCCACAATCCCGAGAATTATACATAGCGTTAATTGGGTTTCTATATTCGTACGCTACTACTAAACTTTCGTACATGTAGTTCCACCTAGTCGGGCAAGGTTTAGGAACCTTTCTTTCTCTAAGGCCATCGTCACACTTTTTGAAATATTCTCTAAGTCTACTTCTATGGTTTGAATAAAATAGCCAATTAAGAGCCATTTTACCCTTTTCAATTTCTATGTTTAATATTCTCATACCGTCACCAACAATTAAATGATAAATATGACAAATACATCTAACATGGAAAATATTAGTAAAAGCAGGATTAAGTGTTCTAGTTAGCATACCTATTGCACTAGTGTTGCTAGAAGCGTTATCCATGGAATTGACATTATTTTATCACTAAAACAAAAATATCTGCATACATCTGAAACAATGTTAGCAATAAACCTACCCGTGTGCCGTGAATTAATTATCCTATATGCAATAATGCATTTTTGCATTGTCTAGTCTTCGTCTATCCAATGACTGGTTACGGTTAGATAATCACAATCATTATTACTTCTACCAATATCAGTTGTAATAGACATAGGATTAGTTATATGGGTAAATAAATAGCGCAAGTATTGTTCATATTCATGCTTGTATTTATATATATCTGCCTTAACTGTGGCGCGAGGTCAACCTTTATACGTAGGATTAAATACTCTTCTAATATAATGAATCCATGCAGGATTAGAAGCAAAAGAATAAGGCAAACACATAACATTAATCATTTTAGCTAATTCTTCACGATCCTTATTTGGATCGTAATATAATATACCTCCGGTGACTGTGTTTATTCCTGGTTGAACTAGATTTGAACCAGTACTTGGGTTAACTGTAGAATCAGCACTTGTCCTCCCCTCTTGTTGCGCTTTCAATTGCAAATATCTAGCCTTATCTCTAGGGTGTAATCTTATATGCTTAACTAAACTACCCGTGCCGCTACGATCTCCAGTATACCTATGAACAAGTAATTTCCCACAAGATTTACACTTAGCCTTATTTTGTTCTCTTAGTTGAATAAAAAATTGCCAAACTAATGATGTTTCTGAACGTTTAGGAGGTTGTCTACTAAAAGTGGGAGTTTGTACGGGTGGGTGTTCCGGTTCATCACCTAAGTTATGAGCAGGACTAGTAGGTGTATCATCTAAATCTACTGGAGCTTGGGTTTCGTCATCATCATCATCCTCATTTCCCTCTAAGATAGGTGTATTAGGATAAATAGCATTCATAATATCATCGTCTATTCTTTCACCAACTGCTACATCATGTAGAAAATCAATATCGCTAAATTGAAAACACGGGTGATCACTATCAAGGATTCCGAAGGGTTCATTAGGATTTCTAGGTTGGCTACTACTTTGAACTTGCTTATCTTTTCTAGGTCGGGGAGCCGAGGGAGGGGTAGTATTTTGGCGACTACTTTCACCGGTTTTAGATTTTTCTTTACCGAACATATATTTTCAACGAAAATGCCATAGTAATTATAATTAAGCAAAATAACAACACACAAAAATATTCTTAGCACTTACGAGTTGAAACGAGTTTACCGGATTGACGAACAACTTCTTGAAAATTGAAAATCGTTGAAATTGAACACTTGAAAACTTCAATTCAACAACTTCACAATGTTTCACGAATTTGCAACAATAAATTAAGCACTTGCACTAGAAAGATTGAAAGAGAGCTTGAGAGAGATTGAGAGATATTAATTGGTGAATAAAAATGAAAGAATGAGGGGGTATTTATAGTTGAGAAATGGGAAATAGTGTAAAATATAAAGTTTGGGGGCCAAATGGCTATTTTTTAAACTTCCAAACAGCTACTTTTGAAAAAGAGCCGTTTGGAAATTATTTAAATTTTTTTTTAAAAAAATTACCGTTACAGAACCGCCGGAACCATTTGCAACCGCCAGAACCGGTCCGGTTCCGGTTCCGGTTCTGGCGGCTCCGGTTCTGGCGGTTCCAACAGGTAGAACTGCCCCGCCATGGTTCCCGGGAACCGCCAGAACCGGAACCCTCGGAACCGGACCGCCGGAACCGCCAGGGACGCGGTTCCGGTCCGGTTCCGGTTCGGAACCGCGAAATTTACACCCTTACTCTATTGAGGTCTCAGAACTGTGAAAACCCCTCATGAACCCTTAGAATTGATTGTATACTGTCCGAGGAGGTTCAGAACTCCTGTGGAAGAATCAAGGTCCAGTTGAATTTATTTAAATGGGAACAAGAATAAAAGCTAAGTTTTTCTGCATATTTTTCATTTCTTTTGCTTTGAATGCTTGATTTCTTTTAATGCCTGATTAGGTTCAGTAATTACATGTTTAAAAGTTTGAATTTCTTTTGCATTGATTGTTTGGTTTTTTGCCCACCAGTTCATTTAAGATAGGTTTAAATATTCATAAGTTTTGTTTGTCACTAGTCTACAGACCTTCTCGTCTCTGAAATAGTTCAAACATTCTGTTACAATTATCTTATGAGCGGTTGATTTTCATAATTTGATGAACTTTATTGATTCACCGGTGTTCTATTTTGTTTGATAGTTTGTTTGTGCTATTGAGTGCCTGATCTTTATTTCATAATATTTTTGGTCTGCAGTGCTGATAGATGTATTCATTTCTCTGGTCTTTTTGAGTTTTGTTTGTTAAATCCTGTATAATGTTTGTGGAAGTATGTATTAAGGCATCAGTGTTAAGCCTTGATTAATTTTGGTTAAGTCTGATTGTCATGAGCCTGTTAGTCTAAAGGGTGACCGAGGTTTAATTGACCAGGGTCAATTGTAAATAAACTAGGGTCAACATAACCAGGGTCAAAATTCAGGGGTAGGTAATATAGGAAATGAAGTGAGGGTACAAGAGGAATTGGAGTCTTTTAAAATCTGATAGGAATCCTTTAGAACTTTCAGGAAGGACTAATACATAATTCTAGCCTTAAACTTGAGGCACAAGTCAGAAATTGAAGGATCACTTAGGCAAAAATGCAAGTTGAGTTAAGGACTAAAAAGAAACAAGGTAAAAACTGATGCCCTAACAGTATTACTATAAAATGAATCATTTGGGGCATTAGAAAAGGATCCGAAACCTTTCTCGTTAATACTAGAGCTGAAATATTTATTCCATATCTAAACATACTATTAGTGCTGAATTTGATCATTTCGAGTTTAATTTCCTTACAATTCTGTTGAAACTCTGGGCATACTGTGCGATTGACTGTTGATTTTCTTAGCTGGTATCTTCTAGTTACTCATAGGCTTGTTTCTTCTGCAGCATTACAGGTATACTCAAAGCTCATATGTATATGAAGTTCAAAGTGAAAAATATATTCTTAATGTGAAGACCTTCACCTGTTATTTATACTTTAGTATCATACCCCCATTTTCCCCTACTTAGTTTGAATATAGGAATACTAATAAGATGATCATCATGTTATAGTACAGTATTAGACTGATCTATTTTGTAATAATTGAACATTTGGGACTGTTTCAGTATGTAATAACTTGAATGTTGACTGAGTTTTCTCTTTTGTACAATTAATAGTCAGTCGCAACCTTAGTTTGGCTAGTTCAAGTGCTGATCTTGTGCACTTAGAGCTACCAGACTTAGGAAGTAGTATCTTCAATAATCATGTGAAGATTAGAATTCTATGAAGCATTTCAGTTCATTAAAATCTCAAAATGCTTAGCAATAGTTTGTTTTCATACTTGTTCCATGTAGTATAGCCTGAAGCACAATTGAATTTGGGAAATTATACTCATATACTCTGACTGATGAGTGTATGAATCGTCTGATTCAAATCTGATGTTAGAAATTAATATAAAAAATGGTTGTTAATATTCCCTTCATGAACGGGTAGAGATTCGATTTTGTGTACATAATTTCAAACCAAATTAGTTATTAACAATGGGAATCTTTCGTTCAAATCAGTACTGGGCTCATTCGAGAGGCACAGTAAGCACCAAAGATGTTATAACATTTTTTTTATCAAACTGTCGTGTATCATTGATATCAAAAAAATATGTACATCATGGATCTATCTGGTAGTAGTATGGACTAACTACTACACTGTCTCAAAAAAAACTCTACATTCTTGACTATCTATGCACAAGTAGAAATCATATGAAGACTAAGTATACTAGCTAAGGGAAACAGTTTAGCTTTCTCATTCCAGTCTGCCAGTCTTTGCATTTCCTGCCTCTAAGATGTAGGATTAAGGCAATTTCTCTGCATGTCAATTCCTCCACAAAAGCAGCTCCTTCAAATCGAATGTGGTTTCTTTCCCTCCAAATGAGCAGCCAGCCAAACAGTAAACTTATGCTTAGGAAGGACATTTGTAATAAGCAGTAAGTTCTTCCATGCAACCTTGGTGAATATAGGCAGCATAGTGAGATACAGTTTGTGTATATGAAATTTATTCAGTCTGCATACACTTTGCAGCCTACAAATAAGATCACCCTGTAGCTGAGTATTTTCCAGCACCATGTCTCTACTGTCCAGAATCTTTCTGATCACCCAGGAGGCTGTAGTTGGTACAGCAAGTGTGTCAAAATTCCCCTTCTTGATGTAATAGGCATGAACCCACCGAACCCATAAGCAATCTTTCTTTCTAGCCAAGTCCCATAGCAATTTTGTTATGGCTACTTTGTTCCATACAGACAACCTCAGAATGTTAAGTCCTCCAGAAGATATAGGTTGACATACCTTGTCCCAAGATACTAGAGCTCTTCTGGATAGGGTGGCTTTACCAGTCCAGAGGAAAGTTTTGCATATTGCTTCTATAGTCTTCAGTACTTTCTTGGGTATAATGAACACCTGTGCCCAATAAGTCTGAATGAAGACCACAGACTTAATCAATTGACTTCTGCCAGCATAAGATAGCAGTTTAGCTGACCAACAAGTGACTTTGTCTGTTATCTTCTCAATGAGAGGCATATAGTGATGAATAGCCAGCTTCTTTGAATCCAGTGGAATTCCTAGATATCTGAAGGGAAGTTCACCTTCAGTGAATCCTAATACTGCAATAATTTCTTCTCTGATATCTTGCTGCACACCAGCCAAATAGATTGCACTTTTGCTTATATTAGCCTGAAGACCAGATGCTTCTGAGAATTGGAGAAAAGCATTATGCAATATCTGGATAGACATTAAATCAGCTCTGCAGAACATAAGGAGATCATTAGCAAAACAGACATGAGATATATTGAGTTTCCTGCACTTGGGATGGAAATTGAAGTTCCCATGTTTATGCAATTGTTGAAGTATTCTGTTAAGATACTCCATAGCCAACATAGGATCCCCATGTCTAATGCCTCTCTTAGCAATGAAAGGTTTAGTTAAGCCACCATTCATTACTAAGGAGTATGAAACAGATGAGACACAGGCCATGATCCATTTGGTAAACTTTGCTGGAAATCCCAGATCAATGAGAATCTGCTTCAGAAAACCCCATTCCAGGGTATCATATGCTTTCCTCAAATCCACTTTAAGAACACATCTAGGAGAGACACCTTTCCTTGAATACCCCTTAAAAATTTCATGGCTAAGCAGGATGTTATCTATAATACTTCTCCCTTCAATAAAGGCAGACTAAGCAGGTCCTACTAGTTCTCCAATGACAACCTTCATCCTTCTGGTTATGACTTTAGAGATGATTTTGTAAAGTGTAGTGCAGCAGGCAATAGGTCTAAAGTCTTTCACAGTTGCAGGAGTTTTAAGTTTAGGCACAAGTGCTATGGCAGTGGTATTTATCATATGTGGCATTTGGCATGTAGCAAAGAAATCCTTAACAGCAGATAGAATATCCTCCTTCACCACCTCCCAGTTCTTAGTAAAGAACTCAACTGGAAAACGATCTACTCCTGGTGCTTTATCCTTGGGCATTTCATTTACAGCTGCTGTGATCTCCTCCATAGTAACTTCTCTAATAAGTGATCTTTGCTGGTCTAGAGTAAGGCATTTTCCTTCCTTCATAATGCTAGAATTAGCACAGGGAAGTTCAATAGTACACTCCCCCATTAATGATTGAAACACCTTCAAGAATTCCTGTTCCACAGCTAGAGGATCTGTTAGTTTCACACCTGTGTCAATATAAATTGAAGTGATGTTATTTTGCCCTGTCCTGATCTTCCATTGTGCATGGAAATACTTAGTATTAGCATCACCACATTCAATCCAGAAAGCTTTGGATTTCTGCCTCAATATTTGTTCCTCCACACAGTTCCATTTCTCAATTTCTTCCATTGCAACTCTTTCCTCATTTATTAGTTCCTGTGAAAGAGGTCTGCTTTGCATCTGCCCCTGAACAATGCCAAGTCTTTCCCTTGACTGAATAATCTTCTGTTTGTAGGATGCCATATGGATATTTATTACTTTTATCTGCTGTTTCATTTCCTTCAATTTCTGACAGATCTGCTTGCATTGGTGAGCCTGGATAATCATGTCTCCAATGGCTTATGAATTGAAAGAATCAAAGGCCCAGGCCAGTCATGAACCAGGCTCAATGGATGTTAGTGCAGTGTGCCTTGGGCTGGCCCAGACTTGAGTCCATGCACACGATTAGCCATGAATGAGTCTAAGTGTAAGTATTGCTTCTCCAAATACACAACCTGTCCGTAAATTGATTAATGTATTTAAGCACAGCTTTAACAGAAAATTTAGCATATGTTAGAATACCTTTATAAAAGTAAAGTGAGCCATGTTAATTCGAACAAATACATGTGATGGCTCTTTACGCTATTAAGACCCATAGAAAAAAAAGGAAGTGCCATTTAGCAAATTTCACGGCCTTCTTGTGAATGTCAAAGACGTAGTTGCTATAGGCGCATGTTTAATAAAATACCTTCTTAAAATTCGGGTGCACATTTATGTGACCCAAATCCTATTCTCAATGGAATTAAAATATGTCTGAAATTGTTGTGCATTTATGTGACGCGATTTGTGACGTGTTTTAATAACATTGCAAATTTCCCTAAAACAGATGTTAAAAGCGGTGAATAATCTAAAATTACGAGTTAACAGGTATAGCAAATCATATTTTAGCCACTTATAATGAGTTTAAGCGACCGTTCTAGAACCACGGGATCCGAGGGTGCCTAACACCTTCTCTCGGGTCAACAGAATTCCTTACTCAAGAATTTCTGGTCCGCAGACTCTAATCGGGTAGTCGAAATTTCCTCGATTTGGGATTTTAAATAAATCGGTGACTTGGGACACCAAAAGCCGAGCCTATCCCAAGTGGCGACTCTTGAAATAAACAATTAATCCCATTTCGAATAATGTCACTTTAATTGTAATAACTCCTATACATGTGTCGCCTTTGGGGGGTAACCACGTGTAAGCGATAAAAAGGAGGTGTGACAACAGACAAGTTGCAGAAAACAACCTAGTGCAGACCGCACAAAAGCGACTACGATCGCATTGAGGACACCGATGACCGCACAAAATCAATCGCGGTCCACATAAATATGGGGTTCATACTACCCACTCTCTGTATCTAGGCAGTGTGGACCACACAAAACAGTACTGCGGCCGCACTTCCCAAAGTTCAGCTTCCCAAAATTTATCAGAGCGGTCCGCACATAATGGCACCGTGGACCACACAGAATAGACTGTGGTCTGCACTACCTACCCAAAGGCAACACTAAATTAGGTTTCATGATGTCGGATATTAAGTCCTATGTTAACATCTAAGTAGTTTATCATTGATTTTAACTAACTAAGCTCATTTTGAAAAACAAAATAACAAACCTAATTCTACCAATTCTAAGGAAATACGGGAAGAACAAAATTAAAAAGAAGCAACGAGAATTAAAAAGAAATTAACAAAATTTGAACAATTAAAAGGAGTGAAATGATACCAGATGTGAGACGACCAATCAATTAGTTACAAGCAAAGGAAATTATGAGTAGTGTTTTTTCTTAGTCTGAGATACAAGGGTTCGAAAAGGGTAAAAGGAGGACCTCAAGCCCTATTTATAGAAAAGGGGTTGGGGCCCAGTCTCACTAATTAGTTCGGATCGCACAAAATGTACCGCGGTCCACATTGCACAAATTTGTACAAGCTTGAGAAGGTAACGCTCTACGGTCTGCACAAAATGAACAGCGGTCGCAGAGGTCCACCGTGGACTGCACAAAATGTAGTGCGACCACGCTGGCAAACTTCAAAGTGATCACACTTCACCCTTTACTAGTGTGGTCCGCCCAAATTGGTAGTGTAGTTGCAGTGGCAACTTCAGAGACCTGTGCATTTTTTCAATTGTTCCCTGCACTGCATCAACACAACCCTGTAACATCTCACAACCAGTTAGCCTAAAAATCAATCCTATACTACAAATAAAATCAAAGAAAATACGAAGAAAAACACATGTGTTGCCTCCCAATAAGTGCCTGATTTAACGTCGCGGATCGACGCAGGTTACCATCACATCATTTGAAATGAAGAAATGCCACTACGTGGCTGTCATCACTTTTCCCAAGATAATGCTTTACCCGGTGCCTATTCATTCTAAAAACTTCACCATTTTTGTTCTTTAAATCAATAGCTCCAAACGGGGTCACACACACTACTTCAAACGGCCTGCTCCATTGACTTGAGCTTTCCTGGGAACAACCTTAGCTGAGAGTTGAATAAGAGCACCAAATCCCCCACCTTGAAATCTTTTCCCCGAGTATACTTCTTGTGAAGGTATTTCATTTTATCCTTATACATGGACGAAATAGAGTAGGCATGGAATCTAAATTCATTAAGCTCATTGAGTTGCTCCACCTGAAGATTAGCAACTACATCCCACTCAAGGTTCAACTTCCTCAAGGCCCGTATGGCCTTGTGTTCTAACTCAACTGGTAGATGGAAAGCTTTCCCTAACACCAACCGATACAGAGACATACCAATAGGAGTCTTGTAAACAGTTCTATAAGCCCATAGAGCGTTATCCAACTTCTTTGAACAATTGGTCCTATTTGTATTGACTGTCTTTGACAATATGCTTTTGATTTCCCTGTTGGAGACTTCAACTTGTCCACTTGCTTGAGGATGATAGGGGGTAGAAACATTGAGATTGACACCATACATTGAAAGGAAAGTGTCAAATCTCTATTGTCACACCTTCTTTTTATACGGCTACCCCGGAGGATAAACGTATAAGGAAGTTTTTCCAATTAAAGTGATGTTATTCGAAATGGAATTATTTATTTATTTAGAGTCTCCACTTGGGATAGGTTTGGATTTTGGTGTCCCAAGTCACCCGTTTGTTTTGAATCCCAAATCGAGGAAATTTTCAACTTCCCAAATGGAGTCTACGAACCAGAAATTCTAAGTAAGGAATTCTGTTGACCCGAGGGAAGGTGTTAGGCACCCTCGGATCTCGTGGTTCTAGCATGGACACATAAACTATTATAATTTGCTAAAATTTTATGTTTTATACATGTTCATCCTATAGTGCAATTTTAAATTATTTACCACTTTTAATTGAATTTTTGCGAATGTGAACGTCGTTTAAACCATGTATTTGGATCGCGTCACATGAAATGCACCCGGATCCGAAACACATTTTTATCCAACGTTTTGGGATTTGGATTTGGGTCACATGAAATGCATACCCGTATTAAGGAAGGTAAGGTTATTTAAAGACGCGCCTAAAGCGACTAACATATTATTATCTTTGCGAGAAGTCGTGGAGAAACGGCATGTCCCGAATTTCTGGGTATTTTAATCTAAGGATTCAAAGAGGGCCACGCAATTTATGGGTTTCATTTGGCATGGCGCACTTTATTTTATTGTTTAAAGGCCAATATAGAGCAAACTAGGATTTTCTATTGAATTTGTCTGTAATATAGCTCTAATGAATTAATATTATGAAATTCGGGCCTCAAATTCAGGTCTGGATTCAAAAACAAAAGGGACGACCCTCTTAATTGAACCTGCTACCTAACTTGACAGCCCAGGCTTACATTGCAAAATCAATCCAAAACTTTAAATATGAATTCGAGCTTCAGCATATTGGGTCACAAAATTGACCCAAGAAGAAAGGGTGAGCTTATTCAGTGTTTATAAGAGACTGCTCAGCAAATTACATGGGCTGAGTGGGCTACTGATACTTGGGCTCATTAGTACATAGTTGGGCCCAAGTCTCATTTTCATGTGAACCTATCACGCTGGGCTCCTTAATGAGCCCAAACCCAACATATGATGTTACTTAGTTCTCAAATGTACTAATTTTAATCAAGCTGGTCCTAAAAATGTTTAAAACAAAGGAAAAACAATGATTATTCAAACTGAAGGTGAGACACAATTTGAATTCTAATCTCACTACATTATTCAGTGCATTTGTATACAAACAGACTTAATCCAGAATTTAACAGAAATTTAAAGTAATTAATGAATCCACCAGCTATCGTGAAAGGCATTATAAACTATGAGAATAAATTGTAGACCAACTCCTGAGTTTCACATTTGAATACGACTAACGAAGACCTGGAAATAAATTAGTTACAATCCTAGAATCATGTCACTTACAATCAGTTCAAACCATAAATTCGAAACAATCCTGTTTAGTCCAAATTACACAGTCCAAATTTTATATAAGTACACATCAAAATTTAAATTACATTATTAAACCATTACATAGCATTTAAGACCTATTTGACTATAAAACACAGCAATCCAAACAGGTACCATTCAGGAAGCAGATGTCTGAGCATTTCATTCCATTTTCATCTTAAAGCTATATCAAGTTGAGTTCAATTGTGTACCTGGAATTACAACAAATGAATACCAATGAGTAATGTAGGTAGGAAGCAATAGCAGTAACAAATTCAGCTCAGCAAATGTAGCGATGAATCCAAACATGAAACCCAAGAGCAAACAAAGAGTTTTTCTCAAAATAAACCAGGATCCACGTAGCTTTAACACAGATGATTCCAAGATAAGTTCAAAAGTGGTTGATGCTAATAGAATAGTAGTTTTTACCCCTTTTTCTTTTTGTGTTTTTAAGTTTTCAGCAGATTTCCCCGGAATCAGATCTACTATTTTGATTTTTGCTCTTGTATTTGGGACTGATTCAGAAGGATTTTTCTGGAACGTTTTTCTGAAGACTTTGGATTCCAATTTTTCCAGAGATTTTTAGGGGGGCTAAACTGGTGGGAATTTCAGAGTCCCAAAATCTGCTTAACAAGGCAATGACATGCCTTTTTATAGGCAAATACTTAGGGCAACCTTTCTATTGTGTTTTACCCATTAGTCCCCCCCCCCCCAATTTATTTTCTGATTTTGCTAGTTAGTCCCTTATATTCTGACTTGCTAGCCAAGTTATTGCATTATAGTTTTAAAATTTTGATTAGAACCCCACCTAGAATGTTCTAGGGGTTTCCACATCAGTCTTATGTAAGATTCCTTTCATCCAAGACCTATACTACCCTTCTAATCCACTGAAATTACTACACCACCCAAGCTAACTTTCAAAACTAATTATCCTTAATTTTAACACTAACTAAAATTAGACTAGTCAGCTATATCCAAGCCAATCTTGAGAAATTCTAGCAATTGAACAAATTCAAACCAAATTTAATCCTAATATTCTGAAGCCAAACCTGGCATTAAACTAACAGCCACAGGAATTCGAACTAGAGACAGATGTAATAAGAGAACGGTAATATCCAAAAATTGACATTCAATCAAGTCCATTTTTCCTAACCGTAAACGAATCTCTACCAATTCAAATCATTAAACTAATAGGCAATTACCAATGGAACATGTATTTAGCAAGTAAGACCAAGGAAAAGCAGTGGTTCAGTGACTTATTCTAACAACAACAAACACAAGCGAGAGAACACAATACTGAAGACCAACTAAACATGAACCAAAAAATGAAGCATGGACTAAGACCAGAATAGAAAAAGAAAGAAAACAACAAAATCATGAATGAATTAACAAAACTAAACAAAACTACCTTCAGACTAAAAATAACTTACAAATGCAAACTAAAATTAAAACAATAGACTAGAAGACTTAACTTAATACTCGAGGCTTAGAACTCTTTATGCATTACTAAGAGGGTTCCGAAAACCCTAATTTTGACTCGGAGAGGCTGTGAGGGCATTCGAAAGCCCAATAACCTTGGTTTTTTGGTGAGGGGAGTGAGGATGACTCAGGGTATCGTTTTGGTTTGGTTCAAAGATGGGGTGATTTTTGGTCAGAATTCAAGTTAATATTCGAGTCGTTGGACTGTGATTCGAGGGGAGCTGGTGTTAGATTCGTGACAAGGGTGGAAAGGGGATGCTATGGTGTATTTTTGGTGGCCGGCTGAGCCAGCGCCGCCGTGGACGGCGGAACATCCTTGAATTTAAATGGATATTCAAAGCGGTCGATTGGGATTTGAAGGCTGGGACTTGGGGCATTGGAAAGAGGAGGAGAAGGGGATTCAGGGGTGGATTTTTGGGGTTTATTGGACACCGGCCGCCGCCATCGGCAATTTTCGGCCGGCGGCGATGAGGCGGAGGGTGGCAGAGAATAGGAGGTTCGAGGAAGATGAAAACGGTCTCTAGGGTTTGTAACATATTTGGATAGTTTTATTTAGAATACAAGATTAAACTTAGGCCGTTGGATGATGGTGAATGGACGGTCAAGATGAGTGATGCCAAACGGCGTCGTTTCAGGCGTTATAAGGCTAGATCTGGTGTGGGGTTTTTGGTCTTGGGTTTTGAACGGGTTTGGGAGGTTTGGGCTAGGTAGTTGTGTCCAAACTGGCCCAAATCAAGCCTTTCCTTTTCTTTTTCTTCTTCCTTTTTCTTTTCTTATTTTAATTAATTCCCTTTTCGTTTTTGTTTTTGCATTTTTTCATATTTTATTAAATATGAAAATAAAATAAATAAGACCAATTTTAAGCTCAATTAAAAATAATTAATTTTTAGAATAGCCTAAATCCTATTTTTAAAAGAAAACTAAGCAAATGTAAACATTCCTATTTTTGTTATTTTTTCCTTATTTTTTATAATGTCAAACGCTAATAAACCTAAGAAAAATATAAAATTTGGTCCTAAATGCAAATATGCTATTTTTGTATTTTTTGTGAATTATATCAATTTAAAATGTACAAACATGCAAGAAAACACAAAATCATGCAATTAATTCCTAAAAAATTTAAATAATAAAAGGAAAGTCCTAATTTTAAGAGTTCTATAGGAATATTTCAAGCGAGGCAAAAATCACGTGCTCACATCTATTGAAAAAATGAGACCCCCCATCACTTTTGATTGCTCTAGGAGTACCAAACCTTGTAAAAATGTTTTTCTTCAGAAATGCAACAATTCTCCAGGCCTCATTGTTGGGAAAAGCAACGACTTCAACCCACATTGAAACATAATCCCCCGCTACAAGAATGTATGTGCTCCCACACGAGCTAACAAAAATGGGCCCATAAAATCAATGCCCTATACATCGAAAATATCAACCTCAAGAATGGTATTGAGAGGCATCTCATCTTTCTTCAAAATTTCCCGTGCTCTTTGGCACTTGTCGCATATCTTCACAAAATCACCTGCATCGTTGAACAAAGTTGGCCAATAAAGCCCACAACTGAGAACTTTAGAAGGCGTCTTCACCCCACCATGATGGGCACCATAGGGAGAGAAATGATAAGTCTCAAAAAACCTCAATTTCTCTTCCTCCGGGACACATCTTTGGATTACACCATCTATGCAAATCTTGAAAAATATGGCTCATCCCAATAGAAATCCAAACTATCCCATTTGAGCTTATTCCTAGTTGGAAGAGAACTCACACGGGACAATTCCGGTCACAAGGTAATTAGCAATATCCGCAAACCATGGCATTTCACTCATAGACACGAAAAGTAGTTGCTTATCATGAAATGCATCATTGATCTCTAGGCCGTCACATGGCCTTCCTTCCTTCTCCAAGCGGGACAAATGGTCCGCAACTTGGTTTTCACTACCCTTTCGGTCCACAATTTCTAGATCAAACTCTTGAAGTAGTAACACCCATCGCATCAATCTTGCCTTGGAGTGTTTCTTTATCATCAAGTACCTAATGGCGGTATGATCGGTATGCACTATGACCTTGGTCCCCATAAGATACGGCCAAATCTTTTCCATTGCGAACACTATGGTCAACAACTCCTTCTCAATTACCATGTAGTTTCATTGAGCCTCCTTCATTGTCTTGCTTGGTAGTACACTGGATGGAACACTTCGTTAACATTTTGACCCAAAACAACCCCAACTGCAACGTCAGTTGCATCACACATGAGCTCAAAGGCAAGCTCCAATTTGGTGCGATAATGATAAGGGTAGTGGTCAACTTAAGCTTGAGAAGCTCAAATGCTTGCATACATCCCTCATTGAACACAAACTTAGCATCCTTTTCTAGTTGCTTGCACAAGGGGTTTATCACCTTTGAAAAATCTTTTATAAACCTCCGGTAAAACGTCACGTACCCAAGAAAACTCCTCACCTCCTTAACAGAAGTGGGGGGAGGAAGCCTTGAAATCACCTTTATCTTGGCTTTGTCAACTTCCATCCCATGCTTTGAAATTTTGTGCCCAACACTATGCCCTCCTCAACCATGAAGTGGCATTTTTCCCAATTGAGTACGAGATTTGTGTCTTCAACACGGGCCAAAACTCTATCCAGATTTCTCAAACACTCTTCAAATGAATCACCAACTAGACAAAAATCATTCATAAAGACCTCCAAAATATCCTCCACCATATAGGTGAAAATACCCACCATGCATTGTTGGAACATCATCGGGCCATTACATAATCCGAACGACATCCGAGAGAAAACAAAGGTGTCATATGGACAAGTAAATGTAGTCTTCTCTTGATTCTCCGGAGCGATTAAGGTTTGATTATATCCCGAATATCCATCCAAAAAGCAATAAAAGGCACGCCCCGCAAGATGATCAAGCATTTGGTCAAGGAATGGCAATGGGAAGTGATCCTCGCAAGCTACCTTGTCAAGCTTCCAGTAGTCTATGCATATACTCCATCTGATAACTATCCGAATCGGAATAAGTTCATTATTATCATTTTTCACCACAGTTATACCACCCTTCTTCGGCACACATTGCACCGAAGAAGTCCATGAGCTATCGTAAATAGGATACACAACCCCGGTATCTAACCACTTTATCACTTCTTTCTTTACCACTTCTTGCATTTCTTCATTCAACCTCTGTTGATGTTCCAAGAAGGGTTTGGCATCATCCTCCAAAATAATCTTGTGCATGAAAAATATGGGGCTTATTTCCCGAATGTCGTCCAAAGTCCATCCAATAGCCTTCTTCCTCTTTTTAAGCACCGCCAAAGTGACGTCTACCTGCATGTTAGTAAGACAAGAGGAAAGAATAACTGGTAAACTAGAACTAGGGCCTAAGAATTCATACTTGAGGTGTGGAGGCAATGGCTTCAACTCCAACACCGGAGGTTCCTCAATTGAAGGCTTAGTTAGAGGAGTCTTTCTATTTTCAAGATCCAAGGACAGCTTCCTTGGCTCATCAAAATAAAAGCCTATTCCATGCAAAGCATTCGCACATTCAACTCGTCCATCATCATCATTGACATCAAGATTCAACAACACAGCCTCCAACGGGTTCTCTACATTAATCATAGTACTTGTATCATTAATTATCACAGCCATGACTAGATCCACAAATGAGCACACTTCAAAATAATTGGCCTATTTCATTGACTTGCACATGTGAAATACTACATTTTCATCACCCACCCAAAAAGTGAGTTCCCCTGCTTCAACATCAACTAGATCCTTCCTCGTATCATGAAAAGGTCTCCCAAATATGATCAGGACTTCATAGTCCACCTCGCAATCTAATATCAAAAAATCTACTGGCAAGAGAAATTTGTTCACCCGGACAAGCACATTATCAAAAATACCCAAAGGTCACTTCGTTGATCTATCCGCCATTTGCAATCTCATGGAAGTTGGTCGTAGTGGCCCAATACCCGAAGTATTGAAAACGGAGTAGAGCATCATGTTGATACTTTCCCCTAGATCACATAAAGCCTTAGCAAAGTTTGCACTACCAATAGTGCAAGGGATGGTGAAAGCACTGGGATCCTCCAATTTTGGAGCCATTGGGTGTACTACAACACTAACTTGGTCGGTCATTGTGATAGTTTTACAGTCGATGGATCTTTTCCTGGTAACCAAATCTTTCATGAATTTGGCATAGCCAGGCATTTGCTCCAAAGGCACATTGATGGATAAGCTCTTCATCATGTCGATGAACTTTTTGAACCGATTCTCACTCTTCTGCTTGGCTAGCCATTGAGGATAAGGTGGAGGTGGCCTAAGCAAGGGTTTCTTGACTTTTGGTACAACCGGCTCCGTCATGTCAATTACGTGTTCCTAGATAGGTTCACGTCATTTTGCATTTCCACCCCGTTATCTTGAATATCAATCCTCACTTCTTCATTCACATTTTCACCAACCACATTCTCAACTACCAAAGGAACTTCATCTTCTTGCAACTCAACTTCATCACCCAAAACTCGCTTTTGTTTGGAGGCATTCACATCACTGTGTCATCCACTCCTAGTGGTCACCGCCATAACATACTTGTTCCCGCCCTTCGAGTTCACTACTATATCACTTGGTAGACCACCCTTAGTGCGTGTATTCAAGGATTGAGAGATTTGACCAAGTTGCACCTCCAAATTTTGAATGGAAGTATTGTGAGAAGACAATTGAACATCCAAATTGCATTCTTCTTCATCATTTTTTCGAACATCATTTCAATTCTACCCATATCATTGCTAGAAGAACTACGACCTTGGAAAGAAAAAGGTGGTGGATTGCTCGGTTGTTGGTACATTGGGGCCTTTGAAAACCTTGTCCCTTATTTCCCTGGTTGTTGTTCCATCCACCCTGATTGTTGTTCTTCCCCCAATTCCTTGATTGCTCCGATTGTTGTTTCGATTACTCCAATTAGAATTTTGGTTACTATTTCCCCAATTGTTTTTCCCTTGTTGGTTATTGTTCCAATTATTATTCCCTTGTTGATTATTGTTCCAATTACCTTGGGACCTCCACTGTTGTTATTGGTTGGAAGAATTGCCTCTTTGGACTTAAAAATTATTTACATATTGTACCTCTTCATTTTTCTCATCATAGCTATCATCTTGAAATCCACTACCATCATTGCCGAATTGATCCAAATTCCTTTGGTTCTATTGACCTCTTTGCCTCTTTTGGTTCACCAGCATGTTAACACCCTCCATAGCATTCACTTGGCAAGGATTTTGGACTTGTTTCAACTGTGCCTTTGCTAGTTGGTTCATGGTAGTTTTCAACTTCGCTATCGCTTTCCCATAATCATTTAATTCCTTGTGCAAATGAACGACCGTGGATTCACCCTAGGGAACATTGGCTCTACTTTACCATGCGCAGGATGTATCCTCCATCTCATCAAGAATGGAACAAGCTTCATCATATGTCAATTTCATAAAATTAACCCCAGAAAGTTGATTCACTATGCATTGATTTGTAGTATTGATGCCTCAGTAGAAATTTTGTTGCAACATATTCTCCATCATGTCATTTTTTGGGAATTCCTTCACCATCGTTCTATACCGCTCCCAAATCCTCATGCTAAGTTTTCGTGGCCTCCTGCTTGAAAGAATATCTCATCCCGCAATGCTGCGATATGTCCCGGTGAAAAGAACTTTACTATGAACTTATCCGCCAACTCATCCCAAGTAGTGATGGAATGGTTGGCAAGTCGATCAAGCCAATCTAAAGTCTTCCTTTTAAGTGAGAATGGGAAAAGTCTCAACCGGAGTGCATCTTTGGACACATTGGTTTTCTTGTTCCCCCAACAGATATCTACAAACCCTTTAAAATGTTTGTAAGCATTTTGAGTGGCAGCGCTTGTGAAGTACCCACATTGCTCCAACAATGTTAGCATCACATTAGCAATTTGAAATTGCCAGCCCGAATTTGGGGTGGGACAATTGCACTTGTATAACCGTGGTTTGGGAGCACCCGAGGAACCGCTCTTGGAGGTGCGGAGGAGGGTCTGGAGTATTTTCATTAACATTGACCTAGAGGCTTTGTCGTGGTCCAGGAGGTACAAGACGCACCTCATCCTCTCAAATATCATCAACCTCCTTCCACGCAAGCATGTTTCCAAGAGGGTCATTAGCATTTAAAGCCATTTTGTACCTAAATAATTTACACACAAAAATTAGTAACAAAGAAGGAAAGAAGAACAACACACAAAACTAACTGAATAGATAGCCAAAATCGTTAGCTCCCCGGCAACGGTGCCAAAACGTAATTGTTGCCAACTCTGAACTACTAATAAATAGCAAGAGAGGGTCACAATATGTTTTACCCGATTTTGGGTCGGGATCGAATCAACAGAGAGTTAGAATTGGAATCAAGTATCTATCTAGTTTAGAGCTGCGTATGTGTTCTTAATTATAATTCTAATTCTTTTTGGGGTTTCTGTTTAATTCTACTATTATCAAACTACAAAAGGTAATTGCAACTAAATTATGTTAAGATTTATAATGCTACAAGTTGTTCAAATAGGAATAAAAGGAACTAGGGAAGTGACTTCTGCCTAGGTGGTAAATTGATGAGTACTTGAGTCAAAGGCATCTTTGACATATTTTGGGAATATGATATAACCGTTTGCACTAATTTACCCACTCTACACCTCTCGGTGGTTCAAGTGATTTTGCTCAATTGACTTTCTCAAGATCAATTGGGTATGCAAAATTTGCACAAGCGACTAGGGTTCAAGTCGGGTATTACCCTCTCGAGGTTTAAGCCTTTAATTGGGCTTATCAATATCTTGAATACGCCCCAATTCCTTTTTGGACCAATTTTAGAGACTTAGACTCTCTTTCTCAAGAAGAGCTCAAGTCAACTCAACACAAACTAGTGTTTGCAACCACTAATTCAGATATTAACCATGATATTGGCCCAAAGAACAAACAACTATAGTCAATTTATCCCTAAATTACGAGACCCGTCAATAACCCACACTAGGGTTTAGCCACAACCCTAGCTAATGGGTATAGCTACTCATAATTGAAGAAGAAAAACAAGAAATAGATGAATATAAACTCATATTAATTAATTACTAAGACAAAAATAAAGATTTAATGTTGCAAAGTAGACAAAATTTCCCAAAATGGCTACAAGAGTCGTTCCCAGGGGTGCAGCTAATGTTCTAAAATATCTTATACACTAAAAATGGAAAAAAATGTATTTATAATAAGCTAAAAAATCTGGAAAAAATGTCCCTACCGGTTTAGTGCGGACCGCACAAAATGGACCGCGATCTGCACTGGGGCTTTCGCCTTGAAAAACAACTCTCTGAATCTTGGCGTCGCGGACAACAGAGAATGGACTCCAGCTGCAGAGGCTTCTAGTGCAGTCCGCGTAAAATGGACTATGGACCGCGGAGGCTTGAAACTATGAAAATGCAGCCTCTTTGATTCTTGGCTCTACGGACCGCACAAAATGGTAATGCTGCCGGATTGCCTTTAGTGCGGACCGCATAAAACCTAGTGTGGCAGCACTTCCTCTTAGCCTGAAATCATGTTCTCTGAATCTCCCAGTGCTAACCGCACAAAGTGGTGTGCGGCTGCACTGCTTGTTTTGCCTGAGCTTGTCTTGTCTTTGTCACTTGTGCAAGTTTCACTCCTTTTGAGCTAATCTTTCACATCTTGTCACTTTGTTGATCAAACCTGCAATAAAGCACAACTTATGAGCCTTTTGAGACTATTTTGTATGAATTTCTAATAAAAGCATGAGCAAGAAGGAGTATAAAATGCGTCAAAATCCCAAGTTATCACCTCTCCACTGTACTTTCACTGAATTTATATTCTTTTACCTCAACCTTCGAACCTGACCCTCCAGAATAGCCACTAGCTCCACATCATAAGTCAAATCACTATCCAACTGAACCGTGTTAAACTCCAACACATAAGACGGATCTCCAATATACTTTGAAGCATATAAACATGACATACCGCATGCACACTCGATAAGCTGGGTGGCAAAGCAAGCTCATAAGCCATTTCCCCAATCCTCTGAATCACCTCAAAAGGCCAAATGAACTGATGACTCAATTTCTTCTTCCTAAATCTCACAACACCCTTCATGGGTGAAACCTTCAACAGAACCTTCTCCCCTACCAAGTAATACACATCACGGACCTTTCTGTCAGTATAACTCTTTTGTCTCGACTGCGCTGTACGAAGCCTCTCCTGAATTACCTTCACCCTGTCTAAAGCATCCTACACTAAGTCTGTACCAAAAAGACTAGCCTCACCATACTCAAATCAAACAACTGGAGATCTACACCATCTCCCATACAAAGCCTCATTTGGAGCCATCTGAATACTCGACTGGTAACTGTTGTTATAAGTAAACTCTGCTAGCAGTAGAAAATAATCCCATGACCCTCCAACACACGCACGCGACATGTCCTATAATATCTAAATAGTGCACTTGTACGGCCCGTCTGTCTGAGGGTGAAAAGTTGTGCTCAACTCAACCAGAGTACCCAACTCCCTCTACATGGCTCTCCAGAACTACGAAGTAAACTGAGTACCTCTATTTGGAATATTAGAAACTAGGACACCATGCAACCGAACTACCTTTTGGATATATATCTCTGCTAACCGACCTAAAGAATAGGTAATACACACAGGAATGAAGTGCACAGACTTGGTCAGTTGATCCACAATTACCCAAACAGCATCGAACTTCTTCAAAGTCTGTAGGAGCCCAACTACAAAGTCCATGGTGATTTTCTCCCACTTCCACTCCGGAATATCTATCTGCTAAAGCAAGCCACCTAGTCTATGATGCTCTTATTTCACCTGCTGACAATTAAGGCACCAAGCTACAAAGCCCACAATGTCCATCTTCATTCTTCTCCACCAGTAATGTTGTCTCAAATCCTGATACATCTTCATGGCACTCGGATCGATGTAATATCGCAAGCTAAGGGCCTCCTCTAGAATCAACTCCCGAAGCCCATCTACATTGGGAACACATATCCGACTCTGCATCCTCAAAACTCCATCATAGCCAATATTCATATCTCTAGCATCATCGTGCTGAACTCTGTCCATAAGGACAAGAAAATGAAGATCATCATATTAGCGCTCTCTGATGCGATCAAATAAGGAAGATCGATAAATCACACAAGTCAATACCAGACTGGGCTCCAAAATATCCACCTCACGAACCGATTAACCATGACATGAACATTAACTAAAAGAGGTCTCTTCCTAACTTGAATATATGCCAAACGTCTCATACTCACTTCCTTCCTACTCAAGTCATCGTCCACCACATTGGCCTTTTACGAACGGTACAAAATAGTGACATCATAATCCTTTAGCAGCTCCAACCATCTCTCATGCCTCAAATTGAGATCCTTATGCTTGAACAAGTGTTGGAGGCTACGATGATCAGTAAACACCTCACAAGACACACCATACAAATAATGTCTCCAAATCTTCAACGCATGAACGATGGCAACCAACTCCAAATCATGAACGGGATAGTTCTTCTCGTGGAGCTTCGACTGACGAGAAGCATAATCAATAACTCTACCCTCCTGCATCAACACACACCTGATACCAACTCTCGAAGTATCAGAATACACGGTATAAGAACTTGAAGCTAATGGCAAAACTAACATTGAAGTTTTGGTCAAGGCAGTCTTGAGCTTCCGAATGCTCATCCCACACTCATCTGACCATATGAATGGAGCACCCTTCTGAGTCAACTTGGTCAAGGTCAATTCTATAGATGAAATCCCTGAACAAACCAGCGGTAATATCCCACAACCAAGAAAGCTACGAATCTTTGTGGCTGAGGAAAGTTTGGGCCAACTCTGAACCGCCTCTATCTTCTTTGGATCAACCTGAATGTCATCGTTGGACACCACATGCCCCAAGAAAGTCACTGAACTGAGCCAAAACTCACACCTTGGAGAACTTTCCATAAAGCTTATCCCCCCTCAATATCTGCAATACAACTATCAAGTGCTCCGCGTGCTCCTCCTGATTATGTGAATACACCAGAATATCATCAATGACGACTATGACAAACGAGTTGAGATACGGCCGAAACACGATGTTCATCAAATCCATGAACATTTCTGGGGCACTGGTCAGCCTAAATGACATCATAAGAAACTCATAATGACCATATCTGGTCCCAAAAGTAGTCTTATGAATATCCGAGTCCATGATCTTCAGCTGGTGATACCCTAAACGAAGATCAATCTTCGAGCCTCTCGCTCCCCGAAGCTGGTCAAACAACTCATCAATACAAGGCATGGGATACTTGCTCTTAATTGTAACCTTGTTAAGCTGCCTATAATTAATGCACATCCTCATGGTGCCATCCTTGTTCTTCAAGAATAGAACAAGAGCACCCCTACGGTGAAACACTAGGCTAAATAAACCCCTCATTAATGAGTTCTTAAAGCTTCTCCTTTAATTCTTTCAGCTCTGTTGGTATGGTGGAATAGAAATGGGCTGGTTGTCCGGCACCAAGTTAATACCGAAATCAATATCCCTGTCCAATGGCATGACCAACACCTTTGTAGGAAACACATTGGGAAAATCCCTCAGAACTAGAATAGAATCAATTCTTGGACTTTCTGCATTGACATCCCTAACAAATGCTAAGTATGAAAGACAACTCTTCCCAACCATCCGATGTGCTATAAGAAATGAAATCACCCTATTGGGAACATAATCGGTCAAACCTCACCACTCAATCCGTGGCAACCTTGGCATAGCCAATGTCAGCATAACAGTCCAAAATAGCATGACATAATGCCTAATATCACATCGAAATCCATCATACCGAGCAATAGGAGATCCACTCGAGTATCCAAACTCCTAATAGTCACTACACACAACCTATATACACGGTACACAATAATAGTATTGCCCACTTGAGTAGATACATAAATAGAGAAAATAAGATACTTGCAGGGTGTATCCAAATTATGGGCAAAATATGATGACATATAAGAAAAGCTGGAACCATGATCAAATAATATAGAGGCATCTCTGTGGAATACTGAGATAATACATTTAATCACCGTATCTGAGGATCAAATAATATAGAGGCATCTTTGTGGAAGACTGAGATAATACATTCAATCATCGTATCTTAGGAATAGCATCTGGTCAAGCTGGGAGTGCATAGAAACGAGTCTGGCGACCACCTAATCGACCTCTCCCTCTAAGGGGACCCTTATCTAACTGACCTCCACCTCGGGATGATTGAGCGGGTGGGGAAATAACTAGTGTTGAAGCTGAAGGATGACTCCTCTACTGATATGAACCTCCTGTAAGAGGGGGACAATATATCTTGATATGACCTAAATCTCCACACTTGAAGCAACCCCTCATAGCAAGAGGCTGTGGCGACTTAAGGAAGCCGCATGCACGGGATGTCCATTAGAAGAACCCGACATAGATGAGCTATGAACTGATGGTGCCTGAGTCAAACTCTGAGCTGGAAGGGCACTGAAAGATGAGTGAACTTGATATGAACTGTGAGAACCATGGCTAAATGACCCACCATGGTGACCTAAACGGGTTGGCTGAGCATGCTTGAATGAATGGCCTCTACTATGCTGAAACTGGCTTCCCTAAGAAGAACCCTCAAAACTACTAGATCCCCGAGGCCTCTTGGACTTCCTCTCCTCTCGCTCCTGGAGACGAACTGACTCAATCTCTCTAGCAATGTCAACCACCACCCATAAGAAGTGCCAGATACTCTCTATCTGGTCATAAACATCCATAGCTGATAGTTGAGGCCATCAATGAACCTCCTGATCCTCTCTCTATCCATGGGAACTAGCCAAATAGCATGACGGGCCAACTCGGAGAACCTCATCTCATATTGCATCACAGACAGGCCCTCCAAACACAACTGCTCAAACTCCCTATGCAACTCCTCCCTATGGGAATGCGGAACATACTTCTCTAGGAAGAGATTAGAGAACTGATATCAGGTAAGAGGTGGTGCACCAATAGGCCTACACCTCTCATAAGCCTTCCACCAAGTGAAGGCATCCCTAGAAAACTGAAAAGTAGTAAATGAGACCCCACTGGTCTCCATAATACTCGTTGTACGTAACATCCTTTGGCACTTATCCAAGAAATAATGTGCATCCTCGCCCTCTGCACCAGTGAAATTTGGAGGCTGAAGTCTACCAAACCACTCCAATCGACGCTGCTCGACATCATGCATAACTAGAACCACAAAATCCTGAGCATGTGCAACCGCTTAGGTTGGAAGTTCCTCCGATGCCTGGAGTCCCTAAACAACCTGCTCAGGTGTACGGGCGGCGGGAGTTTGAGTGCCTCCCCCGGCCAAAGAAGTACTTGTTGTAGAAGAAACTATGACTGCCTGAGCAAGGCTGGTGTACATAGTCATAATCTAAGCCAAAGTCTCCTGGAGACCCACAATAACCATAGGCGTAGTCGGTGTCTGAGATGGTGCTACTGGAGCAACCCCAGCTGAAGCATGATCATGAACTGGGGCGGCGGGTAGGTCTACGAGTGTTTCCCTAACTACTCTGCTGACCACACCCATGCCCCTTATGTAACCATCTGTGAGAGAATAGAATAACAGAAGTTTAGTACTCAGATCAACAGATTCGCACGATAGAATTCAAGAATATGAAATTTTTCCTAAAGGTTCTACAGAGAATAAATACAAACG
This sequence comes from Nicotiana benthamiana, assembly GCA_034376525.1. Taxonomy (NCBI): domain Eukaryota; kingdom Viridiplantae; phylum Streptophyta; class Magnoliopsida; order Solanales; family Solanaceae; genus Nicotiana; species Nicotiana benthamiana. The sequence goes on from CM067341.1 coordinate 78,673,837, forward strand.
TCTCGGTACCGATCCACAAGACTCTACTAGACCTGCCATGACTCGTGAGACTTATGTAACCTAGGCTCTAATACCAACATTTCACAACACAAAAATTGAGCCGGTTGTGATGGTGCCCATCATGGAACTAGGATAGCCACTTGTTACCAGTTACTCTATTTCCTAATAAAAAGTTTATGAAAATATCATTTTTTAACAGAAATCCGATGATACAAAAATAGAAGTTCCAAAACCAATGAAGAGAAAATACAAGCCCGACCTCGGGTATAATTAGTCGTGAGCCAAACGTTGCTAATACTGTTTGAAATAACAAGACTAGTACAGTTTGAAAATATCCAACATATAAACTAAAGGAATATAGGGAAAGGAGAAGAGAGAACTACGGTCGCCAAGAAGCTACCTCCCAATCTCCTAATAATAGTATGCATAATAAAATTAGCAGCCGCTACCGTGACATGAGACACATGGATCTACACACAAAGTGTAGGGGCTAACTTGAGTACACCAACTCAATAAGTAACAAGTCCAGATTATGGACTGATGGTAGTGACAAACCAAACCTCAACAGGTTGCAACAGATAAATGTACAAAAAAGTAGACATGTTTACAGTTCATGTAGTTTCTCATAAATAACTGGACACAATATGAACAATACAGAGTATGAAGCTCAGGAATCTCTAAGTACCAATGGCACAAGTAGCATGATCAATGTCATGTATGATACCTCCATTCACAGTGCTCAATCACTCGGTATTGTATAAGGCTCACTCGGCCCAGAGAAGATCCATCACAGAATGTACGTACATCATAGACTATAAGTCATCCAGTACAGAGGAAAATAGGCCAATTCAGCTTCATGGAGAAGATCCATCTCCATACCAAGTACTTCAAACAAGATCCATGTCCAGGGAAGAACCATCCCTCAATATCATCAACTACTACGCTCACTGGTGGTTTAAAGACTACAGAGAGGTTTCTCAGAGCCCAAGCTCTATATCAATTCCAGCGAAGGAAATCAACAGCTTACTATAGCATACAGCCCGATCTGATACAGTTAATCAATATTCGGAACTCGGACTCACTCGGTCAATACTCTCTAGTCTCACACACATAGGCTAAAATGCCATGATACAAGCCCGAACAATGATATGATATATCAAGTAGCAATAATCGAGACAAAGGCATAATATACTATGCATGAATAGGACTGAGTATTTATTACAAATGAAACTAATGACATGACAGCAAGAAACAACATCTCAGGTCTTAACAATAGCGGCATGAAGCCTTAAAATGATATTTAGCATGATTTGAATCTTATCAACTTAATCAAATAATCGTTGATATCCAATTTTTCTATGTATTTTTATATATAAAATACTTTTAAAATAACATATATATGCCTATATAAGAATACCGAGGTATTTTAATATTTTTTCCAATTTTTAAAGATTTTAAGAATCAATTTATTGTCTATTTTTAGCAATACAAAAATCTAATAATTATTCCCAAGATTATCAATTTGGTGAATAACTTATTTTATTCTTATATTTATATCAAAATATAGTTAAGGTAATTTTTGTATAAATTTACGAATTTATTTGGCATTTTAAAAAGATAAATTGCATATAATTGCAACTTTAGCTTACTTTAAGATTAACAATATTTTTATTATTATTATAAAATTGGTCCCAATATTTTTTAATTAATATCTATATATTACTAATTAGCTCAGTACTTTTAATTCGCTTTTAAAATTATTTCCACTATTTTTACAAAATAAAAAGTAAAAATTGGCCATTTAACATTTAGCCTCCCTTTATTTTAATTACAACCTATTTTGTATTTCAATTTTAACCTTAAATTGACTCAACTCGAACCTTATTTGGACCAACCCAATTTCATTTCAACCCGGTCCCCCGACCCAACTTAAAATCTGTCTGTTTCCTATCTTTGATCCAAGTCGTTGATCATTTTGATCAACGGCTATAAACCCCCTTACCTTTTTTAACCCGGAACGACCTACCCTAATCCCTCATTTCACTTTGATAGCCGCCTTTGAAACTCTTCGTCTCTAAAACTCTCTTAAAACTCTTCAGAACCCTAGCCTCTTCCTACCTTATTTCACCGAATTTTCACCGGAATCCATGGCTTTTCTGGCCATGGACGGTCTATAATCACCCCCTGTACGCCATTAAACTATGGTTGTTCGAAGCTTCGAAACCTAACCTCGACAATTCTCTTTTATATCTTCTCAGATCTTCTATTCAACGGTCCCACCGGCCTTTGCTCCGGCATATTCAAGATTCAGAAGCTTGATTCCTGACCTCTCCAACTCAGGATCTTATTCTTCTTCCAAGCCTTTCTCATTTCAAGGGTTTCTCCGAAACCCTAAGCTATTTGAGGTTGTTTCTCTGTTGTTGTCTTAGATTTATGTTGTATCTATACTTTACTTGACATTTGAAGTGTTTTTCCCAAATTTCCTTTTTCAAAATCGTTTGACTTCAATTTAGGGTTTCTGAAAGGATTTTTTCAAAATATCTTTCTGAGTCTTCTTCTTCTTCTTTTCTTTATGTATGTTTTTCTATATCATGCTCGTATGATTTCCTCTTACTACACATTTACTGAATTTCTACTTTTCCTTTTTACATGTTACTCATGCGATCACATGTTAATCATTGTTATGTTATTTATTTGTAAAAAATGGAGGACAAATAGCATGTTCTCTCTTGGTGCATGTTAAGCAGAGTTTGCTAACGTGCACGAGTAACATGACAATTCTGGCCACCACCGCCATAACACCATCAACGAGCTTAGTCACACCAAGCACTATTGTACCAGTGCATGCAAAGCCACTAACATTTGGAAGTTTCCTTCCAATTCGATTCCAAACTATTAGTGAAGATCCAGATGAAGGTAGAGCTAATGTCCAACAGAACTTAGTTGTGAAGCGAGCAGCGAGAAGAACAGATGAAGAGGTTCCACGCCGACTCCAATTTTCTGACCTAGCTAAAACTACGGCACAAGCTTCATCCATGACTCAGGAACCTGCACCAATGGAACAGGAACCAATGGAACAGGAACCAGTTAAACAAGGTAACAGAAGAGGTAAAGAGAAGCCATATAAGAGGAATCATAGCATCCAAATGGGAAAGCTCTCACATACATCCCACCAGATCTGCAGGGTGATACAATTGTAGTGACAATTGAAGAGGAAGACATAAAGGAACAGCAGAATTACTGGACTAATGCACTCATTGGGTACGTATTGGGTGAAAATCCATATTTTAAAGCTACGCAGAACTATGTTGAAAATGTGTGGTATTTTTTTAATACTCCAAAGATATTGTACCACGATGAAGGTTATTATATATTTAGATTTGATTCAATTGAACATAGAGACAAAATCATGCAATCAGGCCTTATACTTTTCATAATAAGCCATTTATTATGAAGAATGGGACACTTGACTTTGTCTTTAATATGGATTGTTTGAATGTTATTCCAATTTGGGTAAGGTTTCCAAATCTACCTGTGGGATTTTGATCAGCTGAGGCCCTAAGCAAAATGGCAAGTGGTATAGGAAAGCCAACGTACACAGATCTGTACACTACTAAGATGGATAGAATTTCATATGCAAGAGTCCTTGTTGAAGCAGACATTTCTCATCCTTTGACAAATGATATATTACTTCGAACACCTGTAGGAGTAATGCATCAGAGACTAGAGTATGACTGAAAGCCTAAGTTTTGTATAGGCTGTGTTGGGAATACCACAAAAGAGTGCAGACAGAACAAGGAAAAAGGAGAACCTGGTGAGTTTGTAGAACAGAACAAAAGAAGGAGAAGGGGAAAAAGAAGAAGAAAAGTGGAGACTAAATAGGTAGAAAAAGAGATGCCTGTCCCAACAACTGGGAAAGATGATACTGCAAAGGAGACTGGAACAAGGGAAAATATAGTAGGAGCACAAATGGAAGCTGGGCAGCTAGATAGTAATGAATTCCCACCACTCTCAGTAATAAGGAGTGGGAGGAAGTATGATAAGACAGCACTAGTGCATACTGTAGATGAAGCAAGTTCTACTAGCCAACTTAATACCACAAATTGATTTGAGGTTCTGAACCAATGTGGTATTGCAACTAACACTGGGCAGGGTGGACAAATCCACCCTACACCTCCATGATAATTAGTACTTGGAATATTAGAGGGCTAAATAAGCCCTTTTAAACAGAAGGAATTGGTCCTCTCTCTAAAGAATAAGGTAGAGGAAATGGGCCTAGTTGAGACAAGGGTGAAAGAGAATAAGGCAAAGAGAATAGCTCTAAAAATAGTAAAGGATTGGAAAGTACAGTTTAACTATAAGTGTGCATATAATGGAAGAATTTGGTTAATGTGGAGGTCTCATATCCATATCCAAATTCTGATGTTTGATGCACAATTTGTCCACTGTGAAGCGGAAGACTATACTAGTCAGAAGAAATGGCTTTTCACTGTTGTATATGCTTATAATTAATTGAATTCAAGGAAGCAATTATGGAAGAAGCTTATTGGTATAGGATCCAATATTACTGGTGATTGGCTAATTAGTGGTGATTTTACCAATGTCTTGCACTCAAATGATAAAATAAGAGCTCCTATAACTCAGGTGGAGGTGCAAAGGTTTAAGGAGTTCTTAGACCAAATGCAGCTCACTCCCTTGAAAAGCACAGGATGGTACTATACATGGTGTAATAAAACGGATGAAAATGTGAGTGTATATAGTAAAATAGATTGGGCTTTTGGGAATTTTAGTTGGATGATGAACAACGGGCATACTGAGGCAGAATATCTAAACCCTAGGGTATTTGATCACTCCCCTATATTGATGAATTGCAGGTTCTGTATCATTAAACAACATCTGCATCCTAGGTCATTTAGGTTGTACCATACTGTCCTCCACCATCCTGACTTTACAAGGATAGTGAAAGAAGTATCGGTGCAAAATGAGTATGACCTAGGAAAGTCAAGGACATGGTATAAACTCAGAAAATTGAAGGAGGCATTGAATGAACTAAACGACTATATGGCATTTTACCAGCAAAAACTGAGTCAAGCAAAACAGAAGTTAGAACTGGTTCGGCATCAACTGTTTATTCAGTCATTAAGACATGAATTCATAGAAGAAGAAAAAGAAGCCTTGTTAGAGGTGGAGAAATGGAGTAACTTTGGGGAACAAGGGATGAGATAGAAATCTAGAGCTACTTGGATTCAACATGGAGAAGCCAACACCAAGTACGTCCATGCTCAATGGAAAATGCATACTAACAATAATGTTATTGTCTCTATTCACAATGATGCAGGTATTAAACTAACAGATCCTAAGCAGGTGGAGGAGCAATTATGGAATTCTTTAAGGCAGTAATAGGTGAGTCTCCACCAGTGTACCCATGCCTAGATGCTGAGGTTATCAAAAAGGGGCCTTGCTTAATAAGGTCACAGCAACTGGAGATGATCAAGCCAACCACAGAGGAAGAGATAATGGGAGCTATTAAAAGCATGCCAACTGACAAAGATCCAAGAAAATATGATTTTCCAGTGGAATTCTACACAAACCAATGGGAGGTGATCAAAGCATATGTGATCGCTGTTGTCTTGGATTTCTTTAAGACCGGAAAGCTGCCAAAGGCCATAAATAGTACTGCTATTACTCTTATTCCTAAAGTCTCTAATCTTACTCAGGTTAAGGACTTTAGGCCAATAGCATCCTGCACGACTATTTACAAGATAATGATAAAGATTATAACTGGGCGATTAAAAGCAGTAATGAACTACTTAGTAGGATACTCTCAATCAGCATTCTTGAAGGCAAGAATATTACAGATAACATCCTATTCACTCATGAACTTTTCAAAGGCTATACAGGAAAGTCATATCTGCAAGATGTATCCTCAAGGTTGATCTTAAGGAAGCCTATGATACATTGGATTGGTTCTATTTGTAAAGGATATTAATATGATTGGGGTTTCCACATAAATTTGTATGCTAGATCATGGACTATATAACAACTGTATATTACTCTTTAACCTTAAATGGAGGCTTCAGAAAACCATTTGAGGGCAAAAGGGGAATAACACAGGGTGATCCTATGTCACCCTATTTATTTGTGATAGCTATGGAGTACTTGCAAAGGGAATTTGTTCAACTGGCATCAAATAAGAGTTCCATTTTCATCGAAGGTGCAAAAAATAGGAGTAATGCATGTGTGCTTTGCTGATGATCTATTGATGTTCTGCAGAGCTTACTTACAGTCATTTAAGCTACTGCAGGATACATTCCTAAAACTTTCAAAAGCATCAGGACTACAAGTAAATCCTGGGAAAGGCTCAGTATACATTGTAGGTACATCTGAGAGGATAAAAGAACTTATTTTGCAGGAGTTGGGTTACAATAAAGGCAGCTTACCATTTAAATACTTAGGGGTTCCATTGGCTCCCAAAAAGCTGTCTAATTATCAGTGTTGGTCATTTATTGAAAAGATTACTGCAAGGATCAGCTGCAGACCTCAAAACTATTGCCATATGCTGGAAGATTGCAACTCAACAAGTCAATAATTTTTGTGATGCAGTCTTATTGGGATCAAGTATTTTTATTACCAAAGAAGATCAGCAAAATGATAGAGGCAGTGTGCAGAACTTTCCTATGGACTGGGCAGGCTGACATATCCAGAAGAGCTTTGGTAGAATGGGACAGAGTCTGTCTACCACAAACAAAAGGAGGATTGAATGTGATAAACTTGTGAAACTAGAACAAAGTTGCAATAATGAAGCATCTACGGGCAATCACAAAGAAGAAAGACTGTTTGTGGATTCAATGGGTCCACCTACTACATAAAGAATAGGAGCATTGACACCATGATTATACCTAAGAGTGCAACTTGGGTTGTAAGGAAGATTATTGAAAAAAGGAAGTTTAAATTAAATATACCAATTTTACAAGGTAATTTGCAAGAAATACTGGAATCTGTACAGAGCACAAGTGATAAATTCAGTATCAAGAAGCTATATATCATGCAAAATCCTCCGGGACAGAAGGTATACTGGAAAAGTTTGATCTTACACCCTCATATACATCCAAGGCACAAATTCAATATGTAGCTGGTCATTCAAAGAATACTACCAACTGTGGATCGACTACAGAAAATAGGAATTCAAGTGAATCTAATATATGTATTCTGTGGTCAAGAAAAAGAGCTATTGGAACATCTATTTTTTGAATGCTCATACACAAGTTCTATTGAAGAGATTGCTAAACTGGATGGAAATTCAAAGACAGATTCACACTTGGGAGGAAGATATACATTGGGTGACTTATCATTCTAGGAAGAAGAAAGGTATTGACAATATTATTGTAGCATTTTGTGACATGTTGTTGCATAGTATATGGAGGGACAGGAATGCAATCATATTTCAAAGTGGATGTACTTCAGTAGATAAAATACGCCGAGAGATCACTTCATATATCCATATCAAGAGCCATATACCCAGCAATTTGAAGGATCATATGGATGCATTAGATAGATATCCATAGCTAGGACCTAGAGAATCATGTGCATATTTGTACTTCAGTTTATATTTATTAGAAGCATATGTATAGGATATGAACAATAATAACTTACTAGTATAGTATAAGGAGACATCTTTGAGATGTAGGAGATAAGGAGCTGGTCAGCAGATCCTATTATGTACAAAACAATTTGATGAATGAAAATGGTAGTTTATCAAAAAAAAATCATTGTTATGTTTTCTCTGCTCTTTAGTATATGTGTTTACTGTTGAGTTCTTTGATTTTGTTTTACTGAACTCTGTTCGTGTTCTTGCTAAACATGTTTCATCTAATTTTGTTTAAGTTTGTATCACCTCTTTCTTCTAAATTTGTTTAAGTTCCAATTTTTCTCAAATACGTTCTTCATGATCTTGAATCAGCTTTCTTTCTTGGTATCATGTCTGTTTGTTTCTCATCAGTCCCTGAAAGAGACCTCTGAGTCTGTTTAACGACTCGCCTTCTCATCTCTAAGTCTAATTCGATTTGAAACCCCAGTATTTAGGGCTTCCTTTGGCGATTTAGATTTAGTGTTCAAGTTAGGGTTCTACTTGGGACCCTGGACTCTTAGACATTGTGAGTCTGCAAATTGGACTTGTACCCCTTCTTACTTATGATTTTAAACCTCTCAATGTTAGACTATTTTACTAAGTAACATGACGACTCTTTTATTAGATTTGTCTGCTTTATATATGAGAAGTTCTTCTTTCAAAAAAGGGTTTTTGCCAATTGCTAATTGATTCTGAATTCCTTTAATGGGGTTTACTTGATTGTTAATGATTTCCTTTAAATTAAACCTTTCTTTACCCCCTTCCTGACTTGGTTAGTAAAAACCTGCAATTTTGATTTCATTAGCTATTTGATTGATTCTCTTTCCTTATTTTTCACAAACCGTGTGCCATTGAACTTTTGCCTTAAATAACTTCTATGTATTTTCCCTTTATTGTACTGCTTGGGAAATATTTTTGATTAACTCTTTCCTTAGTTGTCTTTTTACCCGTTGGAAATTAGAATCCTTTAAGTAAAGGGAGATTGATTTCAATGTTATTTCCCTACCTTTTCTTACTTGTTTTCTGCATTATAAAAGGGACACGACCCTTCTGCACTTACAGACCTTGAACCTTCAGTTCAACACTTTCAACTTACACTACTTACAATATAATACTTCTTTGAGTTCAATCCTCGAGAACACATTACTCACTTGCAATTTCAATACTATTCTCCTTTCTATGATCTTCTGAAATCATTTTCTTGCAACTTGGCTTCTCAATACTACTATTTTACTTGTCTGTTTCCCTGAAACCGGTATGTTCTAATTATCTTTTCTAAATCACCCCTATGTGTTTATTTACAGTTTCTGCATTCTTATTTACTTTGGTGTTCATGTTCTGTAATTGAATATGCCACTCTCTCGTTGCATATGATGTTTGTTATGAAGTCCTATATCCATATTCCCTTCTATGTGATTGAGTTAAGGCTCATATCCTGGTAGTGTCCAAATTACTGCCCATGTCTAAACCTGATCCTCATTGGATCCTAACTCCTAAGATTTGGCTAACAGGCTGGTCAGGGGTGTGCCAGCACTCTTTATTGCTGGGCATGACCATCATCTTGCCATGGCTTTCCCTAACTCCCCTCTATTGACTTACACTTACTCTTAGACTCCAAATTCTGCCCCCCACCTATGAGCCTTTCTTTGGAACATTGAGTTCCCCCTGAACTTGGACATTTGAGGGATGACCCTTCCACACTACACTATAATCTAATTCTGCAATGTATTTGGGGTGTAAGCACTGCTCGGAGTCTACTTGAGGCTCTTGGAGAAAGGCTTTGGAAATCTGATCCTGGAAGTTGGTTTATCTTATATTGTTAGACCTTGAGTCTGAATTAGGCTCCTAGGTTGTAGTTTAATTTTTTATGTAATTTTACTTTTCTTGATTCATCCGAGTTGTAAGAATTTGTAATAACTTATAAGGTATATAGTGAAAAAGGGAGAGTCACTCATGTAATGAATGTGGGTATACATCATGCTTTAGATATTTATTTCTGCAATCACAGCTTGTTTTCTGCTTCTGCATATTGAAAATTTCCTATAAGTTTATGCACTTACATATAGAGATCCTACCTATAAGTTGCCTCATTAATGCATATTGAAATTCTGTGTATAAGTTGTTTTATTACTGTATTATAATCTTGCCTATAAGTTGTTTCATTACTGCATTAAAATCCTGCCTATAGGTTATGCATTTCATCAGGAATCATGCATTTAAGTTTCTACATATAGAAATCATGATTATTGGTTTCTGCATCTCTGCATATACATACGTCATTAGGCAAACAATCTATAGGTTAAATCAATAGCAAGTTGCGTCCTAGATACCATGCCTATAGTATTCATGCATCCTGATAATCGTTTAAACCCAACATCGCTGAGAAACCATTCCTATAGGAGTAACTAATTGAACATAATTCGTCTCTTTCATCTACAAGTCCAAAATCAATAGTAATGTCGCTAATATCCGCAGAATTTATAAGTTTCTAAAATCAGTAACCCTTTTTTTTAAATCAATATACTCCCACATCATTAGATATCATGCCTATAGGTTTTAACTAAGCAAACAAGTAGGTAATTGTTTAACTGCATCAGTCCATGATAATTACAACCTAGGGTAAGCCTAATTCTGACTTCTCATCTGAGAAATAGGTGATAAATCAGACTATAACCAGTATTTGAAGTCATGCAAGACAATTTGCTTATTTAAGTAAGGAGCCCTGTTTGAGCCTTCAAATTGCTATGTTTTCCCCTTAACGGCTTTGCGTGTTTTGTTTATCACATTAGAATTTTGTCCTTTTAAACTCTGAAAAGCCCAATTTCCTTCCCTTCTAGGACTAGTAGTCCCAAATTCTTCCAAGACTGATAGGATGGAGACGGGTAATAGCATGCAACAAGTAACGATATTATTCCGTATTTTAATACCTTAACAGGGTGGGAAGGGTAGATATGGATATGATGACAGCTGCGCTAATACCACGTGTAGCCCCTTTTCTGAAGAGTGATTACCGAGTATTGCATTGACGTGATCCATATTAAGCATAAACCTAGGACCCCCCCCCCCCACTTTTCTTACTTGTTTATCTTTCAGAATAAAGAAAATTGCTCAACTTTAAGCTTCTCTAACTTCTTTTGCTTTAATTGCTTGCAACAATTATGTGAAAACCCCTTCCCTTTACTTGTTTATTTTCAAAAATTCCAAAGCTACTTTCTTCCCAAACTTCAATTTCTTTAACTTCTTTGCTTGCAACCATAATGTGTAATTCCTGCTTGTTTACTTGTTATTCACACTTAAAGTCACAATTGTAGCACGACCAGGAACCACACTAGAGGATCCTGAGGGGTGCCTAATACCTTCCCCTCGGGATAATTTGTAGCCCTTACCAAAACTCTGGTTTTCCAACTCAAACCCTTCTTTAGTGTCCTAATTCACTCTAATCATTAGGTGGCGACTCTTCAATCCAAAAACACAATTCCCAAAAGGGGAACGAGTTGTTTTCCTAAATGTCATACACCCGATTTCGCTTTAGAAAGAGGGGGCATCAACAGCATGGTGACTCTGCTGGGGATTTTCTTTAGGCTTTTACCATTTCATGTTACTTGTGACTTTATTGCTTCTTATTTGCCTTTATTTAATGTTTTTATTTGTTTTCTATTACGAAACAGACTTGCCTCTTTGTTTCTTTGCTTTAAAACTTTCTTTTACCACTTTCCTTTTATACTGTTGTAATTATGAGAAATTATTGTAATCATTACTTTATGACGTGCAAATACATGACAAATTGTTAAAATTCTTGTAATTGCATATTCAACATCATATTACACTCGTGCCAAACAAAATACCATAGCATCTCTTATAATGAGTGGTTGCGCCATTCTGATGTCATTACCCCCTAAATTAGGCAAAGGCATATTTGTGGTAAAACCAGTCGATCACCGGTGTAGTTGACGGTTATGTACCTTTCCCTCTTGAGTTGTCCGCTCCAGGGTATTGTTCTAACACCCCATAGAAACCTTACTCAGTTCAATTGTGCATGCATCACTGTCGAACCTAGCTAAATCAGTTATGTTGTCCACGTAATGACTCCTTAAGACACCCTTGTCCAAAGTCCCTGAAACCCTAAACGGAAGTTACCATGTTCTTTGCATTCATTTGGAGAGCTAAATCTTTCCTATTCTTATTATTGATATTTAAACAGTCGAGTCTGGCGGGGGTAAGGGCCTAACACTTTTTTTTTCAGAAAATGAGGCAGGAAGTGCGCAGATTCGGCATGGTAACCAACATCCACCCAAGGTTACTTAGCTGGTGAGAAAAACTCCAGTGATCAGACTCTCGTTCACAAATATTTGGGAATTTTGCCTTCTCTTATGGAAATCCAACCCAACAGCAAAATCATAGAGGCTACTACTCTATTCTGGCATGGCGATAGAGCTGTGTTCTGCTTCGGGGACTTTGAAATAACACCTTATCTTGATGAAATAGGAGGACTAGCTGGGATACCATAGGAAGCTCCGGGTTTGCTAATGCTGGAAAATCGCAAAGGCAGGGTTTTCTCAAAATGATGGGTCTAAAGAAGAATCCTGACCTGACATGTCTGAAGGAGTCGTACATTCCCTTTGACTATTTATATGAAAGGTAAAGTCACAGCAAATCTTACCCTACTTATCCTGACGAGTTTGCCCTCACCTCATTGGGACACATCCATCGAAGGGTCTTTGTCTTCGTGATCTATTTCTTGGGGATGATAGTGTTTCCAATAAAGAAAACAAGAATCCATACAAGGCTAGTTATGGTCACCAAAGCCTTGATGGAAGGAATTAATAGACAGTCGTTCAGTCTTGTGCCAATGATAGTTGTAGAAATATACCGAGCCCTGGAACGATGTCAACAAGGAGCCGAACATTTCGAGGGTTGTAATATGCTACTCCAATTATGGCTCATGGAACACCTCAAAAAGGGTGCGTACTAGCAGAAAATGCACCGTAGAGACTGGGATGATCATATCGTCTTTCATCGCCCAAAATGAATGAATTATATACCCAACATATTTGCCAACCAGAAAATGCTAGAGAATGGGTCAAACTCTTTAACAATGTTAGTGAGGACCGGGTGCAATGGATGTTCGAGTGGTTTCCTACTGAAGAATTCATCATTCGATCTAGGGATGCACCGTTTCTGATACTGATTGGTTTGAGAGGGACCTATCCATATATCCCTACTCGGGTTATGATATAGGCGGATAGCAAGCAGGATATACCAAGGGTTGACAAGATGAGTCACTTCCGAGACGACTTCTAGGATGACGATAGTCCATACAGGTATCAGGCTCAGCATATATGGCATTGCAAAATTGTCTTAGGAAAAGGCACCATCGAACCAGATCGCTACCATGCTAGTTGTACCCCACACTATTTAGGTTAGCTGGAAGATAATCACAATGATTTGGGTCAGCCCAGGTTTGTTCAAGGTCAAAGGATCATAGAAGAAAGGGCTGAAGCACAAGTAAAATACAACCAACTACCTTAGAGGATGCAGAAATGTGAAAATGAGCACCGTGAAATACAAAAAGCCAATCAAAAACTAATTGGAGAATAGAGGGATAGGGTTGTCAGCGCAAACAGACGACTGATCCTCTTGGAGCAAGGTGTAGTTGAATTGGAAAAGAAATTTCTCAAAAGGGTTGACGATTGCCGAGTTGCCAAAGGAAATGAAGGTGGACATCTAGCCAGAGCCTACTTGCTGCTAGGACTGCGCGAGCTGGGAGAGCTATACGAGGGATCCAACACTGCCGAATCAGGGGAAGGTACTTCTAGGACCAAATAGATAGGAGCTTCCTTTCCTTTACAAATGTAATAAGGCCCATGTCGATTAGTGACATTTTATTCCATGTTATTTAGTGTCATTTTAGTATTCTTCTTATTTTCTTATCAATAAAATGAGGCATTTAGCATTCTAAGTTCTCCAAATTTACTTGTCGCTAGGCCTACCTCGGGCACAACGAGGTCCCTAAAATTAGTACACGCTATATATTTTTCTGCACTACGTGTTTAAATATTGTAACAACTTTCTTATAATCCTTACTAACTTGCTACCTTTTTGTTTTTCATTTTTTTATTCCCCTTCCAAAAGTTTGGTTCGTGAACGTTGGCATCATCATCGTATTCCACAGGATCTAAGGCCTTTCCACCCACTCCTCCTCCTAGTCCTATCTGAAGTAGGGACAAGGGAAAGATGGAAGATTTGAGAAACATTAGAAAGGAAAACTCGGTTAAACGAGCAGAAATCACTCAGGGTACTCGGGGCTCCAAAGAAAATGCTTCCCAACTCAAGCAGAAACTGCTGAAATTTCAAGAGAACTGGATCAAGTCCAGAACTTGGCAAGTCTATCATTTTCCTTTGCCACCCTAGAAGTTACTCAGAATCCCATACCTCCACAAAATGTCCCAAACCATCCCGCTCCTCACCACCATTGCAATATTTGCCGCACTCCTAACAACACTTCATTGCTCATCTCGGAACCATTGAACTCTACAAATGATCATCTCCACACTCACCATAACACCCCCATCTATGTGGAAACCATACCACCTTCTACTCAAGCCATTGCAAGAATACCTTAGTCTGATAACAAAGACTCCCTTATCAAGAATCTGACTGTTAAACTCAAGAAGCCGACTAGCCGAGTTCAGGGTGTTGAAGGAAGCAAAAGGATCGAGGGACTAAGTTACGAAGACCTTTGAATTAAACCAGATTTCAAACTACTCGAGGGGTAAAAACCTCCCAAGTTGAGATGTTCGATGGCACAAAGAATCCTAGAGTTCATTAAAGGACATACTGCGACAAGCTGATCGCAGTAGGAAAAGATGAGAAGATCCGAATGAGGCTTTTTATGAGGAGCCTGAAAGGAGATGCTCTGCCTTGGTACATCAGCCAAGACCCAAAGAAGTGGTCAAACTAGGTTAGTATGGCTTCCGACTTCAAGGATAGGTTTAGGTTCAATATGGAAAATGCACCGGACGTGTTCTACAGTCAGAATTTGAAGAAGAAACCCACAAAAACGTTCCGCGAGTATGCCAGTCGTTAGAGACCAGAGGCTGCTAAGGTCCGACCTGCTTTAGGGGAAGAACAAATGAACAAATTTTTTGTCCGGGCTCAGGATCCACAATACTATGAAAGACTGATGTTGATCGAGTCATCAAGGTAGGAGAATGGATTGAGGGAGGTATTAAGAGTGGTATGGTTAATAACTTCGAAGCTTTGCAAGCCACCAATAAGGCCCTTCAGTCCGGTGGTACGTCCAAGAAAAAGGACGTAAGTGTTGCAATAGTCGCACAGAGAACCAAATCACCTATCAAATACCAAACCTACCTGATATCTCCACTTACATATCAACCCACTCCAAATTTCCAAACATCTGCACCTTCCTACCAAACTCCGCCACCTACCTATCAATCACCTCCACCTCCTGCATACCCACCTGTTTCACCCGGATATTCCTAACCTATACACGTCTACCAAGATTACAAAACTCAACCAGCCCACTATCAGTCACCTCCCGTTCGTCAAAACTCTCCTCGACCTCGACCAAATTTCGACCTCAGACCTCCCAAACAATACACCGCCATTGCCGAACCAATCAACTAGCTATATGAAAGACTCAAAGTTGTTGGCCACATCACCCTTATCCCTGCTATAACCCCTGAAAACCCTCTCCAATGGGTCAACCAAAATAAAACTTGTGCATACCATTTTAGCGTGAAGGGGCATACTCTAGATGAATGCCACTCTCTGAAGGAGAAGATCCAGGCTTTGATTGACAATAAGATTACCGTGGCAAAGGTGACTGCTCCGAATATCCTCAAAAACCCTTTACTAGACCACAAGAATGGAAGTGTTCATATGATTGATAGAGAGGATGATTGGGATCCCAAAGTATCAATCGGTTTGATCACAGAAGGTGACGATCCAAAGAAACCAATGGTCACTCTTAATCTAATTGTAGTCCAGATTCAGCCTTCTGAAGATCCTGAGGTGAACATGTCCATACTACTTGAGTTTTAAACGCCAGGCTCTACAAAAATGCCAACACCAATCGAGGGTGAGTTCGGGACCACAAAGGCGGCTGAGCCATCTGGAGTTGTTATATTACCTACCAAAGCAAAGGTGCCTATTCCAGTAGCAATGACAGCACTAACGACATTCCACATAAAAGCCATACCATGGGATTACACAGCCAAAGAAAAAAGGAAAGGGATAGCCAGGTTCAGGAAACAGTTGCAGCACAAGGTATGACAAGAACCGGTTGGGTCTATACCCCAAAACACTTGGTTGAGTCAAGTAAGCAGACCTCTGGTCGACAAGCTATCATTGAATTCGAGCCCAATGACCTCTGTAGAAAGATACAAGCAAAGGAATACTCAGTCATTGACCAGCTAAATAAAACACCGGCCTAGATCTCTATCATGTCCTTGCTACGGAGTTCCGATGCACACAAAAATGCCTTGTTGAAGGTGCTAAGTGAGGCATATGTACCAAGCAACTTCACTTGAGGAGAAACGGCGAACATGGTCAGTCAAGTATTATATAGTCACAAAATCACTTTCCACGAAGATGAACCGCCACCGAAAGTATTGAGTCACAATAAGGCATTATATATCACTGTGCAGTGTGAAGATTATATTATTACCAGGATCCTGGTCGATGGGGGGTCCAGCCTCAATATTTGCCCGTTGGTAACACTCAGGACATTAGGAAAAGGGCTGTATGAAATCAAGGATGGGTCCGTCAGTGTTAAGACTTTCGACGATTCTCAAAGGTCCAGTATAGGGGAAATTAGCTTATATTTACAAATGGGTCCCACTTGGTTTGATGTCGATTTTCAAGTGATAGACGTGTCGGCATCTTACAATCTATTGTTGGGACGACCATGGATTCATGTCATCGGGGCCATGGCATCAATGCAACATCAGGCAGTGAAATTCGAGTGGAATCACCAGGAGATGATCATTCATGGTGGCGGTAACAATGCCATATACAGCCGCTAAACCATCCCAACAGTTGGAGGAAGAGGAAAGATAGGTGGGGAAACTTACCACGACATCGAGTGAGTCAATGTCGTCGACAAGGATAAATGGTGGGATAACAAAATCCAAAACATACTGAACTGGTGTGGGTATGAACCAAGCAAAGGACTTGGCAAGAATCTCCATGGAATCGTTAAGCCCATCAAGCTCAAGAAGCACGGCACCACCTTCGGATTAGGGTATGATACACTTGGGATGAATTCAACCACTGGTCACCACCCTGAAATGGTCCTTACTATCCATTTGAGCAGTCGGTACCGCGTCTAGAGCATACGTTCCAACCGACCGAAATCATCTATGGGTCAGAAGAAGAGGAAGCACTAGCAGCAATGAAGAATTTGTTCCTATGAGATGATGACATGGATTATTGTGTTATTTTTAAGGAGGAGGGGGAGGAAGGCCTTTCCATATAATCTGCAAACAAAGGGGCACACCTCAATAACTGGACCGTCAGAACCACCAGAGCCTGGCGCACCTTAGGGTAGTAGGGCTGAACAAAGCACCACGCACTATTTTGTTTTGCTAGTTAACTTTCCTTTCGCATTTTATTTTTCGCAAAAAGAGCTCCAATGTTCAAAACATCCATGGAATTTATTAAAGTATTTCAATTTCTTATAAATCTTATGCTTATTATTTTCATTACTTTACTCAAATAGCATTACCATTACTTTACTTGATGAACTAATGACTGTGACATGCAACGAGACAACGCAACAAATGGACATAGATTCAGAGGAAGACGATATACCAGAAGAGATTGTCAAGGAAGTTGAGAACATTGAAAATAGGCCTAAGTCCACCTTGGGAAAGACTAACCTGGGAGATGCAGAAAACATCAAAAAAACATGAACCAGCATTCATTTGTCACCGTCGAAAAAGAAATAATATATAGAGTTTCTAAGAGAGTATGAAGACATATTTGCCTAGTCATAAAATGACATGACTGGTCTAAGCAACTCCATTGTGGCTCACCAATTGCCAACTGATCTGTCATGTCCATTAGTGAATCATAAGCTCAGAAAGTTTAAGCCAGATATGAGTTTGAAAATTAAGGAAGAAGTCACTAAGCAGGTCAAAGCTAAGGTTCTCAGGGTGGTAGAGTATCCGATGTGGTTAGAAAACATCGTGCCAGTACCGAAGAAGTAAGGGAAGGTTAGAGTCTAAGTCGACTACCGGGACCTCAACTGAGACAGTCCCAAAGATGACTTCCCCTTGCCAAATATACACATCTTTATTGACAACTGCGCCAAGCATGAGCTGCAGTCATTCGTCGATTGTTTTGCTGGATGTATTGTTATAAGATGATGCCATTTGGGTTAAAGAATATTGGGGCCACCTACATGAGGGCCATGCTACCATTTTCCGTGACATGATACACAAGGAGATCAAAATGTATGTACACGATGTTATCATTAAGTCCAAGAAAGCCATTAATCACATGGAGGATTTAAGGAATTTTTTCAATAGACTAAGAAGATACAACCTGAAATTGAATCCGGTAAAATGTGCATTCGAGGTTCCAGCTAGGAAATTGCTTGGGTTCATTGTGAGCCACCGAGGGATAGAATTGGATCCATCAAAAGTCAAAGCTATTCAAGAATTACAACTGTCAATGAACAAGAAAGAAGTAATGAGTTTCTTGGGAAGACATAATTACATCAGCCGGTTCATAGCACAGTCTACTGTTATCTGTGAGCTAATCTTTAAGATGCTGGAGAAGGATGTCGCAATCAAATGGACTGATGACTGCCAAAAGGCCTTCGACAAAATCAAGGAGTACTTGTCAACACCGCCGGTCTTGGTTCCGCCCAAGCCAGGTAGACCCTTGTTACTCTACTTGTGGTGCTAGATGGAGCGTTTGGTTGTGTTCAAAGATAGCATGATGAAACGGGGAGAAAGAGCAGGCCATCTATTATTTTAGCAAGAAGTTCACCCGTATGAGGCTCGTGCATTAAAGTTGTTTCATTACTGCAATAAAATCCTGCCTATAGGTTATGCATTTCATTAGGAATCATGCATATAAGTTTCTGCATATAGAATCAAGATTTTAGGTTTCTGCACCTCTGCATATACATACGTCATTAGGCAAACAATCTATAGGTTAAATGAATAACAAGTTGCATCCTAGATACCATGCTTATAGTATTCCTGCATCCTGATAATCGTTTAAAACCAACAACAGTTAGAAATCATACCTATAGGAGTAACCAACTGAACATGATTCGTCTCTTTCATAAACAAGTCTAAAATCAATAGTAATGTCGCTAATATGCGCAGAAATTATTTGTTTCTAAAATCAGTAACCCTTTTTTTAAAAATCAGTATAGTCCCACATCGTTAGATATCATGCCTATAGGTTTCACCTAGGAAAACCAGTAGGTAATTGATTAACTGCATCAGTCCTTGATAATTACAACCAAGGGTAGGCCTAATTCGGACTTATCATCTGAGAAATAGGTGATAAATCAACCTATCCTAACACATTAAATTTAATTCAGACTATCGTTTATGCCCCATTTTTCTCGCAAAATTGGATTTATGACATTTGGGCGGACTACTCATTTCCTTTTGGGAATTGGGTTCGCAATTGAAGAGTCGCTGCCTAATGATTAAATGCATTAGGACATTAAGAAGAAATTTGATTTAGAAAACTAGAGATTGGGTAAGAGTTTGAAATTATCTCTAGGGAAAGGTGTTAGGCACCCCTCAAGATCCACTAGTGTTGTTCCCGCCCATGCTACAATTGTAACTTCAAGTGCAAACAACAAGTGGACAAGTAAGGGTTGCAAATATAAGGGAGGTTTCACATAATAGTTGTAAGTAATTTGAAGTTAAAACGAAGTTAAAGAAGCTAAAATTTGAGAAGAAAGTAATTTTAAAATTAAGAATAAGCAAGTAAAAAAGGGGAAAATTTTCACATAATTTCTACAAGTAATTAAAGTTAAAAGTAATTAAAGAAGCTGAAATTTGAGAAAAAGCAGCTTTGAAATCATGATTAGAACAAACAACTAAAGGGAGAAGAGGTCCTAGGTTTATAAACAATATGGATCACCCCACACAACACCCAGTAACTATTTATACACGTGATATTATCGTGTGGTCGTCATATCCTAGCCTACCCTTTCCCACCATGTTAAGGTATCTAATGCGAAATAGTATCGTTACTTATTGTATGCCATTACCCGTCCCAATCCTATTGGTCTCGGAGGCATTTGGGACTTCTAGTCCTAAAAGGGAATGCGATTGGGGCTTTTCAAAGTTTGAAAGGATAAAATTCTAATGCGACAAACAAAACACATAAAAGGAGTTAGGGAAAACATAAAGCAGTTAAAAAGGCTCAACCAAGCCTCCTCAAAAAGAAGCAAATTGTCTAGCATGATTCATATATTTGTTTTAAATTGAATTAAATTTAGTTTTAGGATAGGCTGCTTCATCACATATTTCTCAGATGAGAAGTCCAAATTAGGCCTTGTTTGGTTGTAGTTTATCAAGGACTAACACAGTTAATCAATTACCTACTACTTGCCTGGGTGGAAATATACTGAAATTTTTTTAGAGAAGGGTTACTGATTTTTAAATAAGGGTTATTGATTTTAAAACGAATTAAATTCTGTAGATAATAAACAACATTACTACTTATTTCAGACTTATAGATGAGATAGACGAATCAGGTCCAAACGGTTGCTCCTATAGGCATGATTTCTAAGCATTATTGATTTTAAAATGACTGTCGAGATGCAGGAATCCTGTATGCATGATTTTTAGGATGCAACTTGTTATTATTTTAACTTAGAGATTGTTTGCCTAATGATAGGGATATATGCAGAAGTGCAGAAAACCTATGATCATGATTTCTATATGCAAAAAACCTACATGCATGGTCTCTATATGTATTGATGCAATAACTTATACTGCAGGATTTCTACATGTGATGTATAACTAATAGACAGGATTTCTACATGCAATAATGAAACAACTTATAGGCAGGATTTCTACATGTAATGCTTAACTTATAGATAGGACTTCTATGTGAAATGTATAAGCGAAAGAACAGGCTGTGATTGCAGCAATAAATACATAAAGCATGATGTCTACCCATATGCATACATGAGTGATCCTCCCTTTTTACTAGAACCCCATAGTTATTGCAAATTATTACAGACCCGAATGAATCAGAAAAGTAAAATTACATCAGAAGTTCAAGCTACAGGCAAACAGCCTAATTCAGACTCAAGGTCTAACAATATGAGATAAACCAACTTCCAGGATCAGATTTCAAAAGCCATTATCTTATTTAGGGTTTGTCAAAGTTCCGAAGAGCCTCAAGGGGACTCTGGGCAATGCTTACACCCCAAATACATTGTAGAATTAGATTATAGTGCAGTGTGGAAGGGCCAGTCCTCCAATGTCCAAGTTCAGAGGGAACTCAAGGTCCCAAGGCAAGGCTCAAATGAGGGGGGAATAATTTAGAGTCTAAGAGTAAGTGAAAGTGCATAGAGGGAAGTTAGGGAAAGCCATGGCAGGATGGTGGTCATGCCCAACAATTAAGAGTGTTGGCACATCCCTGACCAGCCTGTTGGCCAAAGTTGGGGGTTAGGATTCATTGAGGATCAGGTTCAGACCTGGGTAGCAATATGGATACTACCAGGCCATGAGCCTTAACTCAAACACATAGAAGGAAATAAGGGTAGGGATTCAGAAAAGAAACAAATGCAAGGAAAGAACATACATAGTTAACATTAATCACTGAACATGAACAACGGAGTAAACAGGATTGTAGAAAATAGTTACGGGCGAAACCAAAACTGGCGGTGTTGACAAGTACTCCTTGATTCTGTTGAAGGCATTTTGGTAGTCATCTGTCCATTTGGTAGCTGCACCTTTCTTCAACATCTTAGAGATTGGCTCACAGATGACAGTAGACTGTGCTATGAACCGACTGATGTAGTTACTCTCCCCAAGAAACTCATTACTTCTTTCTTGTTCTTTGGTGGTGGAAATTCTTGAATAGCATTGACCTTTGATAGATCCCATTCTATCCCTCGGCAACTCACAATGAACCCAAGCAATTTCCCAGCTGGAACCCTGAACGCACATTTTGCGGATTCAGTTTCAGGTTGTATATTCTCAGTAGATTGAAGAATTTCCATAAATTGTCCATATGATCAGCGGCCTTTTTGGAATTAATGATGATGTCGACTACATACACCTCGATTTCCTTGTGCATCATGTCATGAAAATGGTAGTCATGGACTTCATATAGGTGGCCCCTGCATTCTTTAACCCAAATGGCATCATCCTGTAGTAGTACATCCCACATGGTGTAATGAAGGCCGCTTTCTTAGCATCTTCATCATCCATCCATATCTGGTGGTATCCAGCTAAATAATCAACGAATGGCTGCAGCTCATGCTTGGAGTAGTTGTCAATCAAGATGTGTATGTTTGGCAAAGGGAAGTCGTCTTTGGGACTGGCCCGGTTGAGGTCCCGATAGTCAACGCAGACTCTAACTTTCCCATCCTTCTTTGGTATTGGCACAATATTGGCAAATCATGTCGGATACTCTACTACCCTAAGAACCTTAGATTTAACCTGCTTAGTGACTTCTTTCTTGATTTTCAGACTTATATCTGGCTTGAACTTTCTAAGCTTCTGCTTTACTGGCGGATAGGCAGGATCAGTCGGCAATATGTGAGCCACAATGGATGTGCTTAGACCATTCATGACATTGTATGACCAAGCAAATATGTCTTCCTACTCTCTTAGTAACTCTGTATATTCTTTCTTTTTTAACGGCGACAAATGGACGATGATTCGTATTTCTTTAATGTTTTCTGCATCTCCCAGGTTGACAATCTCAGTCTCCTCCAAGTTGGACTTAGGCCTATTTTCAAAATTCTCAACTTCCTTAACAATCTCTTCTGGAATATCATCTTCCTCTGAATCTAAGTCCATTTGTTGCGTTGACTCGTTGCGCATCACAGTCATTGGTTCATCAAGATAAGTAATGGTAATGCCCGAGGCACGCCGGGTGAGGCGCTCTCCTCGGCTCACGGCTTGTAAGGGAGGGACTTCCTCCCCCTCCTCTTCAAAAATGACACAATTGTCCATGTTATCATCTTCCAAAAATAAACTCCTCATTGCTGTCAGTGCTTCATCTTCTTCCGACCCATATATGATATTGGCTGTTCCAGCTGGTAATAAGGACAGCGCCAAGGTGGCAACCGGTGGTTGAATTCCTCCTAGGTGTACTTATATCCTAAACCAAAAGTAGTACCATGTTTCTTCAGTTTGATAGGCTTAGAAACCTTTAGAGATTCTTGCCGAGTCTTTTGCCTGGTTTATACCTGCAGCAATTCAGTATGCTTTCGATTTTATTGTCTCACCATTTATCCTTGTCTACGATGTTGACTCACTCGATGTGATGGTAGGTTTCTCCACCTATCTTTCTTCTTCCTCCACTTGCTAAGATGGTCTGGAGACTGTATACGGGATTGCTACAGTCACCGTGAATGATCACCTTTGGATGATTCCATTCAAATTTCATTGCCTGATGTAGGGTAAACGCCACAGCCCAAGCGTCATGAATTCATGGTCGTCCCAATAGCAAGTTGTAAGACACCGGCACGTCTATCACTTGAAAGTCAACAACTAACCAAGTAGTCCCTATCTGTAAACACAGACTAATCTCCCCAATAGTGGACCTTTGGGAACAATCGAAAGCTTTGATGTTGATGGCCCCGTCTTTTATCTCATGAAGGCCTTTCCCCAATGTTCTGAGTGTTAGTAGCGGACAAATATTGACGCTGGACCCTCCATCAATGAGGACTCTACTGATGAAATAATCCTCGCATTGCACAGTGATGTGCAACGCCTGGTTGTGGCTTAGCCCTTCCGATGGCAGCTCATCTTAATGGAAAGTGATTTTATGACTCTCTAATACCTACCCTACCATGTTTTCCATTTCTCCTCCAGTGATGTTGTTGGGTACATATGCCTCACTCAGCACCTTCAATAAGGCAGTCTTATGTGCATCGGAGCTTTGTAACAAAGCCAATATAGAGATCTGTGTTGGTGTTTTGTTCAACTGATCAATGACTGAATACTCTTTGGCTTGTATCTTCCTCCAAAGGTCGTCAGGCCCAATTTTAGTGATGGTAGAGGTTTGCTTACTTGACTCAGCCAAGTGTTCTGGGGTATAAACTCTGCCGGTCTTGTCATACCCTATGCTGCAACGTTTTCCCCGAACTTGGCTTTTCCCTTCCTGCTTGCCTCGGCTGTGTAGTCCCATGTATGGCTTTATGTGAAATAGTGTTACGATTTTCATTGCTACTGGAATAGGCACCCTTGTTTTAGAAGGTAATACAGTGACCTCAAATGGTACCGGTGCCATTGGGTACCCAAACTTGACCTCGATTGGTGTTGGTGTCTTTGTGAAGGATGGTGTTTCCAGATCAAGTGGTACGGACATGTTCACCTTGGTGTCCTCAGAAGGCTGCATCTGGACCATAATCGGGTTAAGGGTGACTGTCGATTTCTTTAGCTCGTCACCTTTTGCTATCAACCTGATCGATCCCTTGGGGTCCCAATCATCTTCTATCTCAATCATGTGAACACCTCAACCCTTGTGGTCTGGTAGAGGGTTGTTACAGACATTCAGAGCATGTGCCTTTGCCACGATGATCTTGTTGCCTATCAAAGCCTGGATCTTATCCTTCAGGGAGTGGCATTCATCAATGGTATGCCCATTCATGCCAGAATAGTATGCATAGTTTTTATTTAGGTTTACCATTGGGAGGGGTTTTTAGGGTTTACAGCAGGGATATGGGTGACATAACTATTAGCTTTGAGCCCTTCATACATCTGGTCGATAGGTTCGACAATGGCGGTGTATTGTTTGGGAGGTCTACGGACAAAGTTTGGTTGGGGTCTAGATAAATTTTGGCGAGGAGGATGTGATCGATGGTGGTCTTGTTTGGTGTTGTAGGCTTGTTAGACATGTGCGAGTTAGGAGTATTTGGGTGAAGTAGAATGATATGTGGGTGGTGGAGACGATTGGTAAGTAGATGGTGGACCTTGGTAAGAAGGCAATGGTGCTTGGTAATTTGGGGTAGGATGATATGTGAGAGGGGATATCGGGTAGGTTTTATATTTTATTGGGGATTTTTTTCTCTGTGCAAACATCATGGTACTTATGTCCTTTTTCTTAGACGTTCCACCAGATTGTAGAGCCTTGTTGGTAGCTTGCAAAGCCTCAAGGTTTGTGACCGTACCACTTTTAATACCTTCTTCGATCCTTTCCCCTAGCTTGATGATGTCAGAAAATTTCTAGCCTTCAATCAACATCAACCTTTCGTAGTACTTTGGGTCTTGAGCCCAGACAAAAAACTTGTTCATTTGTTCTTCTTCTAAAGTCGGCTGACCTTAGAAGCTTCTGATCTCCAATGAGTAGCATACTCGTAGAATGTATCTCGTAGGTTTCTTCTTTAAGTTCTGGATGTAGAGTACATCTGGTGCATTCTCCGTGTTGAATCTGAACCTGTCCATGAAATTAGACGCCATACATACCCAATTTTTCCACTTCTTCGGGTCTTGGCTAATGTACCAAGACAGAGCATCTCCTTTCAAACTTCTCATAAAAAGCTTCATGCGAATCTTTTCATCCTTTCCTACTCCGACCAGCTTGTCGTAGTATGTCCTCAAATGAACTCTGGGATCCCCGGTGCAATCGAACATCTCAAACTTGGGAAGTTTGTACCCCTCAGGCAGTTCAACAACCGGTTGAATGCAAAGGTCTTCGCAATTCAATCCCTCGATCCCCTTGCTTCCTTCAACGCCCTGAACTCAGCTAGTCAGCTTCTTGAGTTCTGAGGCTAGATTCCTAATAAGAGATTCTTTGTCATCAGACTTAGGAGTGCTTGAGATGGGTTGAATAAGGTTTGGTATGGTTTCCATGTAGATGGGCGTGTTTTGGTGACTGTGGAGATGATCATTTGTGGAGTTTAGTGGTTCAGGGATGAGCAGTTGGGTGTTGTTTGAAGTGTGGCGTGTGTTGTAGTGATGATAGGGAGCGGTTAGGTTTTGTGGTTTCGAGATGTTTTGTGAAGGTGCCGGGTTTTGAGTTTTGAAAAAGTTGACATCTGGGAGTGAGGGAAAACGACAAGCTTGCCAAGTTTCAAACTTGGTCCAGTTCTTCCTGAAATTTCAACAACTTATGCTTGAGCTGGGAAGAACCTTCCATAGAAACATGAATACCCTGAGTAACCTCTGCCCATTCAACTGGGTTTTCCTTTCTAATGTTGCTCAAATCTTCCATTTTCTCTTTGTTCCGGTTTTCGACGGGATTTAGAGGAGGAGTAGGTGGAGGGCCCTTGGATCTTGTGGAGTATGTGACGATGCCAGAGTGCACGAACTAACCTTTTGGGGTGGGTGAATAAAACAAAAAGTAAAAGCAAAACAAGGTAACAAGTTAGTGAGGGTTGCAAGAAAAAGAAGTTGCGATATTTAAACACGTAGTGAGAGAACATAATTCGTTTCCTAATTTGGGAGCCTCGTCATGCCCAAGGTAGGCCTAGCAATAAGCTGATTTGGAGAACTTATAATGCTAGATGCCTTATTTTATTGATAAAAATAAGACGAATCCCAAAATGACACTAAATAGCAAAAAATGAAATGTCACTAATGGCCACTTGCCTTATTACATTTAAAGCAACAAGAAAAGAATCCTATCAATTTGGTCCACGAAGGACCGTCCCTAGATTCGGCATCTTTAGCTCCATCGAACAGCTTCACCAACTCACGTAGTCCCAGTAGCAAGTAGGCTCTAGCCAAGTTTCCTCCTTCGTTTCCCTAAGCATTTTGGCAGTTTTCAATTCTCTTGATGAACTTCCTTTCTAGCTCCACTAAACCCCGCTTCAAATGCCCCAGTCACTTGTTGGCACTAACAGCCATGTCTTTCCATTCTTCAATCTGATTTTGATGGGCTTCTTGAATTTCCCGATGCTCACTTTCGCATTCCCGAATTCATTTGCGCAAATGGTTGTACTTAACCTGTACTTCAGCCCTTTCGTCGATGATCCTATGACCTTGAAAAAACCCCGATATTCCTAACATGTTATGATCGTCTTCCAACCAGCTTGGTTAGCATAGAGTATAAGCATCATGGTACCTGTCTGGTTCAATAGTATCTCTTTCCATGATGATTTTGCAGTGCCACATGTGTTGAGCTTGGCATTTGTAAGGGCTATCGTCATCCTGAAAGTCGGCGCTGAATTGACTCATTTTGTCAACCTTTGGTATAACCTGCTTTCTTCCGGCTTGCTTCATGACTCGGAGAGGGACATAAAGATAAGTTCCTCTCATACCAATGAGTATAAGAAACGGTGCATCTCGACATCGGACAATGAACTCTTCAGTAGGGAACCATCCAAACATCCATTGCACTTGGTCCTCTTTCAAATTTTCGAACAACTCTACCCACCCTTTTAGCATCTTTCGTTTGAGCAAACATGTTAGGAATATAGTTAATTTTCCTAGGATGATGGAAGGCATATGATCATCCCAATCCCTGCGCAGAATCTCTTGTCAATATTCACCATTTCAGAGATGCTCCATGAGACAGAGTTGGAGCAGTAAGTTACAACCCTCAAATTGTTTGGCCCCTCATTGATAGTTCTCCAGGGCTCGGTATATCTCCGCAACAATCATAGGTACTATGCTAAAAGGATTCCCGTCAATTCCTTCCATTAAGTTTTTAGTGACCATGGCTAGTCTGGTATGGATCTTAGCCTTCTTCATAGGAAATACTATTATCCCCAAAAAGCAGAACATAAAGACGAAGACCCTTCTATAGATATGCCCCAATTATGTGAGGTCAAATTTATCTGGGTAAGTGTAGTAGGATTTTCTATAGCCGTATCTCTCGTACAGATAGTCGAAAGAAATGTAGGAAACCTTCAAGCAGGTCGTCTGGGTTCTTCTTTAGTCCTATCATTTTGAGAGAACCCCTACCCTTGCGATTTTCCGGCATAATAAAACCCGGAGTCTCCCATGGGATACCAGGTAGCCCTCCTATTCCCCCTAGCAAAGGTGTTATTTCAAGCTCCCCAAAGCGGAACATAGATCTGTCGCCATCCCAGCCATCCTAGAACAGGATTGCATCCTCTACAATTTTGTTGTTGGGTTGAATTTCCAGAAGAGAAGGCAAATATCCCAAATATTTGCGGATGAGAATTTGATCAGTGGAGTTAAGGTCTTCCCACCTCTTAGCAACCTTGGGTGGATGTTGGTTATTATGTCAAATCTGGGGAATTCGTGCCTCATTTTCTTCAAAACAAACTGTTAGGCCCTTACCCTCACTAGACATGACTATTTAAATATCAATAATTGGCATAAGCAGTATTTAGTTCTCCAAATAAATACACATACGTGGTAGTGTCTGTTTGGGTTCCGGGGAAACCCAGTGTACTTTGGACAAGGTATCTTAAAGAGTCAATATACGGACAACATAACTGATTCGGCTAGATTTGATCATGATGCATGCACAGTTGAACGAAGTAAGGTTTCTATGGGGTGCTAGACCAGTACCCTTGAGAAGACAACTCAATAGGGAAAGGCATGAAACTATCGACTACACCGTTGATCGATTGGTTTTATCGCAAATACGCCTTTGCCAAATTTAGGGGTGATAAAATTGGAATGGCGCAACCACTCATTATAAGTGTTGCTATGGTATTTTGTTTGGCATGAGTAGAATATGATGTTGAATATGCAATTACAAAAATGAAACAAGTTGTCATGTTCATAAAGTAATGATTACAATGATTGCTCATAATTACAACAGTATTGACGGAAAGCGGTAAAAGAAAACAATAAAGAAAAGAAACAAAAAGCCAAGTTAGTTTCGTAGTAGAAGAGAGATAAAGACACTAAATAAAGGCAATAAATAAGGAGTAAAGTCACAAGTATCATGAAATGGTAAAAGCCTAAAGAAAATCCCCAGCGGAGTCGTCATGCTCTTTATGCCCACTTTTTCTCGCGAAATCGGGTTTATGACATTTGGGCGGACAACTCGTTTCCTTTCGGGAATTGGGTTTTCAATTGAAAAATCGCCACCTAATGATTAAGTGCATTAGGACACTAAGAAGAAATTTGATTTAGAAAACTAGAGATTGGGTAAGGGCTTGAAATTATCTCGAGGGGAAGGTGTTAGGCACCCCTCAGGATCCACTAGTGTGTTTCCCGGTCATGCTACAATTGTGACTTTAAGTGCAAACAACAAGTGGACAAGTAAGGATTGCAAATATGAGGGGGTTTTCACATAATGGTTGCAAGTAATTTGAAGTTAACGAAGTTAAAGAAGCTGAAATTTGAGAAAAAAACAATTTTAAATTCAAAATAAGCGAGTAAAAAAGGGGAAAATTTTCAAATAATTTATACAAGTAATTGATGTTAAAAGCAGTTAAAAAAGCTGAAGTTTAAGCAAAAGCAACTTTGAAATCCTGAATAGAACAAACAAGTAAAGGGAGGCGGGGTCCTAGGTTTATAAATAATATGGATCACCCTACACAACACCCGGTAACCGTTTATACACATGGTGTTTCACGTGTTCATCATATCCATATTTATCCGTTCCCACCCCGTTGAGGTATTAAACGTAAATAGTATCATTACTTATTGCATGACCCGTCCCAATCGTATCACTCCCAGAGGCATTTGGGACTACTATTCCTAAAAGGGAAGGAGATTGGGGCTTTTCAAAGTTTGAATGGATAAAATTCTAATGCGACAAACAAAACACATAAAGCAATTAGGGAAAACACATAGCAGTTAAAAAGGCTCAAGCAGGCCTCCTCAAAAAGAAGCAAATTGTCTAGCATGACTTCAGATATTGGTTTTAGTCTGAATTAAATTTAGTGTTAGGATAGGCTGCTTCATCACATATTACTCATATGAGAAGTTCGAATTAGACCTTTTCTGGTTGTATTTTATCAAGGACTAACACAGTTAATCAATTACCTACTGCTTGCCTAGGTGGAAGTATACTGATTTTTTTTTAAAGAAGGGTTACTGATTTTTATATAAGGGTTACTGATTTTATAACCAACTAAATTCTGCAGATATTAAACAACATTACTACTGATTTCAGACTTATAGATGAGATAGACGAATCAGATCCAAATGATTGCTCCTATATGCATGATTTCTAAGCATTATTGATTTTAAAATGATTGCCGAGATGCAGGAATCCTATAGGAATGACTTCTAGGATGCAACTTGTTATTATTTTAACCTAGAGACTGTTTGCCTAATGACAGGGATATATGCAAAAGTGCAAAAAACATAAGATCATGATTTTTATATGCAGAAAACCTATAGGCATGTCTCTATATGTATTGATGCAATAACTAATAGGCAAGATTTCTACATGTGATGTATAACTTATAGACATGATTTCTACATACAATAATGAAACAGCTTATAGGCAGGATTTCTACATGTAATGTATAACTTATAGACAGGATTTATATGTGAAATGCATAAGCGAAAGAGTAGGTTGTGATTGCAGTAATAAATATCTAAAGCATGATGTCTACCCATATGCATACATGAGTGATCCTCCCGTTTTACTAGAACCCAATAGTTATTACAAATTATTATAGACACGGATGAATCGGAAAAGTAAACTTACATCAGAAGTTCAAGCTACAACCAAACAGCCTAATTCAAACTTAAGGTCTAACAATATGAGATAAACCAACTTCCAGGATTAGCTTTCCAAAGCCTTTCTCTTATTTACGGTGTATCAAAGTTCCCAAGAGTCTCAAGGGGACTCCGGACAGTGTTTACACCCCAAATACATTGCAAAATTAGATTATAGTGCAATGTGGAAGGGCCAGCCCTCAAATGTCCAAGTTTAGAGGGAAATCAAGGCCCCAAGGCAAGGCTTATAGGAGTGGGGCAGAACTTAAAGTCTAAGAGCATGTGTAAGTGCATAGAGGGGAATTAGGGATTGCCATGGCAAGATGGTGCTCATGCCTAGCAATTAAGAGTGTTGGCACACCCCTGACCAGCCCGTGTAGCCAAAATTGGGGGTTATGATCCATTGAGGATCAGGTTCAGACCTGGGCAGCAATATGGATACTGCTAGGCCATGAGCCTTAACTCAAACACATATAAGGAAATAGGGGTAGGGATTCACAAAAGAAACAGAGGCAAGGAAAGAACATACATAGTTAACATTAATCACGGAACATGAACAATAGAGTAAACATGATTGCAGAAAACTGTAAATAAACACATATGGGTGAGGCAAGAAAGGTAAATTAGAACATACCAGTTTTAGGAAAAAAAACAAGTAAAACAGTAGTCTTGAAAAGCCAAGTTACAAGCAAACAGTTCCAAAAGATCTCAGAAAGAATAGAATGTTGTAAGAGTATTGAACTCAAAGCAGTATTGTAAGTGTGTAGTAAGTTGAAAGTATTGAACTAAAGGTTCGAGGTATTGAACTTGAAGTCCTCTCAAAAGTGCAGAAGGGTGGTCCTTTTTATATTGCAGAAAACAAGTAAGAAAGATAAGGGAATAACATTGAAATCAATCTCCCTTTAATTAAGATATTCTAATTTCAAATGGGTGAAAGACAATTAAGGAAAAAGTTAACTAAAAATTTTTCCAAGCAGTACAATGAAGGGTAAATACATAGGAGTTATTTAAGGCGAAATCCAATGGTACATGGTTTGTGAAAAAAAAGGAAAGAGAATCAATCAAACAACCACTAAAAACAAAAATTACAGGCTTAACTCAAATGGACTAAGTCCAGAATAGGTAAAGAGGATTCAATTAGGGAATATCCGTAGCAATCAATCAAACTCTATTAGAGGATTTCAGAATCAATTAATTAGTTGGTAAAAACCTTTTGAAAGAAGAGTTCTCATATATAAAGCACACAAATATGTGACTCAAGAAGAGACTGTCAAGTTATTTAGAAGAGATTTGAATCAAAGAGAAGTTCAAAATCATAAACAAAGAGCTACATGTTCAATTTGCAGACTCATAGTGAGTCTGAGAGTCCACGGTCCCAAAGTGGAACCCTAACTCGAATACAAAAAGCAAAATTGCCAAAGGAAACCCTAAATACTAGAGTTTCAAATCGAATCATTCAAAAGAGATGAGAAGGCAAGCCTCTTGATAGAGGCTCAGAAGTCTTTTCCAAAGACTTATGAGAAACGAACAAACATGATACAAAGAAAGAAAACAAATTCAAGGTCATGGTGATCATGTTTGAGAAACCTTGAAACTTAAACAAGTTCAGAAGAAAGAGGTAATACAAACTTAAACAAAAATTTATGAAACCCATTTAGCAAGAACACGAACAGGGTCTAGTAAAGCAAACACAAATCAAAGAACTCAACGATAAACACATATAGTAGAAGTGTAAGGAAGACATAACACGGATTAACGTGTGAGCATACGTATAGAAAGAGTAAAGTAAAAGGACAGTACATGCGTAGTAAAGAAGCCATACGAGCATAACACAGACAAACACACATAAAGAAAGAATCAGATAGAATCAAAAAGTCTTTTGAAAACTTTTCCAGAAATGATTTTGAAAAGAAAATTTGGGGAAAAGACTTAGGAGCCAGTAGAAAACAAACATACCACAGATCTAAGAAAATCAACAGAGATAAACCTCGAACAGCTTAGGGTTTTGGAGAAACCCTGGAAATGAGAAAGGCTTGGAAGAAAAATCAGATCCTGGGTCAAAAAGTCGGGAATCAGGTTCCTAATGCTTGAGTATGTCGGAGCATGGCCGGAGAGGTCATAGAACTACAGATCCAAGAAGATCTAAAAAGAGAACCACCGAAGTCAGCCTTCAAAACCTCGAACACCCAAGGTCTAATGGTGGAGAGGGGTGAGTACAGATCATCCATAGCTTGGGAAGTCATGGATTCCAGTGAAAACATGGTGAAATAAGGTAGAGGAGGCTAGGGTTTCGAAGAGCTGTTGAGAGGATTTGAGAGAGATTGGGATTCAAAGGCGGCAGGCCAAGTGAGGATGAGGAACTAGGGTAGGTCATTAGGGTTAAAAATGGTAAGGGGATTTATGGCCATTGATCAAAATGATCAACGGCCTGGATCAATAATGGGAACCGGACAGGTTTTGAAATTGGGTCTGGGCCGGGTAAAAAAAATGAAATTGGAATGATTTAATTGGGGTAGAATTGGATCAATTTAAGGGCTACAATTGAAAATGTAAAATAGGCTGTAATTGAAATAAATGAGGCTAAATGTTAAATAGCTAATTTTTCTCTTTTTATTTTCTAAAAATAGTAAAAATAATTTTAAAAGTAAAATAAAAGTACTGAACTAATTAATAATATATAAATATTAATTTAAAAATATTGAGACCAATTTTATAAAAAAATGCTATTAATCTTGAAGTAGGCTAAGATTGCAATGATATGCAACCTATCTTTAAAAATGCCAAATAAATTCGTAAAAATATACAAAAAGTACCTTAACTATATTTTGGTATAAATATGAGAATAAAATAAGTTATTCATCAAAATAATAATTTTGGGAATAATTATTGGATTTTTATATGGCTAAAATGAACAATAAATTGATTCTTAAAATCTTTAAAATTTGAGAAAAATACTAAAACACTTTGGTATGCTTATGTATGCATAGATATGGTATTCTGAAAGTATTTTGTATATAAAAATGCATAGGAAAAAAATTGGGTATCAACAACTACAACTAGTATTTGAAGTCATGCTAGACAATTTGCTTCTTTAAGTGATGAGGCATGTTTGAGCCTTCAAATTGCTATGTTTTTCCCTTAACTGCTTTATGTATTTTGTTTGTTACATTAGAATTTTGTCCTTTTAAACACCTAAAAGTCCAATTTCCTTTCCTTCCAGGACTAGTAGTCCTAAATGACTTCAGGACTGATAGGATGGGATGGGTACTAGCATGCAATAAGTAACGATACTATTCTGTGTTTTAATACCTTAACGGGGTGGGAAGGGTAGATATGGATATGATGAATGGTGTGCTAATACCATATGTAGTCCCTCTTCTAAGGAGTGATTACCGGGTATTGCATTGATGTGATCCATATTATGCATAAACCTAAGAACGCCCCCCCCCATCCCCCTCCTTACTTGTTTATCTTTCAGAATAAAGAAAATTGCTCAACTTTCAGCTTCTCTAACTTCTATTGCTTTTATTTCTTGGAACAATTATGTGAAAACCCCTTCCTTTTACTTGTTTATTTTCAAAACTTCCAAAGCTATTTTCTTCCCAAACTTCAGTTTCTTTAACTTCTTTGCTTGCAACCATTATGTGTAATTCATGCTTTTTTACTTGTTATTCGCACTTAAAGTCACAATTGTAGCATGGTCAGAAACCACACTAGTGAATCCAAAGGGGTGCCTAACACCTTCCCCTTGGGATAATTTCTAGCCCTTACCCAAACTCTGGTTTTCCAACTCAAACCCTTCTTAAGTGTCCTAATGCACTTTAATCATTAGGTAGCGACTCTTCAATCTAAAAACCCAATTCCCAAAGGGGGAACTGTCTTTCTAAATGTCATAAACCCGATTTTTCTTTAGAAAGAGGGGGCATCGACAATAATTACAATACAATATCAATATAAAAAAGCCACTAAGTGGTGCCATGGAGTGATC
This sequence comes from Nicotiana benthamiana, assembly GCA_034376525.1. NCBI lineage: Eukaryota > Viridiplantae > Streptophyta > Magnoliopsida > Solanales > Solanaceae > Nicotiana > Nicotiana benthamiana. Next base: position 78,708,239 of record CM067341.1, read on the forward strand.
CAGGCCGCATTTCTCACGGTGCATACCCACACGCCCCTCATTTAACATTGCATCACCTCAATAGTAATCCTAGAACATACAGTTCGGGGTTTTGAACCCTCAGAACTAAATTTGGAAGTGTTACTTACCTCAAGCCAAGCAAAACTCTAGCACGCGATGGCTTTTCTCTCGATTCAGCCTCCAAATACCTCGACTCTAACCAAAATCAATATATAACCATCAAAATATGCTAAGAGAACAAAGCCCACTCAAAAGTAATTAAACTATATTTAAATCCCGAAGATTGTCAAAACTCGACCCCAGGCCCACACCTGGAATTCAGATAAAAATTACAAAACTAGAATTCTAAAACTCTCACAAGTTCATACATACCAAGAGTACCAAAATCCTACCACAATTGATCCCTCAAATCCCTAATTTTTAGGCCTCTAGTTTTTCAAGCCCTAACCCCCAATTTGCTACTGATTTTCCCATGAATTTCATGCGTACAACCTAAAAATCATCATAAAAACGATTTTAGGGACCAAGGACCTTACCTCTGAAAAACCCTCTTGAATTTGCTTTCCAAAGCTTCTTCCCGTTTGAAATGTTATGAAAACTAACCCAAATTTGTGGAGGAAATATTTTTATACTTTCTGACCCAGGATTTTTACACCTGCGGTCCATTTGCACTTCTGTGCTACCATCAAGTGCACCGCTTCTGCAGTTTTTCACCTAAGTCCCCTTCTCCGCACCTGCAACCCATACTCCGCATCTGCGATCCCACAAGTGTGGCACATCTCCTACTTCTGCGTCTTCTACTTCTTTCACCTATGGACGCATCTGCGGCTTGATCTCGCTTCTATGGTCATCGCACATGTGGCCCCCTAGCCGTAGGTGAGGTTATGACAGAAACTCAGCAGCTTCAGCTGCAAATTCCCAACTCCAAACTTCCCGTTAACCATCTGAAAACACCCCAAGGCCCCCGAGACCTCAACCAAAAGAACAAACAAGTCATATACCACTATCCAAACTTATACAAATCTTCAAAACACATCAAATAACATCGAATCAACCAAATAACATCATATTCAAGCCTAAGGTTCCAAAAATCTTCTGAATTTTGCTTTTGATCAAAACGTCTATCATACCTCGTCCGAATGACTTGAAATTTCACACACACGTCACATTTGACACAATAAACCTACTGCAACTTTTGAAATTCCATTCTGACCCCTATATCAAAATCTTATCTATTAACCGGGAAACGCCAAAATTTCAATTTCGCCAATTCAAGCCTAAATCTACTCCGGACCTCCAAAACATATTCTGATCATGGTCATAAGTCCCAAATCATCTCCTGAAGCTATTCAAACTACGGAATTCACATCCGGTTCCTTTTTAACATAATTTTCCAACCTAAGCTTACTCAAAAGAGACTAAGTCTCTCATTACTTTCCGAAACCTCTCCGAACCGGAACCAACCTACCCGATAACACATAATACAGTTGAACAAGAAAATAAGAAGAAAAAATGGGGGAACAAAGTGATAACTCATGAAACAACCGACCGGATCGTTACATTCACATAACATGATTATTATTTTTCGCGCATTGCGCGGGTACCAATACTAGTTAAAATTAAAAAAGAAATTTACCTTTTGTTTTGGTCAAGTTATCATACTTAATTCGGTTATGATCATACCACAATCATGCTAGAAACTTTTGTTGTCTTTTTTAATTATTTAAATACTACTATGCCTGTGGAAAAAATTTTCATATAACTATAAAACTCTTTCACATTTAAAACCCTATAATTATAGTTCTTTAAACAATATAGATAAATTTGGATAAATTGAATTTCTTTTAAAATAAATGTAACATATATGGAACATGCCTATGGTTATCCAAATAACAAAAAGAGTTTAGAAATCGAATAAAAGTTTTTTTTGGTAATTAACTTTCTTTTATTAATCACCAATGAAGTCATTACAAACCCATAATTCAGCTCGCACAGCTGAATTATCAGATAAAGGACAACTCCTACATCTAATCTATATCTCTTTAACTAATTACATGAACCTGTTGAGATTGTAGACTAAGTACAAGAGGACTCCTAACATGACAAATATAGGCTGTATTTCTAAGCAACTGTCCGGCACAAGTTGACACATTTGTGAATACTCTAGCATTTCTTTCAAGCCAAACACAATAACAGACTTCTGCCAAGATTAGTTTAATATTTTGAGCACGTGCATTCCTTCCCTTAGACATGTTCACAGCCCATTGAATAAATTGGTCCCAAGATTGACTGGTAGGCTGCGGCACTCCAATCCAATTCAGTGCTTGTTGCATCAATAAGGCAGTGAAAGGACAAAGAAGAAACAGATGATTTCTGTCTTCTTCTCCTTGGTTGCATAGACTACATAAACTATCAATGGTTGGATTCCATTGTTTCACTCTTTCTTTAGTAGGCAGCCTATCTTGTAACAATAACCATAGGTTAAACACTGCCTTTGGTCTTGCTCGATTCTTAATAGTTAAGCTCCTCCACTGTACTCTTGGCAGCTGTCCTATTTGATGTAGATAGAGTTTCTTTACAGAGCACTCCTTGTTAGAAATCTGCTGCTGGTGATGCAATGTAACAGTGCCTTCAAGAATTTTCCTAACCATCCAACTTGCTTGGTTAGGAATTTTGATATTGGAAAACTGTTGTTGCTTGATATACCTAGAGTGAATCCATTTAATCCATAAAGTGTCTTTCTTGTTGGCTAAATCCCATCCTAACTTGAGTATAGCAGCTCTATTCCATAGTAGTAGGTTCATGAGACCTAGTCCACCTGCTGACTTTGGTAAGCACACCTTGTCCCATGCCACATAAGCCTTCTTTGTGATGCTGGCATTACCAGTCCAGATATATGATCTGCATGTTGCATCTAGTAGCTTCAGTATCTTGTAAGGAATGAGAAATATTTGAGCCCAGTATGCTTGGATGCCAAAAATGATTGATTGGACAAGCTGAATTCTCCCCGCATATGATAACTTCCTTGCAGTCCAAGAAGTTATCTTGGTAGTTATTTTGTCCACCAAAGGTTGCCATTGTATGAGTGACATCTTTCTTGTTGACAGAGGGATTCCCAGGTACTTAAAAGGTAATTCACCTGCTGTAAACCCAAGTTGATTCAGAATAAGTAGCTTAGTTTCATGAGGTACTCCACCAAAGTATACAGAGCTTTTATGTAAGTTTGCCTTCAGACCTGATGCCTCTGTAAATTGAGTGATAAGCTGGAACATGGAGCATACAGATAGGTAATCACCTTTTGCAAATAATAGTAGATCATCTGCAAAGCTAAGATGTGTGATCCCAAGTTTTTTGCAACCTGGATGAAAAGAGAAGTTTGAATCCTTCTTGAGTTCCAGTAGGGCCCTACTGAGGTATTCCATAACAATAGTAAAGAGAAATGGTGACATTGGATCACCTTGCCTCAGTCCTTTAGCAGCTTGAAATGGTTCTGTGGTTTCCCCATTCACCATGATTGTGTAGCTCACAGTTTTGACACATTCCATGATCCATTTGATGAGCTTCCAAGGAAAATTTAGAGCTTCCATCACCTGTTGTAGAAAAATCCATTCCACTGAATCATAAGCTTTCTGCAAATCAATCTTTATCATGCATCTGGGGGAGATATGATTCCTAGTGTAGTGTTTAATAAGTTCATGAGCAAGGATAACATTGTCTGTTATCCTTCTTCCTGGGATGAATCCAGCCTGTGTCTCACAGATGATGCTTGCAATACATTTCTGTAGTCTATTAGCCAGAATTTTGGAGATGATTTTATAGACAACTGAGCAGCATGCTATAGGTCTATATTCCTTGACTGAAGTAGGATTTGTAACTTTAGGAAGCAGAGTAAGGGTAGCACAATTAGCAGGTTTATACATACTGCAAGTTTGAAAGAAGTCTTGAACTGCAACTGTGATCTGATCACCTGTAATATGCCATGTTTGCTTGAAGAACACAGCATTGTAACCATCAATGCCTGGGGCTTTGTGATCACCAATGGCTTTTAGACTGTCAACAATCTCTTCCTTAGACACCTCAGCTACTAGTTGTAATTGTTGTCTGTGATTAAGTTTGGGACCATTGTCCATATAAGTCCTGTTAATATCTGGCAATGCCTTAGCAGCTGTGCCCATCAGGGATTTGTAGAACTGCTTCACTTCCTCCCTGATAGCATCTGGATGAGTGAGTTTAGTTCCTTCAGCTGTAGTTAATTCTGTGATGGTCTTGTGTTGATTCCTCTCTTTCATTAAGGCAGAGAAATATTTGTTATTTGAGTCTCCCAGTTGAATCCATTTAGCCCTTGATTTCTGCTGAAGCATGCTCTCTTCAATCATTGACCATTTCTCCAATTGTAATGTGAGTTCCTTTTCCTTCAGTTGCAATTCATCAGAATAATGAACTCCCATCTGAATTTGAGTGCTCAATAGTTCCCTCCTGTTGTCGTCAATCCTTTGGGATATGTTCTTAAATTCTCTAGTGTTGAGAGATTTAAGAACAGGCTTGAGGTCTTTGAGATTAAGCCAGATATCCCTGATAGTTGCTTGGTGGTGATCCTTCCAGTTGTCTTTGACAATGCATTGAAAATCCTTATGAGAAGCCCACACATTATAGAACCTAAAAGGTGCTTTCCTGATTCTGCAGTCTTCATTCAAAGTAAGGATCATAGGATTATGATCCGAAATTAGGGGAGGACCATAAACAGTTTGTAAATGACTCCATTTCATCAACCACTCATAATTGCCAAAGATCCTATCCAATCGACTGTTCACTCTATCAGGACCAGTTTGTTTGTTGGACCATGTATAGAGTGACCCTCTCCAAGGTAGTTCTGATAGACCTGCATTATGAATACATTGATTGAAATCCTGAATTTCTGATTGTGTCACCTGATTACATGATTGTCTGTCTGAAATAGCCATCACAGCATTGAAGTCACCTGCTATTATCCAAGGCTCATTTATGCTAATAGCCAACTGTTGGATCTGCTGCCATAATACTCTTCTTTGCTCTAAAGCATTGCTACCATAAACTATAGTAAGTTCACAGATCAATTCCCCTTGAGGAGTGTGCACTTTGCAGTGAATGAATTGGTCTCCTTCTTGACTGTCTGTGATCTGAATCTTCTGTTCATCCCAAAGAATCCATATCCTTCCCCTTGTAGAGTCCCTGTAGTTAGCTACCAATTTCCAGCCAGGTAATAAAGCATTAGCTATTCTACCTGCATTGTGAGCTTTAACCTTTGTTTCTACTATACTTACTATACTAAATTTATTTTGTTTGAAGTATTCCTTAGCTTCCTTTTGCTTGTATCTCTTATTTACACCTCTAATGTTCCATACTAGCAGCTTCATTTAGTAAAACTAGGTCCACCTTTGTCAGGATGAATTCTAGGTTTACCCTCAGACATACTTTGGAATCTATTACTCAGTAGCAAAGGAGTTAAAGGGGGAAAGTTGTCTATGTTGAATTCTGGGAGGACATGCTTCCCTCTATCTTCCTTCACCACTTCATTACTACCATTTACTTTGCTTGGGACCATCATCTGTTCTGGCAGATCTTGTTTGCTTGGGGCCATAGCCTGCTCTTGGGGAGTATGTGTTTGTACCTGTATGTTCTCCTCATTAGCACCTTTTGGTCTCCATTGTTGAGTAATTTTGGGCTTGTTGGTTGGCTTAGGCTTGGGCATGGTTAAGCAGTTGTGACCTATTTGCAGACAATTCTCACAGTATGTAGGTTTCCAATCATAATCAACATCCTGAAGAAATCTGTTACCGTTTGGATCCATGAGTTCAATTTCACTTGGTAGTGGCTTGGAAACATTAACTTCAATAAGCATACAAGCAAATGAAATCCTAGACTGATTGGTAGTACATTCATCAGCAAACAATGGCTTTCCTAGCACACTAGCAATCCTGCTAAGGGATCTAATCCCCCAACATGACATAGGCAGGTTAGGGAATTTCACCCACAGTGGGATTTCATTTGGAAATTCAGCCTTAAAATCAAAATCAGCTGCCCAATGCTTCAGAATCATTGGCCTATTAGCTATTGTATAAGGTCCTGCATACATTACTTCTTTGGCATCCTCAATGGTCAAAAATTTAGCAACATAATAACCCTCCTCATGGTAATAGAGTTCCGGCTCAGGGACATGAGACCACTGCTGGTTGATGAATCGTTTCATGGCATTAAAACCTGGACCATTACCAAACACATATATTACTAATGCACTCTTCCATTTCCTCTCTTCCTCCTCCATTTCCTCCTTCAACAATTGTCCCACAGGTTTACCATCTAGAATAACAGGTGGAATAAATTCCAATGCCATACCATTAGATGAGAATCTATTTTTCTGAAACAAATTTGCCCAAACCTTTGGTTGATCCTTGTCATCCTTTGATGCATTTGACTCTAGCTTCTGAGGAGGACTCTGCATGGCAGCATCTGGTACTTCCAATCCTGTGAGTGGTACCTGAGGTGAAGCTAGAGTACTGGATTTCTTCACATGAGCCAATGTAACAGTGCTCTTCATCAATGGAACAGTGTTCTGCACCAAATCTAGCAATGGAACAGTGTTCTTCACCAATGGAACATTGGTGCATGCAGCTACAGTACTCTCATCTGAAGATCCACCAGCATCCTCTGAGTTAGCATCACTTCGACCATTTGATACAACAACTGGATCACTAGTTACCTGCATATCAATATTGATTGTGGCATGGGATTTCGTTGCGATTGGGGGGTTAGGGTTTGCATAGATTGGGACTAAAATTTTCCTTGGTCTACCTCTTCCTCGACCACGTCCTCTTCCTCTTGCCATCACTATCAGTGTATGTGAATTACATACACAGATTTAGCATAGATGAAGGTGGAGCAGGGAAGAAGATGAGTATTTTAGAGAGAAGCTGGAGTTTCTCTCTCTACCTGAAAATCTATTTTTAATAAAGTAAACGTACATGCTCGAGAAAGGACCATCACAAAAATCAATCAGTATTCAAAAAAATATTTTTTTTTCTTTTTGAAAAACGTATGTTTGAAGAGTTAATATGTATAGATGGACATCAAACACATAACAAAATTTGGCTACACATTTGCTATCATTAATTTTAATTTAGCACCTACTAGGGATTGAAGGGTATAAGCTTAAACCTTTCCATTTAGCTGCAGTCAAGCCATTATTGCAAGAGTAATATTTTTTTATTGAAGAATATCAGTTTTAAATCACAAGATTATGTGAAAAATTATTTTTCTCTAATTCATTAAGAGAGACATTGGTTTCTAATTGATAGTTTCATAGCAATTTTCAAGTGTAACAATATATTTTTAAAAAAAATGGTATGACATGAAATTTTCTTTTTAAATGTAAACAAATTATTTCAAAATGAGATTATTTTTTAAAATATAATATAATTTTAAAAATAAAAGTATAAGATATTTTGAATTTTAGTAGAGTTTTAAAATTATTATAATAGAAGTCATATCATGAATAAAATTAAGAAACCGAAAACTTATAGAATATTTACATAAATATCTGGCCAGATTTATTATTTACACATATTATATATGTATTATATATAAATTACATATTCTTAATTTTCTAATTTAAGTGATAATGCGATCACTTATTTAAGTTGATTAGGTAAAGCCAAAAGAAAAAAATGAAAGATTTCAATTAAAGACTAAAGATATAAATAAAGTTCTTATGCAACAATTTCTACGTAAACTCATCCTTTTGCTGAGAAATAAATTACTTTCGTTAAAAAAAGACATAAAAATATGAAAAAAGAAAATAGATATGACAAAAATTGTCAAAATTCTAAATACCAGAATAGATAACAATGAATTTCTTCTTCTATTTCATCTATGTTAAGTATAAAAAGTTTGAGAGTTGATATCATTGATTTTAAATATTTTTCAACTCACATACATAGATTATAAGACAAGAATATCTTAGATTTTCTTTTAGTTTATATTGTGTGTCATTTTTAAAAAATCACTATTACTAACAAACTAATATGATAAATGCAATTTGAGTAGTTTATTGGCTAAATAATTTTTTAAATTTTTAGATAGCCGACTAAAATCAGTTTTGAATTAAGGATAATATTTTCACTTAAATTATTATAAATAAATTATTGTTTAAAAATAATGTTTAAAAATTGAAATTTTAAAATAGAAATAATTTTTGAAAGATATCAATATACAAAATAAGAGTTCAAGTAGTAGTAAAAGAGTCAAGTCGTCTCCAAAGATTCCTTCATAGTCTCAATCTTTGATTGTTTTGTCATAAATTTGAGTTATTGCTTTGCTCCCGACTAATTCTATGATCCAATGACACCGGCGAGAATGGTATCAAAAAAAAGAAAATATAATATATATATATATATATATATATATATATATATATATATATAGAAAATTTGATAAATGGTTAATCTTTTTCATCTAGTGTTTCTTAATTAATATCCAATAATTATGTATATTTAGTAAAGAAATTTTAAGTTTTAAGATTATTTATATATAATCTAAATAACTCAAATATACTATATGATTAGTGTCTGCAGATTCGCACGGGTGATAATACTAGTGATTTATAAAATAAAGTACAATTTACTTCGAAACAATTCTATGTTATACCAAACATTGTATGTCTACATATAAATATTTTTGGATGACTACTTGCAAAAGATAATCACAATAATTTTCGACAAAGTTTAGCATACTATAGGTGTGTTTGGTACGATGTAAATTATTTTTAATAAAAAATTTCTGATAATTGTTTACAAAAATAAACAGAGAAAATGGCTTTCATCACTTATCAGAGCCGACGAAAACAACGACAAAAATAAGCACGGGAGAGTAAAAACATCGGAAAGCAGTTTCAAAGTTAAAAAAGAATGGGGAAGCATAGAAAGTTGAACTTCAAAAATCTGGTCCTCATCAGCGAAACTACCAAAATCAGCGTCAAACAAGGCTTCAACCGACTCATAATTGGTGCACCAATGTAATCTTCTGCCAGCAACAAAAGGGGCTTTCTCGGTCTCATTAACGAGGAAAAATTAAGTATTAGTGGGATTGACTTACGGACTGCTTCGATCACCTCCCATTAGGTGTTTGTCATAATTTTTGTATCATATTTAATTTTTCTATTTGTTAAAGAAAAAGAAAAATATAATTATATTAATTGAGTTTTCCTTCTTGTAGAGGCAACTTACAAATTTTTCATATTTGGCTAGTCCTTTTTCTTGTAGGAAAAGGTTTGGACTTCTATAAATTGAAAATATTTTCTTCTCATTTAGTAGCATGTAGCCATATGGGTTTGAGAGTAGTGTTTAGGGGGGAAACTTTACGGGATAAGTATTAGTGTGTCACTTGTGTTTGTCTCTTCGTGAGGTTGTTCTCTCGATATTTTGTACTCTCTTTTAATATAATGGATTGTTCATCTCCGCAGTTAATATAGGTCAGGACCGAATCACGTTAAATATGTATGTCTCTTTTGATAGATTTCTTTTTTGTTGTTGGATTTATCGTCGCTCAAGGTTTGCGTTACTAGCTTCTGCATGACACCTGATTTTTCCAGTCCTAACAAGTGGTATCATAGTGAGGTTCAAGACGGGTTCCTTGGCGGGTTTAGTTCTAGCCGCAACATATTTAACGATAATTGTGATATTTGTCAGAGAAATTTGACCGGTATGTTACGCACGTTGAGACAAACTTTGTGGTGGAGATTTGGAGATGACACCTATTAAAGGCTATGTGAAGAAGGTGGATCAAGTTTATCTTATCAGAAAATTCAGGCCAAAGGGGAGAATTGTTAGGTGTTTGCCATAATTTTCTTACTATATTTGGTTTTCCTATTTGTTGAAGGAAAAGAGCAATATAATTACCTTATTTGGTTTTCCTTCTTGTATAGGGAAATTACAAATCTCTTATATTTGGCTAGTCCTTTTTCTTGTAGGAAAATGTTTAAACTTTTATAAATTGAGGATCCTTCCTTCTCATTCAGTAGCATCCACAATGTAGCCATATGGGTTTGAGAGTAGTGTTTAGGGGGAGAACTTTACGGGACAAGTGTTAGTGTATCACTTGTGTTTGCCTCTTCGTGAGGTTGTTCTCTTGATATTTTGTACTCTCTTTTTATATAGTAGATTGCTCAGTTCCGCAGTGGATGTAGGTCAGTTAAACGAACCACGTTAAATGTTTGTGTCTCTTTTGGTAGATTTCTCTTTTGTTGTTGGATTTATCACTGCTCAAGGTTTTGCGTTACTAGCTTCCGGATGACACTTGATTTTCTTGGTCCTAACAAGTGGTATCAGGCGAGGTTCACGACGGATTCATCTTGGCGGATTTAGTTCTAGCCGTAACATATTTAATAATAACCGTCTTTTACACACCTGGGGGAATCCATGCAACCAGTAGCACTCTCCTAGGTTCAACAGAACTTCCCCATAAATAATCCATACACTTCCTATCCACCTCCTTTAATACACTTTGAAATAAAATAAAGACAGATCCCCGAAAATTATAAATTAAGAACAACATTGCATTGATAATTTGTGATCGACCAGCATAAAACAGTTGCTTTGAGTAAGTAATGTTAATCCTGATAGTTATCTTCTCCACCAATTGATGACAGTCCATTTTTCTCAAGACAATGGCAAACCAAGATATCTAATAGGTAGAGTTCCTATTGAGAATCATGTATAAGTCAATATCTTCTCCTTTTTAGCATTTGCCATGCCTGCCAGGAAGATGTTTGTCTTATCTACATTGACCACTAATCCTATCACACTATTGAAGTGATATAGAATCTCCATCACCCTCCGAATTGATTGAATATTTCCTTTACAAAAGATCATTAAGTCATCTACAAATATCATATGTGTCATTTTTAAATTATTACACATTGGACAGAATTGAAATCTATTATCTCAATCATACTCTTCAATATTCTAGTAAGATATTCCATAACAAGTACAAAAAGCAGTGGTGAGAATGGATCTTCCTGTCGCAACCCTCTCTTTCCTTCAAAATATCCATACCCTACTCAATTTACTTTTACCAAGAATTTTGTTGATGTGATGCACACCATGATCAGTTGGATAAATGAGACAGAAAATCCATACCTTATCATAGCTTACTCTATGAAATCCCAACTAACCATACTATAAGCTTTTCTTAGGTCAACCCTTATCATATACCTTTGATGGAGTCTTTCTATTATAATGTTTCATTAAGTCATAGGAGATTGTTAGATAATACGCTTAACGCTAGGGGGGGGTGAATAGCGTTATAATAAAAATTAGCGTAAACTTGCGAAATTTAAAAATTGCAGGAAATAAATAAGTGCGATAAGTAAATAAATTAGAACAAACGCACCGATGTATCCTGGTTCACCACAACCCGTGGCTAGTCCAGTCCCCGAGAGACTCTCTCGAGATTTTCACTAGCTTGTTAAGCTTACGGGTGCTCAACAAACCGTTACAACTTGAGGACACAAGCCTCAACAACCTTTGCTCGGAGATACAACACTCCAAGACTTCAACCAAGGAAACACAAGTTCCTTCTTACAACACAAGGGACTAACACTTCCCTTCAAGTGTACAAAAACACTTAGCACTCAAACAAGACACTCCTTTAAGAGTAGATGAGTAAAAAGAATACGCTCAAGATCGCAACAACTTTCGACAAGAATTTGGCTCTCAAAAGCTTATATAATGAATATAAAATGATAAGCAATAAAGTATGCAAGCTTTAGCAATTGTATGATCAGTTGTTGTGTTTAGAAGACTGAATTTAAGCTGTATTTATAGTTGAAAAACTTTGTATTACCGTTGCCTAATTGCCAATTAAGAATTGCTTATTTTACTCTGTGACAATCGATTGTCAAATTTACCACAATCGATTGTTTGCCAGTTCTTCCAAAAATCAATCCCAGATTTTACGCATAACAATCGATTATCTAAGATCAATAATCGATTACTGGCAACTTTCAAAAAATCATTTCCAGATTTTACTTAAAACAATCGATTGTCAGAAATCTACAATCGATTACTCAGCAACGTTCAAAAAATCCTTTCCATATTTTAATTAAAACAATCGATTATAAGAAATCAATAATCGATTACTTGACGGTATTTGAAAATATTTTGGCAACGGTCAGTTATACAATCGATTATATTAAGTTAACAATCGATTATATATCAGTCTTGAAAAATCAAGTTAGACACTGCCTCTTGACAATCGATTGTTATAGGTTCATAATCGATTATTTAATAACTTTGAAAAAGTCTGGAAGACACTGCCTCAACACAATCGATTGTCATAAGTTCACAATCGATTATTTTGTGACTTTGAAAAATCTGATGGACACTGTCTCTTCACAATCGATTGTCATTAGCTTCATAATCAATTATTTTGAGCTTTGAAAAACTTTGATGGACACTGCCTCATCACAATCGATTGTCATAAGGTTCACAATCGATTGTCATGCAGATTTGAAAAATCTGATGCTCACTGCCTTAACACAATCGATTGTCATAAGTTCACAACCGATTGTCAAGCAGCTGACTTAAACATAATCGATTATCATAAGTACATAATCGATTATCTTAGTCCAGATTTTAGAGGCATGTTTAAAAATCATTTGGACTAAAGTAAATATGCATTATTTAAAATCATTTTGCTCTAAATTAAATATGCATGATTTGTTAAAAATATTTTTACGAGAGAAGTCAAGTCTTGAGTTTAAGTTGTCGGATCAAGATCACAATTTAATACCGACTCATATAAAACTTAATCTCGATCTTTGTCTTGTGCTTGAATCTCGTTATATATCAATTTTGCGCTTGTGCTTGGACCTCGTCATGTGTCAATTTGCGCATAGTTTGTCATTCATCAAAACCTACAAATATGAACACACGTTTAGTATAATGCCTTGAGAACGTGTTTCCAACAATTTCCCCCTTTTTGATAATGGCAAACTTTAAGCGGGATATGCATATTAGGCAATTCATAATGACGATTCAAGACAAGTAAAGATATGCAACAAGTATATAGATATGCAATTTGTTCCCCCTCAATATATGAATTCCCCCTCAATTTATGCCGATAAGTATTGAGAGTGCATACCCGTTATCTTCCCCCTTTTGCCATTAGCAAAAAACTATAGAATAATTAAAAAACTTGTTTATTTATTAAATCTGCAATTTCATACATAATAACGCAAATAATGTCAAGACAATCGATTATTGATACTGGATAATCGATTATATAAAAGAAAAATCGATTGTTCTGTGCGTCAAGCTTTATAATCCCCCTGCCTTTAGGGCGATACCTACAAAAATACGTTAGACGTCTCCGACGCTCAAGTTAGAAAACTTGTGAAAGGGAAAATGCAATGCATGACTTAGATCAACGTGGAGTCAAGGATCCTGAGTTCACTACGAATTCGGAAGAAGGACTCTTTCTCTAAGGGCTTTGTAAAGATGTCGGCCAATTGATCTTTGGATTCAACAAATTCAATTTCGACATCGCCCTTGAGAACGTGATCTCTTATAAAATGATGTCTAATTTCAATGTGTTTTGTTCGCGAATAAAGAATGGGATTCTTCGTCAAGCATATGGCACTAGTATTATCACATCTAAGAGGGATATGATCAAGACTTAGGCCATAGTCCAAGAGTTGTTGTTTCATCCAAAGGATTTGAGCGCAACAACTCCCCGCGGCTACATATTCAGCCTCGGTTGTGGACAACGCAACACTTACTTGTTTCTTGCTAAACCAAGAGACGAGAGAGCTACCGAGCAAATGGCAAGTGCCACTAGTGCTCTTGCGGTCCAATTTGCATCCAGCAAAATCGGAATCGGAATAGCCAACAAGTTGGCATGAAGAACCTTTGGGGTACCATAGACCCACATTTACAGTACCAACAATTTACTTCAATATCCGTTTCACCGCAGTTAGGTGAGACTCCTTCGGACACGATTGATAACGAGCGCATAAGCACACGCTAAACATGATGTCCGGACGACTAGCAGTAAGATAAAGGAGAGAGCCAATCATACCTCGATACCTTTTGATGTCGACTTCCTTACCTTTCTCATCTTAGTCTAGATGATCGGATGTGCTCATGGGGGTTGCCATTGCTTTTGCATTGGTCATTTCAAATCGTTTCAGCAATTCTTTGCAATATTTCGCTTGGCAAATGAACGTACCTTCTTTCATTTGCTTTACTTGTAATCCCAAAAAGAATGTTAACTCAACCATCATAGACATCTCAAATTCGCTTGTCATTAAATCGAAAAATTCCTTGCACAAAACATTGTTAGTAGCACCAAATATAATATCATCCACATAGATTTGAACTAATAAAATATCATTGTTTTTATGCTTAACAAAAAGAGTGGTGTCAACTTTCCCCCTAATGAAATCATTTTCCAATAGAAATTTACTCAATCTTTCATACCAAGCTCGGGGAGCTTGTTTTAAACCATAAAGAGCCTTTTTGAGTTTGAAAACATGATCGGGAGATTTAAAATCTTCAAAACCAGGGGGTTGTTCAACATAAAGTTCTTCTTGAATAACACCATTTAGAAAAGCACTTTTCACATCCATTTGATATAAATTGAAATTCATAGAAGAGGCAAAAGCAAGCAATAAACGAATAGCTTCTAATCTAGCTACGGGAGCATATGTTTCTTCATAGTCAATACCCTCTTCTTGATTATAGCCTTTTGCTACAAGCCTAGCTTTGTTTCTAGTGATTACACCATTTTCATCTAGTTTGTTTCAAAAAACCCATTTCGTACTAATTATGGTATGATTTTTGGGTCTTGGCACCAAATCCCAAACGTCATTCCATTTGAATTGGTTAAGCTCCTCTTGCATTGCCAAGGTCCAAAATTCATCCCCAATTGCTTCGGAGATGGTTGTTGGTTCAATTTGAGAAACAAAAGCAGTATGTCCTAAGGTGTTCATAAGGGAGTTTCGGGTACTTACCTTTTCTCCGAAGTCGCCAATTACCTGTTCGAGAGGGTGATCTTTGATTGTCCTCCACTCGTTAGGCATTTTCGTTTCTTTCTCCAATTGTGGCGCTTCCTCCGTTGATTGTTCCAAGATTTCATCTTGAATTTCCTTAGGAGTTTCCTCTTGTACTTTGTTTTGAGGACTTAATGAACAAGAATCCTTTCTCGCCAAGCGAGCATTATTTTCGGAAAACACAATATGAGGGGATTCCTCCACAGTTTGGGTTCTATTATTAAATACCCTATATGCTTTGCTACGTGAAGAATACCCAATAAAAATTCCTTCATCGGATTTGGCATCAAATTTTCCCAATTGATCTTTTCCATTGTTATGAATAAAAACTTTACAACCGAATACTCTAAAATGGGAGATATTTGGTTTCCTTCCCTTGTAGAGTTCATAAGGGGTTTTCATGAGTATTGGCCTTACGACTACTCTATTTAAAACGTAGCATGGGGTACTCACGGCATCCGCCCAAAAATGTTTGGGAATCTTAGCCTCTTCGAGCATGGTTCTAGCCATCTCTTCGAGACACCTATTTTTCCTTTCAACCACCCCATTTTGTTGTGGTGTTCATGGAGCGGAAAAGGTATGCTCGATACCGAGTTCGTCACAAAAGTCCGCAAAGAGATTGTGATCAAACTCTCCCCCGTGATCACTTCTAATTGAAGTGACGGTTGTTTCCTTTTCGTTTTGAACATGTTTAAGAAAATATTTAAAATTCTGAAAAGCATCACTTTTATGGGCAAGAAATAAAGTCCAAGTAAATCTGGAATAATCATCAACAATAACAAAAGCATAACGATTTCTACCAGGACTTTCAATGCGAGATGGTCCAAACAAATCCATGTGAAGCAATTGCAATGGTCTAGTAGTTGAAACAATATTTTTCGATTTAAAAGATGCTTTTGTTTGCTTCCCTTTTTGACAAGAATCACAAATAGAGTCATTTTCAAATTTCAAATTTGGAAGACCAACAACTAAATTTTGTGAAACTAATTTGTTCAAAAGATGCATGTTGATGTGAGCTACTCTACGATGCCATAACCAAGAATCATCCTCTTTGCTCATTAAACAATTCACATATTCGGGTGAAGAATTTGTAAGATCAACCATAAATGTTATCCATTCTAAAACCACGAAGGATAATTTTAAAATCGCTACGTCTAAAAACTAAGCATTCATCCGAATCAAATAAAACAAGATTTCCCTTGTCACATAATTGACTTATGCTCAAGAGATTATGTTTTAAACCTTTCACAAGTAATATATGCTTAATGGAAGAAATTTCATCCTTACCGACCGATCCGATGCCGATAATCTTTCCTTTGTTGTTATCACCAAAAATAACACTTCCCCCTTCCTTGTGTTCTAGTTGAAGGAATTTGGATTCGTCTCCCGTCATGTGCTTGGAGCATCCACTATCAAGGTACCATAGTACACTTGATCCCTTCAAACATACCTACAAAACAGATTAATGAGTTTTAGGTACCCATGCCATTTTGGGTCCTTGGGGGTTAGGCAAATCATAGTGATGTGATTGAGTGTTATGTCTATGTCGTGTAAAACAAGCAGGAGCAATATGTCTAATTCGTCTACAATAATGACAAGTCACGTTAGGATTATGTATCCTTCTAGGTTGATAGTAATTGGACGGACGAAATTCATTTACTCTATTTTTGACAATATAACTATTGCGCAAATCATGAAAATCATTTCTCCTACCATTTGTTCTAGGATATGCATCATTTCTAGAATAGTTGTTTCTAGGTTGGAAGTCATTTCTAGGTGTTCTAAAAGGTTCAAAGATCCTTCTAGTGTTTGGCCTAGAATGTGCATTATTTCTAGCATGATTATTTCTAGGTTGCGATTGATGAAAACCATTTCTAGGTTTGTTGTATCTAGGATGAACATTTGTTTTATTTATCCTAGGTTGAGCTTTAGGTGGTTGGGGGTTGGCTTCAACTTTCTCTTTAGGCTCGTTTCTAAAACCTATGCCATGCTTGGTCGACTTCAAATTAACAAGCACTTCATTCAAACTTTTATGAGAAGAGTTAAACTTATCTAAGGTGCCCTTAAGCCTTTCTACTTCATTTTTGAGATGCATGCAAGAAGTACAATTTCTAGAACTCTCGGGCTTGTCGGCGCTTCTCTTGCCAAAAAATTTGTTTTCCTCTTTCAACTTCTCATTTTCTAAAATCAGTTTTTCCAATTCCTTTTCTTTAAAAGAGAGTTGTTTTTGAAAATCTTTTTCTTTTAAAGAAGCATTTTCTTTTATACTCTTAACAGTTTTTGAAGCTTTAATAAATTCGCTATACAACTCATCAAAAGCATTTTACATTTCTTCAAGGGAAAAGAAATTTTTGGAAGAAATTTGACATACCTCTTCTTTGTTGTCTTCTTGTGCCATAAGACAAATATTTGCGGCTTCGTCTTCTTCTTCCTCACTTGACTCGTCACCGGAGTCGCCTCCCCAAGATATGTATGCTCGTTGCTTCTTGAAGGGTTTCTTCTCCTTTTTAGCATTTGGGCAATTTGATTTAATGTGCCCGGTTTCTCCGCACTCATAGCACTTTATTTGATCTCCTTGCTTTTTGCCCTTCCGTTCATACTCTTTTCGCATGAACTTTTGAAATCTCTTGATAACGAGTCCGAACTCGTTGTCTCTGTCCTCATCATTTTGAGGTTGGCTTGTGCTTGCCTTGAGAGCGATTCTTTGCTTCCTTTGATCATCAACAAGAGGATTAAGTATAGTAGATTCATAAGTTTTAAGATTACCTCTTAATGCGTCGATGGTGACATTTGAAATGCCAATGGATTCTTGAATCGCGTCGGCCTTGGATCGCCATTCCGGAGTGAGACTTCGGAGAATTTTTCGGACAAGTTCCTTATCTGTGAAGGTCTTCTTAAGAGCATGTAAATCATTTACGATTTTTGAAAATCGTTCAAACATCTCATCGACCTTTTCGCCTTCCTTCATGTGAAACAATTCATATGCATGGGTTAGGAAATCAATTTTGGCTTCTCTTACCTGGTCCGTACCTTCGTACGTAATTTCCAGCTTGTCTCACATTTGCTTCGCCGTTGTGCAACAAGATATCTTCCTGTAATCATCAGCATTTACAGCACAATATAATAAATTAATAGCCTTAGCATTATTTTGCACCTTTAGGATATCATCCGCATCGTATTCATCTTCGGACTTTGGGACCCATTCATTTTAAACCTTCTTGGTTGGAATTTGTTCTCCATTCATTATGACCTTCCAAAGATGAAAACTATTTGATTGTACAAATATTCTCATCCTCTCCTTCCAGTATGTATAATTTGTACCATCGAATAGCGGTGGTCGGGTGGAGCATTGTCCTTCACCTATTCCTGCAAAAGAATCACGAGTAGAAGCCATGGATGTTTCTCTCAAACGGTTAAGTCTTCAGAGAGTTGGGCTCTGATACCAATTGTTAGATAATACGCTTAACGCTAGAGGGAGGTGAATAGCGTTATAATAAAAATTAGCGTAAACTTGCGAAATTTAAAAATTGCAGGAAATAAATAAGTGCGATAAGTAAATAAATTAGAACAAACGCACCGATGTATCCTGGTTCACCACAACCCGTGGCTAGTCCAGTCCCCGAGAGACTCTCTCGAGATTTCCACTAACTTGTTAAACTTACGGGTGCTCAACAAACCGTTACAACTTGAGGACACAAGCCTCAACAACCTTTGCTCGGAGATACAACACTCCAAGACTTCAACCAAGGAAACACAAGTTCCTTCTTACAACACAAGGGACTAACACTTCCCTTCAAGTGTACAAAAACACTTAGCACTCAAACAAGACACTCCTTTAAAAGTAGATAAGAGTAAAAAGAATACGCTCAAGATCGCAACAACTTTTGACAAGAATTTGGCTCTCAAAAGCTTATGTAATGAATATAAAATGATAAGCAATAAAGTATGCAAGCTTTAGCAATTGTATGATCAGTTG
This sequence comes from Nicotiana benthamiana, assembly GCA_034376525.1. Taxonomy (NCBI): domain Eukaryota; kingdom Viridiplantae; phylum Streptophyta; class Magnoliopsida; order Solanales; family Solanaceae; genus Nicotiana; species Nicotiana benthamiana. The sequence continues at coordinate 78,727,297 of CM067341.1, forward strand.
TTGTGTTTAGAAGACTGAATTTAAGTTGTATTTATAGTTGAAAAACTTTGTATTACCGTTGCCTAATTGCCAATTAAGAATTGCTGATTTTACTCTGTGACAATCGATTGTCAAATTACCACAATCGATTGTTTGCCTGTTCTTCCAAAAATCAATCCCAGATTTTACGCATAACAATCGATTATCTAAGATCAATAATCGATTACTGGCAACGTCCAAAAAATCATTTCCAGATTTTACTTAAAACAATTGATTGTTAGAAATCTACAATCGATTACTCAGCAATGTTCAAAAAATCCTTTCCAGATTTTAATTAAAACAATCGATTATAAGAAATCAATAATCGATTACCTGACGGTATTTGAAAACATTTTGGCAACGGTCAGTTATACAATCGATTGTTATAGGTTCACAATCGATTATTTAATAACTTTGAAAAAGTCTGGAAGACACTGCCTCAACACAATCGATTGTCATAAGTTCACAATCGATTATTTTGTGACTTTGAAAAATCTGATGGACACTGTCTCTTCACAATCGATTGTCATTAGCTTCACAATCGATTATTTTGAGCTTTGAAAAACTTTGATAGACACTGCCTCATCACAATCGATTGTCATAAGGTTCACAATTGATTGTCATGCAGATTTGAAAAATCTGGTGCTCACTGCCTTAACACAATCGATTGTCATAAGTTCACAATCGATTGTCAAGCAGCTGACTTAAACATAATCGATTATCATAAGTACATAATCGATTATCTTAGTGCAGATTTTAGAGGCATGTTTAAAAATCATTTTGACTAAAGTAAATATGCATTATTTAAAATCATTTTGCTCTAAATTAAATATGCATGATTTGTTAAAAATATTTTTACGAGAGAAGCCAAGTCTTGAGTTTAAGTTGTCGGATCAAGATCACAATTAAATACCGACTCATATAAAACTTAATCTCGATCTTTGTCTTGTGCTTGAATCTCGTTATATATCAATTTTGCGCTTGTGCTTGGACCTCGTCATGTGTCAATTTGCGCATAGTTTGTCATTCATCAAAACCTACAAATATGAACACACGTTTAGTATAATGCCTTGAGAACGTGTTTCCAACAGAGATATGTTGTAGGTTAGTGCTCTTCCTTTAACAAAGCTTGTTTGATTTTCTGTAACCAGTGAAGATAGTGTCCTCCTCGGTCTTTTACAGATTAGCTTAGATATGCATTTATATAGTACATTGCAGCAAGAAATAGGTCTAAATTAGATTGACATTTATGGCACGCCTCTTTTGGGAATCAAAGGAGATCATAGTTGCATTGAGCTGCTACAGTAGTTTAGAATTACTTCGAAATTCCAACAATACTTCAGTCACACCCTTTCCCACAATTCACCATGCTTTCTTGAAAAATCACTACCATATCCATCAGGCTCAAGGCTCTTTGTACTGTTAATCCTAAACATAACCTATTTGATCCTTTTTATTATATCGCCTCACCAATTGCAATTGTTCTTTCACTTTTAATGTATGACCATTACTCAGGAAACTCCCAAAAGCTTTTATCCTTCCATATTCCTTTCTCCCCAAAAATTCTTGATAGCCATCTCCTCTGGATCATGCTACATTATCTGGTGTTTATCTTGTATTTGAGTGATTTCTCGTTGGAGCTTCATGTGTTTGATGATATAGTAGTAGTGCTTGTTGTTATCATCACCTAATTTTATTCATGTAGCTTTACTCATTTATTGATGAAACATCGCTGCTACGTAGGGTGAGCTTTTGAATTTCCTGTATCGTTCCATTTTCTCCTTTTTGTAATTCACAATCCTTAGGGTTCTTTTGTAAGTCTTGTTGTATTTGATGCAACTTATATCTGTCTTCATCTGCTTCAGTTGGTATATTTCTTAAATGCTATTTGTTGAGCTCTTTTAAACTTTTTTCATCATTTTAAGTGTCCTAACTACCTATAACGTTTTATGTGCCTCCTTTGGTATTTCCCATACTTACTTGACTCTCATCAGAAAATATGAATGGATAGATCATCATTATAATATTTGAATGGCTTCTTGATGCTTGGTGTGACACTGAGTGGCTCTACTTTCAGTGGGCAATGATCACTAGTCCCCTCTGTTAAGTAGTTAGCAATGTAGTGAAGCATATGTAATAGCCAATAATTATTAATAAATACCTAGTCTATTTTAAAAAATATCATGTGCTGCCCTTGTTTATCACTCCACTCCAAGTGTATATACTTCCTTTGGATGGTAACTCCAATAGTTCAGAGTCTTTCCAGTACTTAAATAACTGAAACGGGAGTCCCTCCCTTTCTATCTGTCATGTTCAAAATGGAGTTGAAGTCCCCCATAATGATCCAAGGACATTGAAAGCTCCTACTCACATCTTCTAAATCTCTCCACAACTCCTTCCTTTCTTCTCTGGTATTATATGCATACACGAATGTCATCACAAAATGCATATATAGTCTCACATGTTGCACTTGACAGGTGATAGCTTGGACATTTCCATTTAAGTAACTAACATGATAGTAGTCTGGTCTCCAATTCAACCAGATTCTACCATTATAATGAGATTCTAAATTTGAAATATAATTCTTTCCAAGAAACATAGCACGAGAAATCTTTTCTATTCTACCTACCTTTATTTAATCAAACTATACCTACTGATTCTTTATTGCAAATAATTTTTACTTCCCTTTTCTTATTAGGGTCATTGAACCTTTTAGTATGATATCCATTTCCTAAGGGAGGTTTTGGTTTGCCTCCCGCATTTCCCTACTCTACTAGTTTCAGGCATGTCCAGCATTTGAAAAGGATTTGCCTGCTCTACTTGCTTGTTCTTTTTTGGCTCGTGCTTACTTGTATTTAATAGAGTGTTCAAGATAGACTCCTTTCCTAGAATCACCTCCTTCATCTTACTTTTTTATTTCTTTTTTTGGTCGTTTCCTTATTAATTGTTGCTCCCTTCCCATCGTTTCAATTCTGCTTGTTCCTCATTTATTGCTATGTTACTTGGCTCATTGTCATGTTTGAGACTTTACCTATGCCTTCTTCCTTCTGCAGTATTCCTCTGCCTAACCATATTTCTAGCAGTCTTTATACAATGTTGGCTTCTAGTCATATTGTACCTTCTATTTCACCAAATTTCCTTTTTCATTTTCGAAAAAGATCTTGTTGGGTAGACCAGTATCAATGCCTACCTAATCAATAATCTTGCAAAAGTAAACCTTATTCCCTTGTGAACTCCATGTCAGAATTCCAAGCTTTTAATATGAAAAGTTTGTTATCAAAATAGTAAATACCCCCTTGTAGTACCTCATTCTTCCCTAATTCAGTATCAAATCTTACCAACATATTCTCATTCTTCAGCATAGACACCTTATTAATGCCATGTTTTTCCCAAAGCCTTTGGACAAATCCATTCAAAATAGCAAATGGAGGGTGAGGTCCAAGGACATAGCAAACTACTGCACTCCTCTTGGACATAGCAAACTACTGCACTCCTCCAATATATAATTTCAGAATTAATATCATCTAAATCTATTTAACAAACTGATATCTCACCATGCACTACTGATGTCAAAATTTTCCTAAATAGATGACTTCTTCCCAAGATCTGAGTCTGCTTCGACCTCATCTACCCAGGACAATTTAGGATGTCCAGTTGAGGCCTGAATTGATGATTTTTTTCCCTGAATTTGCGATGATACCTGCTCTCTATGGTGGAGATCAGTCATTTTGATTGGTGAAATGACTATTCCATTGCCTTGTGATGCTACTGTTCCATTGAGTACTATGGACTCCTGTTCAATTTCTTCTTCCTCATTTGGAATGATTCCTGCTGATTTTTGTGTTGATTTCCCTTCCTCTGTTACATTGCTATCTCTTTCGCATTCGCCTGAGCCATTAGCATCTTCTGGGTGGGTACATACACTCTCTTTACGACCATGGTAAGTTAAGATATCTTGCACCTAAAGAAAAACATACCATCGTCCCTTGGCAATAGTTATAGTATAAGGGAACTGTCACCCAATGATTGTATGATTGTGTGCCTCTTCCTTATGATGACATGAAAAGGTATGCAGTTAATATGAATACCGAATCTTTGAGATTTATGGATGAAGATTGAATAACATGCGCTTGAATAAAGTGAATAAGATAAATTTTTTATATGTTCTTCCTTCCACTTTACAATATGTTTCTTGGTTCTCAATAAGGCGGCCCCATCTTGGTTTTCGCTCTCTTCCTATTTATAAGGTACATTCCCCAATATAAACCCTAAGTACAACATAGAGAATATCCAAAGGAATATTCTTCTTGTTTATTACTCCGTTTAACTTACCGTTGCTACTCTTTCTCATCTTCCTGCTTCTAATCGTCCGCCTTTATTTAGACGATCGTAAGTCATTATACCGTGGTCGACCCTGTCCTACGTCCTACTTATCTATTATCGTTTCTATCAAGTTTGGATCTACACAGTTAGTCCATCCGTTTGTTGAGGTCGTACCCATGCACGTCCTCGATAAGCAGACATAGTTCATTTCCATTGTGGGAGAATTTGGCTGCTAGATTACGTTGAGTTGGCCAAGATCGATAGAGTGATAAGTCCTACAAAATTTTGATTGATGTGGTTATCAAGATGTGACACCACTCCCACGCATCATCATTACGCATCTTCCCGAGACAACATCTAAATGTTTGTCGCTTTGGTTTTAACGCCATTGGCAGTCTTCTGCTTTGATTCTCGTACCATCTAGGCCTATAAATAGCTAAGGGTTTTGTTTTTTCAGGAATTTTTTGCCATTTCCTTCCTTATGTATACATTATCCCCCTTTGATCACCTGTCTCAATTCTTTAGCTAGGTTTATGTAGTTCTGCTTCTCGTCTTCCCATCCAGTCATCGTTACTCATTTTAGGTTTACTAACACACCCTCTATTACCAAGTTTCCTCAAACCTACCGTGCACACGATGAAGTTCCCGACGCTAATCCGTTGTTAGTGGCCCCTCCTTCCGTTGGCGAGGATATTGCGGCTGAGGAGGGTGACAGTTTCCCCACCGTAGAAGAGATACTCCCCAGAAACCCTATGTCCAGGAACGATTTTGATAAGGAACCTACTCCTTCTCCCGTTCCAGTGATCTCTGAAACCGGGCCATCTAAGATAGATGAACTCCAGTCTATGTATAACATTCCTCCTCATGTCGAGATGGTTCAGGGTAGGAGGGATACCGTGGATGTCCACAAACCGGGATATTTTGCTTTTTACGTGTATTTTAAGTGATTGGTCATGCCCTCCCTCTTCTTCCCCTGGCGGAGGAGTTCTGTTGATTTTACGAAGTTTGCCCGGCATAGTTTTCTCCGTAGTTTTATAGAATCATTCTGGTGCTAATGAAGTATGCTGGAGTTAGCTGGGTATGAGGGTAGCATTCACCACCTTTTACATTTATTTTCCCCGAGCTTTCATAGGGGTACCATGATACATCTGCGACATCATGGGACTAGGGGATTGGTGGTTGGAACAGATGATAGGGCGAGCCGGAAGTTTTGGCACAAGTATTTTTTCATCAAAATGGAACACTTGGTGTCGGACCCCGCTAGATTCCTAGAGCAGTGGAATCGCAATCGTAGGTGCGTGAGATGTACACTTGGTATCTATTTTTTTTCTTTTTGATTTTATTCACCTGTGACTTTTTTGTATAGTTGAGAGACGTGCACCCTTTCCCATTGTCGGTATTGAGGATTGGGTAGCTCGCGTGCTACCTCATATAGTGGGGATTCGAGATTGGGCCGCTTTCTTCAAACGTTTTAAAATGAATGTTCCGTCTGGTAAGTGTTTCTTTGCTCCGGACTTTGGTTGGTTGTTGTTGTTTATTGATACGACCTCTTTGTAGTGATAGGACATCGAATTTCCAAAAAGAAAGATCTAGTCCCGGCATTTAATTAGGCCATTGCATCGCGGGGATGCAACTTACTTTAGTTAAGTTCGTTTACGGAGGTCGTACTCAGACTTTACCATTAAGGAACCCTCCTCGTGACATCGATGTACGAGACGAGATCTCTTCTCAACCTACCTACCACCTCGTAGATAAGTCTTCTAATGGGAATGAATCGCCGTCGAGAAAGAGGATGAGGGTGGAGCTTGGAAAGGCAGTTGTCACTGATCTTGAAAAGAGGAAAATCGCAGCTTCGAGAGTGGCATCTTCACCTAGGTCAGGGCGCAGGGGCCGTTTTTTATGCCGGACGCCATTTTGGTGGGGAGTTCCCCTAGGGACATAGAGGAATGTCAAGGTGGGGGATCTGTACAATCTACTGAAGGCGAGGTGTCGTCTGTTTCTAGAGGAGATGGAGCAGTGCATGCGGAGGATGATAGTTCAGGCTCGGATATCGATCTCGAAGATATGCGAGCTTTCTTGGAGCAACATACTCGCGTGGAAGTAAGGACGGAGGGTCCGAACCAGCACGTAGCAATCCCCATGGATTATGACATGTTGGTGAACTCTGAGCAGGCGGGATCAGTGTTTTCCCCTTTATGCTTTGCTTCCGAGAGCATGGCGCTTAAGGCGATGAATGATGCGGAGGTATGGCTTTACGGGTAAGTGTTTTTCTCTCTTCTTTTTATTTTTGGATTCGTTTTATATGCATAATCTACTTGAAGTGACATTCTTTCCTCTACATGTCAGACTCTCATCATGGAGATCGAGCGCGATTGGAGGGATAACCGAAGGACAGCCTTTTTTGGGAAGGTGGACTCTAAGTACAAAGAGTACCGCACCAAACATCGTGCCTTGGCTGATGTCTTCACCTAAGACAACAATTTTCGGTTGTTTCATGACGGGAGGTAGAGGTTGTTGATCTAAGGGGTGAACTAAACGTTATGGCTGATGGATTGGCTCGTGCTGAAAAGGGTAGGGTGACTGCCGTATCTAAGGTAGCGGCTCTGGAAGACGCCCTTCGTGTTTGTAGGTCTGAGTGATACATTGAGAAGGAGACATTTTTCACTCAAGGTAGCGAGGTTGGAGGAAAGGCAGATCTGGAGGTGGAGTTGTTTGTGTTGAACAAACAAGTTGTTGCTTTGAAGGCGGAGGAGGTGTGATGGTAGTCGCGACCCTCCATGTCTCATACCTCAATTAGTCCTGTCGTGTCGCGGAGTTGTATGAGATGTGGGTTCATGGCGAGGCTCAACTTGACGGGTACAAGTCCCTGTAGGCTAACATGAAGGTTTCCAAGGCAGAACTCGAGGGTGTTTGTGTTAAAGCACGTGCAACCCGTGAAGCCTGTGATTATTATGCTGGTACGCCCGACGGGGATGATGTCGATGATGATGATGCAGACATGCTCGCCTCTAATTCTTGGTATAACAAGGAGTATGTCGTGGGGGATGACGCGAATTAGGGTTGTTGTATTTATTTTGTTTTGCTTTGTTGATTTTGTGATGACGACTTCGATCCCTTTGTAAAAAGTTTTTCTAATACAATAGTCGAAATGGAATGATTACCTTTTTGTTATACACTTCCGAATTGTTAATTATTTCCTGTAAGGGGGTCGCTAGATTTTCTGTCACTTTTGTATAACATTTTGGGCGTAGTTGATCGTAGATCTTAGTAATTCGAGATTGAGTGTTAAGTGATTAGAGCGAGGTTAAATGTTAAGCGATTCGAGCGAGCCCAAATATTAAGTGATTCGAGGAAGGTCGAGTTTCTTCTTTCGGTGATGGCCTTTGGTCGTGGGGGTGTTATTCCAAGTTTAAGGTTTAAATGTTAACCTGTTGTAATTCGAGCGAGGTCGAATGTTTTATTTTAGCGATGGGCTTTGGTCAAAGGGGTGTTATTTCGAGTTAAGTTCAAACTTTTAACCCATTGTTATTCGAGCGAGGTTGAATGTTTTTGTTTGGCGATGGCCTTTAGCTGTAAGGGTGTTATTTCGAGTTCAAGGTCAAAATGTTAACTCGTTGTGATTCGATCAAGGTCGAATGTTTTCTTTTAATGATGGCCTTTGGTTGTAGGGGTGTTATTTGGAGTTTAAGGTTGAAATGTTAACCTATTGTAATTAGATCGAGGTCGAATGTTTTCTTTTGGCGATGACCATTGGCCGCAGGGGTGTTATTTCGAGTTTAAGTTCTAAATGTTAACACGTTATAATTCGAGCGAGGTCGAATATTTTCTTTTCGATGGTCTTTGGTCATGGGGGTGTTATTCCAAGTTTAAGGTCGAAATGTTAACCTTTTGTAATTCGAGCGAGGTCGAATGTTTTATTTTAGAGATGGCCTTTGGTCAAAGGGGTGTAATTTCGAGTTAAGGTCGAAATTTTAACCCATTGTAGTTCGAGCGAAGTCGACGGTTTTTGTTTGGCGATGGCCTTTGGCTGTAAGGGTGTTATTTCGAGTTTAAGGTCATAATGTTAATTCGTTGTGATTCGAGCAAGGTCGAATGATTTCTTTTAATGATGGCCTTTGGTTGTAGGGGTGTTATTTAGAGTTTAAGGTTGAAATGTTAACCTATTATAATTAGAGTGAGGTCGAATGTTTTCTTTTGGCGATGACCATTGGCCGTAGGGGTGTTATTTCGAGTTTAAGTTCTAAATGTTAACACGTTTGAGCGAGGTCGAATATTTTCTTTTGGCGATGGCCTTTGGCCGTAGGGGTGTTATTTCGAGTTTAAGGTCAAAATGTTAACCTGTTGTAATTCGAGCAAGGTCGAATGTTTTCTTTTGGCGATAGCCTTTAACCGTGGGTGTGTTATTTTGAGCTAAGGTTGAAATATTAACCCGTTGTGATTCGAGAGAGGTCAAATTCTTTTTTTGGTGATGGCCTTTGGCCGTAGGGGTGTTATTTCAAGCTAAGGTCAAAATATTAACCCCCTGTGATTCGAGCGAGATCGAATTCTTCTTTTGGCGATGGCCCTTAGCCGTAGGGGTTTTATTTCGAGCTAACGTCGAAATATTAACCTGTTGTGATTCGAGACATCCAATATGTCTCCCTATTATAAGCTTCTCTGAGAACCCGATTAGGGTGAAACTCGGGTAAGGGAAATAGTGGACGGCGACTTAAAGTGTGTCCTCTTTCAAGAGTTGCGATTGAGATGGGCGGCAATTCAATTATTTGATAGTAGTTTTCCTTCCATTTTTTTAGGTGGAATGCTCATTTTCTCGTTTGTCGATGTGACGCTTGTGTTCCTGTTTAAACTAGCAACATAGGGTAAACCAAATGAAATTTTCCGTACCTCAATCCAACGGGTCGGTGAAAAGAAGGGGGGTGTAGTGTTGCTTGCTCTGCCTGGTGATTGAATGGTTGATGGAACGGTGGTTTTAGATTCGGTAGCCATGTTCAGCTCCGTTCTATTTTAGCAGCGTCTAAGCTTTGCGTGGGTTGGGCTCGCCTCACTTGCTGCATTGTTAAGATTGAGTCCCATCTGATCTCGTACCCATAACAAGGGAGATGTGTCATACTTCATTCATGGACCATCCAATATGTGGGGGAATGTGAAGATAGGGCAGGGTGTGCCCATTCTTTCACAGGATTACTCAGCAAGCTGTCCTGCTCTCATAAAGGGTGGGAACATGGGTTAATATAAAAGGTGAATGTGTCAAATGGGGATGTGGTCATGCCAGATGACCATGATCCTATTTTGAACGTGTCTATGTCATGCTAGATCTATCACTACTGGCGAGATGTAGTTTTTTGCATGGATATTGATTATAACTTCTACTTTTATGTAGCAGCCTAATCTAGATTAGCATATGAGGTTTTTTTTGTCGCTCTATGGAGTTGATGGTTACATTTCACTGGTTTTAGATCTGAAGGAAACTAAGAAATTTTGCTATGAAATTTTCACAGATGTCGCCAAATTGTTTGAGCAAATAAATGCTAAACTAATTAGTAACATGATAATGGGGTGGATCTCAGTTACGCTTAATAAATCCTAGATCAAATAGAATGAAAGTCTTGTATAGTGAGAAGAGATTAAATGCATTAATTAGTGGGTTCAATATACCAAGATTGACAAAATATAAAATATCATAAATGTGCAGTAAATACAATAAATGATACTCTCTCTGGTCCAAAATAAGTTTTTTGGCCTTTTTCTTGTGGTACAAAATAAGTGGTTTTTTCAGATTTCAAGAATGAATGAATTATTTTTTTTCCTGCATTGTCCTAGGAGTAAATAGTGTTGGAATATGTGTTAGGAGTGTTGTGAGATAGTAAAGGTTAATATACTCAATTCTATTACTAATTAATGCTAAAATGTGAATTTCTTAATATCTGGAAAAACATCTAAAAATCACTTATTTTTAACCGGAAAGAGTAATGGTTATAGTATAAGGGAACTGTCACCCAATAATTGTATGATTGGGTGCCTCTTCCTTCTGTTGACATGAGAAGTATGTAGTTGATATGAATGCGGAATCTTTGAGATTTATGGATGAAGGTTGAATAACATGTGTTTGAATAAAGTGAATAAGATAACTCTTTTGGATATTCTTCCTTCCACTTTTCAGTATGTTTTTTGGTTCTAAAAAGCCAGCCTCCTCTTGGTTCTAAAAAAGCCAGCCTCCTCTTGGTTCTCTCTCTTTTCCTATTTATAAGGGTCTTTGCCCAAAATAAATTCTAAAAAGTACAACATAGAGAATATTCAAAGGAATATTTTTTCTGTCTATTCCGAGTTTAAGTTACCATTGCTACTCTATCTCAGCTACCCACTTCTAGTCGTCGGCCTTTATTTGGACGACCGCCAGTTATTGTATCATGATTGATCCCATCCTACGTCATGCTTGTCCATTACCATTGCTATCAAATATGGACATATACACCTTATTTATTATTTTCAAAAAAAAATTATCATTCATATTTGGGAAAGTATACTAAATAGATTGTTGGTGATACATTCAATTGATTTGACTTACTAAACTAAATTTAAACTACACAAATTATCTCATTTGACTTGCTAATGTTATTAATGATTTTTAATATTGTTTTCGTCCACTAATAGGACTGCTTATCGGATAAATTGGGCGGTTATTTACTCTTAACGGTTTGGCTTATCGATTATCAGGTTTTAAATATATTAATTTGCTAGCCACCCGATAAGATATCGGGCGAATTGGTATCTGCTAGCTCTTATCAGGGGTTATCGAACGGTTTATCAACCTAATATCTTACTCATCCGGGATTTTATCTTGTGCTTACGCAGTATATTTCATGCTTCTTGCAATTAATATTTCATCACAATAAAAAAAATGGTAATAGTACTCAGCAGTTTTCAACATTCTTGTTTCATATCAAAATCTCATATGAATAAGAAAATTGGTAGAATATTTTAAGTATCAATACTTACTATAATAAACATATGGAGTATCAGGTAGACTAAGCCAGCTGCTAGCACGCCTCTTGCATGATTTTTATAGTGTATGTAACACTTTCTTTTTGGAGAAGTGTGACAATTGCTGTGGTGCTAGATCTACATAGTTAAATTTAATATCTTAAACCCAAAATCAATGCTTTAAGATATTTCCAACTTAGACTACTTTTTCAACAGTAAAGGATACTCATGAAACATGCAATTACCAACTCCGCAATTATTGAAGCTTTAACAGGCTAATTTATGGGTTAAAAATACGGTTAAGGGTCAAATATACCCTTGTACTATTCAAAATAGGTCATATTTTGTGAAGAAAAACAACTTCCCAAATTCCGGAAATTGCTTTCTTAGAGTAGTGAATTATGCTTCACTAGCCCAAGACTCACAACCACAATTGAAGAAGAACGAAGAAGAAAATATAGCTCCAAAAATACTAGAACTAAGAAAGTGGAAGACTTACTTGAATAACTTGGAGAATACTTTACTAACTCAAGAAGACTTGGATTTTTTTGGATGATACAAATGTAGAGGAAGGGGTGGGTATATATAGGCTTTCCACCTCCTCAATGGACGGTCATGATCTATTTAATCCTAAGGTGGAGATTCATCTTCTAGAATACTTCACACTTTTCTTACAAAATATCTAGATATTTTTATCACCTACACTAATCTAGAAATATCTCTCCTAACTTCTATAATATTCTACACTATTCTATAATTTTCCAAAAGTTGCACTTTAATTTTAACACTCCCCCTTAAAGTGAACATTTGGAGACAAGTCCAAGCTCGCCACGGAGATCCTCGAATGGTCCTTTGGAAAGAGACTTTGTAAAGATGTCTGCAACGTTATCATTACTCCGAACCTCCAATGCTTCAATGGTACCATCTAGAACCTTCTCTCGGATGAAATGATGCGCAATCTCAATATGTTTTGTTCTTGCGTGACACACCGGATTAGTAGCCAACTTTATAGCGCTTTGATTGTCACCAAGAAGTTTTGTAGGCTTATGAATTGGTGAGAATACATCCCCAACAAGCTGACGAAGCCACGTGCATTCCTGAGCAGCAAGAGTAGAAGCCTTGTATTCTGCTTCAGTAGTAGAGAGCGAGACCGAGTCTTGCTTTTTACTGCACCAAGAAACACATGCTGAACCACAGGAGAATACATAACCGGAAGTTGATCTTCTATCATCTAAGTCACCTCCTAGATCAGCATCAGTGAACCCAAGTAGTGAAAAATCAGCTCCTTTTTTGTAAAGAAGTCCCAATGTCATATGTTGAGTTCACGTATTTCAATATGCGCTTCGCCGCTTCAAAGTGAGGTTTCCGTGGCTCTTGCATATAGCGACTAACAAGTCCAACAGAAAATGAAATGTCTGGCCTTGTAATAGTCAAGTAGATCAAGCTACCAACAAGAGCCCGATAAGGACGTGGATCTGGTAAAAGCTTTCCTTCATCACGCCTAATTTTTATGTTAGGCTCAAGAGGAGTAGAGCAATGCTTACTTGTGTTTATTCCAAACCTGTCCACAAGCTTCCTCGCATAGCTTTCTTGTGAAAGAAATATTCCATCTTTCACATATTTCACTTCCAAACCAAGAAAGTGACTAAGCTCTCCCAAATCTTTCATTTCAAATCTGATCGAGAGTTCAGCTCGCAGTTTTGCAACCTCCTGTTCGTTATTACCTGTAATAATCATATCATCCACATATAGTAGCACAATCATGTGGAGCGTACGTTGCTTCTTCACGAACAGGCTAGAATCTGAGTCTGATGCAAGATAGCCACAAAATTGCAAGTATTCAGCAATCTTTCCGTACCATGCTCTGGGAGCTTGCTTGAGTCCATAAAGCGCTTTCTTCAGCTTGCATACATAGTCTGGATGAGTAGGAGAAATGTAGCCCAAAGGTTGTTCCATGTAGATATCCTTATCAATCTCGCCATACAGGAAAGCATTCTTCACGTCAAGCTGACATAGCTTCCACCCAAGTGATGCCGCCAAGGAGATCACAACTCGAACTGATGTCATCTTCGCCACTGGGCTAAAAGTCTCCTCATAGTCTTCTCCATAAACTTGAGAGAATCCTCGTGCAACCAGCCTTGCTTTATATCTATCAATGCTCCCATCTGCCTTCTTCTTTAGTTTATACACCCACTTGCAAGATACCGGCTTCACATCCTTGGGCTTTGGCACAAGATCCCAAGTTTCATTTTTCACAAGTGCGTGCATCTCCTCATTCATAGCTTCTTCCCATTCCTTAACACCTTTTGCTTCATTATAGGAAGAAGGCTCATTTTCATAAATAGGACCAGCACTGAAGCAATGATAGGTGCTTACTATGTTTCCATCTCGGTAGCGAATTGGTTTGATGACTTTCCTTCCATATCGAGTTGTTCTTTGACCATTTGTCTCCTCCAGGTTGATATTTTCCCTTTGTTCATCCACGCGAGAAGTAACCTTGCTCCCCCTATCACCAGAATCTCTTGCTTCGGAAGATGACGTACTATTATACGTCATTGGTGATGATGGCGATGATGAAATATTAGAGCAAGGAGCTGAAGAAGTCACCGGAAAACTTACGGGCATCTCTTCATGTTCTATAGCTGGTGAAGGAGCATCTCCAAGAACACCACCGGGACTGTAGTAGGAAGAGATTTCATCAATTACTACATCCCGAGATACTTTACACTTGCCTGTCTCGGGATCCATGCATTTCCAACCTTTCTTCCTTTCATCATAACCGATGAAGATGCACTTCCTTGCCTTAGCATCTAGTTTAGTTCTTTGTGAATCTGGAATGTGGACGTAGCAGATCGATCCAAAGACCTTAAAGTCTTTCACATTTGGCTTCTCGTTGTAGAGCATTTCGTACGGGGACTTCATATTAATCGGACTGAGTGGTACCCGATTAATCACATATGCCGCACAAGCCATACCTTCAGCCCAAAGAACTTTGGGCAAATGTTTAGCATATAACCAGCTCTTACATGTCTCAGTAAGATGTCGAATCTTCCTCTCTGCAATGCCATTTTGCTGAGAAGTGTCTGCACATGTGAGCTGCCTTCGTATTCCCTGCCTCGAGCAGAATTGATTAAACTCCCGGGAAGTATATTCTCCCCCATTATCAGTCCTCAGCCGTTTTATCTTCCTCTGAAACTCACCTTCGACCTTCTCCTTGAACTCCAAAAATCTGGAAAATACTTCAGATTTTTGCACCACGAAATATACCCAAGTATATCGTGTGTAATCATCAACAAATACCACCATATAGCGATATCCAGAGAAGGTAGGTGTACGTGTAGGACCCATCACATCACTGTGAATGAGTTCTAGTGGTGCCTCATATCTTGTTTGGGATCTATCAAATGGAAGACGATGCGCCTTACCATATTGACACCCTTCGCATAATGTTCCACTACCAAAAGTAGTAATATGAGGCAAACCATCAACCAAATTTTTGTTTACCATGACTTTTAACTTATCCATATTAAGGTGTCCCAGTCTAGCATGCCAAAGTGATGCATTATCATTCGTGCTCATCTTGTCAACATAAGATGTAGATGCTGACAAAACAAATAAATCTTTAACTCGCTTACCGGTGTGGACGACATCTCCTTCCACCTTAGTGATATTTCGGAAGAACATCACTCCATTTGGCCCGAACAGAACATAGTGCCCAGCATCCACAGCGTTAGCCACCGAGAAAAGATTCTTCCTCATTCCAGGTACATGATACACACTCTTCATAGTGATAGGATCTCCGCCATTGTTGAGAATTACTGTACCCTCCTTTTCTACCGGATAAACGGTATTATCCGCGGTGAGAATAGCTTCGTTACCTTCATGTTTCTGAAGAGATGTAAACTTTGAGTCATCTCCGGTAAGGTGATGACCGCAACCAGAATCCACGATCCAGTCATCCTTGAAGTTGATGCTAGTGTAAGCATTTACCAAGGTAGTTTCCGTTGAGAAGCAACCACCCCAATTCTCTTCGGTTTGTTCTGCTTTATCAGCAACATTTCCTCCCTTTAGCTTCACCTTACAATTCTTCTTGATGTGTCCAGGCAAGTTACACCGATAGCATCGAATAGTGCTTCTTTTCCCGTTGGCACTCTTTGGTGGCTCTCCCCCTTCATCTTTTCTTCTCTCTCTTTCATTCTTCTTCTCTGGTCTATAGATATTCTTCTTTCCAGAGAATAAGGCGTCACCTTGAAAGGATAAGGAGACTCCAGCCATTTGTTTTGCTAGAGACTCTTGAGAAGAGAGAAGATTCTCAAACTCAACAAGGGAGGGTTGATTAGCCCACCCCTGAATAGAAGTGACAAAAGGAATATATTCTTTGTTTAATCCTCGAATAATATTCCTTTTCATTCGAGCCTCCGAAATAGGTTCCTCCGGATCAAGAGCAGAAATTTCCGAACAAATATTTTTAATTTTTAAGAAAAATTCGGAGATTGAGAGCTCACCTTGAGTAGTTCGTGCCAACTCATTCTCTAAGTATTGCAGCCGAGCAACGTTCTTCTTGTTAAGCAATGCACTTAGAGTATCCCAAATCTGAGAAGCAGACTTACACTCAACAATGTGATCAAATAGATCGTGAGAGATTGATCTCTTCAACACGAATTCCGCCTTTGCGTTTGAAGTCCTCCACTTCTTTACGGCATCGGCATTAGTATCCGTGGGTGTAAGGGCAACCTTGTTGTCTCCACCAACAACCTCCCATAAATCTTCTCCAAGAAGATAAGATTCCATGCAAGACTTCCATACCTTGTAATTGGATTGATTAAGCACCTCAATTCCAAGGCCGACAACTCTTCCACTTGAATCCATTTTTGGAACGCCAACGAACTTCTTCACCAAGAGTGACTTGACAAGATTCCAAGCTAACACCCTTGTAGCTCTGATACCATGTGAAGAAAAACAACTTCCCAAATTTCGGAAATTGCTTTCTTAGAGTAGTGAATTATGCTTCACTAGCCCAAGACTCACAACCACAATTGAAGAAGAACGAAGAAGAAAATATAGCTCCAAAAATACTAGAACTAAGAAAGTGGAAGACTTACTTGAATAACTTGGAGAATACTTTACTAACTCAAGAAGACTTGGTTTTTTTTGGATGATACAAATGTGGAGGAAGGGGTGGGTATATATAGGCTTTTCACCTCCTCAATGGACGGTCATGATCTATTTAATCCTACGGTGGAGATTCATCTTCTAGAATACTCCACACTTTTCTTACAAAATATCTAGATATTTTTATCACCTACACTAATCTAGAAATATCTCTCCTAACTTCTATAATATTCTACACTATTCTATAATTTTCCAAAAGTTGCACTTTAATTTTAACATATTTATCCTCCGTTTGAATTCTTTAACAAATATGTCCCCACCGTTATACATTAGGGCCATATATATCCCTCAGCCGTTAAAACTTGTTTCCATATATTTTTAGTACGGTTAAGGGTCAAATATATCCTTGTACTATTAAAAATACGCCATATTTATCCTCCGTTTGAATTAAACCCGCCCGACCCAATTGCTAATCCTAGACCCGCCCCACTTCGATTAAGTTCGTTTTTTTTAATTAATATTAAAACCAAACCAAATTTGATCTGTTTTTAAATTTAAAAACCAAAATCAAACCAAACAAAAAAATATCAATTTTTTGGTTGATTTAATTTAGTTTTCGGTCTAATTTGGATTTTCGAACTTTTATGAACACCTTTGCCTGCTGCCAATCGTCTTTCTTCGAAGTTACTCACTGTTGAGCGGGGAAGATAACGGGGATTGCCTTTGGAAAGATTTGATTTAAGCTCATACCTTTACGCAAAAGCTTCAACGCTCAATTAACAGTACAGTAAACAAAAGTATTAAATATGTTTTTGAAGCAATTACTATTTAAAGAGTTAAAACAATTTTTCTTTGTTAATATTCTACAGATATCTTTATAAAAATTTTAGATGATTAGTTACTGTAACGTAAAGTATTTTTTACTTAACTTTTAAATATGTAAACTCTATTTTATAAAATTTGAAAGTTTTGTATCCAAATTTACACTAACAATTAATTGAGGAAGTATTATATTACATACCTTGTCGACCCAGAAAGAAGAAATAAAAGAAATCTAATAGATAAGTTCAAGCCTATGGGTATTTAGTTAAGAAAATAACGGAGATATCATAGAAAAATTTCATTTTATCCCATCTATTTCTTGCACACAAGTTCTCATATCGATCAAATTTAGTTTGGTTTTAATTTTAATTAAAAAAACGAACTTAATCGAAGTGGGGCGGGTCTAGGATTAGCAATTGGGTCGGGCGGGTTTAATTCAAACGGAGGATAAATATGGCGTATTTTTAATAGTACAAGGATATATTTGACCCTTAACCGTACTAAAAATATATGGAAACAAGTTTTAACGGCTGAGGGATATATATGGCCCTAATGTATAACGGTGGGGATATATTTGTTAAAGAATTCAAACGGAGGATAAATATGATCTATTTTGAATAGTACAAGGATATATTTGACCCTTAACCGTTAAAAATATCATCACATGACAACTACATCGAACTAGAAATTAATCACGGCTCTCTTAAGTTCTATATATCATTTGGTTATACATGTCTTTTCATTTTTTTGATATTCAAAGTTAAAGCCTAAATTTTTCAAACTATGAGAAATGTTTAAACGGACTGTTTTTTTTTTTATATATATATATATAGGGTTAATGGATAATCATTAAGAAAATTGAACAATCCGCCCCAAACCGATAAGTCGTTAATGAAAAAATTTCAATTTAGTTTCCCATTCGTTAAACCATTAACACAATATCTATAAGTCATTAAGTTTCGATTTCGGTTCATTTTGACCACTTCTACCCACCAACCAAATATGAACTTTTTCTAATGAAAAAAGCTCCGCATCATACGAACTGTTTGGATGGCATTTTATTCAAAGGACAAAAACAACGAAAATTTTTCTTTTATTATTTGGTTTCCCTTATTCATTATTTTTAAAAAAATTATTATCATTCATATTTGGCAAAGTGTATTAAATTGATTGTTGGTGATATACATTCAATTGATTTGACCTATTAAACTAATTTTAAATTAAATAAATTATCTCATTTTGCTTGATAATGTTATTAATGATTTTTAATATTGTTTCCGCCCTCCAACTAAATATAAACTTTTTCTATAAAAAAAAGAAGTTCCGCATCATACGAACTGTTTGGATGATGTTTTATTCAAAGGACAAAAACAACGTGAACTTTTTATTAAACTTGAAAATAATAAATTGGTTAGTTGAGTGGTTATCCTCAGCCGAAAAGATACGAATAGATACACGGCACGAAGTCCAAAACAAAAGACCCCGTTGTGCGTGTGCGCGCGCGCGTAGTTAGTTGATAGACCAAACTTCTCGGCTCAGCTGGATAGCGTATGCTCCGAAACCAATGGCTAATACTACTCCCCCCAATATTACAAACTCCGTTGGTATCGGAATCCGAATTCGCAGCAATTTAACGCCCCGACCCGCTTCCATGGCCGCATCTTCAGCTCTGTCAACTGCTGTCCGAATACCAACCGGTCTATTTGTCATCAACTCCGGTTCGAGTCGACGTGGAGCCGCTCGAGTTGACTCATTTAACGGCCATTTGACTCGCAGCCGTGCCGGTGCGACCTCTTTATCAACTCGAGTCTCTTCAGCAGCCGCTGCAACTGTGGAGTCGGTAGAAACTGGTTCTTCAGGTAAACTTCTGTGTATATTTCTGAATTAGTATATTTTTAGAGCATTTTGAAACTCCGCCTAGCGGTCCAATTTCGGGTCAAGCCCGAAATTTTTGGGTCAGCAGACTAAAAATAGTCAAATTATGATGATAGAGTGAAATGGATATAGAGGATTTGATTGAATTGAAGTCAAACTTGAAGAAGCATAAGTATAGTCGAAATTGCATTTGTATGATAAATAGATGCTGGTACATAATGCAGAATGAAATAGTCATTGAGTTAAATTTGTATAAAAAGAAATTTTGTATGCTATCAGTTCACCAAAGAGTACCTATAGGTAAGACTCCTTAGACCTTATAAAAAAATGGTTAAGTCTCCCTAGAATGTGGTATTTGTACTTGCTGGCTGCTGCAACAGGTATAAGTGAGTGACCTGATTGTGTAAAAAATTCCTTACAGTGTACATAGCTTATACTCACAGTTATTTTGGTACAGATATTTGAGAAAAGTTTATCCATCTCACGCTTCTTCCTTATTTTCTTGCTCCATCATACAGCTACTGTGCTGTTATATTTTGTATTTTTTATTTCAGCTGTTAACTTTTCAGCAGCTCAGCAATGTGTAGTATAATTTTGAGCATATAGATGTGCTTTGTTTCTTTGCAGCTCAGGGTATCGAGAACTTGGTAATAATAGGATCAGGTCCAGCTGGATATACAGCAGCAATTTATGCTGCTCGGGCCAACTTGAAGCCTGTAGTGTTTGAGGGGTTTCAGGCAGGTGGTGTACCAGGCGGGCAGTTGATGACAACAACTGAAGTAGAAAACTTTCCTGGATTTCCTGAGGGGATAACTGGCCCTGACTTAATGGATAGGTACAAGAAAAGCTTTTGGGCCTTTATTCTCGTCCATCTATTAAAAGTCTCCTTGATTATAGACTAAAGGTTTGAACACTGAGAAATTATGTAATTTTGCTAGGATGAGGCGACAAGCTGAGAGATGGGGAGCTGAATTGTATCAGGAAGACGTGGAATTTATTGATGTGAAGAATACTCCTTTTACTATCCAAAGTAGTGAACGTAAGGTGATGCATCCTTTAGTTGCAGGTTGCTCTGTCTAGGTTTTGTTATAGCTGCTTCAATATTTAATCCCCATCAAATTGTTTACCTTTTCTGAATTGGAGCTTTGATCTTTATTAATTTATACTGATGATTTAACTAATTTGATGGGGTAAATAATATAAGGATGGCTGCTATTTGTCAAGACCCCAGCGATCTTTTCTTCTCTTCTTTAGTGTCACTAAAGGTTGGTTACATATTTGGACTATTTAACAGTTCATATGTTTTTGTCAAGTTTGTTAAATGAGTGCTCGGAAAAATTACAGGAAGTTAGATGCTAAACTTAATCATTCTCATTTGGTTTTCTCTTTCTTTCAAGACTTCTAAAAGATTTTAATGTGGCAGAACAAGATACCTCTCAATTTGCTGCATTTTTTCTGGATAAGGTCAATTTCCTCTATTGTTGTAGAGAACCATGCTATTAATCTTGATCTTCAAAATACCTTAGCCATGGTATAAGACTCTGACTTGTTCTTTGTACTTTTGACGTATGAAAGAAAGAGCATCCTTGGGTTTTTACCTTTTCCATGTGAAATAAAGAACATCTTTTGTTTTATTGTCCGACTAGAATCCCTCAAGTCTCTGAGGTTCTTCCGATAGGCATTGTTCAGGAAAGTATATCTGCATATGTGGTACCAGTTCCCCTTTATTTCCTCCATGATAACAAAAGGGATGATGGTCGCATTTGTTTCATATGCTGTAAGAGATGTTGAGTTTGAAATGCATTAGTTCTTGCAGATGCGAATTTGATTATTTAGACGTCTGGTTGTCTCACACCAGTAGACACTAGACATGTGGTTCCCACATTAGTCATTATATTGAATCACTTCTCACTTCTGTGTTTTCCAGGTAAAGTGTCATAGCCTTATTGTGGCTACAGGAGCCAATGCAAAAAGGTTGGGATTGCCCCGTGAAGATGAATTTTGGAGCAGAGGAATTAGTGCTTGTGCAATTTGTGATGGAGCATCACCAATTTTCAAGGGCCAGGTCCTTGCTGTTGTTGGAGGTGGTGATACAGCTACAGAGGAAGCAATATACTTAACAAAGTATGCACGCCATGTCCATTTACTTGTCCGCAAGGACCAACTAAGAGCATCAAGGGCAATGCAAGATAGGTAATTGATGTTTATGTACATTTTCCTATTTCTATTTTGGTTTTTTCCTCAAATTGTTGTAGCACAAGGCATTAGAATTCATCTTAAAACTGAAGTTGTAATCTGATGGACCATTTTGTTTTCTTTGAGAGAGGGTTGTTAGGGTCGTATAATGCTCTCCTTTTCCATAAATGTTTCCCTAGTTTAAAAGGTTTGAAATGATGTAGAAGAATTTAAATCAAGTTGTCAATGTTACTTTTAGGCATTTCAGACTGAGAGATGAATGATAGGAGTGTTATTCAAGTGTCTTATCATGGCTACTAACACATAGGACATTCTCTTACTCTAAGATGTCTATGCAGATGGCTGTTTTACTTATATTTAGAAAGAATCACTATCTACAGAAGGTGCTGGTTCTTTACTTCATCTTCATGTAACAAACCACATGATCCTTGTGACCCGTTAAAGATGAGAACTTGAGAATGCATAATATGTTAGTTTGATGATAATTGAAATGCAGTTACTTTGCATGCAGATACGCACATATGCATGTTGCTGAAGGATGTTCAATAGGATAATCATATTTGAAAGAACAGGATCTTTGAGGTTGAGATGTGTTTCCTGATTATCCATTAGTTCTAGAAGATGAACCTATATCTTATAACTTCCATTAGCTGCTTATCAATGTTATTGCTTTTTTCAAAAGTCCTCCAAACGCTTACCAAAATCCCCCCCACACACAGTGTTGAATCTTATTCAGGATACAGTAGCCTGGCAGACCATTTCGCTAATTGAATTCTGGTTCATATTGAATCTCTCTCTCTCTCTCTCTCTCTCTTTGGGAGGGGTATGCTATATACGATGTCAACTTGTAAGGTGCCAAGCTGTAAAAGCCTACTTAAATGGCAAAATATATGGGATAATCTAATAAAGAAACCAAATGACTGCACAACTTCATACTTTCGAGAAAGTCAAAAAGCTGCTGATAGATAACTATTGCCTTTTAGTCGTCAGAATTAGTCAATGTGTTCGGAGTTCTCGTATCTTGACCCCTCAGTTCTCCTTTAGTAACAACCGGACAATTTACTTTTCTTTGGTTACGATAACTTCATCATCCATATTGCTTTCATCACACCCAGCACCTTCACACTTTATAACATATTTATCACTACATTCATGAGAGCAGAATAACACGCTCCAAAATTAGCCATCTCCCTTAGCTTCTCCTAGACCTTTCCATATGAAGCGCTCACTGTAGAAGATCCCAATTATTGTTGTGAGCTTGGCCTTGACAAATGCCGCAATCTGAAATACATCAATGCCTGTCTTGTTTGTGCTCTTTAACACTCAGCAATTTATTTCATTATTTTATTAAGTACAATAGACAGTTCTTGGAATATTGACTTCCCAATGTCATTGAAAGGGAGTCACCAAAGATTTGTATCTCTTATTACACTATTCTAGTACGTACTATGGGCTCTCCCTCATATAAATGCAATAAATATCAATTTAAAAGGGTTCAATATTGTGTTCTACACACTAGTCAATATGCTCTCTGCTTTACAATTTCATCATGATTTGAGTTTTGCATGCACCTGCAAGTCACGTGACATGATTGACCAACATAGGTGTATTCTCTGATGAGTGATATGTTAAATAATCCAGTGTTTCTTGTTTGTCTCAGTAATGACAGCTCACTTGGTATGCTGCTGATTATTTTTCATTTATGCCTCTTACCCAGCTTCAACCATTGTCGCTTTTATTCTGCTTGCGGCATACCTATTTCTGTAAATGTTATTACATATCTATTTGACCTATGAAGCGGATTGAATTACTAATGAGCTATATATTTCAAGTTTCAACTCCCTGAAATGTTTGTTTAACAGGTTGATTATGGGGAATGTTTCAGAGTTTTCAACAATCCAAACATCACTGTGCATTTCAACACTGAGACCGTGGATGTTGTCAGCAACCCTAAGGGCCAGATGTCAGGAATTTTGATCAGAAAAGCCGACACTCAGGAAGAATCCGTGCTTGAGGCAAAAGGCTTGTTTTATGGTATAGGTCATTCACCAAATAGTCAACTGTTGGAAGGCCAAGTTGAACTTGATAGCGCAGGCTACATATTGGTTAAGGAGGGAACGGCAAACACCTCTGTGGAAGGTGTGTTTGCAGCTGGAGATGTACAGGTACTTACAGCGATTTATTATTTTATGCCTGCTGTTTTTTTTTTCTTTTCTTTTTACTATCCTTGTACTTCAAGTGGTGATTCCACTCCTTAGAAAGTTCAGGTTAATTATGCATGCTCCTTTTAGATGTATCCTGTATGCTGTGAATGAACATCATAATTCTAGCCTGTTCATTGAAACATCTGAATTAAGTCCTCAAGAGAAGTTTCTGTCGAATAAGTTCCTCTCTCTTCTATAAACTTAATTTTCAAGGTGTTGCAATGAGAGAGGGGGAGCCATCCAATGAAATATAATGTGATGTCATTTCTCAGACCTTCTCTTTTTGAATTCTTAGGTTGCCTGGGTAGAGGAAAACCTGAGATTAACTCGTAATAGGATAAAACATTTCCTTTTTTTCCTTTGAAGTTATTTTTCCCACCGTTTTCCTGTAGAATGAAACTCATCTTTTGATTTGCATGTCTTTGCGACTTATTACAGTGTCATATCACCATGACATGTTCTCCACATGTAGGATCATGAATGGAGGCAAGCCATCACTGCAGCTGGCTCAGGATGTGTAGCTGCTCTATCCGTGGAGAGATATCTCACAAGCAAAAATCTTCTTATTGAATTCCACCAGGTATCGGACTTCTAAGAGAAACTGATTTAAGGTCATGTATATTTCCTTTACAAGTCATTTGATATGCGTATATAATCATGCCCTCAAGTGGTTTTTTAATCTGGCACCCAAACATTTTGACTGATATTTCTTTTTTGCATTTTCTTCAATAGGTAGGTATTTGTAAATTTCATAGCCTTGCTATTCCAATGAATTGCAAGTTATTATCTTGGTAAACAAAAATTGCAACTTCCTAGTTACAAGTGCTTATAACCTAGTGACCTAATTTAATGCTTTCTAAAATGAATGGAATTCTTATGTAGGGTGTTAGAGTATTCATACCCAGATGAAGTTGTCTGCACTTACCGGATGGTATTTGAATGTGATTGATAAGAGAGGATTTAGAACATTATTACTTATGGACTGTCGTAGCATCTATGACAATAATAGTTTGTATGAAATATTTTAGCTTAGTGAATTTATCTGGATTGCAAGAATTCCATCAAGGTGGTCTGTCAAAGCAACTGTTCTGCTGAAACATCAAAGAGATGGATTTAAAGTTCTAATTTGAGTTACCCTTTCAATTTTAGTTCTGTCATGGGAAACGGAAAACTAGAGAATTACACTTTGGATGCTTGGCAGTTCTGCGCTATCTAGTATCTTCTGCTTTTTCTGAGCTTTTTGGTGATATTATACAGTATAAGGATGAGTAATTTATTTGTACTACTTTATCCTTACCTTATCAAAAAAAAATTATTTGTACTACTTTATGGGTTATATGAAGTGAACTGGGTTATCCAAGCATGGGGCTTCTTACTTCCCTAACAAAACTTCCACTTATTTTTTTTTTTTTAAAAAAATCTATATAAGTAAACATTAATCCTTCCAATATCCCTAGACCAAAAGTTCATTATCTAATGAATCATCGCGAACTTTTTGATTTCATCAGCCCCATACTGAAGAAGTTAAGAAGGAACTCACTCAGAAAGATGTCCAAGAAGGTTTTGATATAACGCTTACAAAGCACAAGGGCCAGGTATGAGATCTAAGAAGCTCAGGTCTTTCTGAATGTTCTGTTTGAATGGCCCTTTACCATAGTCAGCATTCCTATCTGATGATCAATTTATATTGTTTTCCTTCTCAGTATGCTTTACGGAAATTGTACCACGAGAGCCCAAGGATTATTTGTGTACTATATACATCTCCAACATGTGGTCCATGTAGGACCTTGAAACCGATTCTTAGCAAGGTATGCAACTCAGATAGGAATCTTACCAGAGGATGTGTAACTTCTATGTGTCCTTTAGCCATCAACTCTCTTTTACATTAGTGAATTGTAAAAGGAAAAATTAGCCATACATCACATTTCTCTAGCAAGTCAAAAGACCAATTTGTGTAGAGTGCGAAGTGTTACGTCCTGTCAAACTTTATTGATCCACGATGTGGGTAATTTTTCTTAAAAGTTTCTGTTTCAATATCATTTATCATTTTGAAGAAAGTTGATTACTTGAAATTTTATGATTTTGATGGAGGAATAACCAAATCTTGAGATGAACCTCAAAGGACCCCGTATAAAGGTTGTTTAAAGAAAAGAGCTTTGTGTTTCAATTAACTTTGCATCATCCTTACTTCTACTCAGTAATAGTTGATTCCTTTAGCTGCTTTGCTGTTCAGTGCTGGCTTTTGTAGTGATTATAACTAACCTGTTTCGTTGTGCTTGTGCAACAGGTCATCGATGAATTTGACCAGCATGTACACTTTGTTGAAATTGATATTACTGAAGATCCAGAGATTGCTGAGGCAGCTGGAATTATGGGTACTCCATGTGTACAGTTTTTCAAGAATAAGGAAATGCTCAGGTTGGTTACATTTGGCTTTTCTTTCCCTCCAAAAGTGTAAACTGCTTAATTTCTAGTATATTCTAAATGACCTAAACAGCTGTCTTCTTCTCTTAGTTCTTTGTTGCACGCGTTCCATCTCATTCAATCTTTCATAGCTTCACCATACACCAAGTAAAATAAGCCCCGCTAGTCGGGCTCAAGCCCTATGAACTTGATTTCATCGGGAATGCTATTTCTTGCTGCTTCACTCTTATTTTCCATTGTCCTGAATCGATTTCCTTATGTTACCTCAAGATTCATTTTCCTCTGGTCTTGATATTTCTTAGGAAGATAGCATCTTTGATTAAACTCTCATTCTCTTTTTGCTCTTCTTTATTACATAGCAAATGAGGAAACGAGAACTATACTTCCGTGTACAGCTCTGTATACATGTGCTCATTCTCCTTGCTTTGTTGTTCTCTGCTACTCATGGCTATCGTCAAGCACGGCTCACTTAACTCACTTCCCCTCTCCATTATTATCACATAGTATAGTCCAACCAAACACCTAATTAGGAAATAAGTTTTATTTGTTATGTATTTTCCATGAAATTTAACAACCATATTTTGTACCAACCAAATAGAGCCTCAAATTCTGCATGTGTTATGCTAGCATTTAGCATTATTATTAGTTGAAACTCGTTTGACATTTATTATCTTGCCTCAAGCTAGTGTCATCCATCTCCTGCCCTAATTTCTGCACCATCCGATGTCTGCCTTAGTTACTGCAGAGAATCGTTTGAAAAAGCAAGTTTGGTAGCATCTAATTTTATAAGCAGCTTGACTTGTTTCGTGCTAATTCCTTTTTTTGGATATGCAGGACTGTATCAGGTGTCAAAATGAAGAGAGAGTATAGGGAGTTGATTGAAGCAAATAAATGAAGGCTTTTTTGGTTAAATCTTTGTCAAATCTCCATTTTTTCAGTTGATTTTTCCAATGCATGGTACGCAAATCAAATTTTCAAAAGGGTTAAATGAACAACTGCTCAATACCTTGTATTAGCTCAATAACAAGTAGTAGCATTCTTACAACGAATGTTCTGTGTGTCACAAATTTCTAAAGCGCAAGAAACTGAGATTACTCTCCCTTCCGCGTTTTTTCTTCCTTTTTTTGGTTTTTATTTTTCTTAATGTGTCTCTTGCTTTCAGATGGGAGTGGGAGACCAAGCAATTTGACCTTATTAAAAAAATATTAGAGTGATAGAAATTTGTCACATAACCATGGTTAGTG
This sequence comes from Nicotiana benthamiana, assembly GCA_034376525.1. Classification (NCBI taxonomy): domain Eukaryota; kingdom Viridiplantae; phylum Streptophyta; class Magnoliopsida; order Solanales; family Solanaceae; genus Nicotiana; species Nicotiana benthamiana. The sequence goes on from CM067341.1 coordinate 78,754,496, forward strand.
ATAAGAGTGTAGCACACGTCTTGCAGTTTTTGGCTTGGTCAATATGCCCTGTTCGGGTAATTTTTTTCTGGAGAGGATTGTATAAAAACCTCGCCCATGAAGCATAGCTCAATTGCATTTTTTCCACTAGCACATTATCGAAGGAATTTTCTGCTATTCGAATTTCTTAGTTTCTGCATTTTGATTGAAATAATTAAAAGTAATTCTGGTTTATAACTTGATTTTTCCTTTTGCAAATCAGTTCCTTAGCTGAGTTCGTCTAGGATTGCTTATCAGCTATAAAACTAGGGGTCGCGACCACGCTTTACTTTCGAAGAGCGTCTTCATGAAATTACACTGCGACATTCGAACACTAGCACAACAACTAATTATCAATGACAACGATAATATTTCTTTAGCCATTCAATTTCAACAAGCAAGAATCAATGACGAAAGAATTATTTCTCCTCCTAGTTTAGCCCTTCAATTTCACCTTCATACTCGACAACACTTTTGGTATATAAAACCACATCACTTGCCTGCACAGCGGGGGTAATGAGTACGCAGACCTTACCCCCGCCCCGATAGGGACAGAGAGGTTATTTCCGATAGACCCTCGGCTCAGAAAGACGAAAATAAAGTAAAAAAAAAACAAGAAGAGAGAATTCATACAATAACAGTAACCATAATCTAAGGCTTGGGGCTAAGACAAACAACAAGAATAGTGTGTGTCCAACATAAACTGCAAGCCATCTAAGACTAATTCTAATCCTAATCCAACCTCGCCTCACCCCCGAAATGAAGTAAGGAAAGCTTTACTACCTCTATCCTACAAGAGTAATGCTTGACCTCCAGGCCTTCCTATCAAGGGCCATGTCCTCTGAAATATGCAGTCGTGACATGCCCTGCCTGATCACCTCTCCGCAATACTTCTTAGGTCTCCCTCTACCTCTTCTCGAACCCACCACGGCCAACTGCTCCCACCTCCTCACCGGTGCATCGAGGCTTCTCCTCTGCACGTGCCCGAACCATCTGAGCTTCGGTTCCCGCATCTTGTCATACATAGAGGCGACGCCCACCTTCTGCCAAATATCTTTATTCCTAATCTTGTCTATCCTCGTGTGCCTGCACATCCACCTCAGCATCCGCATCTCTGTTACGTTTATCCATTGGATATGGGAGTTCTTAACCAGCCAACACTCTGCCCCATACAACATGGCCGGTCTAACTACAGCTCTATAAAACTTATCTTTGAGTATTAGTGGCACTTTCTAGTCACATAAGACTCCAGATGCAAGTCTCCATTTCATCCAACGCGCCCCTATGCAGTGGGTGACGTCCTCGTCGATTTCTCCGTCCCCCTAAATCATCGACTTATGGTACCTGAAGCTATCTATCATGGGGATGACCTGTGGCCCAAGCCTCACGTCCCCGCATACATCCCTCGACTCAACACTATACTTGCATTCCAGGTACTCAGTCTTAGACTTGCTCAATTTGAAACCCTTAGACTCGAGAGTTTGTCTCCTAACCTCCAATCTCTCGGTAACACCATCCCCCGCCTCGTCAATTAGAACTATGTTGTCAGCAAATAACATATACCATGGCACTTCCCCTTGAATATGGTGTGTCAAAGCATCCATCACCGAGGCAAATAGGAACAGGCTAAGCGCTGACCCTTGGTGTAATCCCATAACAACCGGGAGATGCTCCCAGTCGCCTCCCACTATCCTAACCTTAGTCTTAGCTCCATCATGCATGTCTTTGATTGCTCATATGTAGGATACCGGCACGCCTTTCATCTAAAGAAATCTCCAGAGCACCTCCCTAGGAACCTTATCGTACGCTTTCTCCAAGTCAATAAACACCATGTGCAGATCCTTCTTCTTATCCGTGAACTGTTCCACCAACCTCCTAATAAGGTGGATACCTTCCATAGTGGAGCGGCCCGGCATGAACCCAAGCTGATTGTCGGATATAGACGTCGTCTTTCTCACCCTCACCTCCACCACCCTCTCCCAGACTTTCATATTATGGCTAAGTAACTTGATACCTCTATAATTGTTACAGCACTGGATATCTCCTTTGTTCTTGTACAACGGTACCACTGTACTCGACCTCCATTCCTCCGGCATCCTTTTCGTCCTAAAAATTACATTGAACAACCCAGTCACCCATTCCATTCCTGCTCTACCTACACACTTCCAAAACTCAACCGAAATTTCATCTGGCCAGATCGCTCTACCCCTACTCATCTTACGCAACGTCCCCACGACCTCCTCCACTTTAATGAGCCTGCTATATCTAAAATCCCAAAGACTTTCCGAATGCCCCAAGTCCCCTAGCGCTATTCCCCCTCCTCATTTACATCTGTCGTCTCTTCTTAATCTGGGATAGGTGAACTGAGACCAAATCACTTCATCTCAGATAATACATGTTCTACCGTGTCATGCAAGGAAGTCTCAAGAACACGTTTGTGTTTTATCATTAGGAGCTCATACATTATTTGATAGGCCAGGTACATAAATGGGTAGTACTCGCCAATACTTGGAGATGTTCGCTGGTTTAACTTTGAAAATTGGATATGTTTGGGGTGGGAGGGTTGAAGAAGAAGAAGAATTATTATTGTCGCGCTTCAATGGGATGGTACCAGCAAGTAAAATGCAGCTGCCAGAAAGAATGGAGATTGATGAAGATGAGTGTTTGAATGATGACTCTGGGGAAAAAAGTCTTGTGCTTGCCTTAGCTCACATATGTTTCATGGAGATTACATTACAAAGTGGTTAGACAAGAGCCATTATTGCCTATTTGCCGCTATGACATGCTAACTACTTAGCTTTGTGTTTCTCTCACTTTATTTATTTACTTATACAATAATTGATTTGATTAAGGAAGCCGAGTTGAATAGAACATTTTGAGCAAGTTGAGAACTCAAAAAAAGTTTCTCCATGCCATTTTTGTTTAAGTTACACTAATAGCTAAAGAAAAGTATACGACTCAAGTAAAACAGACAAAAATGAGTTACAGAATAATTTTGTCATTCGCATGCCATGTACAGAATGAGCTAAAAAAAAGTTGGAAGTTTAAAAATGCATAATTTCAGTCTCTCCTGACGTGGTGTATTTTTGGCTTTATGCTATACAATGCAAGTTCTTCGTGATCAAATTATTTATGAGACGTGTATTTCTATTGATTTTTGGATACCACTGTTAATCAATCAACAAATTAGACAATTATTGGGTTCAGATTACATTAATTAAATAACTATCATCAAAATTAACGATCAACAAATTGAACCTGAAACTGTTGCAGGAATGCATGCTCGATACCATTTTCTAAAAAGAGTCACTAATCAAAATTCATGAACTTGAGTTAGCAATATAGGAGAAATATTCAAGAAAATAGATAACTAGGCTGCGGTATAGGAACAATATAATCAAGAAAATTGATAATACGTTGAAGGAATTGATAATACACTATGGTACAGACTTCTGCTCTTAGGTACGGATGATAAATTTGAAAGGATGATTCAAGATACAAAGTCAGATGCATCAGGAACATCATCCAGGATAAAAGAACCTAGTTTCCCTGTTCTAAATAAAGTAAGGAATTTCTTTGATACCATTATCCGAGCCTCTGAAGCTTTATGAGGTATCTTCAGAGCCTTCTGCAATGCTTCAAACTGGTGGTCTATCAGAGTTTCTAGGTCATTTTCATCTTCCAAACTACCATTGAACTCCGAGTGTGTGATGTAAAGTGTGCGTTGGACTTCACTAGCCATATCCTGTGCACAGAAACGACCCCCATAAAAATAATGGCAACAACAAAATCAACGTAGATTGATGACTAAGAGCTTTTACTAGGCTAATCATAGTTGAGTTTGTTTTTCATGTTAAGAGGCAAGGAAATATAGTAGAATTCTTAAGAAAACCAAATTATGAAATCATTTTTCACCTGAACACGGTAGACATCAGATTTGTTTATGGGCTTCTTTCTCTTATTTTGAAGATCTTTGATTTTAGATTCAGGTTTCTTGTCCAACTCAAGGTGAAGGTCCTCAGTTTCCCTGCTAACCAAGTGCTTCCAATGAAGAGGAGTTCCTCGAGTGTTTAACACTGCTAATAGGTATTGAGCAATTCGCTCTTCACCCACCACAGAATCTTTCACGGACCCTGCATAAGCATTATACATTAAATATGAAACGGAACAAATATTGGACCAGAACTAATTACTACAATATCGTCATGGATACTGCTTCAATTTCCTGACCCGTTGAATTTTGTATGGCAACCCTGTTTCTCCCACCTTGAACTGGATAATAGTTCTTATTTATTTATTAATTAATTTACTCATACAATTTGGTAATTGATAGAACTTCAGTATTGATACAAGAAAAATTTCAGAATGTACAAAAGCAAATGGACCAACTAAACGTAAGTGGAGCTTATCTAATGTAATTCTAGCTGCAGAAATGTGGCACCGCGGACTAACTTCATGTAATCATTTGTTTTCTTTACTTTGTCCTTTAGGAGCTATAGATCGTGGGAAGGGAGGTGATTATGCAGGCCAGAAAAGAAAATAATCATGCCTATCAAGTACTGCAACAAAATTAGTTCCAAGTTACAAAAACATGATTTGTTAGGAAGCGGCCTTCCTCGTAGGGTGCAAGAATCGAGAAAATAGCTCCTGAACAGGCATATAGATCTCTCTCAAGTAGTGGCCAGCTCTTTTTCATAAGCGACTGCTTTCAGAATTGACTATTTGCATTCCCCAAATACCAAATCTAATCACAAATCCCAGCTTCTCAGTAAGATAAAAGAACTTCAATGACAATCTTATAATCTACAGTTTAAATAGGTACACACCTGCAAGAGCTAGCTTTAGCCCGGTTTCTATATCTGGGATACTTGGAACCAACACTCCTGGAGTGTCCAGCACATATACACTCGGTCGATGTGCAATCTGTATGCAATAGCAGTTTAGCATCAGTAAGAATAACCAACAAAAGAGCATCCAATAAAAGGTGGCACAAATAAGTTAAGATAATCATGAAATTTTGTAGTCACAGGACCTCATGGAAATATGGACTATGGAGATAGACATAGGAAATTCAAAAAATCATTCAGGAAGACCGAGAAAGCTGAGTTCAACAGTTAACAAGAAGTTTTCGAATAAATTAACTCTTGTCACCACATATTTAGTCTTCCACTTCTTTCAGTTTTTTAAAAGTCACTTACTGAATGTTTCTTTTAGAAAAGAGATGAATAAAAAGGTTAAATCAACAGAACAATACTTTATACTTATGAATGCAATCTGAATCTCACAGAAGGTAATTGATTTTCCTACTGGACTAGCAACTTTAGTGTCTAATATACTCCCACAAACGCGTTTTTTTTTTTTTTCTGCTAGACCATAATGAGCCGGCTCATGTGTGTACAATATAGGAGCAATCAACTTTAGCCATTAAGGAACAAGCAACAACAGCATAATCTGACCCTCTATGTTGTTGAATATTTCTAACCTTGAATCCAGCAATATCTTGAGTAACACCAGGCAAAGGTCCCACTCTAGCCTTTTTCATCTTCTCCTGCACTAAGATCATAATCATCAATACACAAACACTCGAAAACATCGCCACTATCAGCTTCCTACAACAGCAACCCAGAAGAATCGCCAACAAAAACAAGCCTCACCTGGAAATCGAGATAATGCAATTTGATGGATGGAGTTGATTAAAGCTGATTTGCCAACATTTGGAACACCCAACACCATGACAAGAAGAGTAGGTTCCCTTGTCATAACCTCCTTCAGTTTGAACTCGACCAGATCAAGAAGCTTTGGAATATGAATCATAGAGATTTGGATTAAAAACTCTCAGAAGAGATGCAAACTGCCAACCTTTAAAAAATTTGCGACTCCCTTGATTTAAGATCCAATTAACTAGATGTTTGAGTGGAACATATGTTGTTTAACAGCACAGTTTCAAACACAACAACTGACCTCCATTTGTTAATAAGGCAAATATATTTGCTGGAGGGTCTACTAGCACTCTTTAATCAGGGTTTTGCCTATCTTCTGTAGTTTTCTTTCTTACTTTTGTTGTTTCAGTTTGTACCTTGACTGCTTTTTACAATTGGGAACTATAAGATTCTTATTACAAAAGTAGCAGCACCAACAAGCAATGGAATCAAGAATAACATATCAGATAAAATGTAGGTGAAGAAGCTTTTAAGCTTCTTCTACTGTATCTGGTTCATAATTTAACAGGAGGTGCAATTTTGCCCGACGATCCTTCATGAACAATGTCAACACTAATTAAGTTCAAAGGTACTTGGCACCTTTTTGGGTATAAAGAGTTGAGATTTTGTTTTTTCGGTTGCATGAATATATGTTAATACTATAATGAAGACCGCTCGCATGTGGGTGAGTCATAAATCTTTTTGGTTATGAACATCGTACTTGACAATCCTGATTCATTTTCTATTTAACATGTAAAGCATGCTTAAGAAATTTCTCTAGATACACTAATAAGAGAAAATTTCAACTATGCCAATTGCAATTTACAAACTAGTATAGTGAAGAGAAAGAGTTAAAAAGTAACTATGATTGTATCATTGACATGTGTACAAATACCAAGATATGAATCACGAATTTTCAGCAAAATCAGAGCATGGAGAAAAGGATGGCTAACCTTTTGTACAGAACTTCTACTGTGTGCATTTATTGGGAGACACTCTTGTTTACGTGAATTAAAATAACTAATCCACCCCTGCATGGAATGAAAACAGAAGTCTCACCAACTAGTTTTAGGTTCATATAATTCCCGAAAAGTATTCCCTCAAAGAAGCCAAACTTTTGAAGTTGATATAAAAAAAATAATGTCAAAATAAGCTACATTTTAATAGCGATTGTCGAAATATTTAATGTTAGTGACAATACAATTGAAAGAACTAACTAGTAACACCACAGATGCTAGCATACTTTAGACTACACAGCTTTGAGATTCTTAGTACAACTATAGCATTGTTAGAGAAAACATAAAATGCCAAAGAGATAAGTAACTGCATTGTCTTTGCCATGTGCTAGCCAGGGGCGGTTCGATAAGTTTGGTGGCCTAATGCCACACTTTAATGTGAGGCCCTCTTTTTAATTTATTTTTTTAATACTTTTGTTGAGTAGATTTTCCTAGCTTTTTGAGAATAAATTTACTTAAATTTTTTTGCATAAACCATTTAATCTCTCATGTGCAGTATTGATCTTAAGTAATAGAACCTGATTCAAGAAGTTGATAACTTTATATTAAAAGAATTTTTGGTGTTTCAATATACTTGTTCGATGACGAAAAACTGAGGAAAAACTGGAGTTTAAAAGTGTATTACATATTTTATAATGATTAATGTAATCCTTTTTTATTATACAAAACATTTTACTTTTCTACTTTGAAATACTTAATATAATCTTAAAAAGATTTGGAGCCTCACGAGAAGATTTCTAGTGTGATGGATAGCATCTCTCCTTGTTTAACCAGAGAAGTATTCGGTTTCACTATTAGGAATGAAAAAAATCCATTCTTTTTTTTTTTGATTTGTATCGGGTGTCAGAGTCTCTTCGAGCCCCGACTAATACCGGGGGTGCACAGGCCCTCAGCAAGGAGTTTTCCCCAAGTGCACCACGGTTAATTCAGGTCGATGGACCTCAGAAATTGTTTGCACCCAATGGGTTTCGAATTTGAGACCTTGAAAGGGAGCAAACCCCAAGGCTCAAGTCAATAAGGAACACTTTTCACTTTAATGGACTTTACACGGTATGAAATCGAATTACTCAATGCCTCAAATTAAATACCGGAAATCAAATAAGAATTAGGAAACAAAAATTGGGGCTCCCAAATTCTGGGCTTAAAGCCACCACTTTAGTGGCTTTACCCTCTGGCCGCCCCTGGTGCTAGCAAGAGTATATCATACGATAAAATAAATTTTCTATTGCATTCGCTAACAGAAAGCATATGTTAATACAAACATGATCAACAGATGCAACTTTAGGATGGTTTGTTAAGGTTCTACTTATTCTTGCTAGACCCTCAGTAAATAAGTAGCAAATGCTGCACTATCTTTGGATTTCATAAAGACAATTTACCTGAACCACCATAATCATTTCAAAAAGGTACAGGACATGATTTTACGGAAAATGAATAACCAATATAGTATACTAAGCTTCCTAAAAGCTCCAAAAAGGACAAAAAGTTCAAATTTTGAAAAGGAATAAGTAGTAGGATTTAGTGGAAGGAAGATGAGAGATAGAAAAACAGATACATGCATGAGGTTGCGGTTTGCCAAATCTTGCTTATTGAGAGCAATGACTCGCCTTTTCCCAGAAAGCAATGGCTGCAAGTCTTCGTTCGCTGAAGACAATGGTATCTGCACACACACACACGCGCGCGCGACAAAAATAAATGGACCAAGAACAGCAAATTACTCAGAAAAACATGTAATATACATTATCAATAAAAAGAAAATTAAATATATATAGTACTTGTATTAACATACACGGGCATCACGGACTTCAATGACAAGGTCAGAGAGTTTGAGGCGTTGGCGAATAGCACGGGTAGCAGCAGCCATGTGCCCCGGGAACCAATTGATGTTTCCTCCACCTTTGTTGAAACCCATTTGCCCCAACCATCCTTTTCTCACTGTCCCCATCTCTCTCTTCTTCTCTGCTTTGCTGTGCTAAAACCCTGAAGCTTTCACTGTGGAGCTGTCATAACTCATAACCCCTCTTCCCCTTTTCCGTGTAAGGCGTGTTCTCTTTCTTTTCTTGGGCCTATTCTCAATAACCCAGAAGGAATACTGTGAGTCAAAGAGAAAGCCTAGTTAAGACGAAGCCCACTGGGTTTCCAACAGATTTGAACCTTCAAAGAAATGGGAACTTTTGGAAATGACAATTTTTTGGAGTTCAAAATAGAACGGGCTAGCCAGTTTTCTGACTGGTAATTGAAAAATTGCCAGTATTTATAAAGTTATTAAACGAAAAGTTCCAGCATAATATAGTGAAGATTGGTGCACCTATATATGAATTTCCAGCATATTATGCTGGAATTCCAACACGCGAAAAATTCTAACATAGTATACTAGAGATTTATGAACTTCCAGCATATTATGCTGGACCGATATATTATGCTGGAAGTTCAGTATTTTATATTGGAACTCCAGTATAATATAATGAAGTTTCAATCTAATATACTAGAATTTCAGTATATTATGCTGGAATATTTTCTAGATTTTGAATTGTATTTTCATTCAGATTTATCTTTATATGAATAGTGACTAAATTTTTATTACTTTTAAAATTGTGACTATTTTTTAATGACCACTTGTAAATTTGGCTATTATTAATTTCTCCGTTATTTGGAGGCTTATTGTTGGGTGTAGCTATAATTTAGTTAAGAGTTAATACCCTAAACTATCACATTTTTTGTCAGTTTTCTACTTAAACTATTCGATATCCCCCAAATCCCTTTAACTATATTGTTCTTCATATTAAACCCCCTCCCGTTGCTGACCTCGTATAACGTATATAAATACTTGCTTGGAAGCGCGTGATAGCTGAAAAAAGCTATTAAAATGGACCACCTGACAAGAAATAATATCTAATTAACCTAACGATCTTTCAAATTTATTTTTTAATAAATATTCTCCTTATTTCAGTTATATTCACCTTACTTCCTCCTTTTTTCACCATTTTTCCTTATTTTTTCACCTTCGTTCATTTTTAAAACTTTTTTCATTAGTTTTCCATATGAATTTTCTCTGAACAAAAATTTTCCCTCTCTTATTTTCTCTAAAATAATTTATTTTCTTATTTTTGTCTTCTTTCATGCCTTACATATATTGTTAAAAGAATACTAATTTAAATCCCCTCACTAAACTCAACACCTTGTAGAGAATAAAATTAAATCTCTTGAACTTGGAACCAAAGATTTCTTATTTGCGAAATTTTATTTTGTGTAATTATTTTATGTAATATAACATGATTTTTAAGAAATGCAACACTATATGCCGTTATATTTTATTATGCTAAAAAGTAAATATAAATAAGAACTTACTCAATTGGAGTCTAGCATAAAGCGCAATCACAATTAATAAACCTAAAATTAATGTAGTACAATGGATACTATTTTGGTCAAAACACCTAAAATTAATCAATCATCCGAGCGTAATATATCATGAATAAACTACAGAGGGAAATATAGTTAGACGGACGCATTTTTAAAAATCTAACATGCGGTTTTAATATATAAAAGAATATAGTTTGAGAGGATGACGGGTTAGGGACACCAGATAGTTTAAGTGGGTAACTGACAAAAAAATGATAGTTTAGACGGGTTTTAGGTTGAGTTAAATAGTCACGTGTAGTACTACATGACACTCTTTTTTTTAGATAACTAGGAGTGTGTACTAGATACACCTCTAATGATGTAATGATGGGGTTTTAATATGAAGGATTATAGTTCATAGGGATTTTAGAGACACCAAATAGCTTAAGTAGGAAATTGACAAAAACATGATAGTTTAGTGGGATTTTAGAGTATTAATTCTTTAATTAATTACATTCTATAGCTACTAATCTTTTTCCATGAGATGTATGCCGTTGTATTAAATTCAACTGTATATACTGCATTGGATTCGGGTGTACATTCTTATAGTTTTATATTGTATTCAATTTCAATGTATTGAAATCAGTTGTATTCAAAGAATAAAAAAATAAGAAATAGGGTGTATAACGCTCTATTCCATTCGAGTGTATACATTATATTTTATTTGGCTATATTTATTCTTAACTATTTTACATCATATTCAATTTTACTGTATTTAAATAATAAAAAATTAGAAAATAGTGATATTCGGCTATATTCAATTCTTTGTATTCATTCTTAGCTGTTTCTATACTGTATTTAATTTGTATATATTCAAACAATAAAAATTTAAAAAATACAGGGATCTACCACAAAAAATAACCTTCAAAATACATAAATACCGGTGGAAATACAAAAGAAAAAAATTGTATTTGCATTGAAAAAATGGAATACACTCAATATGTGACTTAATAGTAAACAGGAGAAGAGGGTCCGTTGAAGATGACATCTTCCAGCCAAGCAAAATATTAGATACATTGTATTAAAGTTAAAAAATGGAGACTAGCAAAAATTCGGCCAAATATGTGAATACACTATTATATTGTATCTGCCAAAATTGGGTCAGACGAACAAAAATTCGGCCATAATATGTATTTCCTCCACCTTTGTTGAAAGTTGAAACCCATTTGCCCCACCATCCTTTTTCTTCTCTGCTTTCCCGTACTAAAACCCTGAAGCTTTCACTAAGAAAACGGCACAACCCCTTTTCTCCTTTTCCCTGTTAATGTGTGTTCTCTTTCTTATTCTTGGGCCTTTTCTCAATAACCCATAATACCACGAGTCAAAGAGGAAGCGCAGTTAAGATGAAGCCTACTTGGCTTCCAACATATTAAACCCTTTAAGAAATGAGACCTTATGTAGGAATTATTGTTCTAGTTGGTATATATAAGCTACTAGTTATATTTATTTATAAATAGTTTGTTACAAAAATTATCCAATTCATTAAATATTACTAATATTAGGTCATTGAGGCATTTATAGCAAAAAAAGTTAAATTTGTGTTTTCTTTTGAATAGGTGTTATTAGAATAGATTGTGTACATCTTAAGGAGTTTGAATCTTAGTTTTTGGATGATTTGATAGAGTTTTGGGGCGGTGTGAAGTGAAAATTCAAAGTAGACCATGAATATGGAAAATGATATATGTATCACACCGTATATCATTTATATATCACATCTGTATCAAATATATATCACATGTATATCCATATATATATGCGTGTGAGATACATATATGATACGTATATCGTAGAAGAATCTTTAAACTAGATTTTAACTACGAACATTAATATCAAACCAATTTAAATCACCTTTAATCTTGCCCAATTTTTATATTGCCCCATCTATATGTTATCAACGAATTCCAACCACACTATTGAAAAAAACTTTTTTTGGTAATGAATTTTTATTGAAAACTAGTCTAAATCGCCTTCAAACTTCGTCAAATTTTATATATTGTCTTATTTATGCGTTTTCAATGAATCACAATAATACCTATTGAAAAGAATCCTTTTTATCTATATTTTTTTAATGTTCTATATCGTTGGTATTTTTTGTGGTTATTTTTGGTAACATGACTAATGTCTAGTTATTGGTAAATAGTGTCTTTCCTTGGCACATTCCCGTAATATTTCTGTAAATTATATATTGCTTATATATAATTACATATTCTCTGACTATTTCTAATTTAAGATTGAATGGATGATTTTTTTAGGTTAATTCGTCATAAGAAATTGAATTGGAATTTGAAAAGCTTGGCCCGGTACTTGTCTGAGAATGATACAATTATACATGTTAGTCCAACATGTGGTGAGTTACAACAAATCAATAACTACACGAGATATGTCTTTTGTTAATGAGACTTTTTCCTTCTTATATCATATATAAAATCTTATTACCAAAAAATATGCATAGTTTCATGTTTACCCATCATGTTAATAATTTTTCTACAATTATTATACCATTTAAGTCGACAACAGTTGTATGAAGTCTTTCTTATACATTGCGGATATCGTAGATGATCCTGTGAAGGTAACACCAGGCCAACAGTCATCTATTGTTCACCGTCGAAATATTGACATTCTAAAGTCTTTGAGGCATCCCCGTCACCATGGCCGCCATTATTCTCAACAAAGGTCTACTGCTGTAAAAGCTCAGTTCGTCGGCATTCTCTTAGTTCTGCAAAAACCCAGTTCGTCGACATTCTTTCTACATTTCTCTCTATTTCTCAATCGCAAATTTCAGTAATATAAAGCAAATGAAAATAGAGCAGCAATTCCACTATTTCAATCATTAAAAAGCTTGAAAGCTTTGAATTCAAATTTGAATTTTCAAAAATTATTATTTATTTGGATTGGGCGTTGTTGAAAATAATCGGGAAATACGGTTTGGAGTTTATATCTCAATTTTGAGGGGTATTGGTGAAGATTATACTTGGTTTTGACTAAATTTTAAATTGAAACTCGAATTAGAAGAAGAAGAAGAAGACGACGACGACATATTGTAGAAATTATAAATAAATTATAGATAAATTGTAGATTATTTGTATTCTAATTGTAGGTGCTTTATTTTCTGTTTTCACAAATAAAAAATAGCTAAAACTTCTACAATTTTCTAAAAAACTGCAATTATGTCAAAAATCTCAATTATGCTACAATTGAATGAGAATTGTGATATAAAAATTCAATGTACCTAGTTTGTAGATATTTTCTAGATAAATTGTAGATTATTTGTATTCTAATTGTAGATGCTTTGTTTTCTGTTTTCACAAATAAAAAACGGCTAAAACTTCTACAAATCTTCTGCAAAAAATACAATTATATCGAAAATCCCAATTAAACTACAATCGAATGGGAATTGGGATGCTAAAATTAAATATCTCCAGTTTGTAGATATTTTGTAGATGAATTGTAGATTATTTGCATTCTAGTTGTAGATGTATTGTTTTCTGTTTTCACAAATCCAAAACGACTAAAACTTCTACAAAATCTTCTGCAAAAAACGTAATTATATCAAAAATACCAATTAAGCTACAATTGAATGAGAATTGAAATATTAATATTCAATGTACCCAATTTGAGAGAGTATATGCTGTAAAGCGTGGAATTATTTTAGGAAGAAATATCAATAATCAAAAAATTTAATTATTAAAATATAAGGAAGGAAAAGATTAGTAGTGGCTTGGGAGGAAACACATACTACTAAAATGCCAGAATAGAGACAATTCGACAACTCTGCTAATAATACCAAACCAAACTAAAATATATCATGGTTGAGACGAAATCTTGCAAATTAAAGTCTCTGGTCAGCAACTTGTATATGAAATGACAAATTAAATTAGCTTTGAACCACAATAGTATTCTAACATCTACTAAAAACCCACGTTTGCGGCTCAAGTAAAGGCCAAGATTTTAAGCATCTACAGTCAATTATTAATACTTTAATAATAATACATAAATGTGGGTGAGAGTGTGAGTTTGAGAGAGAGAAATGTGGGAGGGGTGTAATATACGGTACCTTGAATTAAGAAGGGATATATGCTGCATTAATTGTACCCTTAAAATGCCCCATGGTATAGAATTGGTAATTCGGGATACTAAGTGTAATTAAGTCAAATCAAAAACATTAAGAGTAATAAGATTTTATATGTGGTATAGGAATATAAAATTTTCTTGTTTTAATAAACTCTTTAAGTATAATTTATTATATCTAATTAATATACAAAATTACATAGTGTATCACTTAACCATGATAGTTTCATGTGATTTAATATAACTGAAGTTTTTTTTTTCTGAAAAAAAGAAAGACCATTTGAGTGATATAACTACTCTATGCAATAAGGTTTAAGAAGATTTATCAAAGATTAATTATCTAATTTCTTTGCATTGCTGAAAATTATATTTTATTCAACGGTGGTTTCAATTTAAAGTCCAACTCTTTATTTTTTAAGTATTACTTATATTTACTATATAAGCACAAAATCAAATATCATAGGGCTAAAAGATCTCAATAATGCATAGCCTATTATTAGGTACCTCTTCCACTCTAACACAAAATTGTCTTTCAAAATTCAAATATAAACGATATATATCCATATCTTCCATGACAATATATCTAAATAATAAAATGAAACCATTTGTTTATTATTACCCTTGCACTTTTTGACACGTAGGAAATGCCAACATTATTTGAGTCAACATTATTTTATTTTTCACTAATTAGCTTGCTTATTATGATATGCATTCGGATCTTCTTCGGATCATGTTTAGTTAAGTGTGTAGTAAGATCCAAGATTGTCCTTTCCATGTGATATTTTCTCTTTCACCGTTGTAGTGTTACTATTTCATGGCTTATGACCTACTTCATTTAATCTCTTATTAGTAATTATTAATCATACACTTTATTTTTCCTTATTAGTAATTAATTAAGTTATATTTTGACATGTTGATACTATAGTGTAGAGTTGAACTAATTAAGCGATATGCTTTTAAGGTTTTAGTTTATATTCTTCAAAAGTTTTAATACATTTTGGATGATATCTTTTAAAGTATTTTACCCTTTTATTATTAGTTGTCTCCTAGCTAGCCTTCACAATAAAAAACTATTATTCTGTCACCAATCTTTTGTTTGTTGTGTGATTATACTGAGATAAGAACATAGGTTTTATTCTTTTTTTTGTTAATCCATTCAATCATTTGGGATTTTTGCCAGCCTAAAAGTGCACCTTGAGCATGTGAAAATCTTTCATTTTGGATCACTTTGCTTTTGATCAAGTTTTTATATAATAGGGGGGGAAATATGAGAATATATTGAAGAGGTTGTAGCTGTATTATAACAAACTGAAAAGTAACAGGCTGGGAATCCACGCACAGAAGATATTTTTCCAACCAATTTATCTTCGAGCCAAGTCTAGCTACAGTTTTTCTCCTTTTTTTTTTTTTTTATTATATGTACTTTCTATACTAAGACATATCATGATTTGTATAAATATCTGAAAATATCTCCGGTTGCCATGCATCTCATACAGAACTGTCCGACTAATCTTGTAGCCTAAATGTAAATTTTATGAGGAATTTTAATATTTTTATTAATAAAAAATATTTATTTTTATTTAAAATTTATTAAATCTAACTTTTTTTTATGCAAGTTATTATTAATTTTTTATAATCAATTTATCGTAACAAGTTTTTTTCAATTGGTAATATAACTAATTCATTTAATATCTTTAATATATTGTTGATCTTAGGTAATATTTTATCAATTTTATTTTTGTAACACTTTTTAATGCTGAAGCTACGTTAATAGGAGTTATTAACATTATTCTATAAATAATATAGGCCTTTGAAAAATAATCAAATCTTTTTATTTGATTGAGTATATTAATTAAATTATTATCTTTTAATTGTACTAAAAATATTTTTAATTCAAAAAGTAAATTTAAACTATCAATATCGGGTTGGTTATTATCAATTTAAGGAGCATTCAACATGAAGGAATTTTCATCATCTAGTGATTTCAGTTTTTACCGCAAAATAGAAAATCAATTCATATGCCTTTAATTGTTCAAATTTATTTTAAAGTAAAAAAATAACCTTATCTACTACTCTCTCCGGTCCATAATAAGTGACTTTTTCGAACTTTATTTTGATCCAAAATAAGTGTCCTTTTATATAACCGAGAAGGAATTAACTTTAGTTTTTCAAAAATTTGCCCTTATTTACATATCTCAATGTGTCAAGTTAACACCATATAAATTTTAATTAAGTATAATACAATCAAAATATATTTTTTTTCTAGGAGTTATTATTTTCTCAAGGGGTACATCAAAGGTTAAAAAATTGTTTATTATGGACCAGAGAAAGTATGTATAAAAAGTAATCAACTCTAATGAACACTTCAAGAGATTTTGAGAATTGTTTCTTCCTGTATATTACACATTTTTTATAAAATTCGGGTTCAATATTAATTTCAAATATAATTTTCTTGGTAGAAATCAAATCAGTTGAAAATCTTTCTTTCCTTTATTTGTTAAATAAAGAAATTAAATTTTTTAATTTTACATAAAAAATTAAAATTCATATATTATTTGCTTTATCTACTTTATCGACAGGCCACCCCTGATCTCATCCTTATAAACTATTCACTGTGCCTTTTGCTTTAATTAATGTCCTAATATCTACAAATATCTTTCCTTTTTTTTCTTTGTTTTTCTCTTTTTTGTCATATGTACGTTGAATATTATGGGATGTAAATATATCTTCCGATCCATTTGCATGATTATTAGAGGACAAACGTCCTCTTTTATATGATTTGCTACCCACCACTATTTCCACTTCTTTCTCACTATGTTTTTCCCACAATTTAATTCTTTTGTTGATAATTTAACATCAGAATAATTACATTCTTGAATTTTCCACGCCTATTCATATTCCAAATTGAAGATTCGAATCTCAATTTATGAGCAACAAATTTTCTTCTTTTTCATTTTGTAATGGGGAAATGGTTGGGGCAATTTGTTCAATACACTAATAGCCAAATTATACTTCAAAAAGTCATACAATATTCTTTTCTTCTTTTTTCTTTTGGGTGGGGGGGGGGGGGGGGGGGGGGGGACGCAATTTTATTTTATTCTTTTATGGTTGAAATCACAAAAATAAATTTGTTTATCATCAAATTTCCCATTTAAAATTCACCAGTATATTTAATGTATTTATCTTCTGGAAATTCTATATGCTCTTTCATTATTGTAAAATTTTCCTTTCCCTATAGTTGAACATTTGTCTAATTATATGTGTGTATATATTGAGGTTTTTTGGTTGACAATATATATATATATATATATATATATATATATATATATATATATATATATATATATATATATATATATATATATATATATATATATATATATATATATATATATATATATATATATATATATATATATATATATATATATTTTTTTTTTTTTTTTTTTTGAAAATAAAAATCGTCACATATTGGTGATTCAATGTTTGTGATATTTTATTCCCTAGTAGTTTATTGTGTAGGTGTACGTGTGAGTGTTTACAGCCATATATTTGTCTTTCATGTATGATAGGAAATTTTAGTCTAATTTTCCATCTGCATATCAAAGCAAACCTTTTTTTGCGGTTTTAGGCCATTTTGGTCTGGTCAAACAACAAAACGAAAGATCATATCCACCCTTTCATGATTACCCAAGTACTTTAATCATCATAATAAAAAGCTATGGTAATTAAATTGTTTTTCAGTAAATAATATTTCTTTAATTGTTGCTACGATTTGCTAATTTCATCACCACTTACGCAGTCGCGTCAAACGAAAGAATAAGTTGCCTTTATTCATGGTAAATTTTGCAACTTACTTATGTATTGGTGACCGTCACGATTATCCTGACCTACACGTCCTCTAAGTAACTAATAGAGGTACTAATGGTTCGGTTCGGCCACTTATTTTATAAGATTTATACGATACTAATTTTTTGATTAATTTATTATATATAATCAAATTAGACTTTTCGAAACAGTCTCAATCATGTCGGTTTCTCTCTTATATCGGTACGATTCGATTAGTTTTTGGTATTTTTTTAATATCATGTAAAATTCACCAGTAGAAGTAGAATACAATAACATACGTTATTATATAAGACTTAGCAAAACTCTCTAGATATGTTTACTGTTTAAAGGATGATGAGTTAAAAAAAAAGATGGCAAGGGTATAGATCCATCAACTATTCTTTAACAACGTAAATGAAATCAAACAAAGGCAAAGACAAATATAAGTCACACGAGTTGAAAAATATACCAAGTTGGGATTGAAAAATAAAGTTTATAGAAGATTAAATATTCAAAAAGATAAATTTAAATCATATAAAATAAAATATATTCAAAACATTATAGTTTGATATTCATAATCGTTAGAATACTTTATGTCTTGATAATAAAGATACTTGAAATAACTTAGTTTAGTTAGGAATTAGTATTTTGAGTTTAATTATTTGTTGGCTTTTAATAATTTTCATAATTCCAAGGCCCAAAAAAAATTTAATGCATTATTATTTTTAAACTTACTAAATAAATATATTTTTCACATGTAAAATTTATTCGGTACGGTTTAGTATTTTTTTCGATTTATTTTTATAAAATAAAAAAACTACCCTAATTATCGGTGCAGTTATAGATTTATATAAAAACCTACAGTTTCTTAAAATGAAACCTATAAATCGGTTCGATGCAGTATGATTTGGTCGGTTTAGTATGTTTTTGAATATCCTTTGACACCTCCAGTAACCAGGCGACGACATATAATATGGTCTGGTCTACGCCCACTTCTTGACGGTCGAGAAGTTTGCAAGGTATGACTGAAAGTCCAATCAAGATGCTATAGTGACAAAGAGATACCGAGTCAAGGGGAGAGCGAGGATGCTCTGGCTATGTATAGCTGTAAAAATCTCTCAAAAAAGGAAAACAGACCTCCTTCGTGGATTCTAAAGAAAGGAGGTTGCAATCTCAGGAAAATCTGTAAATCTACTTTCTCATCAATTGATGAGAAAGATAGCATCTAATACTAATAAGATCTATGATATTTTTTCATCTCATTTTCGGTCAATGTTATTAGCCTTTCGATATGGGATTGATTATGTCTGACTAAGATTTAACCATTCATCTTTGATTGATATGTTCAAAAAGGTTTTATTATCTTTTGAGTCAAAAAATTTGGCACCGTCTGTGGGAATTTCTTAGTGAAAATTTTCTAGTTCCACCCAGATCGAAATCAGGAAATACAATCACTTACCGAAAGGGGCGAGAAGGAAAAACCCAACCCACACGGGACACAGAAGCAGCACAGAAGAGGAAGAAGAGCAAAGCAAAGTCAGCGGGCTCAGGAAGCTTCACACCATCAACCATTGATGTACCAAACAAGACAACTGGTATTATCGACATGTTCTCCCCCACCGGACCATCGGGTGGGGGTAAGAAAAATATCATCCTCACCTCTCCCTTCTCATCCAAACGAGAACATAAAACCCACGCACGCGAACTGATGAAGAAACACCACCCGCCGATGACATCCTTGAAGCCGAACCACAAGAATCGAACAGGAAACCATAATACGCACATAGCACGAACCTAAGCGAAAAGTCAACATCTCATATTCATAAGTGTCACACCTTCCGACACGAGTAATATCAAACAAACGGGGACTCCCACCGAAGATGTCCAATTCTCCAGAGAGTGGGAACGATGGGTCGTTATTTCGATAAGTTAAAATAACACCCTTTAAGGCCAAGAGCCTTTGCCAAATGAAAAATAAGAGATCGGCCTTGCTAAAATGATGATGGGACATTATTTCGATAAGTCGAAATAATGCCCTTTAAGGCCAAGAGCTTTCGCCAAATGAAAAAGAAAAGTTCGACCTCGCTCGAACTATAGCGGACCATTATTTCGATAAGTCAAAATAACACCCTTTAAGGCCAAGAGCCTTCACTAAATGAAAAAGAAGAGTTCGAACTCGCTCGAACGACGGAGGGCCGTTACTTTGATAAGTCGAAATAACACCCTTTACGGCCAAAAGCCTTCACCAAATGAAAAAGAAGGGTTTGACTCGCTCGAATGATGAAGGGTTGTTATTTCGATAAGTCGAAAGAACACTCTTTAAGGCTAAGAGCGTTCGGCAAATGAAAAAGAAGAGTTCGACTTCGCTCGAACAACGACGATCCGTCATTTCGATAAGTCAAAATAATACCCTTTAAGGCCAAGTGTCTTCGCCAAATAAAAAGGAAGGGTTCGACTTGGCTCGAACGAAGATGGGCCGTTATTTCGCTATGTCAAAATAACACCCATTAAGGCCAAGAGTATTCACCAAATAAAAAAGAAGAGTTTGACGTTGCTAAAACAATGACGGACCGTCATTTTGATAAGTCAAAATAATACCCTTTAAGGCCAAGAGCTTTCGCCAAATAAAAAAGAAGAGTTCAACCTCGCTCGAACGAAGACGGGCCATTATTTTAATAAGTCGAAATAACACCCTTTAAGGCCAAGAGACTTCGCCAAATGAAAAAGAAGAGTTCGACCTCGCTCTAACGATGATTGGGCGTTATTTTGATAAGTCAAAATAACACCCTTTAAGGACAAGAGCCTTCGCTAAATGAAAAAGAACAGTTCAACCTCATTAGAACAACGACTGGCCATTATTTCGATAAGCCAAAATAACACCCTTTAAGGGCAAGAGTCTTCGCCAAATGAAAGCGAAGAGTTTGACCTCGCTCGAACGATAACGGGCCGTTATTTCGACAAGTCAAAATAACACCCTTTAAGGCCAAGAGCCTTCGCCAAAAGAGAAAGAAGAGTTAAAGAAGAGTTCGACCTCGCCCAAACAACGATGGGTTCTTTTGATAAGTCTAAATAATACCCTTTGAGTCCAAGAGCCTTCGACACATGAAAAATAAGAGTTCGACCTCAATCGAACATCAATGGGTTACCACTTCGACAAGCGGAAGTAACACCCTTCGAAGGCCGGGAGCCTTTCCCAATGCGGGAAAATTCTAATTTCTGTCGAAGGATGATGATGTCACTATTTTGACTAGGTTAGAATGCTTGTAAGAGCAAAGTCCATCAGAGGGAAATATCGATCGGGACTCGCCATACAGGCTTCTATCCCACACCAAAAGCCTTAAACGAATAGAATAAAGGAGAAGTACAAGGAAGATACCAAACAAAGAAAAAAGGACTCTCCGTTAGACAATATCATTATGAAAACAATCGTCGTTTACAGGTGGCCCCAATTGACAAAAAGAAAATATAAAAAAATACCAACAAACAACTAACAACAGACAAGCACAACACTATTCATTCGTCTTTGTCACCGCCATCACGATCACCACCTCCCTCACTGTTATCCCCAAGGGGCTCTCCATCACCATCATCCATACCTCCATTGCCTTCGAGCGTCAAAGCATTGTACCCACAGTTGATGTGAGCCTCTCGCGCCCTCGCTCGTGCTTCTCCATAAGATGCTTCATTCACCGCACCTGCCTCCCACATACCCTTGTATATATCCTGCTGGGCTTCGGCGTAAACCCAGAGCTCGTGTGTATGGCGGGGTACAGCAGGGGAAAAGGATTCAATCTGAGCCAATAGTTTCTCCTTTTCTACCTCTAATGCTTCAACCCGATCTCCGAGAGCCGACTCCTCCTGATCAATTTCGTTGATGCACTCCTCTAGCCTAGCCTCTCTGAGAGTGGTTGTTGCCCTCTTCGACCTATTCAGATTGAAGGACGCGGATGGGGTCTTCTAAGGCTTCCACCCTCGTCTAAGCCTCAGACCAAGCGGTCTTAATGCTCTCTAACTTGACGACTTTGTTCTCCAGCATGGTCAATTTTACAATCCACTCCACACTCATTACCCCATCAAATGTTGATCTATCTCCGCATGTTTCGACCTCAATCTCTCATGTAGATGCTCATATTCTGCGGCGACTCCATTTCCCAACTCGAGATCCTCATCCTTAATTCAAAGTTGCTCCTCGAGCGCACTTTTGCTGCGGATAGCTTGCATCAACTCCAGATCTCTTTTCTCCAGCTTCTCATCAAGAGCCCGATTACCAAGGTTAGCCCTCAAACGCTCATGCATCTCGCGACATCTGCTGCGATAACAATGATATTTCTCCATCTTCAAAAATACCTTGGCCCTGATGTTGGCCCTGCGAAGGCTTTCCACCTCTACCATGTACGTTTGACAAAAAAAAAAGAAAGTAAAGACGAGGTCAGATTAGTATTCCCAGGAAGGGCGAAGGAAAATGAAAGTAAAGTACGACGTACCCATAAGCCCATAGTGGCTACCTTATCCATCACGCATGCATCAGAAACAGACCAAAGGGCCTCATTCTCAGCTTCGGTACGTAGTAAGCTGAACTGAGGCACCAGATCCTCCCTCGTCCCTAAGAGATTGACACCAGAAGAGATCTGAAGAATACGGGCCGAGCCCCCCGTAGTAATGCCCTCTTCAAACATTCTGACATCATCAAGGTCCAAGTCCGACTCAGATTCATAGTTGTTATGCCACCACACCTTTTCCCCTTTCTGCGGCTGAAGAGGAAGCACGACTTGCTATAGAAGATGAGGGAATGTTCGAAATTATAACGGCGGTCCCAAAAGTCTGATTCTCCAACTTAGTAGGTCATTGATCACCGATAATAGCAGGAATTTGTGATTGAGCCGAGGGAATGGCGGGAATTTCTGACTATTGGTTACAGACACCAACAACTCCGACGACGAGTTTTGCCTTTGCTGGGAAAGCTGTGACAATGCCCTCTCCAGAGTCGTCGTGGAAGAGTCGTCTAGATAAATACTGTTAGGGGCGCCGTCTAAAACTCTACTCTCCGTCTCTTTGACGGTACTTCATCCTTTCCTGTAGACGGTGACTCATCCATTAGGTGAGTGACACCAGTCGACACCTCGTCATGGAAGCGACCCTCGCAGGAGTGACCAAAGCCGCAGATTCAACTGAAGCAGCCGTCGATAAAGGTCGAGCAGTGGGTACCGTGATAGTATGAACGGCAGCGGCCGGATGGCAAAAGGCTAACAGGGGGCTTGGCTCTCCGCACTCTCTCTGACAATGACAAACAACAAATATGAGGCTGAACACAAAAGAAAAAAGAGCGACCTGCAGACAAGGGTGTCATCTCACCTGTAAGGGGCTTGCGCCCAAACCTCTCATGAAAGGTCTACCATGTGCGGATCCTTACTGTATGGGGAAGTATGGCTTCCAACCACCCGCGGATGTCTCCGACAGGTGGAGGGGGTAATCTCTAAACTACAAAAATACGACAAAGCTTAGTATCTACAAGAAGACGGTCGAGCATTTCACTGACTAAAAAATACAAGACTTACGCGCAAAATACCATTTCTCAAGGAATCTCGTCGGGTCCGCCACAATGTGTTCAGTCCGCACATAAAAGCAATTCTCATAGAAACGACGGTTGGCCCTGTCATCCATCTTCACCGCCAGACCCCTTGACTCCCGAGGACACATATGAATCATCGAACCACGAATAAGCTGGGGAGCAAAAATGCTGAGCATATGATTCAAAGTGACTTCACGACCAGCAAGTTCTACATACTTAAGCATCATAAGGAACAACTTATACAAATACGATAAAAGTTGGTCGGGGCACACTTCTTAGTAACGGCAAATGTCCACCACCAATATGGGAAGAGGAAGTGTGTACCCAGCGATGAAATGGTAGGCGTAAAACATACAATACCACGGACGGTCAAAGTGAACTATGTATTTTCCTTCTACCGGCCACATATCGACGTAGCTGGGGATTCCCCACTTCTCTTTCAACTCTAAAATTCCCTTTTCCCTCATGGAGGAGGGGGTAGGTTCTGGCTCTACTCCGCCACTTACACTAAATTCGGTCGCCTCTCTCCCATGGCGAGGCAATATCTCAATCATTGAGATAATTCCTCTTCTGTTGCATCCGCCCTTCCAGCAACCTGAGCAGCACTTTCAGGTACTGGATTAGTAGCAAAGAGATTGTCGCGAGAAGAATCACCAACCATTTTTAGTAGGAATCACCCAAAGAGGTAATAAAAATGAGAGATGAAAGATTTCAGTGAGCAGGGGGTAAACAGAGGTTCGAAGTATCAGAAGAAATGATATTCCTGCAGAACTCTCTCAAGTGAAGGATGAAGAAATGTGTCAATCAAATAACAAGCTCCGTCTATTTGTAAGAGACATAAATCCCCGATGCACGAAACCCAAGAGCCGCCAATCAATCTGATAGGGCACAAAACATTTCGGTTCCCCAAAAATGCTTGTAATAATAACCACGGTCACGAACGACAGGTCAGTTCCTAATGACATTTCAGTCTTGAAACCATCGCGATGATCCGTGGGTATTGGCATAACGCACAATCCGCCCAAAAGCCCATGAAACATCGCTAAGAAATGGAGAGTCGTGAGCCATATTTCTCTCGAATTCACGATAATCATGATTCGTTTGCCGATCCCAACAGTAGATGGCCCCGATAGACGGAGGGACTAACTGTAGTGTTCAAAATCTAACCGTCATAACTATGTTGACCAACACGCCGTCAAAGTAACCAAGCTGCGACATATAATACGGTTCTGTCTACGTTCCCTTCTTGACGGTCGACAAGTTTGCAAAGGTAACGACTGAAAATGCTACTAAGATGCTTTAGCGACAAAGAAATGCCGAGTCAAGGGAAAAACGAGGATGCTGGCTATATATAGCTGTAGAATGCTCTCAAAAAAGGAAAAAAGACCTCCTTCTTGGATTCTAAAAAAAAGAAGGTTGCAATCTCAGGAAAGTTTGTAAATATATTTTCTCATCAATTGATGAGAAAGATAGCATCGAATCCTAATAAGATCTACGATATTTCTTTCATTTCATTTGCGGTCAATGTTATTAACCTTCAATCTGAAATTAATTATGTCTGGCTAAGATTTACTCCTTAATTTTTTGATTGACTTGTCCAAAAGTTTTTATTATCTTTGGAGTCAAACAACTTACCAAAAAAGAAAAGAACTTTTAAGTTGTAGTATTATTTATTTGCAGACGTGTTCGGAAATTAAATTCGAGAAAATGAAAAAAAAAGTATTTTAGTAAGCAATATTTATGTCCCTTTACCAGTAACTATGTCATGGTCATTCTGAAGACGTTGAGTTTTTAGTCAAAATTATTACTTATTTAGGTAGTAGGTCTATTTTATTTTTTTAATATATCGCTTAACTATTTTTAATCCCTTAAGTTTACAGAGTGGAGCACCATTGATCCTAGAAGATTAATCTTGTTAAGAACTAAGCATTATTAGGGCCCATTTGATCATAATTTTTTTTTCAATTTTTTTTATTTTTTCTGAAATTAGTGTTTGATCATAAAATTTTCAAATTCAACCTGAAGTTGAATATCAGAATTTTTTGGAATTTGAAAAATTGTAGGCTGTTTTTCACAATTTTCATTATAAATTACTCACAAAAAATCAATACCAATTTGTATTTATGTCCAAATACAATTTTAATTTTCAAATACCATTTTTAACTTGAAAATATTTTCACTTTTTTGAAAATTTCACAATTCTTACGTCCAAACGCACTAAAATATTTGTGATGCAATAAAAACAATCTAAGGCTTATGTAGAGTTTTAAGTACACCAACGAGAAACTCTTTTTCTTTCAAGACTAAAATATATAAGCGTATAAGATATTGGATGAATATATGAGAGATGCAAGTAGAAAAATGGAAATTTTCTTTTCGTGAAACATCAATGTCAGCTAGGTAATTCAACATTAAAAAAGCACGCATAATTAAGGACACAAAATACAAAAAAGAAAAAAAAGTAAACCAAACCATAGATTTGGTTATACATTTTTCTCCCTTTTCACTCTTTTTTTTATTTTTCTCTCTTTTTTCATGTCCTAAGAAGAAATATACTAAGCTCAGGTCCTCCATTCCCATCAAGATTCATCATATAAAAAGCTTCCGAGTCACGATTCCCTACGACTCGTTCAAACCTAGCTCTCATATACAACAACTCACCTTCCGACTCACTGCACTTCCGGCCATCGTCCACCACCGGGATCACTCCGGCTCCGACCGACACGTTCTGCACGGTACGCAACACATGCCAGTCGGAGTCTGTACACGCGCGTGAAAGCGCGTAGCCGCACTTCCTACCGTTGCAATACATAGTCCACCTAGGTTCTTGAAAGAGCCTCACGTGCCGGCTGCCACGTGGCGCTTTCTCGCACTCCAGCGCGATTCGGACAAGGCCCGATGACATTTCTTTGACTAAAGCAGACGTAGAGATGGCAAATTCAATCAAAAGAATCGGTTCTGACGTGGGATTATTTTGAATGGCGAAGCTAACGTGGCCTCTCCGATGACTGAATAAAGTTCCGGTGAATTTCCGGCCGAGGGAGATGGGTATAACAGAGAGATTGGGCGAGAGATTAAGCCACATGCACGTAGGAAGTATTGTGGGGAATGATATAATTCTTAGAAAAGACTTGAGAAAACTAAAGTTGACTCCCCCAGTACGGCTTTTGTGAATAATAGGTGAATATGAGAAATTATTATCCTCAAAGGGATCGTTAAAAATAGAATTTGATTTTTGGTAATTAGATGGAATGATCAATTTGTTTGAGCTATTGCAGCTGCTTGTTCTTGCAAGGGTAGATTCATATTGTCTCATTGTAAAGGAGAAAATGAGACAAAAGAGAAATCTGTATGTACAAAGAGTAAAGGAGATGAGAGGGCGACACGATGATGATAATGTTTGGAGGTGGGTAATATATATAAAGGGAAACTGTCAACCTTTGTGCTGTTTGGCTGTTTAAATAATGCTGATCATTTCATGCATTCAGCCTCTGCTGAATCTTATTAATGTCAAGTTATTAAAAAAATAATACAGTAATTATTACTTTTCTGTCATAATTTATGTATACTTTTTACTTTTTAATAGTTCATTTGATGAGATCAATTTAATATTTTTAAAAATATAAATATCCAAAAACTATGTGAAAAGTACTATAAAATGTAATTTTTTTTACTTCAAAATAAAAATAAAAATTCTAAAATATGGGTCAAAATTCACATAGTTACTCTTCGGGGTTGCTCAGTTAGTTTGAAGGGCGGTTATCCATATGGACGGTCTTGGATCGATTCTCCCCTTAATGCCTTCTGGTTTAAGTATGCCACACAGGGCTTGCCTAGTACGGTTTGCATCCTTTGTGTGGTGTGCAGGCTATTACACAGGGAGAGGTTTATTCAGTGCGCGCAAAGTGCTCACTACAAAATATTCACCCGAGGGACAGAGGCTGTGGCAGAAGTTGTAGCAGCTACTAGTTTCCCTCCTACCAAAAAAAAAATTCACATAGTTAGAATCCCAAGATGCAAAAAGTACAACATAAATTAGAACAGAAGGAGTAATAAGAACTACTCCCCCTAATCCATTTTAATTGATTTTTTGACTTTTTTTGTGGTCTACAATATTTAATATTTTTTAATGAACAAATTACCCAAATCTCATTTATGAAAATATATTGGATTTGTTGTTGTTATTGTATGACTAATCTTATTGTTAATTAATGCTAAAATATGAATTCCTAAATATGTGTGAAAGTAGCCAAAAAAATTAATTAAATTAAAGGAGATCGGAGGGAGCAATATTAATAACCTGACATTATCTCAAGCAAAATCTTTTTCTCTCTCTTCTCAGCTTTCTCTCGGCGCACGTTAGTTAACGTACGCCGAGCTCCGTTTCCATGGCGAGGGGGAGGGGACAAGGAAGGGGACGTCCTAGGAAAATCGATTTCCACCATCGACAGAATAATATCAACCATAAATCAACCTTTCACAGGTATATTGGATCATTCAGTAGATTTGTCAGGCGAGGCGGTCCTCAACAACCTTAAGGGGTAACGGAAAATCGAAGCTGTGTTGAAGCATCGACAACTCCGACGGGGAAGGTGACTGCTGAAATTGACCACATGCAGAAGGCGACACCAATTCCAGCACCAGACCCCGTTATAAGTAATCCAGTGGAGGTGATTCCAACTGAGGCACCAAAAGGAAACTGGGCAAATCTGTTCCAGAAGAACCGATTTGCCTTAAACGGAATGGCATTAGAGTATATTCCACCGGTGATAATTGACGGACAACCAGTGGGTCAATTAAACAGAGAAGAGGTGGAGGTGGAAGAAAACAAATGGAAATGTGCCCTAATTGTTTATGTTTTAGGGGAAGGGCCGAGATATAATGCGATGAAAAGGTTTATCAGTCTACATTGGTCACATGTACCTGAACCAGACCTCTTCTATCATGAGGAGGGTATTATATAGTGAAATTCCGATCAATCGACGATGCTAGAGAAGTTCTATGTGCTGGAGCCTACTCCATTGCAAATAGGCCCATGATCCTTAAACAATGGACGGCTGATTTTGATTTCACTACTGAATTCCCTGCTGAAATTTCACTGTGGGTCAAATTTCCTAAGCTTCCTATGTCATGTTGGGGAGTGAGATCCTTGAGCAGGATAGCTAGTGTACTGGGAAAGCCCATTTTTGCTGATGAGTGCACGACCAAACAGTCCAAAATTTCTTATGCCCGTACGCTCATAGAGGTGAATGTATCAAAGGAGTTGCCTAGTGAAATATGGGTAATGGATTCAGATGGTAAAAAGTTTCTGCAGGAAGTGACTTACGATTGGAAACCATCATACTGTGAAAAGTGTCTCATGGTTGGGCATAATTGTGTGGTGAATTCCAAACCTAGCCAGCCTCCTCCAGTGAAAAAACCTAGAGTGATTCAGGAATGGAGAACTAAAGTCCCAAACCAAAATGTTCCGAAGCAGCAGGAGGCCCCCTACAACAAGTAGAAACCAGACAGACCAATGTAATTCAGAGAAACCAGCAGTGTCCTCCTTCAATGCCAACAGAAATGAACAAACAGGGTGACAAAGGGAAACATGCACAATCTCCAGAGTTCAACCTTACAAACTTTCCTCCTCTATCTCCTATTGTGGTGAGTAATCGATTTGAACCAGTGTCTATTAGCAGGGCTGAGATTCCTCCAGATGAAGGGGGACCTAATAGTTATAAATAAAGTGGTTAATATGGAACATTATGGGTGTAAATAAGAGGTATAAACTGAAGGAAGCTAGGGACTATACTAGAAGCAATAATTTTAACCTAATTGGTCTGGTAGAGACAAAGGTTAAACAGAAAAATACAGATAGGATTGCTAAGCTGTTGGTACATGGTTGGGGTATGCTAACAAATTATCAAGGTGCCATAAATGGTAGAATTTGGATTCTATGGGATACTCAAATGATCAGGGTCACTGGTATTCAAGAAGAGGCACAATTGATCCATAGTAGAGTCAGGAATAGTGTTGGAGATGCACTCTGCTATCTCACTGTGGTGTATGGTTTTAATGGGATGGATCAAAGAAGAGCACTACGGACACAACTACAAGATTATTCTGCCACCATCTCAGATCCTTGGCTAGTTGCAAGGGATTTTAATGCTATTTTGTATGCAACAGATAGGCAATCATGTAACCAAGTGAAGCATGCTGAGATACTAGATTTCACTCAATGCATACAGCAGGCTGGACTTTCTGAACTACCATGGCATGGGGAGTTATTTTACCTGGACAAACAAGCAAACAGGCAAGGACAGAGTTTGTAGCAGACTAGACAGAATTTTTGGCAAATATGAATGGATGATTAACTGGAGTCATGTGCAAACTGTATATGGATATCAGTTAATCTCTGATCATAATCCTATGGTGATCACACTGGCTCAAGATATTAGACAAAGGAAGACTCCTTTCAGGTTCTTTAATGCATGGGCCAATCATGTGGAATTTTAGCAAATGGTCAAGGAGAACTGGCACAACAAAACTCATGATTCTATGAAATATGTGTGGAGCAATATCAAGGCACTTAAACCAGCCTTAAAATCTTTAAACACTAAAGATATTAAGGACATTACTCAAAAGATTGATTGTAGTAGACATGAACTGAAGGACATCCAAAACCAAATGGTACTAGCCTACACTGATGAATTGCAACTTAAAGAGAAAGAAACAATATTGAAGTTGGAAAAGTGGTCATTAATTGAGGAAGGAATACTACAACAGAAGTCCAGGGCTAAATGGATACAACTGGGGGATTCAAACAACAAATACTTCTCTGCTGTCTTGAAGGAAAGGAATCAACACAAGAGTATTACTGAACTGGTGTCAGCAAAGGGGTCCAAAATTACCAATCTTGATGCTATTAAAAAGGAGGTCACTGATTTATATAAGTCCTTAATGGGTACAATAGCTACCTCACTTCCAGCTATAAATAGACTATATATGACCAATGATCCTATGCTAACATATCAACAAAAGAAAGACTTAGTTGCTGAGATCACTAATTCTGAGATTCTGGATAATCTGAAGGTAATAGGTGATGACAAAGCCCCGAGAATTGATGGGTATAATGCACTGTTCTTCAAGCAGACTTGGAGCATCACTGGCAAACAGATCACTGGTGCAGTCAAGAATTTTTTCCAGACCAACAGGATGTACAGACCAGTTAACTGTGCTTCCCTTACATTGATACCCAAAGTTCCTAATCCAGCAACAGTCAAAGAGTACAAACCAATAGCTTGCTTCTCAGTGTTATATAAACCGATTTCCAAGATACTAGCCGACAGAATGCAGAAGATCATGGCTAGCATCATCTGTGATGCACAAGCAGGTTTCATCCCAGGCAGGAAAATTGCAGACAATGTTATATTGGCTCATGAGTTAATCAAAAATTACTCAAGATCTCATATAACTCCTAGATGCATGATCAAAATCGACCTGCAGAAGGCATATGATTCTGTAGAATGGATTTTCTTGCAACAGGCGATGGAGGCAATGGGATTTCCAGCCAGATTCACATAATGGATTATGGAATGTGTCCAAACAGTCAGCTACACAGTGATGATCAATGGGGAATCAACTGAGCCTTTTAAAGCAGCTAAAGGCCTTAGACAAGGTGACCCAATCTCTCCATTTCTCTTGTCTATTGTAATGGAATACTTAAGCAGATCTTTGGCTGAATTGAAGAAAGACCAAGAATTTATATTCCATCCAGGCTGTAAGAAACTGGGCATCACTCATATCAGCTTTGCTGATGACCTGTTGTTGTTTGCCAAAGGTGATAAACAATCTGTTCTTACCATGTTCAAGTACTTCTCTCAATTTACTGAAGCTTCTGGGCTGAAAGCCAATATGACCAAAAGTTCAGTTTACTTTGGAGGGGTAAAAACTGAAGTCCAACAACAAATAACTGACCATCTAGGCTTTGTATATGGAGAGTTACCATTCAGATATTCAGGTATACCTCTATGTACAAAGAAGATAACTGTGATCCAATAGCAGCCACTGGTTGATAGAATTACTGCTAGAATCACATCTTGGACTGCCAGGAAACTGTCGTATGCTGGAAGACTTCAATTGGTCCAATCTGTGGTCTTTGGTATTCAAGCTTAGTGGGCTCAACTTTTCCTCATACCATCAGAAGTCCTAAAGCTTATTGAGGCAATGTGTAGAAGCTTTATATGGTCTGGGGCAGTGGGTATCACTAGGAAAGCATACATTGCCTGGGACAAAATGTGCCTTCCAGTCAGCTAGTGGACTCAATCTCACAAACCTCCTGGTGTGGAACAAAACAACCATTGCTAAGCTATGCTGGGACTTGGCTCACAAGAAGGATACTTTGTGGGTTAGATGGATTCACACAGTATATATAAAACAGCAGCAACTAGAGATCATATCTATACCCAAACAAGCTAGTTGGATGGTTCTTATTGCAGCAAGGGGACTACAGCAGCAATATCAGAGTCTGCACAGACCAGTGTGCTCCATCAGACTATTATATCTGCTTCAGATTGGTCATCTCCCTAGAGTTACTTGGAAGAACTTAACTGCTCAAAACTATGCTAGGCCAAAAGCTGTTTTTAATCTATGGCTGCTTCTTCAGAATAGACTGCCTACCAAGGATAGGCTACTATAGTGGAGTATGAATGCAGATAACATCTGTGTAACAGCAACCTCCGGAGACCAGAGATCACCTCTTCCATAGCTGTCCTTTTGCTACTCAGCTAGGGCATCAGACACTGTCGTGGATTAGGGAAACTCACCCCAATTTACTAAATTGGGAACACTTTATTCAATGGATTATTGGTCATGCTAAAGGGAAATCGAGTCGGGCTCACATATTCAAAATGGTTGTAACTGAACTCTTCTATGCCCTGTGGTTAGAAAGAAATGCGAGGATCTTTGAAAATGTCTTTTGTAGCAGTGATAAACTACTTAGGACCATTGCTATACTTGTAATATTAGAGGTACCCCCAAGGTTAGATTACATTATCATCAATATCTTCTATAAATAGAGGGATATGTATAGCGATAGTTGATAGAATTTAGATATGATAGTCAGCTGTGTAATAGATGCACTATGGCTTTATACTGAAATATCTTTGGTGATTAATACAACTTTTAATTACAAAAAAAAACCCTGAAATTAGAGGTAAATTATTGAGAAAACTACCATCTATAGCTCCTCAAAATTTTAATAGCCCATCTTTTGTCCTACTTACAAAAAATGGCCCTTCAGCCCAAAAGTATTGCATATAGTAGCGGAAAAGGAATAAGTATGACAATATAAGTGCTTGTAGCTCAATGGATAGAGCACATGTTTCCAAAGCTGAAGGTTGTAGGTTTGACCCCTGCCTGGGGCGATAGAGCAACCCTTTTTTTGCAATGTATAAATATTGTATCCTAAGTTTGGCAATGTGTCATTGGTGTATATTTATCCTATCTGGGGTGTGCTTGTGTATCAAAGTCTATATATTTGTGTACTCCAAATGTATTTTATATCGTGAATGTGTAATTTGTGTGAACAATGTATCAAAATTGTAGATAATGTGTATTTTCTAATATGTAAACATAGTGTATATAAATTATATAGAATATTGTATGTGTAATGTGTGCACACTGTGTATTTGGAGTGTATCATGTATTTTTGTATAGTGGCAGTCTTTTTTGTATATATTTTGTAAAGTTACATCTATTTTGTATATATTTTGTATCGTTACATTTATTTTGTATATTTTTTATACAGTGACAGTCTATTTTGTATATTTTTTTAATAGCGATAGTCTATTTGTATATTTTTGTATAGTGAAAGTCTATTTTGTATATTTTTTTATAGTGGCAGTCTATTTGTATATAAATTATACAATAAGAGTCTTTTTTGTATATTTTTTTAATAGTAACAACCTATTTTCTATGTATCTTCTACCACCTTCCTGCCTTATACTGTTATATCCCACCACTTACCAAGACATAACTAGAAAATCAAATGACCAATTGCATATTTGATTTTAAACGTTATAACCAGAATTTTATTCTTCTTTTCATATTATTCTTTTCATAAGTTTCCTTTTCTTTCTAATTTGATGATACCATATAAACCAAAAAAAGGGGAGTTTTACCTATCTATACCATATAGCAAACCTTATTACCAAAATATTTATAATATTGTATTTATCCACCTAGTCCATAGTTTTGCTACAAAATACGTACCAAACCAAAAATAGATAGATCCACCCTAAAAAGGCACCAAATTTGTAGGAATCAGATTTAATGGTGATTCTATCACCATTAGTTTCAAAATTTAAAACGGAAGAAAATCCGTTGCAGCGTAATTCTCTCCTTCTCCATATATTTTCCACCATTGATAGCCATTAAAAAGCTTAAATGCTTTGAATTCAAATTTGGATTTTCAAAAATCATTATTTGTTTGGATTGGGTGTTGTTGTAAATAATTTGAAATATGTTTAGGAGTTTATATCTCAATTTTGAGGGCTTTTGCTGAATATTAGACTTGGTTTTGACTGAATTTCAGATTGAAACTCGTCGAAGAAGAAGAAGACATATTTTTCCAGAAATTGTAGGTAAATTGTAGTTAATTGTAGAATTGTAGATAAAATATAGATAAATTGTAGATAAGTTGTAGATAAATTGTAGATTGGGAAGACTAAAACTTCTACAAGTCTTCTACAATGATGTCGGAAATGCCAATTATGCTACAATTGAAAATCCCTTGGATTGGGTTTTGCTGTAAATAATTCGAATATGTTTAGGAGTTTATATCTCAATTTTGAGGGGTTTTGGTGAAGATTAGACTTGATTTTGACTGAATTTCATATTGAAACTCGTCGAAGAAGAAGAAGACATATTTTTCCAGAAATTGTTGTTAAATTGTAGTTAAATTGTAGAATTGTAGATAAAATGTAGACAAAATGTAGATAGTTTGTAGATAAATTGTAGATTGGGAAGACTAAAACTTCTACAATTATGTCGAAAATGCCAATTATACTACAATTGAAATGAGAATTGGAATATTAAAATTCAATGTATTCAGTTTGTAGATACACTTTCTACAAATAAACTACAAATCAGTTTAAGTATTGTATAAAGTTATATTGTTACATTTATACTACAATTAAACTACAATCTTGTGTCAAAAAAATTTAAGCATACCAAATTTAATCAATTCTTAATATTCAAAATTTCAATTTTGGGAGTGCCGCAAATTTGGAAAGGGCAAGAACGATTTATATGCATTGGCTGTTGTTGTGATAATCTATTTTATAACAGCTAATGCATATAAATCGTTTCATTTGAAGTCCCATGATTTGCAATACAACTTTGTCTATGCATGTAAATATCCTCCTAGCTTCAGGAATCATTGAATATTTTCTGCTTTGGTATAATACTTGACATGGAAATGAAGAGAAAAAAAATTAAATATGTAACGAAGAAGCTATGACTTTGGTGAAAGATATGCAACCAAACAGAACACTAGGAAAGAGAAGAGGAAAAAAAGGAAAAATGAATATATGCTCCTAAAATCATGCCTAGAATAAATAAAGTAATAATTATATCCTTAATTTGAATTATGGTATATAAATTGAAATTTGGTATGCTTAAATGTAATAAACACAAACCTTAAACATGAGAGGTAATAAAGTTTGATATATGATATACATATATTAAAAGAATAGCTTATCAAGAAAATAATTTAAGAAGTGCACTGGACCTCATACGATATGGAAAATCAATAATGGGGAATCTATGTTTTGGTGGGATAATTGGACTGGCATTGGTCCGCTTGCCATCTCAACTATGCTAGATTTAACTTGGGTAACATCCATGTAAAAGAATTCTTAAACTCCAGGAACAGCTTCCTCCTAACCTACACTACTACATAAATCAGATTCAAATTTTTGACCAATGAAAGAATGGGCAATATTTTTGGATGCCCAATCAAAATGGAGAATTTAGTTGTGCATCAGCTAGAGAATTCATAAGGCAAAAGAGAAGTACTAATGATATCTTCAGGAATATTTGGCATAAGAGACTCCCTTTTAAGATCTCTTTAAATTGGAGAATCTTGAAGAACAAGATTCACCTGGACGACTCTATTAAAAGATTTGGACAATAATTAGTTTCATTTCTTTATCTATTTAGAGTCCTTGCTGCAAGAAAAACTACATCCGATTGCCGCAGCTTCATTCGATGGGACTGGGCCAGGTCAGAATGGAGGGGATGCGGCTGTGGCGACAAGACGAAGACGAAAATCAAGGATAGAGAAGATGGAGAGGATTCTTAGGCTAACCTTTTAATTATTTTTAGCCTATAAAATGCATATTACAATTTTGTGGCTAGGGATTGATATTAGTTTCTACCGACGGGCCATAAATAAAGTTTGCTCTAAATTATTTATCAAATCCAGCTAAAATACTCCAAATTTGTTTTAAAATAAAAACTGTAAAGTAAATAAACCAAAGACAAGTATAGAGAGAAACTGATATATTATTCAACTTTCAAACTGATGTACATAATAAACTGAAAATTCTTCTATTTATAAAAGAAAGGAAGCAGATGAGAGGCTTCTCAGGAAGTAGTTGCAAAGCTTTTCAGGAAGCAGAAGCGAGGCTTTTTTTGAGCTGCTCGCAACCTGCATGTTTAATAAGAAGTTGCTGCAAATCATTTCCTTGAGTTGCTTGCAACCTGCCTGCATCAGCTGCTTATAGATAAACTTCAATAGAGTACTAAATTGATAATCTTCTTCAGAAAGATTATCTACAGCAGAGTAATAAACGGACATCCACAATATAATATTTTCATAATACTCCCCCTTGGATGTTCATTAAAAGATAACGTGGCTTGTTAAAACCTTACTTGGAAAAATCCAGTAGGAAAAATCCTAATGAAGGAAAAAGAGTACACGTATTTAGTAATACGCATTTCTAGTTGTCTCATTAAATCCCTTATAAGAAAAATCCAATAGGAAAAACCTTAAGCGTATATCACTCCTCCTAATGAAAATCTTATTTTAAATATTTAAGTCGCCGCATTCCAATCTTGTATACTATCTTCTCAAAAATTGAAGTTAATAATGATTTAGTGAACAAATCTACCGGATTGTAACTTGAATGTATTTGTTGTACATCGGTGTCACCTTTTTTATGAATATCATATGTTTAGGATAATTTTAGTGAAATGTGTTTCATTCTATCTCATTTTATAAATCTTCACTGCAATTGGGCTATGCATGCAACATTATTTTCGTATAAAATTGTGGATATTTTATCACTCTTCAAACCACATTTTTCTCAAATGAAATGAATCACAATCTCAACCATACGCATTTCCTATTTGCTTTATAAATAGCTATTATCTCAGCATTGTTTGTAAAAAGTAGCAACAATATATTACTTTGTGGAGCTCCATGATATGACAATACCTCATCATGTAAACACATACCCAGTTTGAGATCGAGCATTATGAGGATCAAATAAATAACCTACATCTCCATAACCAACAAGATCCGCACTACCTTTCTTAGTATAAAAAAATCTCATATCAAGAGTTCCTTTTAAACATCGCAATATATGCTTAATCCTATTCCAATATCTCCATATAAGAGAAGAGATGTATTTCGCTAGTAAATTAACTGAAAATATTATGTTAGGTCTTCTAGCATTAGCAAGATACATAATTGTACCAATTATACTGAGATAGAATATTTCAGGACCAAGGAGTCACTCATCCTCTTTTGGAGGTCGGAACAGGTTCTTATTCACTTCAAGTGATCAAACAATCATTGCTGTACTCAATATGTGCGCTTTGTCCATGTAAAAGCATTTCATGACCCTTTCTGTATAGGAAGATTGATGGATAAAGATTTCTTCTGCTAATGTTCAATTTGCATACCAAGACAAAGTTGTCTTTCCGAGATCTTCCATCTAAAATTCTTTTTTAAGATATTCAATTGCCTTTTGGAGCTCTTCTGAAGTTCTAACAAGATTTATATCAACATAAATAACAAGTACAACAAATTCTGATGCTATTTTCTTTATTAATATACATGGACAAATAATATTATTTATATAGTCTTCTTTCAAATATTCACTCAATTCTGATTGAATTGACTCTTGTCAATTTGGCCAATCAGATCTTTACCGATATTCTTTGACTGATCGGGGTTCAAGATTCTCACTATCTTGCATAATGTTTATGTGCATAATTATATGCAAAAATATTATCCATCACTATTTCAGATCGATTTAAATTAATCCGATCACCAGTAAAACTTATTAAAAGTTCCTCACTCACTTGAGTCTTAGGTTTATTGATTTCTTCAGGAATCTCAGAACTAATCAGTTGTCGGATCTCTTCAGGAGATATCTTCATAGTATCATTTTGATCATTTGTCGGTTTTTTTCTTCTAGGGTTTCGATTCTTAGAACCCAAATGCATACAATGCTTCAAGCGTGCTTTACTAGCTCTCATGATAATAGATGGGCCGCTGGAACATCAACTCGGATAGGTACATTCTCTGCAGGGATATGTGACTTAGTTATCCTTTTCAAATA
Organism: Nicotiana benthamiana; assembly: GCA_034376525.1. NCBI lineage: Eukaryota > Viridiplantae > Streptophyta > Magnoliopsida > Solanales > Solanaceae > Nicotiana > Nicotiana benthamiana. Next base: position 78,792,708 of record CM067341.1, read on the forward strand.
AGTAACGCGTCTGACATTTGATTTGCTATATTATGTAAATGGATGATATTCTGGATCTCCAGATTATATATAAGGGTGCGTTGATCAAACGGGAATAATGATAAAACTTTTCACGCAATTTTGGTTTGATTTCCTTTTTCTTTCCCCCTAATTGTGGGAAATTTGTTTCATCAAACTGACAATCTGCAAATCGAGCAGTAAATAAATCTTCCATCAGTGGTTTAAGATAGCCGATAATAGAGGGTGATTCAACCCGAACATATATTCATAATCTTCTCTGGTGCCCCATTTTACTGCGCTGTGGTGGTGCTATCGGCATATATACAGCACATCCAAAAATTCATAGATGAACAATATTTTGTTCATGACCGAAATTAATTATGGCAGAAAATATTTATTATAATATGTTAGTCTAAGACGAATCAGTGATGTTGCATGCAAGATAGCATGGCCCTAAACAGTAATGGACAATTTTGTATTCATAAGTAGTGGTTTTGCTATCAATTGCATGCATTTAATAAATGACTCTGCAAGTTCATTTTGAGTATGAACATAAGCTATAGGATGTTATATTTTATATATTCGAACTGATAGAAAATAATCATCAAAAACTTGAGATGAGAATTCTTTTGTATTATTAAAGCGATTAGCCTTTGTAGAATAATCTGGGAAATGTGCTCTTAATCGAATTATTTGGGCTAATAGCTTTGTAAACGTCAGATTTGAGGTGATATATGAGATCATATTAAAGATGCATCTATTAAGACAATTAAAATATCTAAACAACCCACTTGGTGGGTGAATAAGTCAATATATATCCCCATGTACACTCCAAAAAGGTAGGGAATTCAATGCCAACCTTCATGTAGTGATTATTTTGCCTTGATAATAAGAATCACAAGCAAATTCATCATTTGTAATAATCTTCAGGTTCTTCAGTGGATGCTCACTCGAATTTTTAGTAATCCATCTCATCATTATTGTTCCAAGATGGCCTAAACGGCCATGCTAAAGCTCAAAAGTATTTAAATCAACAAATTTTCGGTTTACAATAGAGTGTGCTTCAAATGTACTAATCTTTGAATAGTAAAATCTAGAAGATAAAGTTGGTAACTTTTCTACAACTCACTTTTGGCTAGAAATATTATTTGTAATATAAAGATATTTCATATTCATTTCATGTATCGTCTCAACATCATACCTATTTCGGCAGATATCCATAAAACTTAAGTTTATTGGGGACTTGGAGGAGAATAATGCATTGTCTATAATAAGCTTTGTTCCATTAGACATAAATATAGTGGCTCTTTCGGAGCCTTCAATCAAACTTATATCACTAGAAATTGTACAAATATTTGATTTTTCTCTATGCAAATAAGAAAAATATTTCTGATTTTTGAATATGACATAAGTTGTTCTACTATCAATTACACAAATATCTTGATGAGTGGTCTTTGATCCAAACATAATTTGAGGATTATTCATATTCTTCAAAATAACAAAACAAAATAAATACTATAATAAACATCATTATCAAAGCATAACTTTTATTTATGTACAAAAATTACATAATCATACTAACTAATACAAACAACAAAAATTTAAATTTCTACAGATGCATTAGCAATCACATGACTTGTTTTTCCTTCTGGGAGTGCAAAGTAATCAGCTGCGAAGTAATCAACTACATCCAAATGCATGAAGTTAACATTATCTTCAGAAATAAAATTTACTTCAACATTTTTCTATATTTTCTGTAGGGAGACTTGATAAAGCTCAACTTAATGTTGTGGTGTACAACAGGTACATGGCCAGTGTCCTTTTCTTTCACATCTAGAGAGTGCATTTTTTACATTTGTTCCTTGCTCCATTTCATGTTTTTGTCCCTTCATTTTTTATTGCTGGTGGTTAGAAGGGTTCTTTAGTGCATTACAATTACCATGATTAGAGTTTCTTCCCCGACCACGATCATGACCATGACTGGAGCCACGACCTCTTTCACGCTTAGCTTGATTGAAGTTCGTCTCATTCACTCAGGAAATGGACAAGAACCAGTAGGCCGACTTTCATAAATTTTCATTAATGTCCCATTACGTTGCTCGGCTACAAGAAGATGCGATATAACTTCAGAATACTTTTTAAATCTTATCTCTCGATATTGCTGCTACAGAAGCATATTCGAGGCATGAAAAGTGATAAATATTTTCTCCAGCATATCATAATCAGTAATATTATCACCAGATTAATTTCAATTGGGAAATAATTCTGAACATAGCTGAATTATACTCACTAATAGATTTAAAATCTTATAGCCATAAATGAATCCAATCATAACGTGTTTATGGAAGAACGATCATCTTTAGGTGGTCATATCTATCTTTCAAATTATTCCACAGTATGACTGGATCTTTAATAGTGAGATATTTTATTTTCAAGCCTTCATCAAGATGATGACGTAGGAATATTATTGCTTTGGCACAGTCTTAGTTTGATGCTTGATTTTTGTCCTTGATGGTGTCTGCTACCCATTGCATCAAGATGGATTTTAGTACGAAGCACTCAAGACATGTAACTTTTGAGCGATATATCCAGGGCTACAAATTCATGTTCAGAAAGATTTGACATTATTTAGAAAAAGAAAGTCTAATACTTTCAAAGTTTTTGCTCGAGATGCCAGAGTTTCGTGCTGATAACGTATTATAAAATTAAAGCTGTAAAGTGAATTAACCAAAGACAAGTATAGAGAGAAATTGATATATTATTCAACTTTCAAATTGATGTACATAATAAAATGAAAACTCATCTATTTATAGAAGAAAGGAAGCAACTGCGAGGCTTTTCAGCAAGCACCTGCAAGGCTTTTCAGGAAGCAGTTTGAGGCTTTTCTTGAACTGCTTGTAAGTTGTCTGCATGAGCTGCTCGCAACCCACCTGTTTAATAAGAAGCTGTTGAAAATCATTTACGTAAATTGCTTGTAATCTACCTGCATTAATTGCTTATGAATTAATTTCAAAAAGGTACTGAAATAATGATCTATAGTGAAGTAATATATGAACATCCACAACATAATATTTTCGTAACAAAATTGTTATATTCTCTCTATATATGAGTTAAATCTAAATTTTTGAATCGTAAGAAATTTTTAAGGAGCGGTGACGATTAATGGTCCAGCAACGGATAATCAGGATTACACGTGCAGCCGTTTTGATGATTATAATTTAAGAAAAGCGTTGTTCCTTTTCCGGCGTGACTGTGATAGACCGATCTTCTCAGATAATGAACGGCTGGGATTGCATAATGAGATAGAGCATGACTACTCTTTTGGTGGACCTCAATTATTTGCTGCTGCCTCAGTTTAATTGACTGTTTATCGTTGATCGTCAAGCATTAGTACGCACGTGTCTTTTTCTTAATAATAACAGTAACCACACCTTAGTGCCAAATAAATTGAAATCTGTTATGAAATAGAAGATTCTTACACTTCTATTTAAGGTGAATGTCTTTAATGTATTTAATTAGAGAGATTTTAGAGTCCTATTATTGATAGCAAGATCTTCATCCTCCCTATAAATAGAGGTGCTCTCTACCATTGTAATTCACCCCTCTCAACTCAATAAGAAGAACTCTCTCTACTCTTCTCTCTATTGCTATTGTTCTTGTTCTATTGTTCTTGTCTTTTGCTTTAGTTTATAACACGTTATCAGCACGAGACTCTACCGTCTCAAGTACCATTCTCGAAAATCCAAGGTATTTTCCCTCTTCCTAATTTAATTTTCGAGTATGTCTGACATTATGAAAAGAAAGTTCGTTGCCCTTGAAATTTCGGGCAAGAACTATATGACATGGTCGTTGGATGCTGAAATCCACCTAGATGCTATGGGTCTCGGAGACACCCTCAAAGATAAAGAAAAAGCATCCACCCAAGATTGTGCGAAGGCCTTGATTTTCTTGCGCCACCACCTTGACGAAGGTTTGAAGATTGAATATCTCACCGTCAAGGATCCACTCGTTTTGTGGAACAGCTTAAAGGAGAGATATGACAACCTGAAGTTGGTCACTCTGCCACAAGCACGATATGATTGGGCCCATCTGAGGCTACCGGACTTTAAGTCCGTTTCTGAATATAATTCTGCTATGTTCAGAATTACTTCTAAACTGAAGCTATGTGGAGATAACATCTCCGATTACGATATGCTTGAGAAAACGTTTACAACGTTTCATGCCTCCAATATGGTACTGCAGCAACAGTACCGAGAGAAAGGCTTTACGAAGTACTCTGAACTGATTTCTCTCTTACTAGTGGCTGAGCGAAATAATGATCTGCTCATGAGAAATCACGAAAATAGACCAACTGGGTCTACACCACTGCCTGAAGCAGATATGGTGCACTCGCATTATGCCAAACATAAAAGGGACCATGATCACGGTTATAAACGGGGTCAAAGCCAAGGACGTGGACAAGGAAGAAATTCCAAAGAAGTCCGTCACCCCCCAAAGAGAGATAACCACCGAAAGCAGAAACGGGATCCAGAAGATCCTAAGGCAAATAGTTCAGAAACTATATGTTATCGTTGCGGTGGAAATGGGCACTGGTCTAGGATTTGCCGTATACCAAGACACTTGGTTGACCTTTATCAAGCATCTCGAAAGAGAAAAGGCCCTGAAACAAATTTTGTCTATGACGACAATGAGGATATCACCCACCTGGATGTGGCAGACTTCTTTGAGCAACCCGATGGAAAAATAGACCACCTAATCGGCGATGGATCCGTGATGAAAGAAGATGGAGTTATTTGATTTTGTTCTACTTATTTGTATTAGTTAGTGAATAAACTAATAGTCATTAGCATTAGCTCGTATTAGTTAATTCATAAAGCAATGTTAGCAGTAGTTCTTTAGAATATCTTCAATATGATCAAATATCAATAAAACTTTTATTTTCCAGTGGGGGTAATCGACTAGCCTGAAAAACTAGTCGATTATCAACTATTTTCGCATTAAAGTTGAAAAACAATTGATCAACAATCGATTGTCTTTGGCCAACAATCGATTGTCTTGAAACAGTGTGTTCTGGAATTTTTCAAAAATAGCCAACAATCGATTGTCTTTGTCTAACAATCGATTGTCTTGAAACAGAGGTTTGGAATTTTTCAAAAATCACCCACAATCGATTGTCTATATCTAACAATCGATTGTCGTTAGGCAGTGTAATCCGGAATTTTTCAAAAATCATCCACAATCGATTGTCTATGTCTAACAATCGATTGTCTTAAGACAGTGTGATCTGAAGTTTTTCAAAAATAACAAATAATCGATTGTGTGTGTTTAACAATCGATTGTCTATGTTCCAACAATCGATTGTGTGTTTAATAATCGATTGTCTTATGAAAAACGCTGAAATTTTCAAACTGCATAGTAATTGATTATGGACAACATATCTGGTTTTGTTAGTCAACTGTTAGTAGCAGATTTTGAAAATATTATGTGACACAAAAAGAATTGAACTTGCTTATTCTTATGTTCCTGTATTTCTTTTGTATGTCATACCATGGAAAGTAAATTGATCGAAGGCTCCGGAAGAGCCATTGTAACTCTGCCCAAGGGCACGACGTTAATCATAGAGAATGCTATGTTCTCCTCCAAATCTATAAGAAACTTGTTGAGTTTTAAAGATGTACGCCGGAATGGCTACAATATTGAGACAATGGATGAAGATAATCTCGAATATCTCGTCCTCACTTCAAAGAATGTCTCCGGCCAAAAAGAGGGTTATTGAGAAATTCCCGTCTTTATCTTGTGGCCTGTATTGGACAAGAATTAGTGCAATTGAGGCACATTCAACAGTAAATCTAAAGAATACTGAGTCCAATACATTTGTACTTTGGCATGATCGACTGGGTCACCCAGGATCAACCATGATGAGACGGATTATAGAAAGCTCATATGGGCATCCGTTAAAGAATTTCAAAATTCTTTCAAGTAATGAATATCCTTGCACTTCGTGTTATCAAGGCAAGCTGATTATCAGACCATCCCCAACAAAGGTTGGGACTGAGTCACCCCAGTTTCTGGAACGTATACAAGGGGACATTTGTTGACCTATTCACCCACCTAGTGGGTAGTTTAGGTATTTCATGGTCTTGATAGACGCATCCTGTAGATGGTCTAATGTGTGCTTGTTGCCACCACGCAACCTTGCGTTTGCAAAGTTAATGGATAATAGATGAGAATAATCTTGAATTCTTCATGAAAACGAGGCTGCCCATTTCGGTTTGGGTTCACGCCATTTTGCATGCAGCAATGCTACTTTGTCGGCTGCCCGCTTCGGCTTAGGGTCACGCCATTTCGCATGCAGCAATGCTAGTTCGTCTCTGACTGACGAATTATCACAAATATTCCCTATTGCAATTGGTTTTGGGTCATGAACCCAATATATCCCATTTAAGAAGCTTTGGATGCGCAGTATAGGTGCCTGTAGCACCGCCATCCCGCACCAAAATGGGTTTGCAAAGAAGGTTAGGAATATATGTTGAGTATGAATCGTCCTCCATTATTCGCTACCTCGAAACATTGACAGGAGATTTGTTCACTGCACTATTTGCAGACTGTCAATTTGATGAGACACTTTTCCCAAAATTAGGGGGAGAAGTCGGTAAAACCAAATGGGAAATTTTGTGGAAAAATGTATCATTATCTCATCTTGATCCACATACCTCTATTTGAAAGAAAGAGGTACAAAAGACTATCCATTTGCAAAGAATAGCAAATCAAATGCCTGACGCATTTACGGACTTGAAGAGGATAACGAAATCCCACATTCACGCGGAAAATGTTCCGATCCGTATTGAAGTCCCTATTGGACAAATATCTAGTGTCATATCCAATGAGTCAAATGCACGCCAGAAGCGTGGCAGACCATTAGGTTCCAAAGATCGAAATCCTAGAAAGAGGAAAAAGAACGATCCAAATGACACTATGAAAGAATCACATGAGGACGCTCATGATTTGATTAATTCCGAGATTCACGAAGAATCTATTGAGCCTGAGACTCTTGAAAATACGGAATGCAAGAATGTGAGGATCTCGAACCTCAGTCTGTGGTAGTACAAAATTAATTGAGAGCTCTCGAAGAGCCAATTATTACTATGTTGGAGAAACACAATTGAGTATTGTGCTGTAGTAAGTCTCAAAGAAACTTATTCAGTTTCCAAAGTACACGCGAAAGCGATTGATTATATTGAGACTATAAATAAAGGAAGGCTTTGATTCTCCTATTACTACAACTTGTAGCGGGGTATTTTGTATATGAAAAGCTACCCTCTTTGTTCTCCAGTTTGTACTACACAAACGAAAGAATGCCACAATAAAGTGGATATCTATTGGTATAAAACCCATGTCATAATAAACCCGAAGTTTATTGATAAATGCACATGTCATGGTGTAAATTTGAAGTTTACCAATATTGATAATTTATTCAGTTGACATTCGTGTTAGCCATCTCATTTGAAGTATGATGTGCAAATTCACATAGGTGAATATCAAAGAACTAGAAGTTCTTGTCCTCAGTAATGAACTGACCAACTAAAGAGTTCGGGTTGAAGCCCCTAAATTCTGGAAATATCAAAGGTGAATATGGGCCCATTCACCCGCCATGTATACCACATATGATGCATCTATGGAATGGTTACATGCGCAATTGTTATTAACCCGCAGCCTGGCCGTGCTTGCTAGGTAAAACGCTCAGTAATCTAACTTCGAGCATAGTTTCCAGATTCTCTACTCAAGACAGTTAATCTTGATAAGTTGGTTTATATCAAAGTTGGTTTAGCAAGATAATTATTGAGTGCTTCCACTTAATAGCTAAACTGTTCCTTATGAGAACGAAGTTGTATATATCAGTTTGATATAAGTTGTATACAAGAGTATATTCTCCCCTCAAAAGTGGTTCAGGGTCAGGAACCAAATAATTTCATCTTATATTAAGGTGCTGTGTATATTGACATAATGCACAAAGATGATTTCCCAAAGTTGAGGAAACAAGTTAGCTTTACTAACATGAGGGGGAGACATGATAAACACTTGAGAAAAGGTTACATGGGATGAATTATCATTTGTATATGTATATCCCCGAATATCATGATATGAACCTGAAGTTCATAAAAGGGATAATTCAATTGCAACATATTGCAAAGCATGCTATACGCATTTGCTGACCCAAAGAAAGTAACTAAATGGAAGAGATACAATTCAAGAAGAATTGATTCCATATGAAAGACATGTAGTTTTGAACCTATAGTTCAAATGCTTGAAAGATAAAAGTCAAAGGTATGTATAGTCGGTTTTCGATATCTTATTTGTTTAGTATCACTAATGAAAGATTGATATGCAGCTAAAGTCTATTATGAGACTTATATGACTTAACTTGAAAGATTTAAGTTGCTTGAAGCATATGCAATCCTTGGTCCTGAAGTACCACATCCTTAGTACAATTTGTGTACATATGTATCTTGCCATAACTATAAGCATGATGGCATTGAGAATGCATCTATGGAGATATTGAAGAGCTATTCCGCAACATTATATGAAGATGTTCATATCTATCAAGAATGATGATTTCAAGGTGCGGAATATTTTATTCAAGTCAATATGGTTGATTTACTTATCAAACGTCTACCAAAGATCGTTTTGAAGATGATGCACAAGATTGGAATGCAAATGCTCAAGGATATAAATTGATGTACTCATTAGGGGGAGTTAATGCGCGTTGCACTCTTTTTCCCTTACAAGGTTTTGTCCCACTGGGTTTTCCTTGCAAGGTTTTTAACGAGGCAACCAATAGGCGCATATTCAAACATGTGTACTCTTTCCTTACTTTAATTTTTCCCATTGGGTTTTGTTTTAAGGTTTTAACGAGGCACATCATTGAATAGACATTCAAGGGGGAGTGTTATGAAATAGAAGATTCTTACACTTCTATTTAAGGTGAATGTCTTTAATGTATTTAATTAGAGAGATTTTAGAGTCCTATTATTGGTAGCAAGATCTTCATCCTCCTTATAAATAGAGGTGCTCTCTACCATTGTAATTCACCCCTCTCAACTCAATAAGAAAAACTCTCTCTACTCTTCTCTCTATTGCTATTGTTCTTGTTCTATTGTTCTTGTCTTTTGCTTTAGTTTATAACAAATCAGCTTTATAAATTTTTATTTTACTTAAAAGTCAATTTCATATCATCATGCTACCGGACTAGTTCCTTTTTTTTAATATATGAACAAATGGGTATCCCTAAAATCAACTGCTCATCTTCATCGTGTTTTTAAATTGCCACCCTTAATTATATCTGTTACGAACATTTATTAACAGCCACTTATTTTGCTTAAGAATTTGATTACTATTATAATATACGGGAAGTTTGATTACAACTATAATGTACGTTTAGTGTATATACTAATTAAATTCAGGGATTAGTTTTATTTTACCATCCTCCCTAACTATGGGTGTGTAGTAGATGATTACTGATCAGTCCCTCTCACCCCCAAACAATGGATAGTACTACTAGATCATAGCCCTTTAGTTGACAACTTAATTATGACTAAAATATTGATGAAAACAAACAATGCACAGATTGAAAGTGACATGCATGAGGAGCATGCAGATGGTCAAACACAAAATTTGTATGCATGAGAGAGGCCACTATGTCGAGATTCATTTGGTCTGGAATATATGTCAAAAAGTACACGTAAATTTAGAATTTAAATGTAATGAATTTTATTTTATAATAAATCCATTACACTTTATAATTATAAATTCAAAAATTAATTTATTTTTATAAGTAAAATATTTTTTTTCTTACTCCATGACTAGAATAATAAATCAGTTGAACCAGTTACTTATAAGCTACATTCAGGTCAAAAAAGCGTGGGTGGCCAATTAATAGAAAATAGTTAGTCTTTGTAAAGTAATTGAATAATAATGACTATTCAATGTGGAGATAAAATATATACAAAAATACCTTAGCTGAAACACAGAAAAATTTTAGTATAATTTGTTTGATTATGGAGCTCATGTGTATAAAACTCCAACGAATAACATAAGAACTCTAACACATTATAAATTCCAGCACATTATGTTGTATATGTAAAAATTTCGAATTTCGGCATATTATATTGGAATTTTTGTAGATTTTAACTAAAGATATTTTTATTTAAATTTTATTTTTTTTATAAAAAATGACTAAATTTTAATTAATTTTCAAATTACGCTAAATTTTAGTTAACAATTGTAAATCTGACTTATTGTGAATTGTAATTCCTTTCGATAATGAACATAGTTGATAAAAACAATTAAATTACTAACAAGTCAACTAAGTGAACAAAATCTTCACTTCACTTTATAATTTAACATAGGGACGGTTCCAAATAGGCTTTGTCTTGGTGCCATGGCCAATAAGATTGGTGGCCTAACCCAATTTAAGGGGCGGGATTCAATTGACTATCTCTTTTTCCACAAGCATTTGTCATCTTCTTTTGACTCAACATCTTATTTAATTCAAGCTAAAACGTCATGGATATTAAATCTTATTAGGGCTAGTTCTATTATTGTAATAGAGAAAATAATTATCAAAATTTGCTTGAAAAAGTAAAAGGCATTAGAGATTGGTTTGTGTGTGTTCCCAAATTATAGGGCCAAGATTCATGAAGTCCTTGTCCCTTTAAATCTTATGAGGGCTAGTTCTATTATTATAATAATATATCAATCTTATTCTCAGGGCTAGTTCAGTTATTATAATTATTTCCTTCATTTGGCAAATCACAATGAATCATGATCATCATCATATTTAAAATCAAATTCCGTACTAAAATTGATAATACTTGATTGTCACACTTTTTTCTTTAATAATGTACCCAGACAAGTTAAATTATTCTTATGAAGTGTCACAGCATACTAAGTTTTAATTAAGAACTTTATTGCTTTTACAAATTTTAATATCATATTTTTGAGATGAGAATATGTAAGGGATACTGATGGAAATATTTTCCTCAAGAAAGTAATTTGTCTTCTCGATATGTTTTAGAGACAGGAATTTTATATGGTCAATAAGTAAGGGAAATTAAAAAGGGTAAAATGGAAAGGTTATCTCCATCAGGGGCGAAGCTAGAGCGTGGAAAGTGGGTTCGGTCGAACTCAATAACTTTGATTTGAATTTAGTATATTTCTTAAATTTGTTATTAAATATATATACATTATTAATTTATAACTCATTAACTAAAAATAAATTAAAAATCTGAACCCATAAACTTGAAATTCTGGCTTCGCCTTTGATCTCTGCCGTAACAAATATTATAAACAAAGTGTTCAATACAATATATTAGATGTGCAGCCGTAATACAACAATATTGATTAAATTTAATCCATAATAGTATGAACTCTTCGTCACTTACATGATTAATCAAAAGTCAGGATTAGACAATTGAACACATGATGATACTTAATTAAAAGAATTTATTAAAGAGAAATTATGTGCATTTTAAAAGAAGGGACGACCATAGATATAATATCCTTTTGTAGGTCTTTAATATATGTTAACATCATTTAATAGGAGAAAGATGACACTTAGAACATAATTGTACTTACTATAATAAATCATCTAAGATGACATAACTGTACGTGGATTGGTTTGACAAAATGGTTGCCCTTTTATCATTTCTATTTGAAATGAAACTGGGAATTAATTGATTATTAGACATAGCTTATTATTATAAATTAAACTAGAACCCCAACAAACTAAAGTTTTACTATATATCAGGAAATTAAAAAAATTAAATTGTAGGAGTACGTGTTTGTTTAAAACAATTTGGATATAAGAACAACAACAACAGCAACAACCCAGTATAATCCCACTTAGTGGGGTCTGGGAAGGGTAGTGTGTACGCAGACCTTACCCCTACCCTTGGGTAGAGAGGCTGTTTCCAAATAGACCCCCGGCATACTTCCCTCCAAGAACTTCCCACCTTGCTCTTCGGGGAGACTCGAACTCACAACCTCTCGGTTGGAAATGGAGGTCGCTTACCATCTTCTTATTCTTAAATATAAGTTTACATGCAGCCTTGATTTTTCAAGTAGCTCCAGTAGTACTTGTTCCTCAAATATAGTACATGACGAAAAGCTTAATTAAACACTCCACCTTTTCTTTTTCCCACTCTCCATTTTAACGATCGACGATGTAATTAACGATAATTAAACATAATAACTGGCTAATGACGCAGATCGATTAATCTTCTTATTCTTAACAGTTAAAAGGCCTTCAGTTAATTAGCTGATGCCCTAACTTCTGCAACTCTTTGAACTTCATGCCTTCAAGTTCCTTCCCCATCATCCTCCTTCAAAATTAAACATTCAAAAGCAATATAATAATTTTAATTTGATGAAGAATTTATTAAGTTATATATATATATACACACACTAACAATGTATGAAATTTTCATGATCATCATTATATTTTAGCTTATCGCAGTAATATTTCGAGATTGCTATAATTAATGACTCCGCCCAAAGCGGGGTCGGCTTAATTAGTGCAACGGTACTGTTTTTTTTAATTATTATTATATAGGTTTACCTATAATTATTTTCTACCGTAGTAATCTAATAGCGTACAAAATTACCTTTTCGTGGTTGCCATTGAATAGAAGCTAAACTCTTTATAAAAACCCAATACACTCAATAATATTGAAGAAGCATCAAAGACCATACCTTTTCTACTTTACACGCTTAGTGTCATGTACATTAGAGGGGATTATAGTGTGAAAGGAAACTAGACTCGAAGTATATGTCAAACGGTCAGATCTCTTTGTAACATTATTTCTATATAACAACACTTCACTATAAAAATTAAGTTTTTCTGGAACCAATTTTCATTTAATGTTATAATATATGTTCTATATAACAACACTTGTTATAATATTTAAAAATATTTGAAACAAATAAGACTGTTATAGAGATATTTTATTTTATATAGATGTATAAATGGTAAAGGGGAGCTCTGTCTCTAGTACAATGGTAAAGATTATCATGATACGACCGAGAGCCCCATAGATTCAAGCCATGAAAGCAAGAGTTTGCTAATATAGTTTGGTCCTTCTTTAAATTTTGCGCACGACTATCGAGAACTTAGAGTACCGAACTGATGTTTTATATGTATATGGTGTTGTGCAATTTCACTAGCCCACAAAATGTAACATAAAACCAACATGAAAATGCAATATCTTATAGTAAGTACTAAAACCTTTCATTTGCACGAATTTTTATTAATATTGTTGAAACTAATTAAATGGACAAAAAGTTATATTAAACATATATGTAAACAGTCCCACTTAATATGAAGTTGAGACGTATTTGATTGATCGATTCACATCTTTGCCATAAGTCCACACTCTTTTCTTCACAAACTGACATCCAGATTCATACACTTCTAATACGTTAGTACAACTCATCCTGTTATAACTTTAATCTCTACTCTCAACAAATTTTTTGTATTAGTAGAAAATAAACTCGTGGATCAATTAAATGATAATATGCGTAAGCAAAACTACGAAGGAAGTGAAGAATAAAGTGTAAAATGCACTCGGAGCTAAACATATTAATTAGTAACGTAACCATTAGTCCCCAAGTGATCATAAGAGAATAACACCGGCCGGGTATGAAGAATCACCCATAATTATGAGTGACGAGAGAATCAATTAATCCCGAGTTATACTAGATTTACCATTATTATGCTATCAGTTACGAATTAATTATGTAACGTAAAATAAATGCAATAAATTATTGTAACAGATAAATATAAATTGGTTGGTTAATTACGAATAGGATTACTATTTTTTAAAAAGGAAACATACAATAATGTCCTAAATAAATCTCAACTTACCATCTAGCCATTAATCATAGACTTACCTAAACTAGCCAATAAAAATTAAAAAATCAAATAATAGGGTTCTTTCTCTCAAAGAATCACATGCAAAAATCACCTTCCATATTTTAAAGCGTGATTAGCAACATTAGATACAAGATGGAAAGGAAATTTTATAGATGATGTAGAAATAAGGAGATGAAATACAATAATATATAAAATATTCTAAAAATCTAAACAAAAGGAACTTTTTTAATGGGTATAATTGAAATTCACTGAAAATATATAGATAAGTCAATATACAAAATTTGAGGAAGATTGGAGGTGATTTAGACTGGTTTTGTATCAAATTCGTAATTAAATCGAGTTAAAAAAAGTCTTCTGCGACACATGTATCATGCATGTATCTCACACACAGGTATACACGTGATACAAAACAGATACAAATATGATACATATGTGATACACAAATAATACACAGTGTGATACACATTTTATTTTTTTTCATGTTCATAAGTTTTTACCGAATTTTCAATTCAAACCACCTCAAAACTTCCCCAAATCATTCCAAAACCGAGATTCAAGCTCCCTAAGTTGTGCCCAATCTATTCTAATAACACCTACTCAAACAAAACAAAAATTTGATACTATTTTGCTAAAAATAGCTAATTGGCTAATTTGGCTAATATTAGTAATATTTTATCAATTGGTCAATTTTTATACCTATAAATGAAAATAACTGGTAATTTTCCTATAAAAAACCCATTTCACAACATTTTATATCATCTGGAAAATAATTTACCGTTCTTGTAACCTTTACATATGAAGAAACACATTAATCTAAATACATTAGATAGCGCATAATTATAAAATTAGAACTTACTTGTTCTTCGTGAATCGAAAAAAAAAAAATTGAACCGTGACTGGAATCACTAGTCGGTGGCTCTTGTCACGGCGTGTTGGAGCAACCCTTAATTTTGTTGGAAACACGTTCTCAAAGCATTATACTAAAACGTGTGTTCATATGTGTAGGTTTTGATGAATGACAAACAAGCGCAAATTGACATATGACGAAGCTCAAGTACAAGCGCACAATTGATATATAACGAGATTCAAGTACAAGACCAAGTTTCATAGTTTTACATGAGTCGTTCTTAACTGTGATCTTGATCCGACGACTTGATTCATGACTTGGCTTCTCTCATAAAATTATTTTTACAAAATCATGCATATTTAATTTAATGCTAAATGATTTTAGATCATGCATATTTACTTTAGTCAAAATGATTTTTAAACACGCCTCTTAAAACTGGACTAAGATAATCGATTATGTACTTATGATAATCGATTATGTTAAGCCAAGACTGCATGACAATCGATTGTGTTAAGGCAGTGAGCATCAGATTTTTCAAATCTGCATGACAATCGATTGTGAACCTTATGACAATCGATTGTGATGAGGCAGTGTCCATCAAAGTTTTTCAACGCTCAAAATAATCGATTGTGAAGTTAATGACAATCGATTGTGATGAGGCAGTGTCCATCAAAGTTTTTCAACGCTCAAAATAATCGATTGTGAAGTTAATGACAATCGATTGTGAAGAGATAGTGTCCATAAGGTTTTTCAAAGTCACAAAATAATCGATTGTGAACATATGACAATCGATTGTGTTGAGGCAGTGTCTTCCAGACTTTTTCAAAGTTATTAAATAATCGATTGTGAGTATATAACAATCAATTGTCACGAGGCAGTGTCTAAATTGATTTTTCAAGACTGATATATAATCGATTGTTAACTTAGTATAATCGATTGTATAACTAACCGTTGCCAAAATATTTTCAAATACCGTCAGGTAATCGATTATTGATTTTGTATAATCGATTGTTTTACGTAAAATCTGGAAATGATTTTTTGAACGTTGCCAATAATCGATTGTTGATCTTGGATAATCGATTGTTAAGCGTAAAATCTGGGATTGATTTTTGGAACGATTGGCAAACAATCGATTGTGGCTTCTTGACAATCGATTGTCACAGAGTAAAATCAGCAGTTCTTAATTGGCAATTAGGCAACGGTAATGCCAAGTTTTTCAACTATAAATACAGCTTCATTTCAGTGTTTTGAAAACAACAACACACAACAACTGATCATAAAATTGCTATAAGCTTGCATACTCTATTGCTTATCATTTTATATTCATTACATAAGTTTTTGAGAGCCAAACTCTTGTTGAAAGTTGTTGCGATCTTGAGCGTATTCTTTTACTCATATCTACTCATTAAGGAGTGTCTTGTTTGAGTGTTTAGTGTTTTGTACACTTGAAGAGAATTGTTATTCTCTTGTTGTAAGAAGGAACTTGTGTTTCCTTGGTTGAAGTCTTGGAGTGTTGTATCTCCGAGCAAAGGTAGTTAAGGCTTGTGTCCTCAAGTTGTGAAGGAACTTGTGTTTCCTTTGGTTGAAGTCTTGGAGTGTTATATCTCCGAGCAAAGGTGTTGAGGCTTGTGTCCTCAAGTTGCAAAAGGTTTGTTAAGCACCCGGAAGCTTGACAAGTTAGTGGAAATCTCGAGAGAGTCTCTCGGGAACTGGACTAGCCACGGGTTGTGGTGAACCAGAATACTTCGGTGTGTTCTTTCTTATTTATCGCACTTATTTATTTCCTGCAAATTTTAAATTCCGCAAGTTTACGCTAATTTTTATTATAACGCTATTCACCCCCCTCTAGCGTTAAGCGTATTATCTAACAATTGGTATCAGAGCCCAACTCTCTGAAGACTTAACAGTTTGAGAGAAACTTCCATGGCTTCTACCCGTGACTCTTTTGCAGGAATAGAGGAAGGACAGTGCTCCACCCGACCACCACTATTCAACGGTACAAACTATACGTACTGGAAGGAGAGGATGAAAATCTTCGTCCAAGCAAACAATTTTCATCTTTGGAAGGTGATAACAAAGGGAAATCAAATCCCAACCAAAAAGGTTGAAAACGAATGGGTTCCCAAGTCCGAAGAAGAATATGACGCGGATGATATCCGAAAGATGCAAAATAATGCTAAAGCAATTAATTTATTATATTGTGCTGTAAATGCTGACGATTACAGGAAAATATCGTGTTGCACAACAGCGAAGGAAATGTGGGACAAGCTGGAAATTACGTACGAAGGTACGGACCAGGCAAGGGAAGCCAAAATTGATTTCCTAACCCATGCTTATGAATTATTTCACATGAAGGAAGGTGAAAAGGTGGATGAAATGTTTAAACGATTTTCAATAATCGTAAATGACCTACATGCTCTCAAGAAGACTTTCATGGATAGGGAACTTGTCCGAAAAATCCTTAGAAGTCTCACTCCGGCATGGCGATCAAAGGCCGACGCGATTCAAGAGTCCATTAGCGTCTCAAATGTTACCATCGACGCATTAAGAGGTAACCTTAAGACTTATGAATCTACTATACTTAACCCTCTTGTTGATGATCAAAGGAGGCAAAGAATCGCTCTAAAGGCAAGCACAAGCCAACCGCAAGTTGATGAGGACGGAGACAACGAGTTTGGACTCGTTATCAAAAGATTTCAAAAGTTCATGCGAAAAGAGTATGAATGAAAGGGCAAAAAGCAAGGAGAACAAATAAAGTGCTATGAATGCGGAGAAACCGAGCACATCAAATCAAATTGCCCAAACATCAAAAAGGAAAAGAAACCTTTCAAAAAGCAACGTGCATATATATCTTGGGGAGGAGACTCCGGAGATGGATCAAGCGAAGGAGAAGAAGAGGAAAGCGCAAACCTTTGTCTTATGGCACAAGAAGACAAGCAAGATGAGGCATGTCAAATCTCTTCTAAAAATTTCTTTTCCCTTGAAGAAATGCAAAATGCTTTTGATGAGTTATATAGTGAATTTATTAAAGCTTCAAAAACTGTTAAAAGCATAAAAGAAAATGCTTCTTCAAAAGAAAAAGATTTTCAAAAACAACTCTCATTGAAAGAAAATGATTTGGAAAAACTGGTTTTAGAAAATGAGAAGTTGAAAGAGGAAAACAAGTTTTTTGGAAAAAGAAGCGCCGACAAGCCCGAAATCTCTATTAGAAATTGTACTTCTTGCATGCATCTCAAAAATGAAGTAGAAAGGCTTAAGGGCACCTTAGATAAGTTTAATTCTTCTCACAAAAATTTGAATGAGGTCCTTGTTAATTTGAAGTCAACCAAGCATGGCATAGGTTTTAAGAATGAGCATAAAGAAAAGGTTGACGCCAAACCCCAACCACCTAAGGCTCAACCTAGGATTAATAAAACAAATGCTCATACTAGAAATAACAACCCTAGAACCAATATGCATGCTAGACCAAATGTTGAACACTTTAGAAGACCTAGAAATGACTTACCACCTAGAAATAACTACTCTAGAAATGATGCATATTCTAGGCCACACACTAGAAGGAAGTTTGAACCTTTTAGAACACCTAGAAATGGCCCTCAACCTAGAAACAATTATTCTAGAAATGCTGCTCATAATAGTAGGAGAAATGACTTTCATGAAATGCGCAATAGCCATAGTGTCGAAAATAGAGTGAACAATTTTCGTCCGTCTAATTACTATGAACCTAGAAGGATGCATAATCCCAACGTGACTTGTCATTATTGTAGACGAATTGGTCATATTGCTCCTGCTTGTTTTACACGACATAGACATATCACTCAATTGCATCACTATGATATGCCTAACCCCCAAGGACCCAAAATGGCATGGGTACCAAAAGATCATTAATCTCTTTTGCATGTGTGCTTGAAGGCTACAATATTGTAGTAGATGCACCAAGCACAATACCTTATCGCATCAAGGGGGAATTTCAGTTAGTTATCCTTTTTGACAAAAACCGAATTGATAATATATGCAAGCAACCGATATTAACATATGTGTTGTTAATTTGGCCTTATATTGTTAAAAATTTTGATGTGCTTAATCATAATAGTTGATATGTGTTGAGATATCCTTGTTAATAATTAATATCAATTATCCTTGATGCATATGTTGAAAATTCATTGTTAAACAACAATTGGTATATTAGCTTGCTTCTAATAAAAATATTTCATTTATGAATTGATAACTGTTATTTGTGGTTAAATAAATGTTAGTATATATCAGAAAAATAAATTATTTCCTCTGGTGTGTATTAACTGTTAGCATATTTTTGGCAAAAACTTTTTACTCATGCTTTTGATAAATGCTATTTTTGGTTTGAAAGATAATTGATATATTCCTGAAATAAATGATTCATAAAAGTATTTCTGTTAAAAATCGACTCTTGATGAATGTATCTTTTGGCCTGAATAATGGTCGGTATATTCGACTTTTGGTTGACTTGTTATATATTAATGTTGATATTTTTTAATATGTTTTCTAAAAAAAATAACATTTAGTATCACTGTTAATAAAATAACATTTGATACATTTGTTATGTTTGCCAACAAATGATTTTATCACTATTTTATAACAATTGGTATATCTATGGTTTGTTGGTATGTTTTGATAAACTTCTCATTAAGGAGGAATAGATTGCATGAATTTTATCTTGATGACATTATTGTTGTATTTCAAAACAACTTTCCATATTGGTAATATCATTCTTCAAAAGTATGTTGATAACTTTTATGCTATTAATATTTTGCATTCCAAAACATGTTGAAAATGATATTGTATTATTTTTTTGCAACTAATGAGTTTTATGCAAGGAGTCTCTAAAATCGAATTTGAGATGTCTATGATGGGTGAGTTAACATTCTTTTTGGGATTACAAGTAAAGCAAATGAAAGAAGGTACGTTCATTTGCCAAGCCAAATATTGCAAAGAATTGCTGAAACGATTTGAAATGAACAATGCAAAAGCAATGGCGACTCCCATGAGCACATCCGATCATCTAGACAAAGATGAGAAAGGTAAGGAAGTCTAAGAAGTATCGAGGTATGATTGGCTCTCTTCTTTATCTTACTGCTAGTCGTCCGGACATCATGTTTAGCGTGTGCTTATGCGCCCGTTATCAATCGCGTCCGAAGGAGTCTCACCTTACTGCGGTAAAACGGATTTTGAAGTACCTTGTTGGTACTACAAATGTGGGTCTATGGTACCCCAAAGGTTCTTCATGCCAACTCGTTGGCTATTCCGACTCCGATTTTGCTGGATGCAAATTGGACCGCAGAGCACTAGTGGCACTTGCCATTTGCTCGGTAGCTCTCTCGTTTCTTGGTTTAGCAAGAAACAAGTAAGTGTTGCGTTGTCCACAACCGAGGCTGAATATGTAGCCGCGGGGAGTTGTTGCGCTCAAATCCTATGGATGAAACAACAACTCTTGGACTATGGCCTAAGTCTTGATCATATCCCTCTTAGATGTGATAATACTAGTACCATATGCTTGACGAAGAACCCCGTTCTTCATTCGCGAACAAAACACATTGAAATTAGACATCATTTTATAAGAGATCACGTTCTCGAGGGCGATGTCGAAATCGAATTTGTTGAAACCAAAGATCAATTGGCCGACATCTTTATAAAGCCCTTAGAGAAAGAGTCCTTCTTCCGAATTCGTAGCGAACTCGGGATTCTTGACTCCACGTTGATCTAAGTCATGCATTGCATTTTTTTACATGATTTCTAACTTGAGCGTCGGAGACGTCCAACGAATTTTTGCAGGTATCGCCCTAAAGGTAGGGGGAATTATAAAGCATGACGCGCAATAATCGAGTCTTCTTCAGAAAAATCGATTTCTGTTGTCTAATAATCGATTATCTCGTATCAATAATCGATTGTACTGCTATTATTTGAGTTATTGTACTTTCTTTAAGTAATCACGCTTTATTTTCAATAAATAAACAAGTTTTTTTCAATCCTTGCCATCTTATTAAATTTTTTTTTGCTAATGGCAAAAGGGGGAAGATAACGGGTATGCACTCTCAATACTTATCGGCATAAATTGAGGGGGAACAAATTGCATATCCATATACTTGTTGCATATCTTTACTTGTCTTGAATCGTCATTATGAATTGCTTAATATGCATATCCCGCTTAAAGTTTGCCATTATCAAAAAGGGGGAAATTGTTAGAAACACGTTCTCAAAGCATTATACTAAAACGTGTGTTCATATGTGTAGGCTTTGATGAATGACAAACAAGCGCAAATTGACATATGACGAAGCTCAAGTACAAGCGCACAATTGATATATAACGAGATTCAAGCACAAGACCAAGTTTCATAGTTTTACATGAGTCGTTCTTAACTGTGATCTTGATCCGACAACTTGACTCATGACTTGGCTTCTCTCGTAGAATTATTTTTACAAAATCATGCATATTTAATTTAATGCTAAATGATTTTAAATCATGCATATTTACTTTAGTCAAAATGATTTTTAAACACGCCTCTTAAAACTGGACTAAGATAATCGATTATGTACTTATGATAATCGATTATGTTAAGCCAAGACTGCATGACAATCGATTGTGAACTAATGACAATCGATTGTGTTAAGGCAGTGAGCATCAGATTTTTCAAATCTGCATGACAATCGATTGTGAACCTTATGACAATCGATTGTGATGAGGCAGTGTCCATCAAAGTTTTTCAACGCTCAAAATAATCGATTGTGAAGTTAATGACAATCGATTGTGATGAGGCAGTGTCCATCAAAGTTTTTCAACGCTCAAAATAATCGATTATGAAGTTAATGACAATCGATTGTGAAGAGACAGTGTCCATCAGATTTTTCAAAGTCACAAAATAATCGATTGTGAACATATGACAATCGATTGTGTTGAGGCAGTGTCTTCCAGACTTTTTCAAAGTTATTAAATAATCGATTGTGAGTATATAACAATCGATTGTCACGAGGCAGTGTCTAAATTGATTTTTCAAGACTGATATATAATCGATTGTTAACTTAGTATAATCGATTGTATAACTAACCGTTGCCAAAATATTTTCAAATACCGTCAGGTAATCGATTATTGATTTTGTATAATCGATTGTTTTACGTAAAATCTGGAAATGATTTTTTGAACGTTGCCAATAATCGATTGTTGATCTTGGATAATCGATTGTTAAGCGTAAAATCTGGGATTGATTTTTGGAACGATTGGCAAACAATCGATTGTGGCTTCTTGACAATCGATTGTCACAGAGTAAAATCAGCAGTTCTTAATTGGCAATTAGGCAACGGTAATGCCAAGTTTTTCAACTATAAGTACAGCTTCATTTCAGTGTTTTGAAAACAACAACACACAACAACTGATCATAAAATTGCTATAAGCTTGCATACTCTATTGCTTATCATTTTATATTCATTACATAAGTTTTTGAGAGCCAAACTCTTGTCGAAAGTTGTTGCGATCTTGAGCGTATTCTTTTACTCATATCTACTCATTAAGGAGTGTCTTGTTTGAGTGCTTAGTGTTTTGTACACTTGAAGAGAATTGTTATTCTCTTGTTGTAAGAAGGAACTTGTGTTTCCTTGGTTGAAGTCTTGGAGTGTTGTATCTCCGAGCAAAGGTAGTTGAGGCTTGTGTCCTCAAGTTGTGAAGGAACTTGTGTTTCCTTTGGTTGAAGTCTTGGAGTGTTATATCTCCGAGCAAAGGTGTTGAGGCTTGTGTCCTCAAGTTGTAAAGGTTTGTTAAGCACCCGGAAGCTTGACAAGTTAGTGGAAATCTCGAGAGAGTCTCTCGGGGACTGGACTAGCCACGGGTTGTGGTGAACCAGAATACTTCGGTGTGTTCTTTCTTATTTATCGCACTTATTTATTTCCTGCAAATTTTAAATTTCGCAAGTTTACGCTAATTTTTATTATAACGCTATTCACCCCCCCTCTAGCGTTAAGCGTATTATCTAACAAATTTCATAGTCTAAACCCAAACCAAAATTTAGAGAGAAAAGCGTAGAGAAATAGTATTTATTTAATGGACGCACTAAGTGTACTTATATAGGGAATATTAGGGTTAACTAATAACCCTATTGAGCCTTTAAAGCATCCCTTATGGGTGGACTCGATTGTCCTACATCTCACACTCACATATAACGGGATTGCTCATCTAATATAAGAAACATATTCTCATTTTCTCAATCATTCATACAGGGAAGTAGATCGTGCGACCAACATACTGTGAGAGTTAAGTGCTATATATCTGTTAGGAGTATATAACCTCTCGTCGAGTGCAAACCTGCAAGTAGATCATAAAGTATGCAGTACTCTAGATCATACAAATCACATTTGATATAGTCTCAAAATCTCATATATCATTATTTCTTGTATTCACAATCATAACTCATAAGTCATAATTGGTGCACCCGGAATACAAATAATGAGATTCCATCAATGATATTTCTCTTCTCGCGATTCCCTTAACATTAGTATGATTGCTTTTATAGTTCTGCTCCGCTGGACCAAATCTATGTTAATGGTCTTTTGGAAACACACTAAGATAGTTAACATCACACTAAGTATCAAGTATCTGATCAGAGTTTCTAAGGGAACAGAATCTTGAGCTATCATAAAAGCTCTGGGTCTCACACAATAATAAGTTGAGAATGGACTTATGTTAACCCAATTGGTCAACATTAGCAAACACGGTATGAAACATGTGCTATAACATTTTCTCCCTTTTTCCAAGGAACATATGTCTTTATCTCATAAAGAATATTGTACTGATAATATTTAGACACCATAAGTATCTAAATTTGAGTTTTTTGATCTACAATATTATTTTTAACTCGCATCTGGCTCACAAAGTAGACTAGGTGAACGTTTTTCACCCTAATGCCTTATGTCATTGTTTAAGCGACCTTTTGATTTTAAGAAAATAGCTCTCAAATTATCCATATGAAAATTTTGCTTAAAATCATGTCTCATCTCCTCACATCATTAAGATAAGGAGGCGGTTTCCTGTATGAGAAGGCCAACCGCCAACCTCATGTATACTCGATATACTTATATAAAAAATGAACAAAGAATGTACATAATATTCAATAATAAAAATATGTATGTATGTATGTATGTATGTATGTATGTATGTATGTATGTAAATAAACTTTATTGATAATCAAAGAACATCAGTTTGAGAACATGGGAAAATAAATAACAAATAAAGTATCTCAGAGTCTACGCAAGCCTTGAGACCTAGTGTGCCTCACAAACACATCTCTAGACAAAGGCTTGGTCCGTGGCCCTTTTCAATGAAATAATCAAGTTGTTCCATAAAGATATCTTCATCTAGTTCTCCATTGAGAAAGGCAGTCTTTACATCCATATGTATAATTCAAGATCCAGGCTTGCAACAATAGCTAGAACCACGCGAACCAAGGTAAATCTTATAGCAGGCGAGAAAGTCTTTTCGTACACTATTCCTTTCTGATGTATATACTCTTACGCCACCAGTACAGCCTTAAATCTCTCAACTGTGCCATCATCATTGAGCTTAATTTTGAGAACCCATTTGCTCCCAATTGCTTTGCGTCCTTCAGGGAGGTCAACTAGTTCCCAAACTTGTTGGCTCTCATAGACTCCAATTCATCTTTCATTGCTTTTGTCCATTTATCCTTAGAGGACATGAGAGAACCTCTTTTACATTTTTAGGGTCGTTTTCTTTTTGTAGGAGCATCATAAATAGTTCTCCTCCTTCAACATGAAATCGTCGGTGGGAATCTTTTTAAGAGAACTACGTCTTACTTGTGATTCATCATTATTCCCATTTGGATCAATGTTGCTCCCTCTCGGATCAAGATCATTTATCCTGCTCCCACTTGGAACAAGATCAGTGACCATCTCGCTCCCACTTGGAAGAAGATCCATTTGGTTAGTTCCACTAAAAGTAGAAGGAGTACTTTTATTCGCATCTGGTGATGAATGAGGTCTTTGAGAAACTAATTCATCATCTGCTAAAATTCTCCCGCTCGAATTAAGTGATCCTTGTAATTCTTGATCCATTATCTTATATAAGGTTAGGTCTTGACCTACCTCTCCCTTCTTAGGGAATTCATCCTCTAAGAATGTGACATCCCGTATTTCAAATTCAGTTACACTCTCACTGTCTTGCTGACCTATAAACATATAACCCCTTTGAGGTTTCAGGGTATCTTATAAAGATACTTTCTTTCCCCTCGAGCCTAATTTGCCATATTTGTGAGAGGGATCATGTGTATAGGTAGCACAACCCCAAGGTCTTAAATACACTTAGGTCACGTTGTCTTCTAGTCCATAACTCAATAGAGTGGTATTAACTGATTTTGTAGGAGTACAAAGGTAGCAGTAAGCAACGCATCACCCTAATAACTAATTGGGAGGTTAGCTTGTGCCATCATTGACCTAACCATTTCTAGGAGCGTTCCATTTCTTCTCTCCGCAACACCAATTTGTTGTGGAGTATTTGGGATAGTTAACTGATGAACTATTCCCTTTTCACCATATAAATTATTAAACCGAGTTGATAAATATTCACAACCACGATCAGTTTGAAGAACTTTTATCTTCTTGTCTAATTGATTTTCCACTAAGCTTATATAGCTTTTGAAGCAACTTATTGCTTCTAATTAGTGGGAAATCAAATAGACGTAACTGAAACGAGTAAAGTCATCAATAAATGTGATGAAATTACTTGCTCCATGCCTAGACCTAATATTCATAGGTCCATAGATGTCCGAATGGACAAATTGCAAAGGATATTTGGCTCTAGTCTCCTGATCAAATGGTTTTCTTGCAGATTTTTTGGGTACACAATTTTCACAAGTGGATAATTCCACATGTTCAATGCTGGAAAGCAAACCTTGTTTTGCTAACCTTTGCATTCTTTGTTGGCCAATATGACCAAGTCTAGCATGCGATATGTTTACATCACTATCATATTTATGTAAAGAAACAAACATAGAAAAACTAGCATTATTATTAAATAAATCATAATCCAAATCTATATTAATTAAACCTCTGGTCACACGATCAAAACCAAACAAAGTTGAACGAAAAGTCAACTTGGCAGATTGCCATGACAAAAAAAGTCAAATCCTAACTTAAGCAAAATTGAAACTGAAATAACATTCTGGCGAATTGTTGGTGCAAAGAGAATATCGTGTAGTATTAGATCTCGCCCACCGCGTATGACTAATTTTCATGTATCGATTCCTTAAACAACAACTTTATTGTTGTTGCATACATATATCCACCTTTATCCAAGTGGAGCTCATCGAAATTCAACAAAGGCACTGCGTTCCTAGGCTATGTAGTCTGTTGCTCCTGAGTCTACAATCCACAAAGGGTTATATTCAGTTAGAAAAACAGAACTAGAAATACAAAGTTCACTAATTCGAGCATTGTAAAATACCTTTCTAGGAGGCTCAGAGCATTCTCTAGCGTAATGACCCTTCTTGTCACAATTATAACATTTCACTTGGTCAACTTTCACATGTTTGGGATGCTAGTTCTTGCTTTTTTCAGTCTTTGGTCTTTTAACATGCTGAACTTGAGGTGGCACTCTCTTCTTTCCTCAGTTCCTTTTCGTTGAATCATTCTTGGTTTTGGAGGTTGTTGCCATGTGCAACTCAGCTATTGGTTCTGCAGCCTCAAGTTATTCCTCCTCTAACTCAAGGTGTCTCCGGGTATCTTCCAGAGTTGTGATTCGCTCATTATAAGTCAAATACATTTTCATATGATCCCAAGAACTAGGTAAAGAGCCTGTGACAACTTGGATATGTTATTCATCAATCAACACATGACCAACATCTTTTAACTCCCCGATCATATTTGTCATTTTCCTCAGATGAGTTAGATCCCAAGAACTAGGCATTTTTTATATGAGTCAAATTTGATCGTTAAGGATCTCAGCCTTGCAGTGGAATATGTACCAAACCTTTTCCTCAAAGTATTCCAAAGATCCATAGCTCTTTGGTGATCCTTAAACTTCCTTAGAATGTCATTATCTAAGGTGCTCAACAACGTAATGCGAACAATGGAGTTCTTTTTCTTCCAACTGTCATAGGCTTCACGCTCACACCTATGCTGAGCAGTATTGCCTTCCTCAGGCTCATTCATGACATTGTTGATGACCTCCAGAGCCTCTTGCTCCTCTAGAACATATTGGACTTTCAAGCTCCAGATTTCATAATTGTCACCATTGAGTTTCAACCCTTTGTTGAGCTCATCAACAATGTTTTTCGAAGTAGTAGTCAATCTTTAACAAAATAAAAAATTAAATGAGGATCATGTAAAAATGTACGCAAGGCACGATGTTTTAAATGTCTACATATTATGACACTAAGCATCAATTGATTAAGTTATTAATTATAAAGTCGAAAGTTCATTATGTTCCCAATCATCGTCCAAGAATTAAAAAATCATAAAAATTAACCTATTCAATTATCTAACTAAGCGTCTTAATCATGTTCAAGACAACATAATTATCTAATCATTATTTTGCAATCCTATGTAGATCATAAGTTAGCAAATAACTTATATTAGCATGTAAATAAAATTAATATCAAACTAATTAACTATTATTACATGCTATACAAATTCACATAAAATTTACTTTAATGTTAAACTAATTAATATATTATACATGTAAAACAAATTAACAAGTATTGTTAATATTAAACTAATTAATATTGATTCCATGCTAAATAAATTAACATAAAACATATATTAAACTAATTAACAAAAGTAATGTTAAAAATAATTAACATTCCAAGCATGTTAGAAAATTAACAAATAAATATAATGTTAAATAAATTTAAGATTTTAAAGCATGTTAAATAAATTAACAGATACATTTAATATAAACAAATGAATATTCCAAGCAGTTGGGATAATAAAATAATTATATACATAAAAGAATATAAATACCAAATTTATATTCGAAAAATTAGGTCCATATGACCAATTTCATAATCTAAATTTATAATAATAGAACCCTTTTTGTAGTTTTTAATTGGGGCATTTGTATCTATACTCTTTTTTTGTGTCACATTTTAATTTGTGCCCGTTTTGCAAAAAAAAATTGCAAGCGTACTCGCTTTTTCGCATAACTTCAGCACACGGGACTGAAGTAGCAAATGCAATCACACAAAACTTCAGCATTCTAGTAGTCGGGCTGAAGCTTAGCTCTAGAGCTGAAGTTTTTGTGTTGTAACTGGGAAACTTCAGTTCTAGAGAGCTGAAGTTTCTGTGTTATAACTGGAAATTTAGCTTCAGAGCTGAAATTTTTGTGTTGTAACTGAGAAACTTCAGCTCTAGAGCTGAAGTTATTGTCTTTGTAACCCCTTAAGATGCACCATTCGATGTATTCAGACTTGAAAAACCAACAATCACTTTCGTGTAGAATTTTTGTTCTCATGATTGTTCTGCATTTACTTTGTTAGACTATTGAAATAGAGGCATATTGATATTTAGCGTTAATGGGAATTCATTATACTTTAATTATGATATTTTTGCAAAATATGTATAAATGTCTCCATTATTCCTTTGTTTTACTCACCTATACAAACAATTGGAAGAAAAAAAAGGTGCAAACCCACCGGCATGTATAATATATTATGCACTACATTTACCTATGTCAGAGAGTAATATAATAGGCAGGCTAGCTCTAAGGTCGATTTTGTTTGTAATATTTATAGTCCGCGGCTCTGTAGAAGAAGAAAAAAGAAAATGAAGGAGGAGAAAGGAGAGGAGAAAGGGAGCTGAAGTTGTTTAAAAAGTGAATACAAGTTAAAATATTTTAAAAAATGAGTATAGGTTAAATGGAGGCGAACAAATAAGACACTCCATGCAATTTTTACTTTTTAATTAGGCCATGAGCAAAATAAAATGATAAGACAATTTAAAATTGAGCCTTGTCTGATTTTATTAATTCTCCAAAGAAAATAATTCAAAATGGGCCATTAACCTCATCGATTAAACAAGACATTAAAAAATTGGGCCTTTAGCCCAAAATCTTATGTATCTGCCATCACAAAAAGAGGCCCAGAAATCTCTCAAGCCCAATTAAATAGTTCTGTCAACGAACCCAATAAAAAAAGGGATTTTTACATATACATCCCATATAACAAACCTTATAACCATTCATGTTTAAGGTTAGTATTTATTATATTTAAGCATACCATGTTTCAATATATGTACCAAAATTGACTTTTAAGGTTTAATTACCAATGATTTATTAGGGGCTTTATTAGTGGAATAAAATATTTTTGTTATGAAATAGAAGATTCTTACACTTCTATTTAAGGTGAATGTCTTTAATGTATTTAATTAGAGAGATTTTAGAGTCCTATTATTGGTAGCAAGATCTTCCTCCTCCCTATAAATAGAGGTGCTCTCTACCATTGTAATTGACCCCTCTCAACTCAATAAGAAGAACTCTCTCTACTCTTCTCTCTATTGCTATTGTTCTTGTTCTATTGTTCTTGTCTTTTGCTTTAGTTTATAACACGTTATCAGCACGAGACTCTACCGTCTCAAGTACCATTCTCGAAAATCCAAGGTATTTTCCCTCTTCCTAATTTAATTTCGAGTATGTCTGACATTATGAAAAGAAAGTTCGTTGCCCTTGAAATTTCGGGCAAGAACTATATGACATGGGTGTTGGATGCTGAAATCCACCTAGATGCTATGGGTCTCGGAGACACCCTCAAAGATAAAGAAAAAGCATCCACCCAAGATTGTGCGAAGGCCTTGATTTTCTTGCGCCACCACCTTGACGAAGGTTTGAAGATTGAATATCTCACCGTCAAGGATCCACTCGTTTTGTGGAACAGCTTAAAGGAGAGATATGACAACCTGAAGTTGGTCACTCTGCCACAAGCACGATATGATTGGGCCCATCTGAGGCTACAGGATTTTAAGTCCGTTTCTGAATATAATTCTGCTATGTTCAGAATTACTTCTAAACTGAAGCTATGTGGAGATAACATCTCCGATTACGATATGCTTGAGAAAACGTTTACAACGTTTCATGCCTCCAATATGGTACTGCAGCAACAGTACCGAGAGAAAGGCTTTACGAAGTACTCTGAATTGATTTCTCTCTTACTAGTGGCTGAGCGTAATAATGATCTGCTCATGAGAAATCACGAAAATAGACCAACTGGGTCTACACCACTGCCTGAAGTAGATATGGTGCACTCGCATTATGCCAAACATAAAAGGGACCATGATCACGGTCATAAACGGGGTCAAAGCCAAGGACGTGGACAAGGAAGAAATTCCAAAGAAGTCCGTCACCCCCCAAAGAGAGATAATCACCAAAAGCAGAAACGGGGTCCAGAAGATCCTAAGGCAAATAGTTCAGAAACTATATGTTATCGTTGCGGTGGAAATGGGCACTGGTCTAGGACTTGCCGTATACCAAGACACTTGGTTGACCTTTATCAAGC
Source organism: Nicotiana benthamiana (assembly GCA_034376525.1). Lineage (NCBI taxonomy): Eukaryota > Viridiplantae > Streptophyta > Magnoliopsida > Solanales > Solanaceae > Nicotiana > Nicotiana benthamiana. Next base: position 78,823,003 of record CM067341.1, read on the forward strand.
ATCTCGAAAGAGAAAACGCCCTGAAATAAATTTTGTCTCTGACGACAACTTTGACTTCACCCACCTGGATGTGGCAGACTTTTTTGAGCAACCCGAGGGAAAGATAGACCACCTAATCGGTGACGGAACCGTGATGAAAGAAGATGGAGCTGTTTGATTCTACTTGTATTAGTCAATGAATAGATTAATAGTCATTAGCATTAGCTCGTATTAGTTAGTTCATAAAGCAATGTTAGCAGTAGTTCTTTAGAATATCTTCAATATGTTCAAATATCAATAAAACTTTTATTTTCCAGTGGGGGTAATCGACTAGCCTGAAAAACTAGTCGATTATCAACTATTTTCGCATTAAAGTTGAAAAACAATTGATCAACAATCGATTGTCTTTGGCTAACAATCGATTGTCTTGAAACAGTGTGTTCTGGAATTTTTCAAAAATAGCCAACAATCGATTGTCTTTGTCTAACAATCGATTGTCTTGAAACAGTAAGGTCTGGAATTTTTCAAAAATAACAAATAATCGATTGTGTGTGTTTAACAATCGATTGTCTATGTTCCAACAATCGATTGTGTGTTTAATAATCGATTGTCTTATGAAAAACGCTGAAATTTTCAAACTGCATAGTAATTGATTATGGACAACATATCTGATTTTGTTAGTCAACTGTTAGTAGCAGATTTTGAAAATATTATGTGACACAAAAGGATTGAACTTGTTTATTCTTATGTTCGTGTATCTCCTTTTTTGTATGTCAAACTATGGGAAAGCAAAATGGATATCTCACAAAGCGAACTTGGATCAACATCCAACTGTAAAAGTATTTGCCTAGTTGATTCATGTACTACACATACAATACTCAAAGAAAGGAAGTATTTCTCTCAACTGAATATGTGTAAGGCAAACATTACTACAATCTCTGGAAGTAGTAAATTGATTGAAGGCTCCGGAAGAGCTATTGTAACTCTGCCCAAGGGCACGATGTTAATCATAGAGAATGCAATGTTCTCCTCCAAGTCTATGAGAAACTTGTTGAGCTTTAAAGATGTACGCCGGAATGGCTACAATATTGAGACAATGGATGAAGATAATCTTGAATATCTCGTCCTCACTTCAAAGAATGTCTCCGGCCAAAAGAGGGTTATTGAGAAATTCCCGTCTTTATCTTGTGGCCTGTATTGGACAAGAATTAGTGCAATTGAGGCACATTCAACAGTAAATCTAAAGAATACTGAGTCCAATACATTTGTACTTTGGCATGATCGACTGGGTCACCCAGGATCAACCATGATGAGACGGATTATAGAAAGCTCATATGGGCATCCGTTAAAAAATTTCAAAATTCTCTCAAGTAATGAATATCCTTGCACTTCGTGTTATCAAGGCAAGCTGATTATCAGACCATCCCCAACAAAGGTTGGGACTGAGTCACCCCAGTTTCTGGAACGTATACAAGGGGACATTTGTGGACCTATTCACCCACCTAGTGGGTCGTTTAGGTATTTCATGGTCTTGATAGACGCATCCTGTAGATGGTCTCATGTGTGCCTGTTGTCATCTCGCAACCTGGCGTTTGCGAAGTTAATGGCACAAATCATTCGGCTACGAGCACACTTTCCAGATAATCCAATCAAGTCCATTAGACTGGATAATGCTGCTGAGTTTACATCCCAAGCATTTAATGATTATTGCTTATCAATCGGGATAAAAGTTGAACATTCTGTAGCCCATGTTCACACTCAGAACGGTCTTGCAGAATCGTTAATTAAGCGCTTGCAGTTGATTGCAAGGCCATTACTGATGAGAACGAGGCTGCCCACTTCAGTGTGGGGTCATGCCATATTACATGCAGCAATGCTAATTCGTCTCAGGCCGACGAATTACCACAAGTATTCTCCGTTGCAATTGGTTTTGGGTCATGAACCCGATATATCCCATTTAAGGATATTTGGATGTGCCGTATATGTGCCTGTAGCACCGCCATCCCGCACCAAAATGGGTGCGCAAAGAAGGTTAGGAATATATGTTGGGTTTGATTCGCCCTCCATCATTCGCTACCTTGAAACATTGACAGGCGACCTGTTTACTGCACGATTTGCAGACTGTCGATTTGATGAAACACTTTTCCCAAAATTAGGGGGAGAAGTTTGTGAAACCAAACGGGAAATTTTGTGGAAAAATGAATCATTATCTCATCTTGATCCACATACCTCTACTTGTGAGAAAGAGGTACAAAAGATTATCCATTTGCAAAGAATAGCAAATCAAATGCCTGACGCATTTACGGACTTGAAGAGGATAACGAAATCCCACATTCCTGCGGAAAATGTCCCGATCCGTATTGAAGTCCCTATTGGACAATTATCTAGTGTCATATCCAATGAGTCAAATGCACGCCAGAAGCGTGGCAGACCATTAGGTTCCAAAGATCGAAATCCTAGAAAGAGGAAAAAGAACGATATAAATGACACTATGAAAGAATCACATGAGGACGCTCATGATTTGATTAATTCCGAGATTCACGAAGAATCTATTGAGCCTGAAGCTCTTGAAAATACGGAACTACTCCCAAATCCAATTAATATTGAGGCAAATATTAATCGAGTGGATGTTGTGGTAGATAATGTCTTTGCTTATAATGTAGCATCTAACATTATGAAAGAATGTGAGGATCTCGAACCTCAATCTGTGAAAGAATGTCGAGAAAGACATGATTGGCCAAAATGGCAAGTAGCAATTCAATCTGAATTGAATTCGCTGGCAAAACGTGAAGTTTTTGGCCCTATAGTTGAAACACCTAATGGTGTTAAGCCCGTTGGCTACAAGTGGGTCTTTGTACGCAAACGAAATGAGAAAAATGAAGTACAAAGATACAAAGCACGACTTGTTGCACAAGGTTTTTCCCAAAGGCCTGGTGTCGATTATGAAGAGACATATTCGCCTGTAATGGATGCGATAACCTTTCGTTATCTCATAAGTTTTGCTGTCCATGAGAAGCTGGACATGCACTTAATGGATGTCGTTACTGCTTATCTTTATGGCTCACTTGATAACGACATATACATGAGAGTTCCCGAAGGACTCAAGGTGCCAAATGCGCACAATTCCAAATCTCGGGAAATGTTTTCAATCAAATTGCAAAGGTCCTTGTATGGTCTAAAGCAATCAGGACGAATGTGGTATAATCGTCTAAGTGAGTACTTGTTGAAAGAAGGCTATATAAATGATGCCATTTGCCCATGTGTGTTTATAAAGAAAACAACATCGGGATTTGTTGTACTTGCCGTATATGTTGATGACATAAACCTTATTGGAACCCCTGAAGAACTCCAAAAGGCAATTGATTATCTAAAGGATGAATTCGAGATGAAAGATCTCGGTAAGACTAAACTATGTCTTGGTTTGCAAATTGAATATTTGGCAAACGGAATTTTTGTTCATCAATCTACCTATACAGAAAAGGTACTGAAACGGTTTTACATGGATGATGCACATCCGTTAAGTACACCGATGGTTGTTCGTTCACTTGAAGTGAACAAAGATCCATTCCGACCTAAAGAACGGAATGAAGAGATACTTGGTCCTGAAGTACCATATCTTAGCGCAATTGGCGCATTAATGTATCTTGCAAATACTACAAGGCCGGACATTTCTTTTTCAGTTAATGTCTTAGCAAGATTTAGCTCGGCTCCTACGAGGAGACATTGGAATGGGATCAAACACATATTGCGGTACCTAAAGGGGACTACCGATTTGGGCCTATTTTATGGAAAGAATTGCAGCCCGGATCTTGTTGGTTATGCTGATGCTGGATATTTGTCTGACCCACACAAGGCTCGATCTCAAACGGGTTATGTGTTTACCTGTGGAGAAACCGCCATATCTTGGCGATCGACTAAGCAATCAATTGTGGCTACTTCATCTAATCATGCCGAGATAATTGCTATTCATGAAGCAAGTCGGGAGTGTGTGTGGTTAAGGTCGATAATACATCATATCCAAGACAAATGTGGTTTGAAATGTGATAAACTACCCACAACTTTATATGAAGATAATGCAGCATGTATAGCTCAATTGAAGGGAGGATTCATAAAGGGAGATAGAACGAAGCATATTTCACCAAAGTTATTCTTCACACATGACCTTCAGAAGAATGGTGATATCAATGTTCAACAGATTCGTTCAAGCGAAAATATGGCTGATTTGTTCACAAAATCTCTACCAACGTCAACCTTCAAGAAGCTAGTTCACAAGATCGGAATGAGAAGACTTAAGGACATAAATTGATGTTCTTATCAGGGGGAGTTAAGGCGCGTTGCACTCTTTTTCCCTTACAAGGTTTTGTCCCAATTGGGTTTTCCTTGCAAGGTTTTTAACGAGGCAACCAATAGGCGCATATTCAAACATGTGTACTCTTTTTCCTTTCTTTAATTTTTCCCAATGGGTTTTGGTTTTAAGGTTTTATGAGGCACATCATTGAATAGACATTCAAGGGGGAGTGTTATGAAATAGAAGATTCTTACACTTCTATTTAAGGTGAATGTCTTTAATGTATTTAATTAGAGAGATTTTAGAGTCCTATTATTGGTAGCAAGATCTTCCTCCTCCCTATAAATAGAGGTGCTCTCTACCATTGTAATTGACCCCTCTCAACTCAATAAGAAGAACTCTCTCTACTCTTCTCTCTATTGCTATTGTTCTTGTTCTATTGTTCTTGTCTTTTGCTTTAGTTTATAACAATTTTCATATTTTCTTTCCCCACTTTTTTCTCTTTCTTCCACCAGATTTTTAACCTTATTAATTATCTTATTAATTAACCCCACGTTTTTTTGTTAATATTTATCTTTCTTCCACGATTTTTAACCTTTCTCATAATTGTTTCACTCCTCTTTCCGTTTTCTTTGTCCCTTCCGATCGTCTTTATCTTTCTTTCACGATTTTTAACCTTTCTCATAATTGTTTCACTCCTCTTTCCGTTTTCTTTGTCCCTTCCGATCGTCTTTCTTCCTACTCAATTTATGTGCTTGGTTGTATAGTTATAAGGTGAGTATTGCTTTCTTAAATTTCTAATTTTCGGAATTACCGTGTAAAAATTAGTAAAAGTTGAACAAGCAACTTCATTTTGGTACGATTTTGAGGAGCTCAATGTCAAACAGGAGAGTCTTATCAATTAATCCTTGGTTCCTCAGCACAAATGTAGTCAAATGTAGTCAATTGTAGTTAAATATAATTAAGGTTATATGAAGTGTTTCCAGTGAATTTTTAAAATGTAGTCAAATGTAGGTAAATGTAGTTAAGGTTATATGCAGTGTTTCCAGTGAGTTTTTAAAATGTAGTCAAATGTAGTCAATTGTAGTTAAATGTAGTTAAGGTTATATGAAGTGTTTCCAGTGAATTTTTAAAATGTAGTAAAATGTAGGTAAATGTAGTTAATTGCAGTTATTTGTAGTTAATCATGGAAAAATTCACATATATTTGGTACAAAATCAAAGAGTAATTAGGAGCCATAAATACACGAGTTATTTTAGGATACAATTCATTTAACATAGATTTGAGCATTAATAAAAGGCGTTATTTTAGGAGGCAACATCTGGAAAGATTCCGTTTGGTACATATTGTGTAACAAAAACATGGGATATGAGGGTAATAAACAAACAATGCACAATAATGATAGTATGGTTTGTTATATAGGATGTATAGGTAAAAATCCCCATATTTTAAGGGGGACAAACCAATATGCAGACTTTCTGGCGAATGAAGATCACATATATGAAGAAAATCTGATAATCTAGGAATATGCGCTAAAGAAAATCAAATTTCTTAAGTTCCTTTTTCGAAAAATAAGAGGCACATCCAAAATAAAAAATATTTTCTTTCTTCATTAGAAAAAGAGAAAACGAATAAAACTTCAAAACGAAAATCTTCCTTTTAGTTTCAATCAAAAGAAAAGAAATTTTTTGAAGTATTTCTTTAAAAAACAAAAGAAAAATCAAAGATCCAAAGAAAAATACCGTTTGTTCTTTAAAGCATTTTTTATAGAAAATTTCAAGAGAAAAAAAATCAAACCAAAACAGAAAACAAAAAAAAAGAAAAGAAAAGAGATGCTTTCCTTGAACCGTGTGGCTTATGAGTTTTTTAAAGAATTTTCCTTGGTCTTTCAATGTACAAAGGAAAAGAATATGACGAAGAAATTGTATATAAGGAATAATTATTCCTAATATCATTTAGCATTTATTTGGTATAAAATCAAAGAGTAATTAGGAGCCATAAATACATGAGTTATTTTAGGATACAATTCATTTAGTATAGATTTGAGCCTTAATAAAAGACGTTATTTTAGGAGGCAACATCTGGAAAGATTCCGTTTGGTACATATTGTGTAACAAAAACATGGGATATGAGGTTAATAAACAAACAATGCACAATAATGATAGTAAGGTTTGTTATATAGGATATATAGGTAAAAATCCCATAAAAAAATAGCCCAAACTTATGTAGCTCTACATATTTCTTTTTAATAAATTGATATCACAATAGAGAAAGAAACCTAGTAGGCTTCTTCTTCCTTTAACAAATTACCGCCGCCAGCTTTTTCTTCCTTTTTTTTTTAACTCATTTTTCTCTAGGATTTTTAGAAAGAGAGAAGACTAATTTCTCTTCTTCCTCTTTGCCATTCCGTCGCTGCCACCATTACAGCTATTTTAAATAAAGTGAAACCTTTGTTTCTTCTTCTTTTCTTTGCCATGGCCACGAGAGCGCAAAAAGAATATGGATTTCCACCAACGGCGGCGACGGTATTTTGGCGGCTATGGGGACGGGCTGATCAGTAAATATTGTAACAAGAGAAACTGATTTCCCTTCCTTTCTTTAAAAGTAATTTTGATCAGTTTTTTTTTTTTTTTTGGCTTTTCGCTGGATCAGATTCTTAAGAAAAACTGACCAAAAGAATTCCAGATAAAAAACTATCAAAGACTAATAATAATACGTAAATTATTTCATATCAGTAACAAAAATTATTTTCATTCAAAACAATCATTTACTGATTTATTCAAAAATCAACGGTCAGAAATTTATACACTCGTACAAAATTTTATTTAAATCAGCATATAAGACAATTTTAGGCAGCCCAATTGCACATAGAGTATTACAAATAAACAGATACATGGTTCTAGATTCAGAGGATGATTAGAACAGTTCTAATATATTTTCGGATCAGAAAATCAGCATATGACTCTGATATTAATAAATGGACACGTTAATCTAAACACATTAGATAACACATAGATCGTAAAATAAGAACTTACTTGTTCTTCGAGAAGCGGAAACAAAAATGAATTGAATCGTGACTGGAATCACATGAGTGGTTGTCAAGGTGTATTGGAGCAACCCCAATTTTACAATCTAAACCCTCACAGAAATTGAGAGAGACAGAAATTAAGAGAGAGGAGCGTAGAAACATATTGCGGAGTGTTTATTTAATGTACATCCTAAATGTATTTATATAGGGAATATTAGGATTAACTAATAATCCTATTAAGTTTTTAAAGAGCTGGACCCAATTTTCCTACAATATATTATTTATGGTAACTCAAGATTTAAGCACGACAAAAGAGGAGTTGTATTCTTCAATAAGAATGCTCTTTTTTTTTTTTGCATTATATGTTACTATTTCTCTTATCCGCTTACATTCTTATCATTCTTATTTGAAAAAGTAACGTAAATCAGTTAAACAAGTAGGGTTGCTTTGATGGTAAGCAACTCCAACTTCCAATCGAAAGATTGTGAGTTCGAGTCTTCCCAAGAGCAAGGTGGGAAATTCTTGGAGGGAAGGATGCCGGGAGTCTATTTGGAAACAACCTCTCTACCCAAGGGCAGGGGTAAGATCTGCATACATACTATCCTCCCCATACCCTCACTAAGTGGATTTATACTGGGTTATTGTTGTTGTTGTAACGTAAATCAGTTGCTAATGTCCTAATATACATAATTAATTGCTTTGACCTTCAAATCTAGTATTTGGATTAAATAGTTGGTTCATTGTCGGGGTCAAACAATCGTTTATCTTTTTCATTTATATTCATTTTAATTCTCTACATCAAATTATGATTGGAATTAAACAAACAACAGGAAAGCAGTCGAGCGGTGTTGCCCAAAAATTCCCCTACGAATTCAATCTCGAAAAAATTTACCAGTAAGATCTGCTACTCGAAATGAGGAGCAGGCATGTCTAAATGTTTGAAGAATTTCATTGCTCCACAAATTGGTGAAGCATTAGGAGTCTTGACAGGTAATTTAATGGCTAGAAATCCATGTCCACCACCGCAAGTTAATACGGCAACTAAAATTCCAAATTCAGGGCTTGAAAGTTTTAGAAGTAGGAAAGTTTTAAGTAATCTGGAGCAGAAGGCTCAAGTACGCTCGTTAATTTCGATCTACAAAATATAGTTCTAACTTTGTAGAAACAACTCAAGGAATAGAACGAGAAAACATAACATATCTGAGGTATTCCGCCAGTAATTAAAGGCGTGGATATGGATAAATATTTACACCAGCCATGAAAACCTAGTGCATTGCCATTATCGATATCAAAGAAATTAAAAATTCCAGATATATCTAAGTCTGGTGGAACTTCTGATCTACATGATCATGTCACTGCATTCACCACATAAGTCAAGGGAAATGATTTGACCAAGTAGGAGATTGAAACAATGCTAGAGAAAAGTTCAGAGAAGTCTTTACCAAAGGAGTGTTAACATGATACTCTCTTTTACCCGATATTAATTCATTTACTGAACTTTCAGATGCCTTTATCAAAGCAGAATTGTGAGCATAAAAAGTGGAAAACGTGTGGAAGTTATCTTTAAGATACAATAAAGCATTGACTTACTTAGAGAATTTGTGGATCGCTTCTGTTAGATTAATAATTGCGGGGCGAGAATAATATTAGTGTACCTGTCAACGCAGTGAAAGAATTGTTGAATTTACCACCGAAACAATTGCCCTAAATCGAACTTTGAATCACTAGAAAACAAAGTTAATCTTCCACCAATTAGATGCCCTTACTTGTATGTATTTTTTGTTGGGAGAAGAAGCAATTCAGAGAAAATTATTACTGTACGTGGTTCTATAATTCTTCTTCACATAAAATAAGCAGAGAAATAGCAGTTAAAGAAGATAACCCACCACTCACTCCCTTTTTGCACGTTTAGTTTAGTGGGTGTTTGTGGTCTAGTGATAACTTTCCTTAATCTCTCTCCCTTATCTCTCCTAACCGAGTCGGGTAAGCCAACATGGAGCGATCCATGACCCATTATCCAACATCTCCCACTTCGCTCATAGTGTGCTAAACCGATGCCTTTAACAAACTTTTTATATTGGCAAATAGTTGGTGCTACCTGCGAGCACAAAGATCTGTAAAATTTCAAAACCAATTAAAGGTTGTACTAAAGTTCTATGTAGAAATCCAATCACATATGGAAAGGATTCACTACCGGCATGAGGATATTATTACCCGCAATACCCCAAACATCATTTTCTATTGCAGTAGTTACTTATTTGATCCCTCATCCTCAAAAGAGGCAAACTCAAGGTCTGATATAACATTGTATCCACAATTACACCCAATACGGTCATTGTAAGTGTAATGTTGACCTATGAGTGCAAGTTAAATTACTAAATTTCAGTCGTCTTCCCTTTCTACTCGAATCTTTCCATTCCAAATCAACTGCTTTCCTAGACATGCACTGCATTGCCGAATCACTCATGGCTATTAGTAACATGCTAAAGTAGCAATACTAGTTGGCACTTCAAGAAACAGTAAAAGGTAAAAGGGTATTCTAATAAAAGTTAATGTAACTTCTTTGGTATCTCACACAATAGAGAAGCAAAAATTCATTCTTCCATTATCCCATTGATCGATAGCACACGTGGTATGAAACACATGTTACTGTGTTCTCACCTTATATTGGCGCATGTGTCTTATTATTTTAATCATCCAACGCCGTACAGATCTTGGTCTAGACACCTTCAAGTGTCTAACCCGAGTTTATCACTTCAATAATCCTCAAACTATCTTCTTAGAGAAACTTGCATCTGACTTACAAAACAAGTCATAATCGAATATTGAAATTCATAAGTCTGATTAGTTATCAAGATCGACCTTTACAAGTAAATATAACCTCGCATTATCCAAGGTTCTATAAGGTCTCATCTCTTCACGATTCTTAACGTAAAAGGCGATTGCTCGTGTGAAAGAGCCAATCTCGCGACTTGTTCAACACACTTTATCAACAAAATATTCATCACATGCATACGAGATATAGAAAAATTCAAGAGTCAAATATTGATGAGCATAATATAATATTAAATTCATTTTACAATACATAAATATATTCATATCCTTCGCAAACCTTGAACTATAACATACTTCTCAAACAAGTCTCTAGATATCACCTTTGTAAAAGGATCAGCTATCATGCTTCGCGTAGGAATGTACTGTAAAATTATATCTCCACTTGCTACTATGTCTCTTGCAAAGTTATACTTGATGTCAATGTGTTTGGTCTTGCTGTGATACTTTGGATCTTTTTTATATGAAATAGCCACTTGACTATCACAATATAGAGTCATGGATCCCTGAGAGTTCTTTGTAATATCCAAATGCTCAAAGAATCTCTTCAACCAAACAACTTCTTGTACGGCATTCGCACAAGCCGCGAACTCAGCTTCCATCGTGTATAGGTTTGTTTCTTACTTTTCCATGATATAGCACCACCATTAAGTAAGAAAGCATAACCGGACGTTGATTTTCTATAATTCCTATCACCAACCTAATCAGCATCTGTATATCCTCTCAAGTATAAATCATTTCCATTCAAACATAGTGAATAATCTACAATTCCCTTTAGGTATCAGAAAATTCTCTTCACAGCTCTCCAATGATCTCTTCCAGGATTGGATTGATACCTGCTAACCAGACCTACAACATAACAAATGTCTGGGCGAGTACACATCATAACATACATCAAGCTTCCGACATCACTTGAATATGGAACTCGAGACTTGCCTTCCTTTTTATTTTCAGTCTTGGGACACATTTCAAGGCTTAAAGTTTCACTTCTCGCTATAGGTGTATCCATGTATTTGCAACCATTCATGCGAAAATGCTCCAAGATTTTCTTTATATAAGTTTCTTGAGATAGACTCAATAATTTTTTGGAACAGTCTCTTTGGATCTTAACTCCAAGGATATAATCTGCCTCGCCCATATCTTTCATGTCAAATAACTTTGAAAGCCATGGCTTGATAGTTTTTAAATACTCCAAAATATTTCCGGCCAATAAAATATCGTCCATATAAAGAGAAAAAATTACCAACATCCGGTTGGACTTCTTCACATAAACAATGGTGTTCATCGATATGGTGAAATAATATGAGATGACCTCCTTGTGAAATCTCAAATACCATTGCCTTGAAGATTACTTCAGGCCATAAATAGATCTTTTCAATTTACAGACCTTCTTTTCTTGGCCTTTAACGATAAAGCCAACAGGTTGTTCTATGTAGATTTCTTTGTTTAGTTCTCATTAAGAAAAAGCTGTCTTCATGTCCATTTGATGTAATTCCAAATCCAAACGTGCAACAATATCCAAAAGTAAGCGGATTGAGGTAAACTTCACAACTAGTGAAAATGTTTCCTCATAATCTATTCCAGCTTCTTGAGTAAAGCCTTTTACCACCAATTGTACCTTGTATCTTTTTATTGACCAATCCGCTTTGTGTTTAACTTTAAGAACTCATTTGTTCCCTATGGCTCTATGGCCAGGTGGAAGATCAACTAGATCCCAGACTTTGTTGGATTTTATGGTCTCTAATTCTTTTTTCATTATTTTCATCTACTCATCTTTTCCAGGGCTCGATAAAGCCTCAGTCATAGACTTTTGTCATCCATTTTTATAGGAGATACCAAGAAAATATAATCTTCAATTTAATTAGTACGCTTGTGTATATTTTTCCTAGCACTCTTTCATAGTTGAAATTCAGGTTCGTTAGAAGGATTTGGGGATTGAGATTTCCCACACCCACTTCCACTCGGATGAAGAACAAGATCTTGATCAATTTGATTATCAACTGTATCTGAAGACACTTGCTGATATCTGAGTTCAACATTTCATAAAGAGGCTCTCCATTTTTTATCTCGCCCTTCTTTGGAAAACATTTTCCAAAAAAGTGACATCTCGTGATTCAATCTCAGTAACATTTCTATCCTCTAATTCACCAACACATACCTTTTGTGTTCTAAATATCTTATAAAGATACATTTCTTGCCTTTTGGACCTAATTTACCAAACTTGCTAAAAGAATCTTATACGTATACATCATAACCCTAAGGTCTTATATCCTTTAAGTTTAGTTTATGACCAGTACATAGCTCATAAGGAGTTCAAGAAATTGATTTAGAAGACACTTTGTTCAATATGTAAATTGTAGTCAGTATGCATCTCCCCAAAAACAGATATGTAAATTTGCCTACGCCATCATGGACTTTATCATGTCCAGTAGTATTCTATTCCTTCCTTTTGTTAATCCATTTTGTTGAGGTGTGTATGGAATATTTAACTATCTAGTGATTTCCTTTTCATTGAACAATCCTTCAAATTATTTTGAAAGATATTCACGCCCTCTATCGGTTCTTAAGGTCTTAATCCTTTTGTCTAATTGGTTCTCAACTTCATTCACATATTTCTTAAATCTTTCAAGTGCTTCAAATTTATGAGAGATCAGATAGACATAACCAAAGAGTGTGAAATCGTCAATGAACGTAACGAAATATAAAGCACCAGACCTAGCCCTCACATTCATTGCACCACAAATATCAGAATGGATTAATTATAATGAAAAATCAGCTCTTTTAGCCTTTCCAAATGGTTTACGTGTAATCTTTCCGGCAAGAAAATTTCATAAGTTGACATTTCAATTTGAGAGAAAGGACCTAGCTGTCCTTCCTTATCCAATCCATTCATTCGATCCTGCCTTATAAGGACCTAATCTTGCATGCTATATAATACATTAACATCGTCGTTACTAGAATAGCATGCTATAACACAACAATCAACATATATTTAAACGTAATAAGATTACAATCTAACACAATAAAACCATCATAACGATGTCCAAAACCATAAAAAATATTGTCTTGAGTAATTCTAAGACCATTGCGACTAAAGTTGACATTGAAATCTAAATCTAGAAGAACATATACAGATACTAAGTTTCGTTCGAATCTCTGGAACATATAGGACGTCATGCAACATCAAAGATCGGCCACCACACATGTCCACTCTATAAGTGCCTATCCATTTGACTTCAAAATTAGCAATATTTCCCATATATGCACGCTTTGATCTAGGTGGAATGCGAGGAAACTCTATAAACACTTCTCTATCGCAACTCACATGGTCTGTGGTCCCTGAGTCTACAATCCACATAGGATAAAATTCAGTTAGTAAAGCAGTGCTAGAAATATATATATAGCACTACGAGATGCATTTTGAAATGCTACCTTTTTTGGCCCAATGCACTCACAAGCAAAATGCGCTGGAACTTGATAATTGTAACACTTCATCTTGCTCTTGTCTTTCTTCTTGCAGAACCATTTTCCTTTCTTGGAATTTAGGTTGTTTCTTTTCTTGGAGGGTCCTTTTCCGGTCTCCTTACCCTTTCCCTCATTTTTTCAGTTTCTTTTGCGCTAGAAGCTTGATCTCTTTGTACCACTTGATTCTGCCACAAAGGCATTAGGTACATCTTTAGCAGCACCAAGCCGCTCGTCTTCAAGCTCCACATGATGGGCAACATTAGAAAAGTTTTGATGCTATCATTGTGGGTCAAGTTAACCTTCAAATATTCCCAATGGGAAGAGACCGAATCACTGCCTGAATCATCTGCTCATCAGAGTGAACATGGCTAGTACTTTTGAGTTGAGCAATCATATTTGGTATCACACTTAGATGTTGCTTGACACCGTGAGCATGAAATTTTTGTACGTGTCAAACTTGATTGTCAGATGTCGAAGGCAAGTCACCGTCGCACCCCCATATGCCTCTCATAAATGTGCCCACATGGCTATTGCTCACATTCTTGGATGAGATCATCATCAACTGAACTTACAATAATTCCACGAGTAGTAGAATCTTTCTTTTCTCAAACATTGTTAGTTATCAGATCCCTCATGTCTTGGGCAGTGTTACCCTCCTCTGGGTGACTCATTACATGGTTAATACTTTCAAGAGAATCTTGCTCTTCGAATATATACCACATCTTACGACTCCATATATCGTAATTTTTACCATTCAGTTTGTCACCATTGTTCAAATCAGCAATAATACTTTTTGATACCATATCTGTTATTAGAGACAATATTACAAGTTTAACTCATCAATATATACTTAAATTAATTTATGCATGTGATTACACACTCAAGAAAGTTAATTATATTACTAATTCTAAATTTAGTATAGAACGAATGGTCACTACGTTTTCATTCATCATCTATGTCTAAGTATTTTTAATTAGTCTAAAATTACATATTACAAAAAGATATAATAATTAATGTATGTAACTAGGGAGACAAATAACATAATATAAATTTCATTAAAATAAAATACAAAATAACAATTTATATGTTTGCTAAGATATTCATATACCAATCGAACACTAACTCTTGCTCATGTACGCTAAAAGGTACACTAGACCAAACATCATAATAAGTCTGAGTTAAAATTTTATCCCAAGGCTCTCGAAAAGAGTCCGCTAAAATAGCTAATGCTTCTCAATAAGTAATTTCTACGTAATTAGCAAATTCAGCCATTTTTATCTTAAAAAGATGTACATGTTCAAGAACGAAAATATCAGGGCCCATTTTAAATTCCTTAAGCTCCCTAAATTTCTTTTTTTTCCCTTCGTTTAGCCCTTCAATCCCTTAACGCATTTTGCCTCGCTCTTAGGACATTCCTAATGATTTCAAGCTCAAAGTCTGAATCATTATAGAAATAAGTCCTGCAACGGCGTACCCTTCTACGTTGTCCCCTTCCTTGACTTCGAGAACTCCCACTTGGAGTAATTCGAACTTGTCCTTATTCAGTCATATCTGAAAGAGGACCAACGAAACAATAAGAATAACTACAATCACTCAATGTGATAATATATATCATAATAATTTGTAGAAGTATATCAATATTAGGGATATGACTAAACAATTATTAAAAAAAAGATTGTCGTAAGACCAATTCATTAACGATGAAGCCTAACAACAATTCTCTGTTCATATTAGTGGCGGACTACTATCCGAGTAGACCAAAAATAATTGCATCCTTGAAGAATGAAATCAGTGGAGTAAACCGAGTGCACTAAATCGTGTCAAATATTATATCAGATAACTTGATGTGAGTGACAACATATACAAAGTGGAATAATCATAAGCCATCAGGTATTAGACAAACATGAAAACTTTAACAGAAGGTTAGGATTTGAACATCAGGAGGCAAAGGAGTAAATCTTTATGGTCTTTTTTATTCCACATGTAGCAAGAACAGGGATACAAGGACGTGGCTTAAGCTGATTTACAATGTGCCTATCACCAACCATCAAGCGGACAAGCTTGGCGTCCCTCCCCCCCGCCCCCCCCCCCCCCCCCCCTTTTTTTTTTCCAGATACATATATGCCCACAATCAGACCTGGTCAATACATATTCATCATTCGGACCAAAGAAACATCTGATTAAATATATGCCCACAATCACACCCGGTCAATACATCTTAGGCAAAATACATAAATTGCTATCTGATTTATGTCCCGAATTCCTGTTATATATTTTTTGAGAATGAATATTACTTTACATATTTAATTTTTCTAAAGTGTATCTAAGACACACCACTTTTGACAGCTGACGCGCATGTGTTTTATAGAAAAAAGAGGCGAATAAATGTAAAATTTTAGGGTCTAAACCATTATTTAAATGCCACATGTCCTTATTTTTTTTCTTTTCTATTTTTAGTTATTTCATCTCCAAATAATTTGGTCTCTTTTTCACACATCCGCACCTGTTTTCTTCTTCCCCTCGACACCTACTTTGTCATCTCCATTGATTAAACTCTGAAACGCAAAAATAATTTTAGATCTGGGTTCAAGTTCCAAATTAATTAGTCATCTCCTTCAAGTTTAATTATTTTTAGATCTGCTAATGAAATCATTGACTGATTTCTCCATTTGTTTTCATAGTTTTGTTTTTAGATATGCTGATTCTTTCTTTGACTTCAAAATTTTATTTATTTTTCTGAATGGGTATGAAGAAAGGGTTTATAATGTAGGTTTTGCTCTAAAAATCAATAGCGATAGTGGTGGTTGCCATAGTCAATACTTAAAGCACCATGTGAAAGATCTATGTGATATTGGCCATGGCGATAGTGGTGGCTTCCATGGCCAACACTTGATTCATGTGAATATTTTTTTGGGTGGATATTTCCATGGTTGTTGGAGTTTAGAAGAGACTTGGTGGGTATTTCCATGGAGTTTAAAGGAGGCTTGGTGTGGGAGCTTAAAGAAGAGGAGAGATGTGGGGGAGGGGGTGTTATTTTCCGTTCTTTTGTTTTCTTTTAAATATAACAATTGTGGTATAGATTTATTATTTTTCTTTTTTTGTTTCTTGAGTTAGGACATATATTACGACCTTATTGGTGCGTGCTATTACACATATTCTGAAAATCTGGTTAAGAAAAAAGTGATGTCTTAGATATACTTTGAAAAGATTGGATATGTAAAGTAATATTCGTTCTCAAAAAGTGTATAACAGGGATTTGAGCCATAAATCAGATAGCAACTTATGTATTTTGCCTACATCTTATAATGCCAAAAGAATACATATAGGAAGAGAAATAGTAGTTAATGAAGATAATCCACCACTCACCCTTTTTTTGCAGGTTCAGTTTAGCGGGTGTTTGTAGTCTAGTGGTAGCTTCTCTTAACTTCTCATTGAAGCGATCCATGACCCATAATCCAATAGCTTCCAACAGGAAAATAAGCTATTATCGTTCGTACATGATAGCTGGGCGATAATAGCTTTTGCAATGAATTTGAATGATAAGAGCTTAGAGGCGACAAAAAAAGAAAAGTCTTCGTGAATTCTCTCTAACTACATGGAATGATGTCTAAAACCGGTATAATACAAAGCTCCAAAATAAAAGAGGATATAATGGTTCAATCGAAAATTGAAAACAAGCACAAAGATTTAACGGACGATCCTAGTAGGTTGGAGTATGAATGAAGGAGTTAAAAAAACAAATACGAACATTATATGGATCCTTCATGACAGGATCACACTCAAAAATCAGAACCTATATGGTCTAATCAATTGTCAAAGCAAAGAGATACAAGTTTTTCCTCCCATGCTGAAAAAGAAACAAACATGACAAAATACAAAGACTATAATTGCAAACTAGAATTAACAAATTATAACTTTAATGCGAGTACATCAGAGCTAATACATGTATTTGGATCCTAGTAAATGAATTCAAGAATTCTGGTGCGAATTCCACAATGATCATGCACATAAAACAGTAGGTTGCATATTTTTATAGGGAGATGATGATTATTTTTTGAAAAAGAGTTATCTAACTTAATTGTTCAGTGTTTAAGTAAGGAAGCTTACGTGAAAAATAGGAAAAATGAGGAACCACCTAAGCCTCCATTACCGAAAAGATAGTAAATGTCATAACCGAGGGTGATGAAGTTAATAGAGAAACATATACATCGGCAAATAAAGTGTCTGTAATACATGAGAAGCCTATATGACAAACCCTAACAAGGTATAGTGTAACTTTCAATGATGAAGACATTGATGGTTTACTTATACAACACAATGATGCATTGGTAACTACTTTACATGTTTATGATACGAATGTAGAAAGAGCTTTAATTGATCCAGAAAGTTCACAAAATGAACATAGTACCGTCAATATTGTCAAGTTTTCTTCAAAGTGGGAAATAAAGCAAATCAATAGCGATCAACATGCAGCTCGGGAGATAAACTGGATAGTTATTGCTAATGACTTGACTAAAATTGAAGATGATAAATAATAAGTAAAGCATCCAGCTATGGAGGTGAGTGATTCCACGGTATTCATAGAATCAATTATGGAGGCTAAGGCCTAAGGCAAGTATATACAGGAAACTGGATGTAATCATAGAACCTGAGGAAAACAATATCATAGAAACAAAATCGGAGCAGTTAGAAGCTGTTATCCTGTTCGTGAATTGGCCTAAAATAAACGTCAATATTGGATTAAATCTCTGCCCCGAATAAAAAAGTAAGTTATTAAGTTTTTAGGAGCTAGATCTTTTCTATTGCTTGATTGCATTAAGACATGACATTCATTCCACTGTATGTGATGACTCAAAAGCTCAATATAAATCTTTTACACACTCCCGTATACAAAAGAACAGGAAATAATGGTCTTTTCAAAATCAAGTAATAGAACAAGAAGTAAGTAAACACTTGAAAAATCGGATCTATTCGAGAAGTTAAATACTATTGCTTGGCCAACACGATTGTGGTTTCAAAGAAGACGGTAAATAAAGGGTATGTGTAGATAATACATATTTAAATAAAACATGTCCTAAATATTTTTTTATATGAATCTGCACTCCCGCTAAGCAAAATAAAAGAAGAGAAAACGAAGGTCTTTTTTAAAACCAAGTAATAAAAGAAGAGGTAAGTAAACTTTAGAAAATTAAATATATTCAAGAAGTTAAATATCCTGATTGATTAGCTAACACGGTTGTGATTCTTAAAAATAATGGCAATTGGAGAGCATGTATAGATTATACAGTTTGATCAATAAACCATGCACCAAGAATTCTTTTCTTATATTACATATTCCAATTAATCGATTCTACTATTGGACATGAACTCTTGAGTTTTTAGATACATATTCTAGCTATAATCAAATTAAAATAGACTCAAAATAAGAAAAAAACTTCTTTTATTATAGACATGAGGATTTACTGTTACAAGGTCATGTTTGATATGTAGTTCCGGTATTTTTAACCTAAAGAACATGACCTTTGTAGCAATAAGTTTCTTTGAGCGTAATAAAACAAGTTTTTAATTTAAATATACCAAGGTAACCATCTAAAAATCTCAAAGGCTCATATCCAGCAGTAGAATCATTGATCAATATGCGATAAAGAATTTTTATAGGGCATATTTTATTTAAATTGGTATAATCTACATATAATCTTTACTTGCTATTCTCTTTTGGTACCACGGCAGTGTTAGCTAACCAATCAGATATATAATTTTTCGAAGAGATCCAATATTCAAGAGTTTACTTACCTCATTTGATTTTGAAAAAATTTCCGTTTCCTTTACTTTACTTTTGCTTGATGGGAGTGTGCAAAGGATCCACATTGAAATTGTGTATAAATACCCGTCATGTTTGAGTGTGACCAAGCGATGTAGGAACTAAAAAATAAATTAATGATTCCTAAAATAATTTATGGAGACAAAAGAATATCGAAAATGGATTTATTAATACAACTCGGAAACTCTCAAATACAAAAGTATTTCTTACAAACACTCCTTACACAAGCTATTGATCACTCAATACTTGCTTGAAAACTTGATAATAACCAAATGAATTACAAGGTCTATTTATACTAGTTAACCCCTAGTGTGAACAAATAATGTGAAACAAAGAACCAAAAATCTAACACACCATGGCCGGTGCCTAACCTTGGTAGGTGAAGTTTATTTTAAAATCCCATTTTAACAACTAAAACATGTGTTTCAAAAGACATGACCGGTGGTCAATTTTTTTTTGATAAATTATTATTTCAACAACCTCCCTTAATTTATTAAAAATTACCTATACCAAGCATTGACTTCAGATTCTCGAACAATTATGCTCCCAGCGGTTTTGTAAGGATATCCGCTATTTGATTTTCAGATCTGCAGAACTCAAGTTTGATTTCACCATCCTTAACAAGATCCCGTATGTAGTGATACTTAATTCCGGTATGCTTACTCCTGCCATGAAATACCGGATTCCTGGCTAATGCGATTGCTGACCTATTATCACACATAATTCTTGTCGGACCAATCTGCTCGTGTTTCAGCTCTCCAAGCATCCTTCGAAGCCAAACTGCTTGACAAGCCGCATAAGTCGCTGCCATGTACTCTGCTTCTGCTGTAGAAAGAGCAACTACTTGTTGATTCTTTGATAACCATGAAAATACTCATTTCCCAATAAAGAAAGCATAACATGAAGTACTCTTTCGAGTCTCCACATCACATGCCCAATCACTGTCTGTATATCCTACTAGACAGCAGTTGTCAGAGTAGGTATAGAAAATTCCATGATCATGGCTACCTTTAATATACCTCAAAATCCTTTTTGTCGCTTGCAAATGTGACTGATGTCGTGTCTCCATGAATCGACTGGTAATTCCCATGCCATAAACAATATCTGGCCGAGTTGATGACAAATAACGCAGACTCCAACAATGCTTTTGAAATAAGTGGGATCAACCAGCTCACCGCTTCCTTCTTTCTTCATTTCCAGGCTTTCAGCAACTGGAGTTCGGATTGGAGTCGCTGATTCCATCTTGAATTTCTTCAAGACATCATTGGCATATTTCTTTTGCCAAATGAAAATGCCATCTTTACGTTGTTGTACTTCAATGCCCAAGAAGTAAGACATAAGCCCCATGTCTGTCATTTCGAACTGACTAGTCATGGCCTCCCTGAATTCTGCAAACATTGATTCACAATTGCCTGTGAAAATCAAATCATCAACATAAAGACATACAAACATCATGTCGCCATTTACTTTTGACTTGATGTATAATGTATGCTCATAAGGACACTTCTGGAATCCTGCCTGCAACATGTACGTATCAATGCGCGTATACCAAGCTCGTGGTGCCTGTTTCAGTCTGTATAATGCCTTCTTCAATTTGTAGACCTGATTCTCCTGTCCTTTTCTTACAAAACCTGGTGGTTGCTCAACATAGACCTCCCCCTCAAGAAAGCCGTTCAGGAAAGCTGACTTGACATCCATTTGATGGATCTTCCACCTGTTCTGAGCTGCAAGTGCTACTATCATGCGAATAATATACATTCTGGCCACTGGTGCAAAGACTTCATAGTAATCAACAGGCTTTTGCCGATAGCCTTTGATTACCAATCTTGCTTTGAATCGGTCCACCTGACCGGCGGATCGATACTTGGTCTTGTACACCCACTTGACACCGATAGGCTTCTTTCCGGCTGGCAAAGAAGTTAATTCCCATGTGTCATTTTTTTCAATGGAGTGAATTTCTTCATTCATTGCCTTGATCCACCTTTCATTATCAGCAGCATCCTCGAATGAAACTGGATCACAATTTGCAAAAAGACAAAAATTTACCAATGTTTCATCGGTAAAGTCAGGACTGCTGTCATTGTCAGCACATTCTTCATTTCTCCTTATATCAAAATCCTTGAAACGTGGTGGCATGTTTGTTTGTCGACGAGGCCGCTCTTCTCGTTCAAGTTCTTCTTCTGATTGTGAAGATGGAATCTCTACTGCCTGCGGAGATGGAATATCTACTGGCTCCGGAGATGGAATATCTTCTGATGGTTCTGGGGTTAAGACATTTTGCTCATCTGACTCTTCTATTTTCATCAGCACACCTTTTCCAGTGTCATCTTTTCTGCTCCAGTTCCAAGCTCCATCTTCTACGAACTGCACATCTCTGCTTACGATGACTTCTCTACTGACAGGATTATAAAGTCTATAACCCTTAGTCCCTTCGCTGTAGCCAATAAAGATGCACTTTTGACTTTTATCATCCAGCTTCTTCCTACGTTCGTCTGGTACATGGGGATATGCAATACACCCAAATACCCTCAGCAAAGAAACATCAGGTTTGTTGCCACTCCACGCTTCTTGCGGAATCCTCTCGAGCACAGCTTTTGTCGGACACCGATTCAGCGCGAACACTGCACAAGCAACAGCTTCCGCCCAAAATTCCTTTGGTAAGCCTTTCTCCTTCAACATGCTTCGTGCCATCTCAAGATCGTCCTATTCTTTCTTTCTGCCACACCATTTTGCTGCGGTGTATAACTAGCAGTTAACTGACGAAGAATTCCTTGGGACTTGCAGTAATTATGAAATTCGTTAGAGGTAAATTCACCGCCTCTATCGGATCTCATAATCTTCAAGCAATAGCCGTTTTGCTTTTCAACAAAGGCTTTAAACTCTTTAAATTTTCCGAATGCTTCAGATTTTTCACGCAGAAAATAAACCCAAGTTTTTCTTGTAAAATCATCTACGAAAACAAGCATGTACTTTTTGTTTCCAAAAGATTCTACCTCAACTGGGCCACACAGATCCGTGTGTACTAGCTCTAAAGGGTGCTCTGCCCGTATAGATTTCCCTGTTGGAAACGCGTCTCAGTGCTGCTTCCCAAGTAGACATCCTTCGCACGTTCGATCTGGAACATCAATCACTGGTAAACCTGTCACCATCTTCTTTTGCGCCAACAACTTCAAGCCTCTGAAGTGTAAGTGACCAAACCGAAGATGCCATAGCCAATTTCTATCCATTGCCACAGCTTGAAAATTCATTACTCCCTTCGTATTAAGAGTGAGAGCGAACATTCGGTTTTTGGCCATTTCTACATGCGTGATTAACTTGTTGTTCTTGCTACGGATTGTGAGGACTCCGTCTTGGAAAAGAATCTTGTGCCCCTTTTCTGAAAGTTGCCCAATGCTTAATAAGTTCCAGAAAAGCCCAGGTACGAAGAAAACATCGGCGACAGTAACATCCGTACCATCCTTTGACTGGAATTTGATGTCACCCTTACCTTTGACACTCAACTTCGTCTTGTTGCCAAAGTTGACTTCACCACCTTCGTACTCCTCTAGCTTCATAAATAGGTCCTTGCGTCCGCACATATGATTCGAGCAACCGCTATCAAGAAACCAAATATCTGAGTGATTTTTATTTGGTTCTCCAACGTTGCATGCTAGAACCATATTGTCACTTGCCTCTGCAACATGCGCCTGCTGCGTTCGTCCGTGTCGGTTGCCACGCGGACATTTCCTTTTGTAATGCCCAAATTGTTGACATCGGTAACATTTGACTTTGGACTTGTCAATTTTACCAGAATTATTTTTCCAATTTCCTCCACCTTGCCCGCTGCCTTGTCCGCCACCGCGTCCATGTCTGTTGTTGCCTTGACTGCCACCGCGATTTCCTGGGACATAGCTGCTTTGCAAAGCTTGTTCTTGGTTGCTGCTACTCGCCGTCTGGTGCATTCTCTGCTCATGAGAACTTAACGAACCCAACAACTGGTCTGCCGACATAGTTGTTGTATCTTGACCTTCTTCGATTGCAGCTACTACGTAGTCAAATCTTGTGGTCAAAGAGCGTAAGATTTTTTCTACCACCCTCTGCTCGTCCAACGATTCACCATTAGCCCGCAATTGGTTTACGACTGACTGCACACGGTCAAAGTAGCTTGCAACATTTTCCGAGTCCTTCATGCGCAAGAACTCAAAATCTGCACGGAGTGTTTGTAACTGGACCCGCTTCACTCGATCGTCACCTTTATAGGCTTTCTGCAGAATAACCCACGCTTGGTTTGACGTCTCTGCCGCTGATATTTTTTCGAATACCAGTTCATTGACAGCCTGAATGATAGCGTACAATGCCCTCTGGTCCTTTTTCCGAGTTTCAATTAAAGCGCTTTTTCCTCCTTCTTCAACGCCTCGAACGCTTTGGCGTCTGGAACTTCGGTATAGCCATTTTCCACAACTTCCCATAAAGCCTGTGATAGGAAAAATACTTTCAATTGGATCGCCCAATTATTGTAATTTTTACCATTGAGTTTTGGGAGTTGAAACTGAATCGAGTTATTGCCTGACATGACTTCATTTCCTAACACCTCACAAGACTCAAACTAGCTCCGATACCAAATGTAGGAACCAAAAAGTAAATTAATGATTCCCAAATCAATTTATGGAGACAAAAGAATACCGAAAATGAATTTATTAATACAACTCGGGAACTCTCAAATACAAAAGTATTTGTTACAAACACTCCTTACACTCAAGCTATTGATCACTCAATACTTGTTTGAAAACTTGATAATAACCAAATGAATTACAAGGCCTATTTATACTAGTTAACCCCTAGTATGACAAATAATGTGAAACAAAGAACCAAAAATCTAACATACCATGGCCGGTGCCTAACCTTGGTAGGTGAAGTTTATTTTAAAATCCCATTTTAACAACTAAAACATGTGTTTCAAAAGACATGGCCGGTGTTCAATTTTTTTTGATAAATTATTATTTCAACAAGCGAAACAATCAGAGTTGGCTCATAAAATTTTAATTAACTTACATTTTTTCTTCGAGCTGATATTTGATCCGATATAGACTTTTATCTCAGGCCAATTAACGAACACGATAACAACTTCGAGCTCCTCCAATGTTATTTTAATTATATTATTTTCCTCTGGTTCCATGATTACTTCAGGCTTCTCGTATATACTTGCATTAGATTTTGTGATTGATTTTTTTACTCATTCACCTCCACAACTTGATGGTTTAATTGCTATTTATTATCTTCAATTTTAGTCAATTCATTAGAAGTAACTACAATATTGAGTTTATCTCTCGAGCTACACGCTGATTGCCCTTGATTTGTCTTATTCCCATTTTGAAAAAAATCTGATAACTTAATGCAAAATTGAAAGCACAGCAACCATTTTATGAGTTCATGGCCTTTCCAAAAGTATGTTGTAAGTCAAGTTGACTATACGACTTAAAAGGTAGTGTCTTTTATCACTTCTTCTGTGAAAGTTGATATCGTGATCTCTCTTTTCGTAATCACGCTTGAATCGTGAAATCCGCACAAAGATCGAGCCTTTCAATATGCTATTTACATTTCTTTGACTACCCCTAACAGTATAAAATTTATTGATCTACATGTTGGGAATAAATTCCAAAAAATAATATTTACGGTTTTAGTGATAAATACGGACCACTAAATTATGATTAAATCGACAAGCATAAAAATGCAACAAAAAAAAGATATCAAAATTTTTAAGTGGAAAACCTTTCTGAATAAGGAAAAAAATCACGACCCTGAGAGGATCTCTATAGTAAGAAATTTACACCATGTAGTAACAAGTACAAATACTCCAAAAAACACTACAACGCTCAAAAGAAATAATTCTCTTTTGATATTCCCACCTCACTACAATATCGCTCACTCTCTATTTTCTCACAGACTATTTTATTATACTATGTCTGTGAAACCTCACTCTTTCTTTCTTTCTCTTTTGGTGTATCAAAATGAGAGCCGAAGCTCTCCTTTTATAGGCAGAACCTTGCCTACCGTGCTTTATATTTTTCTTCTG
Organism: Nicotiana benthamiana; assembly: GCA_034376525.1. Classification (NCBI taxonomy): domain Eukaryota; kingdom Viridiplantae; phylum Streptophyta; class Magnoliopsida; order Solanales; family Solanaceae; genus Nicotiana; species Nicotiana benthamiana. The sequence continues at coordinate 78,848,468 of CM067341.1, forward strand.
CACGCTTGCTATATGTGATAAATACAGAAGGGAAGCATGGGATGCTAATCAAGGAAGAAAATTTCTTTCTTGATTACGGGATGGACCTCACAAATCTACCCCTCCAGTCTCATTCACCTTAAGGAGGTAACACTCAACCTTTAGCTTGAGTGCATGCCGACCAGTTCTTTGCACATATCAAACTTGTCTCTTGGTACCACCTTGGTCAACATATCTACAGGATTTTCACTCGTGTGAATCTTTTTGACTTAAGTAATTCGTCCTCCACTTGCTCACGAATCCAATGATATCTGACGTTGTTTTGTTTTGCTTTTGCATAGTACATGGAGTTGTTGCTTAGATCTATTGAACTCTGACTGTCGCAATAGACAACATACTCCATCTGTTGCAATTCAAGCTCTTGAAGGTACCGTTTCAACCATCCCATCTCCTTGCCAGCATCAGTAGTGGCAATATACTCCGCTTCAATTGTAGACTGTTGACACACTTCCGCAACCTCGACTGCCATGATATAGCTCCCCCTAAAAAAGTAAACAAATATCCAGTAGTGGATTTTCTATTACCAAGGCCACCTGGCAAATCAGAATCTGCATAGCCCTTTAGAATTAGATTTGATCCTCTAAAACATAAGTATTCATGTAAGCTTCCTCTTAGATATCGGAGTATCCACTTTACAACTTTCTAATGCTCTTTTCCTGAATTTTCGAGAAATCTGCTAACAAATACCGATTGCATGAGCAATATCTGGTCTAGTGCATACCATTGCATACATCAAACTTCCGATGGCAGAGGAATAAGGAATCTTGGTCATTCTCTCTTTTTCCTCCGTTGTTGTAAGACACATCTTCTTGCTCAACTTCTGATGACCAGAAAGGGGTGTGTGGACCAACTTAGCACTTTTTATATTGAAGCGCTCCAGTACACGTTCTATGTACTTCTCCTATGACAAGTAAAGCTTCCTTTCGTTTCTCGAAAGAGTAATTCTCATGCCCAAAATCTGTTTAGCATGACCCAAATCTTTCATTGCAAAATACTTATTCAACTGTTTCTTTAACTAGTCAATCATGGAAGCATTTCTGGCCCAATCAACATATCATCTACATATAGCAAGAGGATGATAAAATCATCATCAGAAAATCTATGTACAAACACACAGTTATCTAAGAAGTCTTCTTGTAGCCTTACTCCCATATAACAGACACAAACTTCTTATACCACTATCTGGGAGTTTGCTTCAATTTGTATAGACTCTTCTTAAGTTTGCATACAATATTTTCTTTATCCTTTACCTTGAATCCTTTAGATTGTTCCATATAGATCTCCTCTTTTAAGTCAGAGTGAAGAAAATCAGTCTTCACGTCCATCTGCTCAATCTCAAAATCAAGATGGTAGTCAAACCAAGAACTGTTCGAATGGAGGACATTTTCATGACATGAGAAAGTATTTCGTCAAAGTCAATGCCTTTCCTTTGACTAAATCCCTTGACAAGCAATCTAGCTTTGTATCTGTGCTTCAAACTATGTTCTTATGCTTTAACTTTGAACACCCACTTGTTCTTCAAAGCTCTCATGCCCTTAGGCAATTTCACCAACTCATAAGTATGATTCTCATGCAGAGATTTCATCTTGTATTGCATGGCTTCAATCTATTTATCCTTGTGCTCATCTTATATGGCCTCCACATAACATTCAGGTTCTCCCCTATCAGTGAGTAATACATACTCATTGGGTGAATAGCACGAGGAAGGAGTACGAGTTCTAGAAGACCTCCCGAGTGGAATATCTGATTCGTCTGTAGCTTCGTGAGTAAGAGCATTTACCTCATCAGCATTAGCATTGTTATCACCATCACCATCAATATGCTAATCTGGAATATGGTTCTGGGCATCACCATCATCATTGAGCACACTAATGCCATCTGTATTTGTACCATGAATTTGATCAAGATTAACTAAACCTTCAGAACTTTGAGTTTTTAGATTCTTCGCTTTGTTAATATCTTCAATGATTTGATCCTCCACGAAGATAAAATCACGGCTTCTCGCGACCTTCTTCTAAATTGGATCATATAACCTGTAGCCAAACTTATCAAGGGCATAACCAATGAAGATGCACTGCTTTGTCTTAGCATTTAATTTTAACCTCTCATCTTTAGGCATATGTACAAAAGCTTTTCAACCAAACACTTTCAAGTGGTCATAGGAAACATCCTTGACATACTAAACTCTATTTGGAACATCACTTTGCAAAGAAACTGCAGAGGATAGATTGATAACATGTGCGACGGTCAACAAAGTCTCACCCCAAAAGGAATTCGGCAACTTTGCTTCAGAAAGCAAATATCTGACTCTTTCTCAAGGTATTGTTCGTCCTTTCTGTTAGACCATTAAGCTAAGGAGTCTTAGAAGGAGTCTTCTGGTGTCTGATACCCTTTTGTTTGCAGTATTTGTCAAACGGGCCATAATATTCACCATCGCTATCAATACGAATACACTTCAACTTCTTTCCAGTTTCTCTTTCAACTGAAGCCTAAAATTGCTTAAAGACACCCAACACTTGGTCTTTAGTCTTCAAGATGTAGACCCAAAGTTTCCTTGAGCAGTCATCAATAAAGGTATCAAACTAAAGGGCACCACCCAAAGTTCTTGTCTTCATTGGACCACATAAATCTGAATGCACCAACTCAAGCAGCTCTGTCTTTCTTGAAGGAGGATGAGACTAAAAAGAAACTCTTTTTTGTTTTCTAGCCAAACATTGCTCACATTTTTTTAATTTTGCACTTTCAAAATTTGACAACAATATCTTCCTGGCCAAAACATTTAGTCCTTTCTCGCTAATGTGGCTAAGCCTCTTATGCCATAACATTAAGAGTTATTACTCTCAAAGACATTCACCATATCAACACAGGTAGAGGCCATAGTCCAGTATTGACCACGATGCTTTCCCCACGAGCACCATTGGTACTGACATATCCCTTATTATCGAAAACACCAGCAGAGATCAAGTGCAAACAAACATCAAGTTCATGTTTTACGTTGTTTAAAACTAGTTTAGTTCCAATACTAGTTTCCAAACAAATTGTTCCAACACCAGCCACCTAGATAGAGTCTCATTACCCACACTCAAAGTTCCAAAGTCACCCTGAGTATAGGATGAGAAAAATTCCTTCCTTGATGTCACATGAGATGCGGCACGACTATCTACAATCCAGCTTGACTCATCACAAGCAATATTTATCAGATCCGCATCAAGGATAGTGACAAGATCTTCTGTAGTAACAGTGGCCACACGGTTTCCATCTTCTTTCTGTTCTTCCTTGTCTCTATTCTCCTTTTTCAAAATCTGGTAGCACTTTTGTGTTCCATTTCTTCCCGAAATGATAACACTTAGTATCTTTAAGTCTAATTCTGGATTTGCTTCTATTATGTTCTCTATCTTGGGAACCCCTGTTCTTGCTTCTTCCTCTAGAGTTTGTCACCAAGACATCTAATAAGGAGGAACCCTGAGATTTCCTTCTCATTTCTTCATTTAAAAGGCTGCTCTTGGCAAGATCCATAGAGATCACACCATCCGGAGCAGAATTTGATAATGAAGTTCTAAGATTTTCCCAAGAATCTGGTAGGGAACCAACTAGAAACAGTCCTTGAATTTCTTCATCAAATTTAATGCCCATAGCAGATAACTATTTCATGATTCCCTGAAAATTATTCAGATGATCTGTCATCGCATAGCCATCTTGGTATTTTAAACCTAATATCTGCTTTATTAGAAACATCTTGTTGTTTCTAGTTTTTCAAGCATACAAACTTTCAAGGTGCTCCCATAGCGTCCGAGCATGTGTTTCCCCAGAAATATGGTTCAAAATATTATCGTCAACCCACTTTCTAATAAATCCGCAAACCTGCTTGTGTAACAAATTCCACTCTTCATCTGATTTATTATTAGGCTTTATAGTGGTGAAGGCAGGTGTAACGACCCGGTCGGTCGTTTTGAGCTTTTGCACTTTGATCGCCAGTTCTTGGGTATAATTTGGACCGTGGTATATTATGACTTATATAAATCATTGGTTTTGGTTTCAGGTTAATCAAAATGAATTTGGAAGAACAATTCTCAGTTTAATGCTTAAAATTTGAACCTTTGACCAAGATTTGACTTGCTTTTCTATGATCTCGGATCAAATTTTTCAGGATTTGGTTAGCTCCGTTAGGTTATTTGGGACATAGGAGCGTGATCGGATTTTTGGAAGTCTATGGAAGGTTTAGGCTTAAATTGGCAAAATTGAGATTTTGGCGTTTTCCGGTTGATAGGCGAGATTATGATATAGGGGTTGGAATAGAAATCTGGAAATTTCAGTAGATTGTTTTTATCATTTATGACGTGTGTGAAAAATTTCAGGTTATTCGATTGTGGTTTGGCTGAGTTTTTGATCAAAAATGGATTTTAGAAGTTCTTGAAATTCTTAGGTTTGAATTTGATGCAAACTGCTGTTTTAATGTTGTTTTGAGCGGTCCGAAGTTTGGAACAAGTTTGAATAATAATATGGGATATGTTGGCGTGTTTGGTTGAGGTCTCGAGGGCCTCGGGTGTGTTTTAGGGTGGTTTCAGATCATTTCAGACTGTTCTGAAATAGCTGAAGCTGGTATCTAGTATTGTTCTTTGGGTCCACGAGGGTCCCCTCGCGTTCGCGAAGAAGGATTAAGTTTCTGGGATTTTGTTCTTCGCGTTCGCGAAGAAGAAGAAATTCTGTTGCGCATGTCTTAGTTCTGAGGCTCGTATCTCTCAATCTACAATGAATTTTGAGATGATTCAAAAATGAAAGTTGTAGTTATTTGGATATTTCCAACAAAAGTTATGGCTATTATACTAGAGGCTGTCCGAGAAGAGTTTGGAAAATGATTTTAGAAATTTTGTTCTTCGCGAACGCAAGAGGGGGACCGCGAACGGGAAGAACAAATTCCTGGGCAGCAGAATAAAGCCCAAACTCGTCTCACTCTTCAATTTTTGGACCAAGGGAGCTCGGGTGAGGCAGTTTTTTGAGAGATTTTCAAGAAAAACATCGGGGTAAGTGTTCTTAACTCAGTTTTGGTTAGATTACCCGAATCCATTGTTATTTTTAACGTATAATTGGTGATTTTAAGTTGGAAAAGTTTGAAAACCCTCTTGGATATATTTGAGGGTCAAAATATTATCAAAAGTTAGTAATTTTGGTATGGTTAGACTCGTGGTTGAATGGGTTTTCTGATTTTATGAGTTTCGTCGGATTTTGAGATGTGGGCCCCATGGGCGATTTTGAGTTAAATTTCGGATTTTGTTGGAAACTTAGTATTTTCATATGTATTTAATTCCTATAATTAGCATTGACCGAATTGAATTAACTGACTAGATTCGACGCGCGTGGAGGTTGATTTGAGGGGCAAAGGCGTCGCGAGCTAGAGATTTAGCCGAATCGAGCTAAGTAATGATTGTAAATAATATCTGGAGGGTCTGAAACCCATGATGTGCACATCGTAGTGCTATATTAAGGTGATACACGCTCCTGATGATGAGTGTGGGGTCGTTTGCTATTGGGGATTATGACTTGGTCTGTCCCCATTGATGCTTTTACTGCGTATTTGATTGAAACTTATGTGCTATCATCATTATTTGGACTGATTTCCATGATTGGTTTTCGTGCCAATTATTTGAACCCTCTGGGGATTTTTATCATTATTTCCCCAATGTTTGACTTACTATTTGAACTCAGTCGTACCGTTTTCCACTATTTTACAACTCAGCCACTTTTACTTGGTTTTGAAACTAAAATGATATATTAAATGATGTTTTGGGCTGAGAACAACTGTTTTACTAATTCCAGAGGCGCTTATATTATTTCTGGACTGAGTATGGCCTAGGGCCAGATGTGAGGATACTATGGGATTGGGATGCACGCCGCAGCGGTGTTATACTGATACTGATATGATGTCGAGCGCATAGATTTGATGCCACGAGATGACTTGATATTGCTCTTGGTCTTATGGGGCCTCTCTCGGAGTCTGCACACCCTCAGTAAGCGCCGTCGACGAGATATATAGATCGGGCTCCGCAGCGATATATGGATCGGGCTGCACACCGTAGTGGTGTTGGTGCTGTTCTATGTATTTAGTTTATTTCATTTGTCTACCATTATCTGTTGGTTGGGCTACTTCATGTGATACCTATCTAATTGCGGGGCATTATTTGTTAATTGAGTGTCTGCGCCCGAGGGTCGAATTTCTATGCTTATCTGCACTATGCATTTTGTATTTATTTGCATAATCATTAAAGAAGTCATTTTCAAAAGAGGTTTAAACTGAAGTAAGATGGTTTCTAAAGATTTCACAGATTCATTACTTTCCTCAAAGGGTTTTACACTGCTCTATACATCATGATGGTTTGTCTTATGTGATTTCTTACTGCTCAGTTATTATTTACCTTGATTACTTTCTGAGTTGGAGTACTCACTTTACTCCCTGCACCTCGTGTGCAGATACATGTATTTGTTCCCCGGTAGCGGATTTTGAGCTGATCGGAGGCTAATTATCAGAGTTTAGTGAGGTGACTGCCAGCGTTCGCAGCACTGCATTTAATCCTTTTGTTTATCAGTTCTATTTTGTTTACTTCAGGCTTTGCAGTTTTATTTATACTCTAATAGATGCTCGTGACTTGTTACACCAGTTTGGGCTATGCCTGGGTTGTATTCCGCACTTAATAAAGAAATCTTTTTCTTAAACTATGTTATTTAATTATGCTAAAACTGTTTACAAATATTAACTATTTTGAATAGGTAAAATGGGTTGGTTGGCTAGCCTTGTCTTCACGAGAGGCGCCATCACGACCGAATCGGGGTTGGGTCGTGACAAGTTGGTATCGGAGCCTAGGTTACTAGGTCTCATGAGTCATGAGTAGGTTTAGTAGAGTTTCGTGGATAGGTACAGAGACATCTGTATTTATCCTCGAGAGGCTGCGGAACCCTTAGGAAAACTTCATACGCTTGAATTGTTATCGTGCGTCCTTGATTCAGCTTGAAAGGTAACTCTTGAAATTCCTTCCATGCGTTCACATACGCGCATGAGCACTCAGTATCAGATGTTCCTTAATAGTTTGTTATTCCCCGATTTAGGGGAGAGATGTGATCTCTTTGAGTTTGATTTTGGGCCAGTCCAGAGGACTTGCGGCCGGATCTTTGCCTATGGCTTGAGCACCAAGGTACTAATTGTGTGAATAAGTGTTTCGAAATTATATGTTCGTATTGTCCCTATTAGTGGGAGTGACGACTGGATAGCTATGTGACGAGTATGTTAATACTGCGAGTTATATACATATGATTTCAAAAATGACGAGAAAAGTCTACTAGAGGATAGAAGAACTATTAGGTGTTTGAATTCCATCATGATTTGAGGTATATCCGCGTGTTATAGGCGTGTGAAGAATCTTTTCATGTTTCCTAGTTGGGAGTGAACTAAATTTCATGTTACGGTATGAGTTCAGACACAGGAAGGTTAAGTGACTGTATAATTTTTGTGATGGTGGAAGGTATACAGAAATGTTAGTTAAAGGCAAAACAGGTGGGTTATATCCTGCAGAGTGTTGTGAAGTGGTGTGATCCTTATGTTATCTGTTAGAAGATCTCATTTACAAGTGAAATATATGTGTTGAAATTTAAAGTTGGGTTGCTTAAGAGAGTGGGCATGACTGTCGCAAGTATGAATGCGAGATTTGCAACAGATTTAAAGTACCAGATGGTCTGTGTTTCACTAGCTTATGAAGGATTGAGTTTAATCTCACTATGGTATTATGGCAACAATATGGTATATGTGTTATGAGTTATTGTGTTTTTAGTCTATAGCTTCGAGCCAAGTAGGGGAGTGTGCTATTGATTAGGCGATTGCACGGTTATGTGCTATGTTATTTCCAGTTTGAGGCATACTGGTGAAACAGTTATGGCTTATGGAGATTGAGACCGAGGATGCCTCGAGTAAAGGAAATTTTTTACAAAGTTTATGTCATGCTTCATATGTGTAAGAGAATCTCAGAATGTCTTGAGTCATTGTTGGTAAAAGATGCTCGGTGCATAGAGCAGGAAGTTGCTTGGTTGTATTGCGATGAGGTTGTATTTAGCAGTTTCTGAAGTTCTAATGAGGCACAAGTTGTTCGCTTCTTTTGATCGAGATAATTGCGGTTTGAGTAGAGTGGATGACTTGCGAGAATGGTTCTAATGTGTTCAAGATTCTACATATAACAATTGGGTATTTTAAAGTTGCATATGTGGTTAGAAACTGAGTTTTCATTGGAAGATGTCAAGCTTGTGGTATTTTCTATAAATTGAGGGATTCTATGTATTAGTATCAGGAAGATAAAGGTAACCGATTTAGATTCGTAGGAAGTCTCTTCAGAGTAAAGTATTTTGAAAGTGGTGCTTTTAGGGGTATATAAGAGAGAATTCAATGGCTTATGAGTCCTATACGGTATGGTTTTGTGCTTGGGTCTCGTGTGGTAAGTCTAGATTGAGAAATGTGATGTTATAGCAAGAAGGAATATCAAGTTGAAGGTAAGTGAGAAGGGGACTCGAATAAATGGGATAGCTTGGTAGTTGCTCGGATCGATATGGTGAGGATATGGTTAGTTCTTTGGATGCATATGGGGTAATGAGTTTATACAGGTGTTTAGCGATAATGCTTTTGGGTTTTAGTGGTTTTCACAACTTGGTTGAGTTAGAAGGATTCTGCCATGACAGTTTAGTTTGTGCAAATGAAATTCGAAGAGTTCTTGATGGCTTGCTGCCATGGTTAGAGATGTATATTTTCTATGAGCATGAGGATCATGTGATGTATAATGTTATTCTTCTAGATGGGATCAATGGGAAGTTCTTGGTTAGTTGAGTACATAGTTGCTTGGCAATACAGAAGAATCTTAGAGTATCTCTCGTGGAATGATTGAGTACTAGAAGTGAGTTACATATGCGAGTGGCGGAATTGGGATCAGCTATGGTGATTTGTTTTCTATATGGAGTTGGAGATTGGAGTTCCTATGTTCAAGCTATATAGTGGTTGTGGTCGCGTGTATCGGCACTGTCTAGTAACTATCAGGGTCTGGAGACCGAGCAGATATTTTGTGCTTAGCATGTTGGATTTGGAAGTGATATTGGGTTCAGACTGGTTGTCTCTGTGTTGTGTCATTCTGGACTATTGCACCAAGGAGGCACTGTTGGTCATGCCAGAAATGTCGCGAATTGAGTGGCAATGTGCAACGAATTATGTCCTAGTAGAGTGGTTTTATATTTTGAAGACCCAGTGGACAACTGGGGAGGATTGTCTTTCTTATTTGGGCCTTCATGATGGATGTTAGTGCGATGGCTTCTACCATTGATTCAGATTCGGTGGTGAGGGATTTTTCGGATGTGTTTCTTGTGGCAGGGCGTGTCACCGACCAAGGTCGTTTATTTCGTATTGATTTGATGTCGTGCAGTGTATCGCATGGCACTGACAGAGCTATAGGAGTTGAAGGAGCAGCTTCAAGTTCCTTGATAGGAGTTTGTTGGCATGCCAATGTGGATGCGTGTTCTAGCCTGAGTCGGCTTGGTTGGCCCCGAATTGTATAGTTGAGGGATGTGTTGATTTGATTGTTATTGAGCTTATTAGAAATCTCGGGAGGTATATAAGTCATCTTTTGGTGTTGCGAGACATTATGGTTTGTTGGTTATGGGCATATATAGTGTTGTTCATTTAGGGTCTCATAGTGGAAGTCGAGCGGGAAGAGCAATTGGTTCCAAATATCAAATTGTGCGTGGTTGTCGATCTCGAGCATAGTGACTTGAGGTGTTCCATATGGAGCTGTGATTGGATAGGATCGTACATTTCATCAAAGCTATCTGGAGATATGACCTTGAGGGCTAGATTCGTGTGTTCTATTTCTATGATATCAGACGGGTTCTTAGTCTTGTGTTGGGAAGGTTCTAGTGAGCTTGAGGGACAACTCTTTCATTAGAGCAATTTTCATGATTTGAGTATGTTCAGACTGTTGCTTATTGGTGCGCGTATTATGCCAGTTGTGTCTTAGGCCTGTATTGATGTGTCATGTCACTAGAGTAGTGTGTTGGATCAAAAGAGATCATTGGGATCATTAATGAATACGAATGGGTTCAATTTCAGTATGTTGGAAGGATAGTATCGAGGTTCGGCTCAGAAAATGGATGTGGTAATTGTCAAGGAGAAGTGGCTTCATGAATGGTTGATCTGAGAAATGGTTATCGCTAACCGCGTGTTTTAGTTATCATTGGCATTATATATATAAGAGTGTTGGAATGGAACTTTAGTTGATAAGAGTTTTTCAACCGGTATTCGGGTGTTGTGTACAATGCTGTGAATGGAAGTTATCGCTTCGTGTGTTTCAGTTATGTGGTATATCATATTATTGCACCCGAGGTTGCAGGCATTTGTTATTATAGCTAGTTCGGGCGTAGTCATAGTATATGTATGAGGTTTTGATCGTATTAATGGTTTTAGAAGTGGAAATGTGGTTCTATAGTTTATGGGCTAGATTGGATTGTGTAATTTGAGTTATAATGTGTTGTCAAACCTATATGAGATAGGGTGACATGGGATCACCCACGGGACACGAATATATGCATGGTAAAGTTATTCAGCGATTGGTTGGCTTTTGGGACAACTCTGGGCACGTTCGAAAATGAACGTATGTTTAAGTGGGGAAAGATATAATGACTAGAACGGTCGTTTTTGAGCTTTTGCACTTTGATTGCCAGTTCTCGGGCATGATTTGGCCCGTGGTGTATTATGACTTACGTAAATCGTTAGTTTTGGTTTCAAGTTAATCAAAATGAATTTGGAAGAATAATTCTCAATTAAAAGCTTAAAATTTGAAAGGTTTCACTTGTTCGTATATGATCTCGGATTAAAATTTTTATGATTTGGTTAGCTCCATTAGGTGATTTGGGACATAGAAGCGTGATCGAGATGCATTTTGGATGTCCATAGAAGGTTTAAGCTTGAATTGGCGAAATTGAGATTTCATCATTTTCTGCTTGATAGGCGAGATTTTGATATAGGGGTCGGAATAGAACTCTGGAAGTTTCAATATATTCCTTGTATCATTTATGCGTGTGCAAAATTTTAGGTCATTCAGATGTGGTTTTGTTGGGTTTTTGATCAAAAATGGAATTTGGAAGTTCTTGAAATTTTTAGGCTTGAATCCAATGCAAATTTGGTGTTTTAACGTTGTTTTGAGTGTTTCGAAGGTTGGAACAAGTTTGAATAATGATATGGATATGTTGGCGTGTTTGGTTGAGGTCCCGAGGGCCTCGGGTGTGTTTTCGGTTGGTTTCGGATCATTTCGGATTGTTTTGAAATAGCTGAAGCCGGTATCTAGTATTGTTCTTCGTGTCCGCGAAGGTCCCCTGGCGTTCGCGAAGAAGGATTTGGTTTCTGGGATTTTGTTCTTCGCGTTCGCGAAGAGAGCCACGCATTCGCGAAAAAGAAGAAATTCTGTTGCGCATGTCTTATTTGGAGGCTCATATCTCTCAATCCATAATGAATTTTGAGATGATTCAAAAATGAAAGTTGTAGAGCTTTAAATCTTGTTTCCAGAAATATATTATAATAGTTATTTGGACATTTTCAGCAGAAGTTATGGCTATTATACTAGAGGCTGTCCAGGAAGAGTTTGGAAAATGATTTTTGGAAATTTTGTTCTTTGCGAACGCGAAGAGCAAATTCAGAGGCAGCAGAATAAAGCCCAAACTCGTCTCAGTCTTCCATATTTGGACCAAGGGAGCTCGGGTTAGGCGATATTTTGAGAGGTTTTAAAGAAAAATATCGGGGTAAGTGTTCTTAACTCAATTTTTTGTTAGATTACCCGAATTGTTGTTTTTAACATATAATTGGTAATTTTAAGTTGGAAAAGTTGGAAAACCCTCTTGGATATATTTGAGGATTTGAGGGTCGAAATATTATCGGAAATTAGTAAGTTTGGTATGGTTAGACTCGTGGTTGAATGGGTTGTCAGATTTTATGAGTTTCGTCGGATTTCGAGATGTGGGCCCCACGGGAAATTTTGAGTTAAATTTTGTATTTTGTTGGAAAATTAGTATTTTCATATGTAATTAATTCCTATTATTAGTATTTACCAAATTGAATTAACTCTGACTAGATTCGACGCGCGTGGATGCCGATATGAGGGGCAAAAGCATCGCGAGCTAGAAATTTAGCCGAATCGAGGCGAGTAATAATTGTAAATAATATCCTGAGGGTTTGAAATCCTGGATGTGCACATTGTAGTGCTATATTGAGGTGATTTACGCGCCAGATGATGAGCGTGGGATCGTTTATTATTGGGGATTGTGAGTTGTTCCGTCCCGATTGATGCTTTTACCGCGTAGTTGATTAAAACATATGTGCTATCATCATTATTTGGACTGATTGCCATGGTTGGGCTTCTTGCCAACTATTTGAACCCTCCAGCGATTCTTATCAGTATTTCATCACTGTTTGACTTACTACTTGAACTCAGTCGTACTGTTTTCCACTATTTTAAAACTCAGCCCCTTTTACTTGGTTTTAAAACTAAAGTGATGTATTAAATGATGTTTTAGGCTGAGAATTACTATTGTACTAGCATCCGAGGGGCTTATATAATTTCTGGACTGAGTATGGTCGAGGTCCAGATGTGAGGATACTATGGGATCGGGCTGCGCGTTGCAGCGGTGTTATACTGATACTATTTGAGGCAGAAGGCCTAGATTTGATTCCACAAGATGGCTTGATATTGTGCTTGGGCCTTAAGGGGCCCCTCTCGAATTCTGCATGCCCCTAGTGAGTGGCGTCGACGAGATATTTGGATCAGGCTGCACGCCGCAACGATATATGGATCGGGTTGTATGCTGGAGCAGTAGTGGTGTTGTTATATGTGTTTACTTTATTTCATTTGTCTGCCATTATCTGTTGGTTGGGCTACTTCATGTGATACCTACCTGATTGCTTAGCATTATCTGTTAATTGAGTGTTTGTGCCCGAGGGCCGAATTTTTGTGCTTATCTGCACTATGTGTTTTACATCATTTGCATAGTCATTAAAAAAGTCATTTTCAGAAAAGGTTTAATCTGAGCTAAGATGGTTTCTAAAGATTTCACAGCTTCATTGCTTTCCTTAAAAGGTTTTACATTGCTCTATACAACATGATGGTTTGTCTTACGTCATTTCTTACTGCTCAGTTATTATTTACCTTTATTACTCACTGAGTTAGAGTACGCACTTTGCTCTCCGCACCTCATGTGCAGATGCAAGTATTTGTTCCCCCGGTTGCGAGGTGACTGCCAGGTGTTCGCAGCACCGCATTTCATCCTTTTGTTTATTAGTTCTATTTTGTTTACTTCAAGCCTTGTAGTTGTATTTATAATCTAATAGATTCTCGTGACTTGTGACACCCTGGTTTGGGCTGTGTTTGGGATGTATTCCACACTTAATAAAAAATCTTGTGCTTAAACTGTGTTATTTGATTATGCTTAAAACTTTTTACAAGCATTAACAATTCTGAAAATGCGAAATGGGTTGGTTGGCTGGCCTTGTCTTCACGAGAGCCTCAATCACGACCGGATCAGGGTTGGGTCGTGACAACAGGTTGATTAATATTCTTGGCATAGAGAAAATATTCCATTTTGCCCTTCCAAATGACATAATTTGAAACATTTAAAGCAATCATTCTACTAGTGTTGGCTTCAACCGTTTATCACAGATACAAATACTATTTATTAGGAGATCAAAGTATTTTTTTATGAGCTGAAAGTTCAGACTATGCTGCAACCACAAAGCGCACTTAGACAGAACCTTGACTCTTCTTGGAAATAAACCCCGAAAGATAGTATTCACGGTGTTAGCGCTAAACGCGGACCACTAAGTTATGGTTAAATCAGCAAGAATAAAAATGCAGCAAAACAAGACACCTAGATTTTTACATCGAAAACCCTTGTGAATAAGGGAAAAAATCACGGCCCCGAGAGAAACAATTCATATCACTATAGTAAGAAATTTACACTGTGTAGTAAAGAGTACAAATATTCCAAAAAACATTACAACACTTAAAATAAATAACCCTCTTTTGATATTTCTATATCACTACAATATCGCTCACTCTTTATTTTTCTCACAGAATATTTTCTTATACCCTGTCTGTGAAACTTCACTCTTTCTTTCTCTCTTTGTTGGTGTATCAAAATAAGAGCCGAAGCTCTTCTTTTATAGGCAGAACCTTGCCTACTGTGGTTTACATTTTTCTTATACATGCCTGCCATATATGACAAATGCAGAAGGGAAATATGAGCTTCTAATCAAGGAAGAAAATTTCTTTCTTGATTTACGGGATGGACCCTACACTACATGGACCAATTAAAACTCTTTTTACATTAGTATTATAAACATATAAAGTATTACTAATGCATCATCATGTGGTATAAGCAAGTCGTCTGCATCTTTGTCTTCAAATGTTATGCTCTCTCCGCTTATAATCTGTTGAATACGTTTTTCTAGTGTTATGGACACCTTAGCAAGTTTCTTTGTTGTTGTAGATATTATTCCATTAATTTTCTCACCTTCGGTTAGGTGGTTCCTCATTTTTGCTATGGTTTATACCAACCACGGAAGTGGAGGATCTCATCAACAATTTCCATAGTTACTGAAAAAAGAAAAGGTTAAACAGTAGCAAAACTAATAAAGGGAAAAAGGGAGAAAGTTGCAAAAGAAAAACTTACGTGCAAAATTCCATTTTTCAGGAAATGAAACATTTTCTTCACCCACTAAACTAACAGTGGGGGCAACAACAAACCTGGTATACCAGCCACGGTCATTGTCATCCTCTCGGCTAACTAGCACTCTCTTACTTCTCGTTACTAAAGTGAAGATGCCATGTCCAAAAAGCTTAGGGGAGTAGAGATGGATTAGATGAAAAAAAGTAAAAGGAAAATTAGTCAACCTTGTTAAGTGCCTTAAACAAGCAACAACCCTCTACTTCCTAGACAAACGTTGAAAAAATGATAGAACTCAATTAACATAATCAGTTGGGGTTTGAAATTCAGGGTAAAGGGATATGTATACACAAAAGAAAATCCGGTCATGTAAAATGTAATTCTTTGGTTTGCTTTAGGAATAATGATAGGGAAGTCAGGTCTCTAATGGCAGTTCCTACGAATAACAGATATTAAACCTTTGGTGATTTGAGAAGGGTAAACTTCAGCACGATCTAAAGCAGACATAAAAGAAGCTTGGTTTCTGATCGATTCTCTATCAGTGTAAAAAGATAGTTTTGAAAGGACAATCTTATCTACTCAAGGCTCACGAACTGGTCCATTATAATCTTTACTTCTAGATTAAGGTCTATGCAAAGAGAACCTCTAGTTCTAGAAGGAGGGGTAGAACTCACTGGAGGTAAAAAAACACCCCTTATAGATGAATACCCTAAATTACACAATCTTCCTCCTCTTCTACTTCTAATAGGAGAGAGAGGAAGTTCATCGACAATAGGGACTCTTCGAGGATTAGGGTTTGAAGAAGACATGGTTGTACGAAAAAGAAGAAAACAAGAATGAGTATTCTAAGATAGGTAACTTTTTATGAGAAATAAAAAACTAAAGCTATATTTATATTTAGAAGCAATTGTCGAAGAAAAAGGTGTAACGATGGAAACTGTCACTTCGTAATTGATGAAGCCGCAAAAAAGCCCTATAAGGTGATGAAGAGTTGCAGATCCAATCGGAGATGTTACATGTCACGAGCATTAAACGAAAGTTGCATATGAAATGTCAGTTCCAGAGGAGGTATAATGGCCGCAAAATTTCCATTTTAATGAGATCCACTTCCCGAATATTTTATTGATGAAAAAATAGCAAGTGGTGGGGACTATATGTATTGGAAAAAATCAATTTAATATATTGAATTAATTATGTGCTGACATGTCATGACATGTGGATCAGTAAAGGAATGACATTTGACGAAGAATAGTTGATGAGACACGAGCTTTAGCGGGCACGAGCAAAGATCCAAGAAAGCCAGAAGGAATGGATGCTCGATCTATCTCTATAATTTGAAAAAGCATCGAAAGAATGAACCTAAATATCAAAAGAGTATAAATACATATTATTGCTAGTTAATGATGATTAATTACAGAAAACTTTATAGAATCTGTATTGAAATATTCATGATTGTCAAATTATAATGTTATATTAAATGTCATTAATTGACCATAATGACTCCATTATGGAAGGAGAGAAATGTGTTATTTAGAAATATCTATAAAATGTGGGGAATGAATATTTGTAAGGACAAAAAAAATGCTATCGAAATATACTGATTCACTTTACATTTTATTCAGCTATTATTTACATCTAAATGTTCCTTTTTCTGTTTGATTATCAGTAACCCGAGTTCTTTTAAAAATAAGCTTTGACCAAAAAACCTATTTTAGTTAAACAACTACTTTGTTAATGACTTTGATTATTGAGTTTTTTGTGAGGATTCATCATGAAATTGGCAAATTTTACACTAGCTGTCAGCCTACCTAAAAGGCCCCGGAATATTTTGCTTAGTAATTTAGGTTTTTGTGATGACAGATAGGTTAATTATAATATTTTATATGCCATTAACATGGAGGGGATCAATTAGATTTGTTAAATAGGTGTATAAACCTTATAATGTGTAATGTGTGGTCTAATGGGAGGCCTAAGTTCAAGTCAAATTGGAAAATCTCATAATAGGCTAAAAATCCAAATGAGTTTGCACAAGTCCCCACTGTGGACGACAATATCTATGTATATAAGGTTTATGTGATGAACAACCTATCAAATAAAAGGTCTTCGAGTCTAGTTAGCAACACTTCAAACCGTTCGTCATTTGGACATTTCTATACAAAGTTATGATCAAATTAACAAAGGCTGGAAAAAATGCGATCCTCTGCCAGATATGAAATCGCAAAAACCATTATGCAGTCCGCATAACCGATCTGTGATAAATAATCTGGTCGTAAATTGGACCTATGTAGCCCAGTTTTCGGCACAGAGTTTCCTGACGCGTTGCGGCTACCATACCCATTTGCGGTCCAGTATGCGACCGCAAACCTGAATTCGGAGGGTTAATCTTCCTATTTTAATAAATAGGCTTAGGGGCTTCATATAAGGTCATTTTCTAGTGATTTTAGAGAGAGGGAAGAACACTATAGAGAGATAAAGAGGGAACCTAGTGTGAGCATGTACGTTTGCCCTACATGAATTATTCCTACAAATTCGAACAAAACTCATTTCTGTCATGTGCTTGCGATATTGTGATAGTTTTCATTAATTGTTTGCATTTTGTTTTGTGCATATTTATTTTATATTAATTAATGGAAAATACAATATAACAATCAAATCTGAAAAATCTGGGCTTGTTTTGATTATTATCTAGCCCAAACGGACCAACAGACCAGGCCCAAAACCACATCTGGTCCAACCCCACCATTTGACTTAATCAATCCCAGCCGTCCATCACCTTCAATCCAGCGGCAGTAAACCCAGGGTGTAACACACACACACACACATGTCCAAGCCTAGACATTGTACCTTGTCCAAAATCGACCAACCCTAATCGCACAGCCGTCCGCCGCTGGCCAAAAATCGTCTCCGTTGGCGGCGATCACCCAAAAGCTTCCAAATTAACACCTCTCCAGCTCCCTAACCTCCTCTTTCCGAATCCGGGCCTGGCTTCTTTTAATTCCTTGTCAATCTTCTCGAATATCCATTTGAAGGAGAGGCTGCTCCCTTGTGCGGAGGCGCCGGCTCCAATGGCCACAAAAATATACCGCTTAACCACCAGACCTCCATCATCCCATATCCATCATCCTTTCCCTTCAAATATCATTCAAGCTCTTTGAATTTTGAATCCCGGATTCAAATTGAAGGTGGATTCGAAACCCAAAGCATGCAAGGCTTCTTCTCCAGTTCCTTAGGCCGAATATCATCGCGTACTAACATTATTTACCTGTTCTTGAACAAAGAACAGGTGATTGATGTTACATCGCGGTCAAATTGGAAGGTCATCTTTGAATCGGAGTGTAGGTCGGTGAGTTTCTTATTTCATCCTTCTCGTTCTTTTCTTTGTATTTGTTCTTGTGTTCACACCCTTCCTTGTGCTTCATCTCTTTTCTTCTGTTTCATTTAATTAAATTATTATTTGAATAAGGTTTTAGCTTAATTGAGTGTTGACTTTACAACTTTTGCCTAGTCATTTTTTTCTAGGGATATTCCGCAGTTTTGTTAGCCTGTGTCAACAAGCATGTTCAGCTTCTAATTTTATTACTGAATTAGGTCCTTTAACGGTTAATTGATCAGCAATAGTTTAAGTTTCTTCAGATATAAAATCGTTCCAACCATGGTGTTATTTGTTAGATACTTGCATAATTTAGTTGGGCAGGTCATGGTTTGGGCTTCAAGTCATTATTGACCCATTTGAAAAGATAGCCAATTTCAATTCCTTAGGCCATTGGGTCCTTTGACCCATTCTGGTTGTGAAAAGTAATAACAGGGTATTGGGAGGGTAGTCTAGGTATTTTGGGGATTTGGAATCTTTCATTACTGCCTGGGAAGCTTCTAGCGAGGGGTTTGAATGAAATTTCAGATGTGAAGCTATATAGATTGGGTAAGAAGTTGAAAATTGGAGGTTAATTAAGCTAAAAAACAAAACAAAAAAGGGACTAAGGGTGCAAAATTAGCTCAGCAGGGCTGCCCTATGGTTGAGTCTATATAATGTACTATTCTTGCCCTTGAGAAGAGAGAGATTTTGAAGAGCTGAAAATCCGGAAAATAAAGGTTGTATACATTTACTGTTTCATAAGCTTAAGAGATTTTAGGAGTTAAAAAAATACAAAAAAAGAGCTGGTTGGGTTTAGAAAGAAAAATAATGTTCCATTGAACTGTTGTATCCTTCTTTGATTTTCGGAGTTTGCTTTTATTTTTTGAAATTATCATCAAATTATTTTGAGCTGAAATGATTTGAAGCTGGAGAAATAGCTATTTTTTGGGGGGTTATGTCATTTGTTGGGTCACCATTCTGGTGGAATTGGGCTGCTGACTTGCTGTTGCTGCAGCCTACTGATCTTCACTCTCCTTTGTTTCCTTTTCTTATCTCAGGTATTATTTAGCACCTATGGACTCCACTTAATGTGTAATTCAAAGTTTCGATTGGAATAAGATGAAGTTTAGTGATGGTTCATTGACTTTGATCTTTATTCCTTCAGTTGTTTGTTTATCAGTATACCACGTTTGGATTTTGTCTAATGCATTTGTCCAAGCATGATTGTAATTGATAATTAGATCATGTTATTTAGTGTAGTAATCTTCTCTTAACTCTGTTTATTAAAGTATGCAATTAGAGTTGGAGTTCCTTTAGCTTAGCCTGTATTACTGCAGTAAATTAGAATGGTTGAGATTGTCGTATTAGAGCATGTTGATTATGAGGAGGCTACTTTGCATTAAAGGTTGAAACTCTTTATGTAATGTGGACATGGACATGATATTCTAGATATCTTAATGATTTCGTTTTTAATTCAGGATCATTTGAAACAAATTCAAAGCATGAAAATGGCTATATGATTAATATGTTTGTTATGTGGATGTGGTTAGATTTGAAATAGCTTGTAGTTAAATTGCAATCAATTTTTCTGTATCCAGTAATTGTAGATTCAATTTGATGATTATTCAATGTTAGATTTACAGGGCTATGGGCCCTTTTGGCCCAATCATTAACATATAGGCTTGTATCTTGGGCCATGGGCCCACTTGGTTTGAAACTTGTCAAATTATTTGACCTTGGGTTGATAATGTGGTCAGAACTAGTCTTTCAAAAGATAAAAGTATGTTTACATTGAATCTACACTTTTTGGGTAATAATGGGTTGCATGGAATGGTTTAAAAGTTTGGGCCAATAGTTGAGCTTTGAAATACAATATTTGGATTTGTACTAAAGTTGGAAGGATTTGAACCCTTTTAGTATATTTGGGCCTCACGTTTATAACTTGGCACTGGGTTCATCAGCAATTAAAATGCAATAGAGAAATGAGCTTGACTTTTGAAGTTACTACCTTCTTTAGTTTGAACTTCAATAAAATCCAGTGTGTCGCCTGGTTTTTCTATCTCTCCATCAAGTTCCGTTAAGAATTTGAGGCGAGCCATTCCAATAACGCAAACAATTATGGCCTTATTGAGTTAGTATAGAAACCTTTAGAACTCTAGGTGTGCCTTGACAATCAAAATTTACAATTGTGTGGCCCTCGTTTTAGTTTTATAACCTAGACATTTAACAAACGATCAACATTCATAGAACATCCTTTAGGGCCGTAAAAATACAATTGTGGTCGCGTATACGTTCGCGTAACATGGCCATAATCCTAAATTAATTCAGAGTAGGCGTTCGCACAACTTCACTCAATCATTTCTTATTAACAAAATAGGTTACAAGCTTTAAATTATTTTTTAGTTCACATAAGCTCATTAAAAACACCTATGGCCTTCCTAGTAATTGCGTAGACTAGATATAAAAGAACTAAATATTTCGTAGAATATCCTTTAGGGCCGTTTAATAATACTAAGTGTGGTTGTGTATATGTCCGCGTAACACAACTACATTTCTAAAAAATCCAAAGCGGAGTATGGAATTCGCGCAACTTCAACCCAAACTCTTCTTATTAATAATTAAGCGTTTAACTATGGACACGTTCGCGTGACATGATTTTTGATGCGTCAAACAGGAGGGTATACGTACGCATAACCGTTTCAAGATAATTTTTTAATTAAAAGCGATAAAATGCGTAAGTACATAGGTTCTAAAATTAGTAGTTAAAAAAATTTAATAAGCCAAGTATAATCAAAGCGACCGTTCTTGAACCACGGAACTCGGGAGTTCCTAACACCTTCTCCCGGATTAACAGAATTCCTTACCCGAATGTATGTGTTCGCAGACTGTATAATTGAGTCAGACTTCCTTTATTCGGGATTTTAAACTGGTAACTTGGGACACCATAAATTATCCCAAGTGGCGACTGTAATTTTTAATTAAAAATGTCATTTCGATTGTCACTTCATGTTGGAAATAACTCCCTTTAGTATACCCTTCCGGGGGGTGTAGGAAAAAGGAGGTGTGACAACTCTGGCGACTCTGCTGGGGAAGGAACCCAGAATCTCTGGTCTAGGGTTCAAGAATTCGAGCTTGTTTTATGATTTTTACTTGGCTTATTATTGTTGATATTATTGTATTCTTTGAACTCTTGTGCTAAATGTTACCTATTTACTGCTTGAATGTATTTGAATTACATATAATTGTCTCCTTACACCACCCCTCAGAGTCTTCTGAAAATGGTGCATACGTTCGCATAGCCCGCTTTTTCTGTAGAAATTATACAAAATAGAGCGAGGCTGGGCAAGTGACAAGGCTGGACAGACTTTAGTGCTCCTGATACGCCGCCTCCTCCTCGGCCCCAGTTGTCCGCTCGGGTACCCCATGACTAGATCAAAACCCCAGGATTTAAACTTAGAAAAACACAGCCTCATGCTGGATCCCTAGTAGGAACTCTTGTTTGCATCACATGCATTGACTTAGGGGACTCAACACAGGGGTTGAGTCCGTCTAGGACAGGTGTACCCAAAATAACAGACCATCATGATGCATCCAATGTGCTATGTGAATATTCGTTTATTTCGGCTTGCATGCTGACCGGCTAAATAAGAAAAGAGTGAGGAAAATCAGAGGAAAACAAGAAAAGGGGAAAAGAGAGAGAAAATGCCAAGAGTGATGTAGGAAAGGAGTAAACCCGGTTCTAAAGAAAACCCAATGCTTGAAAGTACCTCGAAACTCTGCCGAGTTTTTAGATTAATTGAAAAAATATAAAAAAAAGAGAAGAAAAGGGAAAAGAGTTTGTTCGCCAATAAAAAAAAAACAAGTTTTGTTTTCAAAAAATACCTTGTTCTATTTCCCAATGAAAAAAAAGGAAGTTTTGTTTTCAAAAATAGTTTGTTCTAGTTGCCAATGAAAATAAGAAAGAGTCTTATGTTCAAAATTAGTTTGTTTATTTGCCTATGAATTGAAAAACAAAACAAAAAAAAGTCTTGTTAAAAAAGTATTTGTATTTGGCAAACAATATTCCCATCATATATGGGATACATAGGCAACCTACATAAGGTCCGGCCTTATTTTCAAAAATAGAGAAAAAAAGGAGAGAGAAATAAGCCGATTCATAGTCGATAGTGTTTAAACCGTTCTTACCGAGAAGCCTTAGATTATTCTCCCGTTATCGAAGGGATATTTTTGTAAAGATTGGACAAAGTTCAGAAGTGTCACAAAATAAGCCTCCTCGGCCTCAAAATTCATATGGAAATGGGAAAGGGACGTATTTGCAAAGATAGCCATTTGGCTAAAATTGGCATGTCAAGGAGGGAATCACGATTTTTTTAATAAAAAATTAGAAACTTGTTTTCAAAAAGGGGTCATTAGAGTCAACCCTAACCCTACCTTTCTACATGAACGAATGAATATTACCCAGGACCCACCAGAAATGATCAGGGAGTAGGCTCGAGTACATTTGCGCATGTGGTGGAATGATTTGGATCAAGATGGTCAGGAATGGGTAAGAAAACAGTTGGGCGCTCTTATAGACATTTGGGAGAATCAAACCATGGGAGGATTTGATCAAGGCTATGATTACTTTCTAGGACCCCGCTCGTAATATTTTTCGCTTCTCAAACTTTGAGATTACCCCAACTTTGGAGGAGATAGCCGGATACATTCAGTTTGGAGGAGATCTGAGGAAGCGACAACTTATATTTCCAAGGACCCCATTGGTGTACAAGTTTTTTGACATCCTGAATATCAGCAAATAGACAAGTAAAAACCGCGTAAGCAACGGGTGTTGTGATTTCCACTTATTATACTTCAGGGTTGGGCATTCTTCTGGTTTTTAGACATATGAAAAGGGGTTGAGCAACAAATAAGATAAGGGTATTTGGAAACTTCATCGCCGGTTCGAATTTATTGTGGAATTCTTAGGGGTAATGGTTTTACAAAATGAGAAAGGGACAGTGGATATTCGTATGGCTAGAATTGCACAAATATCACCACTATGAAAAATCATACACTTGCCCCATTGGTACTGGCAAATATCTACCGGGGGTTGACTTTATACAAAGACGGGGCTCAGTTCTTCGAAGCTTGCAATATCCTTCTACAAATGTGGATGATCGAGCATCTCCGCCAACATCCCAGATTCTTGAGTTATGGCCCGAGCCCAAATAATTTCATCATCAGTTATGAAGAGAGGGTAAAGGATTACAGCGTGCCAAAGGGGTTTGAGGCATGGGTGTCTCATTTGAAAGCTCTCAAATCAAGTCAAGTTGAATAGTTAATAGGATGGCTCCAGAAGACAGAAGCCATATACATGACTCCTGCTAAGGGCTAATTGAGGATAATGGGTGTGAAAAGTATTCAACCGTATGCACTGTAGAGGGTCTTGAGACAATTGTGATGGTGTCAAGTTGTGCCCCAAGATGAAGATCTAAGTACTCAAGTTATAGAGTTGCACCCAGAAGCCGCACTGCCCGAAGCTTTAGTTCAACATGATTGGAACGGCAGCAAGTATCTTAAAATTGGCACCCAAGTACTAGATGCCGCGAAAGGAGAAATGGATCCACACTATTCTTCTTCATTTGAGAAGAGGTCCTGTATGAACATTGAGCCAGAACCCGAACCTGAAGTTCCCGCCAAAAGACCTCGTGTTCAAGCTTTCAAAGACAAAACCCAAGAAATATTAGCATGGGGAGAAAAGGAAAAAGTGTATCAAGCTGAGATTCATGTCTTGAAATAAAAGCTGAGAAACATGAAATTCAATAATGATCTCGAGGCTCAGGAAGCCTAAGGTGAGAAAAGAAGATTGATCCAAGAAAATGAAGCTCTCACAGCAAAGATCTGAAAAATTAAAATAGTGACAACCCGAGCAGGAGTAGAAAGGATGAGAAGCTCATCTACAATCTTACCCAGAAGGCATTTGATTTTGAGGATGAATTACAAAAGACTGAAAAGGAGTTAGCAAATGCTCGAGCCAAGATAGCCAAGGATGCAGGGGAACGAGCAAGTTTTATCCGTCAGTTGAAAGGGAAATACGACTAGGGGATGGCAAGTATGAAGAAAAAGTTCAAGATCGCTGAAAATGAAATGGCCAAGCAGGGAAGAGATTTTGAAGCCGAAATGGAGCACTATTATTCTGTGATAGCACGGCTAGAAAGGGATTTGCAACACCTTCAAAAACAAAGCCATGCAGCCAAATAAACTGTGGAAGCAAGAACCCGGCAAGTTGGAGATTTATTACGGGAGAAGGGTTGGATCCGTGAAAGGGTCACAGTGATTGCAGATTATATTGTGGTAAAATGCCAATTATGTGAAGACATGACCCAAACCACTTTCTTTGCGGCAGTCATGACGTTTGTCCTGCAGATAATGATAGATTTGGAAATGCTCTAGTTGTATACAAGCCCACAATAAAACCAAACAACACCCCGAGAGCTCCACGAGTGTATAAGGCTTTAATGTACTAGTGATCTTTGCTTGAGTAGGTACTTTTGCGTTGAGTCAGTTAAGTTGTTTTGGAGTCTGTTAGGTCTTTTGAATTGATCTTTTTTAAGCTTGATAGTTTATTTCGAGTTTGTGAGTCTTGAGTCTTTGTAGTCAAGGTGCTCATTTCTTTCAAAAATTTCAAAGAAAAATATAATATTTTGTTTTTTATTTTTTTTCATATACGCTAGAACTACACTCGGTCTAATTCATGCAGGGTCATGATACGTAGGCAATCTACATAGAATTCGACCATAACCAAATAAAAGAAAAAAAAAGAGAAAAGAAACAAAGAGGGGGAGAATAAGAAAGGAAAAGAAGGGAAAGCAAGAATCAAAAAAATGGAAAAACAAGAGGAAAGAGTAAGAGGTTAAAGTTTAGAAACGACATTGCAAATAAAGAAAAGGGAAAGCCGGGATGACGCAAGCAACCTATGCATGTAGTAACCAATAATTGTTTTGGTGCATTCATTCCCAAATATGTGGCCGCTTACATTTCAAAACCTAACCATTAACAAGTTTTGGTGATGTTGTTTCCAGACCAGATAGGTGGTTAGTACTTGTGGCATTCTGGCAACCAACTCTAACAACATGCAGTCTAAGAGCAAGCAGACCATGGCCAATCAGGAAACTGATGTCAGCATCATTGTCCCCTCGAAAGAGGTAGAGAAACTGGAGGTTAATGCCATGAAGGAAGAAATGTACAAACTGAAACACCAAATGCCTGAGATGTATCAGGAATGGGTGAGATGGCATCCACCACCGACCTATTATGCTAATCCAACCTTCATCCCACCACTGGCCCAAGCTCATGACCATTCCACCACTGATCCACCCCCAAGTTTTCCTGTCTACTTTCAGCACCAGGGTACGACCTCTCAAGCACCTCCAGCTCCACTACCCAAAGCCGTTCCTCACTCCTCTCCACCAATTGCTCCCATTTATGTAGCACCTCCTCCTCCCGCAGTCCATAGATCATCAAGTGAGCCCTTACTTCAAGCTCACGACAATCAATGCTGCCCACCAGAACCCGCTTACAAAGCCCATGAACCTTACTCCTACGCTCCCTATTTTGAAATCCCGGCGAGGGTTGAAAAAACAATAAAACATCCTATGCAAGAGGAGGTGCTCAAGAAGGTCAGAAGATTAGAACAATCGTTCCGGGATATGCGAGGATTAGGCGGCCAGGTGAGTGTGGCGTTCAAAGAACTTTGTTTATTCCAAGATATGCAGTTGCCTCTAGCTTTTAAGATGCTTAAATTTGACTTATATGGTGGACATGGTGATCCAGTCGCGCATCTAAGGGGGTTTTTGTAGCAAAATGAGAGGAGCAGGGGGAAAGATGAATTGCTAATGGCGTACTTCAGCCAAAGCTTAAGTAGGTCGCCATTGGAATGGTCCACCCGGTAGGATCACGCTCGTTGGTACACTTGGGATGACCTGGCACAAGCATTCGGTTGTCACTTTACATATAATCTCGAAATTGTCCCAGACCGTCTATAAAAGAAACACAATGAGAGCTTCAGATAATACGGTTTTCTTAGGAGGGAAAAGGCAGCCAGGGTTGACCCCCAATGAAAGAGAGAGAGATGGTGGATTATTTCCTGCAAGCTTCGGAGCCTACACATTTCGGGCATCTGGTGTCGGCAATGGGTAAATCTTTCAACGAGGTAGTTAAAATGGGAAGCATGGTCGAGGAAGGACTCAAGTACAACAAGATCATGAGTTACTCCGGAATCAAAGCAACCACTGAGGCTATCCAGAGCGGGACTGGGGGAACATTCGAAAAGATGAAGAAGGAGGACGTAGAGTCGGGACTTGGTTCAGGCCTCGAGTTCCATCCCATTACGGCCAACCCCGTCCCCACCACCAAACATACCCACACCTTCCATATGGCCCACCACAACATTACTATACACCAGTAGAACCTAGATGCTCAGTCCATCCTGCACAAGCAAGTACCCATGCGCCAGCTCCACCAAGCAACTACCCTCCAAGAGCCTACCAACAACCTCCCAGACTAGCTTTCCTAGCCAACCAAGTTCTAAAAACTAAGAGTGCAAAGGAGGAAAAATTTCACGCCATTGGGAGATTCGTATACCATCTTGTTCCACAGATTGAGGCAACTAGACATGTTGAGGCCAATCGAAGCAAAATTGCCAAATCCTCCCCCGAAAAATCTAGATTATTCTGTTAGATGCGAATACTGTTCTGGTGACCCGAGGCATGATACCGAGAAGTGTTGGTATTTGAAGAATGTTATCTAGTAACTTATTGACTCCCACAGGATCAAAGTGCAAGCTCCAGAGGCACCCAACATTAACCAAAACTCGTTGCCAGCCCATCACGAGACCAATATGATTGAGATAGTGGATAAAGGAGGAGAGCCTAAAAACCCCTCACAAACGGTAATGATGATCAAATCCAGTGAAGTCAAGCCAATTGAGAGTATGATCAGTGAGAAGTAAGTGATCGAGATGAAGGAAATAGACAGCAAACCCGTTGTGGTTCAAGGGAGGTCATCATGCATGGTTGCACCAAAGCAGGAAAAGGAAAAAGTGATAATACACGGGGCAGCTAGGGAACCTGTCATAGTCGTGGAAGGTGCTCACATAGAGCCTGTCATTGTAAACTAGTAATCCAGCCGCCAATCATCAACAGCAAAGCCGTTCCTTGGATATATGAACAAGCAATAATGATGTACAAAGGGAAGGAAGTTAGAGAAGAGGTTTGTGAAGCCCGGGGCTTGACCCGGTCAGGGAGATACTTTGCCCTTGAGGAATTGAGGAAGAGTAGGATCCCTAAGGATAACCCAGAATCGGTGAAGAAAGCTGTATCAGAAGAAGAGGCAGAAGAATTCCCGAAGAAAATGAAAATGCAGGACTACTCCATCATAGAGCAATTAAGTAAAACACCAGCTCAAATCTCCTTACTTTCCTTGTTAATCCATTCAAATGAACACCACCGGGCATTGATGAAGATTTCGAACGAAGCCCATGTCCCTGATAAGATAATAGTGAATCATTTGGAGAAGATTGCAAACAAGATATTTGAGGTAAATCGGGTCACTTTCTCTGACGATGAGCTGCCCATGGAGGGCACTGAGCACAATCGAGCATGTTATTTGACTGTGAAGTGTGAAGATTTTATGATCACCCGGGTTCTAGTTGACAGCAAGTCTAGTACGAATATCTGCCCGCTCTCCATATTGAGCTAGCTGAAGGTGGAAAGTGAAACGATCCACAAGAATAACATTTGTGTTCGGG
This sequence comes from Nicotiana benthamiana, assembly GCA_034376525.1. Lineage (NCBI taxonomy): Eukaryota > Viridiplantae > Streptophyta > Magnoliopsida > Solanales > Solanaceae > Nicotiana > Nicotiana benthamiana. The sequence goes on from CM067341.1 coordinate 78,876,373, forward strand.
GATTTGACGGCGGAGGCAAATACTCAGTGGGAGATATAGTTCTAGAACTGACAATAGGGCCCGTTGAGTTCACCATTGAGTTTCAAGTGCTGGATGTTGTAGCTTCTTATAACCTGTTGTTGGGCAGGCCCACGCAGCCAAGGTAGTACCCTCTACCCTGCACAAGATGGTCAAATTTGAATGGGACAGACAAGAGATTGTAGTACATGGTGAAGACAATCAGTGTGTTTTGGGTGATGCCATCGTACCTTTTGTTGAATATGAAGACAACAAAGGTCCATGGATCTACAGGTATTTGACACGGTGTCAGTTGAGAAGATCCCTGAAGGTGAGGTTGTCACAACTCTAACGATAGCATCCGCGTCAGTCATGGTGGCTTCAGAAATGTTGAAGAATGGTTTCATGCCCGGTAAGGGATTGGGTGCTTCTCTACAAGGCATTGTTCAACCAGTGTCTCTCCCTAAAAATATGGACACTTTCGGTCTAGGGTTCAAGCCTACAACTGCAGAACTAAGATGAGCGTGAAAGTTAAAGCGGAGGGCCTAGGCCCTCCCAAAGCCCATCCAAAGGTTGTCGAGATCGATTGACAAGTCCAGTACTAACAATTGCCCAGTGCCAAAGATTCCTGGTCTGCTGATTGATGCGGATGGAGATTTGGATAAGGGGTTCAAGAGACTATTCAATGAGGTAAATATAGTTGAGATCGGAGAAGGATCGAACAAGGAAGATGTGTAGTTTGTAGGAGCACGTGCAAAGTCAACAACTGGGAAGCCACCCCTCTTCCCACCCGGAGGGAGTCGTGCTAGTCGGTTTTGATTTTTCTTTTATTTTCATCCGTTTGGATGTGTAATCTTTGGTATCTTTCTGATTCTAATGAAATGCAATTTCTTTTCCAGTAGTACATAGTTTCCATTTTTCTTTATTTTTCTTTTCTCTTTTGTGTAGTTATTTTTATGCTGGTTCCACTGATCTGACATGCATAAAGGCTCTTCGTCCCAGTCTTAAAAATTGGTCTCGTTTACAAATAATAATTCAAGAAGTAGAACATGAGGATGAATCAGAGTACTACGAGAAAGGAGCATGGGATGAAATTAGTAAGGAGTTAAGCCACTTTGAGGAGAAGCCCATCCAAACTTGAGCAATACAGAGGCAGTCAATTTAAATGGCCCAGATAATGTTAGAGAAACCAAAATAAGTGTCCATATGGAGTCACAGCTTAGGAAAGAAATAATTGAAGTACTGCTTGAATACAAATACATCTTTTCATGGTCTTATGATGATATGCCTGTATTGAGCACTACCTTGGTGGTTCACAAATTTCCCACCGACCTAGCCTGTCCTCCTGTCAAACAAAAGTTGAGAATGTTTAAAACTGATGTGAGCGTAAAAATCAAAGAGGAAGTGACCAAGCAGTTTGAGGCAAAAGTTATCCGAGTCACATGATATCCCACCTGGTTAGCTAATGTTGTGCTCGTGCCAAAAAAGGATGGTAAAACTAGAGTGTTTGTCGATTATCGTAACCTCAACAAAGAAAGTCCCAAGGACAACTTCCCACTGCCGAACATTCACATATTGATTGAAAATTGTGCAAATAACGAGATTAGATCATTCGTGGATTGTTACGCAAGTTACAACTAGATTTTGATGGATGAAGAAGATGCGGATAAAACAGCATTCATCACACAGTGGGGGACATATTGCTTCAAGGTCATGCCTTTTCATTTGAAAAACGCAGGGGCAGAGGGCATTGGCAACCATTTTCCATGATATGATACATAAGGAAATTGAGGTCTATGTGAATGATATGATTGTAAAGTCCAGAAAGCAATCCGATCATGTCAAAGATCTGAGGAAATTCTTCCAGAGGCTCCATAGGTGCAATCTCAAACTCAACCCTGTAAAATGTGCATTCGGGATTCCCTCAGGGAAGTTGCTAGGGTTCATAGTCAGCCTACGAGGCATTGAACTAGATCCATCAAAGATCAAAGCTATATAGGAAATGCCACCGCTGAGGAACAAAACAGAGGTGATGAGTCTATTGGGGGTATTGAATTACATCAGTCGATTCATTGCTTATGGGAGCCCATCCTTAAGCTATTGAAAAAGGACGTTGCGGTGAAATGGACGGGAGAGTGCTATGAGGCTTTTGATAAGATAAAGGAATATTTGTCGAACCCACCGGTGTTGGTCCCGCAGGAACTAGGAAGACCCCTAATCTTATATTTGACAGTCTTGGACAACTCATTTGGATGCGTGTTGGGTCAGCACGATGTCACCGGGAGAAAAGTGCAGGCCATATACTACCTCAGCAAGAAATTTACGGCCTATTAGGTTTAGTATACTCATCTTGAAAGGATATGTTGTTCCCTGATGTGGGTAGTCCAGAAGATAAAACATTATTTGTCATCATATACCACTTATCTCATCTCACGTCTGGACCCGTTGAAGTACATTTTCTAGAAGCCCATGCCCACAAGGAGGCTCGCAAAATGGCAAATCTTGCTCACCGAGTTTCACATTGTCAATGTGACTAGGACTGCAATAAATTCACAGGCATTGGCGGATCATTTAGCCGAGAATCCGATAGACAAAGAATATGAACCTTTAAATACATACTTTCCGGACGAGAAAGTAATGCATATTTATGAAATGGAACAGGGCGAGAAATCGGGATGGAAATTGTTTTTTGATGGGGCCGCCAACATGAAAGGAGGCGGGATAGGAGCAGTGCTCATTTCTTAAGAAGGGCAACATTACACAGTCACAGCTCACTTCCGCTTCTATTGTACCAACAACATGGCAGAATATGTGGCGTGTATTTTGGGTTTGAGGTTAGCAGCAGACATGGGTGTCCAGGAAGTCTTGGTCTTGGTAGACTCGGACCTTTTGGTACACCAAATTCAAGAGGAGCGGGAAACAAGAGATTTAAAGCTCATACCATACTGGCAGTGCTTGCATGATCTTTGTCAATGATTCCGGTCAATAGAGTTCAGGCACATCCCCAGAATTTACAATGAGGTTGCTGATGCCTTGGCTACTTTGGCGTCAATGTTACATCATCCGGATAAGGCTTATGTTGACCCGATACATATCCAAGTCCATGATCAACATGCTTATTGCAACATGGTGGAAGAAGATCTTGATAGTGAACCTTGGTTCCACAATATCAAAGAATATATCAGGATGGGTGTGTACTCGGTATACGCCACAAGTGACCAAAAGAGAACAATCCGTCGCTTGTCAAGTAGGTTCTTCTTCAGTGGAGGGATATTATACAAAAGAACGCCAGATCTTGGTTAAGATACGTAGATGTCGGGCAGGATACAACCATCATGAATGAGGTGAGCTAGAGTCTGCAGGCCGCACATGAGCGGATATGTTTTGGCATAGAAGATTCTCCGGGCAGGATATTATTGGCTCACCATGGAGAGAGATTATTTAGTTTCGTGCGCAAATGCCATCAATGTCAAGTGCATGGAGACTTGATTCACCCCCAACCATCTGAATTACATACAATGTCTACACCATGGCCTTTTGTTGCTTGGGGCATGGATGTCATCGGGCCCATCGAGCCGAAAGCTTCTAACGGACACAGGTTCATCCTGGTTGCTATTGACTATTTCACCAAACAGGTTGAAGCTAAAACCTTCAAGGCAGTGACTACGAAAGCTGTGGTCGACTTTGTACATGCAAATATCATTTGTCGATTTGGAATCTCGAAGACCCTCATCACTGATAATGGAGCAAATCTCAATAGTCATTTGGTGAAAGAGGTATGTCAGTAGTTCAAGCTTACACATTGAAATTCCACCCCATACCGCTCCAAGTCGAATGGAGCAGCCGAGGCAGCCAATAAGAACATAAAGAAGATACTTCGCAAAATGGTGGAAGGGTCCAGGCAGTGGCATGAGAAGTTACCCTTTGCACTGTTAGGCTATCGCACTACCGTCCGCACTTCGGTAGGGGCAACTCCATATTTGTTGGTATATGGCAAAGAAGCAATAATCTCGGTTGAAGTTGAAATCCCATCTCTTTGGATTGTGGCCGAAGCAGGAGTCGACGATGAAGAATAGGTGTAAGCACGTGATTTTTGCCTCGCTCAAAATGTTCCTATAAAGTTCATAAAAATTAGGATTTTTCTTTTATTATTTGAATTTTTAGGAATTAATTGCATAATTTTGTTTATTTGCATTTTTTCTTTTATTATTTGAATTTTTAGGAATTAATTGCGTGATTTTGTGTTTATTTGCATTTTCCTTTTATTATTTGAATTTTTTAGAAATTAATTGCATGATTTTGTGTTTATTTTCATGTTATGCATTTTTAATTAATATAATTCACAAAAATAGAAAAATTGCATGTTTGCATTTAGGACTTAATTTTTACATTTTTTCTCTTTTGGATTATTAGTTAATTAATATTTAAAATAACAAAAAAAATGGTTATTCTTACATTTGTTTAATTTTCTTTTGAAATTTAGAATTTAGATTAATTTATAGGTTAATTGATTTATTTTTTAGAAGTTAAATATGTTTTGGCTTATTTTTATTTTTTGTTAGTAAAATCTAAAAATATAACAAAAATATAAAGAAGAACATATTAATTAACTCCTTTCGAATTTTGGAAAGTATTGCATATTTTAGTTCAAGGAGATCTTTAGTACCGATAATACCACAAGTATCGATATTATTGTTCACAATGCACTGTATACTTGGTACGGAGTCCGATCTCGGCCCGATCGGCTAAGACACAATATTTAAAGGTGTAACTACAACCACATTTTTTGTATCACAGTTTCCAACACAAAATTACCACCATGTGTGTGGCATGATGTCCAATCTAGGCCCGATCAATTAAGCCGTCTTACACAATGCCATGTGGTTCGACGTATCCATATTTACCCTTAATCTCACCCCAATATTCCACAATGCACCCTACATCGGCACATGTAGTTTCGGGTTTAGGTTATTTCAACCTACCCTTCATCTGTGCCTATCGGTCTCCCAAAAATATTATCATATAAGTACTTTTACTATATGGATTTGCACACAAAAGTAACACATATACACATATAGGAATGAAATCAACTCAGATTCCTTCACGGTGTAAAAGTATTTATTAACATTTCCAACCCCTCACAATAGCAATATTTTCCTTGACTCTTTGGGCCTTTCACAAGTTTCTCTATTCATGGCACTATGACCGCGTTTCACATTCCATGCTTTCACTTGTTTTAAATTTCAAGGATCATCACTAATAACCAACATATAACATATTTCAGAAATAATATGTCTCAAGTTCATTAGCAAATGAAACTACAAACACAAACATAACCAATTCAGTTAATTCCTTAATCCATATTTCATTTCCATCATTTATTTCATAATTCTTGGCACTTGGGCTCATGTTACATTCAGAGACTTTTCCCCTTTTTATTCGTTCAATAACATCGTCTTTCATATTAACGGGAACCAACACGTAATGAATTGCACACATAATAGAAGAATCATGTAGGATCATAATTCATGTTTTCAAGTAGCATTGAGATATGGTAACACATTGTATAATTAGGGAACATAAACTTTTCGACATATCACATTAAGTAATCAATTCCATCTTATCAAGCAAGGGACTCGTACTAAGTATTCAAACACCAATGATTTGACTCTAAGAAGAATGGAGGAGCTATACATACCTCAAAAAGCTTTTAGGAATATTTCACATTTTTGAAGTTATCTTTATCGTTTATCATCGGCTAAACACACTCAATCATGACATTTAGTACACATATAGACGTCTAGGAGTAATAAATTCATCGAGTCTTCCTCAACCAAATAGGTATGCTAGTCTTCACTTAAATTAAGACTCGGAGTCATATCATTTTAATATTGAATCCATATATTAAACATCAATATTTTTATATAAGGCTCATTCGGAATAGTCAAGCTTTACGAGTTTATTCGGTATGACCCAGAGGGTGGAAATTAAGAATTTTAATCCGATTATACCTAAGCTTATAGAATCATTACAGAATTCTATTTTTTTTAGAGGTAAAGTTTAGCCAACATACCTCGTTGAGCTTTCCTTAAGTTACAACAATGCCTTGATACTTCTAGCAATAATAATCTTTAGGAGGATAGCAAAAATTGATTAATAATTAGGAAGACCGTGTGGTGCAACTCTCTTAGGGATTTCATCGAACACCTAACTTGTGAAATATACTTCAAGGTCATATACTTGAAACCCCTTCTTTCCTCAACTAATATCAACAAGAAACTACCCAAGAATAGTTAAAAGTTCCACATACTACAACCTAGGGTACATGCATGGCTTATTCCTAACCTTACCGTATATATGAACTCTTAACCTCTTGCATTAAAGCTCTAGGAGTAGGACTTACCCGGATGGATGATAATTTAGTGGCTTGCTTCCTTGATTCTCAAAAATTTGAACAAGATTAGGTGATTTAGAGTGCTAGGTTCCCTATTTCTCTCTCTATATTGTTCTTCCCTCTCTCTAAAATCAGTAGAAAATGATCCCAAATAAATCCTCTAAGCCTATTTATGAAACTGGGATCGGGTCATGAAAATAGGAAGATTAACCCTCCAAATTCAAGTTTGCGGTCGCATAATGGACCGTAAAATGGGTATGCTGGCCACAAACGCGTCGCAAAACTCGGTGCCCAAAAGTGGGCTACAATGCTCCAATTTGCGACCAGACTTGCGATCCCAGATCGGTTATGCGGACCGCATATCTTACATAGGATAATATTTTTTCCAGACTTTGATAATTTGATCATAACTTTGTGTAGGATGTCCAAATGACGAACGGTTTGAAGCTTTAGAAACTAGACTTGAAGACCTTTCATTTGATAGATTGTTCATCACATAAAATATTATATATATATATATATATATATATATATATATATATATATATATATATATATATATATATATATATATATATATATATATATATATACGATCGTCCAAAGTGGGGACTTGTGCAAACGCATTTGGAATTTTAGCCTATTATGAGATTTTTCAATTTGACTTGGACCTAGGCCTCCCATACGACAACACATTACACATTATAAGGCTTATGCACCTATTTAATGAATATAATTGATCCCAATCATGTTAATAGTATATAAAATATTATAATTAGCCTACCCGGCATCACGAAATCATAAATTACTTAGCAAAATATTTTGGGGTCTTACATTCTCCCCCCTTAGGATTATTCGTCCTCGAATGAGGGGTAGATTCTGCCCTAAATCTTAACATAATATCTCTTTAACCTATCTCAAGTCCCTAATCCGCCCTAAAAATACATCCACAGCTCGATAAAGCACCATAATATACATATCAATAACACGAGCCTCAACATTACAAGCACTACATTATCACAATGATACTTGGACATGGACTACACATGTTTAAATCATAACACATAGATGGTACCTTTCAAATCAAAGCCAATTGATATACAATCAAGAGAAAATATTTATTTCTACAACACTCTCGTCCTTCAATGTGGCCTGTTACACCTACAAACTTTTCCAGAAAACGTTCGCTAATGAAATTATGACCCCCAAACTTACCTTAAAAGGAGGACAAGTAGACACTCTTTATAAGCCAACTATCCATTACCTCCACCTTCAGTAATTTCCACCGGAATGATGCACAAGGGATTTCCTACTACATTCTTAGACATAGACATATGAAAACACAGAATACATGGAGAACAATGATGGGGAAATATCATACTCATAGCACGACCTAATGTGAAATGCACTTATGCAACATTCATTATCAACTCACATAACATCTGCATGGGAAAAAATTGGGAATAACATGTTCGCCCTTCTAAATTCTAATTCTTTATGCGAACACTCACACTAAACCTTTGATGACTTTCAACGATTACACTAAGATGTGCTATCCTGAACTGACCATAAAAACTACCTATCGAATATATGTGATCATATGGGGATGTTTCCTTTTTGACATGTTTGAACCTTTAATACCCAATAGGCTTAATTCAATGAGGAGCAACAAAGTTCAAGACCTGGCTGGAATTATTCAGGAACCCACTGACGTGCTGAGTATATTATTTCACGAGGTTATATGCTATGGGACACAAAGATTACTACTAACAATGTTGACATGGTTAACCATTGTGACGAAATCAATTATCAGACAAATGAAGCACGTAGGTAACTAAAGATACGACAACTTGTCTCCTCAGTCAATATGCTATGGTATGTGTAGAAACTGGGATGAAATCATGTATCAGTTAGAGGGGTTCTAATGGTTTACATAATGCTCCGGGGAGAAAGACAAATAAAACTCCTATTCACCCAAGAGGGTGGGAATACCAAGGGTAGCAAAACTCCCCGCACATGATAATGACATACTCAATGATTCCAGAAGTCGGGTGTGTAAAGACAAACAAACCCAATGAGATAATATGAAGTAATCATAGAAGGTTTGCAGATGTTCATGATAAGTTCTGCAAGGATTTTTACTTGAGAAGTACCCAGATGCTAATGAAAGAAAGGACAATATGAGAAGTAGGCGTTATGCTATAATACCCCTAAAGGTGCATTTAGTCTTGACAGAGAGCCTATTAATGGTCCTTTTGAGAAATGAAGTGTTACAGTGACACAGGCACATAGAAGAACACGTTCTATCATGGTTATCTAACAAGTGTTAGGAGACTAGCCCAATGAATTAATTGACTAAGGAACACAATTAACATATGTGGTGGAGGTATATGTAGAAGATAACCGTTTGATACGAGCTGGACATGCTTCTGCTATATCAACTCCTTGACTGCAATACACAACCACGTCACGGGCAACCAGAATACTACGAACAAAGTGAGCTTCTTACTGAGGAATGATCTTAGTGGACATGAAAGTCATATTGAGATGAGAAAACAAAAGATCTTCATGGGACAGAATTGTAAAAATATCAAATTTGTCAAAAATTCTATATAGAAAAGCGACCATTTCATTTCACACGTACACATATGATAAGAGGTGGGATATGCTCTCATGTTACTAGACAATGAAAAGGTTTCGTGATGACACTCGCAAAAGGGTAGAGTTACTATTCAAATCATAGAAGCCAGATACACCAGTGAGAAAAGAGTGACTCGATAAGGATCGCAACACTAGGATTATTTACATAGAACATGGCACCACATAGCTAAATTTTATGACGGTACATGTATAGGAACAAGCGAGAAGATGTTCTCCATTTAAAGAATAATTCTCTGTGAGGAATTCATCAGGAATATTCCCTAGTTGAGAATTTAGGAAAAGCAAATGGGAAGTATAAATTCTAGAGTTATTATTCAATTCAAGGACATAATTATATAACTTTATTCCACAAAAAGTTGTAAATAAGAGAATTTGTGATAGAGTGGATTTACAAATAATACGCCCAATTCAAAGAGTATGTCCATGTAATGTTTGGTAATTTAGATTCTTATTAAGGCCATATCTATGCAGGCTACCAATACAAGTGTATGTATATAATAAAGGAAAGTATAATAATCTTGTTGAGATTTCCTTAAGTTACAACAATGCCCCGATACTTCTAGCAATAATAATCAATACGAGGATAGTAAAAATTGTTTAATAATTAGGAATACCCCATGGTGCAACTCTCTTAGGGATTTTATCGAACACCAAACATGTGAAATAGACTTCAAGGTCCTATACTTGAAACCCCTTCTTTCCTAATTTCAAGAAGAAACTACCCAAGAACAGTTAAAAATTCCACATACTACAACCTAGTGTACATTCATGGTTTATTACTAACCCTATCATATATTTGAACTCTTAACCTCTTGCATTAAAGCTCTAGGAGTAGGAATTACCCAGATGGATGATAATCTAGTGGCTTGCTTCCTTGATTCTTGAGGATTTGAACAAGATTAGGTTATTTGGATTGCTAGGTGTCACACGTTCTTTTCCATACACCCCCCCCGAAAGGGTATACTAAAGGGAGTTATTTTCAACTTGAAGTGACAATCGAAACGAGATTTATTTTATTAAAAATCAGAGTCGCCACTTTGTTAATTTATGGTGTCCCAAATCACCGGTTTAAAATCCCAGATCGAGGAAGTTTGACTCTATTATTCAGTCTGCGAACACAGAAATCCGGGTAAGGAATTCTGTTAACCTGGCAGAAGGTATTAGGCACTCCCGAGTTCCGTGGTTCTAGAACGGTCTTTAATAATACTTGGCTTATTAAATTATTTAATTACTAATTTAGAGCCTATGTGCTTACGCCTTTTACCGATCTTAATTAGAAAATTATGTTGAAACAGGTTCCGCGTACGTATACCCTCCTGTTTGACGCGTCAAAAATTATGTCACACGAACATTTCCACAATTAATAACGCTTAATTATTATTAAGAAGAGCTTGGGTTGAAGTTGCACGAACGCATACTCCGCTTTGGTTTTTTTCAGAAATGTAGTTGTGTTACGCGGACGTATACACACTTAGTATTTTTAAAACGCCCTAAATGATATTCTACAAAATATTTAGTTATTTTATATCTAGCCTACGTAGTTACTAGGAAGGCCATATATGTTTTTAATGAGCTTATGTGAACTAAAAAATAATTTAATGCCGGTAATTTATTGTGTTATCAAGAAAAAATTGAGCGAAGTTGAGCGAACACATAATCCAAATTAATTTAGGTTATGATCATGTTATGCAAATGTATACACGTCCACAATTGTATTTTTACGGCCCTAAAGGATATTCTACGAATATTGATCATTTGTTAAATGTCTAGGTTATAATACTAAAACGAGGGCCACGCAATTTTCAGTTTTGCTTGGAACGACCCACCTTGAGTTCTAAAGGTTTCTATACTAACTCAAGAAGGGCATAACTGTTTGCGTTATTGGAATGGCTCGCCTCAAATTCTTAACGGAACTTGATTGAGAGATAGAAAAACCAGGCGACACACATGATTTATTGAAGTTCAAACTAAAGAAGGTAGAAGCTTCAAAGGTCAAGCTCATTTCTCTATTGTATTATAATTGCTGATGAACCCAGTGCCAAGTTATAAACGTGAGGCCCAAACATATTAAAAGGGTTCAAATCCTTCCAACTTTAATACAAATCCAAATACTGTATTTTAAAGCTCAACTATTGGCCCAAACTTTTAAACCATTCTACGCAACCCATTATTACCTAAAAAATGCAAATTCAATGTAAACATACTTTTACCTTTCGAAAGACTAGTTCTGACCACATTATCAACCCAAGGTCTAATAATTTGACAAGTTTCAAACCAAGTGGGCCCGTGGCCTAAGAATCACAAGATACAAGACTATTCGTTAATCATTGGCCCAATAGGGCCCATAGCCCTATAAATCTAGTATTGAATAATCACCAAATTGAATCTACAATTAGCGGATACTGAAAAATCAATTGGAGTTTAACAACAAACTATTTAAAATCTAACCACATCCAGATAACAAACATACTAATCATATAGCCATTTTAATGCTTTGAATTTGTTTCAAATGATCCTGAATTGAAAACTAAATAATTGAGAAATCCAGAATATCATGTCAAAGTCCACACGACATACAGAGTTTCAACCAAGGGTCATTTGACAAACTACTACTCCTTATTACTGCTAAGTAGCCTCATCATAATCAACAGGCTCTAATACGACAATCTCAACCATTCTAATTTACTACAGTAATACAGGCCAAGTTAAAGGAAATCCAACTCTAATTGCATACTCTAATAAACAGAATTAAGAGAAGATCACTACACTAAATAACACGATCTAATTATCAATTACAACCATGCTTTGACAAATGCATTAGACAAAATCCAAATGTCGTATACTGATCAAAAAACAACTGAAGGAATAAAGATTAAAGTCAATTAACTAGCACTAAACTTCATCTTATTTCAATCAAACTTTTCATTACACATTAGGTAGAGTCCATAGGGTTGAATAATACCTAGGATAAGAAAAGGAAACAAAGGAGAGAGTGAAGATCAGTAGGTCACAGCAACAGAAAGTCAGCAGCCCAATTCAAAAAATGAAAGCAAACTCTGAAAATCAAAGAAGGATATAACTGTTCAATAGAATAGTGTTTGTCTTTCTCAACCCAACCAGCTCTTTTTTTTTGTATTTTTTTAAATCCTAAAATCTCTTAAGCTTATGAAATAGTAAATGTATGAAACCTTTATTTTCTAGATTTTCTGCTCTTCAAAATCTCTCTCTTCTCAAGGGCAAGAATAGTATATTATATAGACTCAACCATATGGCAGCCCTGCTGAGCTAATTTTGCGCCCTTTGTCCTGTTTTAGTTTTATTTTTTTTAGCTTAAGTAACCTCCAATTTTCAACTTCTTATCCAAGCTATATAGATTCAGATCTGAAATTTCATTCAAACCCCTCGCTAGAAGCTTCCCAAGCAGTTATGAAAGATTCCCAATCCCCAAAATACCTGGACTACCCTCTCAATACCCTCTTATTATTTTTCACAAACAGAATGGGTCAACGGACCCAATGGCCTAAGCAATTGAAATGGGCTGTCTTTTCAAATGGGTCAATAATGACTTGAAGCCCAAACCATGATCTACCCAACTAAATTATGCAAGTACCTAATAAATAACACCATGGTTAGAACGATTTTATATCTAAATAAACTTAAACTATTACTGATCAATTAACCATTAAAGGACCTAATTCAATAATGAAATTAGAAGCTGAACATGCTTGTTGAAACAGGCCAACCAGACTACGATATATCCCTAGAAAAAAATGACTAAGCAAAAGCTGTAAAGTCAACACTCAATTAATCTAAAACCTTATTCAAATAATAATTTAATTAAACAAAACAGAAGAGAAGAGATGAAGCAGAAGGAAGGTTGTGAACACAAGAACAAATACAAAGAAAAGAAGGAGAAGGATGAAATAAGAAACTCACTGACCTACACTCGGATTCAAAGATGACCTTCCAATTTGACCGCGATGTAACATCAGTCACCTGTTCTTTGTTCAAGAATAGGTAAATAACATTAATACGTGATGATATTGGGCCGAAGGAACTGGATAAGAAGCCTTGCATGCTTGGGTTTCGAATCCACTTTCAATTCGAATCTCGGATTCAAAATTCGAAGATCTCGAATGATATTTGAACGGAAAGGATGATGGATATAGGATGAGGGAGGTCTGGTGGTTAAGGGGTGTATTTTTGGTGGCCATTGGAGCCGGCACCGCCGCACACGGATGAGCAGCCTCCCCTTCAAATGGATATTCGAGAAGATTGACAGGGAATTGAAAGAAGCCAGGCCCGGATTCGAAAAGAGGATGTTGGGGATGTAGAGTGGTGTTAATTTGGAAGCTTGTGGGTGATCGCCACCAGCGGAGATGATTTCTGGCCGGCAGCAGACGACAGAGGGCTGCGAGATTAGGGTTGGTTAATTTTGGACAAGGTACGATGTCTGGGCTTGGGGTCGGGGGTTTAAAACACACACACAGATATATATATGACACCCTGGGTTTAGTGCCGTTGGATTGAAGGCGATGGACGGCTGGGATTGATTAAGTCAAACGGTGTCGTTTGGGCACTGGGGCTGGACCAAATGTGGTTTTGGGCCTGGTCTGTTGGTTTGTTTGGGCTAGATAATAAGAAATAATGGCCCAGTTTTTTCGGATTTGATTTTGTTGTTTTGTTTTCTTCTTTTTCTTTCATTTTTATTATTATATGTTTTCATTTCACAATTAAACTAATAAAACCTAAATTAAAACAATGAAATCACCTAAAAATTAGAGTTAGAATTAGAGTGCAAATTAAACTATTTTTTGAATTTTCCTTTTAGAAAAATAAATCAATTACTTAATAATTCTTAAAATGCACAATTAATTCTTAAATGCTTATGCCACATATTTTGTATTTTCTATTACATAAGATAAAATAAATATGCACAAAATAAAATGCAAACAATTAATGAAAACTATCACAGAATCCACAAAATCTCAAACACATGACATAAATGAGTTTTATTTGAATTTAAGGAAGAATTCATGTAGGGCAAAAATCACATGCTCACAGCTGCCCCTTTTTGCGCAGAACCACGAAGAGTTTTCGTGTAAAGATAAATGAGCGGAAACGAGCAATTTTTTCCCGTATGAATATTCCTTGAGAAGCATTTGGAAAAGCTTGACCGCACCATGCTTTATAGATTGCCTACATATCTTCGGCTAAAGAGGAATCAGGTTGGTGTAGTTCAGGAGTGTTTGGTAGCTGGGACTACCGAAGCTGTGATTTCACCATTGTTGCTGCTGCTGCTAGACCCCCTTATTACACCTTGTGAAAAAAATAAATAAGGTAGACTAAGCTATGAATTATAGATTACAAAAGAACCTATCTACGTCTTCAATCTTTCTCTTGATCCTTGTTGCTTTGTTGCCTTGTATTTCTCCCTGTAAACTCCTTGTTGCTTGTATTTCTTCCTATAAACTCCTTGTTGCCTTATCGACTTCTTGTTTTCTCATCTTCTATGTTTGATGCCAAATTGCTGGACTTGAAATGTATTCCCTTGTTCTACAGGTGGGCGCCTTATTACAAAAATTTGCAACTTGAAAAGTATTCCCTTGTTCTACAGGTAGGCGCCTGATTACCAAAACTTGCAACTTGAAAAATATTCCCTTGTTCTACAGGTGTGCGCTTGATTACCACAACTTGCATCTTGAAAAATATTCCCTTATTTTACAGGTGGACGCCTGATTACCAAAACATGCACTTGAATAATATTCCCTTGTTCTCCAGGTGGGTGCTTGATTGCCAAGACTTGAAACTTCAAAATATTTCCTTGTTCTACATGTAGGCACCTGATTACCAAAACTTGAAATCTTGAAATGTATTCCCTTGTTCTACAGGTGGACGCCTGATTACCAAAACTTGCACTTGAAAAATATTCCCTTGTTCTCCAGGTGGGCGCCTGACTACCAAAACTTGAAACTTGAAAATATTCCCTTATTTTCCAGGTGGTCGCCTGATTACCAAAAATTGCAACTTGAAAAATATTCCCTTGTTCTACAGGTGGGCTCCTGATTACCAAACTTACATCATAAAAAATATTCCCTTGTTCTGCAGGTGGGCGCCTGATGACAAAACTTATATCTTGAAAAATATTCCATTGTTCTCCAAGTGGGCGCCTGATTACCAAAACTTGCATCTTGAAAAATATTCCCTTGTTCTACAGGTGGCGCCTGATTACCAAAACTTGCATGTTGAAAAATATTCTCTTGTTCTACAGGTGGACGCCTGATTACCAAAACCTGAAATCTGGAAATGTATTCCCTTGTTCTACAGGTGGGCACTTGATTACCAAAACTTGCACTTGAAAAATATTCTCTTGTTCTCCAGGTGGGCGCCTGATAACAAAAACTTGCAACTTGAAAAAAATTCCCTTGTTCTACAGGTGGACGCCTGATTACCAAAATTTGCAACTTGAAAAATATTCCCTTGTTCTCCAGGTAGGCGCCTGATTACCAAAACTTGAAACTTGAAAAATATTCCCTTGTTCTACAGGTGGGCACCTGATTACCAAACTTACATCTTGAAAAATATTACCTTGTTCTCCAGGTGGGCGCCTAATTACCAAACTTACATCTTGAAAAATATTCCCTTGTTCTCTAGGTGGTTGCCTGATTACCAAAACTTGTAACTTGAAAAATATTCCCTTGTTTTACAGGTGGGCGCTTGATTACCAAATTTACATCTTGAAATATATTCCCTTATTCTCCAGGTGGGCGCCTGATTACCAAAACTTGCAACTTAAAAAACATTCCCTTGTTTCACAGGTGGGCCCCTAATTACCAAAACGTGACATCTTGAAAAATATTCCCTTGTTCTACAGGTGGGCGTTTGATTACCAAAACTTGGAACTTGAAAAATATTTCGTTGTTCTCCAGGTGGGCGCCTGATTACCAAACTTTTATCTTGAAAAATGTTCCATTGTTCTACAGGTGGGCGCCTGCTTACCAAATTTACATCTTGAAAAATATTCCCTTGTTCTCCAAGTGGGCGTCTGATTACCAAAACTTGCATCTTGAAAAATATTCCCTTGTTCTACAGGTGGGCGCCTAATTACCAAAACTTACATTTTGGAAAATATACTCTTGTTCTAAAGGTGAGCGTCTGATTACCAATACTTGCACTTGAATAATATTTCCTTATTCTCCAGGTGAGCACCTAATTACCAAAACTTGCAACTTGAAAAATTTTCTCTTGTTCTATAGCTGGGCGCCTGATTACCAAAATTTACAACTTGAAAAATATTCCCTTATTCTCCAGGTAGACGACTGATTACCAAAACTTACAAGTTGAAAAATATTCCCTTGTTCTACAGGTGGGCACATGATTACCAAACTTACATCTTGAATAATATTCCCTTGTTCTATAGGTGGGCGCCTGATTACCAAACTTACATCTTGAAAAATATTCCCTTGTTCTCCAGGTGGGCGCCTGAATACCAAAACTTGCAACTTGAAAAATATTCCTTGAGACTACTGCATGTGTACCTGACCACAACAAAACAGGCAAAATAAGAGAAATTCTTTCTGCCCCAGTTTGGTGCTGGATGCATCTGTCAGTGTTAATCAAATCCCATGACAACTTTAAAATTAGGTTGTGTTCTCAAAAAGGTATTGTTGTCCACTATGTCTTATTGTCTGAGTTGTATCTACTAGGGATCTATTTGGGATCGGTGATTGACGCTACCTCTCATTATCCGAGAAAGTCCTGTCAGCTTTTAATTAGATAACAACTGTGTCTACTGGGGACTAGTATTTAGAGCTACATCCCATTATTCAAACGGGTCCTGATGACTCTTGTAGGGGAAATATTTTGTCTGCCCATGTTAGCGATGCTTATTTGTGTTTTAGACTAAGTCCCATTTTTTAGAAGGGTTCTGAGGGTTCCATATTAAATGCCAATTCTAACTTCCTGTTGTTTCTGCTGGGGAATATTGTTCAAGCGAGTTCCGACGACTCTTACAGGGGAAGGTGTTTGCGCCTGCCCATGTTGCCCTTGCCTGTTTGAGTTTTAAACTAAGTCACATTTCCAGGAGGGTCTTGAAAATTTCAAATTGAATGCTCGTTTTAACTCTCGGTTGTTTCTGCTGGGGGTTGCCAATCAAAGTTTTGTCCCAATATACTCTTGCTGGGGATAATATCTATGTCAGACCATGTTCCTTTTTGAGTTCTAACTGGGTCTCATTCCTCAGATGGGGATTTTGATCATACCTGCCATGTGCCTACTTTCCCTTGTGGATGGCCTCCCTTAGGATCTTCCAGAATTTTTCTGCCCATGTGTCAATCCAAAGGTAACTTGTCAGTTTGAAAAAGTGGTGGTTAGCTTGCCGTATTCTTTTTGAAAGCGGCCTTCCCATTGTCATGTTCCGTTGTGTTCAATTTTTCATTTTGATGATGAGTTGCCTGAGTTGGTTGGCTGACTCTGGAACCTTTATGGCTTTACTTTTCTCCCCCATTGTTGTGTTACACTCTTGGATCTTTTGCCAAAATTCTTACATCTTTCCTGAAACTACCAAATCAATGTACTAAGCTCGACTAACCCTTTGACCCTTATGGCTTTACTCTGCTCCCCGTCTTTGTGTTGCATTTTCGACCCTTTTCCAAAACTCTTACATCTTTTCTAAGATTGCTGAGTCAGTTTACTATGCTAGGCTAACCCCTACGACGTTTCCCATCTTTGTGTTGCGCTTCTGACTCTTTTGCCAGAATCCTTGCGTCCTTTCTGAGCTTTATCGGTCAGTATGCTATGCTCGGCTGACACTTGAGCCCTTATGGCTTTACCTTACCTCCCCATCTTTGTGTCGTGCTCCTTCACTTTCCAAAATCTTGCCTCTCTAGTCAATTTTATCATTGAAGCTTTTGTGAATCCCTCCTCTCGCGGTTTCAACCTTTACTACCTTTGTTATCATTGAAGATTTTTTGAATCCCTCCCCTTGCTATTTCAAACTTTGCTACCTTTGTTACGTTTTTGGGTGGCATGTGCTTTGTCCCTTTGGGAGCCGGTAGGAAGCTTTGAAATTTCTCTCCCGTTTGCTTAAACAAAAAGACTTTGAAGACTCGAAAGAAAAAGAAATGCAATGACTCAGAACTGTTTTAGGGTAATAGAATTCCAAATTTAATGATTGTTGAGGGGAAGAGATAAAAAACTTATCTGAGGAGAACAACTGGTTTTTCATGATCATGACATGCACTTCGGCTTAGTCGATCCAGTCTGTCCCGATGACCGGTCTTCGATTGCTATGATTTCGCTGTTGCGACCATTTTTAGCCTAGTTTTTAGCCAAACCCAAACTTTGCTTGACTTACATTGTTCTGAATAGATTTCCACCAACGGTCTCTTTTCCAATTGCACGGATAGAGAGTATCAAAGTGTTCTAATTGTATAATTATTAGTCTTTGCATGGAGGATTTGTATTGAGATAAATAATTGTTTCGTACTTATGTGTCAGGTAATCGGTTTTGATGGTGCAGAAAATTAATGCTTAATTTAATTCCATGTAGTGTGCCAAAATGGCTAGAAGTGTCTCGAGGGGTTGAATATGTGCAAGTGTGAGAATTTTGCATTTTATATCTTTTGTAAAGGTAGCAAGTTGTGTAATGGATCTTAGGAACGTATTTTGGGGATTCTCTGACATGTGGTTATGTCCATATTACAAAGGAAACTCTAGCGAAATTTTTCAAAAACAAACTTGAAAGTTAATAAAAGGTGTAGAAACTTGCATATCATGTTTTCCAACTCGTTAATTTCCAATGTTCTCATTCGAGGACGAATGATCTTAAGCGGGGGAAAATGTAAGGTCCCATAAATAATTTTGTCTCAGAACTTAGTAAGCCGTGGTGTCTACTCTGATCATGTGTTATGAATGTGTTCGGACCCTTGATAGTGATTTAAGCCTTTTAAAAATTGAAAGAATTAACTTTTCCAGAAAAGTGTCAAAATGCGGTCCAGAATGCAATCGCATAATCAATATGTGGACCGCATTCCTACCACAGAATGAATCAGAAAGAAACCAAATTTTTATGTTGAAAATGCTTTCAAATCTACAATCGCATAATCAATATGCGGACCGCATTCCTACCGCAGAATGAAGCAGAGAGCAACCAAATTTTGATGTTAAAAATGCGGTCAAATTTGCGATCGCGTAATCAATATGCGGACCGTAGAGTAATCGCATATTGTCCCTGAAGAAATTCAAAGGTCAGTTCTGCGGTGCATTCTGCAACCGCATAATGCAAATGCGGACCGCATGTCAGTTCTGCAATCGCAGATGGGCGTCGCAGATCGTGTTCGCTCAGTTATTTTCTAAAAATCTAAGCCCGACCCCTCTTTTAATAAAACACCCAATCTATCATTTTAACCTATTTTCTGAATAAAATAAGAGAGAAGAAGAGAGGGTTCTAGAGAGAGAAAGCTATTTCTTCATCAATTGATCTTTTAAAAATCATCAAAGCCCGGAAAATCTTGAGCATATGCCTTCCCCTCTGATTTCAAGGTAAAATCCCTAACCCTTTTCCCTTATTTTTCGAACTCAGGTTTGGGGAGGGAGTTTCATACTTTGATATTGAAAATTCTTGTTGGAAATCCACATTTATGTCTTCAAAACCCAAAAATCTTGTAAAAGGGGAGCTGGGAAGTAAATTGTGAATTCCTATTCTAAAGGTCTATGTATTAATTATGAACTAGATTGATCCTTCTTGATTTCTTGATGAATTGGAGTAGAGGTTAAAGAGGATATTCAATTCCAGGTATATATGGCTAACAGTGATCCTCGTGAAATCGCCTATGCTAGTTGTGAAATTTGTTGATAGTTGATATTCATGTAAAAATCATTGTGAAGCTTTCGTGTTGTACAAATTATGTGGTAGTACCTTGTGGTGAATGTTGTGGAACTTGCAATTGGAACAACGAAAACGTAAATAATGTGGAATAATGGAATTGGAAACAATGTGGAACACTTTAAATGGAAATATTATGGAATAATGTGTGTGGTTAGTTGTGAAAAATTGTTGTGATGATCTAAATTGTGTATCAGCTTTGATGAACATGAGAAAAATTGTTGTTGCTAGTTGTGGGATGTTAATACCCATGTTGTGGAATTATTTTAACAAAGTGCATGGTTGATTTCTTGTACTTTTTGTTGTGCTGTCTGTTGTTGTGAATTGAAAACTGTCAGGTGGGGTCGGGTTGTGCGCCGCAACAAGGTAAAATAAGGTATGGGTTAGGGTGATAAGGGTGGCCGAGGTAATAAAGGTGGACGAGGCAATAAGGGTGGAAGTGTGATCCAATATCACTAATGATATGAATATGAATCATGAAATGATAAATGTGAAAATGTGAAAGGAGACAGGAGGAGAGTTAGTAACCTATGGGGCACTGATTGCCCCTTTGTATGACTACGTGAATAATTGTTGAGAAATGTTTGGTTGTTGCTTCCTAGTTGTACTTGTATTATTGTTGTTCAGCTCTATACTTGTTCATGCAATTTGGCTTGAGTTTACTTGGGATAGAGTTAGTTCATACATGCCAGTACAATTCAAGTGTACTGACATCCCTTTTTCCGGGGGCGCTACATTCGTGTCATGATTGTAGGCGGATCCGTGGCAGGCACTCCAGTCCAATGTTCGTAGCTCCTCCTCATCCTCTTTATCGTCAATATTCGTGCTTGGCGAGCCCCTTTCCTTCCGGGGCCATGTGTGGCCTACGCCACTGCTGTGGGCATGACACCATTGGGTTGTGGCAGCTAAGTACGGGCTAAGCTATGGCGAGGCGAAAATGCGGGTTGACGGCAAAGGCTTTCAATAGCTAAGACTAGGCTATTGGAAAGAAAATACAAACAATGGCACGGGGGAAATGAGCATGGCATGGACAAGGCAGAAAACTAGGTCAAGGCAGTGTGCGGGTGTATGGAGTCAGGCATGTGCGAAAATATTATGGTAGCTGGTTGCGGGCATACATTGGAATGGGCAATGTCTAATGGACTAAGGCATGGCACGGGCATCCTTGGGGCGAAACTCAGCTGGTCAAGGATATGGCACATGAGAAGCACATGGAAAGCGGTTGGCGGCGGTTACCTTGTTTGTAGGCCATGATCTCCCATGTTCACCATTATCCCCATGAACTGATTATTGTTGTATAGTGGCCCCATTTCGTGTAGCATGATCCTAAGTAGTTGGGGATGTTAACTACAAGTTAGGAAGCATGATGTAAAGCTGTTAGACAACATGGGTCATGGGCGGTTAAGCATAAAGGCCGATAAATAGGACCTTTAGGCTTAGGCAGAGGAAGTCAAGTAAGTTCAAGGGAATTACTTGCTGTAAAAGAGTAAGTTCACGGGAATTGCTCTTGGGAAACACGAGGGAAACGTGAGGGAGTTCTACGTGTTTCAAAAAGGGGCTAAGGTTGTGCATGGGACGATCTTAGTTTTTGGAAAAGAACGACCAGGTGTTCTTAGTCAAAAGTGGGATGTGAGCGGACGGATAGTTCAGAGCAATTGAGGGTCCTTAGTATTCTTTATATATTAATATAAAGGTTGGGAATTTTGTCCTGTATATTTCGTGTTCATCTAAATTCTGTGTTGCTGCCTAATTTCGTCTAAGTGCAAAATTGCGAAAATTGCAAGTGTTTCAGAAGGCTGAGTCAAGCGCGGGACTTGACTGCCGCGCGGGCGTGATTTTGGAGTTGGCCAAAAATGACCCCGTGACAATTGTATCTTTTGGTAAAGGTATAGCTGGGGCCTTGTCACCGGCAACTGTTGTACTATCATTCTCGTAGAGGCTCCGTAGATAGTGGTATGTGGGTCAGGACTTATGTATAAAAGTGTATGTTTTGGCGCTGTAAAGTTGTGTACCACGTTCCTTGCTAATCAAATATATGCTTTGTAAAAGGTGTCCCCTATTAATCATAATGTGTGGTTATAAAAGAGAAATCCTACGTTCTTTTAATTGAAATTTGGTATCTTTTGGTTAACTATCATTGAATAATGTGGGGTAACACGTGGGGAATAGGTAAGGCTCCCAGGTCTACTCGACTGGGGATACCAAGTTGAGTGCCGTTCATGCCCAAGGATTTTGGGCGTGAAAAACTTGGTATCAGAGCCATAGGTTTTAAAGGGGTCCTAGGATGTCTCGGAGCTGTGCCTAGTAGAGCCCTTCTTATCGGTGTGTTGTCAACCACATCTATAAGTTGGGGGCTACACGGGCATTTAGGAAAAACTATCCTCTTCTTTGATATCTCAAGTTCGAGCGGTGAAGTGATGTTATGTCTAATTCATGCTCTATTTCAAATTTTCAGTTATGGCACCTAAGAAAAAAGCTAGACTCAGTCAAGGGGCCAATTCCTCTTCTAGTGCGGTTGTGGATCATGTGCCGACTGCCGTGGGGGAGAATGATCCCCTAGTTCTGAACTTGCCTGCTCCATTCTTTCCTAGCCCAAGCAATCCTGTTCCACCGGCGGCCGAGGGTTCCACTATCCCTCCTGCAAATGCCCCTAATCCTGATGTTGCTCTGACATTCGATCCCGACCTCTCTGATGGGGACCTTAGGGAAGCTATCCGTATGTTGACCCAGTTAGTGGCCGCTCAGGCCCAGCGATCTCATGATGCCCCTGTGTCCTCCAATGGACAAGGAGATTCCTCCAGCTCCAGAGTTCATCAGTTTCTGCGGTTGTCCCCTCCAGAGTTCTCAAGTACAGACCCAGAGGCCGATCCGCAGGAATTCCTTGATGAGATGTACAAGACCCATCGGGTAATGATAGCTACAGAGATCGAAGGCGTAGAAATTGGCATCGTACAGGTTGAAGGGAGCTGCACGTTCATGGTTTGAGATGTGGGAGGATTCCCGTGAGGAGGGGATCACTCCGCTAGATAGGATGAGTTCGTAGATGCCTTCATGGACCACTTCTTACCTGCCGAGACCATGGCATCCTTTGCCACTGAGTTTGAAGTTCTTATGTTGGGTAGCATGAGTGTTTGGGAATATCATATGGAGTTCGTGAGGTTGTCCAAGTATGCTCCTCAGTTAGTATCGACTATGGAGGCCAGAGTTCGGCGATTCGTTCAGGGTCTCAGCCCTTTGATGGTAAATGAAGTTGCAACAGCGACTTTGCATTCAGACATGAATTATGGAAAGATCGTGGGTTTTGCTCAGGCCACAAAGGCCAGAAAGTTGAAGATTCGGGCCGACAGAGAGAGTAGCAGTAGGGCCCGGTCTATGGATCACTCAGGGAGGTCAGCTCAAGGAAGAGGGTTATTAGGACCGTCTCATTCTTATGCTCAGACCTCAGTTATTGCACTGCCATCTGTGCACCGTTACCGGCAGAGTGGCCCTTCGGGGCCAGGTTCAGGCAGTAGGAGGTCCCGCCAGTTTAGTCATTCGGGGATGAGACCTCGACAGCAGGGGGTATATGCCCCAAGTGTGGGAGATTTCATAAAGAGGCTTGTTACTTGGATGCTCTAGTGTGCTACAATTATGGAGTGAGAGGTCATATGCACCGAGACATTCGTACACCCAGGCAGGGCGTGGGTGGGGGCCATGCTCAGCCCTCCAGTTCATCAGTTGCTACGTCATCAGTGTGCCCTCCATCCCTAGCTGGGCGAGGTGCAGCCAGAGGTCGAGCTCGTGGTAGGGGAGGACCCAATAGGTTTAATGCATTGAGTGGCCGCCAGAGTGTCGAGTCTTCCCCAGATGTTGTCACAGGTGTCTTATCTGTTCAAACAGTTGATTGCTATGCTCTTATTGATCCGGGGTCTTATTTGTCCTATGTCACTCCATTTGTTGCTTTGAGTTTTGGGATTGAACCCGAACAACTTATTGAGTCGTTCTCTGTATCGACTCCGGTGGGCGATTCCATTTCGGCCACGCGAGTCCATAGGAATTGTGTTGTTATGGTAGGTGGTCGCGTTACCACGGCCGACCTTATTAAACTTGGGATGGTGGATTTTGATGTAATCATGGGGATGGATTGGCTTTATTCGTGCTTCGCTAAGCTTGATTGCCGGACGAGAGTCATGAGACTCGAGTTCCCTAATGAGCTGTTGTTGAATAGAAGGGAAATGGTGTTGTGCCGAGGGGTTAGTTTGTTTCCTACCTCAAGGCTTCAATGATGATCAGAAAAAGGTGTATTTATCACTTAGTCCGGGTGGCGGACACTACTCTAGAGGTGCCTGCTTCCGAGTCCGTGCCAGTTATGAAAGAGTTCCTTAAGGTATTTCCACATGAGCTTCAAGGGATCCCGCCAGATAGGGAGATGGATTTCGGGATTGATGTGTTTCCAGATACCCAGCCAATATCGATTCCCCCGTACAGAATGGCGCCGGCAGAGTTGCGGGAGTTAAAAGAGCAGTTGAAGGATATATTGGAGAAGGGGTTTATCCGGCCAAGTGTGTCGCCGTGGGGTGCTCCGGTTCTTTTTGTCAGAAAAAAGGATGGGTTGTTTGGGATGTGTATTGATTATCGGCAACTTATAAAGTCACCATCAAGAATAAGTACCCTTTGCCTCGGTTAGATGATTTGTTTGATCAATTGCAAGGTGCAAGGTTCTTCTCAAAAGTTGATTTGCAGTCCGGGTACCACCAACTGAAGATCAAGGAGCAGGATATTCCTAAGACCACCTTCAGAACTCGTTATGGCCATGTGAATTTTTGGTCATGTCTCTTGGGCTAACCAATGCCCCGGCAGCTTTTATGGATATTATGAATCGGGTCTTCAAGTCATTCTTACACTCCTTCGTGATGGAGTTCATTGACGACATCCTCGTATATTCGCGAAGCAGGGAGGATCATGGCAATCACCTCAGAGAGGTTTTACAGACTCTTCATCAGCACCAATTGTATGCCAAGTTTTCCAAATTTGATTTTTGGGAGGAGTCCGTCGCTTTTCTAGGTCATGTTGTTGTCAGTGAGGGGATTCAGGTGGACCCCCAAAAGATTGCTGCGGTGAAAGATTGTCCTAGACCCACGACCCCGATGGAGATCAGTAGATTTTTGGGGTTAGCAGGGTAATATTGGAGGTTTGTAGAGGTATTCTCCACCCTCGCCTCCCCATTGACCAAACTGACGCAAAAATCAGCCAAGTTCTAGTTGTCAGATGCTTGTGAGAAAGTGTTCAAGAACTGAAGACAAGGTTGACTTCGGCACCAGTGATGTCTTTGCCAGAGGGCACTGAGGGATTTGTGATTTATGTGATTCCTCCAGGGTTGGTTTAGGGTGTGTTCTGATGCAGCATGAAAAGGTCATAGCATATGCTTCCAGGCAACTCAAGAATCACGAGAAGAGTTATCCGACGCATGATTTGGCGCTTGCGGCAGTTGTGTTTGCCTTGAAAATATGGCAGCATTATCTTTATGGGGTTCATGTAAATGTTTTTTCACATCACAAGAATCTCCAGTATTTGTTTAAGCAGAAGAAGCTAAATTTGGGGAAACGGCGGTGGCCTGAATTGCTTAAGGATTATGATATGGACATCTTGTACCATCCAGGGAAAGCGAACGTGGTGGCCGACGCTCTCAGTCGGAAATCCATGGGTAGTTTGGCTTACTTGAGGGCGGATTAGAGGCTCCTAGCTCGAGAGATACATCAGTTGGCCAGCCTTAGGGTTTGTATCTCAGCCCCGAATGAGGAGGAACTTATGGTGCATAATACAGCGAAATCGTCACTCGTGACAGAGGTTAATGAAAAGCAGTTTGTTGATCTAGCATTGGCACAGTTGAAGGGGGAATTTCTAAATAGCAAAATTTTTGCATTTTCGCTCGGCAGCGATGATGGTGTGCTACGGTTCCATGGCAGGTTGTGTGTTCCAGGCGTGGGTAATCTTCGGGAGAGGAAAATGGCATAGGCTCATCATTCTAGGTATTCAATGCACCCGGGCTCTACGAAGATGTATCATGATCTCAAGGATATCTATTGGTGGAGTGGTATGAAGAAAAGTGTAGCAGACATCGTCTCTAAGTATCTGAATTGCCAGCAAGTGAAGGCCGAGTATCAGCGGCTGGGAGGGTTGACTGAGCTTATACAAATACCAATGTGGAAATGGGAAATGATCAATATGGACTTTGTGACAGGACTACCTCGTACTCAACACAAGTTCGACTTAATTTGGGTAATTGTGGATAGGCTCATCAAATGAGCTCGCTTCTTGCGAGTCAAGTCCACCGATACTGCGGAAGAATATGCTCGATTGTATATCAAGGAGATAGTATGTCTTCATTGTACGCCACTTTCTATCATTTCAGATCGAGGGGCTCAGTATACAACTAACTTCTGGAGGAAACTTTTAGCAAGGTTTGGGTACTCAAGTGAATCTTAGCACAACCTTTCATCCGTAGACCGATGGCCAGGTAGAGCGGACTATTCATACGCTCGAGGATATGTTGCGGGCATGTGTCTTGGATTTCAAGGGTAGTTGGGATGATCACCTACATCTTATAGAGTTTGCTTATCACAACATCCTCCATGCTAGCATCCAGATGACCTCGTTTGAAGCATTGTACGGAAGAAGGTGTAGGTCCCCGATTGGGTGGTTCGAAGTTGGCGAAGCAGAACTAATAGGGCCAGATCTCGTGCATCAGAGTCATTCAGGAAAGGAAGAAGACTACTCAGAGTCGCCAGAAATCTTATGCGGATGTGCGTCGGAGAGAGTTGAAGTTTTAAGAAGGAGATTGTGTATTCTTTAGGGTGTCCCCTATGAAAGGAGTCATGCGCATTGGCAAGAGAGGAAAACAAAGTCCTAGGTACATCTGGACTTATCAAGTCCTTCTAAAGGTCGGTCAAGTTGTGTATAGGTTGGAATTTCCCCCTGAAATGTCCCTAGTGCGCCCGGTGTTCCATGTATCCATGTTAGTGAAAGTTGTGGGTGATCCGCCTAAGATTGCGCCAGCTGAAGACATCAAAGTTACAGAAGAGTTGTCGTATGAAGAGATTCCGATTGCTATTTTGGATAGGCAAGTCCGAAAGTTGCGGAACATGGAGATTTCTTCAATCAAAGTGTTGTGGCGAAACCAACAAGTCGAGGAAGCCACGTAGGAAGCAGAAGACGAGATGAAGACGAAATACCCCAATCTATTTGAATAAGCTAGGAATGATCGTGTGAATCTTGTCCCTAGGGAAGCTAGTGTTGTGTTCCACTAGGTTCATCCCTTCTCTTTCCAAGTGCTTTATTATGGTAGTTCTCCAAGTTGTGCTAACAAAAATTATGTGATATGATTATTTGAACAATTTGCAGTCCTTTTTGGTAATGAAGGTTTTATGCTCTCATGATAAGGTGATGTAAGAGGCAATGATTAATTTTGCACGGATAGAGAGCATCAAAGTGTTCTAACTGTATAATGATTAGTTTTTGCATGGAGGATTTGTATTGAGATTGATAACTGTGTCGTACTTATGTGTCAGGTAAACGGTTTTGATAGTGCATACAATTAATGCTTAAATTGATTCCATGTAGTGTGCCAAAATGGCTAGAAGTGTGTCGAGGGTTGAATATGTGCAAGTATGAGAATTTTGCATTTTATAATTTTCGTAAAGGTAGCAAGTTGTGTAATGGTTCTTAGGAACGTATTTTAGGAATTCTCTGATAGGTGGTTATGTCCATATTACAAAGGAAACTATGGCTAATTTTTCTAAAACAAACTTGAAAGTTAATAAAAGGTGTAGAAACTTGCATATCATGTTTTCCAACTCGTTAATTTCCAATGTTCTGATTCGAGGACGAATGATCTTAAGCGGGGGAGAATGTAAGGTCCCGTAAATAATTTTTTCTCAGAACTTAGTAAGCCGTGGTGTCTACTCTGATCATGTGATATGAATGTGTTCGAACCCTTGGTAGTGATTTAAGCCTTTAAAAATTGAAAGAATTAACTTTTCCAGAAAAGTGTCAAAATGCGGTCCAGAATTCGATCGCATAATCTGTATGTGGACCGCATTCCTACCTCAGAATGAATCAGAGAGAAACTAAATTTTGATGTTGAAAATGCGATCAAATCTGTGATCGCATAATCAGTATGCGGACCGCATTGCTACCGCAGAATGAATCAGAGAGAAACCAAATTTTGATGTTGAAAATGCGGTCAAATCTGCGATCGCATAATCAATATGCGGACCGCAGAGTGATCGCATATTGTCCCTGAAGAAATTCAAAGGTCAGCTCTGCGGTGCGTTCTGCTGTGCGAACCGCATAGTCACCGCATCGCAAACCCGAGATGTTTGAAACTTGATCCATTTCAACGGTCCATTCTGCGGACCGCATGTCAGTTCTGCGATAGCAGATGGGCGTCGCAGATTGTGTTCGCTCAATTATTTTCCAAAATTCTAAGCCTGACCCCTCTTTTAATAAAACACCCCATCTCTCATTTTTAACTCATTTTCTGAACAAAATAAGAGAGAGGAAGATAGGGTTCTAGAGAGAGAAAGCTATGGTTGATTTCTTGTACTTGTTGTTGTGCTGTTTGTTGTTGTGAATTGAAAACTGTCAGGCGAGGTCAGGTTGCCCGCTGCAACACGGTGAAATAAGGTGTGGGTTTGGGTGATAAGGGTGGCGAGGTAATAAGGTTGGACGAGGCAATAAGGGTGGAAATGTGATCCAATATCACTAATGATATGAATATGAATCATGAAATGATAAATGTGAAAATGTGAAAGGCGACAGGAGGAGAGTTTTAACCTGTGGGGCACTGAATTGCCCCTTTGTACGACTACGTGAATAATTTTAGAAATGTTTGGTTGTTGCTTCCTGGTTGTACTTGTACTAGTGTTGTTCAGCTTTATAGTTGTTCATGCAATTTGGCTTGAGTTTACTTGGGATAGAGCTAGTTCATACATGCATGTGCAATTCAAGTGTACTGACGTCCCTTTTGCCGGGGGCGCTACATTCGTGTAATGATTGTAGGTGGATCTGTGGCAGGCACTCCAGTCCACCGTTCATAGCTCCTCCTCCTCCTCTCTATCGGCAGTATTCATGTTTGGTGAGCCCCTTTCCATCTGGGACCATGTGTGACCTACGTCACTCCTATTGTTGTACTTTGGATTTTGTATCTTTTGGAAAAGGTATAGCCGGGGCCTTTTCACCGGCAAGTGTTGTACTATCATTCTCTTAGAGGCTCCATAGACAATGGTATGTGGGTCAGGACTTATGCATAAAAGTGTATGTTTGGGCGTTGTAAACTTCTGTACCACGTTCCTTGCTAATCAAATATATGTTTTGTAAAAGGTGTCCCCTGTTAATCATAATGTGTGGTTACAAAAGTGAAATCCTACATTCATTTAATTGAAATTTGGTGTCTTTTGGTTAACTATCATTGAATAATGTGGGGTAACGCATGGTAAATAGGAAAGACACCCAGGTCCATTCGACTAGGGATACCCGGTTGAGTACCGGTCATGCCCATGGATTTGGGGCGTGAAAAACTTGGTATCAGAGCCATAGGTTTTGAAGGGGTCCTAGGATATCTCGGAGCCGTGCCTGGTAAAGCCCTTCTTATCGGTCTGTTGTCGACCACATCTATTAGTTGGGTCCTACACGGGCATTTAGGAAAAACTATCCTCTTCTTTGATATCTCAAGTTCGTGCGGTGAAGTGATGTTACGTCTAATTCGTGCTCTATTTCAAATTTTCATTTATGGTACCTAGGAAAAAGCTAGACTCGGTCAAGGGGCCAATGCCTGTTCTAGTGCGGCTGTGGATCATGTGCCGACTGCCATTGGGGAGAATGATCCCCCATTTCTGAACTTGCCTGCTCCATCTGTTCCTAGCCCAAGCGATCCTATTCCAGCGGCTGCCGAGGCTACCACTATGCCTCCTGCCAATACCCCTAATCCTGATGTTGCTCCAACTTCCAATCCCGGCCTCTCTGATGGGGATCGTAGGGAAGCTATTCGTATGTTGACGCAGTTAGTGGCCGCTCTGGCCCAGCGATCTCATGATGCCCCTGTGTCCTCTAGTGGACAGGGATATTCCTCCAGCTCGAGAGTTCATCAGTTTCTGCGGTTGTCCCCTCCAGAGTTCTCAGGTACAGACATAGAGGCCGATCCGCAGGAATTCCTTGATGATATGTACAAGACCCTTGGGTAATGAAACCTACAAAGGTATAAGGGGTAGAATTGGCTTCATACAGGTTGAAGGGAGCTACACGTTCATGGTTTGAGATGTGGGAGGATCCCGTGAGGAAGGGATCCCTCCAGCTAGATGGGATGAGTTCATAGATGCCTTCATGGACCACTTCTTGCCTGCTGATACCATTGCAGCTCGTGCCACAGAGTTTGAAGTTCTTAATCAGGGTAGCATGAGTGTTTGAGAATATCATATGGAGCTCGTGAGGTTGTCCAAGTATTCTCCTAAGTTGGTATCGACTATGAAGACCAGAGTTCGGCGATTCGTTCAGGGTCTCAGCCATTTGGTGGTAAATGAAGGTACAACACCGGCTTTGCATTCACACATGAATTATGGAAATATCATGGGTTTTTCTTAGGCCATAGAGGCTAGAAAGTTGATGATTTGAGATGACAGGGAGAGTAGCAGCAGGGCACAGTCTATGGGTCACTCGGGGAGGTCAGCTCTAGGGAGAGGGTTATCAGGATCGTCTCAGTCTTATGCTCAGTCCTCACTTAGTGCACCACCATCCGTGCATCGTTCCCAGCAGAGTGGCCTTTCGCGCCAGGTTCAGGCAGCAAGAGGTCCCGCCAGTTCAGTCATTCGGGGATGAGACCTCGACAGTAGGGGGGTATATGCCCCAAGTGTGGGAGATTTCATATAGAGGCTTGTTACTTGGATGCTCCAGTGCTACAATTGTGGAGTGAGAGGTCATACGTTGCAAGACTGTCGTGCACGTAGGTAGGGCGTGGGTGGGGGCCATGCTCAGCCCTCCAGTTCATCAGTTGCTACGTCATCAGTACGTCATCCAGCCCTAGCAGGGCGTGGTGCAGCCAGAGGTGGAGCTCGTGGTAGGGGAGGAACCAACAGATTTTATGCATTGAGTGGCCGTCAGAGTGCCGAGGCTTCCCCAGATGTTATCACACGTATCTTATCTGTTCACACAGTTGATTGCTATGCTCTTATTGATCCGGGATCTTCTTTGTCCTATGTCACTCCATTTGTTGCTTCGAGTATTGGGATTGAACCCGAACAGCTTCTTGATCCGTTCTCTCTATCGACTCGTGTGGGCAATTCCATTTCGGCCACGCGGGTCTATTTGAATTGATTGTTATGGTAGGTGGTCGTGTTACCACGGCCGACCTTATTGAGCTTGGGATGGTGGATTTTGATGTAATCATGGGGATGGATTGGCTCTATTCGTGCTTTGCTAAACTTGATTGCCGGACGAGAGTCATGAGACTCGAGCTCCCTACTGAGCCGGTTGTTGAATAGAAGGGAAATGGTGTTGTGCCGAGGGGTTAGTTTGTTTCCTACCTCATGGCTTCAAAGATGATCAGAAAAGGGTGTATTTATCACATAGTCCGGGTGGCGGACACTACTCCATAGGTGCCTGCCCCCGAGTCTGTGCCAGTAATGAAAGAGTTCCTTGAGGTATCTCCACATGAGCTTCCAGGGATCCCTCCAGACATGGAGATCGATTTCGGGATTGATGTGTTGCCAGATACCCAGCCAATATCTATTCCCCCGTACAGAATTGCACCGACAGAGTTGCGGGAGTTAAAAGAGCAGTTGAATGATCTATTGGGGAAGGGGTTTATCCGTCCAAGTGTGTCGCTGTGTGGTGCTCCGGTTGTATTTGTCATGAAGATGGATGGGTCGCTTCAGATGTGTATTGATTATCGGCAACTTAATAAAGTCACCATCAAGAATAAGAACCCTTTGCCTCGATAGATGATTTGTTCGATTAATTGAAAGGTGCAAGGTTATGGCCACTTTGAATTTTTGGTCATGTCTCTTGGGCTAACAAATGCCCCGGCATCTTTTATGGATCTTATGACTCGGGTCTTCAAGTCATTCTTAGACTCCTTCGTGATTGTGTTCATTGACAACATCCTCATATATTCGCGAAGCAGGGAGGATCATACCAATCACCTCAGAGCAGTTTTGCAGGCTCTTCATTAGCACCAATTGTATGCCAAGTTTTCCAAATGTTAATTTTGGTTGGAGTCCGTCGCTTTTTTGGGTCATGTTGTTTCTAGTGAGGGGATTCAGGTGGACCCCCAAAAGATTGCGGCGGTGAAGGATTGGCCTAGACCCACGACCCCGACGGAGATCCGTTGCTTTTTGGGGTTAGAAGGGTATTATCGAAGGTTTGTAGAGGGATTTTCCACCCTCGCCTCCCCACTGACCATATTGACGCAGAAATCAGTCAATTTCCAGTGGTCAAATGCTTGTGAAATGTTTTCAAGAACTGAAAACAAGGTTGACTTCGGCACCAGTGTTGGCTTTGCCAGAGGGCACAGAGGGATTTGTGGTTTATTGTGATGCCTCCAGGGTGGGTTTAGGGTGTGTTCTGATGCAGCATGAAAAGGTCATAGCATATGCTTCTAGGCAACTCAAGAATCACGAGAAGAGTTATCTGACGCATGATTTGGAGCTTGCGGCAGTTGTGTTCGCCTTGAAAATATGGCGGCATTATCTTTATGGGGTTTAGGTATATGTGTTTTCAGATCACAAGAGTCTCCAGTATTTGTTCAAGCAGAAGGAGCTAAATTTGAGGGAACGGCGGTGGCTTGAATTGCTTAAGGATTATGATATGGACATCTTGTACCATCTAGGGAAAGCGAACGTGATGGCCGATGCCCTCAGTCGGAAATCCATGGATAGTTTGGCTCACTTGAGGGTGGATCAGAGGCTCATAGCTCGAGAGATACATCAGTTGGCCAGCCTTGGGGTTTGTATCTCGGCCCTGAATGAGGAGGAATTTATGGTGCAAAATACAGCGGAATCGTCACACGTGGGAGAGGATAAAGAAAAGCAGTTTATTGATCGAGCATTGGAACAATTGAAGGAGGCAGTTCTAAGCAACATAAATTTTGCATTTTCGCTTGGCAGCGATGATGGTGTGCTACGGTGCCATGGCAGACTGTGTGTCCCAGGCGTGGGTAATCTTTGGAAGAGGATAATAGCAGAGGCTCATCATTCCAGGTATTCAGTGCACCCGAGCTCTAAGAAGATGTATCACAATCTCAAGGATATCTATCGATGTATCAAGTGAATCTTAGCACAACCTTTCATCCGCAGACAGATGACCAGGCAGAGCAGACTATTCAGACGCTCGAAGATATGTTGCGGGCATGTGTCTTGGATTTCTAGGGTAATTGGGATGATCACCTGCCTCTAATAGAGTTTGCTTATAACAACAGCTTCCATGCTAGCATCAAGATGGCCCCGTTTGAAAAATTGTACAAAAGGTGTAAGTCCCCGATTGGGTGGTTCGAAGTTGGGGAAGCGGAACTAATAGGGCCATATCTAGTGCATCAGGCCATGGAGAAGGTAAGAGTCATTCAGGAAAGGATGAAGACTGCTCAGAGTCGCCATAAATCATATGCGAATGTGCGTCGGAGAGAGTTGAAGTTTCAAGAAGGAGATTGGGTGTTCTTGAGCGTGTCCCCTATGAAAGGAGTCATGCGCTTTGGTAAGAGAGGAAAACTAAGTCCTAGGTACGTCGGGCCTTATCAAGTCCTTCGAGAGATCGGTCAAGTTGCGCATAGGTCGGAATTGCCCCTTGAAATATCCCTAGTGCACCCGGTGTTCCATGTATCCATGTTAAGGAAAGTTGTGGGTGATCCACCTAAGATTGTGCTAGTTGAAGATATCAACGTTACAGAGGAGTTGAAGAGATTCTGGTTGCTATTTTAGATAGGCAAGTCCGAAAGTCGCGGAACAAGGAGATTGCTTCAGTCAAAGTGTTGTAGCGAAACCAACAAGTCGAGGAAGCCACATGTGAAGCAAAAGACGAGATGAAGACGAAATACCCCCATCTATTTGAATAAGCTAGGAATGATCGTGCGAATCTTGTCCCTAGGGAAGCTAGTGTTGTGTTCCACTAGGTGTAAGAGTCATCTCTTCTCTTTCCAAGTGCCTTATTATGGTAGTTCTCCAAGTTGTGCTAACAAACTTTACGTGATGTGATTATTTGAACAATGTGCAGTCCTTTTTGGTAATGAAGTTTTTGTTCTCTCATGATAAGGTGATGTAGAGGCATGATTAATTTTGCACAGATAAAGAGTATCAAAGTGTTCTAATTGTATAATGATTAGTTTTTGCATGGAGGATTTGTATTGAGATAAATAACTGTGTGGTACTTATGTGTCAGGTAAACGGTTTTGATAGTGCAGACAATTAATACTTAATTTGATTCCATGTAGTGTGCCAAAATGGCTAGAAGTGTGTCGAGGGGTTGAATATGTGCAAGTATGAGAATTTTGCATTTTATATCTATTGTAAAGGTAGCAAGTTGTGTAATGGTTCTTAGGAACGTATTTTGGGGATTCTCTGATAGGTGGTTATGTCCATTTTAAAAAGGAGACTCTCGCAAAAATTTTCTAAAACAAACTTGAAAGTTAATAAAAGGTGTAGAAACTTGCATATCATGTTTTCCAACTCGTTGATTTCCAATGTTCTCATTCGAGGACGAATGATCTTAAGCGGGGGAGGATGTAAGGTCCCGTAAATAATTTTTTCTCAGAACTTAGTAAACTGTGGTGTCTACTCTGATCATGTGTTAGGAATGTTTTCGGACCCTTGGTAGTGATTTAAGCCTTTAAAAATTGAAAGAATTAACTTTTCCAGAAAAGTGTCAAAATGCGGTCCAGAATGCGATCGCATAATCAATATGTGGACTGCATTCCTACCGCAAAATGAATTAGAGAGTAACCAAATTTTGATGTTGAAAATGCGGTACCATATAGGATCGCATAATAAATATGCGGACCGCATTCCTACTGCAGAATGAATCAGAGAGCAACCAAATTTTGATTTTTAAAATGCGGTCAAATCTGTGATCGCATAATCAATATGCGGACCGCAGAGTGATCACATATTGTCCCTGAAGAAATTCGAAGGTCAGTTTTGCGGTGCATTCTGCGATCGCAGAACGCAAATGTGGACCGCATACTCACCGCATTCCCAATCCGAGAGGTTTGAAACTTGAGCCATTTCTGTTGTCCATTATGCGGACCGCATGTCAGTTCTGCGATCGCAGATGGGCGTCGCAGATCGTGTTCGCTCAATTATTTTCCAAAATTCTAAGCCCGACCCCTCTTCCCCATCTCTCATTTTTAACCCATTTTCTGAACAAAATAAGAGAGAGGAAGATAGGGTTCTAGAGAGAGAAAGCTATTTCTTTATTAATTGATCTTTCAAAAATAATCAAAGCCCGAAAAATCTTGAGCATCTGCCTTCCCCTCTGATTTCAAGGTAAAATCCCTAACTATTTTCGCCTAATTTTCGAACTCAGGTTTGGGGAGGGAGTTTCATAGTTTGATTTTGAAAATTCTTGTTAGAAATCCACATGGATGTCTTGTGATGAATGTTGTGGAACTTGTAATTGGAACAACAGAAATGGAAATAATGTGGAATAATGGAAATGGAAACAATGTGGAACACTTGAAATGGAAATATTGTGGAATAATGTGTGGTTAGTTGTAAAAAATTGTTGTGATGGTCTAAATTGTGTATCAACTTTAATGAACATGAAGAAAATTGTTGTTGCTAGTTGTGGGATGTTAATACCCTTGTTGTGGAATTATTTTAACAAAGTGTCATGGTCTATTTCTTGTACTTGTTGTTGTGCTGTCTGTTGTTGTGAATTGAAAAATGTCAGGTGAGGTCAGGTTGCGCGCCGCAACACAGTGAAATAAGGTGTGGGTTGGGATGATATGGGTGGCCGAGGTAATAAGGGTGGACGAGGCAATACGGGTAAAAATGTGATACAATATCACTAATGATATGAATATGAATCATGAAATTACATACCCTTATTCTTATCTTGAAATTATCAGACCTACCTCAACTAATCCAAACCCTATATTACACGTATAGTCTACTAAAATTACCATTTCTACTAATGCTAAATATTAAAACTAATTTTACCAGCTAAACAGCTATAACCAAACCACAACCAAATCTGAACTTATCAACGTAAAAAATCAGAAACTCAATTCGAAATTCTAACACTACTGGACCACAAATTCAAGCAAAGGTTGAAATTAACATGCAAAGCTGCAGCTAACATGCAATCCTATCGTTTGAAACAGTCAAAATTAAAAACTAATTCTTATTCATACTACTAGCAAATTATTAACTAAACATTAAACTAAGCTAAACAATAACAAGTGAAAGGTCAGGAATTAAAACTAAATCAGAAGTGGAAATTAAGCTAAAGAAATGGGTAATTTATAAACATGGTCGGAAACTAAACCTATGGAATCATCAGAAAAAAAATGCAACCGGAATAAGTGGTAACCAAAATCAAAAAACAAATCTGAGTAGAACTAACCAATATTTCCGATTAAACTAATAATCAAAACTTAAAGCAAGATAAAATTATCAACAAAAGAAGTAAAATAAAAAATAAAAACAAATGAATACTTACTGATTAGTTCTTCAACTAGACTGCTGGATTCGACTTGAATCCCCAGACGGAGTTACATGTTTGTTTTTTGTCAAAACAAACATGCAACTTCGTTTGGGAATCCAAGTATGGCTTTGGCAGTCCGTTTCAAAGTTAGTCAATTCCCAGATTTGAAATTCGAGACAATTTAGGGCTATTCAAAGGAGATAGGGTTCATTTTTGGGCAGAGGAAGCCAAGGGGAGTATGGGGTGTGTTTTTGGGAGCCATTGGAGCCGGCGCCGCCGTGGACGGAGGAGCAGTCGCTCCTTTGGAGGAATAATTGACACGTTTGGCCGGGATTTGAGGGTCGATTTGTGGGGGGTTGGGAAGAGGTGAAGACGTGGAGTATGGGGTGTTAATTTTGATTGATTTGGAGTTATGCCGCCGCTGCCGGCAATTTCGGGCCGGCAGCAGGCAGCTAGGATAGGGTGGGGAAACGGTGGTGTTACATCGGAGGTCAGTTTGGTACGAGAAGGATGATTTTTGTCTCTAAGGATTGTGAGTGTCATTCAAACAATTTTATTAAAATTGTGAGACCAAATCTGGGCTGTTGGATCAAAAAGAATGAAGGGCTGACACGAGTGGTCGTCAAACGATGTCGTTTAGGACCTCCTCTGGCTGGACCGGGTATGGGGTATGGGTTTGGGTTAAATTGATGGGTCTGGTGATTTTGGGGCATGTTTTATTGCTAGAAATCCCAAGTCATGGTCTTTAAAAAAGACCCAAGTTTCATGTATTTTCCCCTTTATATTTTTTGTTATATTTTCAGATTTTGTTAACAAAAAATAAAAATAAGCCAAAACATATTTAACTTCTACAAAATAAACCAATTAACCTTTAAAATAACCAAAACTCTAAATTTCAAAAGAAAATTAAACAAATCTAAGAATAACCAATGTTTTTTGTTATATTCAATATTAATTAACTAATAACCCAAAAGAGTAAATGTAAAAACTAAGTCCTAAATGCAAACATGTTATTTTCGTATTTTTGTGAATTATATTAATTAAAAATGCATAACATGCAAATAAACACAAAATCATGCAATTAATTCCTAAAAAAATTCAAATAATAAAAGGAAAAATGCAAATAAACACAAAATTATGCAATTAATTCCTAAAAATTCAAATAATAAAAGGAAAAATGAAAATAAAAAATCGCGCAATTAATTCCTAAAAATTCAAATAATAAAAGAAAATTCCTAATTTTGACGAATTTTTTAGGAACATTTTGAGCGAGGCAAAATCACATGCTCACAGCTGCCCCTCTTTGATCGGAGACACGAAGGGTTTCCAGGCAAAGATGAATGAGCAACTAAGATATTTTTGCATGCTTTACATTCCATGACAAGCATTTGAAAACTATCTGACCGAACCCTGCT
The DNA here is from genome assembly GCA_034376525.1 of Nicotiana benthamiana. Lineage (NCBI taxonomy): Eukaryota > Viridiplantae > Streptophyta > Magnoliopsida > Solanales > Solanaceae > Nicotiana > Nicotiana benthamiana. The sequence continues at coordinate 78,914,390 of CM067341.1, forward strand.
TTAAAGGTTTCCTACATATCCTCAGCCATAATGGAATCTGGTCAGTGTAGTTCTAGAGTGTTTGGTAGCTGGGACTATCAAGAGTTGTAATTTCACTACTGATGTTGCTGCTACTACTTGCTGACCTCCTTATTACACCAAAAGGAAATCAAAACTAAGCTAGCTATGCCTATCAACTATGAGTTACAAGATTCCTATCTATAATTCTCTTGAAAGCTTGATCTTGAGTCTTAGCTAGATTCGCCGCAGACTCCGATCTAAATCTTGATGCTCGTAAGTTGTAGGTTCCGGACACCAAAACTAACAAGCGATTGAAATTTTATGCCCCAGTTTTCACTAGGAAAATTTTGTGAGCTATTTGTAGCACAAATCTAAACTATTTCTATGGAAAATAATAAAAGTCAGGCGGAAGAGAAAATGGGTCCCTGTTAGGAATAGGAGGAGAATCCATGGGTTATGCCAGGAGAGGAACAAAGAGTCCCTGCTGGGGAAGAAGAAGAAATATCCACGGGTTATGCCGGGACAGCATGACAAAGATTCCTGGGTTATGCCAGGGAGATCCGTGGGTTATGCCGAGATTGAAAGAAAGCACCTCCTGGGTTATGCCAGGGGAATCCGCGGGTTATGCCGAGATTGAAAGAAAAGACTTCTAGGTTATGCTAGGGGGATCCGCGGGTTATGCCAGGATTCGGAAGAAAGACTCCTATGTTATGCTCGGGGGATCCGCGGGTTATGCTGGGATTTGAAAGAAAGACTCCTAGGTTATGCTAGGGGGATCCGCGGGTTATGCCGAGATTTGAAAGAAAAAGACTCCTGGGTTATGCCAGGGACATTCGCGAGTTTGGGATTTAAAGAAATACTCCTAGGTTATGCTAGGGAGATCCACCAGTTATTCCAGTATTTGGGAAGAAAGACTCCTAAGTTATGCTAGGGGGTCCGCGGGTTATACCGGGATTTGAAAGAAAAAGACTCATGGGTTATGCCAGGGGAATCCGCGTGTTATGCTGGGATTGAAAGAAAAGACTCATGCATTATGCCAGGGGAATCTGTGGGTTATGCCGTGATTGAAAGAAAGAACTCCTGGTTTATGATAGGGGAATCCGCGGTTTATGCCGGGATTGAAAGAAAAAGACTCCTGGGTTATGCCATGGGGATTCGTGGGTTATGCCAGGATTGAGAAAGAACTCCTGGGTTATGCCAAGGGAATCCGCGGGTTATGCTGGGATTCAAAGAAAGAAATCCTGGGTTATGCCAGGGGAATCCACGGGTTATGTCCGGATTAAGAAAGAAAAGACTCGTGCTGGGGAAGAAAAAGAGAAAGATGCTCAGGTTATACTGGGGAATGCTAGGGAATGAAAGAAAGAAAAGTACGTCAGGTTATACTGGGGATAGAAGGAAATCGGTCCTCAGGTTATGCTAGGGAATGAAAGAAAGAAAGGTCCCTCATGTTATGCTGAGGATGAAAGAAAGAAGGTCCCTCACGTTATGTTGGGGTAGAGAGAAAGGAACCCTCAGGTTATGCTGGGGAATGAAGGAAACGAACCCTCAAGTTATGCTGGGGAGAACGAAGTATGATCCTCGGCTACTGCCGGGGAGGTCCACAGGTTATGCTGGGGAGATCTAGGAGATGTGGTCCTAGATTTGCGGAGATGGAGTCGAGGATCAGGGTCCTACACTACCATGGTTTTTTATTCTCCTTTTCTTCTTTTCTTTTATAAAACTGCGGGAAAAGATGTAAAGAGAACCTCCCTTTTGGTTGATCATTGTTGAAAGGTTATTATTAGCTCTTGTACATTTCCTTTGGTTGCATTTGCCATTTATCCCATTGCTTTGTATTACACCTGTTTCAAATTTTAAAACAAAGCACAATTTTTTAGTTTGAAACGGTGGTCGGTTTTGTGGCCTTGATTTGCTTGATCCCGGCCCCCCTTATGTTGAGAAGACCTTGGGCTTTCCAGACTTTGCCTTGTTGGTTGGTCGGCAGATCTCATCTTTCAGACTTATTTTTCCTTCATAGGCTTTTTGGTTATGATTTCTTTGCCCCGATTTCCATTTTAGAGCCTTTGGGTTTCCTGCCTGTTGAAACCATGTTGAGGCGATTAGCTCTCTCGGGCTTAACCTTTTTGATCTTCATTTTGCCTTCGTGGGCATTTCACTTTGACTTCCTTTATTTTCCCCTTTTTTACTTCTAAAGCGTCAGCCGTCATGGCCATCCGGGATCGGTTAGATGCGTCTGCTGATGTTGGGTATTTTAATCCTTTCCAGGCAAGCCCTGTGAAACCGGTCTTACCACCTTTTCTTGAGGAATAGTCATGAAATAAAAGTTAGGCTGAAGGTGATTCAAGGAAGCAGCAAAAGCAATCATATGGATTTAGAGAGAAGTGTCCCTTTCGGAAAAAAGAGAAGGACTTATCTGGGGGTGCATGCCGACTTCAAATGGACATGACATGCTTCTTGGACTAGATGCCCGACCCGTACACATTTACTACTTCTTGTGACCCATATTTCAATCTTTCAAAACCAGGGAAACTTGCTCGGGTTTTGATGGTTATATATCTCCTTTTCGGTCAACGGCGCCCTTTGCAGGTTTTCGCCAATCGGACCAATCTCATTTCTTTTCTCACGTCGCCGGATAGTGCACTTTACGAGTTTTCACTAAACGGACTCTCTAATTTTATTTTCCCTACTCACCATCGCCTTATGGTGCCCGAAGGTTTTCACCAATAAGACTCTCGCCTTTTATTTCTCTCAATTTAAACTGTGCCAAATCCCCACAATGGTGTTTGTCATGTCCCTGGCTTTGCTAATCGACTGGAAGGGCTTGAGCCAGGTTTTTTCGGTAAAGGAAATTGGATGGAAACTACAACTTTGGAACCATTTTGGCTGGTTCACGGCCAAACCATTACATCATCCGCCCCAGTTTCGATTGTGGGGAATTGAGGTTTTTATTTTTCTATGGCTGAACCTCAGGGAGAGGCTGCCTACAAATCCTTCCGTAATTAAGTCAGACGTAGTTCGGGAAGTGTTTCCTAAAATAATTTTGTTTTGTTGTTTCTCCTTTTTTTCATTTTGCTTTTGCTTTTTTTTTTGCTTTTTTTTCTTATGTTTTCTTCTTTTTTTTCTTTTTCTTTTTCTCTTGTCTTTTTTTTGAATAGCACTTCCGGATTCCAAAGAGGGTGATCAAAGGAACGTAACCGGATTAAAGGGTTTGCGAAGGATTGATAGTGTTTAGGGTAGCGGGAAAGAAAATCTTTCGTCACTTCAACGAGCCTAAATCATTGCAATAGGGAGTTCAAATGTAATACCATTTTACTGTATCTACATTCACTGCTGCTTGGCGATCGTCTCCTTCGATGTCACCCAGGTACGGCGCTCCTTTGGGCAGTATCTTTCTGATAATATATGGACCCTTCCAGTTTGAAGCAAACTTTCCTTTGGCTTCCTGATGATGAGGGAGAATTCTCCTTAATACAAGTTGTCCGACCTCGAAATTCATGGGGCACACTTTCTTGTTGTAAGCGCGGGTCATTCTGTATTTGTACAACTACCCATGACAAACCACGGCCGTTCATTTTTCGTCAATTAGTGATAACTGCTCTAGCCGAGTCTTAACCCACTCACTATCCTTAATTTCTGCTTCGACGATTATCCGGAGCGAAGCGATTTATACCTCTACGGGTATAACAACTTCAGTCCCATAGACCAATAAATATGGAGTTGCCCCTACCGATGTGTGCACCGTGGTGCGATATCCAAGAAATGCAAAAGGCAGCTTTTCATGCCATTGTCTTGAGCTTTGAATCATTTTTCTCAAAATCTTGTTGATGTTCTTGTTATCTGCTTCGACGGCACCATTGGCTTTGTGCCGGTAAGAGGTGGAGTTTCTATGTGTTATCTTGAATTGTTCACATATTTCTCCCATCAGGCGACTATTCAGATTGGCAGCATTGTCTGTAATGATGCTTGCAGGAATACCGAAGCGGCAAATGAGGTTCGAATGCACAAAGTCTACCACAACTTTTTTGGTGACTGACTTAAGTGTGATGGCTTCGACCTACTTTATAAAGTAGTCAATAGCAACCAATATGAATCTATGTCCATTTGAGGATTTTGGTTCAATGGGCCCAATTACGTCCATGCCCCAAGCAGCGAATGGCCAAGGTGCTGACATATGATGCAATTCACTTGGCGGTGCATAAGTCAAATCACCGTGCACCTGACATTGACGACATTTCTGAACGAATCCGAAGGAGTCTTTCTCCATGGTCATCCAGTAATACCCCGCCCGAAGTATTTTCTTTGCCAATACATACCTGTTCATATGAGGGCCGCACACTTCTACGTGTACTTCGTGCATAATCCTTCCAGCTTCCATGGCAATCAACACATCTTAACAAGTTGAGATCTGGGGTACTCTTGTATAAGATATCACCACTCAAGAAGAAACCACTCGTGTGCCGTCAGATGGTTCTCTTTTGATCCCCGGTGGCCTGCTCGGGGTACTCTTGTGTTTTCACAAATTTCTTGATCTCATAATACCAGGGCTGAGTGCTGGATTCTGCCTCAGTCACATTAAAATACCCATGCCTTTCCCTGATTTGGATTTCCAAGGGATTGATGTAGGCGTTTCTGGGGTAAGGCAACATGGAGGCCAAAGTTGTGAGTGCATCAACTAACTCATTGTGACAGCGAGGAATGTACCTAAACTGTACCGACTTGAATCGTTTGCTGAGATCCTCCACATGCTGTCAATAAGGAATGATTTTGATATCTCTCGTTTCCCACTCTCCTTGGGCTTGCCGGATAATCAGATCTGAATCCCCCGCGATTAATAATTCCTCGATGTCTTGGTCAATAGCCATATTTATGCCTATGATGCAGGCCTCGTATTCAGCTGTGTTGTTGGTGCAGAAAAATCAAAGTTGTGTTGTGGATGGGTAGCATTGATCAGTGGGTGAGATTAAGATTGCCCCAATTCCTACGCCTTTTGCGTTTCCTGCTCCATCGAAGAACATTTTCCAAGCAGTGATGTCTTCAGATGTTACCTCCACCGAATTCACCTCCTCATCCAGGAAATAGGTATTCAAGGGTTGATATTCATCATCAACTGGGTTTTCAGCTAGATGATCTGCTAATGCTTGAGCCTTCATCGCGGTGCGAGTGACATAGACTATGTCGAACTCGGTGAGCAGGATTTGCCATTTTGCCAATCTCCCTATGGGCATCGATTTTTGGAATATCTACTTCAATGGATCCAGTCTAGTTATAAGGTAGGTGGTGTGGGCTTGCAGATAATGCCTCAGCTTCTGGGCCACCCAAGTTAAGGCACAACGGGTTCTTTCTAGCAAGGTGAATTTGGCCTCGTAACTGGTAAACTTCGTGCTCAGGTAATAAATGGCCTGCTCCTTCTTTCTGGTGACATCATGCTACCCGAGAATGCAACCAAAAGAGTTCTCCAGGACCGTCAAATATTGAAACAATGGCCTTCCCGGTTCCGGGGGGACCAAGACTGGTGGATTAGACAGGTAATCTTTAATTTTGTCAAAAGCCTCTTGACACTCATTAGTCCATTTAATTGCTGCATCCTTTTTTAACAACCAGAATATGGGCTCAAACGTAGAAGTCAACTGGCAATAAATCGGCTAATGTAATTCAGTCTTCCCAACAGGCTCATTACATCTTTCTTAGTTTTCGGAGGTGGTAGCTCTCGAACGGATTTTATCTTTGTTGGATCCAGCTCAATATCTCTCCAACTGACGATGAACCCCAGGAGCGTTCCCGATGGGACCCCAAATACACACTTGGCTGGATTTAATTTCAAATCATACTTGCGAAGCCTTTCAAAGAACTTTCTCAGGTCCCTACATGATCACCTTGAGTCTTGACTTGATAATCACATTGTCCACATACACTTCTATCTCCTGATGCATAATGTCATGGAAGATAGTGGTCATAGCGCTCATGTATGTTGCCCCAGCATTCTTTAAACCAAAAGGCAAAACCCTGTAGCAATAAGTACCCCAAGGTGTGGTGAAGGCAGTTTTCTCAACTTCTTCCTCATCCGTCAACACCTGGTGATATCCTTCATAGCAGTCCACGAAAGGCTGTATCTCGTGTTTGATGCAACTTTCAACAAGGATGTGGATATTGGGCAAAGGGAAATTGTCTTTGGGACTGGCCTTGTTTAGATCTCTATAGTCTACACACACTCGGGTTTTCCCGTCTTTCTTTGGCACCGGGACTAGATTGGCCAACCATGTGGTGTACTGAACCACTCGGATTACTCCCGCCTCCAACTACTTTGTGATCTCCTCTTTGATCTTATTGTTGATGTCAGGCTTGAACGTTCCCTATTTTTGTTATACTGGAGGGTGTTCGGGGTATGTAGGCAACTTATGAACCACCAAATTAACACTCAACCCTGGCATATCATCGTAGGGCCAAGCAAACAAATATTTGAATTCAAAAAGAAGTTGAATCAGTGAGTCCCGAATTTCCTCATTTACATGGATGCTTATTTTGGTTTCCCTGGTTTTGCCGGGACCACCCAAGTTAACCGGTTCGGTATCATTATTTATTTGGTTTGGGTTTATTTTCAAAATGTTCCAGTTCTGTATTGATTTCCTTAAAAGCCTATTCTTCATCATACTCCGGTTCTTGGTTCATTATTTCACAATTAGGCGGCATGTTCGGATCAGGGCATGAAGTCTGCGAGCATGTCATATTATTTAACACCGCATTATTGGAACTGAAAGAAATGAAATAAAAGGAAAACAACAAAAGCAAGATAATTAAATGTAGACGATGAAATATTGATTTCATTTCTTTGAAATTGTAAGATAACAGGGTTTACATTTGGAAATTAAAGGACAAAATACTAAAGGAAAACACCCGAGTTACACCTTGAAATAACTCGTACTGCAAGAAAAGATGGCAAGGCCGTACTACCGGGCCTCCTGCATGACTGGGAAAGGCGATTCCTTCCAATTTTGCAATTTGGCATCCTGTCCCATGTAGAGCACCTCAGCGGTGCTCGAGCCTTCTCCAAGCTGGACCATGTTAGCTTCATACAATAATTTCCTCATGTCCCCACATATGTCTTCAATTTCTTCCACTGTGAAGGTCTCATCTTCTTCTTCTCGTTTTACTTTGGCTTCACAAAGATTTCGTACAAGTGGGTTAAAGGTTGAGGTAAAGCCCATCCGTTATGTTTTTTTGCGATTTGCCCATTTTATATCATCTGGTTTTGGGTGGAAGCCTAACCTGAAAAACTTCTCTGCAGTAGGCAAAGCAATCGTCGGCTCAACTATCCCTTATAAAGAACTTCCGAGTCCCTTCCCCGGTTTGAATCCTTGACGTATCATCTCTCTAGCTATCATGATTGAGGCATTGAAGAGGAAAGGTTGGGGACATGGTTTGCCTTCTTCGTGTTGATAAGCTACCACAATTTCAAAAGCCTGATAGACTATATGCTTACTTCCTTGTTTAGCTTTGAGGCAAGGGACGAAGGGATCACGATAAATTGACTGTTCATCTTCACCATGGACCACGATTTCCTGGTTTTCATGTTCGAATTTCAACATCTGGTTCAGAGTAGAAGGCATAGCACCTGCTGCATGAATCCATGGCCTTCCCAGGAGGTAATTGTAGAATGTATCCATATCTAGCACTTGAAATGTTACCTCAAAATCAACCGGGCCAATGGTCAACACCAGATCAATCTCTCATATCGTGTCTCTTTTAGTTCCATCGAAAGCACAGACACACACATTATTGGGGCGAATCCTCTCCGTCCCGATTTTCATTCTCTGTAATGTTGACATGGGGCATATGTCCACCCCAGAGCCTCCATCTGCCATTACCCTTTTAACGTAATAGCCTTCACATTTGACAGTGAGATGTAGGGCTTTGTTGTGGGTATCTCCCTCTGGAGGCAACTCATTCTTACTAATGTAATATGATTAACACCGAAGAATCTCTCCGTTATTCATTCCAATTATTCCACAAAGGTTTGAGCATGCACGTAAGCCTCATTGAGAGTTTTGGCTAACACCTTCTGGTGCTCCGGAGAATCCATCAGCCAGGATAACAAAGGGACTTGTTTAGGGGACTTCCAGAGTTGGTCCACTACTTCATATTCCGACATTTTCAGCTTTAGAAAGAAGGCCTCCGCCTCTTTGGCGCTTACCGGCTTGTTGGGTGAGAATCACCTTTTGGTAGCACTATTCACTTCCTCCATGTCAGAATATTTCTTTACAGGGTGGCTTTCTTGAGTTTCCCCAGTAATTTCTTTGCCTTTGTATGTCACCACTATTTTTTGATAGTTCTAAGGGACTGTAGAAGGGTCTGTCATAGACCTCTGAGGTGCGCGACCAACCACCACAGGCTCATTCAGCCTTGGCGGTTTAGTTGGTCGCCGCATCACATAGGTTCCTTTGGGTATGTACATAGTCCTGTTTAACTCAAATCTCTTTGGGGGACTAAGAGTTGGTTGTTTTTTCCTAACGACCCCGTGGGATGTAAAGCACAGTTTCTTTGATAGGTGCCGGCTCAGTTTTAGCTTCAACCTTCTTTTCAGCTTCTAGGTGTGTAGTTTCATTCATTTACTTTTATTCAGCTTTCTTGGAGACCGCTCTTGGCTTTTTATCAGCGTCAGCAATAGCTATTATGGCTTTCAAAGTAGGGTCGAATTCTTTGTCTTTGCAGATAATCCCGACTACTGGCCTGTTGTTGTGAGCCGGTAACGGGTTGTTAGTCACATTCGAGACATCTTCATCCCTCAACACTATTTTCCTTTATTCTATTAGATCTTCCACAACTCGCTTAACAGTCCAACAATTTTCTGTGTCGTGCCCTTCAGCCCCTGAATGATAAGCACAGCGGACACCACGTTGGTAAGAAGGTGACTCAGGGTTTTGTCTATTCAGAGGCACAGGCGGTAAGAGACCCATCTGGACCAGCTTTAGGAACAGGCTAGAATAAGATTCCCCAATTGGCTTAAAGTTTTGCCTTCTGGGCGGCTCCCTAGGACGGAAATTGTTTAAGGAGGGCGGGGGTTATAGTGGTTTTGGGGAGGCTGATTTCTCGGGGCCAGGTTACTGTTGACCTGCTGTTGTGGTCGTGCAAGTGGATGGGCATTCATATTTGCATAAGGTTGGGGAGCATAATGCATGTCTTGATGGGGATAATAGTGTTGAGGGTTCTTTCCGAGAACATGGGCCCATGAGTGTGATGTTTTCTCATACCGGAGGCTGCCATCGAAATCTCTTCTTTCTTTTTGTTCCTTGCGATTCCTCCTGCCCCGCCTTGGATGGCCTGGGAAGTTGCTCTTATGGCTGACTGACTCAAAATTCTTACTGTTTTCAAACCATTTTCTATCATCTTGCTAATCTTGATTGCTTCCGCAAAAATCTTGCCCATTGCCTATATCATGTTTTGAAAATAATCCGCTTCCTGGGCCTGGAGAAAAATAGTGACCATCTCTATCTCCTCCATTGGTGGCTTCGCCCTCGACGCATGTTCACGCTATTTAATAGCATATTCTCTGAAACTCTCTGAAGGCTTGTTCTTCAAATTGGCCAAGGAGTTCCTATTTGGCGTCAATGTAGTACTGAAATTGCCTTACAAAATCCTGGGCAAAATCGTCCGAGATATGCCATCGTGAGACATCTTGGTCCATATACCATTCTGAAGCAATGCCTACCAGACTCTCTCCGAAGTATGCAATCAACAATTCTTCTTTTCCGTCTGCCCCACGCAATTGGTTACAATACTTTTTCAGGTGAGCGATGAAGTCCCCATGACCATTATACTTTTCAAGTTTTGGCGTTTTAAATCCCAGCGGAAGATGTACATGCGGGAACATGCACAGATCTGTGTAAGAAACACTCTTTCGCCCACTCAAGCCCTGCTCAAGGCGCTTCATTCTTCTTGCTAACTCATCTTGTTCAGGCATTTTAGGAGTTTTATCCCGCACTGGTGTAAGTTCATATGATGGTTGAGGATAAGTGTATGTAGGGTATGGAAGAGGCTCAGCTTGGTAATTGGGATTTGAAATGTGAAGTTGTCTGATCAAACATGGGTCTTGGCAACGCGGGTTGAGTGGTGGCAGCACATGAGGGAGCCGTAAAGATATTTGGGACTACGCCAGAGGTGAACACTTGAGGTCGAACTTCAGAAGGTGCTATGACAAAGTTGGCCGGTATGGTAGTCTGTCCCAAGAGGACATTTGGATGGCTATTGGTAATAGTGGAAGTAACTCCCGACCTTGGGAAGAGCTTAGGAAATCCAGGGATAACACTCGGAGGCTCTTTTCCATTCGTCCATGCATCCCATATCTCCATGATCCTAAGTCGTTGAATCCTAATTTTTTCGGCCGTTGCAGACTCTGAGGCCGGGATGCATGTAACTGGGCTATATTCTGAGATAGGAATTTCCGCCAAAGTCATTTCAGATGACATTTCTGCGCTTCCTTTCAATCTGGTGAAATATCGATGTGATGCCAGTTTACCACAAACCAACCACCGTTTCTACTTGTGGCAGCAACAAACGGTTAGTTTGAGACAGATAACAGATAGATAATCGCACATTGGGGTGTGATACACCTATACAGTTAACGGATGTCTACATTTTAATGATGGTTGCATGTGTCATCCCGGCATTTATTCCAATTTTCCTTTTTTATTTCAACTCTTTATTTTCTTGCTTTCCCCTTTTGCGCTTTCTACCTCTCTAGCTTTCCTTTTGTTTTGGCTTTTCTCTTTTTTTTTCATTTTACTCCTCCCTCTTCCCCTTTTGTGGCTTTTGTTTTATCTTTAAGAATACGGTCGAATCCTATGAAGATTGCATACGTATCATGCCCCTCACGAATCTGACCGACTGTAGTTCATGCAAAATAAAAGTGAAGCAATACAATATTTTGGAATTTTCAATTTCCATAATAACAAACTTCGGTTACAAAGACTGATAGATTTAAATAGACAACTAGCAGACTCGGATATAAGAAGAACTATAGACTCGAAGAACAACTAACCATGCATAAAGGAAAATACAGACTAAAGAAAAATACAATATCCAGAAATCACAAATGTATTAGGGCTTCAATTGCTCCTGTAGCCCGCGAGGCATCGTTCGGCCTTATAGTGGGTCGACTAGCTAATTCCCCTTGGAGATGAAGATCTTCTTACGCAGCGAACAAAAAGCATCACGGTGGCAAAGAACATAGATCTAGGCATGTCCTCACGGCTATTACATTTCATTGTGATGTAGTGAGCGATTCCTTTGATTCTTTCTCGAATGCACCTTTCTCCTGCAATAACCGCCCAATCTGCTCGGTTCTGGCTCCCAAAATTTGTTCAGCTACTTAATTCTCCTGTTGAAGCAGTTGCAAATCCAATTCTAATTATGCCAATGATGTGTAACAGTGCTCCCTTTCAATTTTGAACTCTGTTGCTTGTTTGGGCATTTTGTTTTCCGTGATGACGGCCTTTTTCTTGAACCCTGACACCTCACCGTCGAACTCTTCTTTTAATTGCCTAATCAGACGTGCCCGTTCTGCTGCATTTTCAACCAATTGTTTCCAAGACCTGGATAGCTCCTTTTCTGCTGTATCCAAATCAAAACTGTAGTCATCCACCTTTTGTCTCAAGCTGTCTATAAGTTTTGCATCTTTGGCGCTACGTATAGGGTTTTCTACTGCTACCTTCATCTCCTAAATTTGTGCCCAAAGGGCTTCATTTTCCTTGACCAGTTTCTTCTTTTTGCCCTCATCTGTGGCGGCTTGCAAATCTTTCTCAAATTGCAAATTCATGGCCTTCTTCTCTAGTTTGCTTATCGTAGCCATGTACTCGCGTTCTTTAGCCAGCCAATCCCACTGCTCTTGCGATGCTTCAACGAATTCCTGGAGATGGACCTATTGGCCGGCCTCTCGGACTTAATTTCTCTCCTATACAAAGCAAGATATCCTGGAAACACTTCACCTTTGGACCGATCCCGTACACAAGTGTTTGCCGTTAGGTATTGGCATTCATTCCAAATTTTGCGGACTGTTACTTCGAGAATTGACCATCATGTCCAATCTCGACTACTCGGATACTGACATCTTCGTCTTTTGGCACTATCTGGCACCTTCCAAGTTGTCTCAAACCCCGGTGCGGGGCATAAGGCTGGATACTCCTAAGACCAATCAGAAGGAAATGAGGTTCTGTTGCCGGCATGTATATGATCTCATCCACGGACAACCATCCCATCGTCCACTCTATTTGACTGGCAGTTAGGGACTGAAAGTAGTATGTCCATCTTGCAACTCCTTCGGGAAAAATGAGTCCTTCAATTCTTGTGTAAAACTTTTATATGCAAGTTTTTGTTGCGGACCCATAGCTCATAAATTAGGGACGGTGGCATAAATGCTCGGTTATCCACATTTGCAATAACCGATTGCATCCCTCAAAGAAATCTTTCCCGGCCTTGCAAGCTGTGAGAGCGCGAAAGATCTCAGCTACTATCTTAGATGCGAGTGTGCACTGGGCTTGGGTGCGCACAGTACTGACAACCCCTGCTATTTTTATGTCGATGTTCTCGTCTTTCCTTGGGAATACCAGAAGCCCTAGAAAGCCGCCATAAAAATGAAGCGTCTGTGTTCTTCCCATTTGACACGATTTCCTTTGTTGTAGATTTTGTTTTATGGATTGTAGAACCCCCCTATGTGACCATATCTCGTATACAGGAATGAAAAGGTGCAAACCCTGCCGCCAGGTTTGAATCATATACCACTCTGCTTATTTTCAAGGTATCTAAGAATTTGTGCACGACAACTCTTGGAGCAACCAAATATTTGTGTCTCAAAGGAAGCTCAGCATCTCCGATGTATCCAGCTATTTCTTCTAAAGTCGGGGTAAGTTCAAAATCTGAGAAGTGGAACACGTTGTGCGCCAGGTCCCAGCATGTGACCAACGCTCTTATGACATCTCCCCGAGGTATAATCTCCAATAGCCCGGGAAGGCCCCCCAAATATTTCTTCACCTCGTCTTGCCCTTCTGTACCTAGATAATTCAACCACAGCCGTAACTCCAAAGGGATTCTTCTTACGAATGAAAAGGGTTTGTTTTGGATTGTGCTCAACTTGCACATTTATTAAGGCGAATTAGTGAGTTATGACTTTATTTCTGTTTGACCTCAAAAATCAAAATTTGACCCTTTTCTTTTTATGAAATTTATTTTCTAAAACCAAAAGCTAGCTTTGCGAATACGGCCTTTCAGCACTTCCGGAGGAAGATTTCAAGATTGTGCTTGCTAACTGGACAAAAATGCAATAAAGACCCAAAAGTGGTCGTTAATGCCAAATCAGCGTTACGGCGTCCCTTTCTGGAACATTTGTCTACTCTTGACAACAACGACATCAACAGCTTCCATCTCCGCCGTTCTCCGCCTTTGCTCCGCCATTTTCACGGCCGTGTAGAATAGAATTTCAAACCCCCCAACGCCTCAATGTCAAGTCTTTTAGTTGGTAAAAGGGGAAGAAATATTACTATTGGAGACAAAAAAAGGTGAGTAGATCCTGGAGAAGTCTTAAATGGAACATAATTAAAAGAAATTTTTAAATACCTAATTATGGAGAATTGTAAGTTACATGCTTAAGTTTTTCTCGTTTTTTCAATTTGGCATCTTCAAAGAAACACATAACTCCTTCCGTTCACCTTTTACTTGGAAACATTCTGAATTTTCACGTCTTTTAAAAATAATAAATAAAGTTCATAATTTATAATAATAATTACATTAATTGATACATATTTTATTAGATTTAAGAAAATAATTTGAAATGAGTAATAAATAATGTCGGTATAATAAGAGAAAAATTTTTCGATATTCGTAAAGTGACAAGTAAAATTAAAAATCTATTTTTAGTATAAATGTCAAGTAAAAGTATATGGAGGGAGTAATATCAAGGCTCTTTCTATCTACTCACTCTGTTCACTTTTACTTGTTCATATGGACTTTGCACACCCATTAACAAATAATAAATAAAATGCATAATTTATCATGATGCCCTTATTAATTGATACATATTTTAACGGTGTTGAAAAAGTTATTTGAAATGAGTAATTAATACTGTTGATATAACAGGAAAAAAGAAATTATCTTACTTTGATATATTAAAAATAATAAGTAAAAGTAAAATCTATTGTTAGAATATTAAACAAGTGAAAGTGGATGGAAGAAGTCTTTTGTTGGAAAAATCATAATATGTTAAGCATTGTCAATAAGTATTTTGACAATGGTTGTGAAGTTGGAAAAATTAAGTATTTTGTTAGATTTCTCAACAATGAGGTAGAGTGGCCTAGTTTGTTTGTACTTAATAGAGGTCTGAATCTTAAATTATTTTTAGATATTAAATGCGTTTGTTTTTAAAGTTTGAATTTTATATTTAGACCTTAATTTCTAAGTGTGTTTGTTTTTTACTTCACAACCACTTAATGAGTCAGAATAGATCTATATGATTAATATCAATAACAGAAACTTAATTTCATTAAGATATTGTCATCCATATTCATTATTAATTATTGTCACCGTCTACAAGTATCAACTGCCACCATGACACTACCACCGCCATCATAATCAACCACTGTCATCCTCAATCATAACGGCTACCACAATCGACCACCATAGGCTATCCGCACCACTCCACAATCATCATTCTCAACCACAAATACTCATTCACCTCAACTAATACAACTAACCACCCCATCACCATCATCAATCATAATTGGCATTACCCATCATTATAAACTACCACCACCCACCACCATTTTCCTCAATCGCAACTACCAACACCACATACTATTAACTGTCACCACTCACTACCACCATCCTCAATTATAATCGGCACCACTACTAATCACCACTAGCTACTACCCTGAACCACCACCATCAACCAAACCTACCACCAAACACCTCATCTAGTCAACATTCACAAGCACCACCGTTAAACATCACCACCAGCAACTAATACATATATTAATTATCGATAGAATATTATATTAATTAGTATTTCATCTTAATTTTATGTTTATTAATTTTCAAATATATATAAATTTTATATATTCAGATATTAAAAATCAAATAGTCTTTAACCATTTAGTATTCAGATCTTAATATACATCTTAATGTTCAGATGTATATTCAGATTCTGACATCTTAATCTTAAAAAAAACAAATGAAGCTACGCCTTTTACTATTTATAGCATAAATTAACTTAGTTTTCTTTATCGCTATTTAGTGAAGTCTAAGCAAGAGGGGTTGCTCTGATGGTAAGCAATCCCCACTTCCAACCGAGAGGTTGTGAGTTCGAGTCTCCCCAAGAGCAAGGTGGGAAGTTTTTAGAGGGAAGGATGCCGGGTTTCTATTTGGAAACAGTCTCTCTACCCAAGGGTAGGGGTAAGGTCTACGTATACACTACCCTCCCCAAACCCCACTAAGTGGGATTATACTGGGTTGTTGTTGTTGTTATTTAGTGAAGTCTCTTGGTTTGGTAAATTTCCTCCTTTTTTTTGGAAAATCTTGCTAGATTTTAGAAAATGGTAGCTCATTAGTAGAATTATTATCTTGCATTTCATTCGTCTCTCTTTATGTGTAAATTTCAAGAATTAAACGAGTTAACTTTGACCAAACTCCTCTTTATATTCTTCCTAATTTCATTCAAGTGTCCACTTGCCGTGGAAAAAAAAAAGAGAAAGATAAAGTAACCATGAAGAACCAAAGTAATAGAAGTTTTCCTGTTATAAATCCAGTATAATTCTAATTTCCAAGAACGAGAATTTCTGGAAGCAAAGGTTGGAAGTGCTTGTGCCAACTGCCAGCTAAAGATCCTTCTGCCATAATTAACAAAGTGTTTTTTTTAATGCAGAAAATGATGAGAGAAGAATTTTTAGCTGCAGCTTTAATCAAAGTTGCCATAGAGCTTTTCAAAAGCATAAAAGCCAGTGCGGGGAACATGAGATGCTCTCCAGTTTGCATTTACATATTTTTAAATCCTTTGGCAGAATTTTCTACAGCAGAAGCTGAGCCTTCTAATTTAAACACCAGCTTCTGGTCTGAGCAAGTGTTTACAACTCATTCATCCATAGCATGAACGCCAGCTGATACATTGTTGGAGATCGAGAAAATTTTGAGCCTGGAAACTGTCAAGCTTACAATAGCTATATGAAAATTGCCTATTGAGATAATTCCTGTTCAGTAGTGTATAACAACCAGCTAGGACTAGTATTTTCATGGGGAAAATGATTTAAGTTGTAACCACGACAGAGCCAATATTCACCAGAAAACAGTAAGTATATAAAGATGGAGGGGTGAAATCCCCATCGAACACAAGCTTCATAGGCATATGGTTTTACTAAAAATAATCAAGTTAAAGCCAATTTGACTTCAGTAACATTGTTATCTACAAGACTACAACACATGTTTGTCTTTGTATTCTCAATCTGATAGTCGATACTATACATTTAGTTCAAGAAACACAATAGCCATGTCTGCAAACTAAGAAAGTGCACGCAAGATAATAAAAAAAGGGTCTCTTTCTTCTTTCTATGCTCAAATCCAACAGAACAAAGTGTCAGCAGTTGAATGAGGAGAGACTATTTACGTTCACGCTAATTCCAGAAAGAGCAAATCATCACTAACCACAAAGGCATGGACTACTGGGTTTTGGTGGTGTGTATAACACGGGACGTCCATATTGACAAACAAATAGCATATCAACCACAAATGTATAAATTTTGGAAGCAAGACAACTTTTTTCTTTGAAGTGAATGTAGTATATACCAAAGAGCAAATATTCTTTTCCTACTTGATTTACAAACACAGTTGCTAGTAATCTTTACAAAAAAAATCCTTTTCTTTTTCTAGTGAATGTTGATGTACAACTCTAAGAAGTATAACTACTGATATTAATCACGTCTGGTAACCACAAAGATGGAAAAGAATTACTGATTTTGCTGATGGTGACGCCCATTCTTCTTTGCAACAGAATAATAATAGGCACGAAGCAATCTCTTATGGAACCTCCGAACGTTCAACCTCACATTTTGACGATCAAGGTAGATCTTTTTTGTGAATTCCCATCCTCTGTTGTTCACACTGTCCGGGTCCGTTAGAACAGGATCAGTCTTCTTGTACTCATTGTACAAAGAGCTCTCTTGTGGAAGGATTTTGTAGCCAATATACTTGAGACCTAATTTCACTGCTGGTTGTCCATAATAAGTGTCTGCTGCCCAATCTGTTCCAAGTGGAACGATTTGGATGAAAACAGATTCAGGTCGCATGAAGAGGAAATGAGTCATAGCAGCACCATGAACTCCAATCATAACATCACTGGAATTAAGAGATCGATAGATCCTTGCAAGCTCGGTCGTTCGCTGAGGCCTCAAAACTTCCACTTGGAACCCAATATCTTGTGCCATTTTAACTAATGAATCTTCATTGAGTATTGCTCTTGAATCATTTCTGGCTATTATGACCACTTTAGGTTTCTTCAACTCCTGCTTTGCTTCTGTCATCTCTATTTTTGTTTTAGCTGACGGTGACAAAGCAAGTCTATCTTGTTCCTCTTCTTGGATCAACCCTCTAATTCGAGGCAAATACGCTCGGTCTAGCATGTCTCGGAAATCTCTAATACTCCCATTGCCTCCCATCAATGAAGGATCGATAGTTAGCTCATCGTGTATTTTTAAACCAACTATGGCTTCAGGGAAACAATGAGTCCTATTATCTCCACTAAAATCGATAATAGGATATTCAGTGAGGTGAGGCAGTATGTTCTCGTACTTTGAAATCCACCAATCATGATACTCAAGGATCACAAACACAACTTTCTTGTTGAAATGCTGAGAAGTGATGTAAAGAGGCAAAATCCCATCATTGAATTCGTGGTAAAGATTACCCGTGTAACCTCCAGTGGAGAAGAACACAGCAGGTACATCGTGTTGGACATCACACTTCTGATGAATGGCATTATTCTCTCCCTTCGAAACAAGGTCTAATTCATCGATAGTGTCCATTACACTTTTTTCCCATTTTCGAGTATATGGCCTAATCTTTTCGTGTTGGAATATCTCATCATTGTCGCCAGAGGCCCCAAATACTTGGCTGCCATAACCATTGTTTCTGTAGAGGGTAATTGTGGAGGAAGCAGAATTTGTTCTTACATCCCCTTCCATAACACAGATATCTGACCGAATGCTACTTCTATCACAGCAAATTGACCCTGCATTTTGATATGAAAAACCTCTCAACAATTGAAAAAGAGAAGCTGGTGAAACTAAAAAGGATGCACTAAGGTTGATGTAATGCTCTAACTGTTGGATTAACATCATATACCAAGAGTTTTAATAGCAAAAGAAAAGCCACGCAGCACCTTCAAACATGCTTATGTTCAAGATTGGATCAGTTTACACTACAAACACACCAAAAGCATACATTGCTTTTTTTACCAAAAGCAAACTTACAGATGTAACAACTACAAGAAAACCCCTTATATAACGGCTAGCGCAGTTTGGAGAGGGTGGCATGTAGGTAGTCCTTACCCCTACTATGCGAAGGTGGAGAGGTTGTTGCCGGAAGAAACTAGCAACCAAAGGAACTTGTAGATGCTATTAAAAAAAGGAACTTGTTTTCATCTTCAGAAGCAACCAAAAGGCTTATTGCTCATAACCATTTATGGTAATAATAAGACAACCCCAAAAATAGTTTCATACAACAAAAATGAAAAATCCCAGTATTTCAAAATATTCAAGCAATAAATAAAGAGAAATAAAGAATCTGGAGAAAAAGCACTCTATTGCTATAACAAATACAGGAAAAATTAAAACAGAAAAGGAAGATAAAGATAAAAATAAAGAGGAAGCAACTAACCATTAGAGACAGAGGAACAAACAGAAGCATATACATCTGATGTAGAAACAAGCCCTTCATCCTCAAAACCAAATGAATCTGCAGAGACCCAAAAAAACAGAACAATCAGAAAGAGAAAAGAGTTTAACTAGAAGAAAGCACAAAGCAAACAACAAGAACAAAGAAGAAGAAAAAGAGAAAAACTTACATAGAGAAAAAGTGGAGGAAGAAGTGAAGAAATGAGGACCTAAAAAAAAGCTAAAAGAGATGAAAGATAGCAAGAGGAGAAACAAAAGCTTGAGTCTTGATCTTTTGGTGTGACTAGTATTTTCAAAAACTGACTCCTCATCTAAACAAACAACAAGCTCATCCCCTTTCTTCCACTGTTGATATCTTTGGTACTGCACCATTTTCTTCAACATATATAGCTACACAAGGTAAAGAGAGAAAATATAAGAGGTTTTGGAATGAACAGAGTAAAAGGAAAGAACTTTTCTGTGTATGTGTTTATGTTGGGAATGAGAATAAATAAGAAAAGGGTGTATGAAGTTTACTTGAGGAAAGATCTTTCTGAGGTTCAAGGTCTGAAGCTTTTGTGTTTGGGAGAAATTAAAAAAAAGAATGAGAGTTGTCAAAAAGGAATAAAGGAAGGAAGAAAAATAAGGGGTTTGTATACTATATTTTTCATGGTCAAAGGCGTGTACAAAATGGCAAAGGACTTGAAAGGAAGAGGAAAGGAGAGGGTAAAGACCAGGTAATTGGTGGCTGGCTTTAGACTGGTTCTCAACATGTGTTTACGAGGCTATGCTTTTGTGTTCCTTTGGCAGCATAAACAAATATAATTTTACCTTAAAACACAATTTAAATAATATGATATTCGTTGGTCGTACAAAAATAATAAGAATGCAACATTTGATTGATGATGTTAAGATAATATACAAGATTTTATATATATATATATATATATATATATAACTGGTGATTAAAGTCTTATGTTGTAAAATTCTACTCGGTACTTTCTCTCTTATTCTATAAATCTTTATTGTTATGGTATTATCAAAGTTATGAAGTGAAATTACCGTCTCCTTTTTTAATCGCTTCACTCTATTCGTCTCTTTTTCCCAACCTTTTAAAAAAATAAATCTATTATTAACTCTTTTTTTTAACCTCATTCTAGCCACGGTTAAACATATATACTCATTTTTGGTTAATTTTAGATTTGACTTAACTGGTTTCTCCTAGAAATTTATAGGGTAATCCATTAAAATTGTTAAGAAATTGGAAAGAATATACTAAGAGTGATGTCTAGTTATGTACAAACTAATAATTTGAGGAATAATAAATATAAAGCTATACATAAGATAAAATGTAAAATGATGGTAATATTTAAAAACATAATTTAGATAAAAATAAGTAACTTACTTGGTTACAGGAGAGAGATTTTACCAAAAGAACATTCTTAAGAGAACCATCCAAATACCCCCGCCCCTCTCTCGTCACCCACCATTCTCCAAACACCTTGTATTATATTTTTGTAAAATATTTTCTTATATATGCCTTAATAGTTCCTACTTTAAGCCTGTAAAATAAATAAATCCTAATGCTTATCTGTTTTCGTTTTTAATTCCCAAGTTCAGTAAACTCTTTCGGATTTCTTGAAAGGAAAATCTCTCTCCTATAGACATGTAAGTTACTTATTCTTATCTAAATTATGTTTCTAAATGTTACCCCTATTTTTATATTTTTATCTATTGTATAGCTTTATGTTTATTATTCCTCAAATTATTAGTTTGTAAATAACTAGATGCCACTCTTAGTATATGATTTTCTTTCTAATTTTTTAAAAAATTTGATGGATTAACCTATAAATTTTTAGGAGAAACCGGTTAAGTCAAACCCGAATTAACCAAGAATAGGTATATATGTGTTTAACCATGGTCATGGTGAGGTTAAAAAAAAGAGTTAAAAATAAATTTATTTCTTTAAAAGGTTGGGAAGAAGAGATGAACATAGTGAAGTGACATATATATATATATATATATGAGATTCGAAAGGGGCACACATACGGCTTTGACTAAACGACTAACTAAAGCTAACAGAATAACAGAATCGGAAGCAAAAATAATCAGATCAAAAAGCGACTTAATTCCCCATTCATCCAAAATAGTATTTTAGTAAAGAAAAGAGGCATTCTGGGGTGACTACTACGACTACATGCCCATCTAGTACAGTTGCTTGAAAGCAAGCTACCTATCCACGGGAGATATGTATATTATAGGTGATAAAAGGTATAGTTAATTCATTATAAATAAACTGAACATTGTAGTAGAAGCTACATCTCTATGCGAATAGTGTGTATATTAGCAATACATGAATAAAAGTGTCTAAAAGACAAAAATACCATTAAAATAGATATTCTCTGCATAACAGTATACGTATATTATTCCACATAGTAATTCTTATGTTATTATTCATAAATAATTATATCCAAACAATACTTAGGGTGTGTTTGTAGGAAGAAAACTATTTTCTTGAAAATTGAGTCGGTTTACCACTTATTTTTTTATGTTTAATTGGATGAGTGAAAAAAAATTCGAAAAAATTTTTAGTATTTGGTTAGTCAATAAAAATTATTTTTTGAAACTATTTTCATTTAGGAAAAGAGTGTGGTGGGAATGGAGGGGTAGGGGGTTTGGTAAGTAAGGTAAGGGTGGGGAGTTGGTTGGGCATGTGGGGTCGGGAAATAGGGTGAAAATATTGAAAAAGAGTTTTGAAAACTTATTTTACTTCAATGATAAAAAAAATAAGTTCACGATGAAAATATTTTCCAAAATATTTAAAACAACCAAATATGAAAAACTTAAAAAATATTGGCGAAATGATATACTGGCCATTTAAATTTGTACATGTTTGTAAATCCGATACATAAATTTACAGTTTTTCCATTTGGACACTCCAACTTGACAGAATGAGTACGAATAAATACATCTAGTGGAGTGTGTATATTACTTGCGCTGACATGTACAACACGTCACATATTAGATTATTTATTACTTGAGAAGTGTCATTTGTGGGTCGTATTTTCAAATACTAAATCAACAAAAAAGAAGTAGAAAAAAAAGGAGAAAAATGACTTGGCACTTCCTTCTTCTCCATTCACCCACCTCCCTTTCTTACATTATTCTTATTCTTTCTTCTCCTCTCTCTTTTTCCTTACTGTTTCTTTCTCTCTTATTCTGAATCAAGTTCACAACTCCATTATGGTCATGATTAGACAAAAAAAATTGAATTTTTGAATTTTAGAAATTCAATAGGAATTCATGCCTTTGAAACAGTGGAGGCCGTTGAATACCATGCAAATATCTACCCTTTTTTGATATTGTTTTCGCAAAAAAAGTCGATGATAGGGTTTTCTTCAGACATTGATGATTTAGAGTGGTGAGTACATTTGACCACCATAAAACTTAAATGGCTGCCACCTCCACTTCGCTGGCAACCAATCATAAACACATCTTTTTTTTGAACTCCAAAATCGTAAGATAAAAGTAAAAATACATAATCTTCATATCAAAGTTTGGTCGGAATTAAAGTTTCTGATATTCTCTCTCCTCAGTTAAGTCGAAGAGAAGAAAGAGAACATAAATGAGTATAGGAGTCGTTTTTTCCTTTTCTTTTTTCTTTTTTTATTTTTTCCTATTGATTATTGTATTTTCTTTAATCGGGTTATTGCATTCACGCGCATTTTCTGGATGATTGATACGCATTTTGTACATATCACCTATGTCACTGCCACATAAACATAGTCAACAATTAAAGTGGTTTATTAGTACTCATTCAATCAAGTTGAAGTGTTCGAATGGAAAAATTATAAGTTTATGTATCGGTTTTATAAATGGGTACAAGTTTAAGTGTCAAGGATACCATTTCGCTGAAAATATTCATATCAAACACACCCTAACTGTTAGTAAATACGCTTAACGCTAGAGGGGGGTGAATAGCGTTATAATAAAATTTAGCGTAAACTTGCGGAAATTAAAATTTGCAGGAAATAAATAAGTGCGTTAAATAAAAAAAAAGGAAAGAACGCACCGATATATTCTGGTTCACCACAACACGTGGCTAGTCCAGTCCCCGAGAGACTCTCTCGAGATTTTCCACTAACTTGTTAAGCTTACGGGTGCTCAACAAACCTTTACAACTTAAGGACACAAGCCTTAACACCTTTGCTCGGAGATACAACACTCCAAGACTTCAACCAAGGAAACACAAGTTCCTTACAACAAGAGAATTACAATTCTCTTACAAGTGTATAAAACACTAAACACTCAAACAAAATACTTCTTAATGAGTAGATATGAGTAAAAGAAGTAAGCTCTAGATCACAACAACTTTGGACAAGAATATGGCTCTCAAAAGCTTTATGAAATTGAATATAAAATGATAACCAAGAGTATGCAAGCTTATAGCAATGTAATGATCAGTTGTTGTATGTTGTTGTGTTTAAAACACTGAAATGAAGCTGTATTTATAGTTGAAAAACTTGGCATTACCGTTGCCTAATTGCCAATTAAGAGTTGCTGATTTTACTCACTGACAATCGATTGTCAAACCCCAACAATCGATTGTCTGCCAGTCAGATCAAAATTTAATCCCAGATTTTACGCTTGATAATCGATTACTTTCAATCCATAATCGATTACTTGCAACGTTCAAAAAATCCTTTCCAGATTTTACCACAAACAATCGATTGTCCAGAATCAACAATCGATTACTCAGCAACGTTCAAAAAATCTTTTACGGATTTTAATCAAAACAATCGATTATACAAAATCAATAATCGATTACCCAATAACGTTCAAAAAATCTTTTCCGGATTTTAATCAAAATAATCGATTATACAGAATCAATAATCGATTACCTGACGGTATTTGAAAACTTTACGACAACGGTCAGCTTCACAGTCGATTGCACAAAGTCAACAATCGATTACTTATCAGTTTTTGAAAAACATTTTAGACACTGTCTCTTTGACAATCGATTGTCCAATGTAATAATCGATTATTTAATAAATTTGAAAATCACTGGAAGACACTGTCTCAACATAATCGATTACCATTAGTTCATAATCGATTATTCTGAGTTTTGAAAAACTTTGATGGACACTGCCTCAGTCACAATCGATTGTCATTAGTTCACAATCGATTGTCATGCAGGTTTGAAAAACCTGATGCTCACTGTCTTACTCACAATCGATTGTCATTAGTTCACAATCGATTTTCATGCAGTCTTGGCTTAAAACAATCGATTATCATAAGTACATAATCGATTATCTTAGTCCAGATTTTTAAGGCATGTCTAAAAATTATTTTGACTACTGTAAATATGCATGATTTGACATTAAATTAAATATGCATGATTTTGGAAAATAATTTTATGAGAGAAGCCATGTTACGAGTCAAGTTGTAGGATCAAGATCACAATTAAGAATGACTCAATTAAATTATAAAACTTTGTCTTGAGGTTGAATCTCGTTGCATATCAATTGTGCGCTTGTTTCTTGAACTTCGTCATATATCAATTTTCGCTTCGTTTGTCATTCATCAAAACCTATACAAAAAAACACACGTTTTAGTATATTGCATTGAGAACGTGTTTCCAACAATTTCCCCCTTTTTGATAATGGCAAACATTAAGCGGGATATGCAAGACAAGCAATCTATAATGACGATTCAAGACAAGTATATACATGCAACAAGTATGCATTTGTTCCCCCTCAATTTGAGAATTCCCCCTCAATTTAAGCTTATAACTTGAGAGTGCATCATAACCGTTATCTTCCCCCTTTTGCCATTAGCCAAAATAATAATAAGACGCCAAAGATAAAATAAACCTTGTTTATTTATTGGAAAGAAAAAAAAATACAGCAACAGGGAAGACAATACAACATATAAAAATAATTATTCATTCATCATCTTCCGCCTCATCATCCGTCGCTGCTTCATATGGAACAAGACCCGCATATGGATAATGAACGTGGTCAAAATATCCATGGATCTCGTGAGTTAATTGACCGAAAGAAGAGGTCAATGAAGCTATTTGGTCGGAAATGAATTGGAGGGAAGGCTCTTGAGGCGGAGGAGCACGACGGGTTGGAGGAGGAGCAGGCGCTACATGATCACCGTCATGATGAAAGGAGGATTCCGAAATTTCCCACTTTTTGGTACTCTTTTTGAGAGGACCATTTCCAGTGACGAATCCGGTGGCTTCAAGAAAGTTCATGATGAGGAGAGCATAAGGAAGAGGCCTATCATCTCCGATAGCGTCACGCATGTGAATTTTTGATAAGCCGACACCAATTGATGTTAGCTCCGAAATGGTAGTATGGTTATGCTTACGAGGCTTGAGGACTCGGGTGATGAAATAGAAAATCAACCGATAATTGGGATCCATTTCCGTAATTGTAGGACAACGAGAAGAAAGATTTGGATCATAAGAAGTAAGACCGATTTGGTGTAAGAGGGCGGTTTCATCAAAAAGGGCTCCGGCCTCTCCGGTGTACCGAAAAATGTCTTCACCATTATGAGGAAGACGGGCAATGGTATGAAGATTTTCATCGGAAAGAAGAATTTGAACACCATTAATGTTGGTGACAAGCTCACTATCATCATCCTCATGGAGGTTGGAATAAAATGCTTGAACCAATGTAGTATTGATATAAGGATGGGTAAGGAGTAAAAAGTCAAGAAGTTGAGAATTTTTGAGCATATTTGCAGCAGGCCCAAATGATTCAAGATACTTGTGGGTTGAAAAGCAGGGTGGAAGAATGTCGCGCTTTTCAAATTTGGTTAAGAATCGAGAAAGCTCGATGTCGGAATTAAAATATAGAACGGAACCATCTTGATAGGGATAGTTCGGACGAGGAGGGGCAGCAGAGGCGGATGCGCCGTGCCTAGCAGAACGGGAACGTTTTGAGTGACGGCCCGACATTTTTAATGAAAGCTGCTGGATTTTTCAAAGGATTAGAGAGAATTTGATATTTTGAAAGCTAAAATTGATGCTTGAGTGAATGAATATGAACATATATGAAGCCTATTTATAGAGGGGAGAGTGGCTTATCATTTATGGAAGAAATCTGCTGAGAACTTAAAGCCAAATCAGTCAGAAACGGTAAAATAAATTCACTGACCGTTAGACAATCGATTGTTGAGATGCAATAATCGATTGTTGAAGAGTTATGACCTGACTTGGAACTGACACAAATCGATTGAGGAGCCAAACGGTAACAAGAGTTTAAATTTCTGACATGAAATAATCGATTGTCAAATGTGGTAATCGATTACGGGACCAAACGGTAACAAACTTTTGAGTTACTGACATGAAATAATCGATTATGTATGTGAAATAATCGATTGTTTTGGACAAGCATTGCTAAATGGCTGAGACAGAAATCGATTATGCAATTTAAGGAATCAATTATTAAACAAAGCTGCATAATGAGCATAAACCATAAACAATCGATTAGTGATACTGCTAAACGATGTTCAGCACGGTAAAATAATCGATTATTTGCTTGGAACAATCGATTGTTCTGTGCCAAAACTTTATAATTCCCTCTATCTTTTAGGGCTATACCTGCAAAATAGAATTAAACATCTCCGACGCTCAAGTCAGTAATTTGTAAAGAAGTATTAACTTAAACTAGTGTTGCCAAGTGAGAGCGTGAGCTCTTAAGAAGTGTGTCCTAAAGTGTTCTTAAGAGAGTTTCGGGTACTTACCTTTCCTCCGACGTCTCCAATTACCTGTTCAAGTGGGTGATCTTTGATGGTCCTCCACTCATTTGGCACTTTTGTTTCTTTTTCCAGTTGTGGTGCTTCTTCCGTTGGTTGTTCCTCAGTTTCATCTTTATTTTCCTTGGGTGGTTCCTCTTGTATTTTGTCTTTCAAGCTATTTAAGATACCTGCAAGATCAAAATCGGAATCCTTTCTCGCCAAGCGAGCATTATTTTCGGAAAATACAACATGAGGGGATTCCTCCACAATTTGGGTTCTTTTATTAAAACCCCTATATGCTTTACTACGTGAGGAATATCCAATGAAAATATCTTCATCCGACTTAGCATCAAATTTACCCAATTGGTCTTTGCCATTGTTATGAACAAAACATTTGCAACCAAAAACTCTAAAATGGGAAATATTTGGTTTTCTACCCTTATAAAGTTCATAGGGGATTTTCATGAGTATCGGCCGAATTACTACTCTATTTAGAACATAGCAAGCGGTACTCACGGCGTCTGCCCAAAAATGTTTGGGTATCTTAGCTTCGTCGAGCATGGTTCTAGCCATCTCTTCGAGACACCTATTTTTCCTTTCCACCACCCCATTTTGTTGTGGTGTACGTGGAGCGGAAAAGGTATGCTCGATTCCGAGTTCGTCACAAAAGTCCGCAAAGAGATTGTGATCAAACTCTCCCCCATGATCACTTCTGATTGAAGTGACGGTTGCTTCTTTCTCATTTTGAACACGCTTAAGAAAATATTTAAAATTTTGAAAAGCATCACTTTTATTGGCAAGAAATAAAGTCCAAGTAAATCTCGAGTAATCATCAACAATCACAAAAGCATATCTATTTCTTCCTAGACTTTCAATGCGAGAGGGACCAAATAAATCCATATGAAGCAATTGCAATGGTCTAGAAGTTGAAACAATGTTTTTAGATTTGAAAGATGCTTTTGTTTGCTTCTCCTTTTGACACGAGTCACAAATAGAGTCATTTTCAAATTTTAAATTGGGAAGACCAACAACTAAGTTTTGAGAAATCAATTTGTTCAAAAGATGCATATTGATATGTGCTACTCTACGATGCCATAGCCAAGTATCATCCTCTTTACTCATTAGACAATCAACATAATCGGGTGAGGAATTAGCAGATCAACCATATAAATATTATCCACTCTAAAACCACGGAGGATAATTTTGAAATCACTACGTCTGAACACTAAGCATTCATCTGAATCAAATAAAGCAAGATTTCCCTTGTCACACAATTGGCTTATGCTCAAGAGATTATGCTTTAATCCTTTAACAAGTAATATATGCTTAATAGAGGATTTTTCATCCTTACCGACCGAGCCGATGCCGATGATCTTTCCTTTATTGTTATCACCGAAGATAACACTTCCTCCTTCTTTGTGCTCTAATTGAAGGAATTTGGATTCATCTCCCATCATATGCTTGGAGCATCCACTATCAAGGTACCATAGTACACTTGATCCCTTCAAGCACACCTACAAAACAAATTAATGTTCTTTAGGTACCCATGCCATCTTGGGTCCTTGGGGGTTAGGCATATTATAATGATGCAATTGAGTAATATGTCTATAACGTGTAAAGCATGCAGGAGCAATATGACTAATACGTCTACAATAATGACAAGTCACATTTGGGTTATGCATCCTTCTAGGTTCATAGTAACTAGACGGATGAAAATTTCTTACTCTTTTTTTAACACTATGACTATTTCGCATTTCATGAGAATTATTTCTCCTACTATGAGCTCTAGGATGGGCAGCATTTCTAGAATGATTGTTTCTCGGTTGAGGGCCATTTCTAGGTCTTCTCAAAGGTTCAACATTTGGCCTAAAATATGCATCATTTCTAGGGTAACTATTTCTAGGTGGTAAGTCACTTCTAGGTCTCCTAAAATGTTCAACATTTTGTCTAGCATGCATATTGGTTCTAGGATTGCTATTTCTAGGATAAGCATTTGTTTTATTAGTCCTAGGTTGAGCCTTAGGTGGTTGGGGTTTGGCTTCAACCTTTTCTTTAACCTCATTCTTAAATCCTATGCCATGCTTGGTTGATTTCAAATTTACAAGGACCTCATTCAAATTCTTGTGGGAAGAATTAAACTTATCTAAGGTACCTTTGAGTCTATCTACCTCATTTTTGAGATGCAAGCAAGAAGAACAATTTTTAGTAGAACTTTCGGGCTTATCGGCGCTTCTTTTTCCAAAAAACTTGTTTTCCTCTTTCAGCTTTTCATTTTCTAAAACTAGTTTTTCTAAATCCTTTTCTTTCAAAGAAAGCTGTTTTTGAAAATCCTTTTCTTTTAATGAAGCATTTTCTTTTATGCCCTTAACAGTTTTTGAAGCCTTAATAAATTCAGTATATAATTCATCAAAAGCAGTTCGCATTTCTTCAAGAGTAAAGAAGTTTTTAGACGAGATTTGACATATCTTTGTTGTCTTCTTGTGCCATAAGGCAAAGATTTGCTGCTTCGTCTTCTTCTCCTTCGCTTGACTCATCTCCGGAGTCGCCTCCCCAAGAAATGTATGCACGTTGCTTTTTAAAAGGTTTCTTCTCCTTTTTGATGTTTGGGCAATTTGATTTGATGTGCCCGGTTTCACCACATTCATAGCACTTGATTTGTTCGCGTTGCTTTTTGCCCTTGCGTTCATACTCCTTGCGCAAGAACTTTTGAAATCTTTTGATAACGAGTCCAAACTCGTTGTCTCCTTCCTCATCAATTTGCGGTTGGCTTGTGCTCGCCTTTAGAGCTATTCTTTGCCTCATTTGATCATCAACAAAAGGGTTAAGAATAGTAGATTCATAGGTCTTATGGTTACCTCTTAGTGCGTCGATGGTGACGTTTGAAACGCCAATGGATTCTTGAATTGCATCGGCCTTTGATCTCCATGCCGGTGTGAGACTTCTAAGAATTTTTCGCACGAGCTCTCTATCCGTGAATGTTTTCTTGAGAGCATGTAGGTCATTTACGATTATTGAAAATCGCTCAAACATTTCGTCCACCTTTTCACCTTCCTTCATGTGAAATAATTCATAAGAATGGGTTAAGAATCAATTTTTGCTTCCCTTACCTGGTCCGTACCTTCGTACGTAACTTCTAGCTTGTCCCACATCTCCTTTGCCGTTGTGCAACACGATATTTTCCTGTAATCGTCAGCATTAACAGCACAATATAATAAATTAATTGCATTAGCATTATTTTGAACCTTTCGGATGTCATCCGCGTCATACTCATCCTCGGACTTGGGAACCCATTCATTTTCCACCTTCTTTGTTAGAATTTGGTTTCCATTCATTATCACCTTCCAAAGGTGAAATCTGTTGGACTGAACGAAGATCTTCATCCTCTCCTTCCAGTACGTGTAATTTGTATCGTTGAATAGAGGTGGTCGTGTGGAGCATTGTCCTTCATCAGTTCCTGCAAAAGAATCACGCGTAGAAGCCATGGATGGTTCTCTCAAACTGTTAAGTTTTCAGAGAGTTGGGCTCTGATACCAATTGTTAGTAAATACGCTTAACGCTAGAGGGGGGGTGAATAGCGTTATAATAAAATTTAGCGTAAACTTGCGGAAATTAAAATTTGCAGGAAATAAATAAGTGCGTTAAATAAACAAAAAGGAAAGAACGCACCGATATATTCTGGTTCACCACAACACGTGGCTAGTCCAGTCCCCGAGAGACTCTCTCGAGATTTCCACTAACTTGTCAAGCTTACGGGTGCTTAATAAACCTTTACAACTTGAGGACACAAGCCTCAACACCTTTGCTCGGAGATACAACACTCCAAGACTTCAACCAAGGAAACACAAGTTCCTTACAACAAGAGAATTACAATTCTCTTACAAGTGTATAAAACACTAAACACTCAAACAAAATACTCCTTAATGAGTAGATATGAGTAAATGAAGTAAGCTCTAGATCACAACAACTTTGGACAAGAATATGGCTCTCAAAAGCTTTATGAAATTGAATATAAAATGATAAACAAGAGTATGCAAGCTTATAGCGATGTAATGATCAGTTGTAGTATGTTGTTGTTTTTAAAATACTGAAATGAAGCTGTACTTATAGTTGAAAAACTTGGCATTACCGTTGCCTAATTTCCAATTAAGAGTTGCTGATTTTACTCACTGACAATCGATTGTCAAACCCCAACAATCGATTGTCTGCCAGTCAGATCAAAATTCAATCCCAGATTTTACGCTTGATAATCGATTACTTTCAATCCATAATCGATTACTGGCAACGTTCAAAAAATCCTTTCCAGATTTTACCACAAACAATCGATTGTCCAGAATCAACAATCGATTACTCAGCAACGTTCAAAAAATCTTTTCCGGATTTTAATCAAAACAATCGATTATACAAAATCAATAATCGATTACCCAATAACGTTCAAAAAATCTTTTCCGGATTTTAATCAAAACAATCGATTATACAGAATCAATAATCGATTACCTGACGGTATTTGAAAACTTTACGACAACGGTCAGCTTCACAATCGATTGCACAAAGTCAACAATCGATTACTTATCAGTTTTTGAAAAACATTTTAGACACTGTCTCTTTGACAATCGATTGTCCAATGTAACAATCGATTATTTAATAAATTTGAAAATCACTGGAAGACACTGGCTCAACATAATCGATTACCATTAGTTCATAATCGATTATTCTGAGTTTTGAAAAACTTTGGACACTGCCTCAGTCACAATCGATTGTCATTAGTTCACAATCGATTGTCATGCAGGTTTGAAAAACCTGATGCTCACTGTCTTACTCACAATCGATTGTCATTAGTTCACAATCGATTGTCATGCAGTCTTGGCTTAAAACAATCGATTATCATAAGTACATAATTGATTATCTTAGTCCAGATTTTTAAGGCATGTCTAAAAATTATTTTGACTACTGTAAATATGCATGATTTGACATTAAATTAAATATGCATGATTTTGGAAAATAGTTTTATGAGAGAAGCCATGTTACGAGTCAAGTTGTAGGATCAAGATCACAATTAAGAATGACTCAATTAAACTATAAAACTTTGTCTTGAGGTTGAATCTCGTTGTATATCAATTGTGCGCTTGTTTCTTGAACTTCGTCATATATCAATTTTCGCTTCGTTTGTCATTCATCAAAACCTATACAAAAGAACACACGTTTTAGTATATTGCATTGAGAACGTGTTTCCAACACTTACAGTTATAGGTTAGAAATGTTTGAAAATTTTCTTTCTGGACAGGTTAGAGTCGGGTAAAAGTATAAATCATAAATACTGGAGGAGGAGAATGAAAGAAAAAAAAAGCTTTATAACTCTTTTTTTAAATGGGCTAGGGTGGGTTAGAGTAGGATAATAATTTGTGTTAGAGGGAATGGTAACAACAACAACAACAACAACAACAAATCTATTTTGATTTCATAAATAGCATTTCGGGAGGATATTGTGTACATAGATATTACTCGTACCTCATAGAGACAGAGGCTATTTTTGAAACACCTGCAGCTCAAGGAACGGTGAGGATAAAGCAACCAAGTAGCAAAAAATATTAGTAACAATATAAAATGATAACCGCATTAATGTCACATCATGGATAATAAAGAACCATAAATAGAAAATTATAAAAATATTCCTAGTATCACTGGCCGGCCTAGGAGGAACACACTACTATCCGTCAACTTGCAACCATAATACTCGACCTCCACACCTTCCTATCGTGGGTCATATCTTTGGTAAGCTAAAGCAATGTCATGTTCTCCCTAATTACCTTTTCCCAATACTTCTTAGGCCTACCCCTTCCCTTTCTCAGACCCGCCATGGACAACCTCTCAGACCTCCCCATCAAGCATCTATGTCTCTCCTCTTCACATGTCTGAACCATCGCAGCTTCGATCTTGTCCTACACAGAAGCGACCTCTACCTTGTCCCTAATAACTTCATTCCTAATTTTGTCTTTCCTAGTATGGTCTTACATCCATCTCAACATTCTCATTTTAGTTACTTTCATCTTTTGGACATGAAACTTCTTGATGGTCTAGTACTCAGCTCCATAAAATATAATCAGTCTAACCACCATACTGCATAAAAGGGAAAACGTTGTGCGTAGAGTTGTCAATATGGGCTTGGCCCATTGGGCCAACCCAGCGTAGCCCGTGATTTAGCAAGTGTGGGCTAACATTTTTAGAGTCTATTTAAAAATAAGGTTTTATGCCCGGCTCGAGTAAGCCCGTATCTCATGAGGCTTGATTGAGACTGTGTTGGGCCAGCTCGTGGGCCAAATAAAAAAATATATTTAAAATATATAAAATATAAAAAATGTATGACATAAAAAATAATAAGAATAGTATCCAAAGCTTAATGTTTATTAAACATATAGTATCAGAGTCTTAAAATGTTAATTAGTTTTAAAATTTTAATTATTCTTAATACCAGATAATTAATATTGCATACGAATTTTGTAGATGTAGATGAAAATAAATATGTTAAGACAACCTTCTGACAACCGGATTCAAATTTGTTTGATGAAAATGATGTGTTGGATATCCCATAAGCGTCATGGACATTCTTTTGAATAGTTTATTTTAAGTTTTTATTTTTGATGAATGAAATCATATTTTTTACTTTTTTAATTTTCATTGTGAAGTATTAAAATATTATAAAAGTTATTAAGTTTTGTTAAAATTTTCAAATAAGATTTGTTTTGACTTTTAAATATTTATCTTTTTTTAGTTTAGAACTTAAAAATAAAATAAAATTATACTCTAAAAATGATGGGCCAGCCCGTTGTTATATCTCGCGTTTTCGTATGTTAAAGTTTCGTCATAAGTTATCAATGTAAATTCGAGAATGAGATTGTTTTGAGATTATAAGCATTATGCTATTTCAGACTAGTGATGAATAAATTCATGAAGGTGAGAAGGTAAGCAAATCGAAGAAAATAAATTCCGTCGAAGTGGGAGATAAAATACGGTCCAAGCTATAATGCATGTATTTATGATTAGTGCCATACAAAATACCACATGATCATAATATTGAGGTGTATAATGTGTTCTAAAAATAAGCAATATTTTAATTACTATGACATAATTCTTGATAAATGAGTAATTATGGATTTCAATGGGAGATTAACCAAGTAAATTAAGCTAATTAAGTAATTTTGGATATGCTTAGTAAGCCAAAAACGTGGCAGCAAATTGAACCAAGATCAAAGACACCGGATGTGAATCTTAAAGTGGATAAAATAGGTTTCATAATTAAAGGATGAGGTGGATTCATGTAAAGTGTAAAAGGTATCTTAAAATAGCAATTGAGATGCTACAAGCAACATTTTCCTTCAGCAATATTCATATGAGTATATTACTCAATACTATAGCAACTCATTTAGAATGATTAACAACGTGAATTCTGTTACAAAAATCATACGAGACTATGTAATCTTATGGCAACGCAATTATACAATTCTAAGGGAATATGGTGTAATTTTTTTCAAAAATATTGTATAGAGTTTTCACTACTTTAATTCGCCGTTACATGTTGTTGCAATTGACATAGGTTAGAAGGATTGTCAAGAGAATCGGCCCAGGTATATTAAGGCTAAGCCATTCCTTCATTTTGGCTTGATCTCGTGATTACATGAACTGATAACGAAGCATAAAGAGAAATTCATATTTCTGAATGTATGTACATTTCCTAGTCCTATAAGTTACAGTATTCTCTGTTATCGGGACTTCACATTCAATTTAGTATTGTCTTCTTCCAGTCAAGAGAGTAGAGAGAGAGCTCGCGTGTGCTATGTATATGTAGTATTATAATATTTTCACTACTATTGAACTATAATTGATGGGCAGACCCTTGTTGGGCAACCTCAGATCAGATGGTAAGTTATATACTGAGCCTACTATGGCCGAGCGCCTATGAGTGAGCCCAGTTGGCCGAGATACAGAGCCTAATATGGCCCTATAAGGCTATATTGAGAGAGTTGAGTCATATCAACACGTGAGCATATTTTCAGATTATTTTTGACTCCCAATTACTTTCAGTTATTATTTTATCAGTTTAGTTACAGCTTTTAGTATATTGCCTTACAGCTCGGTACATTATTTCGTACTGATATTCTTTTTCCGTGGGTGCTTCATTTCATGCTTGCAGGTTCAGACAGACAGACGGGTAGGCCTTCTCATTAGGTGTTGCCCGAGTTCAGCTTGATTGGTAAGCTTTATGCCCTTCGGAGTTGTTGGGTCTAGAGCTTCATGAACATATTGTGTAAATATTTATGTATGTTATGAGTAAGTCGGGGCCCTGTTCCAGTCACAGTATATCCATCAGTAGCGGCTTGTAGATATAACATGTCAGTTAGTGTAGTATGATGAGCTTGTAGGCCTTATATGTATATTTTGTTGGATGGCCAGCTGTAAGAGTTATGATGATCTTGTCGGCGCAGCTTTGTATTGATGTTTAGTCTGCATTTGCAATTATCTTGCAACGTGTCCCATGACAAAAATATGACATTATATGTTTAGATTCCCTTAGGGACAAGTCGGTACTCAAGGATAGGTGAGGTACCGGGTGCCGGTCTCGCCCCAGGATCAAGGCGTGGCAAAAGTTGTATCAGAACAATTCTATGCTAGGTAATCTACAAGTCGTGTTTAGTAGAGTCTTGTTTATGGGTGTGTCGTGCACCGCACTTATTAGCAGGATGCTATAGGGTATTTAGGACTGACACTCTTTCTTCTTACTCTAGATCGTGTGTTAGAGCTCAGTTGTAAGAACTCAGTTTTCAAAATTCTATCTTATTCACAATACAATGATGCCTACATTCAGAAAAACGGTTGGTAAGATATATAGTTGTGGAAGTGTTGAGTCAGAGAAACTCGATTTTGTATCATGCTTATGATGAGTAAATATGAGTTCTTCAGTAGATCATGCATGTACTAAAAGGTGTAAGATTATTCATAGGGATCTTTAAAGTAAGAATACTTATCCACTCTTACAGAACAGGAAAGAAGACACAAGTTTCAGCAAGTAAAAGAAGCAAGGTGAAGAAGGGTATGAAGTACCCAAGTAATGAAGATTATCATTATTTACCATTCAAAAAGAGAGATATAAGCCTTTTGAGTTACCTCCAACAATAGCAGAAGTAGTATAAGAGAAGGACGGTCAGGATCTAGCTGAGGGTCAAAGTAACCCAAAATAGTGAATGGATTGTTAGCGTTAGTTGGCATTTTCGAAGGATAGTGCAAATGTGCTAATAAATCTCCTTGTGGGACACCTAGGTGGTGCACTTTAAAATATTAAAGATAGATATGAGTTTTAAAAGATAGGCACTGGAAGCCTTGAAGGGATAAATCTATTGTAGTGTGTACCCCGTCCTTGGTAGAGTGATTATGTTAGCCAAGCCGAATAGTCAATGAATAAAGTAAGGGGAGCTAAAAGCAAAAGAATGTCTAGTAGAAGCTTCAAAAGAAAGTGATACGCAGAAATATTAGCAGGGAAATAAGAAGAGAGATGAAGATATTATGAGTAAGCTGTGATACATGGATAACGACAGTAGATTAAAAAAAATAACAGTATTATAGAGCCTATAATCAGGTGAAGAAAGAGATGAGAGGTGATAGGACGTGAGACGATAAAAGAGTATAGGCCATAAAGTCATATCCTCATTTTGAGAAATAAGCATATGACTCTAACGTGATTACCAGAAGGAAAAGTTAGACCCTAAAGTAATAGCAATAAGTATGGATTGGTGAACAAGATAAATTAAACATAAATTGGGGACTAAGTGGTTTGGTAATGGTCAACATCATGAGAATTTTATATTGCGTTCCGGCAATAATAGAATGGACAATAAAGAAGAATCATGAGAAATTCAGAAAATGGTCATTCAGGAAAACACTTCCTTAAAGTAAGCAATGTGAGCAAAGTTAAGCTTAGAGACTGTATGAGCCAGTTGTACTAAGTGTCACCCTTGCAAGTAAGGAATTTTATCATCCTTGGTACCGGAGGATTATCGCAAAGGGAGTAAGGGTCATCAATGATGTGAAAAGCCAAATATAAAACGGTAAAACATTTATAGGTAGATCGTCGTGGCTCCAACTCTTAGTACTCGCCAAAAGGGGAGAATATGGAGTAATCTGACATTTTTTTTTTTAAATTTAAGATCATTTCATTGATTTCAAAAGAATGTACAATGCTGTTCTATAGTAGTAGCATGGACAAGCTACTACTCATTTACAATTAGTTCTAAACTAATACAACGCATACTAGCTATCCTAATATGTATCTATTTAGCTATAGCTAAGGATAACAGTTTAGTTGACGCAACCCCTCATGCCATCTTTTACATTTTCTGACGGGTATGAATCAACAGTGCCACTTCTCTACAAAACTGATCTTCAACAAAAATCTTGCTATCAAAACGAATAGAGTTAAGTGGTTCTAGTAACTATGAAATGGTAAAGGAAGAATGCGATAAAAAAAGGAAGAAAGGCATGAGATATTACTTATTCAAATATAACAGATATGTTGTGATTCCCAAACATTATGCAAACACAACGTTAAAAGAAAAAAAAGGAAGTAAGAGTTCCTGCCCGAGATGTTATTGGTAGATAAGGAGACAGTACGAGACATAAGTTAAGACAAAGGAAATAACGCAAAAAGGGGATTATGCGGAACATTTAATATGAGAATGGGTCAATGAGTAATTGGTAATTGATTCAGGAAGAGCTTAGTTATGGCTACACAGGAGGTTACAGATGAGTCGGCAGATCGTGCAAGATAAACATAGTTGATAACTAGGGATTCTAGTTCATTTTACACTCCTTTTTATTTGAGTTTTGATTAAAAATATATACAAAATAGTCCCAAAGGCTTACATATTATACTTGTTTGCAGGATTTATAAAAAAGGTGACAATTAGTCAAGGCCAACTCAAAAAGAGAATGAAACACTCACAAGCACCAAGTGTTGATACCCAATTATATTCCTATATAATTTTCATATAAAAAGTACTTTCAAAATAGCATATATAAGTGTGACCAAATATTTTACTATTTTCCTAATTTTTAAAATATTTTTGCCTTATTTTATCAGTAAAGAACCAATAATTATTTTCTAAATTATCATTTTTGGTAATTTCCATATTGTATTCTCATATTTACACTAAAATATAGCTAAAGTAATTTTGCGCATTTCTTACAAATTTATTTAGCATTTTAAAGTTAAATTGCATATAATTATAATTTTAGCCTATTTTAAGATTTAATTGCGTTTACAACTACAAAAATTGGTTCCAATATGTTTAATTTAATATTTGTATATTATTAATCAATTTAGTACCCTTAATATGTCTCCAGAAATTATTTTTCTATTTTTATAAAATAAAAGGAAAAATAGCTATTTAAATGCTAGCCAGATTTTATTTCAATTATATCCCCCAATTAACCCTAATTTCAATTTCAAATGGACCGACCCAATTTCTAAACTAACCGTCCATGATCCAATTAAGTTCAATGCGCCCACCCCCCATTAAATCCAAGCCGTTGATAAAAATGATCAACGGCAACGATCCCTTCTTTCCTTTTTAATTTGCCAAACCCCCCAACCCCAATTCATTCTCACCTAGATATTGCCTTTGAATCCCTCCACTCTCTCAAACTTTCTTGAACCTTCTCCGAACCCTAGCCGCCTCCTACCATCTCCGCCCTGAAATCCACTGGAATCTATGGCTTTTAAGGCTGTAAGAGCCCTATACCCACCTCATATGGCTCCTACGTTCATGGTCTATGAAGATTCAAGGCTTGACCTTGAAGGTTCATGCCCAGACCTCTGTCGACTCGAAGTTCAACGATCATCTCCGACGTTGCTCCGGCGTACCACGGTTGTTTGAGCCTGATTTTAACCTTTGCGACTCTCATCGGTGACATTTCAAAGCCTTTCTCGTTTCTAGGGTTCTTCTGAAACCCTAAACCTTCGAGGTTTTCTATGATTCTCTTAGATCCGTTTTGTATATGTGCTCTCCTTGAAGTTTTCAAACAATTCTCCCAACTTTTCTTTTAAAAATTACTTTCAAAATCTTTCTTTTCCGATCTAGGGTTTTCTGAAAGTGTTTAAGTGTTTTATGATTTTTCTTTGTCTTTTGAGTGTATTTTCCTCTACTGTGTTCTTGTATCATGCTCTTGTATGTTTCTCTTGTTGTATTTTCCTACACTATGTTCGTGTATGTTTTTATACTTTTTTATGGTATTTCCTTCTACCATGTTCTTGTGTGTTCTTCTACTGTGTTTTCCTACACCATGTACGTGTATGTTTTTCTACTATTTTTCTGGTATTTTCTTCTACCATGATCTGGTATATTTCACCTACTATATTTTTTATTGTGTTCTTAAGTATTTACTATCTTTCTTCTACTGAACCTTGTTTGAGTTTCTTCTAAATAAACCTTCTTAAGCATGTTTCTTCTAGTGTTCCTATTAGTCTCTCCTCATTATGCAATGAACCCTTCTCTTGTGTTTGCATTCTACTTTGTTATCATGTTTCTCATAAGTTCTAAAACCTCTAAACATGTTTCGATTTAATTTGCTTGTTCTCCCATCCTTTTCTTTGTGATTTGTTTGAATTAGGGTCTATACTTTAGGACCCCTGACTCTTTCAGACCAACTTCGAGTTTGGACATCCGTGTTTGCATATGATTCTGGATTTTTACTAAACTCTTTTACAGTGGACATGACACTTTTCTTTCATACTTAACATGTTCGTATGGTCCTTATATATGATGAACTTCCCTTCAAAGTGGTTTTCAAACTTGTGATTAAGTCGGAATCCGTTCTAAATATGTTTAATTGATTCCCTTTCCATTGTTTGTTCATTTCCCTTAAAGTTAAAACCCTTTTCCATTTTTGACTTGGTTTATTCATACGAATCTCAGACCTTGTAATGTACTGGCTGTTAATTGATTTCCTTATCTTATTTTGTATAAATCGTATACTTTAAAACTTGTCCTTAAATAACCTCTTTATGTATGTACCTTTAATTGCATGTTGTGCACAAAGTGTTTATTTGATCTCTTTTCTTAATTTTTTGTTACCCTCTTGAATATGAATCCCGTAATTGACGGGAAGTCTTGTGTAATTGATTGACAACCAGTTCTTCAACTATTTTTTTACCTTATTTATGATTTATGTTTACATCTATAAATACACAACCGTTTTCTACAAAGGACGATTTGAACAATCCTTCACTTTATAATTCATAATCTCTTCTAAACTCTTACTTACACATAATAGCACTTTCTTTCTTGTCTGCATTGTGGCTTTTAAAAGACTATTGCATTTTCTCTATTTGTTTCTTTGAAATTGGTATGTCCTAATTTAAGTTTCAGCATCATCACTATGTGTTTATTTACATCTTTCGTATCCATTTCTACTATTGTTTCTGTAGAGTTCAACATTTAAATTAAGTATGCTCCCATCTTCCTACCTGTTTATGTTCTGAATACTTGCTCCCCTACCCTATTACCCCTATGTGTTTATGAGTTATGACTTAAGACATGGCAATATGAGTTATTTCCCATGAATTAAGTT
This sequence comes from Nicotiana benthamiana, assembly GCA_034376525.1. Taxonomy (NCBI): domain Eukaryota; kingdom Viridiplantae; phylum Streptophyta; class Magnoliopsida; order Solanales; family Solanaceae; genus Nicotiana; species Nicotiana benthamiana. Next base: position 78,954,655 of record CM067341.1, read on the forward strand.
TGAACTAATAGGTTCTTGACCTCTATATAAACAGGCTAGAGGGTGTACTAGAATATTCCATTGCTGGGTATTCCCATCAACCTGCCTTTCTTTTGCTCTTGCAAACTCCCCCATTCCTTATCCTCTATGTGTATTAATGTGAATTGTTTCCTCTTCCTTTTTCCCTTTTAGAATTTCAATTCTGCACTTTCACTCTATCTTAGTTCCTAGGTTTTGTCCCCCTCCTATGAGTTTTGCCTTGGGACCTTGAGTTCCTCTGAACATAGACACCTGAGGGTTGGCCCTTCCACACTGCACTTTGTCTTAATTTGGTAATGCATTTAGGTGTAAGCACTGCTTGGAGTTCATATAAGACTCTTAGGGAACTTTGACACACCCCAAATAGGAGAAAGGCTTTGAAATATGATCTCTTGGAGTTAGTTTATGTCATGCTTCAGACAGGAACTCTGAATCAGGCTTTCCTTGGTTGTACTTTTAGCTTCTAGTGTATTTTTCTGTACTTTACTTTCTTTCCTGGGTTGTAATAAATATGTAATAAAAACTCTCGGGGGTGGCTAGTGAAAAGGGAAAGGCAATTATGTATGCTAAAGAGGGAGATACCATGTCTATAGGAATTTCAGTATTCTCATATATAGTTATCATGTTTACAGGAATTATGTATTCTCATCTAGCTATCATGCCCAAAGAATTTCTGATTTCTGCACTCTCATATAACTACCATTTCTATTAGGATTTTCTACATTTTTATTATGTTTGAAGTTGAAAAACGCATAGAAAGCATGCCTATAGGAGTTAATAAAATCCAAATCACCTCACCCGCTCATAAGTTTAAAAGTAGCAGCAATAATGTATCGCCAACGGCAAAACTTGTGCTCTTTTAAAACTCTTTTTTAATAAGAAACTCTTCTTAAAATAGTCTGTAATCAACTTACTTCTGGAATCCATAGATATCATGCTTAGAGGTTATCGTCTCACACTTAGGCAAGCCATAGGCTAACTTATAAATTAAAATTAGATTTTATATGTTACAACCAGCAGGCAGGCCTGGTTGAGGCTTCTTATCTGAACTATGTAATAAATCAGTTGGCCACAAATCTTCAAGTTTTAATTAGACCTTAAACAGTACGTGAAAGACATGCTAAACTATGTACTTTCTTGGTTTAATAGAGATCTTTCTGAGCCTTTTATTTGTTCATATGATTTCCCAAACCTACTATATGTGTTTTGTTTGTCGCTTTAGTATTCTTACCTTTTGCAACCACAAATAAGCCCAAAACCTCCTCCTTTTAGGACTAGTAGTCCCAAGTACCTCCGGGACTGAAAGGATTGGGACTGATAATAGCATGCAATAAGTAAACGAGACTCTTCCGCACTTTCATACCTTAAGCGGGGTGGGAAAGGGTAGATATGGATATGATGACCGGGTGCGTTAATACCACATGTAGCCCCTCTCTGAGGAGTGAGTATCGGGTATTGCATTGACATTATCCATAATATTAATAAAGCTAGGACCTCTCTCATTTGTTCTTTGTTTCTTTTAAAATCTTTCAAAACCATCTCTTCTAAGAAAGAAACTTCAACTCCCTTTAGTTCTTGCTGATTTATTTATTTGTGACCATACATGAAAATCCCCTATTATATGGAACTCTTACTTGCCTATGTGTTATTTGCATTTAAGTCACAACAATAGCTTGTCCGGAAACCACACTAGTGGATCCTGAGGGGTGCCTAACACCTTCCACTTGGGATAATTTCAAGCTCTTACCCAATATCTTATTATCCAAATTGAACTCTTCTTAGTTTCTTAATGAACTATAATCATTAGGTGGCGACTCGACAATTCCAAAATCTAATTCCTATACGGGAACGACTTGTCCTCTCGAATGTCAAAAATCCAGTTTTGCGAGAAAAAGGGGGGCGCGAAACCAAGAACAAGTCAAAGCACTATTGCAACAGGCCTACCGGGCCGCAATCCATTTAGTGCGATCTACGGTGAGGAGATTCATAGAGGTGTAGATTTTGGAGGTCCAAGCACTGCAGCCGCAACCTATTTTATGCGGTCCACAGTACCCACTTCGCGGCCACAATCCATTTTATGGGGTTCGCGGAGAGGGGATTCAAAGTTGGTAATATGGACGAATAAAGCCAGTGCGGTCCGCGGAGCATTTTATTTGGACTGCTATGAAGTCGCCGCAGCTATGGTGTATTATATGCGGCTTGTGATGGCCAGATTCAGAGAAGGATTAGTCAATCCAAGAAGCCTCATCGCAGTCCGTGGGGCATTTTATGTGGACCGCAATACCTTGTCAGGGGTATTTTTGTCCAGAAAATTTGACCTAGTATAAATACATTTTTTTCACATTTTTAGGGCATCTTTTGTAGTCTTTTAGAGATCAGAGCATATGAACGTCATTTCATATCCATCTTGAGTAATTTGTAACTAGATTAACACTGGATCTTCTTTATCTTAGTTTGTAATTAAATCATATGGGCTATTCTTCATCTATTTCTCCATTTTCTTCCATTATTATGGGTAGCTAGACCCATTAGCTAGGGTTGTAGGTCAACCCTAATATGAGTATTTGATGGGTCTTTTGATTTAAGCCTTAGATGTTTATGGGTAGTTGATATTTGAACAGATTTGTGTTTTCCATATTGAATTAGTTGTTGTAAACACTAATTTGTGCCTATTTGACTTGGGCTCTTCTTGAGAAAGAGATCTTGAGTCTCGGAAAATCAGTGTAATTGGGGTATAATCAAGAGACTGAAAGCTCCAACTAAAGGGTTAAACCTAGAGATAGTAATACCCGACTTGAGTCTATATTGCTTGCACAATTTTAATACCCAATTGGTCTTGAGAAAGTCAATTAGGGAAAAGTCACTCAAGCTACCGAGAGGTATAGAGTGATTAATTCCGTGCATTGGCTATATCACAATCCCCAACATAACTTCTTGCCTTAGGCTTAGATCTCGTCAAGTATTCACCTACGAGAAAGCCACTTCCCTAGTGCCTCTTTAACTATTTAGAAAACCTTACAAGCAATCATTCTTAGTTTAATTTAGCTTATCATTAGCATAAATATTAGAAGTAAGATGATTAGAAGTGTAATTAAGAGCATGATGCATTTCTAGTTTAGATAGGAATCCAATTCTCACTCCTAGCTCCCTGTGGATTCGATCCCGACCATCTCGGGTAAAAGCTGCTTCGACAGCTCTTGTCACTTTGTAGTGGTGTAGGTTGGCTCCGATCATATTTTGGTGCCATTGCTGGGGATTGTAGAGTTGTTTGGTAAAGATTGGGGGTTCTCTGAATTTTCCACCGTGTCCGCAATGCAATTTAAGCGGTCTGTGGTGTACCACTGCGGCCGCAGAGCATTTCTTGTTATCCACAGTGAATGTCTCCCTGGGGCTTCATGTTTCTGAGTACCGCGGACCGCAGTTCCGTTTTGTGTGATTCGTGGTGCATAGGTACAGTAGATCCCAGGGTCCTTTTCTGTAAATAAGACCTCAGGGCTCCATTTATCCTTTCCGCTCTTTGCTCACTCAATAGTCAAAAATCACTGTTTATCAAACCCTAGCTATGCAAATTCAATCTCTAATCTACATTCATCTTTACTGCATCTCATCACTAGTACTTTTAATCTTTCCCTAGTTTTGAACTTTGTTATTTTCTTTTAATTAGTTCATTTTTACTTCTTTTTCTTCCCAGTTCTTTAAATTATAGTGTAGGTTTGTTTATAATGTTTAGGTTGGGTTATTTAGTTAAGAAAGTTGATAAAACACCTAGGGGATCAATAATATGTGATTTTAGGCTAAAATTGAGACAAAAAAATGAAACCCAAGGTTGGTATTACTGCTTGTAATTTACTGCGGTCCGCGGTACTTGTTTGCAGTCCACATTGCCATTTTGTGCGGATCGCGGTGGTGAAACTTCAACAAGTTGAAAATTTAGGAACGCGGCTGCAGTCGATTTTCCGCGGTCTGTGGTGCCTTACTATGGCCGCAGACCATTTCTTGCAGTACGTGGTGACTGGAATCAGAGAGTGCGTAGTCTGACCCCACCTCAATACGGACTACTATGCCATTTTGTGCGGTCCGCGGTAGTCCCTTTGCGGCCGCACTTAATTTTATGTGGTCCGCAGTTTGCCATCTACAACTATTTTCTTCCATTTCCTACAATTATGTCATTCACTCATTATTTTTATACTAACAAGCTTCATCTGAATTCCATAGCAGAAAATGGTTAAATTACGAGGGGGTGGTGGAAAACACAAGGGAAAAGAAGAGTCATCCAGGGGTAAAGGACAAGGTATGATCAGATTGATCCCAAAAGCAGGCAATAAAAGATACTAGAAAGTCAACAAGGTTTGCGGATAGAGCTACTTCTCATTCAGGAAGTGAGTATGTGCCCTCCCGGGAGGCATCCGACTCCGGGTCAGTGCTGAAGTATGTTCCTGACTTGCCGAAAAGGCATGATTGAGAGATATACCTCTGGGCACTCCTACTGCTCAAGCTTCAGTGGCAATTTATTTTGAGTCGTTTGAGGGATCAGCTGAGCGCGGTGATGATATTTCATCTACCTCACCTATAGCTTCAACACCCAGTGAGGATCACATAGAAGAAGAAGAAGAAGAAGAAAGGGGTGAGGCCTAAGTAGGAGGGGTGGCTAGAACCAGAAAACTAGAAGCTTGGCAAGATAGGTTTGTCAGTGAAGTGGCATACCATAAGTTCAGAGAATGGTGGCCCGACAGGAAGTTAATACCTGAATGGATATTCATTGACAAGGATCTTCTGACTCACAACCCAAATGTGCAGAGGCAATTCAAGGAGAGGACGGGCTAGCACTATTTCATAGGCAACATTGAGGATGCAAATGAGCACTTGGTGAAGGAGTTTTACACTAATGTTGCCTGCATAAAAAAGGGCACTACAGTGACCAAGGTGTAAAACTTGAAAGTAAAGTTTGATGGGAAAATAATCAATGACTACCTGGGCTTTTCAGAGGATGATGAAGCATTATACTTAGAAAAAGTAGCCATGGGGGAGGATGTCCATCCGTGGTTAGCAGAGTACTTGGAAATCCCAGGTACTACCCCAACATGGTTAATAGTGGGAGAACCCTAAACTTCAAGGCAAAATGGTGGGAGACATTTGTTTACAGCAAGGTAGACCCCACCACTCATGAGAGCTCTCTTCCTATCTCCTGGACAATTCTGGTAGCTTCTATCATGGTGGATTACCCAATTACCATCGGGAATGTTATGTCCAGGATAATCACACAGGTGGTCAACGAAGGTGATAGATCATACCCCTTCACAAATTCCTGATTTAAGATGTAGAAAATAGAGATTCGATAGGAAGGTGAAACTGAAGGCACCCTTTTCATGATACAGCCTATAGGATGATGACAACCCCAAAGGCAAAGATCCTAAAAGCAAATCCATTGCTTCTACTGGCCAGTCTGAAGAGCCAGTAGTAGTAGCTCCTACTCAGCCCCCTTTAACTACCCCAGATATGGCCCCAGGTCCCTTCACTGCCACTGCCCCAGATATCTCTTCCTCTTCAGCCTACCTATTGACTGTCCAGCTTCTAAACCATACCCTTGCTAGTATCAACAATTATATGCAGGCAACCACTTCTAAGTTGTTTTTACTTCTACCTCAGTGGTAGCCCAGTAGGTACCCCCTAAGCCACAGGTCTCATAGTCAGTGGATGATACTCTCAAGGAGATTTTGGACAACCACAAGAAGCTCCTAGAGAACTAGCAGTTGATATTGGAGGTTTTCGGTACACATGGAAAAGCATTGAAGGAGCTCACCAAAGAAACAAAGAAGTTGAGAAAGACTGGGGCATCAAAGGAGTCGGTGAAAGAGTTGAGGGTGGAGGTAGAGAAATTGAAATCTGATCACTTGCCCTTGGATATTTTATTGCATGACCCAGCTCCAGCAGCCTAGCATGATCTGGAGCAGGAGGTGGAGAGGACAACAAGGAGGAAGAGGGTGATTCCCTGTGCTAATGATGTTGTGATAGATCTGGAGGACCCACAGGGAGGTTCCTCTAGTCGTCTCAAATCCTAGTGCAGCCTCAGGACCCAGTGGAGACATAGGTTACAGGGATCCAGTCACAGGTTTTCGAGCAGAAAAGGACCCATAAACCCTAGCTCATGATCCCATGCAGATAGAGGTCTAATAGGGAGTTTCTCTTTACTCTCTATCTTTTATTGATCTTATTTTAGTTAGTTAGCATTGAGGACAGTGCTAGCTCTCATTTTGGGGGTGGCCATATTTTGATGACATTGGTTTGTATATATGGCACTACTTTCTTTTATTATGCTTTTTTTTTACTTTTGGTGCGTACATAATTTTACCATTTTTAGTTCAGTTTTTGTACTTTTCAACTTTGGTCTGTATATAAAGTTACTCTATGATGTACATATTCATTCCCCCTTATGTATATTGATCTAAATTCTCATTGTTCATATTCATTCTACTTTTCGCATTATTTCCTTCGTAGCTTCTTATTTCATTTTGATAGCTTCTTATTTTGAGTTTTATGTGCCATAAGCCTTTGTTTTCTTAATGCCATGGTTCTTTTCAAAGGTGTAATTTGTGTGATCCGGGTGGCTCTTCCCGATGATGGATGCCATGACAATCTTCTTAAGGGCTTGAGTCTGTTTTCTTTTGCTTTTTGTGTGAATAGTAGCTAGTGAATATTGGTGTCTCAAGCAAAGCTTCACTTGGGTCTAATACATTTGCCTTTGGTCCTATGGTCAAAAATAAATTGCTGTGTATAGGATGGTGAAAGTTGTGACCTTGAGCCTTTTGTATTGGCCAATAATCATCAAGTTATTTTTCGGGACCATTCGTTTGCTCAAATCTCAGCTAAGGTTGTTGTAGGGCCCCGATTCTGTCTCTTTAGCAATCCTACAGTTTTTTGTGGTGAGAATTTGAATTGCAAGTCCAAGTCCCGAGCCATTAGTCTGGAACTTGCCCAAAATATTTGTCTAGGCGAAATTCTAAGTGTAGTTTGACTTGAGATGTGATTATAGACTCTCCTTGACCTGAATGATATCTTGAAAACTTCAATAACCTACCAATGATAATATCCCTAGTTAACCTTTTTGAGTCATAGACTTCTTTCTTTCAAAAAGAAAAAAAACCACGATACATGCCTTTACTCGTTCTAAAAATACCCTCTCTTGGCACCCGATCTTTCCTTATCACAAGACAAAATCATAAGTTTGGGGGAGAGACGAGGAATGCAACAAAGTGATAAAAATGTACAAAATGAAGAAAAAGAAAAGGCAATAAAAAAAGAAAGAAAATCAAAAAGTCAAAAAGAATGATCAATTTATAAAAACTAAAAGTATTCAATAAAAGTAAAGAGATGAAAGGTGTGAAAAGCTGAGAAAGGAGAATAAGGTTTGAAATGAACAAGAAAGAGCGACAGTGCATCTCTCTAATCCCTAAGAAAGAAATTAATGACTCAAAAAGTCAAGAGAATGTGTGCCAAAATGAAGCAACCGAAGTGCTTACGGGAAGATGGAACCTACCTAGACCAAATATTTCCTACCCTGAACAAAAATCCTTCACTATATCTCCACAAAAGCCCTATATGATCTTGAGTTGAATGAAGCTTACATTAGTGGTGACTCACATAAGGGGCAAGCTTATATACTTAGATCCAGACTTGTGACCTTTCTTTAAAAGAGATGAGTGTGTTGTCCACAATTGTTGTTCTGAGTGCTACAAAGGTTTTGTTATGGAGAGTTGAGGAGTATGAGTTTGGGTTCCATAATGACCAAAGTAGTAGAAAGAGTTTCTTTGATGGGTTGAGTCAACTCTTGATGCTCTTGTGTCGCACTAAATTCATGGTGCTTAGAAGTTCCAATGTTGTTAATGATTCATTTGAATTAAGGGAAATTGTTAGTCACAATTGATGTTGGATGAGGTCACATTAGGTCAGCTAGATTTTCTTGGATTTACTCTTAAGGAGGTGGGTCTTATTTTTTTTGCTTGAGGACAAGCAAAAGCTTAAGTTTGGGGGAGTTGATGACTAGGGATTCTAGTTTATTTTATACTCCTTTTTACCTAAGTTTTAACTAAAAATGGATACAAAATAGTCCCAAAGGCTTACATATTGTACTTGTTTGCATGGTTTGGTCAAAAAGGTGATAATTAGTCAAAACTAGCTCAAAAAGGAATGAAACATGCACAAGTATCAAGAACAAGTCAAAGAACAATTGCAATAGACCCACCACAGCCGCAATCTATTTAGTGTTGTCCGCGGTTAGGAGATTCAGAGAGGTGCAGATTTTGGAGGTTCAAGCACTGCGACCACAACCCCTTTTGTACGGATTGCAGTACCCTCTCCGCGGCTGCAATCCATTTTATGTGGTCCACGGAGATGGGATTCATAGAGTTGAAAATTTGGATGAATGAATCCAGTGCGATTCGCAGAGTATTCTTTCGGACCGTAATGAAGCCACCGCGATCGCGGTGCATTTTATGCAGCTCGCAGTGGCCAGATTCAGAGAAGGATTAGTCAATCCAAGAGGCCTCATCGTGGTCTGCGATGTATTTTATGCAAACCGCTATACCTCGTTAGGGGTTATTTTGTCTAAAAAAGTTGGCCTAGTATAAATACTTTCTTTTCACATTTTAGGGCATCTTTGGTAATATGTTAGACACCAAAGCACGTGAATAGTGTTTTATGTCCATTTTGACTAAATTGTAGCTAGATTAATACTGAATCTTCTTTATCTTAGTTTGTAATTAAATTATATGGGTTATTCTTCATCTATTTATCTGTTTTCTTCTCAACCCTAGTGTGGGTATTTGATGTGTCTTTTGATTTAAAGCTTAAATTTTATGGAAGTTGATATTTGGACTGATTTGCATTTTCCATGGTGAATTAGTGGTTGCAAACACTAATTTGTGCCTATTTGACTTGGGTTCTTCTTGAGAAAGAGAGCTTGAGTCTAGAAAAATCACTCTAACAAGTAATTATGGTGTAATCAAGAGATTAATAGCCACAATTAAAGGGTTAAACCTAGAGATAGTAATACCCGACTTGAGCCTATATTGTTTGTACAATTTTGACACCCAATTGGTCCTGAGAAAGTCAATTAGTGCAAATCCATTCAAAATACCGAGAGGTATAGAGTGAGGAATTTCGTGCATTGGCTATATCATAATCCCCAACATAACTTCTTTGCCTAAGGCTTTAGATCCCGTTAAGTATCTACCTAGGAGAAAATCACTTCCCTAGTGCCTCTTTAACTAATTAGAAAACCTTACAAGCAATCATTCTTAGTTTAATTTAGCTTATCATTAGCATAAATATTAGAAGTAACAACCAACCAAAAGATGGTTGGAAGCGTAACTAAGAGCACTACGTATTTCTAGTTTAGATATGAATCCCATTCCCACTTCTTGCTCCATGTGGATTCGATCCCGACCATCTCGATTAAAAGCTGCTTTGACTGCTCTCGCCACTTTGTAATGGTGTAGGGTTGGCTCTGATCAATAGTAAAACCCAATATAGTGAATTCATCCTCGCAGTAATGTCATTGTAATACTTGAGAAATATTAAGATAGGAGTTAGGGTAGTTAAAGATATTGTATGAGTGTTACGGAGATAAATGAGAGTGACATTGGGGAAGACAATCAAAATATCAACTCAGAAGAAAACCTACAACCACAAGGCCATGAAGTTAAGTAAGTAAAGTTATTTACATCTAAGAAAGAACATCAAAAATTATGTCGGGTAAACGATGTAATAAGTTCGCAGCCTTGGAAGAATCAGAGGGTCCTCCCTAAGTACTACAATGAAGACTAGCTGAGGAAGTAAGGAAGGAGGCTTCAACCTAAGCATAGTGACCCAAAGAGGAAATGGTCGTGTAACAACAATATCATAAAAACATTGTACGCAATCTATACAAAAGTGGAACCTACCGTGACTAATGATTGGGAAGTAAAATCAAAAGTAATACACGATATCACAGGAGTTTCATGAAAACTCCGGCATGCATGGGAACTAAGATAAGCTAAGTATGAATGCAACAAGGAGGCAGAAAGAACAGGAAAAGTAATAGCTTATGCTTGAAGAAAAATGAGAAGGAACAAAAGAAATTATTCGATCAATGATCCAGAGTTTGTTACGTTATGAACGCACTTAAGGTTTCATAGTATTATCCATTCAGTATATATATTGACAAAAGTGTTATCAGCCGTAGATGACTCTGGTATAAGTTAAAAGAAAGAATTGAGCCCAGGGCATAGACAAAGTATTGGATTGTTAGAAAAAATTGTATCATGGATATTCCATTGCACCCATGAAAGGCTAAAGTAATAACTAATACCATGAGCCGCACATCGGAGGATAGGTTAAGCCTACATAAATGTTGATAAGAGGAAAAAGGAACCTAAAGAGATACATCAACTAAGTAATTCAGGAATTTGATTATTGGACCTAGAAAATTATGGACATAGTAATTGAGAACATTGTAGGATCACTCTTAATATTAGAGGTACAAGAGAGACAATAAAGTAGCCATATTTTATAGCGGTTCTACGATAAAGCCAGTTAGAAGTGTACCAACCTCATAAAAAGTCAGTATTCTCAGCAAATCATGTAAAGAGGTACAAGTATTATAGTAGAAGTTCAAGTTGTGGATGTGAATTATACCTATATGGGAGAGAGGTCATGAAATAGATAAAAGATGTGATGTGAGATTTTAATGTAAGTAAGGTAAAGGTGAACAACATACGAGATACTCAAATACAGAAGGTTGTGAATAGTCTGTACTTCGGACAAAGGCTAGAGGCGCTAGGATTCAGTATCCAAGAATGATAGAGGCAGCATCAGTGCATATCTTCTAGCCTATAGTTTCTAGGTACTGAGAGATCTAACCAAGACAGTAAAGAAGAGTTAGAGACGATATGATCTTGTTTGATGTTCTAGAATAACATAAGAAAATCTATGGTGCTAGAAAGTTGAAGGGAAATTGCGAGCAGTATAAATGGATATATGTAGGTAGCAAGCTAATGTATGATAGAGCGATAAGATTTTAGAAAGACAAGAGTAAGGAAAAAAGGGTGAGTGAGAAAGTAATGAGACACGGATGAGTCCTCGGGATTAAGCCCATGAAAACAAGATAGTTGATGGCTTCTCTAATTTATAGAAAGCCCAGTATAGCCTGAATGAACTCAAAGGAATCTAAGACTATTAGCATTTAGAAGAGATGGAATACCTCCCTGGTAGTAGAATAAAGGTGTAATATGATAGATAAAGGATGACATTTGAGCCTTCGATTGAGTAATGATTTGAAAAGGATTTCATGAATTGTACGGAATTAAAATACCCACGGAAGGAGAATCATGTTGGGATGTTGTAAAATACGGTTATTAAAGTACAGTATCTCCCATAAGGGGATCGGGAAAATCACTTTAAATATTCCTCGATGCAACATAAGCCCAAGCGGCAATGTATTACGTAAGAAGTTTCAAGTCTTCAAATGGTAGATTGTAGATCAACATTGAGATGAATCATTAAGGGATGGATAGAAGTTATAAAGTATGAGATGCGATTAAGCCATCAATCTTAAGATGAACATTAATGAAGAATCGTTAAAGGACTTATATTTATACATATGGGATAAGGAACGAAAATAACCTGGAGTTCGGTAGTATACCTTAGTAACGACAAATCGAAGTAAGAGTTTTGGTACAATATGATTTACCTAGATGCAGTAAAATCATGGATGGATAACCGGGTCTATAAAATAAGATATAGCAATATTCGTAAGTTTAACAAAATACCGAGCAAAGAACTTCAGTATACTTATAGATGCCCCGAGGAACATCTTATCAAGCTCTATATTATGCTATTTCAAACAAGTGATGAATAAATTCATGAAGGCGAGATGGTAAGCAAATTGAAGAAAATGAATTTTGTTGAAGTTGGAGAAGAAATACGGTCCAAACTATAATACTCCTTATTTATGGACTAGTGTCATACAAGGTACCACATGACCATTATAGTGAGGTGTATAATGTGTGGTAAAAAAGATTAATATTTTAAGTAATTTGATATAATTCTTAATTATATGAATAACATGGATAATTATGAATTTTAATGGGAGATTAACCAAGTAAATTAAGCTAATTAAGTCATTTTGGATATGCTTAGTAAGCCAAAAAGGTGGCAGCAAATTGAACCAAGATCAAAGACATCAAATGTGATTCCTAAAGTGCATAAAATAGGTGTCATAATTAAAGGATGAGGTGGCTTCATGTAAAGTATAGAAAGTCTCTTAAAATACCAAATTGAGATACTACAAGCAACGTTTTCCTTCAACAACATTCACATGAGTATATTACTCAATACTATAGCAACTCATTCAGAATGGTTAGCAACGTGAATTCTGCTACAAAAATCATACGAGACTATGTAATGTTATGACAACGGGATTTTATGATTTTAAGGGAATACAGTATAATTTTTCTCAAGAATATTTTTTATATGAATTTTTTCTACTTCGATCTACCATTATATGTTATCCCAATTGACATGGGTTGAAAGGATTGTTAAGAAATTGGCCCAGGTATGTTAAGGCTAAGACCTTCCTTCATTTTGGCATAATCTCGTAATTACACGAGTTGATAACGAGACATAAGGAGAAATTTATATTCCTGAATTTATGTATATTTCCTATTCTCATAAGCTAGAGTATTGTCCTTTATCGGTACTTCATATTCAATTAAGTATTGTCTTATTCCAATCAAGAGAGCACAGAGTCTATATATATACGATATTACACTATTTTCATTACCGTCGAACTACAATCGATGGGCATGCCCCTATTGGCCAACCTCTTATCATATGATAAGTTATATACCAAGCCTACTGTGGTCGAGCGCTATGAGCAAGCTCATTTGGCCGAGATATAGAGCCTAGTGTGGCCGAACACCTATGAGCGAGTATATATATTGTGTATATATGTATGTATGTTATGAGTTTCTGGTCATAGTATATCCATCAGTAGAGGCTTGTAGACATATCCTGTCAGTTAGTGCAGCATGATGGGCTTGTAGGCCTTATATGTATATTTTATTGGTTGGTCAGCTATAATAATTATGACGGCCTTGTAGGCCAAGCTTTATATTGAATTATTGATGTTTAATTTGCATTCGTAACTGTCTTGCAATGTGGCCCATGATCAAAGTATGATATTATATGTTCAGAGTCCCTTAATCGCGAGTTAGTACGTAAGGATAAGTGAGGCACCGGATGCCGGTCTCGCCCCTAAGATCGGGGCGTAACACTCGCGGGGGCCCGCAACCTACATAGGGCTAAGGTGGACTAATCATTATAAGGCCCATTAAAATTATGGGCTAGCCCAATTTAATTTAATCCATCAATTACTAAAGCCCACGTGGATTGGGTCGATCTGTATTGACACCTCTAATTGTGAGATTAGCCATATACACATAATGTAAGATGAAGTCGTAGTGTCTTTCTCAAAGCAGTTGAAAATTAATGTTATGTTAGACTAAAGAAATATTGGCCTTTTGTTTAGTTTTATTTTTCCAGCTAAGGTATTATTGCATGATTTTAGTAAGACCACAAGTTATGTCCGGAAATAGATCAATACTGCACTTACAAAAAGCACTAGAAATGAGGGAGGAATTTAAAAATAGTAAGATTTATAATTGGTTATTTATAGTTTAATTTTAAAAGTAATTAAATTTTAGTTATTTTTATATAAAGATAAATTTGAACAAACATATTGTTCAAAACTAAAAAAATACTCCAGTATATTATGCTAGAGTTCCAGCCTGAGTATACTTGAACTCCAGCATATTATATACTGGAGTTCCAGGAGAAGTATGTTGGAACTCCAGCAATACGATGGAGTTCTAGCATAAGTACACTAGAACTCAAACATAATATACTGGAGTTCCAGCAAGTATACTGGTCCAGTATAATATACTAGAGTTTGGAGCACTGGTGTTCCAGCCTCTAATATATTATGCCGGAGCCAGCAAAGTATACCGATCCAGCATAATATGCTGGAGTTCATACACAAGTGCACCAAACTTCAGTATATTATGCTGGATCGGTCTCTTTTACTACAAAATATTGGCTATTTTTCATTAACTTGATATACATTGGCTACAAATGACCAATTCGAAAATTGGGTATATGGTGCTATTTTTACTAGAAATGAAGTAAAAACAGACGTAAACAAAAAATTTACTTGAAATTGTTCTCTGAAAAGCGAAGTCTCAAAAAAGCTTAGTATAAATTATAAAACAACACACTGATTATACTTTGTTGAACTGTAATTTAACGTGTTTATGACAATTGTAACATATTAATATGCTTTAAAATTAACAAAAGCATCAGTCCAAAAGAGTAAAAATAAAATAAAATAAAAGAGAGTAAAGATTAGGGGTGTGCATTTGATTTATCGATTCGATTTGACCCTTATAGATAATTACTTATCGATTATCGATTTGTACATATGCTTATCGTTATCGTTTCAATAAGGTTTCGATTTTTTCAATTTCGATTTATTGATTTTGGGGGCTTATCGGTTCGGTTATCGATTACACCAATAAGAAAAATTGCGGGATTCCACATAAAGTATATCGCTATAAACACGCCTAACTTATATGGACAAAGAAGCTAAAATAAGACGAATATCATTCATAACATAAAAATTGTATCAACAAGCACATGCAACAAAACTAAATTAAGGGATCAAATGTATGTCACCAACACAACAACGGTATAAAAAACAAAATAAAATAAAATACATCATCACGACTAATTTTATTTTCCATTAATTTGAACTTCATTCCCTTGATCTTTAAATATGATCATTCCTTAAATGTGGTAGAGGAAATAATAGGGCAAGGGACTTAGGATAAAGGAAAAGGGTATAGATTAAGGAAAATGATACTGTATAGCTGCTTTTAAAATAGTAGCGGAACATATATACATTATGTATGTTATATTAATCTACACAAATATGTAATTACTCATTTTACAAGTGTCTACAGTCTAGGGGTGTGCATTCGATTTATCGATTCGATTTTGACCCTTATCGATAATTACTTATCGATTATTGATTTGTACATATGCTTATTGTTATCGTTTCAATAAGGTTTCGATTTTTTCGATTTAAATTTTTTCGATTTCGATAACAAATAATCGATTCAATTTATCGATAAACCGATTCGAATGCACACCCCTAGTAAAGGTTCCTACCTCCTTCTCTAAGTTTACTCTCGTTTTTCTTTTTTGACGCATGTTCCGTGTATTATTGTTGACAAATTTTTCTTCCTAAACCAGGTTTTATATGTTAGTCAAAGCAGATACTCATACCTAATTATTAACTTATAAAAAAGAGGGGAGAAAAGAATATAAGAATAAGGAGTATTTATGCAAAAAAATGATTGAAGACTTCGTAATAATTTGGTTTTGAGAATATTAATTACTCTAGTATAATTGACTAATTATAAGTTTTCATTGCAAAGAAAAGCTTTTCAAGTGGCGTTTTTAAGAGTGTTTAATTTTCAACTGGCGTTTGTGAATAATTATCTTAAGGTATGCACTTTGCGCGTGTACTTAATGAGCTAGTTTAGTGAGATTAATATTTATTATATTTAAAAACTTATCTTTTTTCTTTAATGTTTTTTCAATACCTAAAACTTATCTGTTTTCTTTGATATATATATTATTCAATAATGTATTTTAGGTATTGAAAAAATATCAAAGAAAAATGATAAGATTTTAAATATAATAAATATTAATCTCACTAAACTAGCTCATTAACAACAGAGAAATCATACTCCACATAAGTCTTTATATGTCTTATTATGATTTATGAAATAATATCTAGCCTTATGAAAATTATTATTATCTTTATTATCAAATACTATAAACAAATTACAAAACAAAAATACTTTACAATAATTATTCAAAGATAATAAAATAAATTAAGAATTTGAATCTTTGGATCTTTTAGAAATTTGTGAGGGTAGAGACTATAGCTCCCGAAAACCTATAAATATATAATACTATAAAGTATAAAATGGCTAATATTGAATTATAGAAAATGATGTAATACGATATGAAAAATGCATGGAGCTATCATTTATTAAAATAAATATAAAAAGAAAGAAAACTGATAAGGGTAAATTTTTTTGTGAATCTTTTGTCTTATGTTATATTCTTATTGCTTCAACTTAACATTCTATCAATTTAACTTTTAATACTATATTATAATAAATTTTTCTCTATTTTCTTATTTCTTTCACGGCAAATGCTCTTATTGTGTTAAATAATTTGTGTACCATAAGAGTTTTATCAGCTTGATAAATAAGTTTACTTACATAATAATTTTAAAACAAAATTGAATTGACTTTTTTGTTGTTTTATTAATTCAAAGACTTAAGTATTTGTTGAAATTTTATATTTTTTTGATAGTATAGAAGATACAAATTATTTTCAAACTTTTCTCCTACTCGAGAATACTATTATTCTCTTTATCGATTTTATGTAATATTGAAAACTACATTTAATAATTAGAATAAATATTTAATTAGGTAGAAAACATCTTACTTTAGTAGTAACAGTATATAGAAACACGTTAGAACTATAGGTTCCCTAATAAGAGGAATCAATGTAATTATATTTCTATTAAAATCACGTGAGTATACAAGCAAAAGAAACGTAATTCTCTTAAATAATATCTATTTCAAAGTCCTTAATATTAGGGTTTCTTACGTAACTAATAATCAAAAAATATTAAAATAATAATTAATAGCTATTTTGTTTAGTGTGAGCTCTATTTCAAAAGGATAAAACAAGCAAATGATATTTACTAGGAATCTTTATGTTTTTAATCAGTTTTCCAAAAATTAAAATTAAAATATTAATATTAATTTTTCTCCTTTTTTTTTGTTAGTGCGTCATTCGTGAATGAGGGAATTGATGAGAATGAATAAAGAACTTATCATAAATTTTTAGGCCGAAATCTTCTATGACTTTTCTAATTCATTCGCCAATAATGGCGAATTATTAAGCTCTTGGCTATAAGAACGAATAAAATGATGAACCGACTTAAATATGAGTTTCACATTTTTATCTTCTGGATACTACTAATAATGCTCATGTAATCATGTGCCTAGGAATTTAATATACTAAAAATAACAAAAAATCAAATAGAGAGTACATAAAGAATAGTAATTTTTTTCGTTTTTCTGGATACTACTAATAATGCTCATGTAATAATTGCCTACAGGAATTTAATATACTAAAAATAACAAAAAAATCAAACAGAGAGCACATAAAGAATCGTAATTTTTTTCGTTTTTCATTCGATATTTGTCTTGAAGCATAGCTAAATTCGAATTGATCGTGCTGAAAATCCTACACTAAAAGTAAAATACTCCCAAACAGAAGTAGTTATTTGACTAAAAAATATTAGACTTTTTTGTTAAACTTATTAAGTAAGAAGATTTCGGACAAATTCTAGCCAAAGATAATTTATTGTAGATTTGAGATAGAAGATAACAATAAACAAGCATAGTTGAACATAAAATTTGATTACAATCTCGATTGAATTTCGTAATATAAGAAAAGGATGATTGCTTCAATAATATCAAACGATAATGAAGAATACATAAATGAAAAGAGTCACCATTCTCGAACAAGACCGACCTCTGTATATTTGATAAAATTGAATTACATATGAATACCTAGATTCTAAGCTCTTTTCTCCTTTTTTGACGAGGAGCCTGAGATCCTGGAACATCTTCACCTTTAGGAAGATGTATATGTTTGTGCATGTGTTCCCATCAGCTCCCATTCTGTTACTCTCTCCCATGATATTTGTACAAAGTACTTTCTTTATCCAGCGGTCCTTAACTGGAGTACCTAAATTTTTTGAATATCCCGTAGAATATTTCTCTAAAATGACTAAGTGTTGATCTAGGCGTTCGGGTCTAATCGAGTGCTCAACCTCGACTGTAGCTAAATCGCTTCCCTGTATATTGCTTCGTATACGCGATTTCGGCTTCGTTGATTCTTGGTTGTTCTTCCTTAAGTATAATTTTTCTGATCAGATTTTGACGTATACAGTTAGTTCCTCTTTCCATCGGGGTTGCCTTTGGGCGAGCTCGATGGGCGGAATTTGTCAATTGCACCTTTTGAGAAATCTGAGCATATTTGATGAAGAGTGGCCCTTCATAGCGAGATGGCGATGTGATGCTTCGAGAGCCATACCTGACTGTTACGTCAGTTTTAAATGACGTATATTTGTTATGTGTCATTATGGCGCACGCTCCATATATGTTACGTCATTTTTCGTGCCTCTTCGACGTTGGAATTAACATGGCGGCATTTGGTTTTCCCCCTCAGAGTGCTTGTCTTCTTATAAATAGAGAAGAGAGCTCCTCATTTTGGGTTGCTATGTTTCCTATATATTATTCAAAAAACTCCAGGCTTCTCTTTCCTCCTTCTTCAGATTTTTACGTCTCTATCTCTATTCTTTTGAAGTTTCTTGCCATTATTACCCCTCTACCTTAGCATTTATCATCTACATAAACAAAGAAAAGATGGCTAGTGCAGATTCTACCTCTGATAGAGTCGCTGGTAATGTCGCATTGGAAATGGACGTGCCCTCCCATGAAGAAGGGATTGCCATTAAGGAAGATGAGAATTTTCCCACTGTGGATGAGATAATTCCACACTCGGGAAAAGGCAAGATTAATTCCAAGAACTTACCTGATGCCAATACTGAGCGCATCATTTCTGTAATGGACGTTGCGGCACTTGCTGCGCTTAAGGCTAAGTGGAGGATTCCTGACCATGTTGAACACATTCTCGTGGATAACGACGTCATGTAGATACATCGCCCGGGGTATTGCGCGTTTTATGTGTACCCCTTTGTCGTCGGTTAAACACTTCCCCTTCTTTACCTGGCGGAAGACTTCTGTCACTATTATGGGGTGTGCCTGGCTCATCTCTCTCCATATATACAAGCTCTTCCTCATGCTTACCAATTACATAGAACTAGCCGGCCGGGGATTTCTCTTAGTCACTTGCTTCACCTCTTCGCACCCAGTTTTTACAGGGGTAGGCTGGTATACCTTCGTCACCGCGGGACCAAGAGCTTGGTGGTGAAGATGAACGATATGACAAATCGCCGCTTTTAGGAGAGCTTCTTTTTTGTGGGGACAGGGCACATGGTGTCAAATCCTAACGGATTTCCTGAGTAGTGGAATTATGCCCGCATATATATATATATATATATATATATATATATATATATATATATATATATATATATATATATATATATATATATATATATTAAATAACTTTTGGTTGTCCCCTTCCGATGATCTCATTGTTATTTTTTCCCTTTTATCTACTTTACAGACAAGAAAGCACTGATGATAGGCTATAATTACATATTTTTAATTGATTATTACACTTTAGTTTACTGCACTTTAGTTGAGTTTGCACTTTAATCGCTAGTGTTGTGCACTAATTGTGTGTTTTATGCCTTGTAGGAGTGATTTTCGAGCTACGTAGATGTTATGGAATGAGATCAAGTGATTTGGAGCTTTGAACTCTAAGTAAAAGCCGAAGGAATTAAGTTAGGATCGTATTCGGGGATCAACGGATGATAGAGCAATGAAATAAAGAATCAAGTAGGCATATTGCGCATTGTCTAGTAAAATATACATAACTTTTTTATCACAACTTTATTTGGGCTTTATAATATATGGATGGAAAGCTAACTCAACAAGCTACAACTTTTATGTTTTAAATTTTTTCCAAATTCCGAATGGAATAGGATAAAAAATGCGGTCGAATCCGTGATCGCGGACCTGGAAGCAGACTAAGGCATTTCACTGGGAAAATACCGTGCCCGAACCGTGACCGCAAGCTTCCAGACCTAAAATATTATCCTGTTTTGCATATGAGAAGGTATAATTATTTATGCCTGACCCTAATTGGTATATACACATGGAAAAATGGTATTTTGAGGAGGTTGGACATACGTTTGGCACAGATTCGACCTAAGGAGGCAGAGAAACAATAGGAGCAAGGCGGGAAATTCTTCTACGAGTTTTTCCTTCCTCTTTCTATTTTTCATTATTGGTTATGACTATTAGTATTGTAGTTTTACATACTATTATAAATAGCTAATTTTTTGTCTAGGGTTTTGATGGAACCTTTTGTAGGATAAATTCTTGTTATGTTTTTATATCAATGAGCCGTTAGATTTCTCGACTTCTTCAACTACATGTTTATTATTGTTGATTGAATGGTCATTGATTGACCGTGCCTATTTATTATATATTTCTTGAGAAATGATACATATTTAGGGGGTTATTGAACAAAGTCACTTCTAAGTATGTGAGAAATTGATACAGCGGGATTAAAGGCAGGTTTAGAAATAACAAAGCCTTGACGTGATCATAATGAGCGGTTAGATGAAGCCAAATAGCTTAGTTCGAGAGAATATGTCTAGTAAATTGTTATAGTTGCTAGAGAGAGAATTATGGTACCTAAGGTGCTCACGATCAGCAGAGAATACATTGGCAAAATTATAGGGAACATAGCTAGAAGGATTCCGACAATTGGAGAAATTATAACTCTATACCTCCTTAATTTAGTCTCCAAACCTTTGTCTCGTTAGTTGATAATTTTATCGTTTTCTAGTACTTTCTAGTTAATTAGTTAGAAATATAAATCTCAATCTTTATAATTTAGAAAATTGTTCAAATTTTTCTTTTTAGTATATTAAATAGATACAGCTAAGCCTTAGTTCTCTATGAGATTCGACTCCAGACTTTTAGACAGGATTATATTTGCAGCGACTGTCTATCCTTTTTATGACTAGGGCGTGATCAAATTTTAGCGTTGTTGCCGGTGAACTAACGGTGTAATTGTAGTTGTATATATTGCTAGGGTTCAAGTTTGAACTTATATTTTATTTTATTTTATTATTTTTTTTATAACTATTGATTTGAGAAACATGACATCTTGGAATTATGGGAATTTAAGTGTAGATAATTCTATTATTGATCTCCATACGTATTGTGAAGGAAATCACCAATGGCAAAATTTTCAAAACGTTCCAGAGAGATAATTATGTACACCAACTTAATCTTATTTGTGAATTGTGTGGTGGTAAAATTTATGGTTGTGCTTATATTTCTTATCTTTCCCCAACCCCTAACTATGATGGTTCTACCTTTTCTTATGAAGTTAACAGGAATAAAGAACCTGGGGATGCAGACCTGAAAGATATCAATGATATGTTAAAATGTCTTCTGAAATAAAATAATAAAAAATAATTGCATATAGAAAGGTAGGAGGCAACTATTCGCAAGTTGGTGGCTCAATTGAGTCAAATGGTTGGAGCTTTTAATGCTCAACAAGCCAATACTAAGGATAGTGGCCAAGAAGAGCATGAATTTGAGGTTTTAATTTGGGAGGTTAGAGTAGAACATCAACAACCTATCCAACTACAATTTGAGGATATCAATGTTAAAGAAGTGAGACTAGAGCCAGCCAAGGACTTTGAGAATATAAAATTTGTTGACTCTAGATTCATTGATGTTGAGGATGTTGAAAGTCCTGAAGTTCATGTGTTGAAGCGCATTGGTCCATACTCCAAAAAATTTTCTACATTATGTTTCGATGATGATATGAAAATAGAGCCATCCGAACCAATTGAAAAGTCAAGGAATGAGGAACAAGGTACATATATTCTGGAATTCTTCTTTTTAGAAAGTCAGGATTACATATCTCATATAAAGGCCAAAGAGTAGAGAATACTACATTATTTCCTTGGGCCAGTTAGATTCATTCTACCACCTTATGACCATAATCATAAGCTTGAATCAAAATTTGGGGTTCAATTCATAAACTCAAGGTGGAGGCAAAAAGTAATTCATATCGTGTCACGATGTCAAATCAAGCATTTATTGGGAGGCAACCCAACTTTACTGCTTTTTTATTTTATTTTTTTTAATTGTATTTTTTTTGTGTCAAATTTTGATCTTCTAGGGACATGGGAAACAGAACTATTGAAATGATGCAACAACAAACAAAATGTTTAGAACTAAGTGTGAGGTACCCGCACGAAGGATCAAGCTTGGGAGAAGTTTGAGTACCCCATGAGCTGCTAGTGTTTCGGCCTTTGGCCTACCAGGGGGTCTCTTCTACCCTTTTATTAGTTATGGTGTATATTGGGTACAATGCACAATTTTAAGTATGGGGTGAGGAGATTGTCTAGGTGACTTTCTATGTTATTTTAGTTATGTTAGTCTAATTGAATATTTGTTTTTTTTTAGAAAAACAAAAAAAAAAAGATTGGACTTTTCCCGACGATTCGATCTATGAGACAATTTTCTTGAGGTATGTAAACCTAGAGAAAAGGACAAAAAGATTTTTTTATTAGGTAGTGTAGCAACTATCCCTTGGTTTTTCTTTGTGCAGCGGTTCTTTTTGAAGGGTTCTATTTGAACTGGGTGTAGTTAGTTTTATTTTTTAAGAGTAGGAGCTAGTGTGAGATGAATTGAATTGCAGTGACATCTTTTAAGTTTGTTATGCCTTGAGAATAGTAAGTACTCTGGTTGTGACACTTAGGCTCAAATTTTGACTCTTGTGTAAGTATCTTAAGTTGTATGATTTTAAATTTGCTAAACTGCTTTGACTAGAGTGTCTTGATGAATCCAATCTTGAGTGAGTTAAGTGCCATGTGTGTGAGGTTTTTGTATTATTCTGTGCATTGCATTTGATGCCTAGAACTTGCTCCGTGTGTTTGCAAAGTAAAATAGTAGTTTTGTTTAGTCTTGGAAGTGATATAGGCGTTTCTTTATTGAGCCATATATATATATATTTTAACCGCATAATTGTTATGTATCGTAGTTAACCCCTTTGAGCCTATAATCTTGTTTCTTTAGAAACCATATTACAAGCCTTATCCATTTGTTTGAATTAACCATCTATTTAAACTATTGTAACCTCTCATGAGCACTTGAATTGTTTATGAACTTTGTAAAAGTTAAAGTGTGGGGTAGTTAGTTTGTTTTTTACTGGAACTAATGAAATAAGGAGAAAGGTGCACTGTTTTGAACAAGTATCATATCTGTCCCGCAGCCTAAATTACAACCAAATAAAGTCCTACTTGATCCTAGACTGAATAAGCTCGATTAGTAGAGTAGTACACTACGGGAAAGCCTATGGCGCATATTTTGTGGATTATGAATATTATTTCTGAGAGCGAGTGAATTCTTTCTATCTTGAGTTCCTAAATATTCTTAAATTTTATTGTGTGGAAGGAACTACTCTCTTTTATTGTGTGAGGACACTTGATTCATGAAGTAAAGGTAAGCGTAGTGAACTTTACGGTAGAGTAAGTGGGTGAGTTGCGAATAATGCGTGGTACTTGTGAGTCAAATCTTGAGGTGAAGATGTTACGCTTTTGTGCTTAGCCTATTTTAAATACTCTTGGTATGATGACTTAGGAGAATTATTTATAAAGGTCGTGTCTATATAAAGTGTAGTTTGATTACTCGAGAATGAGCAATGGTTTAAGTGTGGGCTTTTGATGATAGTCTATAATTACGTATTTTAGTCGATTATTGTACTCTAGCTTACTGCACTTTAATTGAGATTGCGCTTTAATCGCTAATATTCTGCACTAGTTGTGTATTTTATACCTTGTAGGAGTAATTCTGAATTATGTAGATGATATGAAATAAATTCAAGTGGTTTGGAGCTTTAGATTCTGAGTAAAATCCCGAGTAATTAAGCATGGATCGTATTCAGGGATCAACGGATGATACAACAACGAAACGAAGAATCGAGTAGGCATATTGTGCAGTTTCTAGTAAAATAAACATAACATTTTGGTCAAAACTCCATTTGATCTTCACAATATATGGTTGGAAAGCTAACTAAAATATATATAATTTTCATGATTTACGTTTTTCCATATTCTAAATGGAAAAGGATGAAAATGCAGTCGTAATCGTGACCGCAGACTGAGGCAGTGCATTGGGAAAATATCGCGCTTGGATTGCGCCCCGACCGCGAGCGTCCAGACCTGAAAAATTATCTTTTTTTTGTATAGGAGAAGGTATAATTATTTGGGTTCGACCTTACTTGGTATATATACATGGAAAAAAGGTATTTTGAGAAGGTTGGACATACTCTTGACACAAATTCGACCTAAGGAGGCAGAGATAATAGGAGCAAGGTGGGAAATTCTTCTATGAGTTGTTCCTTCATCTTCCTATTTTTCATATTGGTTATAACTTTCAGTATTATAATATTACATACTATTATGAATAGCTAATTTGTTATCTAGAGTTTTGATAGAACCTTTTGTAGTATAAACTCATTTATGTTTTTATATCATTGAGCTGTTGGATTTCTCTACTACTACGTGTTTATTATTGTTGATTGAATGGCCATCGATTGATTGTGCCTATTTATTATGTGTTTCTTGAGAAAGGATCTATATTTAGGGGTTGTTGAACAATGTCACTCCTAACATACGGGAGAAATCAATACAACAAGTTTAAAGGCAGGTTTAGAAATAATAAATTTTTGACGTGGTCATAATAAGCGATTAGATGAAACCAACTAGCGTAGTTCGAGACAATATGTCTAGTAAATTGTTATAGTTACTTGAGAGAGAATTATGGCACCTAAATTGCTCACGATAAATAGAGAATACATTGGCAAAATTGTAGGGAATATAGCTAAAAGGATTCCGACAATTTGGAAAATTCATAACTCTAGACCTCCTAAATTTAGTCTCCAGCCTTTTGTCTCGTTAGTTGATGATTTGTCTTGTTATTTCAAACGAGGTAAAATTTAGACTTGTTGATTCAAGAAAGGTCGAATTTAGACTGGTGATTCGAGCAGGGTCGAATTTAACTTGCTTTGTTGGCATGATGTGTAAACTTGGTGGAGTTTCGTAAAAATTCCATATGTTGTTTCGCTTACTCATTTATTGGAGAATTCTACATATTGTTGTACTGTCTGTACATACGTTCAAGGATTTCAAGGAAACTAATCTAATCCCTTCATTGCTCGGCCTGGAGGGATAGTTGATAGGCCAGCCGATGAATGTTTCACTCAAGCTTTAGGACGTCTCAATGTATGTACGAGGTCAAATTTTAGCTGGTTGCATTGTCACATAGTGGCTTTAGCGAGCGCATTAGTGAGTTTCACGTACTTGTGTTCTATCTACATGTTGGAGAGATCTGTACATTTTCTGTCCTAGTTACCCATTCCCGATCTATACAGACTCTTCCTTTATGGCGTTGAGTGCTAACTTATTGATGGGGAGGGTGGTTTGCTCGACAGTTGCCTATAATATTATATGGCGCAGAGCATTTTCTTGGTGTGCTAATTTGATGGTGTTTGTCCATGTCTGCATGCCGGTAAGGGTACTCCTATTCCTATTCCAATCTGACAAGAAATAGCAGGTTAAAGCCAAACAAAATCATTTGTTACATCAATTGATTGGTTGACGAGTGTAAGGAAGCGACCATGTTCCCTTCTTTGGTTGTGCTTCGTAGCTTCTATCATTGGTTTGAGCTAATATCCACTAAACTCGGATGACATCTTGTGGGTCCTTGGCTTGGTATTTTTTCCGTCTCCGCTACTTGGGTCTGGAAAGTCCCTTCGATCTGATTGGCAACAAACTGATAGTGCTAGCTTCAAATCCGATCTCAGCCTCGTACTTAGCTTCGATGTTGGTCAAATCTGGGCACCTTGTGGGTTGATGATTTCCTTCGCACGTTGGAATCTCCGAGTTCAAGTCCCAATCTAATCCAGTCCCGAGTGCGTGAAGACACGAAAACATAAGCCGCATCATAAGCACACAACGCGAAAGGATGAAGTTATAGTGAACGGAAAGTAGAACTAGAACCGAGTTTAGATCTAGAGGAAACTAAAACTTTGGCTAGGAAATTCTCACAGACAACGCCAAGTTTTTTGACTAAAAAGTATTAGGCCATTTGTTAAACTTACTAAATAAGAAGATTTGGGGAAAATCCTAGCGGCAGATAATTTATTCTAGATCTGAGATAGAAGATAGGAATAAATGAATATAGCTGAACATAAAATATGGTTACAATTGCGATTGAATTTCATAATGTAATAAAAGGATGATTACGCCAATAATATTAAATAATAATGAAGAATATATAAATGAAAAGAGTCACCATTCTCGAACAAGACCGACCTTCGTCTATTTGATAAAATTGAATTACAGATGAATACCGAGATTCTAAGCTCTTTTCTCCTTTTTCGGCGAGGAGTCTGAGATCCTTGAACATCTTCACCTTTAGAGAGATGTATATGTTTGTGAGTGTGTTCCCATCAACCCCCCTTCTATTACTCTGTCCCATGATATTTATACGAAACACTTTCTTTACCCAATGATCCTTAACCGGAGTATCTAAGTTCTTTGAATATCCTGTAGAATATTCCTCTAAAATGTCTAAGTGTTGATCTGGCCGTTCGGGACGAATTTAGTGCTCAACCTCGACCGTAGCTAAATCATTTGCTAGTTTATTGCTTTTTATACGTAACTTCGACTTAGTTGACTCTTGATTGTTTTTCCTTAAGTAAAATTTTTTTGATCAGATTTTGACCTATATAATACTTACTAAGAACTCAGATTTATTACCTCAAACTAAGAATAATTAGTTACCAATGACAATCGTTATTGGCAAATCACAACGTTTTCATTTATAAAGAATACAAAATGAAGAATCTAATCAAGGCATTGGAAAGCTAAGGTTGTCGGCGTCTTGTATAGCATGGCATTTCCCCGTATCTCACTAATCATTTTATGCTTGCAAGTCGTTGCAACTTCCAACACTAGACTTTTTCTTCGTTTACAAAGAATATTTTAAAAAAGGAAATAGTTGTACACAAAAGATTAAGAAAAAAAAAGTTATATATATATAAAATTTATTTTTGAGCAAATAGAAAATATATATATTAAAAATTTTAAAAACAAATTGTTACATCATTGCCTAATAGTGTGCCTTTAATTTTCTAGAATTGCTAAATTATTGCAAGCATCCATAAATAGGTAGTTAACAAAACATCTTTCATTGTCTATATCATAGCTAACAAGATTAAACACCACATTTGGAGGAGACACAAAATCTTTCTTCTTCACTCCTGGACTTCCTTCCATCTTGGCCATGGCGTGGGCGATATTGTTGCATTCCCTAAACGTGTGCTGAAGGAGGGTCACCTTCCCTTTGTGCATTAATGACCTGGAAATATTAACAACATTATCAGACTATTTATTATCACATTGTATAGTTTGAATGGCCTCCGCACAATCTGTTTCAATTTCTAGTGGAAACAAGTCCTACTTATGGGCAACTTTGAGTCCCTTCTTAATTCTTTTTAGTTCAACTTCCAGTGATCCTGTAGTAAAATCAATAATTCATTGCCCATTATTATTACGGAACACTCCTCTTAGAGAACTTAGGAAGTTGTTGTGACTAGCATCAATGTTTAGTTTGTATCATCCCTTTGGAGGTCTTTGCCACTTGATTTGTAGTGGAATCTTTTGAGTAGGGAGCGGATTGTTATCCGTAAGCATCTTTTACTCTACAGCTATTTGAGTAAGATTTTTTAAAGTAACAACATTCCTCAAGTTGTTTTGATTGTTGGCATTCCTATTAATCCAAATTTCCCATAGGATGAAGGGGGAATACAATTCTAGTCAATTAGGTTGTATTTTAAAGACACATTTCGATTTTTTAATTGAGTTATACAGTTACCCTGGTTGGATCATGCGAGGTTAACCCCCCCCCCCCCCAAATTGTCCCAAAGATTTTTGCTTATAGTGCAAGTCAAGAAAATATGTGATAGTCTTTTCTTCTTTGTTGTCACATATAGGACAAATTGGGTCAATATTGATACCAATATGGTCTAGGTACTTTCTACAAGAAAGTCCATTTTGGAGACATTATCATAGGAAGAATTTTATTTTGTTTGTGCAAAATGAAGACCAAATCCAACCATACTCCAATTGGTCTGTTTCTACGTATTCAATAAGGTTGTAATAACTTTTACTAGTGAAGATTCCTTTGGAGGAAAGAGACCAAATAGCAATATTATTTAAAGGACCCTTTGTATGAATTTTAACCTTAAGAATGGTTTGATGAATTTCAGGAGGGATGTCTATGCAGAGCTTTGTGAGATCCCATTTGTTGTTAGGATAGATATCTTTGATTTTTAGATTGTAAATTTCCGGTCTAATGGGACCCTCAATTACACTCCTAAGATTTTGTGAATTAAGGATCCATTTGTTATCCCAAATGTTAAGATTGGATTTTAGATGAGGAGACCATCTTATACCTTTGTTATATAATTCCCAGTAAAAATAGTACGGTCTAGCCCATTTTTGGACTGGTCATTCAAAAACAGCCAGCATATATACCAAGTCACTAAAAAATAGCCACTATTTTACTGCAATAGAGACTAGTCCAACATAATATACTAGAATTCGATGCACTTGTATATGAACTTCCAGCATATTATGCTGGGCATATATACTTTGTTGGCTCCAGTATAATATACTAGAGACTGGAGCACCGGTGCTCCAAACTCCAGTATATTATGCTGGACCGGTATATTATACTAGAACTCCGGTATATTATGCAGGAGTATTTTTTCGGATTTTGAACAGTATTTTCGTTTAGATTTATCTTTACATGAAAAGTGGCTAAATTTCAATTGCTTTTGAAACTCGCCTATTTTTGAACGACCACTTGTAAATCTGGCTTTTAAATTTCCCTTTCATAATGGCCTTTCAGATAAAGAAGAGGTTCACTTTTGGGTACTTCCCTCCATATTTGGTGATAATTAGCCTTGTCCGGGGAGAAGTTGATTGAGTAAGAAGCCTCTAGACTAAACTCATACGGTTGGATATTTTTTTATTATTAGCACTGTGGAGGCCCAGCCTTCTTGAATTTTTTGGTTGGCATAATTTTGTCTATTTTACTAGATGAATTTTTCTTTTATTTTCATTGGTACCCCATATAAAGTCTCTTGAATTTTGTCCATGAAATTTAATATTTTTTTTAGGCAGAATAGTATATTGCATTAATAGTTAGGAATAGAATTAAGACATGATTGGACAAGAGTGGTTCAACCGGCTATATTAATGAATCTCACATTCCAAGTGGCAAGTTTGGACCTTATTTTATCAGTTATAAACTGATAATCACCCGATTTTGAATATTTGTTAAAAATTGAAAAACCTAAGTACGTACCAAAGTGCTCACTTCTCTTGATCTCTAATTTATTGGTTATGTTCTTGATGGTGGGTGGGTTACAATTCTGTGAGAAGAGAAATTTTGACTTAGAGTGGTTAATGCTTCGGTCAAACAGGGAGCAACATAGATCTAAAGTTGTTTTAATGGCAATGCATGATTTTTCGTTTGCCTTATTCACGGAAATGAGATCATCAGCAAAAAAATAAATAGGAAAAGCTAGGGCTTTTCCTTCCTATTGTGATTGTATCCCACTTACAAATATCAATCTAATTTTCAATATATCTAGATAATAACTCTAAACAAAGGATAAAAATATAGGATAATAGAGGATCACCTTGCCTAATTCTTCTACTAGGTTCAAAAAGATAGTGGAAGATTCATTAATTAAAATTGCTATAGAGCTTGATGAAATACAATTCATAAGGAGGTTAGAGAAATTTGAAGGAACATTGAAGAACCTAAGGGGACAATAAACAAAGGACTATTCAATAGGATAAAAAGCTTTTCCAAGTCAATTCTAACAAAAAAACAAAAACAAGTTATATTAATAGAGTAGGAATTTGAAAATTCTGCAGCATTTTTGTCTTCGTTTAGTTCGAATTTGAAGTAATTTTCACATGATCTTGAACGACTTACATTAGACATTCCATATGGGGCACATTACATTCTTGTTTTTTCAACTATATATTCACTTTGTCTCCAAAGCTAATAAGGGTCGTTTCGGTTGCAGACAACTTTATCATAATTCATGGCATTATAATTTTGAGATTATCCCTTGGATTATTTGGTATTATTGCTTTGTTTGGTTAATTTATTGGATTAAAAATGGGACATAATTGATTTAATTGTGTTTGGCTTGAAGGTGGATAAACTTGAATAAAGTTTTGTTTCCAATTTTAATCTTATATATTTCATGACTTATAGAAATAACATTTACCAAATGCTCCAGCCAATAATATATTCTTGTTATAGCAAAACCCAAATATCCAACTCTCATATAAACCAGAAAACTTTATTAAACCCAATATAGTACTATATACTATCCAATTTAATATGTAATTCTGACTGATCACTCACCCGCTTACATCTAAGTCCCCGCAATTAAATTCAAAATGAGTTTAAAACCTATGGTTTTGTTATGAAATAATATAAAGACAAGAACAGTAATGCAAGAATAAGAACAATATAGAGAGAAAATAGAGGGAGAGAGAAGTATTCTTATTAATACTTGGGGTGATTTACAATGGTAGAAGACCCCTTTATTTATAGGGAGGGGGATGATTTATCTACCAAGAATAGAACTCTAGAATCTCTCTAATTATAGACATTCACCTTAAATAGGAGATTTCATAACACTCCCCCTTGAATGTCTATTCAACAATGTGTCTCGTTAAAACCTTAAAACCAAAACCCAATGGGAAAAATTAAAGAAAGGAAAAAGAGTACACATGTTTGAATATGCGCCTATTTGTTGCCTCGTTAAAAACCTTACAAGGAAAACCCAGTGGAAAAAAACCTTGTAAGGGAGAAAGAGTGCAACGCGCATTAACTCCCCCTAATGAGTATATCAATTTATATCCTTGAGCATTTGCATTCCAATCTTGTGCATCATCTTCAAAACGATCTTTGGTAGACGTTTGACAAATAAATCAACCATATTGACTTGAATAAATATTCCGCACCTTGAAATCATCATTCTTGATAGATATGAACATCTTCATATAATGTCATGGAATAACTTTTCAATATCTCCATAGATGCATTCTCAATGCCATCATGCTTATAGTTATAGCAAGATACATATGTACACAAATTGTACTAAGGATGTGGTACTTCAGGACCAAGAATTGCATATGCTTCAAGCAACTTAAATCTTTCAAGTTAAGTCATATAAGCCATATAATAGACTTTAGATGCATATCAAGTTTTCCATGTCATGCTAGACAAATAAGATATCGAAAACTGACTATACATACCTTTGACTTTATACTTTCAAGCATTTGAACTATAGGTTCAAAACTACATGTCTTTCATATGGAATCAATTCTTCTTGAATTGTATCTCTTCCATTTAGTTACTTTCTTTGGGTCAACAAATGCGTATAGCATGCTTTGCAATATGTTGCAATTGAATTATCCCTTTTATGAACTTCAGGTTCATATCATGATATTCGGGAATATACATATACAAATGATAATTCATCCCATGTAACCTTTTCTCAAGTGTTTATCATGTCTCCCCCTCATGTTAGTAAAGCTAACTTGTTTCCTCAACTTTGGGAATTCATCTTTGTGCATTATGGTGTTAATGAAAATATACACCGCACATCAATAATAAGATGAAATTATTTGGTTCCTGACCCTGAACCACTTGTGAGGGGAGAACATACTCTCGTATACAACTTATATCAAACTGATATATATAACTTTGTTCTCATAAGAAACAGTTTAGCTATTAAGTGGAAGCACTCAATAATTATCTTGCTAAACCAACTTTGATATAAACCAACTTATCAAGATGAACTATCTTGAGTAGAGAATCTGAAAATTATGCTCGAAGTTAGATTACTGAGCAATTTACCTCGCAAGCACCGGCCAGGCTGCGGGTTAATAACAATTGCGCATGTAACCATATCATAGATGCATCATATGTGGTATACATGGCAGGTGAATGAGCCCATATTCACCTTTGATATTTCAAGAATTTATGGGCTTCAACCCGAACTCTTTAGTTGGTCAGTTCATTAATGAGAACAAGTAATACAAGAGAATTCGTAAAGAACTTTCTAGTTCTTTAATATTCACCTATGTGAATTTGCACATCATACTTAAAATGAGATGGCTAACACGAATACCAACTGAGTAAATTATCAATATTGGTAAACTTCAAATTTACACCATGACATGTGCACTTATCAATAAACTTCAGGTTTATTATGACATGGGTTTTATACCAATAGATATCCACTTTATTGTGGCATTCTTTCGTTTGTGTAGTACAAACTGGAGAACAAAGCGGGTAGCTTTTCATATGCAAATTACCCCGCTACAAGTTGTAGTAATAGGAGATACCAAAGCCTTCCTTTATTTATAGTCTCTATATAATCAATCGCTTTCGCGTGTACTTTGGAAACCGAATAAGTTTCTTTGAGACTTACTACAGCACAATACTCAATTGTGTTTCTCCAACATAGTAATAATTGGCTCTTCTAGAGCTCTCAATTAATTTTGTACTACCACAGATTCATCAACATCCATGTGGTGAATATCTTTCTTAAAGAGAAAGTTATACCATTATGGTCATGTCAAACTTATATGCAAGATATGTTTCTTGCATTATCGTTGTCCTTTAATAGTCATATTTCCAAAATACTTTGGCGTACAATAGGTACGTGACCAACGATCATTCATGCCATATATCATCTCAAACCTCCTTCTAGGGGTGAGTGCGGTATCATCTCAAACCTCCTTCTAGGGGTGAGTGTGGTATATTTAATACCAATTTCATCTTCATATTCTTCCAATAATGAATATGTATTCGTGAATCAGATGTCGTCACATTCACTTCGGGGATATGTGATTTTGTTATCCATTTCAAATCTATAAATGCGTCAGGCATTTGATTTGCTATTCTTTGCAAATGGATAATCTTTTGTGCCTCTTTCACAAATAGAGGTATGTGGATCAAGATGAGATAATGATGCATTTTTCCACAAAATTTCCCGTTTGGTTTCACCAACTTCTCCCCCTAATTTTGGGAAAAGTGTCTCATCAAATTGACAGTCTGCAAATCGTGCAGTGAACAAATCTCCTGTCAATGTTTCGAGGTAGCGAATAATGGAGGGCGATTCAACCTCAACATATATTCCTAACCTTCTTTGCAGACCCATTTTGGTGCGGGATGGCGGTGCTACAGGCACATATACTGCGCATCCAAAGATTCTTAAATGGGATATATTGGGTACATGACCCAAACCAATTGCGACGGGGAATATATGTGTCAATTCGTCAGTCAGAGACGAACTAGCATTGTTGTATGCAAAATGGCGTGACCCCAAACCGAAGTGGGCAGCCGACGAACTAGTATTGCTGCATGCAAAAATGGCGTGAACCCAAACCAAAGTGGGCAGCCGACGAACTAGCATTGCTGCATGCAAAATGGCGTGAACCCAAACCAAAGTGGGCAGCCGACAAACTAGCATTGCTGCATGCAAAATGGCGTGAACCCAAACCAAAGTGGGCAGCCGACGAACTAGCATTGCTGCATGCAAAATGGCGTGAACCCAAACCGAAATGGGCAGCCTCGTTTTCATGAAGAATTCAAGATTATTCTCATCTATTGTCTCAATATGATATCCATTTTGAATGATATCTTTAAAACTCAACAAGTTCTTTTTAGACTTGGAGGACAATATTGCATTCTCTAAGATAAATGTCGTGCCTTTGGGCAGAGTTACAGTTGCTCTTCCGGAGCCAATCAATTTACTTCCCATGGTTTGACATATAAAAGAAAATATACGAACATGAGAATAAACAACTTCAATTCGTTTGTGTCACATAATATTTTCAAAATCTGCTGCTAACAGTTGACTAACAAAATCAGATATGTTATCCATAATTGATTACTTTGCAGTTTGAAAATTTCAGTTTAAGCATTTTCTTCAAACAATCGATTGTTAAACACAAACAATCGATTGTTGAACATTGACAATCGATTGTTAAACACACACAATCGATTATTTGCTATTTTGAAAAACTTCAGAGCACTGTTTTAAGACAATCGATTGTTAAGTATAGACAATCGATTGTTGGCTATTTTGAAAAATTCCAGAGCACTGTTTTAAGACAATCGATTGTTAAGTATTGACAATCGATTGTTGGCTATTTTGAAAAATTCCAGATTACACTGTCTAATGACAATCGATTGTTAGACATAGACAACCGATTGTGGATGATTTTTGAAAAATTCCAGATTACACTGTCTAACGACAATCGATTGTTGACTGTTTTTGAAAAATTCCAGAACACACTGTTTTAAAGACAATCGATTGTTAATCATAGACAATCGATTGTTGACTATTTTTGTAAAATTCCAGATCACACTGTTTTAAAGACAATCGATTGTTAATCATAGACAATCGATTGTTGACTGTTTTTTGTAAAATTCCAGATCACACTGTTTTAATGACAATCGATTGTTAGACAATCGATTGTTGACTATTTTTGTAAAATTCCAGATCACACTGTTTTAAAGACAATCGATTGTTGATCATTGACAATCGATTGTTTTGCAGTTTTTATGCGAAATATGAGATAACCGACTAGTTTTTCAGGTTAGTCGATTACCTCTACTGGAAAGTAAAAATATTATTGATATTTGAGCATATTGATACATTCTAAAGAACTAATACTAACATTATATCATGAACTAACTACTATGAGCTAATACTAATGGCTATTAGTTTATTCATTCACTAATACAAACAAGTAAAATAAAATCAAATAACACCATCTTCTTTCATCACGGATCCATCACCGATTAGGTGGTCTATCTTCCCCTGGGGTTGCTCAAAGAAGTCTGCCACATCCAAGTGGGTGATGTCAAAGTTGTCGTCAGAGACAAAATTCGTTTCAGGGCGTTTACTCTTTCGAGATGCTTGATAAAGGTCAACCAAAAGTCATGGTATACGGCAAGCCTTTGACCAGTGCCCGTTTTCACCGCAACGATAATATATAGTTTATAAACTATTTGCTTTTGGGTTCTTATCGTATCTTGCTTGTGGCAGAGTGACCAACTTCAGGTTGTCATATCTCTTCTTTAAGCCATTCCACAAGATAGGTGGATCCTTGACGGTGAGATATTCAATTTTCAAACCTTCATCAAGGTGATGGCGCAAGAAAATCAAGGCCTTCGCACATTCTTGGGTGGATGCTTTTTCTCTATCTTTGATGGTGTCTCCGAGACCCATAACATCTAAGTGGATTTCAGCATCCAACACCCATGTCATATAGTTCTTGCCCGAAATTTCAAGGGCAACGAACTTTCTTTTCATAATATCAGACATAAAACAGATTTACATCAAGAGCGTGTTCATACTTACGGGCTCTATTACAATTATCACATTCAAGTATAGCCTTAAATAAGGAATATGATAAAATATAATTCAGTATGTTGGCAAAAGGATTATGTATTTGGAGTTGTGGTCCAGGTAACGTTAATAGATTAAAAAATAACATCAACTACATATACTAAAAGGCAGAATCAATTCCATCTCACAATGTAGGTCAAACTTTCAGTGTTATTAAACTGATGAAACTCATCACCATGCGCCGCTATTATGTGATATATTAATTGGGGACTAAATTTCTTTCCTTACCCTTTTGTAAAACCAGTAGTGTTGGAAACCAGTATACTGCTGCATCCATTAATTATTAAAAGCAATACAATAACATAGTAGTTCCATTAACAGTGTCATTAACGGTAGATGTCGAATCAAGTTTCTCACCGCCGTATCAAATATTAAGCAGTAGTTTCATATAGCCATTCTTTGTTGATTTACACAAGATTACTAACGATCTTAATCTCTAACTACGATGGCTCTAATACCAATTGTAAGATAATTAAATCGTAGCCATAACACAGATTAAGACACAATCATACATATATCAAATTATAATCTTAGGTTAGAGTCTAAGGAAGTGTGTAGGTCAAACTTTCAGTGTTATTAAACTGATGAAACTCATCACCATGCGCCGCTATTATGTGATATATTAATTGGGGACTAAATTTCTTTCCTTACCATTTTGTAAAACCAGTAGTGTTGGAAACCAGTATACTGCTGCATCCATTAATTATTAAAAGCAATACAATAACATAGTAGTTCCATTAACAGTGTCATTAATGGTAGATGTCGAATCAAGTTTCTCACCGCCGTATCAAATATTAAGCAGTAGTTTCATATAGCCATTCTTTGTTGATTTACACAAGATTACTAACGATCTTAATCTCTAACTACGGTGGCTCTAATACCAATTGTAAGATAATTAAATCGTAGCCATAACACAGATTAAGACACAATCATACATATATCAAATTATAATCTTAGGTTAGAGTATAAGGAAGTATACCGTTAAACTCCATCTATTCAGCAGCAACAACAAACAACGATTATGTCTGAGATCAACTTCCACGATCCACTAGCTACACGCTCTCACAGCCATAATGTCAGACATAATTAAAACCAAATTAGGAAGAGAGAAGTACCTTAATTTTCTCAAGAAGATTCTTGAGACGGTAGAGTCTCGTGCTGATAACGTGTTATGAAATAATATAAAGACAAGAACAATAATGCAAGAATAAGAACAATATAGAGAGAGAATAGAGGGAGAGAGAAGTATTCTTATTAATATTTGGGGTGATTTACAATGGTAGAAGACCCCTTTATTTATAGGGAGGGGGATGATTTATCTACCAAGAATAGAACTCTAAAATCTCTCTAATTATAGACATTCACCTTAAATAGGAGATTTCATAACAGGTTTCAATTAAAATAACATAAATCGGGGTTTGGTTGGGGGGGGGGGGGGGGTAATTTGATAATAGCAGGTTGATGTATTGTTTCTTTTACAGAACACAAAGGATTTGGCCATAACGTTCACTGCTTTGTGTAAACCATGTGATACAACCAAAAAAATTCCTTTAGTTGTTGCTACATTATTGTTGCTAAAATAATGGTGCAGCTTGCATTTTCAACCCACCATTAAGGCATTATTCATTTTTTCTTCCTTGTTTATTTATTTACTTATGTTACCTATGGAATATCTAAACGGCGTTTCCAATCTATTATGTTTGTCCTCTATATTTGAAAATGGTTTCCTGCTTACTCCTTTCTTCCCGTTTAATTTTTTGGTCTTTCCTTATAATCCAAAATAAATGATTTTTCTAAATTTTAAGAATGAATAAATTATTTTTTTTGTATTGTTCTTGGAGTAAATAGTATTAGAATATGTATTAAGAGTGTTTATGTGAGATAATAAAGGTTAATATGGCCAATACCATTGCTAATTAATGCTAAAAAGTGAATTTCTTAATCTATGTGAAAACATCCAAAAAATCACTTATTTTGGATCGGAGGGAGTAGTATTTTCATATCTCTTACATCGATTTTCGAGAGAAATTAAAAAAATAGTCATATTTTCAATTAGTCGTTCAAAAATAGCCCAATTTCAAAAGTAATAGAAATTTAGCTACTTTTCATGTAAAAATAAATTTAAGCGATAATAATATTCAAAACCCCAAAAATATTCTAGTACATTATACTAGAATTCCAGCATAAGTGTACTTGAATTTCAGCATATTATACTGGAGTTACAGGATAAATATGCTGGAACTCCAGCATAATATGATGGAGTTCCAACATAAGTACACTAGAACTCCAGTATAATATACTGGAGTTCCAGCAAGTGTATCGGTCCAGCATAATAGACTGGAGTTTGGAGTACAGGTGCTCCAGTCTCCAGTATCTTATGCTAGACCAGTCTCTATTGCAGTAAAATAATGGTTATATTTTATTGACTTAATAAATACTGGCTATTTGAATGATCATCTGAAAATTGACTATACCATGCTATTTTTACTCGTTTCTTATGTAAGAGTTACAAATATTAGCAAGCTTTATTTTAGTGATACGAATTCTCGTGAAAAATTTTCTTTTGAGTCGAAGGTCTCTTAGAAATAATATTTTTATCCTTTCGCGGCAGGAATAAGATCTACATATATTTTATCTTTTTTAAATCTCATTAGTGAAATTTTGTTGAGCGTGTAGTTGAATTCTCGTGGAAAACTACATCGTCATGCTGCTAAAACTCTTTTTTTTTTTCGCAAAATGTTGTGGATATCTTTTCTCCAATTAAAATAGAGCGGAATAGATAAATTAAATGTTGTTCATCAAATCGGTTTCAAACTAACTTGGAATTAAAATTTACTCCATCTATTTTATATTAAATAAGATATTTTTTTAGTTTGTTTCAAAATAAATGATACCTTTTTAAATTTAGAAATAATTTAATTTTAAACTCTTTATTTTTTCCATTTTTGTCCTTAATGAAAAGTTTTTATAGCCATACAAATGACATGGTCCTACAAACCTTTTACCCTTTAATTTTTAAAAATCATGAATTTTATAAGCTTTTTTTTCTTAAATTCCGAGTCAAATTATCTCAAATGATATGAAACGGATAAAATAATTATTATGTATAACAGATAACAATATGTTATAGGATACGCAAGATTATGACACAGACATGAGCAAAATTCTACTGGGAAAGGTCCAAGAAACTAAGGCATAATCTATTAGATAAAAGGAATCTTTTGGCTGTATTGTCCTTGAGATACTGAAATCCAGCTTATTACTCGATGTTTAAATTCCACCCAGACAACCTATTAGGAATCCTATACCTTCTTCTTTGCTTTCTTATATAATCTTTATACAAATTGTTCAATATTTTTTTAACATTCGATATCAGGTACCTACTGATCAGACTAATTTAAATCACATCACGTATGATTTATTAAATAAAAAACACTTCATACTAGAATTTTCTTATATTCAAAATTCAAATTTAAAATTCCTAATTATAGATGAAGAGATTTTATCTGTCCTATTACTCACATTTTACCACTTATGCATAAGTAGTAGAAATAAGTTCTTAAGAAGAAGCTAAGAGGCTCAAGGTCGACAGTAGGAGTGTAAAAATCGAACCAAAAAATTACATCAAATCGAAAAGTTAAATTAAACTGATTAAAATCTGACTAGATTTGATTTAATTTGGTTTGGTATTGAGTAAAAAAATCTGAACTAAACCGACATATAAATATATAAGTTTTATTCATACTTATAAGATTTTATATTGAATTTTCTTTAAAATATGTATAGTTATAGTTTGGATTATCTTGTGGGATATAATATTTAATAGTATATGAAGGGCTCCATATTTATTAACCTTAAATAATGGGTTGTATGATCACTTTCTCGTGAAGTATCACTGAAATGTGTTAATCTCTTTGTTCTTCCATATTCATATCATATGTTAAGATCTACTTGTTATACCTTTTTTGAATATGAATAGATTATTATTATTATTATTATTATTATTATTATTATTATTATTATTATTATTATTATTATTATTATTATTATTATTATTTAGGTATCATATTGATTTTTATGTTTAATTATTAAATTCGATTAACTTTAAAAGTGTACATCAACGAAACATTATTATCAGACAACTAAAAAGATAACTATTATGTGTTACTATAAAATTCTCTCATAAAATATTTTAATAGATAATATTTTTGTTAATTTTTTTTATATTTTTACTAAATCTATATTTACTTATAAAAAATTAAAAAAATATGATTGAAATAATATTTAAGTAACAAAATTTAAAAAATCTAAAAAATCCGATAAAATCAAGCTAATCTAAAATTATATAACTGTTATGAAATAATATAAGAACAAGAA
The DNA here is from genome assembly GCA_034376525.1 of Nicotiana benthamiana. NCBI lineage: Eukaryota > Viridiplantae > Streptophyta > Magnoliopsida > Solanales > Solanaceae > Nicotiana > Nicotiana benthamiana. The sequence goes on from CM067341.1 coordinate 78,994,546, forward strand.
CAATAATACAAGAACAAGAACAATAGAGAGAAAAGTAGAGAGAGGAGTATTCTTATTGATACTTTGGGATGATTTACAATGGGAGAGAACCCCTTTATTTATAGGGAGGTGGTGACTTAGCCACCAAGTAGTAAACCCTAGAATCTCTCTAAATATAGACATTCACCTTAAATAGGATTCTATTTATAACACTCCCCCTTGAATGTCTATTCAATAATGTGCCTCGTTAAAACCTTAACTAAATAAAACCCAATGGGAAAAAATTATAGAAAAGGAAAAAGAGTACACATGTTTGAATATGCGCCTATCGGTTGCCTCGTTAAAAACCTTGCAAGGAAAACCCAGTGGGACAAAACCTTGTAAGGAAAAAAGAGTGCAACGCGCATTAACTCCCCCTGAAAAGAGCATCAATTCACATCCTTGAGCATTTACATTCCAATCTTGTGCACCATCTTCAAAACGATCTTTTGTAGAGATTTGATAAATAAATCAGCCATATTGATTTGAATAAATATTCCGCACCTTGAAATTATCATTCTTGATCGATATGAACATCTTCATATAATGTCGTGGAATGACTCTTCAATATCTCCATAGAGGTATTCTCGATGCCATCATGCTTATAGTTATAGCAAGATACATATGTACACAAGTTGCACTTAGGATGTGGTACTTCAGGACCAAAAATTGTATATGCTTCAAGCAACTTCAATCATTGACTTTATACTTTCAAGTAGTTGAACTACTTGTCCAAAACTACATGTCTTTCATATGGAATCAATTCTGCTTGAATTGTATCTCTTCCATTTAGCCAATATTTTTGTTTGTATTCGACAAACATAAGATCTTCATCGATATTTAGCGCTATCATAGATGTCGTCGACGAACATTTTATATCGGTTCCAGTAAATTTTCATAAAGACATAACATGGAGATCTCTTTATTCATATATTCAGGTACCTGAATCTCTCATGAGATTTTATGAAGTGTTATGTCATGTGATCTTCTAGATCACTTGCCTCCCCATTATGATTACTTTGATCATTTGCTCATCTTCTTTATTAAGAAGTTACTTTGAAACCGATTTGTCTATACGCTTTAAGCGTATCAAAGACTTTGTCCTTCTGGGACTTAATATGAGCATTTGCAGTGAGAATATAGTTGCTTTCTTTGGGTCAGCAAATGCGTATAGCATGCTTTGCAATATGTTGCAATTGAATTATCCTTTTATGAACTTCAGGTTCATATTATGATATTCGAGGATCTATATATGCAAATGATAATTCATCCCATGTAACCTTTTTTCAAGTGTTTATCATGTCTCCCCCTCATGTTAGAAAAGCTAACTTGTTTCCTCAACTTTGAGAGTCCATCTTTGTGCATTATGGTGTTAATGAAAATATACACCGCACATTAATAATAATAAGATGAAATTATTTGGTTCCTGATCCTGAACTACTTGTGAGGGGAGAATATAATATACTCTCGTATACAACGTATATCAAACTGATATATATAACTTTGTTCTCATAAGAAACAGTTTAGCTATTAAGTGGAGGCACTCAATAATTATCTTGCTAAACCAACTATGATATAAACCAACTTATCAAGATGAACTATCTTGAATAGAAAATCTGGAAATTATGCTCGAAGTTATATTACTGAGCAATTTACCTCGCAAGCACCGGCCAGGCTGCGGGTTAATAACAATCGCACATGTAACCATATCATAGATGCATCATATGTGGTATACATGGCAGGTGAATGTGCCCATATTCACCTTTGATATTTCCAGAATTTATGGGATTCAACCCGAACTCTTTAGTTGGTCAATTAATTAATGAGATCAAGTAATACAAGAGAATTCGTAAAGAACTTTCTAGTTCTTTAATATTTACCCATGTGAATCCTCTATTACTGCACATCATACTTAAAATGATATGGCTAACCCGAATGCCAACTGAATAAATTATCAATATTGATAAACTTCAAATTTACACCATGACATGTGCAATTATCAATAAACTTCAAGTTTATTATGATATGGGTTTTTATATCAATAAACGTCCACTTTATTGTGGTATTCTTGTGTAGTACAAACTGGAGAATAAAGCGGGTAGTTTTTCACATACAGATTATCCCGCTAGAAGTTGTAGTAATAGAAGATATCAAATCTTTCCTTTATTTATAGTCTCAATATAATCAAAAGCTTTCGCATATACTTTGGAAACTGAATAAGTTTCTTTGAGACTTACTACAACACAATACCTTATTGGTAATCAATTGTGTTTCTCCAACATAGTAATAATTGGCTCTTCTAGAGCTCTCAATTAATTTTGTACTACCACAAATTCATCAACATCCATGTGGTGAATATCTCTTTTAAAGAGAAAGTTATACCATTATGGTCATGTCAAAATTATATGCAAGATATGTTTCTTGCATTATTATTGTCCTTTGATAATCACATTGACAAATTATTTTGGCGTACAATAGGTACGTGAACAATGACTATTCATGCCATAACAATGACATTATTGTCATATATCATCTCAAACCTCCTTCTAGGGGTGAGTGTGGTATATTCAATACCAATTTCATGTTCATATTCTTCCAATAATGAATATGTATTCGTGAATCAGATGTTGTCACATTCACTGCGGGGATATGTGATTTTGTATCCTTTTCAAATCTGTAATGCGTCTGGCATTCGATTTGCTATTCTTTGCAAATGGATAATATTTTGCACCTCTTTTTCACAAATAGAGGTATGTGGATCAAGATGAGATAATGATGCATTTTTCCACAAAATTTCCCGTTTGGTTTCACCAACTTCTCCCCCTAATTTTGGGAAAAGTGTCTTATCGAATTGACAGTCTGCAAATCGTGCAGTGAACAAATCCCCTATCAATGTTTCGAGGTAGCGAATAATGGAGGGCGATTCAAACTCAACATATATTCCTAACCTTCTTTGCAGACGCATTTTGGTGCAATATGGCGGTGCTACATGTTAGAAAATACGCTTAACGCTAGAGGGGGGGTGAATAGCGTTATAATAAAAATTAGCGTAAACTTGCGGAATTTAAAAATTGCAGGAAATAAATAAGTGCGATAAGTAAATAAATAAGAACGAACGCACCGATGTATCCTGGTTCACCACAACCCGTGGCTAGTCCAGTCCCCGAGAGACTCTCTCGAGATTTCCACTAACTTCGTTAAGCTTACGGGTGCTCAACAAACCGTTACACTTGCTCAAGGATACCGCACCTTAAGACTTCACTTGCTCGAGGATACCTCACCCCATGACTTCACTGTTAAGCTTACGGGTGCCTAACAAATCGTTACAACTTGAGAGCTTGAGTCACACAAGTCTCAAACAACCTTGCTCAAAGATACAACACTCCAAGTCTTCACACGAAGGAATAAAATATTCCTTCTTACAACAAGGGATTATAAACTTCCCTTCAAGTGTATAAAAACACTTAGCACTCAAACAAGACACTCCTTTAAGAGTAGATATGAGTAAAAAGAATACGCTCAAGATCGCAACAACTTTCGACAAGAATTTGGCTCTCAAAAGCTTATGTAATGAATATAAAATGATAAGCAATAAAGTATGGAAGCTTTAGCAATTGTATGATCAGTTGTTGTGTTTAGAAGACTGAATTGAAGCTGTATTTATAGTTGAAAAACCTTGTATTACCGTTGCCTAATTGCCAATTAAGAATTGCTGATTTTACTCTGTGACAATCGATTGTCAAATTACCACAATCGATTGTTTGCCAGATCTTCCAAAAATCAATCCCAGATTTTACGCATAACAATCGATTGTTTAAGACTCACAATCGATTACTGGCAACGTTCAAAAAATCATTTCCAGATTTTACTTAAAACAATCGATTGTCAGAAATCTACAATCGATTACTCAGCAACGTTCAAAAAATCTTTTCCAGATTTTAATTAAAACAATCGATTATAGGAAATCAATAATCGATTACCTGACGGTATTTGAAAACATTTTGGCAACGGTCAGTTATACAATCGATTATACTAAGTTAACAATCGATTATATATCAGTCTTGAAAAATCAATTTAGACACTGCCTCTTGACAATCGATTGTCATAGGTTCACAATCGATTATTTAATAACTTAGAAAAAGTTTGGAAGACACTGCCTCAACACAATTGATTGTCATAAGTTCACAATCGATTATTTTGTGACTTTGAAAAATCTGATGGACACTGTCTCTTCACAATCGATTGTCATTAGCTTTACAATCGATTATTTTGAGCTTTGAAAAACTTTGATGGACACTGCCTCATCACAATCGATTGTCATAAGGTTCACAATCGATTGTCATGCAGATTTGAGAAAATCTGATGCTCACTGCCTTAACACAATCGATTGTCATAAGTTCACAATCGATTGTCAAGCAGCTGACTTAAACATAATCGATTATCATAAGTACATAATCGATTATCTTAGTCCAGATTTTAAAGGCATGTTTAAAAATCATTTTGACTAAAGTAAATATGCATTATTTAAAATCATTTTGCTCTAAATTAAATATGCATGATTTGTTAAAAATATTTTTACGAGAGAAGCCAAGTCTTGAGTTTAAGTTGTCGGATCAAGATCACAATTAAATACCGACTCATATAAACTTAATCTCGATCTTTGTTTTGTGCTTGAATCTCGTTATATATCAATTTTGCGCTTGTGCTTGGACCTCGTCATATGTCAATTTGCGCATAGTTTGTCATTCACCAAAACCTACAAATATGAACACACGTTTAGTATAATGCCTTGAGAACGTGTTTCTAACAATTTCCCCCTTTTTGATAATGGCAAACTTTAAGCGGGATATGCATATTAGGCAATTCATAATGACGATTCAAGACAAGTAAAGATATGCAACAAGTATATAGATATGCAATTTGTTCCCCCTCAATATATGAATTCCCCCTCAATTTATGCCGATCCCCCTCAATTTATGCCGATAAGTATTGAGAGTGCATACCCGTTATCTTCCCCCTTTTGCCATTAGCAAAAAAAATAAAGAATAATAAAAAAACTTGTTTATTTATTAAATCTGCAATTTCAGACATAATAACGCAAATAATGTCAAGACAATCGATTATTGATACTGGATAATCGATTATATAAAAGAGAAATCGATTGTTCTATGCGTCAAGCTTTATAATTCCCCCTGCCTTTAGGGCGATACCTGCAAAAATACGTTAGACGTCTCCAATGCTCAAGTTAGAAAACATGTGAAAGGGAAAATGCAATGCATGACTTAGATCAACGTGGAGTCAAGGATCCCGAGTTCACTACAAATTCGGAAGAAGAACTCTTTCTCTAAGGGCTTTGTAAAGATGTCGGCCAATTGATCTTTGGTTTCAACAAATTCAATTTCGACATCGCCCTTGAGAACGTGATCTCTTATAAAATGATGTCTAATTTCAATGTGTTTTGTTCGCGAATGAAGAACGGGGTTCTTCGTCAAGCATATGGCACTAGTATTATCACATCTAAGAGGGATATGATCAAGACTTAGGCCATAGTCCAAGAGTTGTTGTTTCATCCAAAGGATTTGAGTGCAACAGCTCCCCGCAGCTACATATTCAGCCTCGGTTGTGGACAATGCAACACTTACTTGTTTCTTGCTAAACCAAGAAACGAGAGAGCTACCGAGCAAAAGGCAAGTGCCACTAGTGCTCTTGCGGTCCAATTTGCATCCAGCAAAATCGGAATCGGAATAGCCAACAAGTTGGCATGAAGAACCTTTGGGATACCATAGACCCACATTTACAGTACCAACAAGATACTTCAATATCCGTTTCACCGTAGTTAGGTGAGACTCCTTCGGACACGATTGATAACGAGCGCATAAGCACACGCTAAACATGATGTCCGGACCACTAGTAGTAAGATAAAGGAGAGAGCCAATCATACCTCGATACTTTTTGATGTCGACTTCCTTACCTTTCTCATCTTTGTCTAGATGATCGGATGTGCTCATGAGGGTTGCCATTGCATTTGCATTTGGTCATTTCAAATCGTTTCAGCAATTCTTTGCAATATTTCACTTGGCAAATGAACGTACCTTCTTTCATTTGCTTTACTTGTAATCCCAAAAAGAATGTTAACTCACCCATCATAGACATCTCAAATTCGCTTGTCATTAAATCGGAAAATTCCTTGCACAAAACATTGTTAGTAGCACCAAATATAATATCATCCACATAGATTTGAACTAATAAAATATCATTGTTTTTATGCTTAACAAAAAGAGTGGTGTCAACTTTCCCCCTAATGAAATCATTTTCCAATAGAAATTTACTCAATCTTTCATACCAAGCTCGGGGAGCTTGTTTTAAACCATAAAGAGCCTTTTTGAGTTTGAAAACATGATCGGGAGATTTAAAATCTTCAAAACCGGGGGGTTGTTCAACATAAACTTCTTCTTGAATAACACCATTTAGAAAAGCACTTTTCACATCCATTTGATATAAATTGAAATTCATAGAAGAGGCAAAAGCAAGCAATAAACGAATAGCTTCTAATCTAGCTACGGGAGCATATGTTTCTTCATAGTCAATACCCTCTTCTTGATTATAGCCTTTTGCTACAAGCCTAGCTTTGTTTCTAGTGATTTCACCATTTTCATCTAGTTTGTTTCGAAAAACCCATTTCGTACCAATTATGGTATGATTTTCGGGTCTTGGCACCAAATCCCAAACGTCATTCCGTTTGAATTGGTTAAGCTCCTCTTGCATTGCCAAGGTCCAAAATTCATCCCCAATTGCTTCGGAGATGGTTGTTGGTTCAATTTGAGAAACAAAAGCAGTATATCCTAAGGTGTTTTTAAGGGAGTTTCGGGTACTTACCTTTTCTCCGACGTCGCCAATTACCTGTTCGAGAGGGTGATCTTTGATTGTCCTCCACTCGTTAGGCATTTTCGTTTCTTTCTCCAATTGTGGAGTTTCCTCCGTTGATTGTTCCAAGATTTCATCTTGAATTTCCTTAGGAGTTTCCTCTTGTACTTTGTCTTTTAAACTATTTAGAACACCTGCAAGATCAGAACAAGAATCCTTTCTCGCCAAGCGAGCATTATTTTCGGAAAACACAATATGAGGGGATTCCTCCACAGTTTGGGTTCTATTATTAAATACCCTATATGCTTTGCTACGTGAAGAATACCCAATAAAAATTCCCTCATCGGATTTGGCATCACATTTTCCCAATTGATCTTTTCCATTGTTATGAATAAAAACTTTACAACCGAATACTCTAAGATGGGAGATATTTGGTTTCCTTCCCTTGTAGAGTTCATAAGGGGTTTTCATGAGTATTGGCCTTATGACTACTCTATTTAAAACGTAGCATGCGGTACTCACGGCATCCGCCCAAAAATGTTTGGGAATCTTAGCCTCTTCGAGCATGGTTCTAGCCATCTCTTCGAGACACCTATTTTTCCTTTCCACCACCCCATTTTGTTGTGGTGTTCGTGGAGCGGAAAAGGTATGCTCGATACCGAGTTCGTCACAAAAGTCCGCAAAGAGATTGTGATCAAACTCTCCCCCATGATCACTTCTAATTGAAGTGACGGTTGTTTCCTTTTCGTTTTGAACACGTTTAAGAAAATATATAAAATTCTGAAAAGCATCACTTTTATGGGCAAGAAATAAAGTCCAAGTAAATCTGGAATAATCATCAACAATAACAAAAGCATAGTGATTTCTACCAAGACTTTCAATGCGAGATGGTCCAAACAAATCCATATGAAGCAATTGCAATGGTCTAGTAGTTGAAACAATATTTTTTGATTTAAAAGATGCTTTTGTTTGCTTCCCTTTTTGACAAGAATCACAAATAGAGTCATTTTCAAATTTCAAATTTGGAAGACCAACAACTAAATTTTGTGAAACCAATTTGTTCAAAAGATGCATGCTGATGTGAGCTACTCTACGATGCCATAACCAAGAATCATCCTCTTTGCTCATTAAACAATTCACATTTTCGGATGAAGAATTTGCAAGATCAACCATATAAATGTTATCCATTCTAAAACCATGAAGGATAATTTTAAAATCGCTACGTCAAAAACTAAGCATTCATCCGAATCAAATAAAACAAGATTTCCCTTGTCACATAATTGACTTATGCTCAAGAGATTATGTTTTAAACCTTTCACAAGTAATATATGCTTAATGGAAGAAATTTCATCCTTACCGACCGATCCGATACCGATAATCTTTCCTTTGTTGTTATCACCAAAAATAACACTTTCCCCTTCCTTGTGTTCTAGTTGAAGGAATTTGGATTCATCTCCCGTCATGTGCTTGGAGCATCCACTATCAAGGTACCATAGTACACTTGATCCCTTCAAACATACCTACAAAACAGATTAATGAGTTTTAGGTACCCATGCCATTTTGGGTCCTTGGGGGTTAGGCAAATCATAGTGATGTGATTGAGTGTTATGTCTATGTTGTGTAAAACAAGCAGGAGCAATATGTCCAATTTGTCTACAATAATGACAAGTCACGTTAGGATTATGCATCCTTCTAGGTTGATAGTAATTGGACGGACGGAATTCATTTACTCTATTCTTGACAATATAATTATTGCGCAAATCATGAAAGTCATTTCTCCTACCATTTGTTCTAGGATATGCATCATTTCTAGAATAGTTGTTTCTAGGTTGGAAGTCATTTCTAGGTGTTCTAAAAGGTTCAAAATTCCTTCTAGTGTTTGGCCTAGAATGTGCATTATTTCTAGCATGATTATTTCTAGGTTGCGATTGATTAAAACCATTTCTAGGTTTGTTGTATCTAGGATGAAACATTTGTTTTATTTATCCTAGGTTGAGCCTTAGGTGGTTGGGGGTTGGCTTCAACTTTCTCTTTAGGCTCGTTTCTAAAACCTATGCCATGCTTGGTCGACTTCAAATTAACAAGCACTTCATTCAAATTTTTATGAGAAGAATTAAACTTATCTAAGGTGCCCTTAAGCCTTTCTACTTCATTTTTGAGATGCATGCAAGAAGTACAATTTCTAGAACTCTCGGGCTTGTCGGCGCTTCTCTTGCCAAAATATTTGTTTTCCTATTTCAACTTCTCATTTTCTAAAATCAGTTTTTCCAATTCCTTTTCTTTAAAAGAGAGTTGTTTTTGAAAATCTTTTTCTTTTAAAGAAGCATTTTCTTTTATACTCTTAACAGTTTTTGAAGCTTTAATAAATTCGATATACAACTCATCAAAAGTATTTTGCATTTCTTCAAGGGAGAAGAAATTTTTTGGAAGAAATTTGACATACCTCTTCTTTGTTGTCTTCTTGTGCCATAAGACAAAGATTTGCGGCTTCGTCTTCTTCTTCCTCACTTGACTCGTCACCGGAGTCGCCTCCCCAAGATATGTATGCCCGTTGCTTCTTGAAGGGTTTCTTCTCCTTTTTAGCATTTGGGCAATTTGATTTAATGTGCCCGGTTTCTCCGCACTCATATCACTTTATTTGATCTCCTTGCTTTTTGCCCTTTCGTTCATACTCTTTTCGCATGAACCTTTGAAATCTCTTAATAACGAGTCCGAACTCGTTGTCTCCGTCCTCATCATTTTAAGGTTGGCTTGTGCTTGCCTTGAGAGCGATTCTTTGCTTCCTTTGATCATCAACAAGAGGGTTAAGTATAGTAGATTCATAGGTTTTAAGATTACCTCTTAATGCGTCGATGGTGACATTTGAAATGCCAATGGATTCTTGAATCGTGTCGGCCTTGGATCGTCATTCCGGAGTGAGACTTCGGAGAATTTTTCGGACAAGTTCCTTATCCGTGAAGGTCTTATTAAGAGCATGTAAATCATTTGCGATTTTTGAAAATCGTTCAAACATCTCATCGACCTTTTCGCCTTCCTTCATGTGAAACAATTCATATGCATGGGTTAGGAAATCAATTTTGGCTTCCCTTACCTGGTCCGCACCTTCGTATGTAATTTCCAGCTTGTCCCACATTTGCTTCGCCGTTGTGCAACAAGATATCTTCCTGTAATCATCAGCATTCACAGCACAATATAATAAATTAATAGCTTTAGAATTATTTTGCACCTTTCGGATATCATCCGCATCCCATTCATCTTCGGACTTTGGGACCCATTCATTTTCAACCTTCTTGGTTGGAATTTGTTCTCCATTCATTATGACCTTCCAAAGATGAAAACTATTTGATTGTACAAATATTCTCATCCTCTCCTTCCAGTATATATAATTTGTACCATCGAATAGCGCTGGTCGGGTGGAGCATTGTCCTTCACCTATTCCTGCAAAAGAATCACGAGTAGAAGCCATGGATGTTTCTCTCAAACTGTTAAGTCTTCAGAGTGTTGGGCTCTGATACCAATCGTTAGAAAATACGCTTAACGCTAGAGGGGGGTGAATAGCGTTATAATAAAAATTAGCGTAAACTTGCGGAATTTAAAAATTGCAGGAAATAAATAAGTGCGATAAGTAAATAAATAAGAACGATCGCACCGATGTATCCTGGTTCACCACAACCCGTGGCTAGTCCAGTTCTCGAGAGACTCTCTCGAGATTTCCACTAACTTCGTTAAGCTTACGGGTGCTCAACAAACCGTTACACTTGCTCAAGGATACCGCACCTTAAGACTTCACTTGCTCGAGGATACCTCACCCCAAGACTTCACTGTTAAGCTTACGGGTGCCTAACAAACCGTTACAACTTGAGAACTTGAGTCACACAAGTCTCAAACAACCTTGCTCGAAGATACAACACTCCAAGACTTCACACGAAGGAATAAAATATTCCTTCTTACAACAAGGGATTATAAACTTCCCTTCAAGTGTATAAAAACACTTAGCACTCAAACAAGACACTCCTTTAAGAGTAGATATGAGTAAAAAGAATACGCTCAAGATCGCAACAACTTTCGACAAGAATTTGGCTCTCAAAAGCTTATGTAATGAATATAAAATGATAAGCAATAAAGTATGCAAGCTTTAGCAATTGTATGATCAGTTGTTGTGTTTAGAAGACTGAATTGAAGCTGTATTTATAGTTGAAAAACCTTGTATTACCGTTGCCTAATTGCCAATTAAGAATTGCTGATTTTACTTTGTGACAATCGATTGTCAAATTACCACAATCGATTGTTTGCCAGATCTTCCAAAAATCAATCCCAGATTTTACGCATAACAATCGATTGTTTAAGACTCACAATCGATTACTGGCAACGTTCAAAAAATCATTTCCAGATTTTACTTAAAACAATCGATTGTCAGAAATCTACAATCGATTACTTAGCAACGTTCAAAAAATCTTATCCAGATTTTAATTAAAACAATCGATTATAGGAAATCAATAATCGATTACCTGACGGTATTTGAAAACATTTTGGCAACGGTCAGTTATACAATCGATTATACTAAGTTAACAATCGATTATATATCAGTCTTGAAAAATCAATTTAGACACTGCCTCTTGACAATCGATTGTCACAAGTTCACAATCGATTATTTAATAACTTTGAAAAAGTTAGAAGACACTGCCTCAACACAATCGATTCTCATAAGTTCATAATCGATTATTTTGTGACTTTGAAAAATCTGATGGACACTGTCTCTTCACAATCGATTGTCATTAGCTTCACAATCGATTATTTTGAGCTTTGAAAAACTTTGGACACTGCCTCATCACAATCGATTGTCATATGGTTCACAATCGATTGTCATGCAGATTTGAGAATCTGATGCACTGCCTTAACACAATCGATTGTCATAAGTTCACAATCGATTGTCAAGCAGCTGACTTAAACATAATCGATTATCATAAGTACATAATCGATTATCTTAGTCCAGATTTTAGAGGCATGTTTAAAAATTATTTTGACTAAAGTAAATATGCATTATTTAAAATTATTTTGCTCTAAATTAAATATGCATGATTTGTTAAAAATATTTTTACGAGAGAAGCCAAGTCTTGAGTTTAAGTTGTCGGATCAAGATCACAATTAAATACCGACTCATATAAAACTTAATCTCGATCTTTGTCTTGTGCTTGAATCTCGTTATATATCAATTTTGCGCTTGTGCTTGGACCTCGTCATATGTCAATTTGCGCATAGTTTGTCATTCATCAAAACCTACAAATATGAACACACGTTTAGTATAATGCCTTGAGAACGTGTTTCCAACACTACAGGCACATATACTGCACATCCAAAAATTCTTAAGTGGGATATATTAGGTTCATGACCCAAAACTCATTGCAACGGGGAATATTTGTGATAATTCGTCGTTCTGAGACGAACTAGCATTGCTGCATTCAAAATGACGTGACCCCAAACCGAAGTGGGCAGCCTCGTTTTCATGAGTAAATGAGGAATTCAAGATTATTCCCATCTATTGTCTCAATATGATATCCATTTTGAATGATATCTTTAAAACTCAACAAGTTCCTTTTAGACTTGGAGGAGAACATTGCATTCTCTAAAATGTTGTTCCTTTAGGCAGAGTTATAGTTGCTCTTCCGGAGCCTTTAATCAATTTACTACTACCAGAAATTGTAGTAACATCTGCCTTACACATACTTAAATGAGAGTAATATTTCTTCTCTTTGAATATGGTATGTGTGGTACATGAATCAATTAATCAAATGAGATATACGAACATGAGAATAAACAAATTTAATCCGTTGCTTCATAATTAAACAATATTTTCAAAATCTGCTGAGGTTAGTCGATTAACTTAGTTAATAGTCGACTAACTTGGGAAGCAGTCATTAGGTTAGTCGACTAACTAACTCAGATAGTCGACTATCTTGCCTTGCGGAAAAGTCCAGTTTTAATGCGAAATATTAGTTATTCGACTAACAAAGTTGATAGTCGACTAACTTAGTAAACAGTCATCAGGTTAGTCGACTATCTAAATCAGATAGTCGACTAACTTAGCTTGCGAAAAAATCCAGTTTTAATGCAAAATATTAGATAATCGACTAACTGTTAGGTTAGTCGATTAACTCTACTGGAAAATAAAAATATCTTTGAAATTTAAGCATATTGAAACATTCTAAAGAACTAATACTAACATTATATCATAAGCTAACTAATACGAGCTAATACTAATGACTATTAGTTTATTCACTAACTAATACAAATAAGTAAAATAAAATCAAACAATTCCATCTTCCTTCATCACATATCCATCACCAATTAAGTGGTCTATTTTCCCCTCAGGGTGCTCAAAGAAGTCTGCCACATCCAAGTGGGTGATGTCAAAATTGTCGTCAGAGACAGAATTGGTTTCAGGGCATTTACCTTTTAGAGATGCTTGATAAAGCTCAACCAAATGTCTTGGTACACGGCAAATTTTCGCCCAGTGCCATTTTCCACCGCAACGATAATATATAGTTTATGAACTATTTGCTTTTGGATTCTCATCGCATCGTGCTTGTGGCAGAGTGACCAACTTCAGGTTGTCATATCTCTCCTTTAAGCCATTCCACAAGATAGGTGGATCTTTGACTGTGATATATTCAATTTTCAAACCTTCATCAAGGTGATGGCGCAAGAAAATCAAGGCCTTAGCATAGTCTTGGGTGGATGCATTATTTCTGTCTTTAATGGCGTCTCCAAGACCCATTGCATCCAAATGGATTTCAGCATCCAACACCCATGTCATATAGTTCTTGCCCGAAATTTCAAGAGCAACGAACTTTCTTTTCATAATGTCAGACATAAAACAAAATTACATCAAGAGCGTGTCCATACTTACGGGCTTTATTACAATTATCACATTCACTTCAGGGAATGGATCATAATCATCTGTATGTGCTATATACAATCTCATGTCAAATATTACTTTCATAAAGTGAAAGATTATTTTTAGAATCTTTATTATTCTCATTATCACAATGATGACGATTATAATTCCGTCTATTGCCATGTCCACATCCATTGATACCTTCACGGTAATAATTTTGTCTTCTTTCAGACTTATCACATACTGCTATCACATTCTCTAAAGGGAATGAGAATGAAGCAAATTCAATGGGACGGATTTTTAATTCTTTGCGCACAATCATACATGAATTTAATCATGGCAAGACATAGAACTTTTACCACTTCACGTGGTTATAATTCTTACAAACTCCATTAGAGTTATAATCAAACTTTGTTGTCTATGTTTGTATATAAAATCAAATCGTAGAATTTCAAGAATTTGAAAGGGAAAAGTAAATTACTTACCTTTAAGGTATACCAATAACCAATAAATGTTGTGATATCAAATATACCTCTTGAGTTTCCATCCCGTTGCATTACTTTATGATGATACCATCTTTTCTATTTTTCCGTATAGAAATTCTGAATACTAAATAACTAAGCAGTTTCATCTTCAGGAACAAGTTGTATAGTGGAGCAGCTTGAATCACTTGAGAGAAGCTTTTTGTCGTGGTTGCTATTGGCAAGAGTAATATGCTTAATTTTGTGCGAATAGCTTAAGTTCTCGGCGTTTGGAATAGATCTCTTTTATAGGTGTGAGGGTGGTCGAACTCTTTTGCTTGGAAATTCACCTTAAAAAAGAAAACAAAAGTAAACAACGAGAAAGAAAAAAAATTGAAGAATTTCAGAAACCAAAATATCACAAATCTCGTTTCACTCGAATAGAAAAACCCAAACGACGGAACACGAATTAGAGTGGGTGAATCTGATTGCAACTCGAGATTCTGAGAGCGATAATTGCTGAATATTAAATTCAATTGGTTAGAGACTCGTGCTGATAACGTGTTATGAAATAATATAAGAACAAGAACAATATAGAGAAAAGTAGAGAGAGGAGTATTCTTATTGATACTTTGGCATGATTTACAAGGGGAGAGAACCCCTTTATTTATAGGAAGGTGGTAACTTAGCCACCAAGTAATAAACCCTAGAATTTCTCTAAATATAAACATTCACCTTAAATAGGATTCTATTTATAACAATAACTAATTTAATTTAGTTTTAATAAAAATTTAACTAATCCGATTTATATACGCTCCTGGTGGAAAGTAAGAGGACCTTTTCCTAAAGTTGGCGAAAACAGAAACAAAAGGTTTTGAGTTATTAGCAAAAGGAGACAAAATTGCTTCAAACTAGGACAAGATTAGTCATAGAATTTTGCGAAAAAGATATCCTGAAATGTCGCCGAAAACAGACAGTTTTGGTAGAAGATACCCCTGAATTACGGCTTTAATTTAAACTCACGCCCAGATATCGAAATATTAACCTTTTCCTCGACAAATCCTTTTGGTAGAGCACGGTACTTTGAAGTTTGAATTAATTCATATCTATTTATAAAAATATCATATGTAAAAGAATTGGAGTCATATAGTTATTGAGAATAGTTAAAGAAAGAGTGGAGGTGGTGGATGAGGAGGGGTATTTACTATTTACTATTTACTATTTATGTTGAATTACAAGACTACATGGCTTCTAAGCCATTTTAATAGTTATGTAATTATATATTGGTTTGATATATTAGATGTATATAGAGTGTATAATATAATGGGCAGTGATGATAACACTTTGGGCTCATGTGTTGGGCCTCCAATACTCATGAGCTTATTGGGTCATATCTGAGCCCGGGTCATTTGACCCAGTACTCGACCCGGTCCGGATTGGTTGATATTTTGTTATATTTGTATAGGGGTAGGTGGAAACTTCAAGACTCTGATCTTTTTTCTCTTTTCCCAATAACCGACTCTTCGGTTCTCTCAAAAACTCTCTCCCTTCTCTCTACTTTCTCTCTCTAATTTCTCTGTGATTTTATCGATTAATCTCAATATTTACATGGTATCAGAGCCTTACAACAATCCGATCATGTTTGTTCGCATATCGGTATCACTTTTGAACGTTTGTTTGACAATTTTTGACGATTTTTCTGAGATCGAATGGTCTGTGATGATTCAGTTTTTGATCGGACAGACTTCAAAAGTGTTTTACATCATAATATCCGGGTGAATCTTCTTAACCTCAACGTTTTGACAACGTTTTGATCGGTTTTGGTGATTTCTGGTGAGTTATCGGTATCTAGGGTTTTCGGTGGTTTTGATTCACTGGTTTACCGTCTTCCGGTGGTCCGATTCTCATCTTGTGGGTGTTTGGGTAAATTTTCGACATCGTTTCTCGGTTTTCTGGTGACTGAATCGACGTCTGAACCTAGGGTTTCACACCTAGGGTTTTCACTACTATTTGAAGGCCGATCTTCTTCCGGTAACGAAGAAGGAGGGTAACTTTGGTTTAAGAATTGTGCATCTGGTTTGTGTATATCGATTTTGGTTTTATGTTTGAATATTTGGTTTTGTGTGTGGCTTTGTGTGTGGCTAATTGATTTGTTACATTCTGGTTGCTGATTCTGTTCTTCCTTGATTTTGTTCTTCCTTGTTGATACATCATGGCTGCTAACACCAATACTAGCACCACCAACTCTGGTCTTTTGGACTCTTCGAGTCCCTTATTTCTATACTCCTCCGATATTCCCGGGGTATCTCTCGTCCCTACACCCTTCTCAGGTGATGGTTTTGGGGGATGGAGAAGAAAAATGATTGTTGCTTTGACTGCTAAAAATAAAATTGGCTTTATAGATGGAACTTGTCCTCGACCAGCTACTAATGCTGCTCAACAGAGATTATGGGACAGGTGTAATAGTATGGTAATTTCATGGTTAACTGCTTCTATTTCTCCTGCGATTGGTGAGTCTGTCCATTATTCTGATACTGCTGAAAGTATATGGTCACAACTTCAAGCACGTTATGGTACTTCTAATAGGACCAAAATTTATGAATTAAAGAGAGAGCTGTGTAACACTTCTCAAGGGTCCCTTGATATAGCATCGTACTTTAATAGACTTAAAGGTTTATGGGATGAAATTGAATCTATGTGTGTGAACCATGGTCAAAGATGTGTGTGTGCTGCAAAGGAAGGTATTGTAAAGGAAAATGATGATTCTAAAGTGTTTCAGTTTTTAATGGGCCTCAATGACACTAACATGGGGGTAAGGAGCAATATTCTGATGATGCAGCCCCCTCCAAACCTTGACAATGTGTATAATATCTTTCTGAATGATGAGAAACAAAGGCATATTCAGTCTCCCTCTCATTTTAATCCGGATTCTGTCTCTTTTAATGTCTACTCTAACAGGAAGCCAGTTGACTCTAATAAGGCTACAATGCCTAATACTTTTTCTTCTTTCAAACAAAGAGTCAACTTTGATCAAGGTAGAGGGTCGTTGTTCTGTAGATACTGTAAGAAGTCTGGGCATTTAATTGATAAATGTTTCAAACTTCATGGGTATCCACAACATACAACTTTCAAAGGGAGGAAATCTGGTGCTGCTAATGCTATTACTTCAAATTCTGATGGTCATTTGTCTGTTCCTCAAGGGAATCCTACTGCCAACCATGAATCTGTTTCCAAAACAGATGGTCAGTCTTCTGTGATACCTGGGTTGAGCAGTCAGCATTATGATCAACTGATGAATCTTTTACAACATTCCCAGCTAGGGGGTTCCACTGCTCCAAACCCTTCTCCCATGTGTGCTGTCAATTTTGCTGGTACTATGCTAACTGAGAGCCCAGTTTCTGATTCCAAAGTCTGCATGCTTACTAGTATTAATTCTGTGTCCTGGATAATTGATTCTGGTGCATCTAATCATATGACCTATAACAAATAACTACTTTTTAATCTTACACCTTTATCTGTTCCTTATCTTGTGACTTCCTAATGGTTACAAAGTAAAAGTAACTTGCATTGGTTCTTTTCAATTGACTTCTTATATTGTTCTTCATAATGTACTACTGATTCCTTCTTTCACACACAACTTAATTTCTGTTCATAAGTTGGTGAAGGAATTACATTGCATAGTCCTATTTTCTGAACATTCCTGTTTCCTCCAAATGTTACAGGGCCCTTCTCTGAAGAAGCCACTGGATCTTGGTAATCAATCTGATGGCTTGTATAAGCTGACATGGGTCCCTCCTTCATCTTTCCCTTCTTCAACAAGTTCTGTTTGTTCTGCTTCTACTTCATGTAGTACTAGCAAGTGTAGTGTTTTGTCTTCTATGCCTATTACTTGTAATAATACACTTTTGTCTGATAATAAAGCTGTTTCATCTTCCTTACATGTAACTAGTCTCAATTGTAATAATGATTTGAATCATGATATGAATTATATTTGGCACCTGAGACTTGGTCATATTCCCTTTGCTCATATGAAGTGTATTTCTGGTTTATCATTCCCTTTTGCTTCTAAACAACCTTTCCCTTGTTATGTTTGTCCTATGGCTAGACAAACTAGACTTTCTTTCCCTGACAGTTCCATTAAATCCTCTAAATCATTCCAACTGATTCATGTTGACACCTGGGGACCTTATCACACTCCAACTTCCTCTGGATGTAGATACTTTCTCACAATAGTTGATGACTTTTCAAGAGCAACATGGACTCATCTGTTGGGTTCTAAAGGCAATGCCTTTTCAATGCTTAAGTCCTTCATCTCTATGGTTAAGACCCAGTTTCATACTGTGGTCCAAACTGTTAGAAGTGATAATGCATTGGAGTTGGGTTCTAGTAATGAAGGTATTTCCTATTTTAGCAACCAAGGCATCCTTCACCAAACATCTTGTTCCCACACTCCTCAACAAAATGGAGTTGTTGAAAGGAAACACAGAACCCTTCTTGAGACTTGTAGGGCTTTACTTTTTCAGTCTAGGCTGCCTACTTCTTTCTGGGGGGATTGTTTGCTCACTGCTACATATCTGATTAATAGATTACCTACCAAACTCTTACATAATAAATCTCCTCATGAATTGTTGTATGGGAAACCCCCTACTTTTCTTCATTTAAGGGCTTTTGGATGTCTTGCTTATGCCACTGTACCAATCCCTCAAAGGGACAAATTGAAGCCTAGAGCTATCCCTTGTGTTTTCTTAGGCTATCCTTTTGGCAAAAAGGGATACAAATTGTATGATCTTAACTCCAAACATTGTTTGGTCTCCAGGGATGTTGTCTTTCATGAATCTGTTTTTCCTTTTAAATCTTCTTCTTCTGTTCTTTCACCCTCTGTCCCCCCATTCCCTCATATTCCTTCTGGAGAAGATGATGTTATTCCTGATTCTCTCATACCTACTGCTTCCTCCTTACCTTCTGGAGAAAATGATGTTATTCCCGATTCTCCTTCTTCTATCCCTCCACCTTCTCCTCCCATTCTGCCCTCTTCCTCTTCTACTCATGTCCTTAGAAAATCTACCAGAACTCATAATCCTCCATCATATCTTAAGGACTATCCATGCCAACTTCCAGCCTTCTCTGGCTCTTCCTCTTCCTCCTTGGAATCTGAACCACTGTATTACTCTCAGGCAGCTTCAGTTCCAGCTTGGCAGGATGCCATGAGAAAGGAATTTGAGGCCTTGGACACCAACCAAACCTGGGATGTTGTCCATCTTCCTCCTGGTAAGAAGCCAATTGGTTGTAAGTGGGTTTATAAAATAAAGTACAAGGCTGATGGTTCCATTGAAAGGTATAAGGCCAGGCTTGTGATTAGGGGAGATACTCAGGTTGAAGGGGTTGATTTCACAGAAACTTTTTCTCCTGTGGTCAAAATGTGTACTGTTAAATGTTTGATTGTTGTTGCTGTGAAAAGGAATTGGAAGTTATTTCAATTGGATGTCAATAATGCCTTTTTACATGGTGATTTGGATGAGGAGGTGTACATGAAATTGCCTCCTGGTTTGACTGTATCTACTTCTGTTTCTGATTCTGTTTCCTCTCCTCTGGTTTGCAAACTTAAAAAATCTCTTTATGGGCTGAGACAGGCTTCCAGACAATAGTATGCCAAGTTGTCTCATGCTCTTTCTCTCAGAGGATATAAACACTCTTTAAATGATTACTCTTTATTCATCAAAGGCAAGTCTGGATCTTTAGTCATTCTGGCAGTGTATGTGGATGATATTATTATCACTGGTGAAGACAATGATGAAATCTCTGCTCTGAAACTGTTTCTTGATGATCACTTTAAAATCAAGGACCATGGGTCCTTGCATTATTTCTTGGGGATTCAGATGTCTCATGTTCCTGGTGGAATGATCCTCAATCAGCAGAAATATATTTCTGACCTGTTGCATCAGTTTGACTGTTCTGGTGTTTCTTCGGTTGTTTGCCCTTTAGATATAAATGCCAAACTTCTTGCTGATTGTGGTGACCCATTACCCTCTCCTGATCATTTTAGGAGTTTGGTGGGTAAGCTTTTATTTTTGACACATACCAGACCTGATATATGCTTTGCTGTACAACATTTAAGTCAGTTTCTCAAATGTCCCAGAATACCTCATATGAATGCTGCTCTACATGTGTTACGATATCTTAAAGGCACTGCCACTATGGGTCTCTTCTACTCTGCCAATGATGATTTTTCTTTGAGTGGTTATTCTGACAGTGATTGGGCTGCTTGCCCTGATACCCGAAGGTCTGTTACTGGATTTTCTGTTCTTCTGGGTGGCTCTTTGATAAGCTGGAAATCTAAGAAACAACCTGTTGTGTCTTTGTCATCTGCTGAGGCTGAGTATCGGGCTTTAAGCAAACTTGTGGCTGAGCTTTCTTGGTTATCTCGCTTGTTATCTGATCTTGGTGTTTCTCTTTCTCTTCCTATTTCTGTTTACTGTGATAGTCAATCTGCCATACACATTGCTACTAATCCTGTTTTCTAAACGCACAAAGCATATAGAGGTGGACTGTCACTTTGTGCGTGATCAGGTCAATTCAGGTTTCATCAGGTTGTTCCATGTCTCTACTTCTCGGCAGCTGGCCGATTTGCTCACCAAGCCTTTAACTGGCTCTGCTCTACATCCGCTGCTATCCAAGTTGAAGGTGGTGTCCCCCTCCAACTTGAGGGGGGGTGTTGAATTACAAGACTATATGGCTTCTAAGCCATTTCAATAGTTATGTAATTGTATATTGGTTTGGTATATTAGATGTATATAGAGTGTATAATATAATGGGCAGTGATGATAACACTTTGGGCTCATGTGTTGGGCCTCCAATACTCATGAGCTTATTGGGTCATATTTGAGCCCGGGTCATTTGACCCAGTACTCGACCCGGTCCGGATTGGTTGATATTTTGTTATATTTGTATAGGGGTAGGTGGAAACTTCGAGACTCTGATCTTTTCTCTCTTTTCCCAATAACCGACTCTTCGGTTCTCTCAAAAACTCTCTCCCTTCTCTCTACTTTCTCTCTCTAATTTCTCTGTGATTTTATCGATTAATCTCAATATTTACAATTTACTATCCTAGTTGAGAGTTGCCTTGGGATAAATGATATAGGGGTGAATTTGTTGAGGTGTTAATTATAGTAGAACTATAATCTACCCTCTCTTTTTTCTCTTTTGTTATATAATTTTACTCAAAGATACACTTAATTGGGAGTGTATTTTGTGACCACACAACGAATCTGTAAATTACATATTGGCTGCAGACTGAGGCAGAAGTTCTGGTCCTTGAGGTTCACTTTTCGCGATTTTGCAAGCTGCATAGCCATTATGTGGCCAAGATAAAATAAAATTTTATGTATAAATTAAGTTGTTATTTAATTTTTAGATACAAATATTTTTATTTTCTTTGCAGGAAATATCATAATTTAATAAGAAAATTCAGAGTTCATGAATGAAGGAGATATCAGACAAGAAAAGTTCAAGTACTAAATTATCCAGAAAAAGATTCTATAAATGTGATCTACTATGGATAACCGACTCACAACTGGCTACAACAAACTATAATCAATCCACAACCAAAGAAGCTCATAACCAAGCATAACAAGGTCACAACCTGCCATGACAAGTTCATATCCAGAAGATAATTGAAAACTTTGTCATGGCTTGTCTTTAAAGAGGCATCATTCGTGAAGGAAAGAGAGAGGAGATCGTAGAAATGAAATATTGAGCAGAAAGTTTTTCCTTTCTCTTTGTTCTTCAGTTTTGCTTCTGTTTCATCTTTTAGCCATTACTCTGGCTTCATTTCTTATTCTGAATAAATTGTAGTATTAGAATTACTTTAGTTCCTGTTTTTAATTAAATAGTAGAAATTATTTTCTTGAATATTTCTTTCTATTTTCTTATTTAATGGGCAACGTTATTTTCGCTGTGGGTATTGGCTCCAATATGAAGTGACTTTTTTTGTGTTTGAAAAAATGACGGATCTTAATATTTTTATATAATAGTAGATATTATTCTTCAATTTCACATGCTTGAGCTGAAACTTTTTATTTAAATTTTATCTACTTTATAGTTGGGTGTTATTTAATTTGTTGACATCTATCTATTTCATATTACAAATTAATTTCTTACTAATTTTGTTATCGAAAGAGGCAAAAGAAGTAATACTTAATTTTGGTATTGATAGATGTTAACCTATATTTAGTTATATCTGGCTCATATATGTTAAAATTGATTCTACATTTATTTGCAATCGAAAGAGGCAAATATTGTAGTAATCAATTATAGCAAGAAGGGTAACCGAAAGGGACTTACTAAAAAAAGCATACTTTAGTTCAAGTATATATTTCTGGTTCTTTAATATTACTATTTTAACGATTAATTTGTAGAACCTAGAGGATTGCATTTAATTTTTCAACTATAGTAATAATATATAAATATAATTGTGAAAGGCATTTATACATTTATGAGAAATAGAAGTTCAAGGATAAATGCATCTACTTTTTATTAAAATTAGCAAGTGAAGTCAGGATCCCAACACCTTTTTGTTATGTATGTGAAAAACATAAATAATTTCTATTGCTCCATTCGTACATTTTTAGTTAGTTAATTTAAAACTCAACTCTTTCTGATGTTCTCAAATAGTAACTAAAACAAGAAATATATGTAGAATAGATAAACTAATCTCTGTGGGTTCGATATCTTTCTATTCTATTATTTGACAGAGTACGAGTTAAAATTTTATATATACTAGACAGTAGTCAAATTTTTGGCTCTGTTTTCCGGGGATTGGCTAAAGTCTACTACAGATTAATTATTTTACTACTAATTTGAGATTTTTTTTTATTGTCTAATTGTTTTAACTTTTCTACCGAAATTTCAGAAAGTGTATGACACATTCCTCTTCTAGAGAACTATTCAAATACGATCTTGAATTTGAAAAATCATTACAGTTGTTGCGAAAAAACAAACCTCACGATCTCAAGTTTTCACATCAGAGCATATGAAAAACGAAGAACTCAATAATCAACTTCCACTATATCACGATCTCAAGTTTTCACATCAGAGAATATGAAAAACGAAGAACTCAGTAATCAACTTCCACCATATCAAGTGGAAGAACAATTTGGTGTGGTGAAACCACGACGTAATAGAATACAACGTGATTATGCAAGCCAAAATATTTTGAAGGAGAATCAAGTGTGAAGAGACCACCAATTGCAGCAATCAACTTTAAAATCTGCACGGGCTTGATTCGAACCAATCAACAATCATGTCAATTTACTGGTGATGCAAGTGAAGATCCTCACACCCATTTAATTGATTTTCTTGAATTAGGTAAAACTTGCAGGTATAATGGAGTCACAACAGATGCTATGAGGTTGCAGCTTTTTCCTTTTTCATTAAAAGGTGAACCCAAAATATGGTTGCGAAGTTTATCATGAGGTTCCATTACAACATGGGACCAAATGACCTAAAAATTTCTTAATAAATATTTTTCACATGCAAAAACATTTAAAATGAAGTAACAAATTAATAATTTTATGCAGACAAATATCGAATCTGTATACTAAGCGTGGGAAAGATTAGCAGCAATATTAAGAAAATGCCCGTGGTAACCATGGTATCCAAAACCCTGACATTTATTTTTTATCACCGACTTATACCCTCTGCTAGAAATGTAATTGATGCGGCATTATGAGGATCAATAATGGGAAAAACCACTACAGAAGTAATACAACCACTTAACAAAATTTCGGAAAATGTTGTTCAATGGCCCTCGGACAGAATGATTATCAAGAAAATGACAGGAGTAAATCAAATTGAAGCTTTGAATTCATTAGCACAATAAATTGTGACCTTAACACAAAAAGTAGAAGCTTTTCAGGTAAGTCTCAATCATCATCCCAACTTGAGAATTCTGATACTTGTAATGGTAATCATCCAAATCATGATGTCAAGCTCAAACGCAAAATGAGGAATAGGTAAATATGATTGGTTATAGAAATAATTACTCATTTGGCAGTCCCATGCATAAAAACATCCAGGATTTCAGTGGAGTAATCCTAATGGTGTTGAAAATCCTCAAAGATTTTTTAATCAAAAACAGCAGGAATATGGGGGACCACCTGGTTTTCAAAATGAAATAGAGGCCAGCATAATTTTCAACAATAGTAGTAGCAGCCTCAAAGAGTTCATCAACAAATCCTTGAAGACCTGATGTACAAATTCATTAAGGCTACTGACGAAAAGGTTGAAAGTCAACATTCAGCTATCAAGAATTTGAAAATCCAGGTAAGTGAATTAGCAACCCTTATGTCTGGACAAATTCAAGGTGCTCTACCAAGCAATACTGAGAAAACCCCAAAAGAACACCTCAAAGCCTTCTCTCTACGATCAAGTAAATCTCTTGATGATTCATATGCATAGTGTTGTATTTTGTCCCGGGTCCGGGCCTAAACGGGCTTCGCGGGCCTGGGCTTCGTGGGCCTGGGCTCTGGCGGTCCCGGACTTCGTGGGCTCACTGGGTGAGGCCATCCCGTGACGGGCCTAAGCCCATGTGGTCCTGGGCTTAGTGGGCCGGGCTTCGTGGGCCTGGCGAGCTTTTTTGTAATTTTTTTGTTTAAGGCAATATCTTGTATAGTAGTTATTAGTATAGTATATAATATACTAGTATAGAATATATTTATATAGTATACTAGTTATTAGTATAGTATATATAATATATTTTTCATTGTATATTCTATTGTTGTAATTAGTATATATTGTATGTTATGTATATATATATTCCCTTATATATTTTCTTGTAGTATATATTGTATATTATGTATATATATTCTCTTATATATTTTCTTGGAGTATATATATTCTCTTATATATATTGTATCTTATGTATATATGTTATTACTTATATATTTTCCGAGAGGTTGTGAGTTCGAGTCTCCCCAGGAGCAAATTCTGGGGATTTATGCCGGGGGTCTATTTGGAAACAGCCTCTCTACCCCAGGGTAGGGGTAAGGCTGCGTACACACTACCCTCCCCAGACACCACTGAGTGGTATTGTACTGGGTCGTACAAATTATATATTTTCTTGTAGTATATATTATATGATATATATATATATATATATATATATATATATATATATATATATATATATATATATATATTGTAGCTTATAAATAATTCGAAGTAAAGACAAGGAAATATTGAGAAAAAAGATATTCAAGGGTACGTCTTATAATTTTTATTACCCAAAATGGCATATCTTTCTTAGTATTCCTTCCCCCAATGGAATGAGCACAACAAAGTACTAATACCACCATTAAAAGAAAAAAAAACTAAAAGAAGATGTGCCAAAGTACAAGTTACATCATAATCTACATTGTATCTCTAACAAATCTCATAAATCCGTCAAGGTTGGGAGCAGGTTGTGTTGGTGGTGGTGGAAAAGAAGCTTGTTCATCACCACTTCCGGGCGAAGCCGAATCCTCCGCAAGTTTCGCTATCATTTCTTCATAAGCTTCATCTATCGCCGGTTGTGATTCTGCAATTCCAAAGTTTCTTCTTTCTGCGCGGATCCATTCTTTAAAAAGTACCGATTTTTTCAAGCTATCCCTCATCGACGCTCTATGATCACCTATTTGTAGTCTTGATTGAATGAAAGCGCTCTTCGATGCAACAGTTGAAGCTTGAATTGATAAAATATCCCGAGTCATCCTTGCAAGAACCGGAAAAATATTTTTACCTTGACTTTCACCATTTCAAAAGATCAAAAGAGCCGTCTGGATTCTCCTTTTGAAGTCCTTGAGACAAATAAACTTGAAGCTCATTTAGATGTGAAGTTTCATCATAATTATCACCTTGAGAACCCCGGAAATCCGTCCAAGATTTAATAGTTGTTAAGCCCGCAACTCTTTTAGACGATTGTGAGCTAGATGAAGTAGGGGTTGGAATATTTGGCTAGCATGCTCTAAGGCAAGTTGATAGGCATTATAAACTGTTTGAGCATTAATTTTAATCGATTCTTTTGCATCTGCAAGTGTAGCAACTTCCTCGTTTGAAAGATCTAAAGCCTTATAAATATTTGAATACCAAAAATGAGGACCTCCCAATTTCATTGTAGGATTTAACATTGCAGCAACACCAAAAATAGGAGGGATAGGAAAAAAATATTTTTTAAATTTTTGTTTCATTTCATTTATAGCAAGTACATAAATATCCCCACCCTCGTCAAATTCAACAAACAAATCAGCTAGTGCGGCAATATAAACTAAACAGTTTAATATAGTAGGATAATATTACCCAGAAAATGCATTTGTAGCAACTTGAAAATGTTCTAAAAATTTAAAAGAATTTTAACATTCGTTCAATCTTGGTAGTAAGCATTTCGTCATCATCCTCACCATCTACCCGAGAATTAAACGTTGCATTACTTGGACTTCTATATTCATATGCAACTACTAAACTTTCGTACATATAATTCTATCTAGTCGGGTAAGGTTTAGGAACCTTTCTTTCTCTAAGGCCATATTCATCAAATTTTTTAAAATACTCTCTAAGTCTAGTTCTACTGTTTGAATAAAAAAGCCAATTAAGAGCCATTCGAACCTTTTCAATTTCTATGTTTAAAATTCGCATACCATCACCGACAATTAAATGATAAATATGACAAATACATCTAACATGGAAAATATTAGTAAATGCAGGACTTAGTATTTTTGTAAGCATGCCTATAGCACTAGTGTTATTAGAAGCATTATTCATAGAAATTGCCATTATTTTATCGCTAAAGTAAAAATATCTACAAATATCTGAAACAGTGTTAGCTATAAACTTACCTGTGTGACGTGGATTAATTATTCTATACGCAATTATACGTTTTTGCATTGTCCAGTCCTCATCTATCCAATGACTTGTAACAGTTAGATAATCAATCATTACCACTTCTACCAATATCAATAGTAATAGAAATTCGATTAGGTATGAGTAATAAATAGCGCAAATATTATTCATATTCATGTTTGAATTTATAAATATCGGCATTAACTGTTGCGCGAGCCAACCTTTATAAGTAGGATTAAAAACTCTTCTAATATAATGAACCCAATTAGGATTAGGAGCAAAAGTATAAGGTAAGCACATAACAGTAATCATCTTTGCTAATTCTTCACGATTTCTATTTGGATCGTAATATAAAATACCTCCGGTGATAGTGTTAATTCCTGGTTGAACTAGATTTGAACCTGTACTAGGATTAACCGGAATCTACACTTGTCCCCTCTTGTTGCGCTTGCATTTGCAAAAATCTAGCCTTACCTCTAGGGTGTGTTTTTATGTGCCTAGTCAAACTACCCGTGCCGCTACGGTCTCCAGTAAATTTATGAACCAGAATTTCCCACAAGTTTTACACTTAGCCTTATTTAGTTCTCTTACTTGAGTAAAAAAATTCCAAACTAATGATGTTTCTTGACGCTTAGCAGGTTGTCCATTAAAAGTTGGAGTTTCTACAGGTGGGTCGGCCGGTGCATTACTTGAGATATGAACAGGACTAGTAGGTATATCATCTAAATCTGGTGCTTGGGTTTCATCATCATCCTCATTTTCCTCTAAGATAGGTTCATTAGGATAAAGAGCATTCATAATTTCTTCATCTAATCTATCACCTACTGCAACATCATGTAGAAATTCACTATCGGTAAATTGAAAATAAGGGTGATCACTATCAAGCATTACGGGAGAAGGAGGAGGACGTCTAGGTTGGCGACTACTTTCAACTTGCTTATCTTTTCTAGGTCGGGGAGCCGAGGTAAGGGTAGTATTATGGCCACTACTTTCACCGGTTTTACCTTTTCCTTTACCAAATATTTTTATCAAAGAAAATGCCATATTAATTATAATTATGCAAACTAAACCACACAAAAATATATTATTAAAACGTAAGAGTTGAAACGAGTTTACCAGGTTACCGAACAACTTCTTGAAAAATAAAAATCGTTGAACACTTGAAAACTTCAATTCAACAACTTCACAATTTTTCACGAATTTCCAATAATAAATTAAGCAATTGTAGTAGAAAGATTGAGAGAGATTGATGAATTGGTGAAAAAAATGAAAGAATGAGGGGGTATTTATAGTTGAGAAATGGGAAAAACTGTAATTATATAAAGTTTGGGATTAAATTAAAGTTTGAGGGCCAAATGGCCATTTTGTAAACTTCCACACGACCATATTTTCAGCCCAAACGGCTATATTTTAAATATGGCCGTTGATGATTTTTAAAACAAAATTATTTTTTTAAAAAATATAGTCGTTGGGCCCGTTTAAGCCCGCCAGACCCGGCTGATGGTCCCGGGCCTAACGGTCCTGGGCTCACGGGCTAATGAACGCGGACCGGCCCGTCACGGGCCTAAAAGTAACACCAGGCACAGGACCGGCCCACCAGGCCCGTTAGGCCCGCCAGGACCGCGGTCCCGGGCCACAGTGCACCATTACATATGCAGATAGAGAAGGAAAGCCATAAGAAGTGAAAAAGGTAAATGAAGGGGAGAATAAAATAGAATCTAAGTTTCTAAAGGAACAAAAGGATAAAAGGAAAAATTTACTAGAAAATGAATTGAACAAATCATCACTCTGTACCTCTCCCTTTCCCTAAAAAGATGAAAAAAGAAAAACTTGACAAACAGTTTTCAAAGTTTCTAGATATTTTAAAGCAACTTTATATTAACATACCTTTCACATATGCTTTGACACAAATGCCTTCATATGCTAAATTCCTTAAAGAAATTCTGTCAAGTAAAAGAAAATTGGAAGAAGTTTTAGTCGTTAAGCTTACAGAAAAAATGTAGTGCTATACTTCAAAATAACCTTCCACAGAAACTTGGTGATCCGGGAAGTTTTACAATTCCTTGTACCATAGGAGGTACTCACTTTGAAAAGGCGTTGTGTGATTCAGGTGCTTCAATAAATATAATGTCTTTTTCAATTTTCAAGAAATTAGAACTTGGCAAAATGAAAGATACTGGAGTGTCTCTTCAATTAGCTGAGCAAAGTACTAAGAGACCAAAAGGAATTATTGAAAATATCATTGTCAGAGTTGACAAATTTGTATTCCTAGTAGATTTTATAGTACTTGAAGAAATAAATACCGATGTGCCATTAATTTTAGGTAGATCATTTCTCGTAACAGGAAGGGAAATTATTGATGTTCATCAAGGACAATTAATATTACGAGTTGATGAGGAAAGAGTGATCTTTGACATGCAGAAATTGATGAAATTTTCTGAGAATGAGTCAATCATCATCTTGTTTTCAAATTAACTTACTAGATGACCTTGTAGATGAATACAAAGATAATCAGTTAATTACTGATTCATTTGAGAGATTTTTGGCTAGGTCAAGTACTATAAGTGTCACGGCCCAAAATCCACTAAGGGTCGTGATGGCGTCGGACACCGCTGTCAGGCAAACAATCAAAATCAATCAAATTCTAATTTTGAGTAATTGTTAAAATCATTTTCTTTATACATTAAGTACAAATAGTACAGAAATAACCATGAAGTCTTTAACAACTTAACCTTGAATAATCCCTAATAAAAATCCTCCTAGAACCCGGTGCCATAAGTGCGTGAGTAATTTTTAAGAAATAATATAATAGAATAACCATTCGGAATACAATATCGGACAGAAAATAAATACAAAAAACTGAAAGAGACTCTGCTGGTTGCGGGTCGCCTCGAGAAATGCAGCTCATCTAAGTTTCTGTATCAACCATGCTACCACGCCTAGTATGCCACTAGAGATACATGTGCTTGTGCAATAAAAATGCACAGAAGTGTAGTATGAGATACGAAAATAACGTATACTCAATGAGTATCCCGTCTAATCTCGAAAAAGTAGAGACGAGATGGTCAACTCCGACACTTACTAATGGTCCAATAATGATATATCCATAATATGTTAAATTGCAGATTTATTTAAACATGATTATAACTCAATGGGTTGAAGCAAATAATTAATTTTTTTACATATAAAAATTATTCTTTTTCATCATTTATACATATATTCATAAGACAGGAAGAGGCAGCAACAACTTCAATAAGTTTCAAGGCAAGCATACGCAAATCATATCAAGGCGTACGACCTGATCCAACAGAAAATAAACGGTGCAATGCCGAGGATCAAACAACGCGAACCATAGATGCATCTATTTAATCTACCGAGACGTTCGGGTCATTCCAAAAATAAACACACATAGACAGTCAATCAAGAAGTCAACACGGAGCAATTATCCAAAGAAAGCCACATCCTCTATTAAACATTTAATAAAATGAAGTTTAATCTATTTAGAAATTAATTTACTAATTCGATGTGATGTAAGCAGTTCAAGATGTCAGTAAGTCGGGTCCCAGAAACGTATTAAAGCTTCAGTTATGTCCGACCTCGGCTTGATGTTTAATAGTCCGACAAGGCTTCCCAGAACTTTCACCACTGTTTCCTTACTGCCCTTTGCTCGTTCATTCCACCACATGTGGAGCTTTAGGGGACTCATTAAGGACTGTGAAGGGTTCAATTTCATTCGTGCTCATCCTGCACATTTATTAAGGCGGTTTAATGACTTATTTTAATGAGAAATAACAATGTCTTTTTCAGAAATTTTTTATTTTTTTGAAAACGAAACCCTGGCTTTGCCGATACAGCCTTTTAACACTTTCGGGGGAGAAGGTTTAAAGGTTGTGCCTGCAAGCCATTGAAAATGTCCCAAGGTGGTTGTTCTTGCAAAAATAACCTTCCGGCTCCCTTTTGGGGACATTGGCTTATTTTAAACAAGAATGACATCACCCGACTTATTTGTGACTAAGATTAAGATTTTTTGTTGCTTTTGGCTATTTTTGCTAAAAGGGGAAGTCAGAACCGATGAGGGTTGCCTACGTATCTCCCATCCGGTGAGAATCAAACTGGCGTAGTTTGGGATAATTTGACAAAACCAACTATTTTGAAAACAAAAACTTTTCTCCTTTTTCTTTTTTCATTTTCCCCTTTTTCAAAATTTTGGTAGAGTTTCGGTATGATTTGGGTATTGGTTTTTCTCGAAAAAGATGATTACCCTCATTTTGCTATTCTCTTTGCAACTCTCTCCCATTATTTACAAGTCGGCCAACATGTAGATCTGAAGCAAATAAATGCACAAGTAGCAAGTAAGATGCATCAGGATGGTCTTTTCATTTTAGGTCACCTGTCCTAGACGGACCCAACCCATGTGTTGAGTCCCCTAAGTCAAAGTGATGCAAAAAACATTCCTACTAGGGATCTGACTTGAGTCTTTGTTATACTATGTTTAAAACATGGGTTTATTGTTCTAGACTTGTGTACTCGAACGGACAACTTGAGCCGAGGAGGGGGCTACATACCGGGAACCAAAAGGCCATCCGGCTTAGTAACTTGTCCGAGCCTTTTCTTATTTTATGATATGACACTAACAGAATAGGGAGTCACGCCAGCATGCACATCCCCGAAGATGAGAAGAGAAGGGTTTCGTAACAGTTTATATACAGTTCAGACGATATCAAAGCGATAAAAATAGTTAGCACATTTAGCATGAAACATGTAGGAAAATCATATTAAACCAAATATAACAGCTATTCTAAGCTCAAATTCTTGAACCCTGAACCGAAGTTTTGGGTTTTTTTTATCCCCAGCAGAGTCGCCAGAGCTGTCACACCTCCTTTTTCACACACGCCCCGAAAGGTGATATATAAGGGAGTTTTTCCAATTTAAGTGACATTATTCAAAATGGAATTATTTATTTGATTTTTGGAGTCGCCGCTTGTGATAGGTTTATTTTTGATGTCCCAAGTCACTGGTTTATTTTAAATCCCAAATCGAGGAAGATTTCGACTTTCCTTTTGAAGTCTGCGAATTAGAAATTTTGAATAAGGAATTCTGTAAAACCAAGGGAAGGTGTTAGACATCCCCGGATTCCGTGGTTTTAGCATGGCCACTTAAACTGTTATAACTGGATTATGTAATTTTAATACATTTTTTAACCTATAGTGCATTTTAAAATTATTTAAAGCTTTTAATTAATATCAAGGAAAATTGAACATCGTTTAAAATGTGTCATTTTTTGTGATTTTATTTAGCGTGGAATACCTCAATCCTATTTTAAAGATATTCATACTAAAAGCTCGGAGGGCCATGCACTAAATTTTATATAGTACAACTCACTTTTCTATTAATTAGTGCAAACTATAGCTAAGGGTTCTATTTAAATTAGCTGAGGGTTCCAAATGAAAGTAATGATCAAGGCTTATCAAACTTTGGGCATGCATTGGCCCAATCCAGGCAAAAGAAAAAAAAAACATCGAGGGATGCCCAAGAATCGAAACCCTGCAGTTTAGCAAATACGGTTTACAAAGTCCAGGCCCAAGACAAAATAATATATGCCTGATTGACATTAATCGCGTAAACACTATATCTAATTAATAAATTTGAGTCATGATTTAAATTAAATAAACGCTTGAATCAACTCCAGTTTTTTATAAACATTTGCCTGGACTGAAAATGAACCCAAATCCGAACAAGGAGAGATTCCCATCGGGACAGACTCCTTAGCTCAGATTGCAATTCAGATCACAAGCCAGATTTTTTAGTTTCGCATTTCAATTGCAAATGGATGGACGAACTACAATAATTAACACGTTCAAACTAAAGAAGATGCTCAAATTATTTGATGCAGATTTCGA
Organism: Nicotiana benthamiana; assembly: GCA_034376525.1. Taxonomy (NCBI): domain Eukaryota; kingdom Viridiplantae; phylum Streptophyta; class Magnoliopsida; order Solanales; family Solanaceae; genus Nicotiana; species Nicotiana benthamiana. The sequence continues at coordinate 79,027,554 of CM067341.1, forward strand.
AACTCTAGCCACATGATCTCAAAGCAAAACTATGGAAATTAACTACTGAGATATGGAACCATTTTAAGAATCTATTAGGCATGAAATTAGCATTGGTATTAGAACACTTATTAGTCCTAGAACCATTTTCAGGCTCGCATCATATTCTAAATCTAACATCGAAACTAACATGATAGCAAACTTTAAAAACACTAAATTAAGCTATACTAAAGCCATCACTACTAAATAGGATGTACATGAGTCCAACAGTCCATAATACAACTGAGCAATTAACAAACTATAACAGTTCTAACCATATTCTATTGTACTTCTAACGTAAGCTCAAAATCCTTGAATATAATTTCATCGGGCATGCCGAGCCAAAAATTAGCATATCAATCATGAGGAAGGAAATAAAGAAGCAAAAAAATCTAAAAATCATGATCTTCATTTCTTTTCATCAGAGCAACTCACGAGCTGTTTGTTACATGCCTAAGATCAGAGGTATGTACCTGGAGTTTAACAAGCAAAGCAGAAGTAATGTATCAGCTAACAGTACTGGCAGAAAATCAACCACAGCAGCTAAACCACATAAAATAACCAAGGACAATAACCAGTTTTGAGTTTGACAACAATGAGAAAATTCACTTCACTCGAGCAAACACCAAGGCAAACGCCAAATCAAAACCCCAGAACAACCAATTCAATCTATTTCAGCCATATTTTCAGAGAAGCCTTTTTAAGAAGTGAAAAACCTAAGGAATTATTTCAGTATTTTTAATGAATATAATGGTTCTTTTTTTAGTCTTCAGCCGTATGAAGTTTTTAGCTCTCAAGTCTTGTATATGCTCTCAGAAATTCTAAAAAAATAGCCCCTCCCCCACTTGTCTTGCAAGGCAAGAATGGTATGCCTTTATAGGCAATGATTTAGGGTAGGCTTCATATTTTAGTTTTAGCTTTTAGTCCTTTTTAATTTTAGCTTTTTTGCTTAAAGGTCCATAGAATCCTGACTCGCTACACAAGTTACACTATCTAAATCCTAAAATTTAAATTATGACCCTAACCTAGAAGCTTCTAAAGGCTTTTATTTTCTGTTACTGCAAGATTCTCTATGTGATCTACCAAAATTACCCCCCAACTATCCCTGTATTTACCCTCTAATTTGATCAAACAACTAGGGTTCAAATGGATCAAACAATTCTAAAAAAAATAAATCAGACATGCAATACTCACACAAATAAATTGAACCACAAGGTTTATCATGATTAAGCTAAGTATTGATTATAATCAATCTAAAACCTAAATTGAATAATAGACAAGACTAATACTACCGAACCTAATTTAAATTGAGGAACTACACATAGAAATCAACTCATCAGAAAAGACTAACACGACTTGAATCAAAACTTATTAAACTCAGGTACTTAATATGGAAATCAACTCAACAGAAGAAAACTAATACAACTAGAATCAATACTAATTAAATTCAGGAATCCAACATGGAAATTCAGCTCAACAGAAAAGACTAAAAACTAATTTAACATGAAATTCAAACCAACAGACTAAAATAAATTCGACTAACACAAATTAATCCTAATTTTGAATTCAGGTAGTAAACAAATAAGACTGCTACATCTTCAAATTAAAACAAATTAAACTTGTAAAAATAAATTGATAGAAAAGAGATGCGGCGGAGGAAAATTAAAATAGAAAGCTAGAAAACTTAGCTTAATCCTTCGAATAAAACCCTGACCTTTGAGTGGAACTCTTCATTCATAGTTTGAAAAAAATTCGGAATACCCTAGATTTGGATTTTGAGTGGTTATGGAGACGTTTGGGTGAGGTCGAGTGCGGGTTTGAAATGAGAGAGTTAAGAAGATTATAAAGTGTTGGTTTGGGGCTGGTTGGTGGTGGTAGGGTTTTGCCGGGATTTTTGACTCAATATTTGAGACATTCGACGTAGATTCGAGGGGAAACTACATGTGTATTGATTTTGAGGATGTCTACGAGGACATATGGTGTGATTTTGGTGGAAAAAAGAGGTGGCACCCGCCGTACACAGTGAAGGAGCAGAACTTCCAAGCAAGATTCGAAGGGTTAGGATAAGATTCGAGGGACGTGATTTGGAGATTTGGAAAGGGGAGAAGGAGAGGAAAATGGGGTGTCAATTTGGTGGCTATCAGAGCTCCGCCGCCGTCGTGGGCGATTTCCGGCCAGGGGCGGACGACGGCGGAAGGCGGCGGACGATAGAGTTAGGGTGGTCTCTAGGGTTTGTGTTTGGAGAGAGGAGATGATGGGGTAGAGGGTTCTAGGGGGGAGTGGGGTCCGTTTGGACACTTATATACTTAGTGGCATGGGCTTCTCATATGTTGGATCAATCAACCTAGACGGTTGAGATCATTTCCCCCAAAACAATGCCGTTTGGGGTCGTCTTAGGTGAGAGACTTGACCGGGTTTGGGGGGGGGGGGGTTAATTACTGGGCTGGTTCAGGGGATTTATTTTGGTTGGGGTATTTTGGCCCAAATTGGACATTTTTAAGGGACCTAATTTTGTTAATTTTCTTTTTTTTTCTTTTCAAAATTGAAATAAAAACTCAAATTAAAATTTAAAAAAATAAAGATGAATCGAATCCTACACTTAAATTAACTTCCATAATTATATTAATCTCTAATTAATAATCAACACAATTAATAAATTTAAAGAAACTAACAAAATTCAAATTAAACAAAGCAAAGATAAATCTAAATTTTGATTTTTTTTTTTGTATTTTTGTAAAATTCTAATTACCAATTAATTTTAAAAATATGTAAAATCAAATCCTAAATGCAAATGCAATATTTTTATATTTTTTATAATTATCTAAATTAAAAATGCACACAAAAATGCAAACAAACATGAAAATTATGCAATTAACCCTAAAAATTAAATAATTAAAGGAAAAATCATAAATTTAAGAATTTTATAGAAGTAATTTATGTGATGCAAAAATCACATGCTCACAATAAATATTAGTAATTAAAAAGTTATGATAAAAATTAGCATAATTTAAAAGAACTAAGTCATGCTAAAATAAGTAGACTAATAAAAGAGTATTAATTACATGACTAAACCCAAGGAAAAAAATAAGTTATGCATTTTTATCTAAATTAGTGCAACACAAAAAATCGATATTCAATATATTCCCGTTCGTAATATTATATTTAATCTCTTTTGTTAGTATTGGTATTGATTTGATTTTGATTTGGGCTTTTGTTAGCATTATTTAATTTACTAATATTAATGGCTATAAAACTAATTGGAATATTGGAACGTTCTAAGCCAAGCCTTGAAATAATACCTTAAAAAATAAAAATTATAAAATTTTTTAAGAAATATTTATAAATTACATTACAATAAGTATATTTATATATATATTAAATATATCTAAAATTTCTATATATGTAATATGTCGGGTTGGTTTAGTTTCGGTTTGACTTTGTGTAGTTAAAACCAAACGAAACTAATTATGGTCGAGTTTTTTTTCCTATACCAAACCAAATCATAATCTTATTTTTCTTATTTGACTCGGATTATCGGGTTGGTGCGATTTGTTGGTTTCCTTTGTACACTCCTACCTACTATGTGAATAAATAAGTGAGAAATACACATTTTCAGTCGCTCCTTACAAATAGCTGGTAAAATATATTATCTTATATATGTATAATAATATTTTGACAAATACAATTAATTTTGATCGATCGGTCAATTTTGCAGTGTGCATCTAATAATTGGGAAAGTTCATTTGGTTCCTCTTAGGAAACCCCAACCCGAACTCATCAAAAAACAAAAGGGAAAAATTAACCGAAGCAGCCCTCACTGAACCATTTAAATTAAAAATAACCAATATATATATATATATATATATATATATATATATATTATAGTATATAGTCATTATATATTTCATGTATATCGGTTAAAAAAATAAAAAGTGAATTTGTTGGGCTATTTTGTAAAAGTTTTGAAATAAAGCGAGAGGAAACACAAGGTCCAAACCATTCGCAGACAAGAGGGTGGGCTTTGTTTGGCTGGTTTGCGCTGATCCAACGAGAAGCTTTGTGGAAATCCAAATTCGATAAAGCTAGGCGGCCTAATGGGCCCAAGCTTCCGCCTCCATTTCTATCCCAAAAATATCAAAGCAATTTCCTCATTCAGCATTTTATTGCAAGGAAGTAATAGCAAATTGATTCGACTCTGGATTTTATGGACAAGATTATTCAACAGTTAAGTTAATTGATTTTTTTTTTCAAACCCTATCAATTTTTTTCACCTGGCATAAAAATTTCCCACGTTTTAGTTGCATGAATGAACTAATGTGGTCCCCACTCACGACCATCTTACCGACCCGCATCAGCTTTCCGGGTTTATAAATATCCGGTTGACCCCATTTTGTGCTGCACTTTACTCCTTTCCATTCCAACACACAGATTGTAGAGAGAGAATCAACTCCACAAACAAACACATAATCCTTCTCTCTCTACCTCATCGATTTTGTTCCATTTTCAGGTTCAATCATAATCGGGTCTCGGGTCTCAATTAACCCGAATGGGTGACGCGTACTGTCCGGACTGCAAACGGAACACGGAGGTGGTGTTTGACCACGCCGCCGGGGATACGGTTTGTTCGGAGTGTGGGCTTGTGCTGGAATCCCGGTCCATTGATGAGACTTCGGAGTGGCGTACGTTTGCTGATGATTCAGGTGATCATGACCCGAACCGTGTTGGAGGACCCGTTAACCCGTTGCTTGGTGATGTGGGCCTTTCTACTGTAATTTCTAAAGGGCCTAATGGGAGTAATGGGGATGGTTCTCTTGCTCGGTTGCAGAATCGAGGTGGCGATCCTGATCGTGCCCTCGTTATAGCTTTTAAGGCCATTGCCAATATGGCTGACCGGTAAATTATGTGAACTTCCTAATCTTTTTTCCCTTAAAAAATTAGAGTAGTTTGATATGAGGAGAATTGCAAGTTGTAGTATTAGTTTTAGAATATTTAGGATTTAGTTGTTAAACAAAATGAACTAAGCTAGTCAGATTGGGATGAAGTGAGTACTTTCATTTGGTTTTTGATTTCTTGGGTTTTCAGAGATAAAAACCCTAGTGGGGTTTTCTTTGGAAGTTGAGAAACTGTAAGAAAATATTTTTTGTATGACGCGGGTGTCTGGGTCAACTTGCCTGTACCTTGACTATTTCACTGAATTATAAGAAGACATTAGTATGATGGTTGATTAGACTTCAGCTATTGATAGCCTCCTTTTGGTTGCTTGACATTATCCAATTACTCCAAAAAAATTTGTAAACATACACCAAATCGCCGGAATACGATGCAATATAGAAACAGATGATATGAGGCCACCACTGCTTTTTACAAATATACATTTGCTGTGACTTGAGTAAGACATGCTTTATGCATAAAATGCCAAGTCAAATGGACCACTTTAGTGGCACCTTGTTTTTTTTCTTATAACTGTAGTGTTCGGGCTAGCTAGTGTGCGCCTCGACTAATTCCACAAGTAATGGCACCGGTAGTGGCACGTCATTTATTATAGAATTATCTTAGGCCAGGTCTAACCAGAACTTATGAAAAACTTACCAGAGGAGCAGCTAACCTTTTCTTCTGCTTTTTAGGTTTTGAAGGGAAGTCCATTGTGAGATGAGATGTGATATTAAAATTTGGTTGGTTCGCTGTTATCATAACAATTCTTTCATTTATCATTGGCCTCCGATGGTTTGAGATTACATTTATGTTGCCTTATTTTCTAATTGCATTTGGATGGCTAACTAAGTGACTATAGTGGTTTCAGATACATATTGTTGGTATGCATCAACTGAACTAAATGTCTTTTTCCTTCTTTACAGGTTGAGCCTTGTTTCTACCATAAAGGTGTGTCCTGTTCTGTTAGTTTTTTTTTATTCTCTTTTTTGCATCACAAATGGAGGCTATTTTAGAATTGCTGTTGCATGTTTGTTTAATCTCCGGTTCTTACTTGTTTGCTAAGAGTATCAGATCTTCACTTTACTAAACGAGCTTCACCTTGAACACAATACTTTATAAGGTGTTAGTAATTCTCATCTCGTAATCCAAGTCTTTCAAAACCTTTCCCTGAAAGTCCAGATGTCGTACTGCTATCTTTTCTCTAGTCTAGACTTCTCTGCTTGTTTGAAGAAGGTGGCTTCCGCATGATAATATGATGATTTTTGCCTATGCGTACTATGATCTTGCATGCAATAATTTTTTTACCCAAAGGCTAGGTGGCCTGTGCAGCCACCACTGCCAGAATCCCCTGGGCATCTTTCTGAGAGAACTTTTCTTCCTTGGCGACGATCATCAGCCCGTGATACTTTCTGTCATACTGTTGTATTATCCATGGAGATGGGAAGATTCAGTGACCCCTATTTTTTTTTTTTCTTTGGACTTGGCCCTTCCCACACCACAATTGATAGACAATAGATATAACTAAGTGTCTTTACATGTCTCTGTCTCGTTACCATTATTTCCTTAATTTCGGATTTCATATGCCTGAAGGAATATCATAATCGGTAAAAAAAGATGCAACGCCTTTCTGCTGGTGATGATGATGGATCCAGAGCAACATGGAGCAACATGGTCAATTGTTGTACTCTCCATATCCCATGTTATGTGATGCTATGTGTTGTTTGTCGTCAAACATTTGAGTTTTAACCACAATGTAAATATATGGGAAGTGAAATTTATGGGTGAAGATTAAGGATCAACCGTAATACTCTTTTTATCCCTTCTTTGGGAATCAATCTTCAGGTTTTGCCTTTTCGAGTCTCTATGGTATTGGGACAAATATGCTCCTTCGTTATGTAAGAGCTAGTCTTATCTCTTTTATCATTTTAACATTCATCTTTCCCATAATCTTCTGTAGGACCGAGCAAGTGAGATATACAAAAGGCTGGAAGACCAGAAGTGTACGAGAGGAAGGAATCTGGACGCCTTGGTGGCTGCTTGTATCTACATTGCTTGCCGGCAAGAAGGCAAACCACGCACTGTAAAAGGTGTTGCCATGATCTCTGATTATGTAGATTAATAGTTTAGTTCTCTTTTTGAACTTCTCTGAACCTTTGGGTATTAACTAGAAATATGCTCAATGGCCAATGGAGCTACAAAGAAGGAAATTGGCCGAGCAAAAGAATTCATTGTGAAACAATTGAAGGTTGAAATGGGAGAATCAATGGAGATGGGGACTATACATGCTGGAGACTATCTGGTGAGTGAGACCAAGTGTTATGGTCTACTGTTCTTTGTGAACACATTCATTACACTATGAATGTTTGTATATTATCTGACATGGACAATTCATGAATGTCAGAGACGTTTCTGTTCTAACATTGGTATGAACCATGAAGAGATTAAGGCTGTCCAAGAAACTGTCAAGAAGTCAGAAGAGTTTGATATAAGGTAGGGGTACTTTTGGCTGCAGTTTAATGTTTAATCAAGTTCTCAATATTAATTATCCGTGCCTTAGCCCACAAGTAATTCTTTGTCTAGTAATTAAGTCGTTGGGGATATGAATGTAAAAATACAAATGTCTCTGGCTTTTGGCCTTTTGGTGCAACTTATAGGATGTATGGGATGAATACAGTATGTTAGATTTCATGAATTCACTACAGCAAACAATTTCTGTATAGATAGGAGCCCCTCTCTTTTTTTTTCGCATTGGGATTTTCATACTTGTACCTATGGAGCAGTTTCTTAGTGCTTTGCTGTTTATATTAATAATATAATACTTATTAGTTATTTACCAGTTCAAGAAAAAAAACAATATTAGAGTCTAAGTGAAAACGCATTGGTTTTTGTGGTGGTGTGAGACTTCCGTCACAGTTAGTGCAACCTCTTTTAATTATGAATTTGGCAAATTGCATTCTCTGCTGGAACTTGGAGAACAAGTTCTTGATAAATGAAACCTGCTATCAGGTCTTTGCATAGTTGGTAGGGAGCTAGGGGCTTTTGTCAGCTGATTCTGAGACTTGGGTTGAACTTTTCCCCCTCTTTCAAGTCCACGTGAACAATGTTTAACGCTTTATTTTTAATGTGAAATATATGCAAGGCTCCATGAGTCCATTTTGGTAAGAACATTGGAGTTCTAAAACAGCTGACTTTAGAAAAAGGGAGCAGGATGGGAAATTGGTGTCATCTCTAGCCATAGACTTCTATATGTCTATCATGTTAAATTAAATAACAATTTAAATGTTTTTTCCTGGTTTTGCAGGAGGAGTCCTATATCAATTGCTGCAGCAATAATATACATGCTGACTCAGCTTACGGATTCAAAGAAACCTCTGCGAGGTTTGTGCATTTACCTTCTTTTTGGGAATCTTGGCAATATGTTTTGAATCTATTTGGTGCTTATATGGGAAAACCATGCTATATTTTAACACTTCTGATGTTATATTTTTTATGTTTTCCACGTCGGCTAATGCTTGATCTGGATCTGCTGAATATGTTTTGTAAATCTTGGATGTCCGTACTAGCTCTGTATTTGTGGTTTGACTGAGGTTGTACATGCAGATATCTCAATTGCAACCACAGTTGCAGAAGGGACTATCAAGAATGCATACAAGGATCTCTATCCCCATGCTGCCAAAATAATACCTGAATGGTATCTCAAGGATAAGGACCTTAAGAGCCTGTGCAGTCCCAAGGCATAAAACATTTTTTTTTTGCATTATAGGAGCTGCTGTTGGAGTTATAAGGGGACTGTAGTGCAATATGTGATCCCTGGGTAATCAGATTTTTCATTTCCATCTGTCTTCCCTAATTCCCTTCCCACGAAACAGATAGGCTAATTTAATTGATATATGATGAGGCCATTGTTTCTCCAAATTTTGATGGCTATCTATTGTCATTGGCAGTATTCTCGCCCCCTACTGATAAATTCCTCAGGGTCAGTGACATACAATTTGAAACTCGGTGGATAATAGCACCTTATTTTTCATATTTTTGTGTGTGGCAGGGTCTGAATCTGTGACTAATCCACGCGTTGCCGTTTACCACCAGACCGGAGCCCTAGGGCTTCTCGCCTTTAGCAAATAATTCCATAGTCGAAATAGTGGCAATTTGAGCAATTTATCTGAGAAAATCTGTGAAGTTAAATGGTAGTTAAGGGCATTGGCATTGACCCATGGGAGCACAAGCTCGTTGTCTTCAACCATTAAAATGTTTTGGATACTTCAATCATGTTAATTTCTGTATTGCTTGGAAGTGCGTGCTATAATCTTGATATCCTTCTTGCTGCAATATAAGAGGATGGTCTTGCCTAGTCCTTAATTTCAAGTTTTGTTTCTTGCATTTTCTAAATACTTCTTAGAAATGCACAGATTTGGAATCTAATTTTATTTTTTTTGATTTGTTTGTTATTTTGGAAATGTTGTACTTTATACCGCACTATCCTAAAAATGTGCAAAATTAAGGTCCCTACATCGGGATGCGATCCCCTATAGTGAAAGTTGGTCCAGTATTTTTCAATATATAGACCTGTTTATTCCTTGTGTCCTCCCAACAATTTAATGGCTTAGATTCATTTTATTGTATACTGTGAACAGTTAGAAAAGCTAAGGCAATTCTTAATTAAAAATGATAAGAAAATAGAAAACTAACGGGGGCCGTGTATATCAACTTGCCTGCCATTTTATCTCATTTCTTAAACACTACAATGCAACAATAGGGCCACTTTTGTTTGGTTTATTCCGTAAAATAGTACGGTATAGTCAGTTTTCGGATTGACTAATTAAAAATAACTAGCGTTTACCAAGTCAATAAAAGTAGCTATTATTTGTTGTAATAGAGATTGGTCCAACATAATATACTGGAGTTCGGTGCACTTGTGTATGAACTTCAGTATATTATGCTGGACCGGTATACTCTGATGGCTCCAGTATAATATATTGAAAACTTGAGCACCGAGTATACTTGCTTGAACTCCAGTATATTATGCTGGAGTTCTAGTGTACTTATGCTGGAACTCCATCATATTATGCTGGAGTTCTACCATACTTATCCAGCATAATATATTGGAGTATTTTCCGAATTTGAACAGTGTTTTCGCTTAGATTTGTCTTTAGATAAAAAGTGATTAAATTTTGATTACTTTTAAAATTGGACTATTTTTAAACGACCGGTTATAAATTTGACAATTTTTGAATTTCTTCCGTTTATTCGACTCAGTAGCTTTAATTTATTCGATTTAGATAGAAAATTATAACTTCATTTATTATTTTTAGGAGGTAAAAAATCTTGGATCAAACACTAAATCAAAGTGCCTTCTAAAATTTAATTTTTTGAAAGATGAGTTGAAGCCAAGTGCAACAAGAAAAGTATGTATGTCCGAACTCATAAGTGAAAAGGTTTAAAAACTAAAAGTATCAATATAAGAGGAACTCTTGGATCTCATTATTTGAGAGCTTTTGTGTCAACATGAAACAAATGAGAAAATGGATCAATTTTTAGTAGTGGAGGGGATCTCATCCCCCTATATCTCACTCATCGATCCATTCAGTTGGAATAGTAGAACCCAACAATGGGATCATTAGTAACTTCACTTAACTAAGTAATGAAATGACAAACTGTCCCTCTAAGGTATATTTAGAAGGAGATGAAGCTCCAAATCGAAATGATTGCTACATTGTTATCTTATTGTAATTGATGAATATTATATTGTTTACTGTTGTTTTATAATATTGCGTACCAGTAATATGAAGAATAAACTTATAATATTATAAAGAAAAATTATTATATATAGTAAATTTATTATATGAAAAGGTAAGGTAAATGATAAAATAAAATTATTTAGTAATAACGAATGGTGAGATGAGAGAAAAAGACAAGATAACGATGCAATCACATCAAATCAATCGTTAGATAAAGTGACATATTTGGTCGTTACGTAATGATGAATTTAATAATGTAATATAATAAAATTTAAATAACAATTAAAATAAATATCATATTTAAAATAATAATACGATACAATACAATCAATAAGTAAGAACCATCTAAATGCACTGTTTATAATAATAATAATAAAAAAGAAAACTAAGTCATTATCCATTTTTTAAATAGAATAGAGCAATTATATGAGATGAGAATCATAATATAATAATGCCACGTGCTCATGTGGATAAAGCCTGGAATTTTCTTCCACAAACGGGTACTAGTAGATTATAGATTATACTATTATAAAATTTAGCTTAAAGTAATAATATAAAATAATAAAATAGATAATAATATAGAGAAAAAAAAGGGAGAAAATCTTACTTCTTTCATGTATTCAAATGTGTACAATGTAATATTCAAACTCTTTATTTATAAGATAACATTAAGGTATACAAATAAATATCATAAATATGATATTAACTATTGAGATTATGGGAAAAGATTATGAAGATATTATAAAGGTGTGGAAGTTACAACTATAATAATGACAAATAGTAAGAGTTATCTACTTAGTGGAGAAAAATAATGGGAATAATTTCTTTAAGAATTATAAACATCTATTATAAAATAATATTTCATAATATATACTAATTAATAATAAATGGGAGTAGAAGATAGGAACAATATCAGTTTGACAATTATTTTATAGGGTACAAATTATTAGTCAAAGAATTTTTTTTTGGTCAAAAGAAAATTGTATCTCAACCAATATACCTGTACATCACGTGTTCTTTGGGACTATAGAACACCTTTCAAAATTGATCAACTATCCACTATACAACCCGAAGGCTGTTGAACTAACTCCTAACCTACAAAACTGTGAATATATTCAAGGAATATATTGCGGATAATAATTTAAGTATTGTAGAGTGGGCTGCCATTTGTTCTTCTTCCTACCAGTGATTAGCACCCGAAGTGCAATCTGTTTTGCTCGAATTATAGCATCCATGCTCGACTGTCTGAATCGTCTTTCATTCCTTTCCATCCAGATATTATATACAACTGCGGCGAATACCACTCCTAGGATGGTTCTCCTTGATTTTCTGTTATTGACTCTGTCAGAGAGCCATTGGACCTCTTGATCCCAATTGTTTATCACTCTATTGAAATTCAGCCACCTTAGTAATTGTTGCCACAGTGATTGTGAATAAGGACATTCAAAGAAAAGGTGGTCGTGTGTCTCTATATTATCACTGTCACAAAAGAACAGGCCTGGTCTGTGTGGATACCCCATTTTTCTTGCCTGTCTACTGTTTCCAACATCGATGCAATCCATAGTATAGCCAAGGAAAATTTATTTTGTGTCTTATACAACATATATTAATTATATGAGATATTTTTATTTTATTTTATAAATTTATAGGCTCAAAAATATAAGATTAAGGTCAATAAATTTATAAGACAGAAAATATATTTCATAACTAATATAAATTATAAGAAACACAAAATAAAACTTCTCGTTATCTAAGACACTTTCTTTAACTTCAACTGTTCATTTACAGCTCAAGTGTACAACCTTTTTTATTCCATCATCTATGCATTGTCTGTGGGCACCGTCTTTTACCTCACCTTATTTGTATTTACATATCAACAGATTGAGTTTTAACTTTTTGAAAAATAATAATTACAAGTCTAGTCAGGCTCCTATGCAAAATTGAAACGTGCAAATCGACAAAAAAGAAAAAAATTCTACATGTTTTAATTTATATGATACTTTTTATTTTTTCAAATCGAATTATATGAAATTTCATTAATAGTCTAAATTTCTTTTTATATCATAAGCAGGAGTGTATTACATAATTTTTTATAAGTAGTATTTATATTTATAAAAGAGTAGGGAATAAATAATATTATCTATCACATTTATGTATTAGGAGCAGCTTTAGACCATTGGTTTTGTTGATTCTTTAAGTTTGAGGAAGTTCGGAATTCAATTCTACCTTGCTACAATTTTTAAAACCAGAGTCTCTTCAACACATTTGCCAAAAATATATGTAGTCGAGGCGATAACCTAAGTTAAGTAGTGTCATTTGCTTTATGTTATTTGCTCCGCACAATATTAGTATATAGGTTCCGTACGGCTTTACAATGAAATGGTGTCGCATGATACTGCATCGTCCCACGTGCATCCGCCACGGATTATAAGAATACAAGAAAAGATGTTGTTTATATAATTTTTGAATATTTACATTTTAATTTGAAAATATTAAATTGATCTACCGAGGGAGTACGAAATTGTTACAAAAGAAGAGTCAATTATTTGAAATATAAAACTCCCATTATATTATATTGATAGTGCACACCAACAATGTATTATTCTTGATTTTGATCAAATTCACCTTGTTATGTGAGAAATGAATGAATCCAATTCCATGCGTTTAACTCCACCCTCAGCCACTGAATTCTTCAGTGCTGCACTCAATTCTTTTACTTTGTTCCTCATCTCATCTCCTTCTTTTGATGCCATCAATTTTTCCACACCTTTCTGCACCATATTTGATGTTACAATGTCCTGTCTACGAGCCCATTCCTTAACAACAAGACCAACTTTAAGAATCTTTGTAATAAGTACAGTATTCCTAGGTTGATCAGAGTGCATTGGCCATGCAACTATTGGCACTCCCATCGATATACTTTCCATGCAAGAATTCCATCCGCAATGACTCATAAATCCACCGATCGAAGAATGTGACAAAATTTCCAATTGGGGTGCCCAATCTCTAATCACAATGCCCTTTTCTTTAACTCTCTCTTCAAACCCTTTTGGTAATTCAATTTGTCTCAAATCTTTAGTGAAAACATTCCCTTTATCAGCATCTCTTAATACCCAAATAAACTTTTGTTTGCTTTTTTCCAATCCAATTGCAATTTCCTTGATTTGTTCATCAGAAAATGAAGTTGTGGTACCAAAAGACACATATAACACTGAGTTTGGTTCTTGTTTGTCTAGCCAAAGCAAACATTTGTGGCTTCTAATAGTGGACCCTTTTTTTGTCCCACTTAATGTTACAGGATTAAATGGTCCAAGTGCCCATTGTTTCTTGTTACTATTTATCTGTTCTTTAGACAATAAATCAAGAAAAGGACTCTCTATAACTCTGCATGTGTTATAAATTTTGCCAGAGTTAAATTTCATATATTCATATTCTGTTTTCAAGAATCTCTCAAACTCAGAACTAAAACAACCTTCAAGTGACGGAAGGTCTTTTAATATTTCAACATCAATTGGGAATGGTCTGCCCATATTTTCCCATATAAACAAGAAAAGAGTAAAAGCTGATACACTGTGGAAAGTGTAAGCTTCTGCATTTTCTAAAGACACAAAATCTTGAATCACTGATCCCATTAAAGAGTCATTTATTATAATAATTCTTTTATTTTTTGCTGAAAGTGTATGCAAAAGTTTTTTGACCGGTTTTCTTAGGTGAGTGGATGCCTCAAATGAAGGCTGAAGATGGGATGGGAATGTAATAGAAGAATTGGGATTTGGAGAGGGAGATATGAAAGTAGGGGTAGAAAATGCATGGAAATGAATGTTGGAAACTGAGTCCAAGCCATGAACTCTAAGTTTAGCTTGAAGATTATGTGTCTTTGTGCTAACATAATGGATTTGTATATTGTAAGATGCTATAAGACAAGAGAGTTGAAGAAGTTGGTTAAGATGGCCTTGTGCTGGAAAAGGGACTACAACTACTACTATTTTTTCACTCATTTGGCTATTGTTGTTGGGGAAATGGAAATTGGATGCCATTGTTTTGAATTATGTGATTTGCATTTGTCATAACTCTTCCCCCTATTTATTTAGATTGGGTGGCGACATCTGGATAATGGTGACTTGAATTGTTTACTACTATTATTTATGAAATTATCAAGTTATAGCATGTGAATAGCTGGTTTATTTATGAAATTATCAAGTTATAGCATGTGAATAGCTGGTAAGATTAGTCTTGATATAACTAGTAAAATTAATCATAAGATTATGAATTTAGGCCATAAAAATAACCTCTTGTAAAATATAAAGTAAGACTACGTATAATAAACTTTAAGGTTCAGCTCTTCTTGAGACTATGCACGTAACAAAAGCTTAGTATGCTGAGTTGCTATTTAAAGCATGCGAACAACTGATTTAATGAAGAGATATAGTTTTGTGAATTGCCTATCTTGTAATGGGGATGAGTCACATGACACTAATAGTAGGCAGAAACTTTACAGTGTAGGACAGCGTTAGTTATCAAATAATAAATGTACTTGCTTGAATAGAGTGGCGGATTCAGAATTTTAAAATCGTGGGTGCTTGCCGATAAAAAATTAGAAAGAAAAGAAAAAAAGAGTTTAGTTATGGGTGCTCAATCAATATTTATCTAAATATTTTTATAATTAAATATACAAATTTACTAAATCTTGTCAAAGATAATGGGTGCTTGAGCACCCAAAATCTGCATGTAGATCCGCCCCCGCTTGAATAGAGAGTTTGCAGTAATATATGAGTGGTGAAGTAGTTCACAAACTTCAAGAAATATCTATGATGCTGTCACGACCCTAAAATGGATCTGATTATAATGGCGCATATCGTAAAATTAGGTCAGCCGATATAAATCTCAAAATCAACTAAATAGTTATAATAACTCATTTAAAGTCATTAATAAGCTAAAAATTTCAAAATATAGAGTAGGATAGAACAGGGCGGAAATAAACACAACGCGACATCGGGATGTCACCGGTCATGAGAATCTACGACTCGTCTAAGAATAACAAGAGACAACATAGATTGATACAAAGCTAGTACAAAGCGAAATAAAGAAAGGAAGGAGATGCACTAGGCTGCGAACACCGGACAACTACCTAGTCAACGCCGAAAAAGCCTGCTGGAAGGCAAATCAGAACTCGCTAGCGTGACCCAGGACTCCTAAATCTGCATAAGGGTTCGTGGAATAATGCGAGTACGCCAACTCAGTAAGTAATTAAAGTAAAGGCAGCTATGGAATAAGAAAACACGTAAAACACAGTATAATGCTACAACAAAATAGTATAAAATCAAACAATGCAATAAAATAATGAAAGCTCGTAAAAACACCTTACTTCAGTGAAAACCTCTTTAAAACATCTTTAATAGTTCAAATGACTGATGAAAACAAGGAGAAAATGATAGAAACATAAATCAGCCCCTGAGACAAAATACCAATAGAATCAGCCCCTCGGCTATCTCACAATCACTCGTATCAGCCCATCGGGCAATAACATGTAATAACAACAGCCCCTCGAGCAATATCACATCTCACTCTGGGAACCCTCAATCACTGGGGGTGTACAGACTCTTAGAGGGGCTCCTTACAGCCCAAGCACAATATCAAGCCATCTCGTGACATAATCAAACATGCAATCAGCCTTAAAACAAACCACAATGTGGCGTAACAAATCAGGCCCTCGATCTCATAATCATGAATCAGTACAACACTACTGTGCACGCAACCTGATCTCATAATGTCCTCACAACGCTGTCCCTCGGCCTCACTTAGTCAGAAAGCTTTCAAGCCACTCGGGCAACAGTAAGACATGATGCTCAGCCCAAAATATCATTTAAAATATCAAAATGGAGTAAATATGGATGAGTTACGAAAATAGTATAATACAACATAACTGAGTATATATATGGAGTCAAAATAGTAAGGAATAGTAGTAAAAATCCCATAAAGGTGCAAAACAGTTGGCACGAGGCCCAAATATGGCATTCAGCCCAAAACATGCTAATACTTTTCAACACAATGATATCAAATAATTTACAATCAAATACGCGACTTAAAAGTCATATGGGACAGACTAGGTCACAATCCCCAAAGTGCACGACTCATGCTCGTCGTCTAGCATGTATGCCACCTCAAAGTAGCACAACAACGTGAAATTTGGGGTTTCATACCCTCAGGATAACATTTACAATTACTTATCTCTATCTGGTCCAAACTCTATCCCATGATGCATTGCCTCTTGAATTGGCCTCAGGATGCTCCAAATCTAACCAAAAACAGATTTATACCATCAAAATATGAAGGGAACAAAGTCCACTCGAAAATAACCATTTACATAAAGAATCACAAAATGGGAAAAACCCGATTCCTGGCCCAGTTCTCGAATTCTGACCAAAATCACAAAACTAGAATCCTTAGACTCACGAGTTCATACATACAAAGAATACCAAAATCTGACCGCAAATGACCTTTCAAATTCCTAGATTTAGATCTCAATTTTCCAAGGCCTAACTTCGAAGTTTAGGCTTTAGATTCCACAAATTCCATGTTTAATTAGGTAATAATCACATTAGGATCGAGTATTAAGTCCATAAATCTTACCTCTAAGCATTTCTCCTTGATTCCCTCTTCAATCCTCCTCAAAAAGCTCCAAAATCGCTCAACAATAGTGAAACATAGACCCAAAATCGTAGAAATGGTCTTTTAAATATTCTGCCCATCTATTCACATTCCTTCTTCACGAACACGGTCAATACCTCGCATTCGCGAAGTACAAAATCCCGTTGACCACTTATTCCTTCATTACGAATGCGACACCCTTTACGCGAACGCGAAGCCTTAGCTTCTCAACCCATCGCGAATATGACTACCAGCTCACGAATGCGAAACACACAAACCCTCCAATCCTTCGCGAACGGGGGACCCTATCGTGAACGTGAAGGCCAAACCTCCTGACTCTCATCCTAACCTTAGTGAACAAGGGACATCCATCGGAAACGCGAAGGCCAAATGCCTGCAACACTAACAACGGGTTTCCTGCAACTTTTTCCAACAAGAAATGATCCATTCTACTACTCGAAACTCACCCGAGGCCATCGGGACCTCAACCAAACATGCCAACATATCCCATAACCTCACTGAAACTTGTTCACACCTTCAGAACACTCAAAACAATATCAATGCACCAAATTGACATCGGATTCAAGATTAAGAATTCCAAAAACTTTCAAATTCTTCGATCAAAAAGTCTATCAAACCTCGTCCGAATGACCTGAAATTTTGCATACACATCAATATCTCACTTATCAACCGAAAAATATCAAAATTCTAATTTCGCCAATTCAAGCCTAAATCTACTCTGGACCTCCAAAACACATTCCAATCACGCTCCTAAGTCCCAAATCACCTTTCGAAGCTATCCGAATCATCGAAATTCACAATTCAAGCCTTTTTTCATATAAGTCAATATCTGGTTGACGTTTTTAACTTAAGCTTACTCAAAAGAGACTAAGTGTCTAAAACCTTACCAAAACCTCTTCGAAACCGAGCCAACCAATCCAATAGCATATAATACAGCTAAACAAGATAATAAGAAGCAGAAATATGATAAACAGAATGGTAACTCATGAAACAACCGACCAGGTCATTACAGAAGCTAACAGATATGTAAAGGAGACATAAAAGAGAGACAACTATGTTTTAATTAATCTAAGTACTTTTCACTTATCATTATTTTCTTGATTAAAAATATGCAATTTCTAAAAGGAAAAGAACTCATATTGATAAGGCCAGAGAGCAAATAAATGGTAAGATTTCAACCATGGAGTTAAAACGCAAAAATTAATGTGAGTTTGGCCATGGGCGGGGGGTGAGTCTCTTCTTCCAATCGATTAGTAAAGCCTTAGGTAAGCTCGTGTTGGTGGTAAATGTAGATGTTTTACCAAAAAGCATAAACCTTTAATTAAATTAATTAATTTTAGGTAATGAGGGGTTAAACCTAGTTAGCGATAATAACTCTATATTTATAATTGGTTACCACAAATAACGTAGAACAACATTGGTGAGATTAAATGCTATGTGAATTCAATATTCCATACGGTTTGAGTAACGAGAGACAAATATCAAAAAGTAAATAACAATAAATGGCATTAACGTAAATAAGAAGAATGATTCACCCAATATTGATGAGGCAGAAGATTCATCTTTCTGACAAAGATGAGTGATAGACAAATCCTAGAATAATAGAACTATTCTATGATCTAATGGAAAAGTATAAAATAACAGAAGGATGAATCTTAGTAGAAAGATGAAGTTTGAATTTTCTAGAGAGAGTCTTCTTCTCAAAAAGTTTCGTATCAAATCAATATTACATGTCTTTCACCTTTTCTTTTCTTCTAATTATATGGGACACACCTCCAGTAAACTCAATCTCGACCTTGGCCACATTACTTTTCGTAATACCACTTCATATTAAATCTTTTGAAGGAAAATTTTGACTCGTACAGTTAGTCCCTCTGCTTATTGAGGCCGTCCCTGGACGACCTCGATGAGCAGACTCTGTGAGTTGTGTTGAGAGATTCAAGCAAGCAGGTCAACATTTTGGGCGAGGTGGAAACATGGCACTTTGTGAGCCATAACCTATGGTCATGTAGACTCATAATGATATCATGACATCACACGTCATTATTATGCATTTTCTTGATGCATTGCATTATTTTTCGTGCTTCTGCCATTTCGATACTTGTGATTGACAGCACATGGGAGTTCAATTTGTGATTTGTTTATTCATAAACAATTCAAAAGTTGTGTTGGTATCCAACCCCATGTGCTGCCCTTCAGCTTTTGGAGTTTTAATTATTAATTATTCTCTTTAGCTTGGGAAAATTTCTCGGTCAGTCACATGCCTTCTTTCTTGGGAATTTCCAGCCCAATTTCTTTAATGCATGCATGCTCTTTTGGTCAGATTTAAATATAGTTTCCATGAGAATTTGTATTGCTAACATGCCTTTTGCAACCAACGATTCTCAGCCAGTCACATGCCTTCTTGCTTGAAAATTTCCAGCCCACTTTCTTTAATGCATGCATGCTCTTTTGATCAGATTTAAATATAGTTTCCATGGGAATTTGTATTGTTAACATGCCTTTTGCAACCAACGATGAAGCACGGTATTCAGGCTGGATGGAAGACGCATATAGATGGTCCTATGTGCTGTTTCTCTTCACAACTGAAGCTCGATATTCAACATTAATTTTGCAACCATCGAGAAGCAACAATTGTTTTGGAATTCAAACAAACAACTCAGCTTTTGATGAAGCATTGGAATATTGCACTATCGCATGCTATCTTGGCGTGCATGCTATTGAGCATTTCGACAGAATTTCGTCTAAGTCCATTGAATAGTGGGAATCACTAGACACAATGGATAAAGCTTGCTCGAAATCTCTTGGAATATCATCTTAATTCAAAATTTTCAGTTGAATTTCACAGTGCCTTCCTACGCCAATGCTGCCTATTTCAAATTCATATATCATAGCCACTGTAATAATTCGATGCCTCTCAATACGACCTCTATTGGTGGTATTAGCACTAGTTGCTCATTCCCTTGAGGAAGGAAAGGTGACATCGCACGGGCAGGGCGGCAAGTAATGGAGCAAATGCCAATTTCGTGGATTGGCATCTCATTTTCAATTTTAGTTTGCATTTTGTGATACCAACTTTAAGTATAACACTTAATTTTGGTAATAGGAAAAATGTAACTGCCAAATTTTATTTCCCCATTTAGAAAGACTTGAGTATTTGTAACACCCTTTTATTTTGTTTATTAATAAAAACCTACCCCTAGGCGCTTGCCTAGTGGATTGGCCAAAAAAAAAAAGATACTTGCGCTGGGCATTGACGATTTATTTTCTTGGTACTAATGCTTGGGTTCTTATAAACAGGGATATGAAACCCTTAGCCTCACTCTTTGCATTCTCAAATATTGAAAGTTTATATCTCCTTCTTCCTTCTTCATTCAAAGTTGTTGATCATGTTCCCATTACTCTCGTATCCTTGTTTTCACCGATTTTGGTGACTTCTGCTACTTATGGCTCCTCTGTTCTTATATCTTCTTCATAGATAAACAAACAATGATGGTTAATGACCTTATTCCCTTGGCAGTACAAATGCCTCTCCACAATGATAGGGTTGATATTGTTGTCGAGGATGTTGGTTTACCCACTATGGAGGAAATAATTCCTCGTGCTGAGAAGGCTTGGTCTGATTTTTCTAAGATGCTCGAGGATGAACCAGAGCTTTCGGAGTAGTCGATGAATGATGACAGCCTTGCTGAGTTTAGAAATAAATTCAAGATTCCTACTCACATAGATCTAATTCCTGCAGGGTACGACGTGGTGTAGATACACCACCCTGGGTACTGACCTTTCTATGAATACCCCTTCCACGTCGGTTATTCTTTCCCTATCCTTCCTTTAGATGGGGATTTCTTCCGCTATTATCGCATCTACCTGAACAACTTTCTCCCTGCATATATAAGATAGTCTGCATAATTTAGAAGTATGTAGAGTTAGCCGGGGTTTAGTAACCATTCACCACCTGATGCACCTCTTTGCCCTAGCTTTCATAGGGGGACGATGCTGCATTTTTGTTATCGGGGCGGCAAGTTTCTAGTGGTGAAAATGGACTAAAGGTGAACCGTAGGTTTTGGCTCAATTATTATTACTCAAGACTGAGGATATAGTGACCAATGCAGATGTGTTCCCCTAGGTTTGGAACTATGCTCGCAAGTATCTGCTACTCTCTTTCTCTCTCTTCTTTCTTGTATTATGTGTTACCTCTAATTTTTATTATGTTGATATCTCATCTCATTTTTGTATAGTCGAGGCCTCACCTCCGCCTTTGGTTGAGAAAATCCTTGATTGGTTCAGCTAGGTTCTCCCTCATACAGTGGGGATCCGCAAGTGGCCGGCCTTCTTTAAGAAGTATGGGCCCGCTCCTTCTATAACTGATGAGTACCCATTTTAAATCTTAACTGTTGTGGCCTTCTGGTTGCTTGTTCTTAATTTTTTTGTCGGGGTCAACCTCCTAATCTTTTCTCTTTTGCTTTCAGCTTGAGGATCCTTGAGGAGGTCGAGGGCCTCTGCGCCTACATTTCTCCAGAAAACCACTACAACAGAGTCTGCTCCTGCTGTGATTGTGGCCAGGTCTACTAGGCCTCCACTTCTATTCTTTCCCGTGTGTTGGTCAGATCGACGCATTCATCAGCGACATTAGCGCCAGCGACTTCGACCTCTCCAGTGTTGTATCTAATAGATGAAATTTCATCGCCGAGCAAGGAGGATTTGTTTCCTCACAAAAGAAGGTCGGTGGATGTCGAAGATGGATCCGAGCAGTAGACTCTACCTGAGGTGATCGTGAGCCGACCATTACTGTGTTTTAAGGTGATGCAAACCCTTCATCTGAGGTCTCCCCATCAGCAGGAACCATGGAGGGCACACCTTTACCTGATGCTGAAGTTGGAACTGGCGGTCCGCCTGTGGAAGTTACGGGTACCATGTTTTGAGACGAGCCGTCGTCCTTGAGGCTAGTTGATGTCCCCACCATGTATACTGATTAGAGAGGTAAAGGATTTACTAAAGGAGGCTATGACATGTGTTCGATCTAGATTCTGACGAGGCTTGGATGCTGAGCGAGGGGTTTACTCACGTTGAAGTCAGGTTAGATGGGTTATGAAGGACCATCGTGGTTCCTATGGATCGCGACTTACTGGTTAATATCGAGGACGTAGTCCCCTCCTTAGGTCCTTTTTGCTCCGATATGGAGGGTAGGACCCTCGAGACGATGGACGATGCCACCCTATGGATGGGTATAGTCAGTTTCGCCCTTAGGATAAGTTTTCTGACCTTTCTAGTTTTCGTGCCTTGCACAATACTTTTTGATTGACTGATTGTCTTCTTCTTTTCCTTTTTTCTTTTCAGACCATTATTTTGGAGATTGAGAGCGCTCCCCGAGAAGAGAGGTGCAAAACCAATTTGAAGAAGATAGAGAGGAAGCACTGTGAATACCGTAATAAACACCGCGATATCTGTACGCGGTTTGGCGAGAGTGGCAACTTCCAAGCCATCAGGGATGAGCTGAAGCAAAAAGATAATGAGTTAATGAGGTACATCGCCAATTGCAATGTCCTTGAAGGGGCGTTGAGGGACAAAGAAGAGGAGCTCGATATGAGTAGGGGAGTTGAGGCCCCATGTGTAGACCTTTAGGCTCAAGTGATTTATCTACAGCTGAGCTCGAGCAATGTTTGGTCAGGGCCAATTATTTAATTAGAGAGGTCGCCGAGAAGACAACGAACTTGGAGAAGGCCGAGTTGGCTCGGTTGGCAGCTTCGACAAAAGTGGAGTCTTTGGAGGCCGCAATCCGTGTTTTCTGATTTGAGTGGGCAAACAGTTTAGATATGGCAAAACTCAGAGAAGAGAGGCTCGAAGAGCGGATATGGGAGATAGAAAAAGAGGTTTCGAGCTTTGGTGACCAGGTCGTCGTTCTCGAGGCCGAGAGATACAATTATTGTGTCAACCGTCCTCCTCTCACACTTATGCTTACCCTGATGTTTTGCGGGATTTATATGAGAAGTGGATCCACACCGAGGCCCACCTGGATATATTTAGAGATTTGACGATGACGGGGAAAGTTACTAAGGCCAATTTTAAGGATTCTCCCATAAGGCATATGCAACTCAGATCACTTGCGGCTACGACCCGGCTACACCAGAGGTCATCGATAGCAAGGAGGATGTGCATGGGGTTGAGCAGGACGTCTGGTATGAGTACGAGTATCCTGATGGCGATGTCGATGGTGGAGATGGCACTGCTGTGTCGGGTGGCGAGTAATTATTCTTTTTGTTTGTAATTTTTGTGCTCACTTCTGCGGGCATCTGTTCTAGCCCTTGTAAAGAATATATTTGAAGTATGAAATGCTATTTTCGCTCTTCGTATCTGATTCTTTCCCTTTGTTTTGGCTTGTATGTTTTTTTCTATTCTACCGTTTGGCCTCTTTAGTTGTAGGAGCTTGGTTTACGTGCGTTGAACGAGGTCGAAATAGAACTGTTTTGGTTGTGTCTGGGGGGCTAGTAAGTGTTAATTTGAACAAAGTCGAATGGTCGAATATGACTTAGTTAGAAATAAGGTCGAATGTAACTTGGTTAATTCACGCTAGGTCGAATATAGCTTATTTTGAAATGATGTCGAATGTATTTTTTGCTTAAGAATGGTCGGGGGTTGTGTGGGTGTAAATATGAATGAGTTCAAATGTAACTTTTGCTTAACAACGGTCTGGGCCCGTGTAGGTGTTAATTCGAATAAGGTCGAGTGTGACCTGTAGCTAATTCGAACGAGGTAGGATATAACTTTTGCTTAATAATGGAGGGGTCCGTGTAGATGTTAATTCGAACAAGGTCGAATGTGAGCCGTAGTTAATTCAAACAAGGTCGAATTTAACTTTAGCTTAATGACCGGGGCCATGTGGATTTTAATTAGAATGAGGTCAAATGTGACCCATAGTTTATTCGAACGATATCGAATGCAACTTTTGCTTAATGGCTTGGGGTCGAGACGGTGTTAATTTGAACGAGGTCGAATATGACCAAGTTAATTCAAACGAGGTCGAATGTAACTTTTGCTTAAAATCTCGGGGACGTGTTAATTCGAACGAGGTCGAATATGACCCATGGTTAATTCGAACAAGGTAGAATGTAATTTTGCTTAATTGATGCAATATTGTTGCAAAATCATGGGCGAACTTCGCGCATTTTTGCTTTGTTTATATATTTGAGAAAGTTACATATTTTGGGGGCTGGCATTCCAATCCCAGTCCTATCGGTTGGTGTCCTAGTCCCAGTCTATCTAGTCATTTCGTTGGTCGACCAAGAGAAGTCTTGAGAGGTTGGGCAATGAACTGATCGATCCGTGTCCCCATCTGTTCGCATTTCAAATTAAAGTGTCCTCCTTGTAACCTGATTAAAAACCTTCATGAGAAAACCCAATTGTGTCAAAACTCAGGTGAGGGAAAAAGAGTACGACTCGGAGAACATTTTCCTTAGAAGTTGAAGTACTTGAGGTGTGCGATGTCCAGTTGTTTGGTAGTAGTTTTCCTTCCATTATTTCTAGTTGGAATGACCCTTTGTTTGCTGCTGCTGTGACTTTGTATGGGCCGTCCAAATTTGTTCCCATTTTGCCTTCCCGCGGGTCTTTTCTTGCTTGTGTTTTGGCTTTGAGCATGTAGTCCCTGACTTTGATTGGTCTGACCTTAGCCTTTTTTTGTAATAGCACTCTGACTGTTGCTTTTAGGCGATCATTATAATGTAATCCAAGCTCTCCATTCTTCAGCTTCATCGAGCTCTTGCTTTTTGCTTTCATCGTTTCTTGGACCGCTCTCATGGGAGTATCTCAAACTAGGCTCTCCGACTTTGATTGGTATTACTGCATCATTCTCATAGACTAGGGGTGTCTCTACAGTACTCATCTTTGGTGTTGTGCGGTAGGCCCAAAGTACTTCTAGTAATAGTTCTGACTATTGTACCTTGGTGTCCTCAAGATTTTTCTTCATAATGTTCAATATTGATTTATTTGAGGATTCCGCTTGCCCGTTGCCTATGGGGTGGTACAGTGTGGAGAGTATTTTTTCATCAAAGAATCTGGTAACCTTTGGTAAACTGGGGCCCGTTGTTGCAACTGATCTCTTTGGGAGTCCGAAGTGGCATATAATGTGTTTCCATATAAAGGAGATCACTTCTTGTTCATGTATCTCGGAGAATTCTCCTGCTTCTACCCATCTAGAAAAATAGTCAGCTAAAACTAAAAGAAAGGATACATTACCCCACCCTACAAGGAGGGGGCTGACGATGTCTATTCCCCACTTGATGAAAGTCCAAGGGGAGGAGATCGAGTGGAGGTGCTCGCCCGCTTGGTGTATTATTGGGGCATATTTTTCGCATTTCTTGCATTTTTTTTTACGAAGTCAACAGCCTCTTTTTTCATGGTGGGCCAATAGTAACCTGCCCGTATGAGGCATTTGACCAGATCTAAATTACTAAAATAAGCCTCGCTGTAGCCTTCGTGGATTTGTTCTAGAACGCGCTGCATTTATTTCGGGCCTAAGCCATTTTCTAGGGGGCGCCATACATCCTCTTGTATTAGGTCGTCATGGAAGATGTTGCACCTGGCCGCTTGCATCCAAAGCTTCTTGGCTTCTTTTTTATCATCTGGAAGTACGCCATCTTACAAGTATATAACAATAGGGTTGTGCCAGTCCCAAGTTAGATTTATAGTCCTTACATAGATTTGATCGATCAATGAGTGGAGAAGGGCGACCATGTTTCATTCTCCGGTTATGCTTTTAGTGGCTGATGCTAATTTGGCGAGGCCATATGCTTTGATGTTTTTTGCTTGAAGCATCTGGTTGATCTGGCATTTATTAAATTTGGGCAGCAATTTACAGATTTTGGTCTGGTATTTTTGTAACCTTTGCTCTTTGATCTGGAAAGTCCATGTAACTTGGTTGACGACGAGTTGAGAGTGCAGCGTAGGATGACCGTCTCGCCCCAAACTTGAGTGCTAACCTTAATCCTGGAATCAAGGCCTCACTCGGTCTCATTGTTAGTCATGTCTGGGCACCTTATGGACTAGCAAATTGTTTAGCTGTCGGGACTTCAAGAACAAGTCCCAGTCTAGACCCTGACGTATTAAAAAGTCGTCGGTGTACAAAATCCATAGATCTTGTATTTTGTGGAGAAGTGTGGATGGATTCTCTTTCGACTTCGGGCATTATTCTTGCTCTAAAGTCGGGAATGAAGTCGGCAGGTACTTGCTACTTTTTCACCGTTCGCGGTTGATATGTGATATCATGCTCGCTGAATTCTATGGCCATTTAGCCAACATGCCCGATAGCTCGGGTTATGCAAAATACTTCTTAGGGGAAAGTTATGACTACCCAGATGAGGTGGCACTGGAAGTAGGGTCTCAGCTTTCGTAAAGCTATGGCAAAGCCAAGCCAATTTTATGAGGTGGGGATACCTTGTCTCGGCGTCGACTAAAGTTTTGCTAATGTCATAGATAGAAGAATGTGTACCTTTATGCTTTCGGACCAAGGCTGCACTCATTTCTACTTCTGATACGGCGAGGTAGATGAGGAAGCGTTCTTTGGGCTCCACTTTATAAAGTAGTGGAGTGATGATAGGTAAGCCTCTAACTCATTTAGGGCTTCAATGTACTTGAAAGTCTACGGGAGGCCCTTGTCCTTCTTAAGTATGCTAAAACACTTGTGGCATCTATTGGATGATCGCGAGATGAATCTTGATAGGGTGGCGGTACAACTAGTCAATCTCTAAACCTATTTTTTTCTGGTTAAGTGCTCTGGTATCCCCTCTATAACTTTGATTTTGTCAGGTTTGACCCCGATACCCTGTTGTGTTACTAGGAAGCCTAAGAATTTTTCCGAGGTTACGTCGGATGCACACTTTTCAGGATTTAGCTTCATTCCATACCGCTTGAGTATATCGAAGGCTTCTTTCAGGTGATTGATATTATCTTATTTCTTTTTGGACTTGACCAACATATCTTCTATGTATACTTCCATGGTCTTGCCTAGTTGATATTTGAACATTTCGGGGACCAACCTTTGGTAGGTTGCCCCTGCATTTTTCTATCTGAATGGTATAACTTTGTAGCAGTACGTTCCTTGGTGGGTTATGAAGGTAGTCTTCTCTTGGTATTCCTCTCCCATAAGGAGCTGATTGAAACCCGAGTAGGCATCTAAGAAGCTCAACAGTTCATGCCCAGCTGTTGCGTCAATGAGCTGGTCGATATGAGGTAGCGGGAATGAATCTTTGGTCCATGCTTTGTTTAAATCTATAAAGTCTATGTAGATACGCCACTTTTCGTTCTTGTTTTTCCCTATGACCAAGTTGGCCACCCATTGAGGGTATTTTGATTCCCTGAGGGAACCGTTTTGCAATAATATTTTGACCTCCTCACTGAGTGCCTCGTTTATTGTAGAATTAAACGTCGATCTAACCTGTCTCATCGGGTGTGGAACGGGTCGATGTTCAATTTGTGTGTGTCAATCTTCTTTGGGATAAAAGCAAACAAGTTTAGTTAGCGGTTAGGAATTGACTGAATTTACCTGGTTCTTGAAGCTTGCAGCTGATGTAGGCCTTCTTGCTGTAGTTGTTGTCATCGAGTTGGACGAGATCGAGGTATTCTATGGTTGATCCCGCGGCCTCCACCATTCCAGGATCTATGATGAAGTCTTCCCTTTTATCATAGCTCAACCTCGACCCTATTAATTACTATGCCTCTTTTGCTTTGCCCTTTATTTGCTGGGTAGTCGTACAATCTAGGGCAATGCGGTAGCATTCTTGAGATGTGAGTTGTTCTTTGTATGCTGAATATTCCCCATAAGGTTGGAAATTTGATAATTTGATATAAGTTGGAGGGGATGAACCTCATGGCGTGTATCTAGGGTCGTCTTATTATGGTGTTGTACGTTGTATCTTGATCCATGATGTGGAATGTGGTTTCCAAGGTGACGCCACCAGCCAGGACGGGGAGTGTGATTTCTTTAGATGATCGTTCAACTTCAATATTAAAACATATTAGCGTGATCCAGTGTGGCAAGGAAATGTAGACGGGCCTTGTCCAGATGGGCCCTCTTTGTGGGGGGTGTAGACAATAAAATTTTAATGAATCAAGCTAAATACTAAATTCAAGATACTACAAGACTCTTGATATTCTAGGAGTCTATGAGGGTTTCTTGGAGATTATTCCACCATAAATCCTAATATAGGTATATAAAGGGATATATAACCCCTGAACATGCGTCTCAAAAATCTGATAAACTATTGGGATATTCACAAAGAGTTTAAAATATGCCAAGATACTTCTTGACTATCAAATACTTCAAGAATATGGAGATCAAATACATCGCCAAGAGGTCTGCATCATCATACAGTCGAGAAATATGTTGCTTCAACCCTCGAATCACGAAAATAATCGGGAGAGAAGAATATAGGGAGAAACACAATTGTACTCAAACTTGATTAGTATAAAATATTTTTCTCTTATTTTTTGATTGCAGTTTTTATTTCATATCTTGAAAATTTATTGCAAACAAATTGGCACGCCCAATGAACAATTTTTCCCTGCATCTCTTTCTCGTGCAAATCGAAAACTACAAGTTTAATAATTATTTGTTGTTGGTCAATTAATTCAAGTCTCATCTTCAAGTTTCGGCAAGCCTACACCCCTAACAAACCTTGAAGTAGGGGGCATTTGTAGACAACGAAATTTTAACGGATTAAGATACATCCAAACTTCAAGATGCTATAATATGACTCTTGAAATTCTAGGAGTCTATCAAGGTTTCTTGACAACTGCTCTACCAAAATCCTAACTTGGAGGCTACTTTAACCTAGCCCTAGGTTACTCCTATGTTACATAATCCCTTAAAAAAAATCTCAAAAATGGAGATCATTTCAAAAACCCCATAAACTCACGAGATATTTACAAAAAGATCAAGAGTTGTATGGAGTTATTGATAATCAAATACTTAAAAAAGATCCACAACATACTTCATGGATATCAAATAAATCCAAGGAAGCCTGTATCATCCAACATTTGAGAAATATGCTGCTCCGTTCCTCGAATCACGGAGATAATCAGGAGAGAAGAATCAAGGGAGAAACAGAATATTGCTCATAATTGATTAGTAAAAATATTTTTCTCTTATTTTGTGATTGCAGTTTATTTTTCATATGATTAAAATTAGTTGCAACCAAATTGGCACTCCCAGTGGGACTAGCTCTACCCTTCGTCTATTCCTCCTACAAATCAAAAACTACAAGTTTCAAAATTATCTATTATGATGGTCGAGTACTTCAAGTCTCATCTTCAAGTTTCAGCAAGCCTACACCCCCGACAAACCTTGAAATGTGGGGAATTTGTTGACATCAAAATTTTGACGGATCAAAATAAATCCTAAATTCAAGATACTACAAGACTCTTGAAATTTTAGGAGTCTATCAGGGTTTCCTGGAGATTACTCTACCGTAAACCCTAATGTGAACATATATTAAGGGGTACATAGAACCCGTTTGGATAAATTAGTTGACTTGAAGTA
Source organism: Nicotiana benthamiana (assembly GCA_034376525.1). Classification (NCBI taxonomy): domain Eukaryota; kingdom Viridiplantae; phylum Streptophyta; class Magnoliopsida; order Solanales; family Solanaceae; genus Nicotiana; species Nicotiana benthamiana. Next base: position 79,057,440 of record CM067341.1, read on the forward strand.
CCCAATAAGCATTTGGCTCTGAAAACTACTTTCATGTGTTGAAGCTGATTTAATAAATAATCAGTTATGTGTTTGGGTACAAGTGCTGATTTAATATGGAATGAAGAGAAAGTTAGAAAATTTATTGGGAAAAATATTTTTTGAATTTAAAAATATTATTAAGGATAAACTATCATGGTCAAACTAAAAGTGCTTATAAGCAGAAAAATGATAAGTTGGAGGTGACCAACGTACAACTTATGGCTGATTTTAGCTTATAAACACTTGACATATAAACACTTTGGATGTTTCCCAAATGTGTAGATAAGTCAAAATGTGCTTAAAGGCCGATTTGACTAGCTTATAAGCTTAGCCAAACTCCTCAAATTCCATTGAATAGGCATATCAAAAATCCCATAAGTTTTTGAGATATTCATAAAGAGATAAAAATATGACAGGATACTTCTTGACAATCAAATAGTTCAAGAAGTTGTAGATCAAATACATCCCAGGAGGTTAGCATCATCATACATTCAAGAAATATGCCGCTTCAGTGCTCAAATCACAAAAATAATCGGGAGAGAAAAAAGAAAGGAGAAATAGAATTGTACTCACAGTTGATTAGTATAAAATATTTTTCTCTTATTTTGTGATTGCATTTTATTTTTCATATCTTGAAAATTTATTACAAATAGGGGGCATGATAGTGCTTCAAATATACAACTGATGCCTTTCTCAAGTTGGGTCGAGGAGCTACAAAGTCTCTCCTGGCATCGCTTCTTTGATCCTTCCTAGATTCAGCTTGTACCGAGGTCAACAGATGGGTTGTCCATTCGAATCGTCTTCGCCAGCATGGACCTCGGCACAATAGGCGTTATGTTTTTCTTCCCAAGTCGTTGGAGGATATTTTATAAGCTGACTTAATAATTTTCTGGTTGCACTCTGAACTGTTCCTGTTCAGCCCGTTTTGGAAAGCTGCTACAACCATACCTTATGATTCGTTTGGTAATGTCATCCTTCATCGTTTGAAACGAATGAGGAAGTCCCTTATTCCCTCTCTAGGTGATGTTTGATGGAAAATATATCATTCGTTGTTGCCTCCGGCCTTTGGCCCTAGCATGGTCCAGTACAAATTTGTCGGTCATCTCTTCGAATGTTTCGATGGAGCGCGCAGGCAGTTGTGAGTACTAGGTTAATGCTCTTCTAGTGAGGGACTCACCAAATTTTTTCAACAAGATGGATGATACTTGTTCTTTGGCGAGATCATTGCCCTTTACCGCAGTGACGTAGTATGTCACATGATCCTTGGGGTCGGTCATACCATTGTATATCTTCAAATAAGGTAGCATCTTGAAGGTCTTGGGTATGCCGTGCATGGCAGCTTCATCACTGTATAGGGTTGTTCAGTGAACCAACCAGCGTCTCTATTTCGGCAAGAGTTTCGGGGTATCCAGTATTTTGTCGACATTTTCTTGATGCTCTCTCATTTGGTTCTGAAGCATTTTGTTTTCATTTTCCCTTTCATCCATCTTTGTCAAAATGGATGTGAAGGTGTTATCACCTTCATTGTTAGCGTTATGAGTGATACCTGTTACTGGAGGGAGAGGGCTCTATTGCTCGACCATTGTTTGCGTAACGCAAGTCCTTGTGTTTCCTCTAGTTGCCTCATGGGCATGCTTTTCGAGGATGCTGGTCAGCGTATTTGTCAGCCACGCCTCAAGTAATATTTTCACTGTTGGTGGGGCCTCTTCTGTTGTGGATGTGGAAGCTCCTTTACCACATGCCATTGCGATGCTGTCGTGAGGAATGGGAGAGCCACCTCGCCTAGGAGAGGCATTATATCTTCGCCTTCCATTTCAGAAGCATCATTGATGGTGTTTAACAGGATGGTGGTGAGATGAGCCACTGCCTTTATTCTTTCTTCTCCGTTACCTGCCATGTCAGTTTTATGTGTACAAGGAAGTATGAGTTTTTTGTGTGAATTGTGCCAGTTATAGATCTAGAAGATACTAAAAATTTAACTAAATCCCCACAAACGACGTCAAATTATTTGACCAAAAAGCATAAACACTTTGATTAAACTAATTAATTTTATGTAATGAGGGGTTAAATCTAGTTAATGATACTAACCCTAGATTTATAATTTGTTAGCACAAATAACGTAGAACACCGTTGGTGAGAGATTAAATGCCCTGTCCATTTAATATTTCACACGGTTTGAGTAATGAGAGAAAAATATCAAATAATAAATAGCAATAAATGATATTAGCGTAAATAAGAAGAATGATTCACCAAATATTGAATGAGGTAGAAGATTCATCTTTCAAACAGAAATTAGTGATAGACAAATCCTAGAATAATAGAAAATGTTTGGATCTGATTGAAAAGTATGAAATAATGGAAAAACAAATCTTAGTAGAAAGGTGAAGTTTGTATCTTTACTAGAGAGAGAGAGTCTTCGTCTCCAAAAATATTCTTATCAAATTAATTTTACATGCCTTTCACCTTATCTTTTCTTCTATTTATATGAGATATACCCATTTCAGTTTAAATGACATATTTTCCTTATTACAAATAAATAACATATTTTTATATTTGAAATTTAATTTTTTATTTTACTCACTTTATCCTTAATGAGAAACTTTTATAGACATACAAATGTTATAGCCCCGCAAAACGTTTATCCTTTAAACTTTTAGAATCAAATATTTCAAAATTTTTTAATTATATGTTAAATTAAATTATATCATCTAAATTAAAACATAAATAATGTAACTAATGGAAAAAGTTAGAAGCTAGAATAATATGCGTTCTGATATATAAGTACGTACATTTTCTTTATTTGGGGAGGAAAGGAGCAGCTCTTTGCCTTTGTACTTACCCAAATACGTTATCAAGGGAATCTACTTTTCAAGTACTATTAATTTTATTTATAACATGCCCAAAATGAAATTATCAAATTACAGTTTCTTCTCGCATAATAATAATAATAATAATAATAATAATAATAATAATAATAATAATAATAATAATAATAATAATAATAATAATAATAATAATAATAATATAGAATTCCTCTTGGGTGAAGTTATTGGGGAAAGAGAAATAAGGAGAAGCTAGTCCAATAGAGGACTGAAATTATAATATAGGTAACATATACAGTGTAACCACCCAAAACCATTAGACAACTCGACTATTCAAATATTTTTGATATTTTAAATCTTTGAAAGATACAAAAATTGTTAATTAAAGGAAAATCTTTTAAAAACGGGATAAAAAGTCATAATTCAATACACAACCTCTCTTAAACTCGGGATGTCACCACGAGCATTTACATAAGAATATAGTCTGATACACCGTTTAGAAAATAAAACTAAAAGATAAAATGAAAGATACGGGTGGAGAGACAAAGCCTGCTAATACCAAGCAGCTAACTCGATGATTACCGAAAGTTCGGACTCCGCAACTCAGCAATCGCATGACCGAAAGCACTTGGATTTTGCACATGACGTGTAGGATATAGCGTGAGTACAACTAACTCAATAAGTAACAAATTTAACCTTTAAACTGAAAGTAGTGACGAACTCAGCAGGTACAATTTAATATACAAATGACCGTATAAAAATGTAGGCATGTTTTCATTATATAAAAACTCAATACCATTAAAATATGTCAACTCTAAATGATATGATGGATATCACATTTTTATATTTACATGCCATTGTGTATGTTGTATGTGATGCACTACATGGGAAGTCTCGTGTACTCACACTCTTAGAGTATTCAATCACCCAGTATTGTATATGGTCAATCCGCCCCAGGAAAAATTCATCTCATATATATATATCAAATGGCATTCGTCACTCAGTTCTATATAAGGCAATCCAGCCCGGGAAAAATCCATCTCCAAATATATAAATTCGGGCAAGTTTTATGTCCAAGGAAGATCCATCCCTCAATATATATACAAAAAATATATATTTTTTGACAATTATTTTGAGAGCGCCTATATAATTTGATTTTCTCTTTATTTTCGAATAGCGAAATATGACTACTAATTTGAAACGAAAGTATTATGACGATAAACGAATAGTTACCTTATCAAGGGAATTTACTTTTCAGCTACTAATTATCTCCCCCCCCGCCCTCCCAACTAACTTTAATTTTTTTATTAGCTATGAACATATGGCGGCTCAACAATTTTGTTAAGTAGAAATTTTCGTGCTAAAAAAGGACTAGAAAAAAACATAACAAAGTTTCTTATTATGGCATTATATACAATATGAACTGGACTGGTTTCATGTTTCTATAATTGAAAAAGTTACTATATTTGGCATAGATTCTAAGTTCAACTTTGAGCTCATACATTTTCTACTTGTAGATTAAACTTCAATTAACGCTAACAGTACTGCTGCACTACTTCGATTATTTTTGGTGACATCCTCATAATTTTTTGACATGTATGTCTCCTAAGGGTTAAATTTGCTAAAATTTGGCAGGGAGTGATAATATAGTTTATAGATATCAAATACGAAAAAGGGCCTAATATACTCCTTTACTATGACATATTGTTCAATAGCGTTCCCTGTTATAATTTCCGTTCCTTAAAGCCCTTATTGTCCAACTAAGTCTTATATATGCCCCTTATTTAACAGCTGGGACACATGGCACGCTTTGAGAAGACCAAGAATCACCTGCACTAAATAAAACCAACCCGCCCTAATTCAACTGTCCCGCCCGCTCGACTCATAAACTCATAAACCCATAAATCAAAAACCACCTAAAAAATACAAACAAAACACCAAAATTGTAGGGCTTCTTCATCATTCCCATTCTGATAAAACCATAAATCAAAAATCTACTGTAAAAACACAATCAAAACATCAAAATTTATTGGGCTTCTTCTTCGCTCTCACTGCTTAGTATTCAGCTGGTCGGAAACTGCTGTACAATGTCGAAAAATAGTTGTTCGTCGAAGAGGATATGCCGATGTGGGGAAGTTGCTAATCACTTTAATTCAAAAACTCTCTTACACCCTGGTAGAAGATTTTACAGATGTCCAAACCTGAGGTAATTTTTACTTCTCTATTTCGATTCCTGTTACAATTCAAAACTTTATAGCGTTCAATCTTTGAATTTATTTTGTTGTTGTTTGTGTAGATTGAAGGATGTGGGTTTTGAGAATGGCATGATTGAAGAATATCTTGATGATGCTTTAATTGTAATTAATAGTGTAAGCTTAGAAGCTGCAAATCACGAGATTAAGATGTTCAATGTTTCTTTAGAAGCTCTTAAGGTTGAAAGAGATAGGCTAACTGAAAATATTGAACTCATAGATTCTATGAAGAATTTTGAAGTTAAAAAAAAATATGGAATTGGAAGCAAAAGTGGTAAAGTTGAAGATGAATGTCACAACTTTATACTCGCTAATAGTTGGGTTTGCATTCTCCTCTAAAATAAAGTGAAATTATGTTGAAATTAGTTTGTAGAAAAAGAATGTTGTATTTACAGTTGAATATTGGAATGTTGAACTTGTTGGGTATTTTTATTTTATTTTTAATGGTTGAATTTTGTATTGTAATGACGTTATTAACTTAATGATTATTGGAATGTTATTTATGATAATTCTTAGCTCTTCTGATATATGATTCTAAAATCAAAATAGAACTATAGAGAAACTGATTATAAACAACTATAAAAATAGGAAGTGACCTCATAAAAATTACAGAGAACAACATAAACATTTCAATAGACTTTGAAATCTATTGGTTAATTCTATTTACATAGCTAAAATACGGTGAAGAAAGCCAAAAAGTAAAACAAAGTTACACTAAAGAAAAAGTATACACACAACTTAAACAGATAATTGCTAACTGGTAGTACTAATCTAAGTTGAAGCACATTTTGAAGTAAAGTGATTAGCAACTTCCCCACATCGGCAGATCCTCTTCAACGAACAGCTATTTTCCGATATTGTATAGCAGCTTTCAACCAGCTGAATACTTAGCAATGGAAGCGAAGAAGAAGCCCAATAAATTTTGATGTTTTGACTGTGTTTTTACAGTAGGTTTTTGATTTATGATTTTATCAGAATGGAACGATGAAGAAGACCTAGAATTTTAGTGTTTTATTTGTATTTTTACAGTAATTTTTGATTTATAGGTTAATGAGTTTATGTGTCGGGCGGGTAGGGCAGTGGAATTGGGACGAGTTTGTTTTATTTAGTGTAGGTAATTCTTGGTTTTCTCAGAACATGCCACATGTCCCAGCCGTTAAACTAGGGGCATGTATAAAAAGTTGTTGGACAGTAAGGACTTTAAATGACAGAAAATATAACAGGGAACAATATTGAACAATATATCATAGTAAAGGGATATATTAGGGCGCCCTCAATTACGAGAAATAGAATAAATTTGACCTTATTCTAAATTTGGTCTCAAGCATAGCCTTATCATTCGTGGATTGATTTGCCTTATCATTCGTGGATTGATTTAGATTTGTTCTTCAACTATGAGAAATAGAATAAATTTTTTCTCCTATTGAATGTACAGGAGCGGATGCACGTGAAATAAAGTGGTGTCACGCGACACAACTTTATCAAAAATTATATTAGATATATGTAATAATACTGTATTTAAATAAATAAAATAAAAGAAATGACATCACTTGACATATATTGTTAAGTTCCTAAGTTCGCTCTTAGAGATTAAAGGTTTGAACCTCAATTAAATTAATTTTTTTAACAAATATTTGAGAAAGTCTCTATTGTTAAAGTTTGTAGATTAGTATAATTGAACTCATGGCCTCTTCTAACTTAAAATTTAACAAAATTAAATGACTAAAATTATTTCTTCGTTAGGTAATGTGATAATTAATATTATTTGTTCTCCGCTCTTCTATTAATACATCGCTTATAAAACTTTTGTGTACGCCCCTATGAATGTGGTCAAAGATATGTCCTTATCATAAGTAGACTAGCCCCTTAAAACTAACAAAATTTATTTTCTTAATCAACACTTCTATTTTCGGGTAAAAACTTTGATTTTTATTTTTAAAACAAGGAGACGAAGAACAAAAAGAAAAAAAAATATCTAGATTCACCCCATCTTCAGTTTTGTCTTTGTTTTTTTGGTAATTAAGAATTTTATTAATCATTAAAGATGTTGCAATACACTATCATAGTCTAGCTTAGACGCAGCTGACTATCTCATCTAATCTGTTTCACCACAACTAACTCTATAACTAACTTTAACTATATTTACAAGAGAAATTGCTTCATCTGTTGTATAACTTTAGGAGTTCCTCTAACATTACAAATATAAGCTAGTTCCCTGAGTAAAGTATCACTGCTACGGAAGACATTTTCAAATATCCGCGAGTTTCTCTCCAGCCACAAAGTATAACATAGTTCTGCAGTCACCATTTTGAATATGTTAGCTCTACAAGACTTTCCTTTAGCTTTGCTAACTATCTACTGGAGGTACTGGTCCCAGTTCTGCATTCTGGGATGGTCTTCTCTAATCCAGGTTAGTGTTTGCTCCCTTAAATGTGTTGAATATGGAAATGTAAGAAATAGATGATCTCTGGATTCTGCATGATTTTGGCACAACACACACTTAAGTTTTTGTCTTTGTGAAGATTAATACTCTCTTGTCCAAATAAATTGTAATTATACGCATATATTTAGCTCATAAAATAAAATTGATATTTGGTAAATATTTGGGACCAAATTTAAATAAAGAGTAAATTTACTCTATTTCTCATAGTCGAGGGATATTTTTAGCCTTTTTCATACTCCTAGTTCTTAATAACCCGTTGAAATTCGTAATAAATTAGTTAAAATTATATATGATCTCTTAACACTTCGAGTTGTTTCTTTGCGTATATTATCTAATAAAATTGTACTGCATTATTTTAGACATATTTAGTTCAATCCAAGTTTTTAACATGATCCATTCTACTTTCCAAAGTTAGGGTAGGAACGTAAGACAAGTATTGTACATTTAATATAATATTTATTGTCTGTCAACGAACTTTATTGGATGACTCATAAAAGAAGAATTCCTGGCTAACCACACGTTAGTATATATTTTTAGTTTATATAAGAGTAAAATAAATCACATGATATTACCAAAAATAAATAAATATATCACATGTTGAAAAAGAAAAAGGATACATGCATTAGAACCTTGCCAGATTTTTCCATTATATTCCATGCATTAATGTTATTCAGATGATCTTCATTACTGACTTTCTACTTGGTATCAATAAGAATTCCCTTCCATACGCAACCCCTTATTTTTACTATTTATAGTATGTAATTTTGAATTTTAAGAGACCAATTTCACCAATGATTTGATCTATTACTCAATTATATTAGTACTAATTTGTAAATCTACTAATCGTAGTGGACTTAATTATAGGAAATGCCTCAAAAATGGTAAAACATGAACAACTCAAGTTTGTAATAGGATTTGGACAAATAAACCAAATGAATGAGAAAGTCGAGTGCTTTTGGATGCATGTGAAGTAGCACAATGGACTAAATTGAGGATAAAAAGGCTGTTGTCCACGTCCCACTCTTTTTACGTTGTCAGATTAACTAAAGGTTTTGAGTTAGAAAATTAAAGAATAATTTTTTTTAATACGGATTATTTTTTCTTTTAATAAGATCTACATAGTGTAAATTCAAGATTATTCAAGGTTCCAATACTGAATATAGAAGAGGATGTAATTTATCGATATCGAGTTCAACTGAACCCAATACTTTTGATGTAAAATAATATAAAAATTCATTATTATTGTAATAAATAGTAATACGAACTCGTAAATTTAAAAAGAAATAGTTTAGTACTATAAAGATCGAACAAATAAAACTTAAATCTTAGGTAAAAAACCAAGAAAAAATAATTTTTTCTTCAAGCTATAACGATATCATTATATATAAATCTTTCTTTATATGCCAAGTGTGTAAGGGGCAAAATATATATGAAATTTTAGAACTTTAAAGTCAAGTTGGTGAAAGTGGTGGGATGTCTTTGAGTTTGAGACGTAAGGAACTCTACTCCTAAGATCCATTATTAATATATATTCAACATGTGAACCAAATCTTTGAACCCAAATGATGTGACCATCTGGTATTGCCTAGTCTGCATGTGAAGTTAAACGACTTTGCCCGTGATTGGGTATGGTTGTGTATTCTGATCGAATATTTGAAATTCGAACTGAATCATTTAATTTTAAATTTTTGAATTGGATTAGATTTTCGATTGTATTTATTAAAATTTTTAATTTCGAATCGGATTCGAATTGGTATATTTTAATCCAATTCGATACGAAATTTAAAATTATTAGGTCATATATAAATATTACACTTTAATTTTGGATATTCAGTACTTCCTTTATATTTTTTTTCAAGTTATTACCTTTACAATTATTAGATTTAGCTATATTGGCACCATAGTACTCTCATAATTGCATAAACATGAATTTTTCTTAATGTATTACCTCTTTTACAAAAAAAATATACATATCAGTTTGCAACTGTGAGACGTAATAATCCGATCCGATATAATTCGGATCGGATTTGAATAAGAATCCGAAATTCGAAATCCGAATCCAAAATGTGCTAACTCCGATCCGACCTGATCCATCCATAACCCTATGATTGAGTATGTAATACCCTACTTTATAAAATTATTTAATCGTACATTTTGTTTAGTTTTGATACCATATTGATGTTTGGAGTCTCAGTTAATTATTGTTCGCCCCATGTAAATTCCATTAAAGAAGGAAGCATTCTTTAGTTGGTTTTTTCTTTCAAATTTTATTTTCCTTAATTCTAACACAGAGACTTTAGGAAGTAACAAGCTATTGTAAGTTTAATTGCTTGCCTAGTTCTTCAAACTATTACCTAAAAACTATTCAAATAAAAGTTACGTATGTAGCACTAAAACTTGAAAGTATTTCTTATTTCTCTATGAGTTATTTTGTATTCGAAACAATTTATCCCCGAGTTATAATTGCTATATGACATAACATATTAGTTTATCTTTCTCATCATTGCAAAACAAAATATTCATACGTAATCATTGCTGTGTAGTTTATTGTCTTTGAACATCATGATAATTGTTTATACATTAATAAAAAGTTAAACTTTCTCCCATATTGAATTTGATGTAATCTATTGAAAGATAATTTTTTATTGTATTTAATATAAATATTCTTTTGATTTTTCTATACTTATTCAATTACGTTTTTGATATTGTTGATTGAAGTGCTCTTAATTGACTGAGTCTATTTAGTACGTATTACATAAAAAATGGTACATATTTAGATATTTGTTGAACAACATCATTCTCAACGTATATGCGGAATTAATATGGAGGTGGGATTATGAATAATGAAATTTTGATGTGATTATACAGTAAATATTAAACTAGTGGTAGCTAGCGTAGTTCGTAAGAATACATCTAGTAAATTGTGATAATTACTCGGAAGAGAATTACGATACCCAAAGTACTCGCGATTGGTAAAGAATACCTAATTTGTAGGAAATATAATGGGGAAGATTCTGACAATATGAGAAATCATAACCGTAGACTTCTTCAATCTTGTCTACATTATTGCTCAGTTAGTTATAAACTATAGCATTTTAATTACTTTGTCCTTAGTTAGTAAACACTCAAACTATTATTTAGTAATTTTTAACGTTGATTACTTGAATTCTTGCGAAACTAGTGATTGTGATTAGTAGGTTAATTTTTTGTAGGATTTGACTCCTGGCTTGTAAGCAAAATTATATTTACGATGACCACCATACCTCTTAGGAGGCATAGTTGGATGTGATCAAATTCTAGAGTCGTTGTCGGAGAATTAACGGTGTTATTAATTACGCTATAAGAATTGTTAGAATTCTTAGTTTAGTCAGCTTTCTTGACTTGAAATTCAATATATTGGAACTCTAATGTTTGTAGTCTTGCGTGTTATAGGTGCATGCGTAGAAACTTCTCAAGAACTAGTGAATTGTACGAAGCATTATCAGACCTTGAGAAATCTTTCAAGGCACTAAATCAAAGCAAACAAGAAAGACAAACGACAACATAACTTAACAGAGCGAATCAAACTAGACATGGATGACGTCATAGACAATCAAAACAACAGAAACATTGGGAATGACCCGAATAATCAGGTTGTGGCACCTCTTGCTAGAAGCTTCCTTGTATGATTGGGCACAACCCATCGCCGAAAATCCGACAAGCGCAATTGCAGTCCCTCAGATACAAGCGGAATCATTTCAAATCACAAACAACATGTTACATTTGTTGCAAAATAAGGGACTGTTCTTGGGGTCTTACATTGAAGTTCCACACATCTGAATCTTTTTATTGATGTGTGTCATGCAAAGGCAGCCGAATGTGACACAAAAGCAATAAGTCTATTTTTATTTCTGTTCCCATTGACAAAAGAGGTTCATACTTGGCTCAATTCGCTCTCAATAAACTCTATTACTATTGGGAGAAATTAGTCAAGCAATTTTTGGACAAATTCTATCCGCCCAATAAGACCGCACGCAAGTTGATGATATAGTAAGCTTCAGGCAGAAACCAGCGGAAACACTGGAAGAAATGTGGGAGAGGTTCAAGGGGATGTTGGTCAAGTTACCACACCACGACATTCCTCATCAAATGTTGGAGCAAAGGTTCTACTTGGGATTAGCCGACAACTTGAAAGACAATGTTGATGCTTCAGCAGGTGGAACTTTTTTTTGGAAAATCATTCAGAGAGTGTATAGACTTACTTGATAAAATTGCTCAAAACTCATGATGGATGAAAAATGACTCTAAAATCACTCCTGTATTTCACTTGGTGGTTCTAAACCAAACAACTTCATAGTTGAGATTATGCCCATTCTGATAACGCAAATGAGTATCCACACCAAAAAGATTGATGAATTTGGCCAAAAGTAGGTTCACATAGTTGACACAGCGAATGGAGAATTATGCACATCATGCATTAATCAACCATATTTGTGTTCGTGGAATGATGAAAGTGACAATCACAACTATTAAAAGAATATGAACTATTTGGGTAACTATGAAGGCTAGAGACAAAGTGGTCAGAATTGGGGACAACAGAATCACCAATATCGACTAGCACAACAGCAGTACAGTAATAACAAAACCAATCCTAGAGCTATGCAACCATAAGGTCATGCCATGCCTTATCAAAGGCAACAAGGTTACAACCATCAAAACTAGCAGCAAACTTATCAACACCTAACAACAACAGATAATGAGAGAAGATGTTGTGTTGTATGAAATTAAAGGAATGATGTAACAACTCATCAGTTCTAACAAAAAATGCAAGAGAAGGTTGCAACACATGACTTAACGATAGAAAGCATCAAGATTCAACTAGGGCAGATATCTTTGGCTATGAATAATCATCCCCAGGGGATGCTACTTGCAAACATACATGTCAATCCGAAAGAGTAGGGCCCGAAGTAGCTGACGGTGGTAAGTTTGAGAAATGGTAGGCATCATGATTTAGAGCAACAAATTGCTTGAGAAAGCTAACCAATTGAGATACTTTTTCCAGTACCAATTGAAGTTGATGAGTCAACTGAGCTAATAAAAGTAAGAGTTCAACTAACCTAGAAGGAACTAAATAAAGAAAAAGAGGTTGCAAAGGAGACTAAGAAAGTGTAAGATAAGGCATTAGAAAAAATGTCCTAGCATGATCTAACTCAAGTCACTGGAAAGAAGAAAACTCTAGCACCTTACCCCAAAGGTTCGCCAAACATTAGAAGGATGAGCAATATAAGAAATTCATGGAGATGTTGAAGCAAATTTAGGTGAATTTCCAAGTGATTGATTCTTTGAGGGGGTGCTCGGTTATGCAAAAATGATGAAAGACTTAATTTCTCGTAAGTTCGACTTTCAAGACTTGGAAATTGTGATACTGATTAAGACATGTGGTGTTTTCATGACAAGACCTATAGCTGAGAAGCTATCCGATCCAGAGAGTTTCACAATTTCGTGCACCATAGGCAGTTATGCTTTTGATAAAGTATTATGTGATTTGGGGGCGAGCATAAACTTGACGCCCTTGTCTATCTATAAAATGTTAGGCATTGAACAGCAGGGCCCGTATCCATGTTACTACAGATAGCCGACTGAATGGAAAAGAAGCCATCAGGTATACTTGATGATGTACTTGTGCAGGTTGGAAAGTTTGTGTTTCTGGCATATTTTGTCATTCCGGACTTCCATGTTGATGAAGAGATTCTCATAATTTTGGGAAGTCCATTCTTGGCCACATGGAGAGATATAATTGATTATAAAAATAAGAGCTAAAGATGAGACTAAACGATGAAGAAATAACATTCAATGTGCAGAAGTCCATGTGACAACCAGTGATTTTGCTGATTGCTCTCTGATTGAAGGAGTGAAAGTGATTCTGGAGGAGGAAGATAAAGTAGTGAATGCAAAAGACCTTCTAGAATCCTGCCTCATGAACTTAGAAAAGGAAAATACTGAGGACCTAGCGTAGTGGATTTTGGATCTTGAAGGCCAAGGATACTGGAAAAGAGAGCTTGAATTCAAGTCTTTACACTTAGAAGAAAGAAAGAGCCTTCCAGCAAAACCATCAATTGAAGATCCACTATTGTTGGAGCTAAAACTATTACCGTATCCCATATGTATGCTTTTCTAGGGACCTAACTCGACCTTAATTGTTATTATCTCATCTGGTTTGTTAGTGTGGAGGTAGAACAAATTTTGCAAGTCCTAAAGGAGTGGAACACTGAAGTTAGTTTTACCTATGCAGACATAAAAGGTATCAACCCAACCTTTTATATGCATAATATTCTGCTGAATGATGGGAACAAACCTTCCAAAGAATGTCAAAGAAAGCTGAACCCCAACATGAAAGAAGTGGTGAAGAACGAAGTGATCAAGTGGTTAGATACGTGAATTATTTTTCCCAACGTTAACATCAACTTGGATAGCCCAGTTCGATATGTGCCAAAGAAACGTTGAATCACTTTAGTTCAAAATAAGAACAACGAGTTGATGTCAACAAGAACAATCACGAGAGAAAAAACTTGTATGGACAAAAGAAGATTGAACAAGTTCTACCCAAAAAGACCATTTTTCGCTGCCATTCATTGATAAGATGTAAGATAGATTGGAGGGGAGATTCCACTTTTGCTTCCTAGATAGATACTCAGGGTATACTCAGATCTCTATTGCTCTGGAGGATAGAGAGAACACATCATTCACTTGTCTGTATGGCATCTATTCCTTTTAGAAAATACCGTTTGGACTATACAATGCACCCACCACATTCCAAAGGTGCATGATGGTCATCTTCACAGATATGGTAGATGACATGATGCAGGATTTAATAGATAATTTCTTAGTGGTGGGGAACTCATTTGATGACTGACTTATGAATTTGAAACGAGCATTGAAGAGGTGTATGGAGACTAATCTAGTACTGGATTGAGAAAAGTGGCATTTTATGGTACAAGGAAGTATAGTCTTGGGACACCTAGTATCAAGTAAGAGCATTATGGTGGACCATGCTAAGGTTGATGTAATTGAGAAGTTGCCTCCACCCACTTCCGTCAAGGCCATAGGAAATTTCCTAGGCCACGTCGGCTTCTACAGGCAGTTTATAAAAGAGTTTTTCCAAAATTGCTAACCCTTTGTGTAAGTTTCTTGAAAAAGATCACTCCTTGTGTTTTCTGATGGATGCAAGGTAGCATTTGAGGAGTTGAAGAAGATGATGCACAAATTATAGTGGCACCTGACTGGGAGAATCCTTTTAAGCTGATGTGATGCAAGAGACTATATTGTGGGAGCAGTTCTTGGGCAGTGAAAAGATAAATTCATGCATTGAATCTTCAATGCAAGTAGATCCTTGAGTAGTGCCGAACTAAATTACATTATGACTGAGAAAGAGATGCTAGAAGTGGTGTTTGCATTTGAAAAATTCAGGTCATACCTGATAGGCTTGAAGGTAATTATTTATGCTGACCATGCTGCTCTCATGTACCTAATTGAGAAGAAAGAGTCAAATCCGCGCCTGATTTGATGGGTTCTACTGTTGCAAGAATTCGACTTGGAAATAAGTGACCGAAAGGGAATAAGAAACTAAATTGATCACTTTTCCAGGATTGGAGGAGCTGAAAAGAAGGTTGGGGTGGAAGAGATGGTGAAGACACTCCTAGATGAACAATTGTTAGCCACGAGCTTTAAGGTAGAGCCATGGTATGCAGATATTGCAAACTACCTAGCGAGTAGTGTTGTTCCCTATGACTTGCCCTCTGTGCAAAAGAAAAAGTTTTATCATGATTGCCGCATGTATATCTAGAATGAACCATATTTTTGGATTTGTATTGATAAAAAGATTTGGAGATGTATCCCGGAGATAGACCAAGCTTCTGTTTTGCAAGCATGTCATGTTCTGCCTTATGAAGGCTATTTTGGAGGAGTAAGGAGAGCTGATAAAGTGTTGGAGTTAGAATTTTATTAGCCAACGTTGTTTAAAGATGCACATGTTTAGGTGAAGGTCGTTTATAAATGCCAACGGATGCGGAACATTTTCCATCGACATGAGATGCCCATGAACCCAATTCAAGAGATGGAAGTATTCGATGTGTGAGGAGTCGATTTTATAGGATCATTTGTCAGCTTATATAGCAACAACTACATACTGGTATCCATGGAATATGTCTCGAAATGGGTAGAAATCGCGGCACTCCTGATGAATGATGCAAAGGGAGTCATTGATTTTCTAAGAAAAAATATCTTCACCCGATTCGGCATCCCAAGGGTGATCATCGGTGATGGAGGCATCCACTTTTGCAACCACGCCTTTGTAAATTTGTTAGAGAATATGGCGTTCGCTATAAGGTTTCCACTACGTATCACCCAAAAATAAGTGGGCAAGAAGAGATGTCAAAACAAAAATCAAGAGTGTTTTGACCAAGATTGTGAATGCTACTCGGACGGATTGGGCGAGAAAATTGGATGATGCACTATGAGCTTACCATACTACATTCAAAGCTCCAATTGGTATGTCACTATACAAATTAGTTTTTGGAAGGACGTGTCACTTATCGGTGGAGTTAGAGCATACAACATTCCGGGTATCAAGGCAATTAAATCTTGACATGGAGGTCGCTAGTACGAGTAGAGTCATAGAGATGCATGAAATTGATAAGTTCATTATCATGCTTAAACGGCAGCCACGTATAAATCTGAAATATAATCCACACGCGGCTTAAATAAAAAGGTACATTGAGATGTACCGAAGGAGATCCAAATCTTGACTTTTCCCTTCTCCATGAAGTGTTGCATTTTAGTTGCTTTAGAGTTGTAAAATAAAGAGGTGGATTCAAGATCTAAAGTTGATGGATACAATCTTTATCGTTTTATCACTGAATCCATTACGACTTTTCAAAATTATGAGTTCAAAACATAGTATTTACTGAAATTTTGTAATCTTTAACATAGATCTAATGCAGAATACCATAAGACATATTGTGTCAACTAGATACATAACACTCCACTAAATTAAAGCTCATTGAAACCCTCATATTCTCTCCAAATTACCCCCCAAAAAACTAGGTGAGTCGTTAACACGAAATTATTTTATTTAAATAACACAAGGGTTGAGATTTTGATTGTGAAATAGAGTAGATCTATAAAATTTGAAAAGATTAGATATTTTCGGAGACGTTGCTGACAGTTGAGGATATCGTGTTACTGGTGATCATCTGTGACATGCCTGCTGCAATACAAATTCCCTCATGGGTTATATTATGTTCATCTTTTTCCCAAAAACAAAAAGAAGAAAAAACTAAAAAAACCCTAATCCAACCCCCAAAAAGTAGTTTTGGACACATAAGCACTTAATTAGAGAAAAAGATGATTTAATAAAACTAAATAGCAATTGATAAAATTAAGGAGATGATTGACTGAGGCTAAGATAAAATCACGAGAGAACTCTTATTTTCTAAAATTTTGAGAACCCAGATTTACAAAAAAGGTGGAGAATAGGGTCTCCAATGGAACTTAAGTTAGTAAGGGGTGCTAGGTGTAATTTTTAAATTTTGGATCATATACCTATAAGAAAAAGTTACCTAATGAGTTGAGGATTTATCAAAATACTATATCACGTTTCATAGACAAATATGGACACTCTATAACACCCCACACGGAGCTTAATAACATAAAATGGGCCCAATATTGGATACATTTGATTCTTGATAACATGGAAGGAAATTGGATATGTGTCGTAACTTGTCTAAAAACCTAATTCAAGATGTGAGGATTCTCTTATACCTCATAAAGAGACTCGAATACGGTCAAAATTGGGACTACCCGATTTTGCTATTTGATCAAAACAAAGGAGTTGCATCAGGGGTAATCTCATAATGAATTAGGCTTGAGCTTGAAGACGTGGCACTGAGTCCAAAGATCGAAGTGTCCGTCGAGACCGAGGCTAGCAGCAAGCAAGACTAAGTATGCCGACTTTGAGTGAAGTGCAATAATGGAAAGGCGAAATATCTGTAACTGATCAGAAATCATGACAGAAATCTCGGAGCAGATCAAATCAAAGGCTGTTATTTATATCAATCATGAGATTTACTTTTATAATTAGAATTATACCATAACTAAAATTTCTCTAATATATAAAGATGGATCCACATCATTTATAAACACTTTACCATCATACATATCAAAGCAATATAATATTTCTCTATTGTTCATCAATTTATTGTTCTTTAACTGTTCTTACTTTATTACTCTTGAGGGTTCATCAGCTCAAGGACACTGCCTAAATGTCGGTTTGTTTTATATTTCTTGTCAATTCCATAACTTATATCTAAATCAATCAATTGGTATTAAGTTAAATCGCGTATCCTAAAAATCATATTACAAGTTTAATAGTTACTCGATTTGTAGGGTAAATAGTTTGGTGCCCACCGTGGGACTAAAGATAATAGTGATTGCTTAATAGTTTAGCCTTCATAACACAAACTAGTTTTACGCTTGTTCTTGTGAGAATTTTTTATTTCAGGAATCAACATGTCAAACTCTCAAGTTACCCACTCATATAACATCAGCCTTGGTCTTCATGGTGAAAACGAGTAGTCGCCCCAGAAAATGGAGTACCTCAAATTAATCCCGACGTACCATGGGCTGTGGACCCAGTTGATATCAATTCTCATGTCGTCATTCATGGAGATTTAGACGCCAACCCTAAAAATAGCGTCTGTAGAGAAGCCGAGCAGCCGATCAGAACACACAAAAGGGCGAAGAAGGCGGAATTAGACTTCGAATGATATTTAACATGCTATAAACTTAGCATGCTACGATAATGTAACTCTAAAATCATAATCGAGCCCCAAGCAGAATCGAACTCGATACATCATAGGAAGTTTCTCATAGGGTCGAATCTGTGCAGAAATATTAAACGATAATGGATTGGGAACTGATCCCAGCATCATGCAAATGCTAGAGGAGCTCATTAAACAAATAGAATCAGGTGAAAAGAAAATCAAGGATAATGACAAAAAGGTAGAATCATACAACTCACGAGTTAACCAAATATCGGGGGCACCCCCGATTCTAAAGGGTTTGGATTCGAAGAAGTTCGTGCAGAAGCCTTTTACTCAAAGTGCAGCTCCGAAGCCAATTCCTAAGAAACTCTGTACGCTAGACATCCCCAGGTATAACGAGACCGCCGATCCTAATGAACACATCACTTCTTAGGCATAAGGAATAAAGGGAAATGACTTAGAAGATGATAAGAATGAATCCTTTTTGTTGAAAAGATTAAGAGAAACTTTATCAAAAGGGGCAACGATATAGTAAATCAATTTACCGCCTAATTCCATCGGTTCTTTCGCCACGATCGCTGATTTATTCGTAAAGGCACATGCTAGAGAGATAAAGGTCACGACTAAGAAGTCGAACCTCTTCAAAGTGAGACAAAAGGACAATGAAATGCTAAGGGAATTTGTATCTCGATTTTAGATAGAACGCATGGACCTACCCCTGGTTACCGATTATTGGGATGTACAAGCCTTTACTCAGGCTTTGAACAAGCAAAGTTTGATAGCATCACGTCATCTAAAGTACAATTTGAGTGAATATCTAGCAGTTACCTGGACCGATATGAATAATCGATACCAATCAAAGATCAATGTCGAGGATGATCATTTGGGTGCTCCATCCAGTACCGTTTTCCCAAATAGGTACAAAGGTAGAATTCAAAAGGACATCGATAGAGAGCCCCAATCGAACAGAGATCGATACCAACCATATCCACTGATCAAAGGAATAACAAATGGGGATGTAATATCATTATCAGAGGAATGATTGAGGTCAAAATTCTCGAGGGCTCATGAGTAAGAATGGTTTCGATAAACACATCGAGCCTAAGGAAGCACTACGGTTATGGAAATACAACTTCAGCATCGATGCTTCTGGTATTATGTCAGCCATTGGATGAATCAAGGATACTAGATGGCCCCTACCCCTAAAAATCGATCCATCTCAAAGGAATCCAAATCAAATGTGCAAATACCATGGGACACATGGTCACAGAAACAAGGACTGCAAATTATTAAGGGAGGAGGTAGCTCGTTTATTCAACGAATGCCATCTTTGAGAGTTCTTGAGTGACCGAGCAAAAAATCAATTCAGAGATAGGGATGCAAACAAAAAAATGAACAGGAGGAACTGCAACACGTGATTCATATGATTATCAGAGTGGTCTATATCCCTCAGGGCCCGACATTCAAATGCACCAAAGTCACAATCACAAGGGAGAAGCGTACCCGAGATTACTTACCAGAATATACCTTATCCTTCATCAATGATAATGCATAAGGGATCGAATAGCCGCATGACGATGCACTGGTAATATCTATCATTATGAATAAAATTCAAGTTAAACGTGTGTTGGTTGAAGGTAGCTCGACGAATATTATTTGATCAAGGGTTGTGGAACAAATCGTCTTTAGGATAAAATCGTGCCTGCAACTCGAGTGCTTAACGATTTCAACATGGTGATTGAAACCACCAAAGAGGAAATCATGTTGCTAGTAAACATGGCCGGAACTATCCAGGAAACAAAGTTTCCACGTGATCGAAGGAGATATGAAATAAAATGCACTGCTCGAAAGATCTTGGATCCATAATATGAGGGCAGTATCTTTAACGCTTCATCAAGTCTTGAAATTCCCAATACTGGAAGGAGTCAAAATAATGTACGACAAGCAACCAACAACCAAAGAGATGTTCGCAATTGATGAAGTAATACTGGTATCGGCACTAACATCGACAAAGGGACAAGAATAAAAGGAAAAACGGGATGTCAAATAGCAACCATAGTCGCCAGCCTCGACCGTATTGGAACAACAAGAAATTATCGAGGATGATGATTGTATGATACCTCGAACCTTCACAATCCATGATGATTCTGATGCCACAAAGTTGACAATCAAATAGTTAGTGCAAGTCACACTGATCGAGCATCTGCCCGATCGAAAGGTATACCTAGGCACGTGGTTAACTTATGAGCTCAGGGAAAAACTCGTTAAAATTTTTATTAAAGATATGGATTATTTTTCTTGGTCCCACCTTGACATGACAGGGATCCCACTGTAGATCACCACTCACCGATTGAGTTTGGACCCGAAGTTCAGACCGATAAAGCAAAAGAGAAGGCTACACCATGAGATAAAGCACGCATTCATCAAAGACGAGGTAACCAAACTTCTCAAAATAGGGTCAACCCAGAAGTAAAATATTCCGAGTGGTTAGCAAACATAGTTGTAGTCCCCAAGAAGGGGAATAAACTTAGAATATGAGTAGACTACAAATACTTAAACAAAGCATGCCCTAAGGGCTCTATTCTGCTGTCAAATATCGATTGCACGATCGATTCCAAGTCCGGCCATGAGATCCTCAACTTTCTCTATTCCTACTCTGGGTAAAACCAAATAAAATGAACCTAGAGGATCAAAAAATTTATCACTAAGTACGGTACTTATTGCTAAAATGTAATGCCGTTTGGGCTAATGTTCTACTTATGAATGCGTAGTGAACCGTATGTTCTAAGAAAAAATAGGCAAATCAATAGAGGTTTATATTGATGACATGCTAGCTAAATCCCTTGGCGTAGAGGTCCATTTGACACATTTACAGGAAACCTTCAACATATTGAGACAATACAGCATAAGGCTCAACCCCGAGAAATATGCGTTCGGGGTCAGTTCAGGAAATTCCTCGACTTTATGTTATCAAATCGGGTAATTGAGATCAACCCCGATAAAATCAAGGAAATTGAAGACATCACAGTCGTGGACAGCGTTAAAGCCGTACAAAGGCTAACAGGACTGATAACCGCTTTCGGCCTTTTATCTCAAGATCTTCTGATCGAAGTCATAAGTTCTTCTCACTTCTCAAAAAGGAAAAACAATTTTAGTTGGACCCCGGAATACCAACAGGCATTGAAAGAATTAAAGTGGTACCTTTCGAGCTTACCATTTCTTCATACTCCAAAAATGGACGAGCAACACTACTTATATTGGCAGTCTCGGAGGTCATGGTAAGTCGTGTCTTAGTTTGAGAAGATCAAGGTAAGCATTTGTTGTTTACTATGTTAGCCAAACTTTAGGTGAAGGAGAGACCCGGTACCCACACTTAGAAAAATTAGCGCTTGCTCTAATAAGCGCCTAGAGGAGATTAAAACCATATTTTCAATGTCACCCAATTTGTGTTGTAATCACTTATCCCCTTTGCAACATTTTGCATTAGCTCGAGCTCTCGGTTGACTGGCCAAATAGGCCATCAAAATCAGCGGGTATGATATCGAGTATCAACCCCGAATGGCCATCAAGTCTAAAATCTTAGCAGACTTTGTGGATGACTTCACACCAGCCATCGTGCCCGAAGTCGAAAAGAAGCTATTGCTAAAATCGACCACATCCTCGGGGGTGTGGACCCTTTTCACAGATGATTCTTCAAACGTGAATGGGCTGGGCTAGGCATCATTTTGAAGCCACCCACATGCAATACAATTAGACAATCTATCAAAACCCCTAAGTTAACAAATAATGAAGTCGAGTAAGAGGCCATGATTGCAGGTCTCAAGCTGGCTAAAAGTTTGGGAGCTGAGGTCATAGAGGCCAAGTGTGATTCCCATCTAATGGTTAACAGTTCAACAAAACCTTCAAAGTCCGAGAAGATTGAATGTAGAGGTACTTGGATAAATTGTTGGTAACCTTACACTAGTTCAAAGAATGGACCTTACAGCATGTACCTCGAGAACAGAATGGCGAGGCCGACACCCTTGCAAACTTAGGGTCATTAGTCAAAGATGATGAAATTAGCTCGGGGACAATCATACACCTTTCAAAATTGATGGTCGAAGAAGGCGACGCCGAATAAACTCTACAAGACTAACTTGGGATTGGAGGAACAAATATATCGATTATCTGAAGAACAGAAAACTTCCCTCAGACTCTAAGGAGTCGAGGACTCTTCAAACGAAAGCTGCATAATTTACATTGGCGAAAGATGGAACATTATACAGAAGCATGTTCGATGGGTAGTGTCAATATACTTGGGTCCGGGAGACACCGACTACATCCTACGAGAAATTCACGAGGGAACTTACGGTAACCATTCCAGCATCGCGTCACTAGTTCACAAAGTCATTAAAGTAGGATATTATTAGGGCAAAATATAAAAATATACTAAGGAGTTCATTTGGAGATGTGACAAATGCCAAAGGCATGCGCCGATGATCCACCAACCCTGGGAGCAACTTCATTCAGTTCTATCCCCATGGCCATTCACGAAATGGGGAATGGACATCGTTGGTCCTCTACTATCGGATCCAGGTAAAGCTAAGTGCATTTTAATTATGACTGAATCTTTCTCTAAATGGGTTGAAGCACAAGCTTTTGAGAAAATCAAAGAGAAAGACGTTATAGAATTCATCTGGGATCACATTGTATGCCAATTCGGGATATCCACCGAGATAGTGTGTAACTATGGAAAATAATTTATCAGTAGCAAAGTAACAAAGTTCCTCGAAGATCACAAAATAAAAAGAATATTATCGATGTCGTATCATCCTAGTGGGAATGGACATGCTGAATCAACGAACAAGACCATCATTCAAAACCTAAAGAAAAAGGTTAAACAACTCTAAGGGGAAATGGAGAAATTTTTCCCGAAGTCATTTTGGCATATCAGACAGTAACAAATTCAGTACGGGACAACGCCGTTATCCTTAGTATATGGAGCCGAAGCTCTGATCTGGTCGAGGTCGGGGAACCAAGCATCATGTTTCGATACACAACAAAAGATCAAATCACGAGGCTATGAACACAAGCCTCGAATTGTTAGACGAAAAATGGGAAGCCCCTCTCGCTCGAATGGGCTCAAAAACAGCGAATAGACAGTGTCACACCTCCTTTTGGCTACTACAACCCGGCGAAGGGCATGGATAAAGGGAGTTTTTCCAATTAAAGGACAATCGAAACTTCAATTATTTAAGAGAATTTCAGATTCGCCACTTAGGAGATTTATGGTGTCCCGAGTCACCGTTTAGAATCTCGAATCGAGGAAAGAATGACTCTGTTTAACAGTAACCAGAAATCATTAGTATGGAATTATGTTAACCGGGGAGAAGGTGTTGGCATTACCGGATTCTGTGGTTCTAGCACAGTCACTCAAATGTTATATTTGGCTTAATTTATCTGATTTTTACAATTATAGGCCTATGTGCATTTTTAAACCTTTTAACAACTTTTATTATTATTATTATTTTTTTAAGGAAAATTTCAACGCCGTTAAAACATGCTTCGAACCACGTCACATAAATGCACTCGTGGTTTTTAGCATATTTCAACATTGTTGGGAATCGAATTTGGGTCACAAAAATGCGCACCCGTGTTTAAGAAGATAAATTTATTAAAGACGTGCCTAAAAACGACTACCGCATAATTATCTTTACGAGAAAGCCATGAAATTCGCTAAACGGTGCATCCCGAATCTTCTAAACGTTTTAGTACAAACAGTTAACGAGGGCCGCACAATCTTGGATTCCGTTTGGCGCGACACCTAATTTTATTTATTTTAAAAGGCCAGTCCTAACATGAGCTACTAGAGTCTCTTATCAAATTCACACGTTATTCCTAGATCACAATTCTGCAATTTCTAATTTGGTGTGACTATAATTCAAAATCTAAGCTTAGCCATGAGCTCGAAACCTCATTCTTCCCAAGCAAGGACTGCTTGGGCTTTCAGTAAATGACAATGGTCCAAATGAGCTGTCAGGCCTATACGAGACCTGTTGGGCTCCTAAATGAGCCCAAACCTCAATTCAAGGCCTTCCTGAATGATTGGCTTGGACCCCAACATTTAAACTCAGAAATTTACCTGAGATAATTATGTTAACCACATAACTATAAACTAATGAAAACGTAAATGAAAATCCATTTGACATGCACATTCCTGGGAGCTCATTTTTACAGTAAACATATAGAAATCAATCTCAACTAGTAAACTAAGATCTAGTGTCCTGTTACTACAAACCATTGGCATTCATTTTAAAATAAACACATGAGACATTGATTCTCACTAGTAAGCTAAACTAAGTGTCCTATTATTACAAACCATCTGTTCAAGCATAATCACACAATAACAATAAAATTGGTAAAACAATATAATAAACTTCTTCAACTCGAATATCCATTAAGTCCAAGCTTGATACACCATTAGAGGTCGAGAATATACCTGGAATTTGTGCATAAAAGTAGAGTTGAGAGTCAGCAGTATTCAAAAATAGTATATCCACAGGAATTCATAGCTTATGAATAGCCAATAACCCTAGAAACACCACCAAACAGCAGGGAATGTCTTAAATCCAAAAAATTAAACAGCAACACATGTCCAAATATATACAATGAACCCAGCAATCAAACAAGAACCCAGGAGGCTTTTACACCATACAACATTAACAATCCTACTCGAAATAAACTGAATAACAATTAGACCAAGTCATTTTCCTATGATCTCTGATAGAAAGTTGAATTTAAGAGTGTTTTTGGAACGGTAAATTTAGGACTGCTAGAGGTTTTCAAGAGTTATTTTGAGCTTCAAAATTCTGAGAAATTATAGAGATACTTTCAGATTGTAAAACCCCCCCCCCCCCCCCCCCCCGAATGATTTTCAGTCCCTTTTATAGCCAAAGGCTACGGCACCACTTTTATTTTATTTTAACTAAAGGCCCCTCTTTCAATTTCCAGATTTTACCTACTTAGACTCTCATTTTTTGACTTGTTTCCCAAGTTACTGCAATAAGACTACTCATTTTATATTAAATACCCCTTCTAGAAGGGTCTAAAGGCTTCTAGCATTGTCTTCCATTTATAAACTACCTATACTATCATTTTATTCCTAAAATTACCAAAGCCAAGTTGAAACTCTATATTACCCTTATTTATTCTGAAAATTATCAATACAAAACTAAAATTCTATATTTATGCTTATACTACCCTGAAATCACTAAGAAATTACCAAACCCAACCCTCCTTTGTCTCAATTCTACTATGGTTGGTCAGCCATACCCAAATGACCCTTAAAAAGAACCCTGAATTATTACCACTAACCCCAGCCCCTTTCACCATAGTAAATCCAACCATAATTGATTGATTATAAGACTAGAAGCTTAACCATCTATAACCAGTCCCTAATCAAATCTGAATCTCTAAATAACTAATTAGAAATGCAAATTAATCAACTAACTTTAAGCAAACATACTTGAAATTCACACAATCAAAAGAAAAACATGTAAATCTACAACTAAACAGGCAATCCTATTTCTGAAAACTAATCAAAACTGAAGAACTAATTTTGGTTCATACCACTAAATTATCAATTAACATTAATTAAACTAAACTAAGCAATAGGTGAAGAATCAAAGACTAAACTAAATTCAAGCTAGCCATGAAACTAATTAGACGTGGAAATTAAACTAAAAGAATGAGTAATTTAGAAATAAAGCTGCAACAGAATCAAATTTCTAAATTAACTAGAGAAAACTGAGTATTCCTAAAGTTGAAACCTAACTATTATCTCCAATTGAAACGAAAAGCAGCCAAAGAAGCAAAACAATCAAAAAACGCCAATCAATTTAAACTAAAAAAAATCAGACTCAATTATCAAACCAGGCAAGAAACTACCAAAATAGAAAAACAAATTAAAGCTGAGGTGAACTTACTGATTTTCTTCAATTAATCTTTGTGGAAATCAATTCGAACCTCCAATGACACTCAAACGGTCTTCAAAATTTTAATTTAAACTTGAGTCATTGCAGATTTAAACATTAAATAGGTCTGGGGTTGTTTAAGAAGGTTTGAGAGTGTTTTTGGATAGAGTAGGGTTAGAGGGGGTGTGTGGTGATAGTTTGGAGGTCAGCCACCGACGCGCATGGCGGGGCTGTCTTATTTGAAAGAAAATTTGAGGAGCTGGGGTTATATTGGAAGGTGACTGATGGTTGGAAAGGGGAGAGTGAAGGGGTCCCATGGTGTTAATTTGGGGGTCCTTAGCCACCGAGCGCCGCCGTGGGCGGTAGAGCTGCCGGGCTTTGGACAAATATTCGATAGGATGGGGTGGGTTTCGAAGGGTGATCTTAGAGGGGTTGGGAAGAGGAGAGGACGGGGATTCTGGGGTGTATTTTAGGGGGTCACTGGAGTTACACCGTCGTCGGCGGTGGATAGTGGTGGTACGGTGAATTGAAGACAGCATTACACCGGCTGGGGATGGTACGAGGAGGATGAATTTTGGTCTCTTAGGTATTACAGGGCGTTTGGACAGTTTTATTTAAAATGTTGGGCTCAATCTGAGCCATTAGATTGAGGGGTATGGACGGTTGAGATGAACGGGCGCCACAACATTGTCGTTTTGATGAGGGGTGGGATTGGACCGGGTCGCGACAGGTTTTTGGGCTGGTTTAACTTGCAAAAATGGCCTAAGTTGGCCTTTTTAAAACAAGACCACATTTCCAAATCCTTTTTTGTTCTTATTTGTTTTAATTTCTAAATTAAATTATTTTATTAACACCAAATTAACAAAACCCGATTTAAATCCAAAATTGGGCTAATTAAATAAAATGCTATTTTTTGCGGATTAAAATTCACTCAACATGCAAACAAACACACAATTTATGCAATTAAATTCTAAATATTCAAATAATTAAAAAAAGACGCAAATAAACACAAAATCACACAATTAATAAGGAAAAATGAAAATAAGTGCGAAATCACACAATTAAACCCCTAAAAGTTCAAATAATAAAAGAAAGCTGTAAATACACACAATTAATAATAAAAGGAAAAAATGCAAATAAACACAAAATCACATAATTAATTCCTAAAAATTCAAATAAAAGAAGAATGCAAATAAAACACAAAATCACGTAATTAATTCCTACAAATTCAAATAATAAAAGAAAAATCCTAGTTTAACGAATTTATAGGAACATTTCAAGTGAAGCAAAAATCATGTGCTCACAGACATATATTATGATCAAGAGCCAATTTTCGATACTTCAAAATAGAGGACTTAGTTCTTAGGAAAGTCACCCCTCAATACTCGACAACCAGCGAAGGGAAATTCAGCCCAAATTAGGAAGGAACATATCAGGTCCTCGGTGTTGTCGGAAATGGATCTTACAAACTTGGCACAATGGAGGGTGAACAATGGCCAAACAATTGGATCGTATCACTCTTCAAACGATATTATTGCTAAGGTATGACTTTCTCCCTTTTCATTCGTATTTGATGCTAATTTATTATAGGTGGTCGATCGAAGATGTCAAGAAGGTCTTCAACACGAAGACCTTAGGTTTTAAAGCACGCGTTGCACTCGTTTTTCCTTAGATCGATTTTTATCCCAAATGGATTTTTCCGTCAAGGTTTTTAATGAAGCAACAATATATGTGCTACCTGGGGACAATTCAACAGTATCCGAGGCTTCTTTACAATTAACCTCGAATATTGGGGGGCATCACCCTCGGATGTTATATTTTCAAGGAAAACACCTCGTGTCAACAGGATCTCGGTAGGAAAATTTTGTAAAGGGCCTAACGGTCAAACAGAACGTGCCCATGTATATTGCCCGAGCCCTAATGACAAAACATGTACGCTTAAATGATCTATTGAAAGAAGTAATTTTTTCTTATCAGATGCTCCATGCCTTAATGAGATTTCTACTTTACAATTTCGTACTTATTGATATATTATGAAAACCGTCTTAAGAACCAATCGTTACTAAAGCTCGAACAATTAACCCCGTACTCGGGGACTGCCGTCCAAAAATCAAACTTCTCGAATTACTAAGCTTCAAAATTATAAGACCTTGTAAAGGAAAATCTCGATTTTACAGGCCATAGCCATCCTACTCGAGGACTGGTACTTCGAACAAGTTTGAAGTACTGTTGAGAAAAAAGCCCTAAGGGCAAATCTCAAGTTAAAGACTACGACCGAACTAACATGGTTTGGGAACATCCTAATTCCTTAATAAAATGCGCCTTCAAATATTTTCATAAAACCGGTTAAACAAGGCAACCCTCGGAAAAATTACAAAGGGTTTCAATAACATCAACCCTCTAAAACCTAAAGGGGTACTAAATTGTTCGAACTCTCAAAAAAATTTATGCTAAGGCATCACAAAGTTTTTGATAACTCTAGCCCTCGAGAATCCTAATGGATACAGAGTTACCCCGTGCTAATGCATAATTAATTCTTATATGATTAATCTTTTTAAGCCGAAAAGGGAAGAAACCACTCTTTTAAGGCTATATCGGCCCAATTAAAAGAGCCTAAGGGCCAATATATTTTTGGGTACGAGGATCCGCCCTCTCTCAAATGAAACCTAAAGATTTTTTTTTGATTTGCACCGGGTGTCCAAGTCTCTAAGAGCCTCGACTAATCCAGGGTGTGCACAGGTCCTCAACAAGGAGTTTTCCATAAGTGAACCACGGTTAATTTAGGTTTTACCCGGTCTGATGGCCCTTAGAAATTGTTTTCACCTAGTGGGTTTGGAACTTGAGACCTTGAAAGGGAGCAAACCCCAAGGCTCAAGTCAATTGCCACCAGGCCAACCCCTGAGGGTAGAAACCAAAAGGTTTTTGTACTCCGAGTTTGAGCGAATAGTCACTTGATTATAGAGACCATATTAGTCCAATTCCGATCAAATCGCTTAAGTTTCAAATTCACAAACAAATGAAAATAAAAAATTTCACAAGGCAATGAAGTGAGTCAAATTTCTCACAAGACCTAAAGTATATCAGAATTATCATAAGGTGAAAGCAAAACAAAGTTTTTACGAAACAGAAATCAAAGACAAGTTAGAAAGAAGGGGATTTTTAATATATGCAAAAGTATTTACAAAATACCACTCAGGGCCTTACACTAAAATTCCAAAACAGAAGGAAAAATATCTAAGTGCCTAATTTTCCCGGGAGCTTCATCTTCATCTTCTCCGCTCTTGCATCCGCTCACACTCCCAGAGTCTTCATCATTAGAGAGAAAAACTTCAGCTTCGACCTCTAACAATTTTGTATTCTCAATATCGGTAGTGAGGTCAAAGTCACGAGCATGAATTTCTTCGAGATTCTCTCTCTGAGACTGACATTTAGCATTCTCGGCAACGTCGGATATCGAACCTGAGCAGCATCAAAAATATCCTTTGCTTGAGAATTAGCAGCTTCAGCATCGGCTCGGTAGATGGCCACGACCGCCTCCATGTCAGCCTTTACTTTTTTCGCTACATATGCAACCTTTGCAAGCTCAACAACCATCCAAGTCTCGAGCTTTTCAATTTCCTTGATCCAAGCTCTCTTCCTTCATGCTTTGGAGTTGACACTTAACCTGAAGATAGCTGGAACTGAGTGGTATCTTTCTCCGAGGCAAAACGGTCCATGTTTTGTTTCCACCCCAAAGTCTCTGCCTCTTTCACCTTAACCTCCTCGCGAAGCTGCTCAATCTTTCTAGCCTTCTACTGAACCTGCAGGATATAAGTGTTAGTCTCCGGTATCAATTTTATATATCAAGATCCCCAATAATTTATGCTACATGCTCGATGAGATCAGTATGCTCTTTATGAGATCTTGCCAATCAGCTCCGAGGTCCCTGATCTCCTCATCCTTTTGCGCATAGACGAGTTTGAGGGTGTATCTTTCCTCAGTGAGCCTTTTGAGATCGGCATCACACCGGTTCAGCTCATCTCGGGATTTGGAAAGTGCTTCTCAATAAAGTGGCAAGCCCGATGGAGAAATAAAGGAAATCAGACATAAGAAAATAAAAGCAAATGTAAACCTAATAACAGGGGCTGAAATTTTTCAGGAGTCGCTGATCCTCATAAACAATGATTGTTTCATCTAGGACCAAAATGTCATCAACCCTCGTGAAGCAGCTACATAATATATCATCCTCTTCGTGTGTTGTTCCCACATCGGGGGTCTCCATAGACTGTGGCTCCCGAAATTGTGCTTCACTGGGGCGGCACGGAGAATCATCAATATTGATTGCCCCAAGAAAGTCACTTGGGGCACTCTCTTATTTTCGAAGGGGCCTCAGAACCGATCCTTCAGGCGCGCCCGTCGATTGTTCGTCACCACGGACATGCATACTTGCCGGTTGTTCATCACGGCGGACATGCACAATCGCCGATTGTTGTCACGGTGGGAGACATCTTCAGCCTCTGATGACTCGGGGACTTTTCTCGGATTATCTTCCGAGATATTCCCGGTCCGAAGATGAGCATCCTCGACCATAAGTGGCTCAACTGCTTTGAAGCTTCGACGTTTCCCCTCTTTCGAGCCACCAACTCACAGTCAACATCTTCTCCCTCCTCTTTTTTATCTTGTAGCTTTTGGGCTACGTTGACAGATAGAGAGGCATTATCATTCTTCAACTTACGAGCCTTGATCTTCTTAGGCTTTGGAGTATCAGAAGTCGAGGCCCTTTTCCTCTTCTTAGCCATTTTCGGGGCCTCCTCTTCCCCAGGTGGGGCGGCCTTTTGGAAGCATTGTCTCTGAGACCTGTATAGGAGAAAATCAAGTAAATATAAGAAAGACACATTTCACAGAAAGGTATCAAACACGATAGCGAAGCTTACCATGATTTTTGGACTCCCATTGGCCCTTGGCCAAATCATGCCAACAACACTCAGAGTACAAAGAGGTCGAGGCTAACTTCCAAAACTAGCTTTCAAGGTTCGAGATTGCGCCGGGTGCCCAAGAAACCGATGTATTATAGGAAAGGATGTCAATAAGAAAAGACAAAAGAAGCAAAATGGTAGACAAAAACTATAGGTGAGTTCGTAATTACGCTTTATGTTCCACTCTTCAGGGAACGACATCTTCTCGGCCGAAATTATGCCGGAAGTCCTCACTCGGACAACCTGGCTCATCCATCCTCGGTCCTTGTCCTCATCTATACTTGAGAATAGCACTCTGATGGCCTGACGCTGAAGCCTTATCAACCAGCCTCAATAGAGACATGTGTTGTACATTCTAATAAAGTGGTCGAGAGTAAACGATATCCCTTCAACTTGGATCACGAATAATCAGAGCAAGATAACAATGCGCTAGAAGGAAGGACGGATCTGGCCCAGGGTTATTTGGTATTGGCGGCAGAAATAGGATAACGAGGTCAATGGGACCCAACGTAAAAGGGTATGTGTAGAAAACACTCAAGAATCCTTTCACATGAGTGGTGATGTCCTCTTCTGGGGTAGGGATCACCACATCTTTGCCTTCCCGACGGCAATCCTTTTTTACTTGCTTCAGGTATCCCTTAGTTATCGAGCATATGTATATCGACATCGGCTCACATCGGCTAGGGACAGATGAGGGTTTCTCGATCTTGAAATCGAAGGTAAGATCGCACGACCTCAGAACACACTCCTCGATGCGTGGCAGCACCGACGTTTTATCACCGGCCGATCGCGATGAAGAGGCTTTTTCCTTTTAGGGAACGATTTTAGATGTTTTCACCATGTCTATGTGACTTCAGAAAAAAGAAGAAGATGAAGTTTGTTATTTTAATAAAGGATTGTCGAACATGATGTAGATAATTTGCGAAATTGAGGAACTTGAAGGAAGTAGGAGAGATTTGAAGATTAAGAAAAGTTTTGAAAGTAAAGTTTGAAAAATTATGTGGGCCTATTTATAATGTTTGCCATGACAGTTCAAATGCATTAATGGCTGGCCATCAACTGGCAATAATTAATGATCTTGAGAACTGTGCAGACACGACGCTTCAGTCGCCTCCGTTACGAGGGTGACATCATGATTGGTCGAGGGCACTACCTGTATATGGCCAAATTCGGATCTACCCGATTTTGCTATTTGATCAAAACAAAGGAGCCGCATTGGGGGTAACCTCATAATGAATCAGACCTGAGCTCGAAGACGAGGCACCGTATCCAAAGATCGAAGTGTCCATCTAGACTCAGGCCAACAACAATCAAGATAAAGTATGACCGACTTCGTAAATGACATATTCTAAACTCTAAACTACATAGACTAGAAGTTGAAGAAAATAATATACCATTGTTATATTTCTAAAGTAAAAAACAAATTATTAACAAATCTTTTCCTGAACATAATTTCAAGAGTAAAGGGTAAGCAATTCCAAACCCTATTGAACCAAACTTGTTAAGAACTGACATTTCCAAAGTGCGTTCTGAGAAGGCAATATATGAACGGTAAACATTCAGAAGAACATAGCCACAAAATAGGACTCTCGTATGTACAACTATCCACAATCGTATAAATGTTCTGTATAATTTGAAAATCCCCCCCCCCCCCCCCCCAAAAAAAGGTTTAACATATATCAAATTCAAACATAATAAAAATAAGTCTCAATATAACTTAAGATTAAAAAACATAATAAGTTCGTAGCCTCATTTATTGTTAAATTTTACTTTGCTGATATCACCCATTATATGTCAAATTTGTTAATGACTCATTATTTCTAATATTAGGTGTAGTTTTAAGAACTAGAACAATAACACAGCTACGCTAAATGAAGAAAATAAATAAATAATAAATAAAATATACGACCAATTACATGGATTCACAAGAAGTAAAGGTAGAGAAATAAAAGATAAATAATGTACAAAAAATATATTTTAAAATTAAAAACAAAAACAACGATCACCCAGTATGGTCCCATAAGTGGGGTCTGGGGAGGGTAGGATATACGCAATCTTACCCCCACACTGGAAAAGCATATAGACTGTTTCGAATAATTAAAATTAAAAAGTAAATGAAAGTTAAAAAAAAAGTTTAAAAGTAAAAAATAAATAAAAAGAAATTTTAAAAAATGAAAATAAAAAGTTATAAAGAAATAAAACAAAAAGGAAAGAAATTAAAAAATAACCTTGTAATTACACATATTACCGCTAATTTTTACCTCCCCTTAAGAATTAAAAAGTGTAATTACCTCTTCAATTACATTTAATTATATATTGACCAAGCAATTACTTGACCAGATAAACATGTCAAACTGTGTAATTACACTCAAGTACATCCAAATCCAATTCCAAACATGCTCTAAAATGAGTTTGCTCCATAAAGTACAGTACTTCCTTAACCCTTTCATAGTGTTATCGTCTTAAAAATTACCAACCAATGCACAATAATAATTCTATCTTCCACAAAGCAATCCATATACATAATCGTTCTTCTAATTCCTACCCCTACTTTGCATGCGACACGGATGGTTCGTGCAGTCCTCACCTGGACACAACGAAACTATGAAATTTTCCAAGGGTATTGAGATTTGAAAAAAGTGAAAAAATTCACGACAAAGGATGTTCAATATATATTATATACATCTAAAATATAATATTTTACCTATATACACAACACAATTTTTCACCACTGCCTGGACATGCATGCCAGAGTCAGTATGTCTTACTGCAGAAGACGATATGTGGTACAGTGAGAGTTGGTCCATAGTGACTTTCATCTCAAAACTGAAATGCAATATAGACATGACAAATGCATCAAAAATACAACAAGAAGCTTCAGGGAGTAGCGCTTGCTCAGGGCTCAAGAAAATGGCAACCATTGAACCAGAAGCCTCCCCAGATCAGTTGCAGATAAAGTCTCCTGCAGTGAATGTAAGCTCTCGCCTCTCTGAGATCCACATTTGTCTTCACTCATAGTCCATTGAGTATAGAAGCAACATCCTCTCAGTAGTCATATATCCAGGTTCAACCGAGCATATGGACAACCTCCAACACCTGATACAAAGGAACCCACTATGACTCTGCCAGCACAAACATTATTGGCAATCAACAATTATTTTGTACATCATTTAAGTCTAAAATTTGTAAATATAAGCATACGCTCTTCATCTAAAAATTCTCTTACATGTTTGAATATGGCCTAACATGGATTAACAAGAAGTTAACTCATTATATGACAAAAATATAAATGCAAGATGTGCAAGGATAAAATATCATTGGAAGATATATTTTGCAAAAGCACTCCATAATATAAACAACAATTATTGATTACGCTATTAGGACACACAAAAGTCACTTTCTCAAAACTAGTAGCTTAAACAACAGGTCACACTGTATTATCTTTGCTTTATCAAAAACAGGCAGCACCATAGAAACAAGCAATTTATAAGTTCTTGATTCACTTCATTAGATAAGATCGTCTTCTCTTTTTTGAGTCCATCTGTTGAACCAACTTGTACTGTTATTTGGAAATCAGGGTTAAATCCCACGAATTGCGTTACTATTTATATGCTTCAATATTACTAGGATAAGTAATTTGTGAAAATTCACGGAACTTAAACAGCAAGGATTATAGAAAAGACTATGCTTTCGTACAACTTAGATCAGCAATTCTATAGATCAAAAAAGTCAAGCAACCTAAATACTCCAATATTGACAAACAGCAGGTTACCTTGTTTTAACATCCTTTACATGCTATAGGTGCTATAATAACAATTAACAATACAATATAACCATATCTTGTTGTTGCCATAGGAATGCTCCCTCTACAATGTTATCGCTGTAAGGAAATATGTCACTAATAGCACCAAAACAAAAAACAAAAAGGGGGGGGGGGGGGGGGGGATATACTCCCCAACAAGCCTGACTAGCTGCCGATTAGAGTGGAAGGTTCTTCATTGCAGAGTAATAAATTTCGAGGAGCTTAACAACAAATTAGACATGCTTTCCTCAATATTCAAATAATAGCAGTATGCAGAAAAGACATTGCACGAAAAGTGGCTCAATATAAAAGTAGATTAAGATAGCGGAATAGATCTATAAAAATTGGTTGATTCACAATGCCAAAGGACAACAGCAATCTGCATGGTCGTTTAGCTTGTGGATTGAGGGTAGCGTAATGGGGGACAAAGATAATCAAATATTTGAAGATTTATGGTGTACGGAATTTGGACTTGATATGGACTTAAGAGTTCCACATTCATCAAATAATATCATCCCCAGGGGCAGGGATGTAGCATACCATGTAGCCATGCCTATTTGCTAATTCTTTTATGAAATAACATTCTCGTAACGAAAATATAATCGCACAATTAGTCCACCAAAACAATGTACAATACACATATCACAATACCATTGTCAAGATTGACACTGAGAATCAGTGTGAATGAGCTCGACCATACCTGCAATGGTGAAGTGGTGAAGCTTCTAGAACACGTGACAGAAGGGAAGAAGAGAGTGAAATTGATAAAATGAAGCTTAAGATTTCATGGATATCAGTACACGTATATATACACACGCTGTCAGCTGGCACTAAAGAACTGCTATACTAACTACTAACTAACCGACATAACCAACTATAACAATGCCTAACTAACTATTAAATAATATATCTCAATACCTTTCCTCAAGTTGGAGGTGGTGAAAACGCTGCCAACTTGCCTAAAACACTAGAATGCTTGATGCTTGTGAGAGCTTTTGCAAGGATATTTGCATGTTGATGGTCAGTTGTAATATGAAGTAAAGAGATAAGGCCCTCTTGTAGTCGTTTCCTCACAAAACGGAAATCAACTTCGATGTGTTTTGTACGCTCATGAAATACAATAGCTATGTGTAGGACTGACAAACTGTCACAAAACACTACAATTGGATGAATAGAAGGAACTCTTATCTTGGTCAGCAGTTTGCTCAACCAAACCAAATCACCAACCACTTTCCTAAGTGACCTGTACTCTGCCTCTGCTAAGAATAGTGAAACAGTCTCCTGCTTTTTAGATTTTCAACTGAGGAGGTTGTTTCGTAACAAAACAATATACCCACTCACAAACCTTCTTGACTCTGGGCAGGAAGCCCAATCAGAACCACAAAATGCTCTAACAAACCAGTCTGCAGTGTTGGACTTAAAGACTCCTAAAGTAGGATCATCCTTGAAATATCTCAGTAAGTGATAGGCTGCCTTCAGGTGAGGTTCCCTAGGGTCTTGTATGAATTGGTTCAAGTGTTGCACTCCAAAGGCTATATGAAGTCTTGTGTTAGTAAGGAAGTTTAATTTCCCTATTAACTTTCTATAGGAAGTGGGATCCTCTAATGGTTTCCCTTGGCTTTTAACCTTTCATTAGGATAAGTGGAGAACTCAAAGCACTGTACTCCAAACTGTTGTACGCTTTGAGTTAAAAACAAACTTTCTTTGAGAGATAATCATACCATCAGGCTTGTATAAGACTTCCAAACCTAAAAAGTAATGCAAGTTGCCAAAGTCCTTTATCTTAAACTTATCATGAAGGAAAGCTTTTAAATGACTTATTTCCTCATGATATGTACTTGTGACCAAGACATCATCTACATCCACTGCCACATAAACCATTGAATCTCCTTGTTGCTTGTAAAAATGAATAGTAATTCATGGAGTGGTTGAAACCTTTGGAGCACAAAGCCTTAATTAAATTCTCATACCACTGCCTACTTACTTGTTTCAAATCATATAGGGATTTGTTTAACTTGCAAACCAGAGAGAGGTTTCACCATGAGACCCCATGGAATCGGCATATATACTTCCTCATGCAAATCTCCAAGGAGAAAAACATTGTTTACATCCAATTGGAACATTGACCAATTATTCTTCACTGCAACTGTAATAAGTGTTCTCAATGTAGTCATCTTTACTACTGAAGAGAATGTCTCTGTGAAGTCTACACCCTCTTGCTGAGTATAACCTTTCACACTAGCCTGGATTTGAACCTTTCAATAGTACCATCAAACCTGTGCTTTACTTAATAGACCCATCTACAACTTATTTCCTTCTTATTAGGAGGAAGTAGTACTAGTATGTGCCTCCATATCTTCTTTCTTCTTTTTCTTCTTGTCATCCTTTTTTGATCTTACACTCTATTTGAATAATCACTACAAATATCGTTAAAATTTTATTTTCGGACAACCAAAATTTTATGTCAATACAACTTTCATCCGAATATATGAACACTAATAGAGTGTCAATTGTAATGTCCATTGGGCATTTGCAATATTTTTTATTGTATATTTTCTGATAACTCTGCATTCAATTTTGATTATACAAAAGTTTTATTTGGTCTCTGCTCGGACCTCGACCTTTTTCTTCTATATATATATGCATGTGAGTGTGTGCACCAAAGCTCAAAGTATCATATAATACGATAATTATTAAATGCATCTCTCTGAGTGAATTGTCGGTTCAAATCTCATATCAACCTTATTTTACTTTTTTTAGAGCTAGGCGGCCACAGGAGATGGATATGTGAGTTGTCACTTTCTGCGCATTACTTAAGTATCTTTTTCTTTTTATTTCCTTCTTTGTTTGATTATTTTTCTAAAATTTCACGCATTGAAATTTCTATTATTCTTTTGTTACCATAAAATTTTATATGATTAAATGAATGGATGAATGTGCATATTAAAGCTAATAGCAGCGAGTGATGTGGCATATAGTCAATGGATTCAACTAATCCCTGTAAATATGTAATTTTTGCCTAGCTTAAATTACTCCTATAAAATTCTTAAATTCAGGATTATTCTTTATTTATGTGACTTTTAGAATTTAATTGCATAATTATGTGTTTGTTTTGCATTTTGAGTGTATTTTAATTTATAAAAAATACGAAAAATAGTATGTTTGCATTTAGGATACCATTTTTAATATTTAGGTTCATTAATTAGTTTATATTACAAAACGGAAGAAAATAACAAAAATTAGTTCTTTTGCATTTTTCACTTTTAATTGTTTGATGTTTTACTTAATATTCTTTTAAATTAGGGTTTAATTAGTTTTGAAATTAATTAGCTTAATTCTAGATTTGAATCAGGTCTTTGTTCATTTATTTTTATTTTTGTATTTAACAAAATCAAAAAATATAAAATATATAAAAGAAAAAGAAAGAAATTGAAAAAATGGCCTTGATTAATAGACCAATTTTGTGCCAGTTTTAATTAAATACCATGCCCCAAAACCCCCCAACCCAGGCCCAACCCCATAGCCAACCCGGTCCAAGCCCCACGCCCAGGCTAAACGACGTCGTTTTATGATTTTAATCACTACCGTTGGATCTCATCAATCCACAGTCCGGAACTAACGAGGTTTCGAGTATAAAAATGTCGGAAGCCCCCTACCCCCCCAAATCGTCTCACCCAAACTCTAATACACTCCGGCGTAACACCACCACCCTCCGCCATCCGCTGCCGGTCAGAAATCGCCTCCGCTGGCGATGATGCTCCGATGATTCCCAAAAGAACACCACCCCACCTCCTCGACCTCCTCTTTCCATCCCTGCCATCAGTGTCCCTCGAATGTCAACTGGTGTTGTCGAATATTTGTTTGAAATCATGACTGCTCCGCTGCCCACGACAGCGCGAATGCCAATCGCCTCCAAACTGACACCCTAGACTCCCCTAGCCTCCCTCACCCCAGATCTGTAAGTCTCCTGCCTCGAATCAGTACCGAACTCCTCGAATATCAATAAATTTGGCCAAAATTCCAAAATCGTACCCCATGGTCTCCTCAACATCCTCAGCCCGGTTCCCAAACCAAAATCCCTCAAACTCCAGTGGAATCCATTAGATTTTAAATCTAGGGTTCAATTTTGGAGAAATATTTCCTTGGCGGGATTTTCATGCATTCGATTGATCCCCAGTTAATATTATGTGTTTATTTTGGCAAAATAAATATATAATATTAGCTGAGGATCAAACTCAAAGTCAATCCAAGTTTCGACCGAAAAAATGAGTCCTAACCATTTTCTTTCTGTATTTGTTTTGTTTCTATTTGCATGTTCCTTTTTTTCATCCCTTTGCATGTTTTCTTTTGTGTCAATTAGAATTTTAGTTTAGGTTCCTGATTTTGCATATATTACAGCAGTATAGTATTAGATTTATCTTTATTTTGGATTTGATTATGTTCATGCTTGCCGTTAGTTTTCTTTAGATTTAGGGGCTGTAGTTTAATTGATTCCATGTTTGCTATGATTTTATCTAGGTTTTAATCATTTATTTTTTGTTTTGTTTGTTAAAGTACAACTGCATGTTTAATTAGTTTGGTTCATCTATTTTTCTGTTAGTCAGGGATTAGTTTAAATGATAAAAATAGCCTTAAGTCATGGTTTTATTTAGAGTTAACTTTCAGGTTGTTTCGTGAGACTAACTTAATATTTAGCGTGTTTAGGTATAGCTGAACATTGCCAAACTTGTGACCAATTCTAGGGTCTAGGGTCAATTAATTTAGTTTTAGTTAGGCTATTCCTGCAACGATTTCTTGCGATTTTAGTTTTCAGTTCTAGGTAAATAAGTCATTTAGATTTTGGAATGTTTTTGACCCATTTGGTTTAAGTTTCAGCCTGTCCAAATCATATTTGGGCCATTGAGTCAAACCTTGGCCCATTAGAGGCTTCAGGGGTAAATATAGGACACTTTAAGAGTAATTAGGGTATTTTACATGAAGAATCATGTAGTAACTAACTTAGAACCCACTAGAGTCTTCCAAAAGGGGTCTTAATCTGAAACTCAGGGTTTAAGTGATAAAACTTGAGTAACAAGGCAAGATTCTAGGGACCAAAAAATTGATAAATAAGGGACTTAGGGGTAAAATAGAAATCTGAAGGTTGCCCTAGATCTTGCCTATAAAAATGCATATCCCTGCCTTGTTTCAAAAAGTTTTGGGAGAGATTTTAAAAGTGAGTAGAGATCCAACAATTTTAAAATTCAAAAATACATATCCTATAGCCTAGAGAAATCAGAAAATTCAAAATCCAGATCCAAAACTACTGAAAATCCTAAAATAAATACACACAAATAGATGAAATATCCTGTCAAGCTCTGAAATCCTCCTCTAGATCTCAAGGATATTGAAAATGGTTAGAATTTTAGACTGCTGATCATCAACTGATTTTGATACTGGGATTGAAACACTACTTCTCCAGTTTTAAGAAGCTTTCCTGCCTTGTTTTGTTGCTGGCTTAAAGCTGCATCTATTTCCTTGCTTCATTGATCATCACTCTTTTATTCCTTTTTAAGTTCCAGGTACACACCATGTAGCTCTCAAGTTTGGAAATAAAAATTGGAAATGCTGCCAGATTTCTTTATTGATTGTCACTATTGTATTTCTAGGAGTTTTAGAATTTCAGTAGATTTTCATTTGTAACTAAAAACTGGACTGTTGAGAACTATATAAAACTTTAAAACTGATTCCATTTCCTTTTCATGATTATATAAGTATTGTGTTTAGAAGTGTTAGATTCACATTAGTTTGAGTCTGATGTCTATGTTATTGTGCATTAGTTTGAAATTAGAAGTTCTGAAGTACTTTGTTGATCCAAAAGTAGTGTGTTAATTTGAAATCAAAAGTTAGCCATGATTTTGCCTATGATCCTAATGTTAGAAGTCATTCGAATGAGCTGGAAAGTTTGAGTTTTTTAAGCCTAGGAATGTATTAGCCTCGTGTGAATCTCATGTTATATAGTTTACTAGTCTATTAAATCCACATAGCTCATATTCTATTGTATATGTTGTATGCCAGGTTTTATTTCAAATGAACAGCATAATTCTTCTTCCACATTTCAAGTCGTGTGGCCAGTGAACCTGAAATTGAATCTAGACATTGGCTTATAACTAAAACGAGTTTAAATCATCCATCACTGCTGTTTAATCTTTTACATCTTGGTTTAATAGTTAGTACATTTGAGTTTAAAATGCTAAATGTGCCCACCCTATAACAAGACTTTGTTTTTTTCACACAGGTTTCAAATGCAAAGCCCAATAGTAGTTAGCTTCATAGTTGAAATTCGTATACTCGGCCCAGTTCCTTTGATAATAGGCTGTTGCATAATCAGTGCAAGAGCTTATTGAATTCCCTCATTTTTGAACTGGTTTCAAGGCCCAAAGGGATGAGAGCTTAATTCATGCTAGAAATAGTTAACATAATACAAGTTTGAGCCTTCCAACTTAAGTAGCATATTTGAATTAAGAGGTTTTGCTTTTGTTCAAGTGTGGACTTGAGCTTGAGGCCCGAATTCCTTAAATGCTTTTAATGACAGTAACTAACAATGCCAATTAATTAGGCCTTTTAGAGACAATACTTAATAGTGAATGATCGTTCCTTTTAGGATGGCCTTAAAATAAACGAGATGCGCCGCGCCAAACAAAATCCATAAATTGTGTGGCCCTCTTAATTACTCTTATAAAATATTTAGAAATTGGGTAAGTCATTTAGCAAATTTTCATGGTCTCCCGTACAGTTAATAACACGCTAGTTGCTTTAGGCGCGCTCTTTAATAATTTTACCTTCCTAAATTCGGGTGCGCATTTCATGTGACCCAAATCCAAATCTCAAAACGTTGAATAAAATGTGTTGGGATCCATGTGCATTTCATGTGATGTGATCCAAAAATACGTTTTAAACGACGTTCACATTCTTTAAAATTTAACCAAAAGCGGTAAATAATTTTAAAATTGCACTATAGGATGACATGCTTTAAAGTCATACATTAAGCCATTTATAATAATTTAAGCAACCATCCTAGAACCACGGAATCCGAGGGTGCCTAACACTTTCCCTCGAGTTAACAGAATTCCTTACTCAAGAATTTCTGGTTCGCAGACTCCACTTGAGAAGTCGAAATTTCCTCGATCTGGGATTCAAGATAAATCGCTAACTTGGGACACCAAAAGCCAAACCTATCCCAAGTGGCGACTCTAAATAAATAAATAATCCCATTTCGAATAATGTCACGTTAAATGAAAAAAAATCCCTTATATTTATCCCTCGAGGTAGGTTTGTAAAAAAGGAGGTGTGACAATTCTAGCGACTCTGCTGGGGATGAAACCCAGAATCTCTGGTTCAGGGTTCAAGAATTCGATCTTAGAATAACTGTTATATTTGGCTTTATCTGATTTTCGTACATGTTCCTTGATATATGTGCTAAATACTTTAACGCTTCGATATTTCTTGAGCTATATATATAAACTGCTACATAACCCTTCCTCTCTCAGAGTCTTCTAAATCATGGAGAAGAGTGCACTTCTGTGACTTCTCTTCTACTTAGAGTCTTATCCCAATGTAGAACGAGGTTCGTATAAGCTGCTAAGTTGACAAAGCTTCTGTATCCCCTGTACGCTCCCCCCCTCTCCCGGCTCGAGTTGTCCGCTCGGGTAAGCTAGGTCTAGAATAGTACACCTAGGGCTTAAACCTATTATGACAACGCCTCATGCCGGATCCCTAGTAGGAACTTTTGTTTACATAACGTGCATTTGACTTAGGGGACTCAACACAGGGGTTGGGTCCGTCTAGGACAGGTGTACCTAAATTAAAAGATCATCCTGATGCATCTTACGATCTACTTGTGTATTTATTTGCTCGGCTTTGCATGTTGACCGCCTTGTAAATAATGGAAGAGAGAGTTGGAAGAAAATAGCAGTATTAATGGTTAAGTGAGAGTAACCACTCAATTGAAAACCCAATATCAAAATAGTACCGAAACTCTAGCGGATTTTTGAAAAGAAAGAAAAAAAAAACAAGAAAAAAGGGGAAAAACAAAAAAAAAACAAGTTTTTTCTTGCAAACAAATATTTGGTTTTCACAAATCTTCCTCAACTCGCGAGTTTGATTCCCACCGGGTGTGGGATACATAGGCAACCCCCATCGGATCCAACTTCCTTTTTTTTGAAAAAAATATATAACCCAAAAACAACAAATTTTGATTTTTAGCCACGAATAAGTCGGGTGATGCCATTCTTGCCTAAAATAAGCCGAATGTCCCCAAAAAGGCGCCAGAAGGCTATTTTTGCAAGAACAACCATCTTGAGTCATTTTCAGTGGTTAGCAGGCACAACCTTAAAATCTTCTTCCCCGAAGTGCAAAAAGGCCGTATCCGCGAATCCAAAGTCTTGTATTAAAATAAATTGAGAAATTTTGAAGAAAAAACAATGATTTGTTTTTCTCCCTTCTAGGTCAAAATAAGTCTTTAAATCACTTTAATAAATGTGTAGGATGAGAACGAAAGAAATTGAACCCTTCATAGTCCTTTATGAGATCCCTTTGAAGCTCCATATATGGTGGGAATATCTAGGAAAAGGCAGTAAAGAAACAGTGACAAGAGGTCTGGTCGGCCTCGTCGGATTATTTAAGGTCAAGCAAAGGTTGGATATAATCGAAGCCTTAATAACATTCTGGGACCCTAGTTGCAATGTGTTCCGATTCTCTGATTTCGAGCTCACTCTGACATTGGAAGAAATAGCTGGTTATATGGGTCTAAACGGAAATCTCAGAAGTCGATATCCCTTGTCATCGAGACCAGTGTCCTCTCATAGGTTCCTAGATTTGTTGAGTATTTGTCGGGATGTCCAGGACAAAAATCTAGCCGAAGGGCACTGCACACTTCAATTTTTGTATCATCAGTATGGTACCCCTCTTGGTTTTGAAGAACCAAACACTGGTTTAACCCACGATAGAAACAAAGACAAGTGGGAGGCAAGACAAGCCTAGCCTTCATGGTGGCCTTTATGGGTATTGCGGTTTGTCCCTGGAAGGATGGCAAAATAGAAATAAGTATTGCGGGCATGATTGATGTTGAAATCAAGAGGGCTAACAGCATTGTGGTTCCTCTACTGTGTCAGAAATCTACCGAGCCTTGACCATTTGTCAGGAAGGAGGAAAATTTTCGAAGGCTGCAATTTGTTACTCCAGTTATGGAAGCAAGAACACCTCTGTCACCGAGTTGGGTACATGAATTATGCTCTGATCGGTCTAAACTCCATTGAAGAATTTGAAAGCAGAGTAGTAGGTATTAAATTTCCTATAGGTACAGGATCTTGGCTTGCATATCTGAGGGCCTTAACTACTGGAAAAATTGACTAGGCATTCGGATGGCTCCCTGCCATTGAAGCAATATAAACATTAGTCGAAGTATACTACATTCTCTTAATGGGTATTTGGTCATCCAACCTTACGCTCCCTGTAGGGTGTTGCGTCAATTAGGAAGATATCAAAACGTTTGCAATGACGAGGATCTGAGCAAATATGCTATTGAGTTAAGTCCAAAAATTGCATTCCCGGAAGGGAAAATTTGCCAAATGTTGAATGAATGTAGGTTTTGGAACCCAAGACCATAGTGCGAGACCGATCCAAAGGTGAAGTGGATCCCAAATATATTGAATGGTTCGGTAGATATCAAATTCTTGAAAGGCCCGCAAAGAGACCGCATATCCAGCAATTCACTGTTGAGGCCTAATCGCAATACGACTCGTTGACCAAAGAGAATGAATATAAAGACAAAA
Organism: Nicotiana benthamiana; assembly: GCA_034376525.1. Classification (NCBI taxonomy): domain Eukaryota; kingdom Viridiplantae; phylum Streptophyta; class Magnoliopsida; order Solanales; family Solanaceae; genus Nicotiana; species Nicotiana benthamiana. The sequence goes on from CM067341.1 coordinate 79,102,295, forward strand.
TAAGTATATTAGAAAGGCAAGTTATGGAGCTTCAATTTGAAAATGGTGTTCAAGCTGCCGCAGATGAAGGGGAAAAGACGAAACTAGCCCAGGAAAATGAGGCGCTCAAAGCTCAGATCAGAAAGATGAAAACAACCGCCAACGATTCAGAAATAAGTCGGGCCGATGAAAGACTATGAGCGGACTAAGAAAGAATGTCCTCGAATGCTAAGAGGATTTGGAGAAATCTGAAGCTAGTCAGGCAAAATAGGGGGAACAGTGGGCCGAAAAAGCAAAAGAACAGTCTCGGTTTGTGCAACAAATGAAGAGAAATTATGAAAGGACCATCACCAGTCTAAGAAGGAAAATGACCAATCTTGAGGAGGAGGAAACCAAGAGGGCTAGAGTTCAAGGTCTAAAGAGAGCACTGTTATAACCTCATGGACAGAATGGAGGAATAAATACAATAAATGCGAGATCAACACTTTCATGATTCCCAAATTTTAGACGCCCGGAATCATCAAATAGGGCGATTACTCCAAGAAAAGGGCAGAATTAGAGAGAGGATTAGAGCTATCAGTGATTACATTGCCATGAAATGCCAAGCATGTGAGTATATGCCTAGTACCACTTTCTTTGCTGCTATGATGATCTTTTTCCCTTAGGTGATGAGTGATTTGGAGTGACTACAAGGGGATCTCGCACATAGGCCCACGGCAAGGCTGAATGATGCCTCACGTGCCCAGTAATGGAAGCTTTAATTTATTCTTGACTTTTCAAACATTGAGTCTTTATTTTGTTTCATTTTGAGTCTGTGTTTTGTATTTTATTTCCCAGAAACTGATTGGTTTTGCTTAGCATCTTTGTAATGGAAGTTCTTATTAATGAAATTTCAAAAATCATCAAAAAGTGTTTCTTTATTCTTGCATTTATTTGCAAGAACTACGCTTGGTCTGATTCATGCGGGGTCATGATACGTAGGCAATCTCCATAGGATTCGACAGTAACCTTAGAATAAAAGGAAAAAGAAAGAGAGGAAAGGAAATAAAAGAAAACAAGAGTGGAAAAGAAAACGAAAGAGAGAGAAAATGAGAACACATAGAATGAATAAAACCATGGCAGGAATGAGGAAAAAGAAAATAGAGAGAAAACAAAAATGAGTGAAAGAAAAGAAAAAGAGAGCGGAATTCAAAACAAGAAAAGCAAGAGAAGCCGGGATGAAGCATGCGACCGTTGCAAACATGTAGAAACCCATTCAACCGTATAGGTGCATCACACCCCAAATTCTGATTACCTATCTGTTCTTTGTCTCAAACTAACCGTTTGTTAATTCCAGTTTTAGACCAGGTTTATAGAAACGATGGTTGGTTTTTCGTGGTAAACTAGCCTCACATCCCTACTTCACCAGATCAAAGGGTAGTACGGAAATGTCTTCGAAAATGACCTTGCCAGCAATTCTCATCTCAGAAGATAGCCCATTCTCACACATCCCGGCCTCAGAGTCTGCAGCAGCCGAGGAAAACATGATCATACGCCTTAGGTTTATGGAGATGTGTGATGCATGGATGAATGGAAAAGAACCTTCGAGTTCCATCCATGGATTCCCCGAGCTTTTCTCTAGATCAGTGGGTACTTCTAATATTCCCATCAGTCATCCAAATACGTCACAGGGGCAGCCTACCATACTGGCTCATTTCATAGGAACACCTTCTGAGGTCCGCCCCCAAGTGTTCACATCCGGAGCAGTCCCCAATATCTTTACGGCTCTTCCATGCTTGGCCACAACAAGAGGAGCCTCCTTGATCCTTCAGCCTTCATATTCTGAATGCCCACTTACCAAGAGGAGCCTCCTCGATACCTCGCATATACTTATCCTCAGCCACCGGCATTTGAGTTCACAACAGGACATGACAAGACTCCCAAAACTCTCAAACAGGACGAAATGGAAAAACGGATGAGAAGCCTGGAATAAAGCCTAAAAACATGCAGGGTCTGAGTGGGCAGAAGAGTTTGTCATATACTGACCTATGCATGTTCCCTCATGTGCATTTGACTATGGCATTCAAAACTCCAAAGTTTAAAAAATACGATGGGCATTGCGATCCTATTACTCACCTTAAGAAGTATTGCAACGAATTGTGCGGAGCTGGAGGAAAAGAAGAATTACTCATAGCTTACTTCGGCAAAACTTTTGTGGGTATCGCCTCTGAATGGTACATGGATCAGGACATCTCTCGATGGCACATTTCGGACGACCTCGCGAGAGATTTTGTTAGACATTTTCAGTACAATATATATATTGCTCCAGACCGGAACTCGTTGGCGAATTTTAAAAAGAAGTCCTCTGAGAGCTTTAGGAAGCATGCACTCAAATGGCGTGAACATGCGTCGAGGGTAAAACCTCCAATGGATGAGGTCAAAATGGTCACAATGTTTCTACAAGCCCAGGAAGCTGATTACTTCAAGAATATAATGTCGGCTATGGGTAGACCATTTGCGGAAGCTATCAAGATAGGAGAAATGGTAGAAAATGGACTGAAAATAGGAAAAATTATAAGCCAGTCTGCCATCATAGAAACCTCCCAAGCCATCCAAGGAGGGTCTGGAGGAGTCACAAGGGGCAAAAAGAAAGAGGAAACCTCGATGGCAGCATCGGGTATGAGAAGCCACCACGCTCCTAGACCCATGTTCTTAGAAAGAACCCCTCAATATTATTATCCTCACAAGGACATGCCTTATGCTACCCAACCATATGTGGTCATGAACGCTCGACCTTTTGCATGATGGCAACAGCAGGCTAACAGAAACCAAGCTCTATTTCCAAGAAATCAGTCTCCTCACCAAAACCACTACAACCCCCGTCCTCTTCAAAATAACTTCCGTCCCCCGGAACCACCTAGAAGGAAAAACTTTACACCAATTGGGGAGTCCTACTCCAGCCTATTCCCAAAACCTGTCCAATTGGGCCTGCTACATCTCGTTCCTCCAGACAGACAAAACAGATAATCGCCTTCTTAGCAACGGGGTGCTCGGTGTGCTTATCACTTAGGAGCTGAGGGATATGATACAGAAATTACTAGACTTTGAAGAGAGATGTGGAAGATCTGATAAAATAGAGGAAGATAGTGTTAGGGATGAGGATGTCCTTAATGTAACTAACAACCCAGTGCTCGGCCCAAAATAACGATTCGGTAATCAGAATAATCTGTGAAGATAAATAATTCGACCCAGCTTTGAAGGCCATAGTTGCCATTGCTGATGTGGATAGAAAGCCAAGAGCTTCCCCAAATAAAGATGAAGGGGAAAATAATAACAAAGCCACACCCCCCGAAGTGAAAAGAAAGTCGGGGCAAAAAATTAGGGCAACACCGCCAAAGAAGTTGTCCTCTATTTTCCACGAGGTCGTCAGGAGAAGAAACTAACTCTGAGTCCTCCCAAGATATTCTAACTGAACAGCACTACCCAGATGTATGTACCCAAAGGAACCTATATAGTGCAGGGCCCAACTAATCCGCCAAGGCTGAGTTAGCCCGTGGTTATTAGACGCACACCTCAGAGGCCTATGACAAACCCCACTGCAGTCCCTTAGAACTATCATGAGACCGTGGTGACATATAAGGGCAAAGAAATCTCTGGAGAGGCTCAAGAAAATCACTCTCCGGAAAAATACTCTGACTTAGAGAAGTAAACAACACCACCAAGAAGCGATTCCCACCCAAAAAACATGTGAGTGCTGAAGAGGCAGAAGTTTTCTTTTGAAAGATGAAAATGGCAGACTATGAGGTAGTTGACAAGCTTCAAAAATCCCCTGAACAAGTCTCCTTGCTATCCTTGTTGATGAAGTCCCCAGAACACCAGAAAGTACTGGTCAAAACTCTCAATGAAACATACATGCCAGATGAAACCTCTGTGGAGCAGTTAGAAAAAATGGCAAAAAGATTCTTTGCAATCAATCAGATCACATTCAGTAAAAATGACTTGCCCCCATAAGGGGCCGCTCACAATAAAGCCCTACACCTAACTGTCAAATGTGAAGGTTATTATGTTAAAATGGTAATGGTAGACAAAGGTTCTAGGGTGGACATATGCCTACTCTCAACATTACAGCAAATGGAAATCGGGACTAAACGGATTTGTCCCAAAAATGTGTGTGTTCGAGCCTTCGATGGTGTCAAAAGGGACACAATTGGAGAAATCGATTTTGTTGTGACTATTGGCCCAGTTGATGTTAAGGTAACTTTCCAAGTGCTAGACATGGACACATCTTACAATTACCTTCTGGGAGGCCATGGATCCATAAAGCAAGGGCTGCTCCTTCCACTCTTCATCAAATGGTAACATGAGGATCAAGAAATCGTGGTCCCTGGAGAGGACGAGCAGTCAATTTATCGGAATCTCTCTGTCCCCTGCCCCGAAGCTAGAGATGGTAGTGAGCATATAGTCTATCAAGCCTTTGAAATTGTGGTGGCCAATCAACACGAAGAGGGAAAACCCTATCCCCAGCCTTTCCTCTCCAATGCCTCAATCATGGTGGCTAAAGAGATGATACGACATAGATTCAAACCGGGGAAGGGACTTGGAAGGTCCTTGCAAGGAATAGCTTAGTTGATTGTTTTTCCCACTACAGAGAAGTTCTTCGAGCTAGGCATCCACCCGACGCCAGAGGATATAACATGGGCAAACCATAGAAATCATGATGGATGGGCTCTGCCTCAACCACTGCCATACTTGTACAAAACATTCGTAAGGCCAAAAAACAGTGAAGAGGAAGAGGATGAAAACTTCACAGCTAAAGAAATCGAGGAAATATGTGGGGCAATGAGAAAAATGCTATATGAAACCCACATGGTTCAACCAGGGGAAGGCTCGAGCACCGCTGAGGTGCTATACATGGGACCAGATGCCAAGCTACAAAATTGGAATGCTACGCCATTTCCAATCAGGCGGGAGTCGTGGTAGTCCTGTCTCGCCACCTTTTCTGCATCATGAGTTATTCCATGGTGTAACTTAGATATTTTTCTTTAGTTTCTTGTCTTTTTAATTTTCCAAATGTAAACCCTGTTATTTTCCGATTCCAATAAATGAAATCAATATTTCATCGTTTATTTTCATTTACTCTTTCTGATTCTTGTTATTTTTTCCTTTTATTATTTTCTTTAAGTTCTAATAAGGCGGCTTTAAATAACACGACATGCTCGCGGACTTCGTGACATGATCTAAACATGGCGCCTAATTGTGAAATAATCAACCAAGAATCGGAATACGATGAGGAAGAGGCTTTTAGAGAAATAAATCTGGAACTGGAACATTTCAAAAATAAACCTAAGCCAAATCTAAATGATACTGAGACGGTTAACTTGGGTGGTCCCAAAGAAATCACGGAAACCAAAATAAGCATCCACGCGAATGAGAAAACTCGGGACGCACTGATCCAAATCCTGTTTGAATTCAAAGACATGTTTGCCTGGTCATAGGACGATATGCCAGGATTAAGCATTAATTTGGTGGTTCATAAGTTGCCTACCCACCCTGAATACCTTCCAGTCCAACAAAAGCAAAGAAAATTCAAAACTGATATCAGCGGTAAAATCAAAGAAGAGATTATTCAACAATTAGAGGCAGGGGTGTTCCGAGTTGTCCGGTACACCACGTAGCTGGCCAATGTAGTTCCAATGCCGAAGAAAGACAGAAAAACCCAAGTATGTGTGGACTATAGAGATTTGAATAAGGAAAGTCCCAAAGACAACTTACCCTTGCCCAATATCCATATCCTTGTTGATAATTGCGCCAAACACGAAATACACCCTTTCGTGGACTGCTACGTAGGATATCACCAGGTGTTGATGGATGAAGGGGACGCAGAGAAAACAGCCTTCTCCACACCTTGGGGAACTTACTGCTACAGGGTCATGCCTTTCAGACTGAAGAATGCCGAGGCAACTTTTATGAGAGCCATGACTAGCATCTTCTATGATATGATGCATCAGGAAATAGAAGTGTATGTGGATGACGTGATCATTAAGTCCAAAACTCAGGATGACCATGTGCGGGATTTGAGGAAGTATTTTGAACGGCTGCGCAAATATGATTTGAAGCTGAACCAAGCCAAATGTGCATTCAGAGTCCCGTCCGGAAAACTTCTGGGATTTATAGTCAGCCGGAGAGGTATCGAGTTAGATCCGATGCAGATAAAGTCTATTGGGCATATTGAATTACATCAGTTGGTTCATCGCTCAGCTGACTTCCACATGTGAACCCATATTCAAGTTGCTAAAAAAAGATGCAGCAATCAAATGGACAAATAAATGTCAAGAGGCTTTAGATAATATTAAGGATTATCTGTCCAATCCACCAGTCTTGGTCTTGCCTGAACCAGGAAGTCCATTGTTCTTGTACCTGACAGTCCTGGAAAATTCCTTTGGTTGCGTCCTCGGGCAGCATGATATCACTGGAAAGAAAGAGCAGGCAATATACTACCTGGGCAAGAAGTTTACCTGCTATGAGGCCAAGTATACTCTGCCAGAAAGAACATGTTGTGCCTTAACTTGGGTCTCTTAGAAACTGAGGCATTACCTACATCCCACACCACCTACCTCATAACCAGGTTGGATCCTCTGAAGTACATATTCAAAAGCCAATGCCCAATGGAAGATTAGCAAAATGGCAAATCCTGCTCACCGAGCTTGACATAGTCTATGTCACTCGTTCAGCAAGGAAAGCCCAGTTATTAGTGGATCACTAAAACCCGATTGATGATGAGTACCAACCCTTGAATACTTATTTGCTAGATAAAGAGGTTAATTCGGTGGATGCAATATCCAAGGATACCACTTCTTGGAAAATGTTCTTTGATGGAGCGGTAAATGCAAAAGGTGTGGGAATTGGGGCAATCTTAATCCCACCCACCGGTAAAGACTATCCATCCACAGCTTGGCTTCGATTCTTCTGCACAAACAATTCAGCCGAGTACGAAGCCTGCATCATGGGGATGAGTATGGCAATCGACTAAGACGTCGAGGAACTATTGATTATGGGAGATTCAGATCTGATCATCTGGCAAGCCCAAGAGAATGGGAAACTCGAGATGTCAAACTCATCCCTTATCGACAACATGTGAAGACCTTAGCAAGTGGTTCAAAATAATAGAGTTCAGGTACATCCCGCACTGTCACAATGAACTAGCTGATGCACTCGCCACTCTATCTTGACGTTGCCTACCCAGGCAATGCCGACATTTACCCCTTGGAAATCCAAATCAGGGAAAGACATGGGTACTGTAATATCGCTGAAGCAGAACCAAACACACATCCATGGTACCATAATATCAAGATATTTCAAAAAAAACAAGAATACCCCGAGAAAGCCACCGGGAACCAAAAGAGAACCATCTGACGACAATCAAGTGCTTTCTTTCTAAGTGGTGAAATCCTGTACAAAAGGACTCCGGACCTCAATCTGCGAAGATGTGTTGATGCTGAAGAGGCCAAAAGGATCATGCATGAAGTGCACGCAGGAGTGTGCGGACCGCATATGAATGGATATGTGCTAGCCAACAAAATCATCCGAGCAAGCTATTATTAGATAACCATGGAAAAGGACTGTATTAGCTTCGTCCAAAAATGCCATCAGCATCAGGTACATAGTGAATTGATTCATGCACCCACCACAGAATTGCATCCCATGTCAGCACCTTGGCCATTTGTAGCTTGGGTCATGGACGTCATTGGGACAATCGAGCTGAAAGCCTCAAATTAGAACAAATTCGTAATGGACGCCATTGATTACTTCACAAAAAAGGTTGAAGTCATCACTCTCAAATCGTTCACTAACAAAGCCGTAGTAGATTTTGTACATTCTAACCTCATTTGCCGCTTTGGCATCCTGACAACTATCATCACCGATAATGCTAAAAATTTGAATAGTCGATTGCTGGGAGAGATATACGAACAATTCAAAATAATGCATAGGAACTCTACCCCTACAAGCCCAAAGCCAATGGTGTCGTCGAAGCAGCAAACAAAAACATCAAGAAGATTTTGAGAAAGATGATTCAAAGCTCCAGATAATGGCATGAAAAGTTTCTCTTTGCATTATTCGGGTATCACACTACTGTGTGCACATCAATAGGTGCAACCCCTATCTTTTGGTCTACAAAACTGAGGCAGTAATACCTGCAGAGGTGGAAATCCCGTCTCTCCAGATCATCATCGAAGCTGAGATTGAAGATATTGAGTGGGTCAAGACTCGTCTCGAACAGTTGACCTTAATTGATGAAAAACGAATGGCTACGATCTTCCAGGGGCAGTTGTATCAAGAAATAATGGTACGTGTTTACAACAAGAAAGTATTTCCCAGGAATTTTGAAGTGGTACAACTTATGCTAAGGCGTGTTGTTTCGCATCACCAGAAAGCGAAAGGAAAATTTGACCCTAATTGGAAAGGGTCATACATCATTAGAAAGATATTTCCAAAGGGAGCATTATATCTTGGTGATATCGAAGGAGATGATCCCCAAGCATTTGTAAATGCGGACGCAGTAAAAAGGTACTACATGTAGGCTCTCTGTAACAATGGTTCTGTCTGGTTGAGATGACAGAGGCTTTTATTCCTGCTATCCAAACACCACTAACCCTTTGCAAACCCATTTGAGCTGGTTACTCATCTTCGATTACCCTCGTTGGAAAACGAAAGTGTTGATAAAAAAAGAAAAGAAAAACAAAACAAAACAGAAAAACAAAAGAAAAAAAACAAACAAAAGAAAACAAAAAACAAACGTTTCTCTTGAACTACGTTCGACTTGATTCCGAAAAGATACGTAGGGAGCTCTATATAGGGTTTAGTCACACCAAAACATAAATCCCAATTTCCCAAAAGAATAAAACTGGGGCAGATGATATAATGGCTCGGCCATGAGCCTACCAAAATGGTTCCAAAGTTGTAATTTCAATCAAATCCCTTTTCACACCGAAACCCATCTAAGACCTTCCAATCAACTGGAAATGGCATCACATTGGGAGACACCACCGTTGGAACGTGAGGAAGTCAAAACTGAGAAAATTAAATAAGAGAGTCTTATTGGTAAAAACCTACGGGCACCATAAGGTGATGCTGAGTAGATAAATAAAAAATGAGAGAGTCCATCTAGTGAAAACTCGTAAAAAGCACTATCGGGTGATGGTAAGAAGAGAAATGAGAGAGGTCGATTGGCAAAAACCCTAAAAGGGCATCGTCGGCCAAAAATAAGACTTCGCTCACTATTGAAAGGTCCTGGAAAAGATTCCATGGTTTCAAAATACAGGTCAATGAGTTTATGAAAAGTGGGGAAAGTTGTGCGGGTCAGGCATCTAGCCCAAGAAGCATGTCATGTCTATTTGAAGTTCGCATGTACCCCAGATAAGTCTTTCTTTCCTCCCCGGAAGGGACGCTTCTCTTTAAATTCATTTCCTCTTGCTTTTGCTTACTTCGCCTTGAATCCCTTTCAGTCTAACTCTGATTCTCAAAACTAATACAAAGAAAAGATGGCAAGATCTGGCTTTACAGGACTCTACCAAACAAAAGTTGAATACCCAGTCTCAGCGGGCGCATCTAATCGATCCGGACTAGCCATGATGGTTAATGCTTCGGAAGGAGAAGTGACTGAAAAGAAAGTAAATTAAAGTCAAATGCCCACAAAGGCAAAAGTAAAGTTAGAGAGATTAAGTCTCACTGGGCTAATTGTCTCGACAAAATTTCTAAAGCATAGGTACTCAAATGTTTTTAAATGGAAGTTGGGGTAATGAAATCAAAACGGAACGGCCTAGAAAGGCGAAGTAAATCAGAAATTTGAGTTCCCATGACCAACTAACAAGGCAAAGGTTAGAAAGTTAAAGGTCTTCTCAACAGAAGCAAGGCTGGGATCAAGCAATTAAGGCCACAAAACCAACCACCATTTCAAACTAACAATCATGCTTTGTTGGAAATATAAAATAGGTGTAATCCAAAGCAATCGTGCGAAAGGCAGGTGCAACCAAAAGGAAACACACAGGAGCTAGGAGGAACTTTAGAGCAACAATCAGCCCAAAAGGAAAGTTTTTCTTCAAATCCATTCCCGTAGTTTTAATGAAAGAAAAGAAAAAAAAGGAGAATTACAAAATAATGGTAGCATAGGGTGTCCAATCCCTAACCCCATCCTCTCAAACCAAGGATCACATTTCCTAGTTGTCCCCATCATAAACTGAGGGACCGTTTTCTTTTCTTCCCCGGCATATCCCGAGGGTCATTTTGCCTTTCTCCCCAGCATAACCTGAGGATCTTTTTCTTTTCCTCCCCGACATAACCCGAGGGTCATTTTCCATTCATCCCCAACATATCCTAAGGGTCTTTTCCTTTCTTTCCTCGGCACAACCCGAGAGCCATCTTCCCTCCATGCCCCAACAGACCCCTTGCTTTTCTTCCTATACCGGCATAACCTGTGGATCGCTCTGGCATAACTCAAGAGCACTTTTTCATTCATCCCGGCATAACCCGCAAATCCCCCTAGCATAACCCGGGATTCTTTTTTTCCAATCTGGGCATAACCCGCGGATCGCCCTAGCATAACCCAGGAGCCTTTTTTATTCATCCCTGTATAACCCCCGAATCCCCCTGGCATAACCCAAGATTCTTTCTTTCCTATCACGGCATAACCCGTGGATCGCCCCAGCATAACCTAGGAGCCTTTTTCATTCATCTTAGCATAATTCGCGGATTCTCCTTGCGTAATACAGGATCCGTTCTTTCCTATCCCGGCATAACCCATGGATCACCCTGGCATAACCTAGGAGACAATTTCATTCATCACGGCATAACCTGCGGATTCCCCTGGCATAACCAGGATTCTTTTCTTCCTATCCCGGCGTAACCCGTGGATCGCCCTGGCATAACCTGTGAGCCTTTTTCATTCAACAGGGCATAACCCGCGGATCCCCCTAGCATAACCTAGGATTCTTTCTTTTCTATCCCGGCATAACCCGTGCATCGCCCTGGCATGATCCAGGATTCTTTCCTTCATATCCCGGCATAACCCATGGACCCTTCAGGCATAACCCAGGATTCTTTTCTTCATATCCTGGCATAACCCAGGATTCTTTTTTTCCTATCCCGGCATAACCCATGGATCGCCCTAGCATAACCTAGGAGCCTTTTTCATTAATCCTGGCATAACCCGCGGATTCCCTGGTATAACCCAGGATTCTCTCTTTCCTATCCTGGCATAACCCGTGGATTTTCCCTTTCATCCCCAGCAAGGACCCCTTTCCTTTCCCGGTATAACCCAGTCATTCGCCAGCATAACCTGGCAATCTTTCCAAAGGATACACAATCCTAGATTTTATTGTTTTCAATAAAGAAATAGCTTAGACGTGCTTTGCAAATACTAACGAAATTTTTCCACTGAAAACTGGGGCAGAAAATTTCATTCGTTTGCTTGATTTTGGTGTCCAAACAGATCTTTACCTCAAGACACATTATTCGAGATGACCGAATGAATGAATCTCAATCCAAAACAAAGAATATAAGAAAAGAACAAAAAGAAACAAATTCAGAGTGATTGAAGAAGAAAGAAGCGGACTGCTCATATCTGATTCAGAATCATAAGTTTCGCATGGCCGCTCTGCTCAAATGCTAAACAAAGAACCGGTACCTACAGCTTACGAGCATCAAGATTCAGATCGGAGTCTACAACAAATCCAGCTAAGACTCAAGATCAAGGTTTAAGAGATTTATATATAGGAATCTTGTAACTCATAGTTTATAGGCGTACCTGGCTTAGCTTTTGATTTTCCTTTTGGTGTAATAAGGAGGTCAGTAAGCAGTAGCAGCAGCATTAGCAGTGAGAACACAGCCTCGGTAGTCCTAGCTACCATACACTCTTGAACTATACTGACTTAATTCCTCTTTAGCCGAGGATATGTGGGCAACATCTTAAGCAGGGTGCGTCAAGATTTTCAAAATGCTTCTCATGGAGTGTCCAGCAAGCAAAAATTTCTTACGATTGCTCATCTATCTTTGCCTAGAAACCCTTCATGTCTCCGAGCAAAGAAGGGCAACTGTGAGCATGTGATTTTTGCCTAATTTAAATTACTCCTATAAAATTCTTAAATTTAGTATTTGTCTTTATTTATGTGATTTTTAGAATTTAATTGCATAATTGTGTGTTTGTTTTGCTTTGTGAGTGTATTTTAATTCATAAAAAATACAAAAAATAGTATGTTTGCATTTAGGATACCATTTTTAATATTTAGGTTCATTAATTAGTTAATATTACAAAAACGGAAGAAAATAACAAAAATTAGTTCTTTTGTATTTTCAACTTTTAATTTTTTGATGTTTTAAATTTCTTTTAAATTAGGGTTTAATTAATTTTGAAATTAATTAGCTTAATTCTAGATTTGAAATCAGGTCTTTGTTCATTTTTTTTATATATAACAAAATCAAAAAAATATAAAATAAATAATTGAAAAAGAAAGAAATTGAAAAATGGCCTTGATACCAAGAACATCAAGAAGATTTTGAGAAAGACGATTCAGAGCTCTAGGCAGTGGCATAAAAAAGTTTCCTTTTGCATTACTGGGATATCGCACCATGATGCGCACATCGGTAGGAGCAACCCCATATCTTTTGGTCTATGGCACTGAAGCCGTGATACCCGCACAGGTTGAAATCCCCTCCATTCGGATCATTGTCGAAGCTGAAATTAAAGATAGTGAAAGGCTAAGACTCGTCTAGAGCAGTTGAATTTGATCGATGAAAAACGAATGGCCACAATCTTCCACGGGTATACTAACAAAGAATGGCCCGTGCTTACAATAAGAAAGTGCGACCAAGAAATTTTGAAGTGAGGCAACTCGTTCTGAGGAATATTCTCCCCCATCATCAGGAAGTGAAAGGAAAATTTTCTCCCAATTGGAAAAGCCCATATATCGTCCGAAAGATATTTCCAAAGGGAGCATTGTACTTAGGAGATATTGCAGGAAATGATACTGATGTAGCTGCGAACGCGGATGCAGTTAAAAGGTACTATGCTTAGGCTTGCTACAGCAATGATACTATCCGATTGGAACGACGAAAGCCTTCATTCTCGCTACACCAAATACTCCAATTCTTTTACTAACCCCTTTTAGCCGGTTACTCTTCCTTTATCACCATCTTTGGACCCGAAATTACTATTGAAATAAAAAAACAACAATAACAAAAACAACAAAAACAAAATGTTTCGTGAACTACGTTTGACTTGATTCCGAAAGGAAACGTAGGCAGCCTCTCTCTAGGTTTCAGTCACACCAACACAAAAAATCCCAATTCCCCCACAAGTAAAATTGGGGCAAATGATATAATGGCTCGACAATGAGCCCGCTAGAACGGTTCCAAAGTTGTAATTCTATCCAGATTCTTTTTACCCAAACCTTGTCCAAGTCCTTCTGATCAATTGGCAAAGGTGTTGGAATCAGAAAACACCATTGTTGGAATATGATACAATCAAAATGAGAGAAATAAAATGAGATAGTATTATCGGTGAAAACCTACGGGCACCATAAGGCGACATTGAGCAGAGAAATTGAAAACGAGAGAGCTCGCTTAGTGAAAACTCGTAAAGAACTATATCAGGCGACAGTGAGAAGAGAAATAAGAGAGGTCGATTGGCGAAAACCCACAAAGGGCACCCTTAATCGAAAAGAAGACACCCTACACCACCATCAGAGTCCCGGCAAGGTTCCTCAATTTAGAAATACGGGTCATGAGAAGTCGAGAAACTATGTGGATCGGGCATCCAGTCCAAGAATCATGTCTTGTCTATTTGAAGCCTGCATGCACCCGAGATAAGTGATTCCTTATTCCTAAAAGGGACAACTCTCTTTAAATTCATTTTCTTGCCTTTTGTTTACTTTTTCCTTGAATCCCTTTCGGTCTAACTCTATTCCTGAAACAAATACAAGAAAAGGTGGCAAGATTGGTTTTACAGGGCTTCACCTAACAAAAGCTAAAGAAACGTACCCAGCCTCAGCGGGTGCGTCAAGTCGATCCCGGCCGGCCATGATGGGTGATGCTTTGACAGCAAAGTTATTGAAAAGAAAAATAAAAGTCAAGGACAAAGGTCCTAGAGTCAGAACAAAGTGAAAGGGTGAAAGCCCCACGCGGGAAAGTTGTCATGAAACCCTAAAAGTTGAGCCATTCGGTGTGAAAGAGAGATTAATCTTCAAAACCAGCAAACAATAGAGGTTCTCAATAGAGATCAAGCATTTGAGACGATCAAGGCCACAAAACCAACCACTGTTTCAAACTAACAAGTTTTCTTTATTTGAAAATTGAAACAGGTGCAATCCAAGCAACCATGCAAGAAGCAGGTGCAATCAAAAAGGAAAAGAAGTGTGCAGGTGCTACAACAGCTTTTGCAGCAACTAATCGATTCAAAAGGGAAGTTTCTTCCAAGTTCTTTTCTGCATATTAAAAAAAGGTAAAAGAAGAAGAAAATTCAAGAAAAATTGATAGTTTAGAATCCCAATAATAATCTTTTATGCTTTGCCAACATTAGGGCTCCATCCCTGAGTTGAGTTTTTTAGACATAGGGCCTCCATTCCCTAGTTATCTTTACCAACATTAGGGCTCCAATCTCTGAGTTGAGTTTTTAGACGTAGGGCCTTCATTCCCTAGTCGCCATTACCAATATTAGGGCTCCAATACCTGAGTTGAGATTTTAGACATAGGGCTTCCATTCCCTAGTCACATTTTTACCAACATAAGGGCTCCACTCCCTGAGTTGAATTTTTAGGCATAGGGCCTCCATTCCCTAGTCGCTTTTTACCATAATTAGGGATCCAATCCCTTAGTTGATTTTTTAGACATAGGGCCTCTATTCCCTAGTCACCTTTTACCAACATTAGGGCTCTAATCCCTGATTTGAGTTTTTAGACATAGGGCCTCCATTCCCTATTTGCCTTTTACCAGTATTAGGCTCCAATCCCTAGGTTGAATTTAGACATAGGGCATCCATTCCCTAGTTACCTTTTGACCAACATTAGGGCACTAATCCCTGAGTTGAATTTTTAGACATAGGACCTCCATTACCTAGTCACCTTTTACAAACATTAGGGCTCCAATTCCTGAGTTGAGTTTTTAGACATAGGGCCTCCATTCCCTAGTCGCCTTTTACCATCATTAGGGCTCCAATCCCTTTGTTGAATTTTTAGACATATGGCCTCCATTCCGTAGTCGCCTTTTTACCAACATTAAGGCTCCAATACCTAAGTTGAATTTTTAGATATAGGGCCTTCATTCCCGAGTCGCCTTTTACCAACATTACGGCTGCAACCCCTGAGTTGAGTTTTTAGACATAGGGCCTCAATTCCCTAGTCGTCTTTTACCAACATTAGCGCTACAATCCCTGAGTTGAATTTTGAAACATAGGGCCTCCATTCCCTAGTCCCCGTTTTACAAGCATTAGAGCTCCAATTGTTGAGTTGAGTTTTTAGACATAGGGCCTCCATTCCCTAGATTTCTTTTTACCAACATTAGCGGTCCAATTTCCGAGTTCAATTTTTAGACATAGGGCCTACATTCCCTAGTCGCCTTTTACCAACATTAGGACTCCAATCCATGAGTTGAATTTTTAGATATAGGGCCTCCATTACCTAGTCACCTTTTACCAACATTAGGGCTTCAATCCCTCAGTTTAGTTTTTAGACATAGGACCTCCATTCCCTAATTGTCTTTTACCAACATTAGCGCTCCAATTCCTGAGTTGAATTTCTATACATAGGGCCTCCATTCCGTAGTCACCTTGTTACCAACATTAAAGCTCCAATCCATGAGTTGAATTCTTAGACATACGACCTCCATTCTCTAGTCATCTTTTACCAACATTAGGGCTCCAATCCCTCAGTTAATTTTTAGATATAGGGCCTCCATTCCCTAATCGCATTTTACCAACATTAGGGATCCTATCCCTGAGTTGAGCTTTTGGACATAGGGCCTCCATTCCCTAGTCGCCTTTTGCCAACATTAGGGCTCCAATCCCCTGAGTTGAGCTTTTAGTCATAGAGCTTTCATTCCCTGGTCGCCTTTTTCATACATTAGGGCTCCAATCCCTGAGGTAAGATTATAGACATAGGGCCTCCATTCCCTAGTTCCCTTTTGCCAACATTAGGGCTCCAACCCTTGACTTGAGTTTTTAGACATAGGGCCTCCATTCCCTAGTCGCCTTTCACTAATACTAGGGCTTCAATCCCTGAGTTGAGTTTTGAGACGTAGGGCCTCCATTTCTCTAGTCGCTTTTTACCAAAATTAGGGCTCTAATCCCTCAGTTAAAGTTCTAAGATATAGGGGTCCACTCCCTAAATCTATCCATTCAAAGGCATGATCCCGATTTTATTGCTTTCAATAAAAATAGCTTAGAATTTCGTTACAAATACCTCATGTAATTTTCCTAGCGAAAATTGGGGTATAAAAAAATTTGTTTTTTCGTTTTGGTGCTTGAGCCGGTTTGAATTCAAGGTGCAAGATTCGGAATGATCTAAAAATGAGTTTCGATCTAAAATAAAGAAAAGAAGAAAAAGAATAAGAAAAAGTGAACCAAAAGTGCTGAAGTGGAGAAGGATGCGGACTGCTCAAAATTGGATTGAAGTCACAGGCTTAGCATGTCCCGTTTTGATCCAGAAGCAAAAGAAAGAACTAGCATCTACAGCTGACGAGCATCAACATTCAGATCGGAGTCCACTGTAGGAACCAGCTAAGACTCAAAATCAAGCTTTAAGAGATTCATAGATAGGAATCTTGTAACTTGTAGTTGATAGGCAGAGCTAGCTTAGCTTTTATTTTCGACTTTTGGTGTAATAAGGAGCTCAGCAAGAAGAAACAACAGTAACAGCAATGAAATCACAGTTTCTCGATAGTCCCAGCTACCAAAAGTTCCAAAACTACACTGACATATTTTGTTTATAGCCAAGGATATGTAGGCAACCTCTGAAGCAAAGTTTGGTCAGACATATTTCAAAATGCTTCTCATGGAGTGTCAAGCAGGCGAAAATCCCTCCTCATTGCTTATTTTATCTTTGCCCAAAAACCCTTCGTGTCTCCGAGCAAAAAGGGGCATCTGTGAGGACATGATTTTTGTCTCGCATGATTTACTCCTATAGAATTCTTAAATTTAGGATTTTCTTTTAATTATTTAATTTTTAGGAATTAATTGCATGATTTTTGTGTTTGTTTGCATTTCTGTGTGCATTTTTAATTTACATAATTCATGAAAAATACAAAATAATAGTGCATTTGCATTTAGGACCTAATTTTCAACTTTTTTTCCCCAGATAATTAGTCATTTATAATTGCAAAAAATGAAAGAAAATAACAAAAAAATAGCTCGTTTTGCATTTTTACTTTTAATTTTTGAATTCATTACATTTTTCTTTTAATTTGGGATCTAACTAATATTTGTTAATACATGAGGATTAATTAGTTTATATTGTAGAATTAAATTAATTTAAGGTTTAATTTTAGTTTTGTTTTAATTTTGAAAAGAAAAGAAAATGGTAATAAAAGAAAGAAAACGAATTAATTTGGGAAAATTGGGCCAATTTTAATCCCAAATCAGTCCAGACCATGCCCAAACCTACTTGGCCAACTCAGTCCACCCCATCCATACCCAAAACGATGTTGTTTGATCAGCTTTGATCTCAGTAGTTGATCTTCCATGATCCAACGGCTGAGAACTGATCCTTCTCCCCATTATTACCGTCCGAACGAAAATACACCCCCCCAAACCCCCCTTTTTACCCCATCTCACTTCGTCTCCATCCCTCTCCACGCCCAGACCCTATCCGCCTTATAACTCCTCACCGCCTCCGCTACAAACCACCACCGAAAACCGCCTCACAGCGGTTTCGGTGGTCCAATCAGCCCCAAATTTACACCTTAAACTCCCCTTCACCTCCTCATTACTAATATCCAGTTAGCCTCGCTCGAATCCCTCTAAAAGTGTTTGAATTTTTGATCGAAACTTTAATCAAAAACCATAATCATCCACCCCCCCCAATATTCTAACCAGGTAGTCACCATAGCCTTCGTCTTATATATATCACTAATTGCTCTGAAATCCTTACCCATTCATCCCAATTTCGGATCTGGGTTTTGAAAAACAAAACCAGCCCATAAACCGTTCTCATCATTCGATTCTTGGGGTTTTCAAGATCAAAGGTCATGCTAATCGATTGTTCTTGGCAAGAACAATTGATTAGCGTTAGTTTGGCTAAATTCGAGATCACCAGACTCCGACCAAGTCATGCACTGCCCGGAAAACTTTTTCAAATTCCCTCATCTTGTACTCTGCTCCGTTTGATCAAGTTTTCTGGACAAAATCAAGCTGTCTCTTCTTTTCTTTATTTTTCTAGTTAATTGTTTCGATATCAGTGTTTTATTTTGTTTTGTTTGAATTGGTTTAATTAGTTAATCATTTTAATTAAATGACTAGGACTGGCTATTGTTCTTCAATCTAGAGTCATTTGACGCTCTTCTTCAATTTTGGGTATTTGTCTCTGCCATTTTTTTATTATTTATTTTTTCTGAGTGTCATTTCCATCTCTGTTGTTTTATATGTTCTTCTCTGCATATAGTTTAGCTAGTTGTTTGAATAACTCTATTTGTCCAGTTGATTGAGTCTTTTACTTTCATTGTTTGAAGTGTAATGGCGTTAAAATAAAAATGGTAAGTTAGGTAGTTTAAAATTAAGTGTTCATTTTAAAATGGTTGTGTGATTATTTGGGATAAAACTTCACCAAATATTTTGGGTTTAATAATTCTTTCTTGTAGAGCCTTGTTAATATTAGTTTCAAAAGTTCTCGTCCATGTTCATCCCATCATTACATTTTTGGTTTTATTGTTCATATCAGTAGTTTAAGTTTTAGCTTAAGAGTTTTTTGTCACTTGATCCTCATGTGTGTAGCAATGATAATTTGTGGTTGTTAGCCCTGATTTGCTAATCTTTAGTATCCTGAGGGACTTAAGTGAATCCAAAATTCTGGTTAGGAACTACAATAAGCAGTAGCTTATAATATTGGACACTCACAAAGACAGAATATCAAAATTTTCTAGAACTTGGGATAGCTGTCATCATCCTTAGCCAATGCTGATATTGGATAAGAGGAAAAGGACAGTACAACTGTAAAAAATATTTTGTACTAGGTCAGTACATTCTTTTCTTAGATGCTTTTAGGGCATACTATTTAAAAAAAACACCCCTTCACTCTCACACATATTTTAGAGCACTGATTTACTACAAATAAAAAAAATTACCATCTCTTCTGCTGAAAAGACTAAGTTTCAAACTTTGAGAACACTTTCATTTCGATTTTCTAAAAGGCTGGAAATAACTTGAAGTAGAAGGACTTCTCTTGGTCTTCTTGAGTTGTAATCGCTGGGTTTTGAAAGCTGAATCTAGCTTCTGATTTGGTCGTTTGGCTGGCTGCCTGTTGTTGCTCATCATTTTGGAAGAATCAGCTATACTAGTGACCTTTATTTGATCTTGTTTAAACCATCTCTAGGTATGTAACCATATTTTAGCTATGAAAATGACTCTACTTGTGCAACTCGAAGTTATTTCATGACTATGTTGTGTATGGATGTATGTATCAACAGTAGAGATTAGTGTGTTTATTCATCATTCTTCATCGGCATGTCATGTGTCTTTCTGTGCATCTCAGTATGTAAAAAATATTGTTAGAATCACATAAGCAACTGTAATCTTATGACAATGTTCAGGTTCAGCATGTAATGATCTTCTTGCTCTCCTTCATCTGATTTCATTTACCGTAACTACTGCTTTTCATTTAACTGGATGGATGTAATCTAAACTTATGGGTTCAGCCACTAGTTGGTTGAGCCAATTGGCTTTGAAAACTTTAAAGTTTGGATCAAATATTGAGGAAAGAAGATGCTGGGATTTTAAGCTGAAACCTATAATAGTTTTTTTTAACTTTCAATATAGTTAAACTCATGAATCGTCATTTCTTATTGCATTCTTAAGTTTAGTCTGTCAATGTAGTATACTTGAAGTAACTTCATGAATCTAACCTTCTCCATGGTTGGATCCTGAGATACTTAAAGGACAGGGCTAATTAGCCACCAGAGGCCTCATGTTGGATTCCTAGGTAAATAGTCCTGTGAGAAGTAACTCTGTAGCTGAGTTCCTGCATATTTGGTGCATAGAGTTAAAAGAAGCAATGCAAAGGGAAACCTAGAAGCACTAGAAGGCCTTCATTTTACTTTATTTGTTGTTTCCTTTAGATTTTCTTGGATATCAGTTGTTATTGTGTTGATCCTCTAACAATTTAACATTGTTATATAATTTTCAGGACTTGCGAAGTTGTAAAGTGGACTGTTAATTTTTCTTATCCATTTAGTTATTAGTAAGCCCGTGAAGTTGGGCTGTTTAGTTTGTGCTGTTAATGAATTTTGATATCCCTATATAAGCAAAACCTGGTGTTGGGGTCACAATTAGGCCCAACCTTGGGCATGTTCAATATAAGTCTGATCTGAGCCATTTGGGCTTGGGCATTTGGACTTCACCAGTTGACCCAATAGAATTTAATTCTTCTAATTTCAATCTTTGTTCAATATGGTTTGAGTTTTTATTTCTTAGTTTCAATTTCCAAGACAGTTTGGTAACAATTTTCTATAAGAATGTTTGATTTCAACTGAATCTTCAGTAATCAGTGTTAGCGTCAGGCTGTTTGGAACGTAAGCCCAACCTGGGTTGTGCGATTTTGTATTCGTAACCAAAACTTTGATTTATGGGCTATTCGTGAGCCCAAACTTCATCTGTCGAAGTTGATTTAGCAATGGGTTGTCGATGGCCCATTTTCCCTTTGGCCCAAAGCCTTTTGATATAGCTTCATATTATTCAGCTTTGTTTGAGCTTAAATTAGTCTCCAAAAGGAACATCTTAGGTAACTTAAATAAGCCCTCCTACCAAAACATTTAAAGTGTGCCATATTTCAAAACTCTTACGCTCGTGGCCCTCGTATCAGTCTCATAATTTAGACATAACAAATTTCTAAAACTCGTTGTTCTTTTTAGGCTCGATTTAGATTAACCTTGCGATAATCTAGACGTTCGGGTAACATGGTTGAAAATTTAATTCATAAAAGACTCAAGGGATGCGTTCGTGCAACTTCAACCAAACTTTTCTTAATAAAATCAACTAAGCGTTATTAATTGTGGACACGTTCGCATGACATGATTTTGACGCGCCAAAATAAAAGAGTATATGTAAGCATAACTCAATTCTTTAATTATGAACAAATCAAAGGATTAAAAGCGGTAAAAGATAATTGCACATAGGTCTTAAAAATGAGTAGTTAAAATAATTAATCCAAGTAATAATCACTAAGAGAATGTGCTAGAACCACAGAATCCAGGGGTTCCTAACACCTTCCCTTGGGTTAACAGAATTCCTTATTCAGAATTTCTAGTTCGCAGGCTAAAATAAAACTTCATCGATTTGGGATTTAAAATAAACTGATGACTTAGGACACCATAAACTATCCCAAGCGGAGACTCTGAATAAAATTGAATAAATAATCTCATTTCGAATAATGTCACTTTAATTGGAAAGTCTTTCTTGTTGGGTGTGTGTAAAAAAGGAGGTGTAACAATGGTCTTACTTATCACCTCCGCATTTCTTATGACCAGGGAGGGGGTATTTGGTGCTACATTCAAGGAGGTTATGGATATTGCTCGAGATATCGAGTCTGTTCGCTGTCAGGAGCGAGAGGAAAGGGAGGCCAAGAGGCCTCGAGGATCTCTCAGCTATAATGGTGCTCCTTCCAGGGGCCAGTTTCAGCATGGTAGAGGCAGTCTGTTTAGGCATGCTCAGCCAGCACGCCCAGGTTATCATGGAGCACCATCTGGTCATGATTCTCATAGTTCACATCAGGGCCAGTCATCACTTAGTGTCATTCCAGCTCAGAGTTCTCCCCATGCTCCGTCAGTTCAGGGCTCTTCTGCACCAGGCGCATCTGCTAGTTTCTCCGATGTTAGGGGTTCCCTTCAGTCCCCTTCTCCAACACGTGGGAGTTGTTATGAGTGTGGCGATATGGGCCATATGTATAGGTAGTGTACTCGTTGTGTTGCTAGTTCATCCCAGTAGAGGGGTCAGTCATCAACTTTTGCTCTAGTTACTACACCACCACCCGCCCGACAAACTAGGGGTGGAGGTCAGTCAGTCAGGGGTTTCCCCGGAGAGGGAGATTGAACAGGGACAGTCAGGCCCATTTCTATGCTCTTCCAGGCATACCTAATGCTATTGCTTCAGATGTTGTTATTACAGGTATAGTTTCAGTCTGCCATAAAGATGAATCTGTATTATTTGATCCCCGATCCACCTTTTTTATGTGTCATCATTCTTTTCTCATTATTTGGGTATGCCCCATGAGTTTCTTGCTTTACCTATTCATGTATCTACCCCGGTGGGTGATATTGTTGTTGTAGACCATGTGTACCGGTCGTGTGTGGTAACTATTGGGGGTCTGGAGACCCGGGATGATATTTTATTATTGAGTATGGTAGATTTCGATGTCATTTTAGGCATGGACTAATTATCTCCGTGTCGTGCTATTCTAGACTTTCATGCTAAGACAGTCACTTTGGCTAAACTAAGTGTGCCACGAATCGAGTGGCAAGTTGTGACTCAATATATTCCTAGTAGAGTAATCTCTTTCTTAAAGGCCCAACGTATGGTTGGGAAGGATTATCTTTTGTATCTTGCCTTTGTGAGGGATGTCGGAGCTGAGGCTCCCAATATTGATTATGTTCCTGTTGTGAGGGATTTCCCTGATGTATTTCCGGCAGACCTGCCGGAATGCCACCGGACATGGATATTGATTTTGGTATTGACCTGGTACCGGGCACTTAACCCATTTTTATTCCTCTGTATCGTACGGCACCATCGGAGTTGAAAGAGTTAAAGGAGCAACTTCAGTGTGTCACCTTGGGGTCTGCCGATTTTGTTTGTGAAGAAGAAGGATAGCACAATGAGAATGTGCATTGATCATAGGCAATTGAATAAGGTAACAATTTAAAACAAGTATCCTTTACCTCGAATTGATGATTTATTCGACCAGCTTTAGGTAGCGAGGGTGTTCTCCAAGATTAATCTTCGTTCAAGTTATCACCAATTGAAGATCAGGTATTTGCATATTCTTAAGATGGCCTTCAGGACGAGATATGGTCATTGTGAGTTCCTGGTTATGTCTTTTAGGCTGACCAAGGCCCTAGCAGCATTCATGCATTTGATAAACGGCGTGTTCCGGCCTTATCTTGATTTGCTTGTCATAGTATCCATTGAAGATATTCTAGTATATTCACGCAGTCAAAAGGAGCACGCAGAGCATTTGAGGGTTGTATTGCAGAGATTGACGGAGGAGAAGATTTATGCAAAGTTCTCCAAGTGTGAGTTTTGGCTCAATTCAATGTCATTCTTGGGACACGTGGTGTCCAGTGAGGCTATTTAGGTTGATCCGAAGAAGATAGAGGTGGTGCAGAGTTGTCCTAGACCGTCCTCAGCTATAGAGATTCGCATCTTTCTATGTTTGGAAGGCTATGATCACTGTCTTGTTCAGGGATTCTCATTTATCGCATCGCCCTTGACCAAGTTACAGAAAGGTACTTCATTTGTATGGTTAGACGAGTATGAGGAGAGCTTATTGAAGCTCAAGACAGCTTTGACCACAGCTCCAGTATTGGTTTTTCCATCAGCTTCAGGTTCATATATTGTGTATTATGATGCTTCGAGAGTAGGGATTTGTTGTGTGTTGATGCAGGAGAGTAGAGTGATTACTTATGCTTCTCGTCAGTTGAAGCCCCATGAGAAGAACTACCCCGTTCATGATTTAGAGTTGGCTACCACAGTTCATGCATTGAACATTTGGAGGCATTACTTGTATGGCGTATCTTATGAGGTGTTCAGTGATCATCGTAGTATTCAGCATTTGTTCAAGAAAAAGGATGTTAATTTGAGGCATCAGAGATAGTTAGAGTTACTTAAGGATTATGACATCACTATATTGTACAATCCGTGGAAGGACAATCTGGTGGCCAATGCTTTAAGCCGAAAGGCAGTGAGTATGTGGAGTTTGGAATATATTATAGTTGGTGAGAGACATCTTGCAGGGGATGTTCATGCCTTGGCCAATCAGTTCGTAAGGTTGGATATTTTGGAGCCCAGTCGGGTATTGGCTTGTATGGTTTCTCGGTCTTCCTATATGATCGCATCAAAGAGGGCTAGTATGATGATCTGCATTTTCTTGTCCTTAGGGACAGAGTTCAGCATGATGATGCTAGAGATGTGACCATTGGTGATGATAGAGTGTTGAGGATGCAGGGCCGGATTTGTGTGCCCAATGTGGATGGGCTCGGGGAGTTAAGTCTGGAGAAGGCCCATAGCTCGCGGTATTTTATTCATCTAGGAGCTGTGAAGATGTATCAGGAAATGAGGCAACATTATTGGTGGAGGAGAATGAAGAAAGATATTGTGGGATTTGTAGCTCGGTGTCTCAATTGTCACCAGGTGAAATATGAGCATCAAAGACCGGGTGGCTTGCTTCAACGAATGGTTATCCGGAGTGGGAGTGGAAGTGGAAGCAGATCACTATGGACTTTGTAGCTAGGCTTCCACGGACTTTGAAGAAGATTGATGTTATTTGGGTGATTGTGTCGGTTGACCAAGTCCGCGCACTTCATTCCTATATGTACTACTTATTCTTCAGTGCGGTTAGCAGAGATATATATCCATGAGATTGATTGGTTGTATGGCGTCCCAGTTTCCATCATTTCAGATCAGGGCACTGAGTTCACTTCCTAGTTTTGGAAGTCTATTCAGCGAGAGCTGGTTACTCAGGTGGAGTTGAGCACAGCTTTTCACCCTTACACGGACGAGCAATCCAAGCGCACTATTCAGATATTGGAGGATATGTTACATGCTTGTGTTATTAATTTCGGAGGGTCGTAGGATCAGTTTCTACCACTCGTAGAGTTTTCTTATAACAGTAGCTACCAGTCGTGTATTCAGATGGCTCCATATGAGGCTTTATACGGGAGGTGGTGTAGATCTCCAGTTGGTTGGTTCAAGCCCAGTGAGGCTAGGCTATTGGGGACAGATTTGGTTCAGGATGCTTTAGATAAGGTGAAGGTGATACAAGAGAGACTCCGTACAACAGAGTCAAGGAAAAAGAGTTATGCTGTTCGAGATGTGTCTTGCATGGTTGGTGAGAAGGTCTTGTTGAAGGTTTCACCCATGAAGGATGTTATGATATTTGGAAAGAAAGGGAAGTTGAGTCCGAGATTCATTGGGCCTTTTAAGGTACTTTAGAGGATTGGGGAGGTGGATTATGAGCTTGCGCTGCCACCAAGCTTGTTGAGTGTGCAGCCGGTATTTCATGTATCTATGCTATGGAAGTACATTAGAGATCCATCTCATGTTCTAGATTTTAGCACCGCTCCGTTGGAGGGTGATTTGATGTATGATGTGGAGCCAACAGCTATTTTGGAGCATCAGGTACGGAATTTAGGTAAAGGATATGACTTCAATGAAAGTGCACAGGAGATGTCGGCCAGTGGAAGAGGCTACATGGGAGACCGAGCGGGAGATGAGGAGCAGATATCCTCACTTATTCGAGGTTTAAGGTATTTTTCTTGACTTGTTCGAGGATGAATGTTTGTTTAAGCTGGGGAAGATGTGATGACCCGACCAGTTGTCTCATGAGTTACCATTCCGTTTCTCCCGTTTCTGCTTCTTTATGCCTCGTTATTCATGTTTTGTAGATCAGGTTTGTCAGATAAAATTCGGAATGATTTTGGTAAGGTTTGAGACACTTAGTTTCTTTTAAGAAAGTTTAAGTTGAAAAAGTCAACCAAATGTTGACTTATGTGTTAGAAGGCTCGGATGAGGGTTTCGATGATTTGGTTAGCTTCGGGAGGTAATTTGTGACTTAGAAGCATGATCGGAATAGGTTTTGGAGATCCGAAGTTGATTTAGGCTTGAATTGACAAAGTTGATATCTTGGCGATTTCCGGTTGATAGGTAAGATTTTAATCTAGGGGTCGTAATGGAATTCTGAGAGTTGCAGTAGCTTTGTTATGTCATTTGGGATGTGTGTGAAAAATTTCATTCGGATGTGGTTTGATTGGATTTTTATCAAAAGCATAATTCGGAAGATTTTTAGAAACTTAGGCTTGAATCTGATGTGTTTGTGTTGATTTTATGTTGTTTGAAGTGTTTTGATGATTGGAACAAGTTTGAATAAGGCATTAGGATGTGTTGGTTCCTTTAGTTGAGGTCCCGGGGACCTCGAGTGAGTTTTGGATGGTCAATTAGATCATTTTGGAGTTTAGCAAGTTGCAGATTTTGAGTTCTAGTAGTTGCACACATTTTATTCTTCGTGTTCGCGAGTGGAGCCTCGCGTTCACGGAGGGTAAGGAAGGTAGGCATTAGTTTTAGCCTTCTTCTTTGCAAGAGGTTAGGCCGCTTTCGTGAAGGCTTGTGAGTGGATGTATCACATTCGTGAGAAGGACTTCGGGGGATCGCGTAGAGGAACTGGGTCAGCTGTGGTTTGAGGTCAAATGTCATCGTGTTCGCGGAAGGGTGAGCGTGTTCACGAATAGTGGTCTGATCAAGGCATCGCGTTCTCGACTGTCATGTTGTGTTCACATATAGCAAAAGCTGGTCAATGTAAGTTTGTGCTTCGCGAACGCGAGGGGTTCACCGCGTTCGTGAAGAACGAAAATCAGGCATGGGCAGAATGTTTGTAACTCGTTATCCGCGCTTTTGGGGCTCATTTCCTCCATAGTTGGTCATTTTTGAAGCCTTTTGAAGGATATTGAAGAGGAATTCAAGGGAAAAAACATTTGGAGGTAAAATTATTGGCCTAGAAATCGATTATTATCTGAATTCCACCCAGAAAATCTTCAAACCTAAGCCTAAAATTTAATAAGTAAGGCTTGAGAAATTGAATTTTGATTTAGGATTTGAAGAACTATTTGAAGTCGGATTTGAGAACTTTTGATATGTATGAACTTGTAGGAAGATGAGGAATCTGTTGGAGCAAAAATTTCTGAATTTCGAGACATGGGCCCGGGTGTCGGGTTTTGGTAATTTCGGGATTTATGCCCTTTATTGATTGTTTTTTCTTGGGCTTTATTCCTTTCACGTACTTTGATGCCCTCGTTCTTATTTTGGATAGATTCGATGCACGTTGAGGCTAATTCGAGGGGCAAATGAGTCGCGAGCTAGAGATTTAGCCGGTTCAGGGTGAGTAATGATTGTAAATGATCTTCTGAGGGTTTGAAACCCCGGATTGTACATCGTAGTGCTATATTAAGGTGAGGCACATGCTTGATGATAAGCATAGGATCGTGCACTATTGGGTATTATGACTTGGTCCGTCTCATTTTGATAATTTTATCGCATATTTGATTGAAAACTATTTGTTATAATTATTACTTGGGATTAATACCATATTTGGGCCTAATGCAAACTATTTGAACCATTCGAGCCTTTTCATTGATATTTCCTCACATGTTTGATTTATTACTTGAACTCAGTCATGTTATTTTCCACTGTTTTACTACTCAGCCATTTTTGCTCAATTTTGAGACTAAAATGATATTTTAAATGATGTTTGGGCTGAGAAATGCTATTTTACCATCGCATGAGGGGCTTGTGATGATTTTTGATTGAGTAAGGTCGAGGGCATGTATTGTAAGGAAACACTGATACTGATTTGAGGACGGGGGCTGAGATATGTACTCCACGAGGTGGCTAAATTGATATGAGGCCAAGGGTTGATGTTACGAGATGGCTTGTTATTGTGCTTGGGCCATAAGGGGCCCCTCCAGGAGTCTGCACACCCCCAGTGAGTGCGGATACCCATTGTGATGTGAGATTGAGCCCGGTGGGCCAGTACTGATCTGCGTTTTTGCTCGAGGGGCAGAATTGTTGATACTGTGCTTGAGGGGAGAATTTCTTTTTCTCTACTTTATCTTAATTATCTGTAATTTACCTGTTTATTCTTTTAGAAAGGATTTTACTAGATTTATTACAGATTTTCCTGTTTTAAGTGATTTTATTGCTTCATTATAGAATGGCTTGTGCCTTACATATTTTTTTTACTTTCATTCATTATTTATATTTGTCACTCACTACGTTGAAGTACTCACTTTACTCCCTGCACCATATGTGCAGATTCAGGCATAGCTGGTTCCGCTCCCGAGTGTTGATTCCTCCAGTTTCAGGCGAGTGTTCGGAGACTACGAGGTAGATGTTGACGTCCGCAGTCCTATTTCTCTACTCTTTGTCATTTCTATTTCCCTTCAAACATTTGTACTAGTTTATGGTTCTTAGCAGAATTGTGTTCTGACTTATAGATGCTCATGACTAGTGACACCCCGGTTAGGGTTGTGTATGGGTATTTATTTCGTGTATTTATGTTATTATCGGTTATTTCGAACTTATTCTTATCATGTTTAACTTGTTCTTATATGATTATCTGGTAGGTATTGAGAATGAAAAGTGTCAGCTCACCTTGATGTCACGAGGAGCACCATCACGACCGGGTTCGGGGTTTGGGTCGTAACTGTCCTGCTTGTATTTCACACGATTTTTAAATTGTACTTATATCAAAATTTTGCAAACTCATTCTTGCTCAATCATATTTATGTAGTATATGTTCTGAAGAGAGAGCTACAATATCTACAGAGAGAATGAGTGACCTCTCACTAAAAAAACAAACCACTACTCACAACCACATTCCTCCAAACCCACCAGATAAACTCAATCCTCAACCCCCAAACACACCATCATACAAGGAAAAACTCCTAGAGGATGAGTTTTTCATCAACAACAACGTCACTCTAGCGGCATAATATATTCCACATAGCCCATGGACATACAGCAAACAGAATTGGATGTCACAACATAGGGTTGATCACAGCCGACTTGAAGCGAGTAATGCTAACAAAGGAGGATATTAATCGTATGTATAGTCCATGGAAATTCTTAGTTATCATAAAACTTATAGGTAAATGGATGGTCCATCATTATCTAAAAAAAATTACAAGACATATGGAAAATTGATGAGAACTTTTCCCTAATTGATCTTGGGGAAGATTATTACACTGTCAAATTGGTCAGGGAAGAAAACATGACTAAATACTGCATAACGGCCCCTAGTTTATTAATGGATTCTTTCTTTCTACTCAAAAATGGGTGCCAAATTTTGTAGCCAAGAAGCCATGCCAACGTTTTACAACTATGTAGGTTCGTCTTCCCCAGTTACCCACGGAGTTTTATGATGGAATAATACTATCAAGAATAGGTAACTTCATTGAAAATTGCTCAAACTAGATGCATGCATTTCAGCCACATTAAGCGGAAGGTATGCTAGACTGTGTGTGAAATTGCCCCTCGACAAACCAGTACAAAACTATTTCCTAATTGGGAAGCACAAATAACTATTTTATATGAAGGCAATGAAATCCTATGCAAAACGTGTGGCGAGCTAGGACACATAAGTCTGCTTGTCCACAAGTCATCTCACCAATTGCACAAAAGGAAGGCCAACCAGACATTGAGCCACCAATATTAAGAACTGAGTAAGAAGGGGAATGGATGACGGTTTCCTTTCCTAGGAAAGGAAAAGCTAATACAACCAATCAACACACGCACAAGGATGGTGCAAATCTATCACCAGCTATAAATGTTCGAATGATTGATGATGTGTCAGGTAAGTACCTCAACATTTAAGTTACATTAGTAAACAGATTTTAACTAATTACCCTAATACTAAACCTAGCACACTACAATCTATCCTTAATAATGAAAAAAATCCTACCAATAAAAATCAAGTTGCTAAACAAAATAAGGAGGGTGAAAGCAGTTTCGCCAAACTAGTGAAGCAGCACAAGTTATTCGAAAAAATGGAAACCAATAAAGAAAATCAAAATACAAGTATTTTGCATTAGGAACAAGTTGTTGTCCACGTGACAAATGTCACAAAGGTGGCACAAAATCAAGTCATAATTAGTAAAGGAAAACACTTGCTTAATTCTATAGAAATGGATATCACCAATAACACAGCCAATCGGGCAACCAAAGAAGCAATAAAGCACCCTACTAAACAATTACCCTAAATAATAACAATGATGAACTCCCTTCATGCATGCATGTCCCAACCCCCACGGCCAATCCTCCCTAAAACACCTGGAACACAATAGTGGACAAGTGACGGAGGATATATCTATGCAAGATCGTGATATATACCACAAGCACCAACCTTCCCAAGCTATGCAAATAGAACTAATTATTAGTGTTACTCCCAATCACCTTACTGCCACTCCTCCTATAAACACACTAGTCCACCAATATGGCCAGAACTCCTCTAACACTAAGGAAGAGATATCGTCTACTTCAGCTAATTCATCTCTCTCACAATTCAAACATGAACAACCTCCCAAATATCCCACCTCAACTCTACCTAAATCCAGGGTTTTATCCCCAGCCACCAAGCCCAACGATTGATATACCACAATCATGGGTGGAACTACGGCTACAAGGCCATGCAGCAAGCTTCAACATGGAGATCAATGGGCAGGAATCCATACTCATCATCCAGAACACTCATTTCCTAGCCCAGCTGATCTCAGAGGGGATGGTTTTAGCCATGAACAATTATGTAAACCAAATGTGGATAAACAATATTCTTCAACCACTAGCTCCATCAATGAATCCAAACCTAGTCAACAACATGCAACGAATGTGAAACATTCCACACTACCCAAACCAGCAAATTCTCTAAAATCCACCACTAAATCTTCCATTCTTTGCTCCGGAGGATCTCATATTCTAGAACCCAGTGTTCACAAAATGGAATGGCCAGGCAATGCCCAACCACCAACGCGACCCACAACCAGGTCAAATAGTCGAGCAAGCACCACCACCAAACATGCCAAACCAAGAAGAGATACAGGAGGAAGGAGAGGAGATTGAAAACCTGCCACACTTGGGGGAGCTAGCAGTCGCTTTTTCAAGCCTAAGTGAGGTAAAAATACTAATATTCAGGGAGATGTTTGACAAAAAATCTATCTTTAGTTTTCCAGTGACGCTGTACAGATGCTCATTGGACATTCGACCCCGATAGGACCCAATTGTGGGGAAGAATGTAGTGATCTTAGTCCCTTCCTAAGGATGATTCCAAAAAATAACCCCCACAATAACAACCCCATGCATCAGCCTAACAATATTATAGTTTGGAACGTTAGAGGTGCAAATAATGCAAACTTCACTAGAAATTTTACAGAATAATGGATACCCACAGACCTTATTTGGTAGCACTATTGGAAATAAAAATGGAGAGTCACATAACTATCCTTGAGGCTTTTAGCTTTACAGAGATGATTGAGGTTCCATCAGTAGCGTAGTGTTGAGGCTTTGTAATTCTGTGGAACAATGAGGCTGTAACAGTCAACAACTGCACTAGAAATGGGAAAGCCATTCATGCAATGATCGAGGTAAAACCAAAAAAACTTGTCTTGGTTATTTTACTGCAATTTATGCTTGTAATGATGTTCATTATAGGTGTATGTTATGGGACAATCTACATAGTATCTATGATCACTACAAAGGGCCATGGTTAGTGGGAAGGGATTTCAATGAAGTTATTAAAATAATGAAAAGTTTGGGGATAGGAATATAAACCAAAAAAGATCAAGATCCTTAATAAATTGCCTAAACTATTGTAACCTAGTGGATTTAGGCTTAAAGGGGTATAATTATACTTAGTCAAACCATCGTAGGAGAAGTAAGGGTTTGATAAGGGAGAGGCCAGATAGGATCTACTCAAATGATAAATGATTACAAGCTTATGTCAACGTAACCATAACTCACTTCCCAAAAATTCACTCTGACCGCAATCCTCTTCTTATTAACCTTAATAATAGAATTAGTTTCAATAAGGACATACCTTTTCGAATAGAAACTTATTGGTGTACTCATCTAGATTTCAGTCGTCTTGTTTCAGCCAGCTGGGAAAATAAAGACCTAATGGTGGGGACTGAAATTTTCCAAAAAAATATGTTAGAGTGGAAAAATATGACCTTTGAAAATATTTTTGCAAGAAAGAGAAAACTCCTAAAAAGAATTGATGGGATTCAATGTTCTATTAACTACCAAACGAGTTTATTTTCAGGACCTTGAAACTAACCTAATTGAGGAGTACAACACAATTCTTAAATTGGAAGAAGACTACTGGAAAATTAGATCTAGAGTTATTTGGTTAAACAAAGGGGATGCTAATACCAAGTTTTTTCACATAAAATCTACAAATAGGAGGAGAAGAAGCAATGTTGTGTTCTTCAAAGATAACCTAGGAAATTGGATTGAAGACCAATCCTCCATTATGAATCATGTCACTAAGTACTTCTCTAAAGTCTTCACAATATCTCATGATAGGACCGACTATAAGATTATTAAAAATGATATTGCAAACTTTACCTCATGTGACCTCTCAATCCTAGATAGGCCCCAAACAAATCAAGAAATTAGAAAAGCTATTTTTTCTTTCAAACCATACAAGGCTCCAGGCCCGAATGGACTACATCCATTTTTTTCAAAGGTTTTGGCACATATTAGGTAGCAAGGTAATAAATCTATGCCAAATACTTTTATCACTTCAATAATGCCCCAAGATGTGAACGAGACCTATATTTGCCTAATTTCAAAAATTAATAATGCTAACACACTAAGAAATTTTAGACCAATACGTCTTTGCAACATAATATATAAGGTAATCACTAAAGTGATCGCCAACAGAATCAAGCTTTTTCTTAACCAATTATTCAATATAGAAATGACTAGTTTTATAAAGGGGGGAGAGATAGTGACAACGCAATCATCATCCAAGAAGTTCTAAAGAATTTTAATCAAACCAAAGAAAAAGAAAAAAAATCCTAAAGGTTCTAGAAAAATCGTTCGATAAATTGAAATGGTCTTATATCTATCAAACTCTTAGTTTTTTTAAATTTCCTAGGAAGATTCTTAACCTTATCCTAGGCTGTGTTACTACAAGTATAATTTTAATCTTTGTAATTGGCAACAAAACTGGGGAATCCATTCCAACAAGAGGGATTAGACAAGGAGATCACATGTAACCTTACATATTCATACTTTATATGGATATGCTTTCTAAAAATATTAACCACGAAGTAGATATTTGGAATTGGGTGCCTATTAAAATCAATCCTAGGTCACCATCCCTTTCTCATTATTTTTTGCGGACGATTTAACTCTTATGGGTAAAGCTAAGCAGAAAACTTTTAAGACTATTAACAAATTCATGGAGGACTTTAGCAATTTATCCGGCCTATCCGTCAATAAAGTCAAATCTAAATTGGTCATGTCTAGAAGTTGTAAAAAATAGACAAGGAACACGGCTACTAACATGTTTGGGATTACTATCAGTAATAGTTTTGGTAATTACCTAGGGTTTCCAATGTTAAACAAACTCACTAGGCATAAGGACTTTGGCCTTTTCTTGATAAAATATGTGCTACATTAAATAATTGGAATGCTAAGTGGCTTAGCATGGCGGGAAGGTGTACACTAATAACATCTACTTTAAATATACTGTCAAACCATCTAATGCAAATAAGTTCCCTTTCCACAGAAATACTTCAAGAGATAGATAAGATCCAGAGAGATTTCCTATGGGGAACTATGAGGGATAGGAGGAAACTGCATCTAATTGGATGGAATATACTTACAAACACCAAGTTAAATGGAGGCTTGGTAATCAAGAAAGCAAAAGCAAAAAACCTAACTCTCCTAACAAGATTGGCTTGGAGAATTCTTACTAACACTAACTCTTTATGGGCTAAAATCAGGGGCGGCTCAATAAATATGGAGGCTTAAAGTAAAATTTTAGTGAGAGGCCTTACTTTTTCTATATAAAAAAATTTCATATATAATTTCATTTAAGTTTTATATTTCTAGCTTTTCTTATGCAAAGTTATTAATAATTTTATTTAATCCATTTAACTTCTCTTGAGATATACCTTCTAATTAAGGTTTTATTATTTGCTAAAATTTTAAGCAGCATGTTGTGGGATTGTATTAAAGTTTCAATCTTTTTTTTTGAATTACGAATAATAATCGAATTCTTTCGTAATTTATGGTCAAGAAAATAATTTTCAATATATAAAAAAAATTCTCAATTTATGATAAATAATCTAATCTTACTTTTTTACAATGGAGATCTGTAGTTTCTCATTTAAAATACTAAATATTCTTCTAAAAATAAATTAATATATAATGTGTTAGGAAAATTTTGAGCCCCAAAATTATAAGGCCCAAAGTAGCTGCTTTAGCGGCCCTTGGGTCGGCCCTGGCTATACTCATTAGCGTTTACGGGAAAAAGAAGAAGAATTATTGGCTCCTCAATTATCTGGAAAACTCTCCTAATGGGTTGGACTATATGCCATAAGGGCATTAGATGACCAATAAATAGACACTCTCATATTAATATATGCGACACAAATTGGATTCCAAATATTTCTAGTCTTCGTAATAGCATTTCAGGGCCGTTAAATAAAAATGAGGAGAAGCTTTTTATTAATGACATATGGGATACAAAAAGATGGAACTTAGGAAAAATTTCCTTCGACCTCCCCAAATTAATCACAAACGGTATAAATTCTCTTGATGGAGATTTCCAAAATACTCACTCAAATGACCTCATTTGGAGCATCAACCCTAGTGGTATATTCACAACATCCTCTTCCTATAAGCTAATAGACGACCACACCTCGAAAATACATTCTACTAAGTGAATATAGGAGCTACATTCCCCAATAACATCAAGTTTTTTATTTGGAATCTCTACCATAGGAGATTACCAACAAGATGCTATCTCGCTAAAATTAGTATTAATATTGATTCAACATGCCCAATATGCAAGGTCAATAATGAATCCATATACAATATTTTTTGGGAATACCCCATTTCTCAAACTTTATGACAAAACCTAGGGGTGTCCATAACTAACGAATGGTTGGAATTATTACTAAACACATCTCCCAAAATTTTAATGGGTTACGTAACTTGGAAAGAAATTCTACCATTTGCTCTTTGGGACATTTGGAACAACAGAAATCATAATAACATCAACACTAAACATCTCACATAAATGTCAAATAAGTAATTGACCATGCAACTGAATACTCTTTACTAACAATCAAGAAGATTATTTATAACAAGGTCATAATGTTCAATGTCAAATGGGAGCGGCGGAAGGCTCAAGGTCAACATGTGGAGCATTCAATAGCAACAATATGGAAAGGGGCATCAGTAGAGTAGTTCGAGATTCAAAGGGGATTTGGAAGACAAATTTTTTAAAGAAAATCCAAGAAACCTCACTGTTAGAAACTGCACTACAAGCTCTTTTGCATGTTTTATAATTAATTATCAAGGAACAAATATTCCCAGTGTGAAAACTGATGCCAGAGAGGTCATTCGTGTTATTAGTGAAGATTACCCTACTAATAATGTTTAAAATTATAAATGCAGATTGTTGGTAGAGGAGTCATCGAGGCAGGGGATAATATCATTCAGGCATAATTTTCGGGAAGGGAATATGGTGGCTCGCGTTTTGGCAAAAGAAGCGTTAATGGAAACTAGTTACAGTAACTTATGTACTTTTATTTTACCATCTAAACTTGTTATAAATGTATATGGCAAGGATCATGAAAGTTATGTTTATACTATGAACTGTTCTAGTGAACAATGTGAACGTCTGGCTGCTTTAGAGAGTGATAGTTCCCTACGAGGCATAATGATAGGTAGTGAAGGTACATGTACTAATGACAATATTAATGGGCTCTAGCCCTTCTTTATTATATATTAAGTATGTTTTCCAGTTCAAGAAAAGTATATGTTCTCAAAATTGATTTCTCTCCTTTCACGGCCTGTATATTAGGGCCGTTAAATCCAACTGTAACTATTAACAATTGATTGTTTATTGATTATTGATATTAATTTATTGGGGCAATGGATGGTGAACGGATTGAGATTTTATAATTAACGACTTAACGGTTTGTGGCCAGATTACTCAATTTTCTTATCAGATAAACTGTTAATCCCTCAAGAATTTTTATATTTACACTTTTACTCCTATGTATATAAACTTGTTATTACATTATTGCATAAGGAAGAAATTTCATGGGTGGTCATTTAACTTTGTGTTCATTAAGTAAAATTTACTTTTCTTCTTTTTGTTACGTAAAATCGTTCAACTTTGTATTCATTACCCAAAAGTCGCTTTTCTTTCTTTTGTTAAACAAAAATTATTTTGCTTTGCTCTATTTATCATAAAAGTCATTTTGGCCAAATTTTATATTAGTTTTATTTGAAAAGTCTATTGTGTACTTGAAATTATAAATTCTCTCATTTATGTAATATCTTTTATATTATATACTATATAATATATTTTTTCCTAGGTATTTTACTTATAACTAAAATAACTTTAAATTATTTTATTTATTATTTTTATAATATATCCATATATTAATTTTTCCATGGAATTCAAATTGATTAATCAAATTCAAACGTGAATATATTTTAAATATAAAATTGATAAAAACATATTTATTGTTTAATATTTATTTAAAACAATAAAACAGATTTTTTTTTACAAATGATAGTTTTTTTAGTCAATAAAAATTTTAAATGAACTTTCAAAATTATTTGTGTTTAATATTAAGTTTTGTAAAGCTCTATCTATTAATATTATTTATTTGAAAGTATTAATTTGATGTGTCATTTTTCTAAATGCGAGTATTTTATTTATTAAATTAATAGGTGTGGTTTGGCTAATAAATCAATGAGCTTTGATTTTTTAATTTTTATTCAACATATTCATTAAGCATGATTAATAAAGTGGAATTGAGATTGTTCACAGTAGAATTACTGACAAATTTAATAATGCTACTCATATATCTTGAAAATTAATATTAAGAAAAAAATTATGAATATATTATAAAAATAATAAATAAAATAATATTAAGTTATTTTAGTTATAAGTAAAATATTTGGATAAAAATATATTATATAGTATATAATATAGATGGTAATATATAAATAAGAGTATTTATGATGTTAAGGGCATAATAGACTTTTTATGTGAACGATTTATAAAATTTGGTTAATATAGTTATTGTGATAATTAGAGCGTAGTAAAATAATTTTTGTGTAACAAAAGAAAAAAAAATTAAAGTTGGATGACTTTTACGTAACAAAAGAAAAAAAAGTGACTTTTGAGTAATAAGTACAAAGTTGAATGACCACCCATGAAGTGTACTTATTGCATAAATAATTATACATAAAATGATAGAACTGTCCGTAGCTAATGACAGTTGTCTCTGAGTTCGCATAAATTATAATTGGACATGAATTGAATTATTCTTTGGGCCATTTTACTTAAGTGGAGTTCGTTTCATTACTTCATTTACAATTAGAGTTATGAAGTTTGTGTATAAGTGACGTTTTGTAGTTGTTTGTATATAACAATGCTAATGGTATTGATTATTCAAAAACTAACAGAGACGGTTAGAATTATGTATTTGTCTCTTTGGTATTGATTGTTTAAAAAAAAATTATTTGGTTTAGCCGATAAACCGTTCGATAATCGTTAATCCAATATCAATTCACTAATTGTCTTATTGAATAATTAGTGAATTCTGATAACCGACAAGTCCAACCATTAAGCATAAATATTAGCTTGTCACTTCACTAACTTTGGTTCAGGTTATTTTTCTTGACTGTTAAGCTCAATATTTTATAACTTGTACACTCTCTTTCTCAACTTGATGAGCGGCTTTAAATTCTTTTAAAATCAAAACCATCGAAAAGAAAAATCTTAGATACAAAGGTGTTAAAGATATACGATATCCTACATCAATTGTATAAATAACAGCGGACAACCTTTAGATTATGTAATTCAAGATACGGCAAGTTAAAAATCTTTTCGCTTCTATCAAATAACAACAACAACAACAACAAAAACCCAGTATAATCCCATTTAGTGGGGTCTGAAAAAGATAGTGTGTACGAAGACTTTATACCTACCCTTGGGTAGAGAGGCTGTTTCCAAATAGACCTTCGGCATCCTTCCCTCCAAGAACTTTCCACCTTGCTCTTGGGGAGACTCGAACTCACAACCTCTCGGTTGGAAGTGGGGGTTCCTTACCATCAGAGCAACCCCTCTTGTCATAAAAGACCGAGAAAACAAAAAGCATGCGATTATATATCTAGAAAATCTGATATCTGAATTTTTTTATTTGGAAAATTTAATATTATCGTCTAATGCATGTATGTGACTATATAGGTGAGACTTCTTTCAACTACTCGACGGCAGCTCCAATTGATAAAAAAAAAAGGAAAAAACTTTTGACATTGTATAAATAAGTAAATAACTACAGCAATTTTTTTATCTTGTGATGTGTCCGATGAAAGAGTCCATCTCCTTGCGATTGCCACCACCATCTACCACAGATTTTCTCAACTCTACTGCCCTTTCTCTCATCTTATCTCCTTCTACTGAATCCATCAATCTTTTAACACATTCTTCTACCATAACTGAAGTCACCAACTCTTCTCTGAGTGCCCAATCCTTCAGCACTACGCCAATTTTCAACACATCTGTGACCAAAAATGCATTTCTTGGCTGGTCAGAATGCATTGGCCAAGCTATTATTGGCACTCCCATTGAAATACTTTCCATGCAAGAATTCCATCCACAATGACTCATGAATCCGCCTGTCGATGAATGCGCCAAAATTTCCAATTGTGGAGCCCAATCTCTCACTATAAGTCCTCTATCTTTCACTCTTTCTTCATACCCTTTTGGTAACTCAGCTTTTCTAACATCCCCTGTAAAAATATCTCCTTTATCTGCATCTCTCAATGCCCATATGAACTTTTGCCGGCTTTGTTCCAACCCAATTGCTAGCTCTTCAATTTCTTTATCTGAAAGTGAAGTTGTTGTACCAAAAGACACAAAAATGACAGAATTTGGTTCTTGTTTGTCGAGCCACTCGAGACATTTATGGCGTTTATTTGAATATATTTTGTCATATAGTATCACTGGATTTAGTGGACCAACAGCCCATTGTTTATGACTTGCAGATTTTTCTTTTGCAAGCAAATCAAGATACAATCCTTCAATTTCATAGCAAGAATTGTATAAATCGCCAGAGTTAACAAGTTCCCTGAACTCTGTTTGTACTCTGGAAAATTCTAAGAATTCTTGGGTAAAGCAGCCTTCTATTGAAGGAATGTTTGGCTCAATAGATTTTCCAGCAAATTCCAGGGCGAGTAAGTGAATATTAATGGCTGAGATGCTACGAAAGCTATAGCACTCAACATTTGCTACAAAAGGTGCATCTTGAAGGACCCAAGCTATTAAAGAATCATAAATAACGATCACTCGTTTGTTGCACCTCGCGAGTTCACGTAAAAGACAAGTGATTGGCTCGCGGAGATGACACGTGGCATGAAAAGATGGCATAAGTTGGGAGGGAAATTTGGTTGAGGATTGTGGATTAGGAGGTGGAATTTCATAACATGGGGTGGAAAATTCGTGAAAATGCAAGTTAGATATGGAATGTGGGTCCCACCCTTGAAGTCGAATTTTCGCTTGGTGGATGTGAGTGGCGGTTCCGACGTAATGGAGTGGGAGGTGATAGGCGGAGATGAGGCGAGAGAGGTGGAGGAATTGGTTAAGATGACCCTGTGCTGGAAGTGGCACCATTACTACAACCACCTTCTCTTGGTCATGATTTTCAAGATTGCTAGTTTTAGCCATTGGAGAGATTTTGTGAAGTTTATGAAAATTGTTGTGGATATTTAATGGTACTAGATGGTAGGTTGCATTGACAAGTTGTGAATATGTTAATTAAACCATGCCTTTGAATTTTCCTAGGGACGGAATATGTCTTGTTCAAACAGATAATTAGTTTTTGTGGTCATGAAATCATTTATTCGACTAGAGCAAACGTCAGTAGTGACACAAATTATGAAAATGGTTGGAAGGTTACCGTTTTAAATTATTTTCAACCCGACAAGAAAAACACAGACCTAGTCTTTTCACAGAAAGGATACAGTTAGATAGAGGTGTGTATAATTTGGTATTTGGTAAATACCAAATTATCCAAACGAAACCAAATATTCTGATATTTGATATTTAGTATTTCGGTATTAAGTATGTTATTTGATTTAAATTTTTATTAAAATTAATATAGGTATGATATTTGATATTAGGTATGATATTCGATATTAGGTATGATATTCGATGTTTAAATTTGTCATTGAAGTGTACTACAACCCATGCCATTTCTTCATCCCAGCACGGTGCTTGTCTATTGATACCTTGTTGTTAGACCTCCGTCATATTGACCTTGACTTGGTAACGAGAGTGTTGTTATAGGGCAGCAAGAGTATTGCAAAGCTAAGGTGCACGAGTAGCACCAAGATAAAAAGGGAAACGGGCAAGGGATGGCCAAGGCTTTGACGGAGACAAAACAGCTTTGCAAGAGCTTGACAATGAAATGCGGATTGAATGTGACACTTGATCATAGCAAATACATCAAGACATGAGGCAGTGATGCCAAGGCAAGGCAAGGCAAAAATTAAGGGACAAAGGCAGGCTAAAGTGCAACGGAAAGCAATGGCGGGACAGACTTGTCATGGCATTAGGGCGCGGCAAAGGGCCATGTTCGTGGGCAATGACATAGGCAAAATGTGACTTCTATGCAGATGAGTACAAGGCATTGATGCCTGATTCAAGCCAAGGCACGAAAACAGGCAGCAAGTTTCAGATTGACCAAGTAAAGAGCAGTTATGGCGCATGCTGTACACATGGAAAACATTTGGCTTTTGCTAAAAAGCTGGCAGAAGGTGTTAGCACGTTTTTGGGCCATATTTTTATTATTATTGGCATGGTCATACATGTTTCTAGTAGTTGGGGGATGTCACTACATTAGGCTAAAATAGTGGCTTGTGTAGGACAAGTGTCTAAGCCTAAGTACGACAAGCATAAGGCAAAGGGGTTGTCTCATGTGTTATAAATGGGAAGCACCCTATGCTTGTGGGCAAGAGAGAAAAACGTGTATGAGTGCATGTTAAGTCTGTTTTCAAGAGTGGCAATGTCTAAGGCTAAGAGTAGTCTTGTGAGAAAAATCTGAGGTCAAGAGTGATCTTCTTTTGTACACGACTGTATTTTGAGTTGAGTTACTTTGTATGCTCGAGTTAAATACAAAGTGAAAAAAAAGTTTCCTGTATATTGTGCCTTGTATTCTTCTGTATTTTTTGTTGCCTTACTTAATTTCGTTGCTAAAATAAAATATAAGACTTACTTGTTGAAGCTTTCTAAAAATAATCTAAGTCCAAAATAATTGTAATTTTGGCTAAGTGTTGTGAAGGCTAATGTCAAGTGCGAGACTTGGCTACCGCGCAGACTGGTTTTGGTGGACAGAAAACACGCATGTGACAACTGATATCTGAACGGAGTAGGTTCGTGACAGAGATATGACGGGCAATGGCAGATTTCGTGGTCTTGTTTGAGAACATGGCCATTGGTAACAACGAATTGCCGGAAAAGCTAACAAAAATGGAGGACTTGGTAGGAAATATTCCTGAAGGTGAAGAAATTGATACTCTCTCTAGGACACCCTAGTTTTGGGCTGGTCGTATCATGTTATGAGTTTTGCTTTATGTTTCTAAACGGTTTATTTAAAAGATCAAAGTGTTCATCCATGAAAGTGTTAAACGCTGGTATTGTGGTTTGGATTACGTTGAGTTGAGGCTGGCTCTGTTCCAGGATAGACGCCATTGCGACAGGTTAATTTTGGGTCATGACAGTTTAAAGACACTGTCTTATGTACATATATATGCTGCAATTTTACTTTTTTTTTCTTTTGGGAATTAATAAAAATGATAATCAACTCATCTCACTTTATGCATCCAGTTGTCTCTCGGATGGGTTTGCGTTATTTTTACTTTTTATTGGTTTAGTAAAATGATTTCTTACAATTTGGATTGGTTTATGGTAAATATAATATATTAGTTTTTTGTATTAACAAGATATCAAGTATTTGGTTTCTTTTTCAATATTGTTGAGCATGTGTGAAAGAATATAAATAATTATTACTATTCGCGTAATTTAAATTTTCATTATATTTATTACATTTTCATATTACCAAAGAAAAATGTGGTCATTAAAACTCTTTAGTGACATGTTTCTCAAATAAATAAATGACTATTAACTAGGAGAATTTTGGTTGTTAAAAGTAATTAAACAATTAACGGAGGGAATATCGGTCAGTAAAAGCACTTGAATTGACTTAATACATTATTTTCATTAAAGAATTTTAACGACCAAATAACAAATTAGCGAGGGAAAAATCATGTAGCTAAAAAAGCATTTGTAATGACCGAAAATTATGTTGCTGCTGAAGATCCTTTAACGATCGACTTTTAAACCAGTCAAACTTTTCACGTCGGGATTTTTAACGACTGGTGATGATTGGATTTTTTTCGATCTTTATCAACTTATAATGAACGAAATTGAACTTTCAATGACCAGATTTTCCCTCGCTAAAGCCCTATTTTCTTGTTGTGCATGACAATGATTGCCTACCTTGAGGCGGAACTGGCAAGGCTAAGTCAAGAGAATGCGGATCTCAAAAGTGAGACAGTGGTGTGAGGTGATATGGGCAAGGATGCTCCTCAACGTGGTACTGATTGTCTCAAGGTAAAAATTCCTAAACCTAAGGCATTTGGTGGTGCAAGGAGTGCACGTGAATTGGAGAACTTTTTGGGATTTGGAGAAGTACTTTCATGTTATTCCTGTGCAAGACGGGAAGTAGAAAGTAACCATGACTAACATGTATTTGAGTGAAGATGTTAAGTTAGGTGGCGCACTCGTGGGGCTGAAGATAAAAGTTTGGGCAGACCAAAGATTGAGTCGTGGGAGCGGCTTAAAAAGGAATTGAAGGATCAGTCCCTACCTGGCAATACGTCTTGAATTGCTAAGGACAAACTGAAAAAGTTGAGGCAAACCGGATCAGTGACCATATGTCAAAGAGTTCACTTATGTGATGTTGAGCAGCAGCAATATGCCGGAATAAGACAAATTGCACAATTTTATGAGCGGGCTGCAACAATGGGCACAATTGAAGTTGCATAGGTAGAATATTCAAAACCTTGCAGGTTTTGTGGTTGTGGCTGATGCATTGGGTGGTTTTCACTTGAGTAGTGAGACTTCTGCTTCAAAGACCAGCGAAGGAAAGAAGGACAAGGCATAGGAGTTGAAGAAATGTGAAGATAACATTGCTAATGAAGATAAGGAGAAGGGAAGGCAAGAAGCTGAAACTTCAAACCGCAAGGAAAAACGCAGCTAATTCAATAGCTGTTTCAGCAATGTGAAATATTTTCTGCTATATATCTGTATTTTGAC
Source organism: Nicotiana benthamiana (assembly GCA_034376525.1). Classification (NCBI taxonomy): domain Eukaryota; kingdom Viridiplantae; phylum Streptophyta; class Magnoliopsida; order Solanales; family Solanaceae; genus Nicotiana; species Nicotiana benthamiana. Next base: position 79,145,836 of record CM067341.1, read on the forward strand.
ATTAGAGTATGCTAAAGTTGTTGATGTAATAATATATTTTCAACGCCACGGATATCTGGCCGAATAACGTAAACAGCAGTAGCAAGGACAACACTAAAATTGGCAGCATCATCAAAATATTTCGTAGTAGTATTACCTGCCATAGTTTCTTAGATTGTAGGGAAATGACACCGAAAAATAACAATATTAATAATGCAATAAATTTTATATTATTTTATTGTCATATGGTAGAAAGATTGTTGCAAATCTAAGGTGCATGAGTAGCACCAAGACAAAAAGGGAAACGGGCAAGGGATGGCCAAAGCTCTGCCGGAGGCAAGGTAGCTTGGCAAGGACTTGACAATGAAATGCGGTTTGAGGGTGACACTTGATCATGGAAAATGAATCAAGACATGAGGCAGTGATGCCAAGGCAAGGCAAGGTTAAAATGAAGGACAAAGACAGGCTAAAGTGCAATGGAAGGCAGTACGCGGAACAGACTTGTCATGGCATTGGGACGCGGCGAACGACCATGTTCGTGGGAAATGTCATAGAAAAAATGTGGCTTTTATGTAGATGATGCAAGTCATTGACCTGATTCAAGACAAGGCATGAAAATAGGAAGCAAGCTTCAAATTGACCAAGTCAAGGGCAGTTACGGCGCGTACTGTACACATGGAAAACATTTGGCTTTTGCTAAAAAGCTGGCAGAAGGTGTTAACACGTTTTTGGGCTATATTTTTATTATTATTGGCATGGTCTTATATGTTTCTAGTAGTTGGGGGATGTCACTACATTAGGCTAAAATAGTGGGTTGTGTGGGACAAGTGTCTAAGCCTTAGTGCGACAAGCGTAAGGCAAAAGGGTTATCTCATGTGTTATAAATAGGCAACACCTTATGCTTGTGGGCACGAGAGAAAAACGTGAATGAGTTCATGTTAAGTCTGTTTTCAAGAGTGAAAATTTCTAAGGCTAAAAGTAGTCTTCTGAGAAAAATCTAGGGTCAAGAGTGATCTTCTTTTGTACACGGCTGTATTTTGAGTTGAGTTACTGTATGCTCGAGTTAAATACAAAGTGAAAAAAAAGTTTACTGTATATTGTGCCGTGTGTTCTTCTATATTTTTGTTGCCTTACTTAATTTCGTTGCCTAAAATCAAACCTAAGACTTACTTATTGAAGTTTTCTAAAAATAATCAAAGTCCAAAGTTGTTGTAATTTGGCTAAGTATTGTGAAAGATAAAGTCAAGTGCGAGACTTGGCTGCCACACAGGTTGGTTTTGGCAGACAGAATACACGCATATGACAATTGGTATCCGAACGGAGCAGGTTCGTGACAGAGACACGACTGGCAATTGTAGATTTCGTATTCTTGTTTGAGAGCATGGCCGTGGTAACAACGAATTGCGGGAAAGGCTAACAAAAATAGAGGCATTGGTAAGAAATGTTCCTGAAGGTGAAGAAATTGATACTCTCTCTATGACACCCTGATTTTAGACTGATCGTATCGTATTATGAGTTTTTCTTTATGTTTCTAAATAGTTTATTTAAAAGATCAAAGTGATTATCCGTGAATGTATTAAATGCTAGTATTGTGGTTTAGATTACGTTGAGTTGAGGGTGGCTCAGTTCCAGGATAGGCACCACCGCAACGAGTTAATTTTGGGTCAAGACAGTTTAAAGACAATGTCTTATGTACATATATATGCTGCAATTTTACTTTTTTTCTTTTTAGAATAATTAAAAATGATGATCAACTCATCTCACTTTATGCATCCAGTTGTCTCTTGGATGGGTTTGCGATATTTTACTTTTTATTGTTTTAATAAGATGATTTCTTACAATTTGGATTGGTTTATGGTAAATATGATATTTTAGTTCTTTGTATTAAAAAGATATCATGTATTTGGTCTCTTTTCCAATATTTTTGAGCATGTATGAAAGAATATAAATAATTATTACTAGTCACATAATTTTCATTATATTTATCGCATTTTCATATTACCGAAGAAAAATATAGTCATTAAAACTCTTTAGTGACATGTTTCTCAAATAGATAAATGACTATTAACTAGGAGAATTTTGGTTGTAAAAAGTACTTATACAATTAACGAAGGAAATGTCGGTCACTAAAAGCACTTGAATCGACTTATTACATTATTGTCATTAAAAAATTTTAACGATCGAATAACAAATTAGCGAGGAAAATTTTCTGTAGCTAAAAAGCATTTGTAATGACCGAAAATTATGTTGCTGCTGAAGATCCTTTAACGATCGAATTTTAAACCAGTCAAACTAATGTTCCAAACATAAACACCACACAAGAGGAGGGGTGATTTGTGTGGTGCCCAATTTTCGCACTAGAAGAACCCGGTTCTTCTAGGTGTACTAACTATAACTGTTTGTGGAATTAAGAGTGCATAAAATAAAGAACACAGAGAATTTTACGTGGAAAATACTTGGCTCAAAAGGTGAAAAAACCACGACCTACTTCTCAGTAGGATTTTCCCAAACATCCACTAAACTCAATGAGCCAAAATAGCATTTACAAAACTCTTGTAAACATAAGAATTAACTCTAATCCTAGTATGGCATATAGCCTCAACTGTTGCGACACTTTCAAGTTAACTCTAACTTGAATACTCAACGTACCTAATACAATTTGCTTCTATGAAAGCTGGAAAGGTACAATTTTAAATCACCTACTACAATAGAACTGGAATAAGAAAAAACAATGGAACTGGTTCTTAAATCTTGGTCAAGTAGCTACAAGCGTGCACACTTGATCTTGTTAGAAAATATGCTTAACGCTAGAGGGGGGGGTGAATAGCGTTATAATAAAAATTAGCGTAAACTTGCGGAATTTAAAAATTGCAGGAAATAAATAAGTGCGATAAGTAAATAAATAAGAACGAACGCACCGATGTATCCTGGTTCACCAAAACCCGTGGCTAGTCCAGTCCCCGAGAGACTCTCTCGAGATTTCTACTAACTTCGTTAAGCTTACGGGTGCTCAACAAACCGATACACTTGCTCAAGGATACCGCACCATAAGACTTCACTTGCTCGAGGATACCTCACCCCAAGACTTCATTGTTAAGCTTACGGGTGCCTAACAAACCGTTACAACTTGAGAGCTTGAGTCACACAAGTCTCAAACAACATTGCTCGAAGATACAACACTCCAAGACTTCACACGAAGGAATAAAATATTCCTTCTTACAACAAGGGATTATAAACTTCCCTTCAAGTGTATAAAAACACTTAACACTCACTTAAACAAGACTCTCTTAATAGAGTAGATATGAGTAAACAAGTACGCTCAAGAACACAACAATAAATTCAAAGAATTGGCTCTCAAAATGTGATAAAGATGATCAAAAATGATATTGAAAGTATTTGAAAGCTTATGAATGTTTAGATCAGAAGTTGTGTGTTTAATGAGTGATTTTGGGGTGTATTTATAGCTCCAAAATCACTCCTAGCCGTTGCAAAAGTCATAAAGACAGATTCTGAAAATCTGTTAGATAGTCGACTATCTTGAGGATATTCGACTATCTAGGCAACGGTCATCAGGATAGTCGACTATCTGATATGGATATTCGACTATCTTGGCAACGGTCATCAGGATAGTCGACTATCCAATATTAGATATTCGACTATCTTGCCTTGCGGAAATGGTCCGTTTTTAAAACAACTAACTTATTGAAAATAAGTTATAAAATGTTTTTCAAAGCTTTGTTTGAAGATATTAAATATTATAAATATCTTAAACATGAAAAATAATTGTAATGACCATTCCGGATCAATAAAAACATTTAAAATCATTTTATTTTAAATGTAGTGAAACTATTTATTATATAACATTTAAAACCAATTTGTTTTAAATGCAATAAAAATATTTATGATATGCATATATTGTAAAACCATTTGTGATATGCATATATTGTAAAAATGATTATGATATGCCAATATAGTAAAATCATTTATGATATGCATATATTGTAAAATCATTTTATGATATGCATTGTAAAATCATTTTATGAGAAAAGCCAAGACTCAAACTTAAAGTCGGATCAAGATCACAATAAAGACAATATAAATAAGACTCAACAAAAGGTCTTCATTTATTTTCATTGCTTCATATCTTCTCTTGATCTTGTCTTGAACTTCTTGGACTCCAATTCTTGTCCACTTAAAATAATGTCGCATATCCTTTTCTTCCTCTATGCGCATTGTAAATTTGCATATCAATTCTTTATCTTCCCCCTTGTATGCTTTTGCATATGTCTTGGGTCTTCGGTCTTGAACTCTTTGGCTTGTTCATGCAATTCCGTCATCAGTATGCTTCTTGCCATTTGATTGATTGTCATACAATATCGTTGTTTGACACTTGACTTCATTATTTGTCATTCATCAAAACCTATACCTGAAAATCATGCTCATACAACCAAAGTGCACATATCATAGATATACATGATTTCCAACAATTTCCCCCTTTTTGATAATGACAAACAACGGAAGATATGCATATTGAATTCCCCCTAAATTCATGCTATATCTCAACATACAATTTATGCAACCAATTCAATTCAATGTAATTCCCCCTTAATTAATGACAAACAACGGAAGATATGCATATTGAATTCCCCCTAAATTCATGCTATATCTCAACATACAATTTATGCAACCAATTCAATTCAATGTAATTCCCCCTTAATTAAAGCATGCATATCGCCCATATTCTTCCTCCTTTTGGCATTAGCAAAAAGAGTATACCAAAGGTTATTTAAACCATTGACGATACCAATCGTTATAGACAAGATCATATAAAAAGTTAGTAAATGGCATACTAATAATAACGATCATTTTTCTCAACTATGCCAATTGTTATTTAAAAAATATTCATCAAAACATAAATCAATCATTTATTATAAAACTAATTGATACTAATTGTTATTCAAAAATAAGACTTGTTAAAGCATGTATCAACCAAAACTGATATAGATTATTTGCACATATCAACTCATTGCGTTTTTATTCAAAATACGATAACTAACCGACGTTCCCCCTTAATGCATTAAGGTTTCGTGCTTGGTGCATCCACTACAATATTATAGTCTTCAAGCACACCTGCAAAAAGAACCTAAAATTTTGGTACCCAACTTCTTTTGGGTCCTTGGGGGTTAGGATAATAACAATTATAATCAACACATAAATCTCTATGTTTAGCAAAACAAACGGGTGCAATGTGTCCTACCCGATTACAATAGTGACATATAACATTAGGATTATGCATATGTCTAGGTTGAGCCAAATGCGTTCTAGGTGATCTAACTTTGTTCCCCCTAGAACCGTTGAATTTCCTATAGTCATGTCTAGGTGGTCTAGAATTTTTCATTCTAGACTCATTTACAAGAGTCCTAGAGTTGTTTCTAGGTTGTCTATAATAATTAATCTTAGACTCATTTGTGAGGTTCCTAGAATTCTTTCTAGATGGACCAACCTCATTACTTATATCCTTTTTATTCTCTTCAATTTTAGGACTATCAACACTACGTTTTTCTAGTGCGTTCCTAAGTTCTATGTTCTCTAATTTTAAAGAACTACAAGAGGAAAAATTAGAACATTTATCAATAGAAGAGGCTTCATTCAATTCCTTGATTTTATTTTTGAAATCAACAATGTCATTTTCCAAAAATTCATTTTCTTTTTCTAAAACTTCAATTTTATTTATAAGAACACCATTTTCATTAGTCAATTTTTCAAAATCTGTTTCTTGCAAAGAAAGTGTTTTCTGCAAAGAAAGTGTTTTCTTCAAATCTTTTATTATTTTGGAAGCATTAACAAATTCACCATACAATTCATCATAGGCATTTTGTAATTCTTCAAACGAGTGAGAGTTAGATGTACTTACCTCTTCTTCGTTTGCCACGAGACACAATGCGGCGGTTCCATCGCCCGAGCTGTCCGAATCCTGTGATACGCGCCTATGGCGTTTCTTCTTTTTCTTGTCCTTCTTCATTGACTTACAAGACTTTTCAATTATATCATTTGAAATATTATCATCATCCCTTTCCGAATCACTTACCTCTTCTCGTTTATAGGATGAGGCTTTGAAGGCAAAATTTGAATTGCTTCTAAGATAAGGATTAAGAATTGTGCTATCATAAGTTTCGAGATTACCTCTTAGTCCATCAATTGTGATATCCGTGAATTCCATCGACTCTTGGATATCATTGGCTTTGGAGTGCCATTCGGGAGTGAGACTCCGTAGGACTTTTCGGACAAGATCTTTGTTCGTGTGAACTTTCCCGAGAGCATGGAGATCGTTGACGATTCTTAAAAATCGTTCAAACATAACACCAAAGGGTTCCTTCTCCATTTTAAAGATTTCATATTTATGTGTTAGAAAATCAATTTTGGCTTCTCGGACTTGAGGCGTACCTTCATAAATGATCTCGAGCTTATCCCACATTTCCTTGGCGGTTGTGCAGCAAGAGATTTTTCGATAAACATCTGGATTCACCACACAATATAATACATGGATGGCCCTTGCATTATTTTCAACTTTCTTGATGTCCTCGGCATCATATTCATCTTCCTTCTTTGGAACTGTGGTTTCTCCAACTTTCTTTGTTGGCATTGGTTCACCATTTTTGATGATTTGCCACAAACGAAAACTGTTTGCTTTGAGGAAGATACTCATCCGTTCTTTCCAATATGTATAGTTTGTTCCGTCAAATAGTGGAGGGCAAGTGGTGGACTGTCCTTCATCCATCGTTCCTACGTTCAATAATTTCAACAGAAAAAATATATATTTCTCTCAACCGGTTAAGGCTTTCAGAGAGTTAGGCTCTGATACCAATTGTTAGAAAATACACTTAACGCTAGAGGGGGGAGGGGGGGTGAATAGCGTTATAATAAAAATTAGCGTAAACTTGCGGAATTTAAAAATTGCAGGAAATAAATAAGTGCGATAAGTAAATAAATAAGAACGAACGCACCGATGTATCCTGGTTCACCACAACCCGTGGCTAGTCCAGTCCCCGAGAGACTCTCTCGAGATTTCCACTAACTTCGTTAAGCTTACAGGTGCTCAACAAACCGTTACACTTGCTCAAGGATACTGCACCTTAAGACTTCACTTGCTCGAGGATACCTCACCCCAAGACTTCACTGTTAAGCTTACGGGTGCCTAACAAACCGTTACAACTTGAGAGCTTGAGTCACACAAGTCTCAAACAACCTTGCTCGAAGATACAACACTCCAAGACTTCACACGAAGGAATAAAATATTCCTTCTTACAACAAGGGATTATAAACTTCCCTTCAAGTGTATAAAAACACGTAACACTCACTTAAACAAGACTCTCTTAATAGAGTAGATATGAGTAAACAAGTACGTTTAAGAACACAACAATAAATTCAAAGAATTGGCTCTCAAAATGTGATAAAGATGATCAAAAATGATATTGAAAGTATTTGAAAGCTTATGAATGATTAGATCAGAAGTTGTGTGTTTAATGAGTGATTTTGGGGTGTATTTATAGCTCCAAAATTACTCCTAGCCGTTGCAAAAGTCATAAAGACAGATTCAGAAAATCTGTTAGATAGTCGACTATCTTGAGGATATTCGACTATCTAGGCAACGGTCATCAGGATAGTCGACTATCTGATATGGATATTTGACTATCTTGGCAACGGTCATCAGGATAGTCGACTATCCAATATTAGATATTCGACTATCTTGCCTTGCGGAAATGGTCCGTTTTTAAAACAACTAACTTATTGAAAATAAGTTATAAAATGTTTTTCAAAGCTTTGTTTGAAGATATTAAATATTATAAATATCTTAAACATGAAAAACAATTGTAATGACCATTCCGGATCAATAAAAACATTTAAAATCATTTTGTTTTAAATGTATTGAAACTATTTATTATATAACATTTAAAACCAATTTGTTTTAAATGCAATAAAAATATTTATGATATGCATATATTGTAAAACCATTTGTGATATGCATATATTGTAAAAATGATTATGATATGCCTATATAGTAAAATCATTTATGATATGCATATATTGTAAAATCATTTTATGATATGCATTGTAAAATCATTTTATGAGAAAAGCCAAGACTCAAACTTAAAGTCGGATCAAGATCACAATAAAGACAATATAAATAAGACTCAACAAAAGGTCTTCATTTATTTTCATTGCTTCATATCTTCTCTTGATCTTGTCTTGAACTTCTTGGACTCCAATTCTTGTCCACTTAAAATAATGTCGCATATCCTTTTCTTCCTCTATGCGCATTATAAATTTGCATATCAATTCTTTATCTTCCCCCTTGTATGCTTTTGCATATGTCTTGGGTCTTCGGTCTTGAACTCTTTGGCTCGTTCATGCAATTCCGTCATCAGTATGCTTCTTACCATTTGATTGATTTTCATACAATATCGTTGTTTGACACTTGACTTCATTGTTTGTCATTCATCAAAACCTATACCTGAAAATCATGCTCATACAACCAAAGCGCACATATCATAGATATACATGATTTCCAACAGATCTCACGTAAAGTGCTTGCAAAATAGTCTTGCTCTTTTGCTCTCAATTTAGCTCTAACTTCTTTGTATATGTGCGTACCTGTACAAGATAACCGTATTACTTTTGTAGAGTTAGTAATCAATGTTCGATAAAAACCCGAATTGATGATCCTTCATCAAGTTCGAGCCTTAAAAAAATTCAAACTCCAATTCATTATCCTAGATACAGATATAGTTCTCTTGATATAAGGAGACCTTTTCACCTTATCTCCTATGCAATCTTTTCGATCAGTTCGGAAGATATTTAGAAGATATTGCTTCTTGATCACAAAGTCTTATCTTCTTCATGTGCATAGTCTGTAAGAACTGTGTCTCCTAAGATGGACCTGGTCTTTCACTGAGTTCATTTGTCATTCTTCAAAACTTCAACTGAACTTGAGCCAACAAATTCCCCCTTTTTGATGATGACAAACTATGTGCTTTTACTACTCAGAGAACCTGTGGAACTTAGCTTAATTTTCACATAGTCACACACTTTAAGTTAACTTATCAATAAGGACCATGTTAAATCAGGTTATAAATATCACTTTATATCAGAATATAAAAACTAAAGCAGAATATATCTTCCCCCTTTTGGAATCATTGAAAAATTCCATATTATATAACATCCAGATATTAATTAATACTCATGGCCGCTGGGGCAACTACAAGTGAAAACAAGTTTCAGTTAACCAACAATCAACAATACAAAGAATGTAACTATTTAGATTAGAAGTTTCATGGAACAAGAGAAACATAGCATATTGTCATTGATTAGGATATATTTTACAATACAGCCCACAAAAAGAAAATGAACATCCAACCATGAGCAAAAGCATAACAAAATATCCCGAATCTGGGTCACTATGGGGGTAGTATAAGATGGCTTTAGGGCTTGGAGGTACGAGAGGGCTGGGTTTGGAGAAGGTTGAACATATTTTGAAGCATTCCATCACTCTTCTCCTTTTTCTTTGCTAGTTCAACTCTAATTCCATCTCGTTCAGTTTCTAATTCAACAACACGAGCCTTCAGCCTGGCAATCTCAGCATCTTTTGTTCCACACTCCTGGACCAAAGCCCTGACCTTGCTGTTTACAGGAGTCTTTTGAGATGAACCTGGTTCAACTGGGTTGGAATTCACTGGATAGTCGTATGCCATGAGAGTCTTTACACCAAAGTGTTCTTTGCTAGATGCCATCTCCCATTTCTTCAATGGCACTTGTAGCTTTTCCAGAACAGCCGTCAATAGGAACCCATAGGGTGTGGCATGAGCCTTAGAGCTGTTGATGACTCTATCCAGTAGTTTTACAATGAATGCAGGTCAGTTAATCTACTTTCTTCTCACAAGACACTCTAGAAGAACCAGGTCTATGTAGTTGGTTTTGTGCCTTCTCTCTTGTCTAGGCAGCCAACATTTGTTCACAAACTCAAAAAGCACCTTGTGCTCAGCCCTCATCTCACTTTTTCTGAACAAATCGAGCTTTAGGCATATCTTCAAGAGCTGTAGAATCATAGAAATTTCTGGTGATTTGGAGTGCGTTAGGAAGAGAGTCCAGGCAAGGCAACCTTTTCCTTGTATTATCATCATATCTTGCACATGGAATCTCTAGAATCTCACCCAATTTAGGTGCATCAAACTGTACCTTGACTCCTCTCACCAGACTAGTAACAACCCCATTCACCACTGTGGCATTTGCCATAAACTCGATCAACTCTTTTCTTGCCAGTTTTCCATCTAGTTGAAGAACCATGTTTTCCATCCTTGTGCATTCAGAGCATCAACCAATCCTTTCATACCTGTCTCCTCCAGATCTTTCTGAATTCTCCCTTTCAAGATCTTTCTTCTGCCAAAGATGAAAAATCTATCCTGTTCCTTTTCAGATTCCTCCTCTTTTCTTCTCCACTCCATTCTTCCTCTTCTTCTTCAATAATCTTCTTTAATTTTCTTTTCCCAGCAGACCTAGTTCTTTTAGCCAACGAGGACTCCGCAGATATAGGTACAGAGGAAGTCTTTTTGGTTGAAGTCTTGGAACCTTTTGGTGTAGGTGATGGTACCTTTTTAGTTGTTTCTCTTTCTTGATGGACTAGGTCCATCTCCTCTTCTTCTTCCTCTTCTACCTCGATACTCTCCTCAACTTTCGCCTTCCCTTTTTCTCTCTCTTTTTCCTCCTGCTTTCTTCCAGTGATTTCCGTAATTGTTCCTCACCTTGTTTAACCCTGCTTCTAGTTGCTCTTGAGGGGACAGTAGACTTAGGGGATGCTGTTTTTTTTTTCTTTGTTGGCTTGGAAGCAGTTGGAACTTTTAAGGAAGAAGCCTTGCGCTGCTTTGGATCATAGCTGGCTCCAATTTTTTTTAAAAGGTCAGCTAAGGTTTCTTCACCAGATGAACCACATATAACTTGTTTTTTACTTAGATGAACACGACCTTCAGCAGCGTCCCCAGAGCTATTTCCCCTTGACTTGTTGCCATTCTCCTCAACATTTCCACAAATTGCAAGAATCTCGTCTTTCTTTTTCCTTCCTCTTCGACTAGATTCATCCCCTTCACATTTCTCAAAGTACCCACTAAAACAAACCTATTTTCTATATTATCGACTACATCAGAAGAACCATAGCATGTACTCACTTTCCTAGGATTTTCTTGATTTTTATATATGTCAAAAGACCACCGTTCTTCTCCATCACTTGCAAAAATGAAGATGTAAGACTCAGAACTTGAGTCAAATTATTCATTTTTATAGTCCTCCCCTTTTTGGCTGGCTCTCAATTTTTCCTTTAAAGCAGTTCTCAGAGCACCAGTGGCTACAGTTTTTCTTGCCAGCATCTTTTGCCGGTGGAATTGAGTTTAGGGTTGTCGCTAGGGGTATAGAGGAAGATGTATTGGTAGATTCTAGTAAAGGTGTCCCCTTTTTTTTTTTTTGAGGGTTAGACATAGTGAAGGATTTCTGGAGATTTTGGGGATTTTTGATGATTTTGGAGAAGAAGGATGATCAGAACTTAACGGTGGGTACGAACCAAATTAGGAGTGTGTGGAGTGTTTTAAAAGGGGCATGATTAGTAACTGCAGCCTTTTGCAGTGGTCAATCAAGAGTTTAATCCCATAAATGCTCCAGTCTTTAATTTGCACTGGTTTTATGGAAAAAGTCATGTTATTCTTTAGAATTCTAGGAGGGAAAACTGGTCCAATGCTTAGCGGTTATATTTTTGGGAGTTTGGTTAGAATGGAACTTCTGCTCATAATTGGAGTAGTTAATTTTCTAATTGTGCAAAGTATAGAAACATACCTAACCTTTTCTTATGAGCATAGACTTGATGAACTAGGTTCTTCAAGTAGAACTTCTCTTGAGTATTCCTCATGTATCAAATTAGAAAAAAACTTTATAAAAGATCAATAAATTAAAAGAAACATGTCACAGGAGTATACTGATTAGAGTATGAGACTGAGTAAGAATTAGTCTAGATGTTCACACAAAGTCAGAACTTCTAACCAAACAAAATAAAATCCTTTTTTTTCATCGCATTCTGAACTGGACCTGATTAGGTGATCTTAATCATCCCTAATTCCAACCTTTTCCTTTCAAAGTTTTCTCTACTTAGTGTTTTAGTAAAGATGTCGGCTATTTGTTTATCAGTAGCACAAAATTCTGTGGAGATTAACCCTTTGTCACAGTTATCTCTTAAGAAGTGGTGTCTACCATCTATGTGCTTTGTCCTTTTATGATGAACATGTTTCTTTGTCATACTTATAGCACTAGTATTATCACAAAATATTGGAATACATCCCACTTCAATTCCAAGGTCTACCAGTTGTTGCTTGATCCATAGCAATTGAGCACAACAAGAAACAGCAGCAATATATTGAGCTTCGGCAGTAGATAGGGCTACTGAGTTTTGCTTTTTGGTAGCCCATGACACTAGACATGACCCCAGGAAATGTGCCATACCTGGAGTACTCTTCATGTCCACCAAGTAACCTGCATAATCAGCATCAGCATATCCTACTAGATCAAAGTTACTACCTTTGGGATACCAAAGACATAAGTCAGTGGTGCCTTTCAGATATCTCAAAATCCTCTTGACAGCTGTCTAATGTGGCTTCTTTGGATTGTTGAAACACGTTCTCAAGTCGCTAAACTAAATGTGTGTTCATATTTGTAGGTTTTGACAAATGACAAACCGACGTGAACGGAACATTGACATATGCCGAAGTCCAAGCACAAGAGAAATAAAGATCAAGATTTAGTAAAGCAACAAAGTTATACATGAGTCGTTCTATAATTGTGATCTTGATCCGACAATTGATTCAAGACTTAGCTTCTCTCGTAAAATCATTTTTGTAAAATCATGCATCTTTAATTTAAAGCAAAATGATTTTCAAACATTTCATTTTAACCAAAATGAATTTTAAACATGTCTTTCAAATCTGGACAAAGATAATCGATTATGTACTTTATGATAATCGATTATGTAAAAGCAGTGTACACCAGATTTTTACAAAGCTATAAGATAATCGATTATGTACCTTATGATAATCGATTATGTTAAGGCAGTGTACACCAGATTTCACAAAGCTGAAAGATAATCGATTATGTACCTTATGATAATCGATTATGCTAAGGCAGTGTTCACCAGATTTTTCAAGGCTACAAAAAAATCGATTATGTACCTTATGATAATCGATTATGTTGAGGCAGTGAGCATCAGATTTTTCAAAGTAGTAAAATAATCGATTATAGCTTTTCTGGTAATCGATTATATTAAAGACCGTTGCCAAAATATTTTCAAACGCTGAAAGATAATCGATTATGTACAATCAGACAATCGATTATGTTAAGAATAAAATCGGGAATTGATTTTTGAACGTTGTCAGGTAATCGATTATACGATTTGGATAATCGATTATTCTGCTTAAAATTTGGGAATGATTTTTGAACGTTGGCAGATAATCGATTATGCAGAATCAGATAATCGATTATCCTAGCACAAAATCAGCAATTTGTGATTGGCAATTAAGCAACGGTCTTGGGTGTCTTGAGCACTATAAATACAACTCAAAATCACTCTTATAAGCACAACAACTGATTACATTCTTGCTAAAGCTTACATACTCTCTTTGCAATCATTTTATATTCATTTCATATGTTTTTGAGAGCCAAACTCTTGACTAAGTTGTTGTGTTCTTGAGCGTATTTATTTACTCATATTTACTCTTCAAGAGAGTTCTGTTTAAGTGAGTGCTAAGTGTTTGTACACACTTGAAGGGATAGTCTAATCCCTTGTTGTAAGAAGGAAAAGTAGTTCCTTGGTTTGAAGTCTTGAGGTGCGGTATCCTCGAGCAGGTTGAAGTCTTGTAGAGTGTATACCTACGAGCAAGTGTAACGGTTTGTTAAGCACCCGTAAGCTTAACGAAGTTAGTGTAAAACTCGAGAGAGTCTCTCAGGGACTGGACTAACCACGTGTTGTGGTGAACCAGGATAAAATTCGGTGTGCTCTCTCCTTATCTCTTTAATTACTGCACTTACGTTATTCCTGCAATTTTTAATTCCGCAAATTTACATTGTTTTTTATTATAACGCTATTCACCCCCCCCCCTCTAGCGTTAAGCGTATATTCTAACAATTGGCATCAGAGCCATACTCTGTGAAAGACTTAACAGTTTGAGAGAAACTTTCCATGGCTTCTACTCGTAGTGCTTATGCAGGACTAGGTGAAGGACAATGCTTCACAAGGCCACCACTTTTCGATGGCACCAACTACACTTACTGGAAGGAGAGAATGAGGATTTTTATACAATCAAACAACTTCCAACGGTGGAAAATCATCAAAAATGGAGAACTACAACCTACCAAAAAGGTTGGAGAAGAACTCGTTCCAAAAACGGAAGATGAATACGACGCCGATGATATCGGAAAAATAGAGAACAACGCAAAGACAATCAACATGATGTACTGTGCAGTGAACCCTGATGACTATCGAAAAAAATCATGTTGCACCACTGCCAAGCAAATGTGGGACAAATTAGAAATCACCTACAAAGGTACGGACCAGGTAAGGGAAGCTAAAATTGATTTTCTAACCCACGAATATGAACTGTTTAGCATGAAGGAGAACGAGAAGATAGATGACATGTTCGAACGATTTTCAAAAATCGTCAATGACCTACACGCCCTCAAAAAGTCATTCACGGATAATGAGCTTGTCCGGAAAATTCTACGAAGCCTCACTCCGGAATGGCGTTCCAAAGCCGGTGCTATCCAAGAATCAATCGGCATCACAAACATCACCATCGACGGACTACGAGGTAATCTTAAAACTTATGAATCAACTATTCTTAACTCTCCTTTGGATGATCAAAGGAAAAGAAAGATTGCGCTCAAAGCTTCAACTACTCAACCTCAAACGATGAGGAGTCAAGTGATGAAGATGTCGAGCTTGGACTCGTTATCAAGAAATTTCACAAGTTCATGCAAAAGAAGTATGAACGAAAAGGTAAGCAACAAGGCGACCAATTGAATTGCTATGGATGCGGAGAAATC
Organism: Nicotiana benthamiana; assembly: GCA_034376525.1. Classification (NCBI taxonomy): domain Eukaryota; kingdom Viridiplantae; phylum Streptophyta; class Magnoliopsida; order Solanales; family Solanaceae; genus Nicotiana; species Nicotiana benthamiana. The sequence goes on from CM067341.1 coordinate 79,160,941, forward strand.
GGGCATATCAAATCAAATTGTCCAAACATCAAAAAGGAGAAGAAATCATTCAAGAAATAAAGATCATACATCTCTTGGGGAGGAGACTCCGGAGACGAATCAAGTGATGGAGAAGGAAACGAGACCGCAAACTTGTGTCTTATGGCACACGAAGAAAATCAAAATGAGGTATGTACTTCTTCTAAGAACTATTTCACTTTAGAAGAAATGCAAGATGCATTTGATGAGTTGTATAAAGAGTTTATTAGCGCTTCTAAATCTATAAAAGATTTAAGAAAACAACTTTCTTCAAAAGAAAAGGATTTTGAAAAACTTACTCTTGAAAATGAGAAATTAAAAGAGGAAAACAAGTTTTATGGCAAAAGAAGCGCCGATAAACCCGAAAGCTCAAATAAGGATTGTACTTCTTGCAAATCTCTAAAGGAAGAAGTAGAAAGTCTTAGAAGCACTTTGCACAAATTCAATTCTTCACTTTCTCACAACTTCGTTCCTTGCGTTTTTTCCATCTTTAGCAGTTCCATATTAATCGGTTTCATTCCGATCGATCAGTCGAGATGGTTAGCTTGCAAAAAAATCTCAATGAAGTGCTTGTAAATTTGAAATCCACTAAGCACGGTATAGGCTTTAAACACGAGACGAAAGAAAAAGTTGAGTCCATTCCTAAACCACCTAAGACTCAACTTAGGCAAAACAAAATAAATGTCATCACTCAACCTAGAAATTTTAATCCTAGAATTGCATCTCATTCTAGAACAAATGCTAGGAGAAATATTGGAATGTATAGACCACCTAGACAAGATTTTCGAAAACCACATCAAAACTATATTTCTAATAATGTAGTGAACACTACAAGAAACGTTGGCATGTATAGACCACCTAGACAAGATTTTCGAAAACTACATCAAAACTATGTTCCTAAAAATAGAGTGAATAATTTTAGACCCCCAAATTATTATCATCCTAGAAGAATGCACAATCCGAATGTCATTTGTCATTATTGCAATAAAATTGGACATATTGCTCCCGCATGCTTCACTAGACATAGACATTTCACTGCAGGGCAATCACACCAATATGTTGCACCTAACGCACAAGGACCCAAAATGGCTTGGGTACCAAAATCTCATTAATTTGTTTTGTAGGTGTGTTTGAAGGGATCAAGTATACTTTGGTACCTTGATAGTGGATGCTCCAAAGATATGACCGGGGATGCATCAAAATTCCTTCAACTAAAACCCAAGGAAGGAGGAAATGTTGTTTTTGGAGACAATAACAAAGGAAAAATTATCGGCATTGGATCGGTCGGTAAGGACGAATCCTCCTCCATTAAGCATATTTTGCTAGTTAAAGGTCTCAAACATAATCTCTTGAGCATAAGCCAATTATCTGACAAGGGAAATCTTGTATTGTTTGACTCCGAAGAATGCTTAGTTATCCGTCGTAGTGATTTTAAAATTATTCTTCGTGGTTTTAGAATGGATAACATTTATATGGTTGATCTTGAAAATTCTTCATCAAGTTATGTGAATTGTCTTTTGAGTAAAGAAGACGACATCTGGTTATGGCATCGTAGAGTAGCTCATGTAAATATGAATCTTTTAAACAAACTAGTTTCACAAGATTTAGTACTTGGTCTTCCAAACATGAAATTTGAAAAAGACTCTACTTGTGATTCATGTCAAAAAGGGAAACAAACAAAGGCTTTTTTTAAATCCAAAAATATTGTTTCAACCACTAGACCTTTACAACTTCTACACATGGACCTTTTTGGACCATCTCGTGTTGAAAGTCTTGGTGGTAATCTTTATGCTTTTGTTATTATTGATGACTATTCTAGATTTACATGGACGTTATTTCTTGCTCATAAAAGTAATGCCTTTCATGCTTTCAAAAGTTTTCTTAAACGTGTTCAAAATGAAAAGGACACAACCGTCACTTCCATAAGAAGTGATCATAGGGGGGGGGGGAGTTCGATCACAATCTCTTCGCGGACTTTTGTGACGAACTCGGTATTGAACATACCGTTTTGGCTCCACGTACACCACAACAAAATGGAGTGGTAGAACGTAAAAATCGATGTCTCGAAGAGATGGCTAGAACCATGCTCAATGAGGCCAATATTCCCAAATATTTTTGGGCGGATGCCGTGAGTACCGCAAGCTATGTTTTAAACAGAGCTATCATTAGACCGATACTCATGAAAACTCCCTATGAACTCTATAAGGGAAGGAAACCAAATCTTTCCCATCTTAGAGTCTTCGGTTGTAAATGTTTTATTCACAACAACGGAAAAGATAACTTGGGAAAATTTGATGCGAAATCCGATGAAAGAATTTTTCTTGGTTACTCATCATGTTGCAAAGCATATAGAGTGTTTAATAATCGAAATAAAACTGTTGAGGAATCTCCTCATGTAGTATTTTGTGAAAATGATGCTCGCTTGGCGAGAAAGGATTCTTGTGTTGATCTTGCAGATGCTTTAAAGAAAATCATTCTTCAAGACGAGGTACAAAAGGAGGATCCAAAGGAAGTTCAAGATGAAGTCATGGAACAACCTTCGGAAGAAGTACCACCACAAGAAGAAGAATCGATGATGCCTAAGGCTTGGAGGGCGTCTAAAGATCATCCTCTTGACAAAGTAATTGGCAACATCGAGAAAGGGGTAAGTACACGAAACCTTCTCAAAGATACTGTAGGACATATGGATTTTGTTTCACAAATAGAACCTAAAACCATTTCTGAAGCAATTGGGGATGAGCATTGGACCTTGGCAATGCAAGAGGAGCTTAACCAATTCAAACGTAATGATGTTTGGGAATTGGTGCCAAGACCAGATAATCACACCATAATTGGTACGAAATGGATTTTTCGGAATAAATTAGATGAAAATGGTATAATCACTAGAAACAAAGCTAGGCTAGTTGCTAAGGGATATAATCAAGAAGAAGGCATTGACTATGAAGAAACCTATGCACCCGTTGCACGCCTAGAAGCCATTCGTTTATTACTTGCTTTTTCATCATCTATGAATTTCAAACTATTTCAAATGGACGTCAAAAGTGCCTTCCTCAATGGATTTATTCAAGAGGAAGTGTATGTTGAACAACCCCCGGGTTTTGAAGATTTTACATCTCCCGACCATGTCTTCAAGCTTAAGAAAGCTTTATATGGTCTTAAACAAGCTCCTCGAGCTTGGTATGAACGTCTAAGTAAATTTCTCTTAGAAAATGGATTTGAAAGGGGGAAAGTTGACACCACACTTTTTATCAAAAATATAAACAATTACATTCTATTGGTTCAAATTTATGTCGATGATATTATTTTTAGTGCTACTAATGATTTTCTATGCGAGGAATTCTCTAAGTTAATGACTAGCGAATTTGAAATGTCAATGATGGGTGAGCTAAACTTCTTCTTGGGACTACAAGTGAAACAAATGAAAGAGGGAACTTTCATTTGCCAATCCAAATATTGCAAGGAGTTGCTAAATCGCTTTGAAATGAGCAACGCCAAAGCAATGGCCACCCCAATGAGTACATCCGACCATCTTGACAAAGATGAGAAAGGTAAGGAAGTAGACATCAAAAAGTATCGAGGTATGATCGGATCTCTTCTCTATCTTACTGCTAGTAGACCGGACATCATGTTTAGCGTGTGTTTATATGCTCGATATCAATCATGTCCGAAGGAGTCACACTTAACTTCGGTAAAACGGATTATGAGGTATCTTGTTGGAACAATAAATGTGGGACTATGGTATCCCAAAGATGCCAACTTGTTGGCTATTCTGATTCCGATTTTGCAGGTTGCAAATTGGACCGCAAGAGCACTAGTGGCACTTGCCATTTGCTCGGTAGCTCATTAGTTTCTTGGTTTAGCAAGAAGCAAGTTAGTGTTGCATTGTCCACAACCGAGGCTGAATATGTAGCCGCGGGGAGTTGTTGCGCTCAAATCCTTTGGATGAAACAACAACTCTCGGACTATGGCCTTAGTATCGATCATGTCCCTCTTCGATGTGACAATACTAGTGCCATAAGCTTGACGAAGAATCCTATTCTTCACTCAAGAACGAAACACATAGAAATTAGACATCATTTTATAAGAGATCACGTTCACAAGGGCGATGTCGAAATTGAATTTGTTGAAACCAAAAATCAATTGGCCGACATCTTTACAAAGCCTTTAGAGAAAGAGTCCTTCTTCCGAACTCGTAGTGAACTCGGGATTCTTGACTCCACGTTGATCTAATTCATGCATTGCATTTTTAATGTTTTAACGATTACTAACTGAGAGTCGGAGGCGCCTAATTCTTTTTTGCAGGTATCGCCCCAAAGATAGGGGGAATTATCAGACACTGGTGCAGAATAATCGATTTCTCTAAAGTCAATAATCGATTATCCCCCATTTACGTTTTATGTTTATTATGCTGGAAAATTGACATAATCAATTATTCAATACTACAATCGATTATCTAACGGTTTTGGCTTTGCAGGATTTTAGCTGTTAAATATAAAAATCGATTATCTCATATCCCTAATCGATTATGCTGACTTTTATTTTCAGGTGTTAAGTCACTGGATGACAATAATCGATTACTTCAAACAGTATAATCGATTTTTCTATTTCCGTCTCGGATGTCCATTATTACATTTCCTGAAATAATCGATTATCTCAAACGCACAATCGATTATTCCCCGAGTCAATGAATAATGTCTTGTCTCTTTGGTTTATTTTTATGTATTTGCAATATTGTTTAATCAATAAAGAGTTAGTCATATTTTGCTAATGTAAAAAGGGGAAGATATGGGCTATGCACATTGGCATAAATTGAGGGGGAATTCATAACTTGAGGGGGAACTTGTTGCATATCTATATACTTGTCTTGGATCGTCATTATGAATTAATTAATATGCATATCCCGATATTGGTTTGCCATTATCAAAAAGGGGGAAATTGTTGAAACACGTTCTCAAGTCGCTAAACTAAACGTGTGTTCATATTTGTAGGTTTCGATAAATGACAAACCGACGTGAACGGAACATTGACATATGCCGAAGTCCAAGCACAAGAGAAACAAAGATCAAGATTTAGTAAAGCAACAAAGTTATACATGAGTCGTTCTATAATTGTGATCTTGATCCGACAATTGATTCAAAACTTGGCTTCTCTCGTAAAATCATTTTTATCAAATCATGCATCTTTAATTTAAAGCAAAATGATTTTCAAACATTTCATTTTAACCAAAATGAATTTTAAACATGTCTTTCAAATCTGGACAAAGATAATCGATTATGTACTTTATGATAATCGATTATGTAAAAGCAGTGTACACCAGATTTTTACAAAGCTATAAGATAATCGATTATGTACCTTATGATAATCGATTATGTTAAGGCAGTGTACACCAGATTTTACAAAGCTGAAAGATAATCTATTATGTACCTTATGATAATCGATTATGTTAAGGCAGTGTTCACCAGATTTTTCAAGGCTACAAAATAATCGATTATGTACCTTATGATAATCGATTATGTTGAGGCAGTGAGCATCAGATTTTTCAAAGTAGTAAAATAATCGATTATAGCTTTTCTTGTAATCGATTATATTAAAGACCGTTGCCAAAATATTTTCAAACGCTGAAAGATAATCGATTATGTACAATCAGACAATCAATTATGTTAAAAATAAAATCGGGAATTGATTTTTGAACGTTGTCAGGTAATCGATTATACGATTTGGATAATCGATTATTCTGCTTAAAATCTGGGATTGATTTTTGAACGTTGGCAGATAATCGATTATGCAGAATCAGATAATCGATTATCCTAGCACAAAATCAGCAATTTGTGATTGGCAATTAAGCAACGGTCTTGGGTGTTTTGAGCACTATAAATACAACTCAAAATCACTCTTCTAAGCACAACAACTGATTACATTCTTGCTAAAGCTTACATACTCTCTTTGCAATCATTTTATATTCATTTCATAAGTTTTTGAGAGCCAAACTCTTGACTAAGTTGTTGTGTTCTTGAGCGTATTTATTTACTCATATTTACTCTTCAAGAGAGTTCTGTTTAAGTGAGTGCTAAGTGTTTGTACACACTTGAAGGGATAGTCTAATCCCTTGTTGTAAGAAGGAAAAGTAGTTCCTTGGTTTGAAGTCTTGAGGTGCGGTATCCTCGAGCAGGTTGAAGTCTTGTAGAGTGTATATCTACGAGCAAGTGTAACGGTTTGTTAAGCACCCGTAAGCTTAACGAAGTTAGTGTAAAACTCGAGGGAGTCTCTCGGGGACTGGACTAACCATGTGTTGTGGTGAACCAGGATAAAATTCGGTGTGTTCTCTCCTTATCTCTTTAATTACTGCACTTACGTTATTCCTGCAATTTTTAATTCCTCAAATTTACATTGTTTTTTATTATAACGCTATTCACCCCCCCTCTAGCGTTAAGCGTATATTCTAACATGGATGTCCCTGGAAACGAGCACAAAGCCCTACACTGAAAACAATATCAGGTTTGCTAGCAGTAAGATACAACAGTGAACCAATCATACTCCTATACAACTTTTGATCAACTGATGAACCAGGTTCATCAATATCTAATTTTGTGCCAGTTGCAATAGGTGTATCTATTTATTTAGCGTCCTCCATTTTAAAACTTTTGATTAGTTCTCTTGTACACTTCTGCTGATGGATCATGGTCCCATATGGACTTTGTTTGATATGCAAAGCTAGGAAGAAGTTTAATTCGCCCATCATACTCATTTCAAACTCACTCCCCATTAGTTTTTGCAAAGTCCTTACTCAGCTTATTAGTAGTAGCCCCAAATATTATGTCATCAACATATATTTGTACAACAAGAAGGTCTTTACCTTTTTCCCTTAGGAACAAGGTGCTGTTAATTTTACCTCTTTTGTAACCATGCTCCAGTAGAAATTTTGATAGTCGCTCATACCACGCTCTTGGGGCCAGTTTGAGCCCATATAGAGCCTTGTCCAGCTTGTACACTTGCTCAGGACATTCCTTGCTTTCAAATCCTAAAGGTTGATTTAAAAACACTTCTTCCTTGAGGTAGCCATTTAAGAAGGCACTTTTGACATCCATCTGATGGAGAGTAAATTCCATATGTGCTGCAAAGGCAATGAGGAGTCTGATTGCTTCTAATCTAGCAACTGGAGCAAAGGTCTCATCATAGTCAATGCCTTTCTCTTGGATATAGCCTTGAACCACCAGCATTGCCTTGTTTCTAGTGACAGTTCCATCTTTATCAAGTTTGTTCCTGAAGACCCATTTGGTACCAATGATTGATCTATCGTTGGGTCTTGGAACTAGATGTCAGACTTGACTTCATTCAAATTGGTTGAGTTCCTCCTGCATAGCATTGACCCTATCTGCATCCTGTAAAGCCTCAGCAACATTTTAAGGTTCAATAAGAGATAGAAAAGTATCAAATTCACATAGATTTTTTAGTTGTGATCTGGTTTTGACTCCAAATGTTGGATCAGTGAGAATTTTCTCAATGGGAGGAGAACTTTGATACGTGTGAGGTTTCACAACCAACTTGTTTCTGCGGAATGTTTCAGCTATTTGCTGAGAGCCAGGTTCATGAACAGGTTCCTTCAAGGGGTTTATTTCAATTCCTCTTTGATTTCTTCCCCCTGTCAGGTTGCTCTGTAAGGAAGAACATGTTCCATCACATGTTCCTTTTGTAGGTGCTGATTTGACTTGAGCTGATACTTTACCCAAGTCTTTGACCAGTCCGATGGCTTCATCTTCATGTTCCTATCCTTCAGAAAGAATTTTAATTTCATCAAACAGAACATGCACACTTTCTTCTACACAGAAAGTTCTTTTATTAAACACTTTATATGCTTTGTTATGTGAAGAATATCCCAAGAATACTCCCTCATCACATCTGGGATCAAACTTACCTAGGGAGTCTTTTCCATTATTGTGCACATAGCACTTGCAACCAAATGCCCTAAGATGGGATATGTTTAGTTTTCTCCCTTTAAGTAACTCATAGGGAGTCTTCTCAACAAGAGGTCTAATCATGCATATCTATTTATTATGTAACATGCAGTATTTACAGCCTCTGCCCAGAAGCTGTGGGGTAATATACTAGAGAAAAGCATGGTCATTTCCATATCCTCAAGAGTCTTATTCTTTCTTTCAACTACTCCATTTTGTTGAGTTCTAGGGGCAGAGAAGTTGTGATCTGTACCATTTTCATCACAATACTCAGCAAATTTGCATTTTCAAATTCAGTTCCATGATCATACCTAATAGATGCAAGTTGATTTTCTAATTGTTTCTGAGTTTTTCTAACAAAAGCAGGAAACATTTCAAAGGCCTCATCTTTAGATGTCAGAAATAGTACCCAGGTAAATCTAGAGTAGTCATCAACAAGAACCAACACATATTTCTTTCCTCCTATGTTCATGGTTCTCATTGGACCACAGAGATCCATATAAACCAATTCCAACATCTTGGACGTACTTACCATTTTTTTGGATTTGAAGGATGACCTTACCTGCTTCCCCCTTGTACATGCCTCACAAACTTTGTCTTCCTTGAACTTGATATCAGGTAATCTTATTACCAAGTCCTTGGAGACTAATTTGTTTAGCTAATTTAGACTGGCATAGCCAATCCTTTTGTGCCATAGGAGGGGATCATTGTCTAACACACTTAAGCAAGTGAGTTCATTTTTTGAAAGAGTTGACAAATCTATGATGTAAATATTATTAACTCTTTTTCCCTGCAAAACAACCTTGTTAGTGATAAGGTTAATCACAAAACATTTGGTAGAGGTAAAAGCCACAAGGTTGCCTCTGTCACACAATTGTGACACACTTATTAAGTTGTATTTTAAACCATATATTAGGTAGACATTCTATATGGAGTGAGAATCAGTCTTGCCTACCTTTCTAACCCCAATGATCTCACATTTCTTTGCATTACCAAAGGAGACATTACCTCCTTTTAGGTTCTCAAGTAAAAGGAACTGGTCCTTGTCCCTAGTCATGTGCTTCCAGCAGCCACAATCCATATACCATATTTGGCTCATCCATTTCACTTGGACCTACAAACAGAAATCAGGGATTAGTATTAGGAACCCAAACTAGTTTGGGTCCCTTTCTATAAGCAAAAGTATATATCAAATTCCTTTTTGCCCATCCAGGCAACTTATTCTTTTCTTTAACAAAGACTTTGTTCCTTTGACTGGCCATTTCTTTTGCCTTACATTCATATTTGTAATGACCAGTCTTACCGCATAGTGTGTAGATTTTGTTTTCAGGAAGAGTGAGGTACTTGCTTTTGGGTCCCATTTAGGAGTTTGAGTCATAGCCAAGTCCTCTTTTGTTACTGCTGTGATGCTCTTGCAGCCAGGAGAGAGCATCTGAGGCTTGGTTCCACTTGCAAGTTCTGTCTAGTTCATGTTTTACCTTTCCTAGATCTTCTTCTAAAACTTTGATGAATTAATCTTTTCTGTACAATTCATCTTTCATTTTTCCCAGACTTTCTTCTAGAGTGAGATGTGAGTGATCAGCTATCTTCTTTCCTGTTCCTAATTTTAATTTCAAATTCCCATACCTAAGTTCTAAGACATTGCTGTCAAGTTGAAGAACCTGGTTCTTCAACTCAGCATTTGTGTTATCACTCTCATTTACCGTAGACTCTAGACTTTTATATTTTGCTTTTAGAATCACACATTCCCTAGAAAAGAACTTACTTGTCACTCTTGATTATCTTAGACTCATCAATGAAGTATATTAATAGCTCAGCCAGTTTTTCTTTAGACAAGAATTTAATCTTGTCTTTGAGATGAATAATACTTACCTCTTGTTACACGTCTAATTCTCTTATGGCCATTAAAGCTTGCTCATCCTCAGTTTCATCTTCTGAGTCTTCATTTGAGGTTTCTCCCTACGCAGCAACCATAGATTTAGTTGAACCTTTGTTTCTCCTGGGTTGAACCTGTTCCTTCTTCCTATTTCTTCATTCATCTCTTTCCTTTTTCCACTCAATTTCCCATTGAGGACAATTTTTGATCATGTGATCAGTCTTGCCACACTTGTAGCATCCTCATTTGCCTATTTCTCCGGAGCTCTTGTTTTATTGAAGCTTGTACTTCTTGAAGAACCCTTTCCTCTCATTATATACCTTTTGAAATCCCAAGTGATCATGGCCATTTCATCACCTTCCAGTTCTGCACCTTCAGTAATTCTGAGAGCTAAGCTTCTCTCTCTTTTGGGGGTATCCATCTTCATGGTTTGTCTCCTTATTTCATAGGCAGTTAAATTTCCAATCAGTTCATCCAATCTAAGGATAGAAATGTTCTTGGATTCTTGAATGGCAGTAATTTTTCTTTCCCATGTGACTGGAAGAACTCTTGTCAGAATCTTCTCAACCTTGTCTTCTTCAAAGATAGTCCTAACAAGAGATTCTAGTTCATTTGTCAAGTTGGTAAATCTAGTGTACATCTCCTGGATAGTTGCTCCTTCCTTCATAGTAAAATTCTCATATTGAGAGTACATAAGTGTTCCTTTTGATCTTTCCACTTGAGGTGTCCCTTCATGAGCCACTTGTAGAGTGTCCCATTTTCTTTAGCATTTGTGCAGCCTTGGATCCTACTGCACTCATCTAGCCCTAGGCCACATACAAGACACTTCTTAGCTTTAGCATTTTTCTCCCATTTTTTCAAGTTTTCAGTAGTGCTGTCAGCCATTGTTTTTGGTACTTCAATTCCTTCAGCATTCTTCTTAGTGGTTGCTAGAGGGCCATCAGTGATTATGTCCCAAAGTTCATAATTTTCCCCTATGATTTGATCTCTAATTCTTTTCTTCCACCAAGAATAGTACTGTCCATTGAAAAGTGAAGGCCTAGCAGTGGATTGCCCTTCCCAGTTCCCAGGTGGTGCACTCATTGTTGATCTTCTCCTAAGGTGTTAGCCTCTTCAAACATAACCCACTTTGATACCAATTGATGTTCCAAACATAAACACCACACAAGAGGGGGGATGATTTGTGTGGTGCCCAATTTTTACTCTAGAAGAACCTGGTTCTTCTAGGTGTACTAACAATGACTGTTTGCGGAATTAAGAATTCATAAAATAAAGAACATAGAGATTTTTACGCGGAAAACACTTGGCTCAAAAGGTGAAAAAACCATGACCTACTTCATAGTAGGATTTTCCCAAACATCCACTAAACTCAATGAGCCAAAACAGCATTTACAAAACTTTTGTAAACCTAAGGATTAACTCTAATACCAGTGTGGCATACACCCTCAACTATTGCGACACTTTCAAGTTAACTCTAACTTGAGTACTCAACGTACCTAATATAATTTGCTTCTATCAAAGCCGGAAAGGTACAATTTTAAATCACCTACTATAATAGAACTAGAATAAGAAAAACACAATGGAACTGGTTCTTCAATCTTGTTCAAGTAGCTACAGGCGTGCACACTTGATCTCACATAAATTGCTTGCAAAATAGTCTTGCTCTTTTGCTCTCGATTTGGCTCTAACATCTTTGTATATGTGCGTACCTATACAAGAGAACAGTATTACTTTTATAGAGTTAGTAATCAGAGTTTGATAAAAACTCAAACTGCTGATCCTTCATCAAGTTCGAGTCCTAAAATAATTCAAACTCCAATTCCTTATCCTAGATCCGGATATAGTTCTATTCATATAAGGAGACCTTTTCTCCTTATCTCCTATGAGATCTTTTCGATCAGTTCAGAAGATATTTAGAAGATATTGCTGCTTGATCCCAAAAGTCTTATCTTCTTCACGAGCATCTCATGTGCATAGGCTATAATAACTATGTCTCCTAAGATGGACCTGGTCTTCCACTGATTTCATTTGTCATTCTTCAAAACTTCAACTGAACTTGGGCCAACACAAACTTTTCACGTCGGGACTTTTAACGACTGGTGATGATCGGATTTTTTTCCAATTTGTTATCAACTTATAATGACTGGAATTAAACTTTCAACGACAAGATTTTCCCTTGCTAAAGCCCTATTTTCTTTTAGTGCATGACAAGGATTATCTGCCTTGAGGCAAAACTGGCAAGGCTAAGTCAAGAATGCGGATCTGAAAAGTGAGACAGTGGTGCTGTGAAGTGCTATGGGCGAGGATGCTCCTCAACGTGGTGGTGATTGTCGCAAGGTAAAAATTCCTGAACCTAAGGCATTTGGTGGTGCAAGGAGTGCACATGAATTGGAGAACTTTCTTTGGGATATTGAGCAGTACTTTCATGTTATTCGTGAGCAAGACGAGAAGTAGAACGTAAGCATGACTAACATGTATTTGAGTGAAGATGCTAAGTTATGGTGCCGCACTCGTGGGGCTGAAGATAAAAGTTTGGGCAGAACAAAGATTGAGTCGTGGGAGCGGCTTAAAAAGGAATTGAAGAATCAGTTCCTACCTAGCAATACATCTTGAATTGCTAGGGACAAACTGAAAAAGTTGAGGCAAACCGAATCAGTGGCCATATGTCAAAGAGTTCACTTCTTTGATATTGAGCATCAGCAATATACCGGAATAAGACAAATTGCATAATTTCATGAGGAGGCTGCAACAATGGGCACAATTGGAGTTGCATAGGCAGAATATTCAAAACCTTGCAAGTACTGTGGGTGTGACTGATGCATTAGGTGGTTTTCACTTGAGTAGTGAGACTTCTGCTTCAAAGACCAACAACTAGAAAAAGGACAAGGCAAAGGAGTTGAAGAAATGTGAACATAACAATGCTAATGAAGATAATGGGAAGGGAAGGCAAGAGGATGGAACTTCAAAGAGCAAGGAAAAGGACAGCTAGTTCAGTGGTTGTTTCAGCAATGTGAAATGTTTCCTGTTATATATCGGTATTTTGACATTAGTTTATGCTAAAGTTGTGGATGTAATAATATATTTTCAACACCATGGTTATCTGGTCGGATAACTTAAACAACAGTAGCAGGGACAACACCAAAATTGGCAGCATCATCAAAAAAATTTAGTAGTAGTATTACTTGTCATAGTTTCTTAGATTGTAAGGAAATGGCACATGAAAATAACGATAATATTAATGCAATAATATTATTTGTAAGCACAAAAGAAATCATAATAATAATAATAATAATAATAATAATAATAATAATAATAATAATAATAATAGGTTATAATAATAATAATAATAATAGTGATTGCGAAAGAAAGTAGTGATTAGCTAAAGAATAATTCTTGGTTAAGAATTGAGTGAATATGATGGCTAGTGACCATCCTATTTATAGCATGAAAATAAATTTAGTTTCATGATAAGTGTCTTACTTTTATTTTCTTTCATGCAGGATGACAACACATCTCATACAAAATGACTATGTAGTAATATTTCAATGTTTTTGTGGACAAATGGCTATATAAATGTTTTGTGGCTTGATTTCCTAATGTTAAGTCAAGTGTCATTTTGCATGGGATGTGTTGCATCTTGCATGAAGGAATTTTGACAAGTAAATAATACACTTGTCTTGTGCAGAAGCTTTCCTTAGGCCTATATATAGTCATGGTTAGGTCATCATTCTTCAATAATCAAAACACCAAGAAAAGCTAATCATTAGCAAAAGAAGGAATTCTTCTATCTTTTTTCACTCCTATACGTCTTTCTCCTTCTAATTTCTTCTACTATAATATTTCAATTGGCATAAGATAATAGTTGATCTTTCTCTTTCAATTTGCTGGACTATTATTTGAGTTTGCTGATTTTTGTATCCTCTAAATAAATAGCGATGAGCTTGTTTAATCCTCAGAAAATATTTCACATTGCTGAAATAGTTTCTTAGAATAGTGTCCAGCACGACTCAAGTCAATTCATATATCCGCTTGCAAATAATTTTATTATCATTATTTCTGATGTCATTTCTCTACATAAATTGTAACAACTTAGAGATAAAAAATTACAAATCATTCTGTTGTGCCACATATATGTAGCAAAATTGCATGACTTATTCAGAGGGTTCATTGTATCTTTTTAGACTTGGGTAAATTCCTATACCGGTGTTTTTTTCCCATGGCATACAACATAAAAGATAACAAAAATTGGGAAAAACATATATTCTTATCTTGCGTATATACCAAGCAAGTAAATGAATGCAAAACAAACGTCTTAAGTATTTATTACTAAATCATAGTAGAGCAATATGTATTTTTACTTTAGTTCGCGTGAGATGTTAATCTTGGTGGGTATGAGCATAGATGTAAGCGAAAGAAGTATTGGAAAGAAATGATTAGGCGGGATATGACACAACTTGCACTTACTGAGGACACAACTCTTAATAAGATAGTATGGCGTCGAGTATTATGGTAGAGAATTGTAGGTAGTCGAACGTTTCCCTTTGTCTTTTTCGATTTAATATCATTAGTGTTAGTTCTTATTCTTTTATTCTTAGATAGCTATTCCTACCGTTTAAGTGCTACTTTGGCATCAGTCCACTTTTTATCTTGTTGTTATTTATACTCCCTTTATTTCAAAAAGATTGGTACTATTTCCTTATTACCCAGTTTCAGAAAGATTTACTCTGTTCATTATTTTCTTAATAAGAAGTACTTATAGACACACATAGGGGTGGGCATACTTTGGGCGAACCCGAAATCCAAACCGAAATCCGAATTTCTCAGATCTTTGGTTTGGATTTTCGGATTACGGATTAGATTTTGAATTGAAATTTTATAATATTAGATTTTGGATTGGATATTAAATTTGATACTTCGAAAATTCGAAATTATTATAGTTTATTATTTAGCCCATTATCCATATGTCAATAGTAATAAGTTCAATACCCTACCCATTAGATATTATCATATATATTCAATATTAATTACTTAGTTATTATGAAAATATTTTCTATTTGAACATGATTTTACTATTTCTGCGTCTTATATGTCATATTAACATCGCTATTGTATTTTTTATTTTTATATAATAATTTCCTTACTTTAATATTTTATTTGGATGATTGAGTGAGAATAAAGAAATTTTCAGGCAATTTAACATGAGTACTTCATTTGGATATTCATTTTTGTAAAAAGAAGAGACATCTCAACTATAAGCTCAAAATCGAAAATCCAAAATATCCAAACCGATTAATCTGAAATCGAACTTAAAAAAGTTCGATCCAATCCGAACTTATTTGGATTGGATTTGGATTGTCATTTTGTTAATCCGAAAACTGAAAATCCAAACCAAAATTTCATATGCAATCTGAATTGCCCTAACGCTCACCCCTAACCACACAAGTGATATGACAAGTTTCGCACTACAAGTTTAAAAAGTTATACAGCCACACAAATATTATGACTTATTTAGTACCATATATTTCAAAAGTTTTCTCTTCTTTATTAAAGTACGTGTCAAGTCAAACTAAGACACCCTTTTTTATACGAAGGGAATACTTATTATTATTATTATTATTTCTTTTTATATATTTTTAGCATCCTTCGGAAATAGCCTTATTATCTTTCAGAATAGGAATAAGTCGCTTATATTACTGGATTTCACTTGTAAGAATTTGCTGTATTTGTTTTTGTTGTAGTACTTTATTTCCACATAGTATTTTGTAGGCATTCACTTTTTAGAAGATTTCTGAAATTTAACGTCTAAAAATTCTTTTTGAAAGTCAATTTTCAATATCATAGAATTAGTACTCGGAGAGTACGGGGTTTTTTTAAAAAAAAAAACCAGAATGTCATTAATTACTACCCAGTCCCTTTTAGTTTATGTGAATTCGTTCTAAAAAGAACGATTTTCTTTTAAATTTAGAAATAACTTTATATAAACTTAATATTTATTTTTAATAAATAATTTTTATAATCAAATAAATATTTTAAGTTCCTTTTTAACGGACTATAAATTTTAAAAAAATTTATTTTTTAAAATTCTGTGACTAGTTAAACAGATTGCCGGAACGGAGAGAGTAATATTAACGGGAAAGGAGGGAGTAATATTAACGGGAAAATAGTGTGTGTTTCCTATTTGGATGGAAGGAATATTAATTTCCAAAAACATAAATGAAATCTCAGAATACCGATGGAACAAACTCAAAAGTGAAATCACGTTCACGGCTAATCACAGTCGCTATTTAGGAGATACAGTTTTTGGGGTTTCAACAATTGTCATTCTACTGTTTCTTTTGGTTGGATTTGATTTAGAAAATTAGGAAGTTTTAAGAGGAACGGAAAAGGCAAGAGATGATTCTGCTCAGGTAGCAGCTGGTGACCTAATTTTAACGGTTTGTGTTAAACCCTTTTATTTTGCTTATAACAGTGGAATGCCCTTGAAAGATTACAACTTTCTCATTTCTTGATCGTGAAATGACCAAATTTTCACCTTTTGCGTTGAACCCTTTCCCTTTTCTTCTCCAATTTGTTTGTATCAATAAAATCCCCATGAAAGATTGCAACTTTCTGCTTTCTTGTATGTGAAATGACTAGACCAGAAAATTTTGTTTGCTGCAGCTTTCTGGTGTATTATGTTATATCCAGCCTGAGAATTTGCAAGTATTGACAAGATAATCATATAGTACCAGATGGCATTGTGTTCTATATACAAGTATGGTTCGAAAGCTCAGGGGTTGGCATTTCTTGCATTTGGGTCAACTTCCTTTTTGGTGTTTGTTTATGCTGCTATTGTGTCCAAGTTACTTCCGCCATTTGATAACCCCATCCTTGCAGCCATCCAAAATGACAGGTCAATTTCTATTCTTTGGTTATCTACGTTTAATGTTTGCTGTTAAAAGTGACTTATATTGTCTTACACATTTCTTTTTAAATACCCTGGATACTAATTATTAAATAATACTATGTTTGAATTTGAGGATTGACAACAGATCTTGACAAGTTGACATTACAACATTGTGTGTAGATTGAAAACTGAAATGAGGGATTGAGATTATACACAGTGATTTGGGACAATAACTGACGATGTTTGACTTTGTAAATGTTCTTTTCATGTTCCCATACTTAGGATAGGTACTCTGGACAACATGTATGCTTGGCATGTGGTAACAGTTGTTCATTAGTCTTCTTTATTTTTCACAGATTTTTCATGAGTTCCGATAGTTGCATCAACTAGTATTTATTGATTGTATGTTACTGCACTTGGCATATTTATGTTCTAAGTACCATGATATCGATCCCATGGATTATTATTATTACCCACCAAAAAGGAAGCGGGGGGGGGGGGGGGGGGGGTTTTTGGAGTACGGTAGAAAAGGCTTGTGAAGGTCTTAACTCCACGCTCCCAACACACGCACAAAAAAGAAAAAAACAACTGAAATCTAGCAGGTGTGCAGTATATAAAAAAGGACCAATTTAATTTGTTGTGGTATGATTCAACTGAATCTAGTAATGGAAACTCCATGTCACCGTAGGTAGATGACCAATATTTTCAGAGATGTCAAGAAGACATTGCAGCAATCTCCTTTAGGTTAGAGCAACTTATTCATTGAGAAATAGGTGTTGGAAAATTTTGAATGGAGTCCGAGAACCAAAGAGCTTCTGCTTTCGTCTTTCAAAGCTGAACTCCAAGTGCGTTTGAATTGCATGATTCAAGTTGTTCTGTGCATGATCACCTGTCTGCTTTAGACAGTTGCTATCAAGGGATACGTTTCACTTTTCCAATCTGGAACCTTAAATAAAAGGAACCCCCCTCCCCCCCCCCCCCAAAAAAAAAAAATTATAAAAGGAAGAACACAAGCAACGTGGTAAATGGACCCCCACACCTGACAATGAGAAATTGCATTCACACGGATAGATCTTAATAGAAAATTTTGCATTTTGTGTATAATTGACGAGTCTGACTTTTTGAAAATGGAAAATTTTGCTTGTTTGAGTCCTATTCTCATTAAAGATAATTCTACAAGAATTGCTTCTCCAGAAGACCTTGCTTTCACATTTGGGAAACTTTTGCTGTATACCAATTTCTTTATCTCCCAATTTGAAACAATGAAGAGATACTTTAAGTCGTTCGTTGGAGAAGTTCTCTATTGGAACTCTGCATTCAGTTTCATCTAAGATTTTAAAAGAAGATTACTGTGAAAAGGCTACCCTGGTCGAAATTCATTGTTCTTGCCTTACGATATTGTTTTGGTTAAATGTTCTAATTTTAAAAATTTGCCGCTTCAGGATGCAAGGTAGTAATAGTTCTACAGTAAAATACCATTCAATACTCGAGCTTAGTTTAAAATTTCAAATCAAACTGCCTGTGGGTTTCAATAAAAATTGAACACATTTTAATTTTTTATCTGGATCTCTTCCCAACGACCTACTTGTGCATCAGAGTAATGTGGAAATTAAATGCTTTTTTTAATCCTACTTATCACAATGTTATATTAGACAATTGAAGGCCTTTGCTTTTGAATTATCAGACTGGTGATTCCCCCTTCTAGACGTCGGACATTTGTTGTTAGGTGTTACCTGGCTTGCAGCATAAACATACTGGCTTCATTATTTGGTAATAGTTGATTTCAGTTATCTTAATTAATGCCTTAGTAATACAAGAGACTTCAGTTACTTAATTCTGCTTCCTCAGTAATAATGGTAATGATGTGTGAATGGAGGTGAATGACTGGAACTAGTATTTGGAAATGAGGATTCTACAAGATGTGATTCTATTTTGTGATGGTTGCTAACCTAATATAATCATTGTGCTAAAATCGAATCATTACTAAATATGTACTAGTACTTAATAAGGCTTTGTAGCAGGACTATCTCGTGTTTCTATTGTTGACATGTAAATATGCTTCTCCCTTTTCATGAGAAAGGCTTTGTAGCAGGACTATCTCGTGTTTCTATTGTTGACATGTAAATATGCTTCTCCCTTTTCATGAGAAATGCAATGATTTTTTCGATCCCTTTTCATGAGGTATACATGATCTTTGAATTATTCCCCAAAAGATCACACTCTGTTGGTACAAGTAGATGATCTTTTTTTAGCTGTAAGTAGATGATTTGCACCCTTGAGTTGAGAATTTTTTCTGCTACAGATACTATTGCTTTCTGGTTCCTTTAACACTTCCCATCCTTGTTGTCAAAATATATTTCCATTGGCTCAGCATGAAGATCTTTAAGCATGCGTAGCTCAGACGAGGTATGAAGCTTGTCATTTATGTAATTTCATGATGATTGTTATGAATTGGTTAGGCTTCTAACTTTGATCCAAGTTCACTTGAAACCATTTGACATGAGTAGAGTGAAACAACAACAACAACAACAACAACTACCCAGTATATTCCCACCAGGTGGGGTCTGGGGAGGGTAATATGTAGACGAGCCTTACCCCTACCCGAAAGGGTAGAGAGGCTGTTTCCATTCGACCCTCGGCGCATAGGATAAAATGAAAAGCTGCATTAAAACAAAAACAAAAACAAAAACAAACAAAGACAAAATTAGAAACAAAAACAAGACAAAACAAAACAATAGAGCATTAGTAAATCCCGCAGAAATAACGTAAATAATTATGTAAACATAAGAAACATAAATACAATCGCATGCAATAATAGCAAACCGTAACTACCATACTAACAACCATAAGGGGACATAAGCTAAAACACTAATCATCTATGAGTGACCCTACTATCCCACACCCAACCCCGGGTGAGGCGTACGAAGAACTCTATGAGCCCCTAGCCTACAACCCTGATTCTAGACCTCCAGACTCCCCTATCAAGGGTCATGTCCTCGGAAACCTGCATTCTAGTCATGTCCTGCCTAATCACCTCTCCCCAATGCTTCTTAGGCCTCCCTTTACCTCGCCGACCGCCAACAATCTCCAGCGGCTCGCAGCTCCTCACCGGGGCATCGGGACCCCTCCTCCGTACATGCCCGAACCACCTCAGCCTCGCTTCCCGCATCTTCTCATCCACCGGGGCCACCCCTACCTTCTGTCGAATAACTTCATTCTTAATCTTATCTAGCCTGTTGTGCCTACACATCCACCTAAGCATCCTCACCTCCGCAACCTTCATTCTCTGAACATGGGAGTTCTTCACGGGCCAGCACTCCGCCCCATACAACATCGCAGGTCTAACCACGGCTCTGTAGAATTTCCCCTTGAGTTTGTGTGGAATTTTCTTGTCACACAGTACCCCTGAAGCAAGCCTCCACTTTGACCACCCCGCTCCTATTCGATGGGTGACGTCCCCGTCAATCTCTCCGTCCCCCTGAATCACAGACCCAAGATATCGGACACTATCCCTCTTGGCGATGGCCTGAGAACCAAGCATCACGTCCCTGCCTACCCCACTCGGCTCGTCGCCAAACTTGCACTCCTGGTATTCTGTCTTTGATCTGCTTATTTTGAAACCTTTAGACTCGAGGGTCTGTCTCCACACCTCTAACCTCTCACTAACACCGACCCTCGTCTCGTCTATCAGTACTATATCATCAGCAAAAAGCATACACCAAGGCACCTCCCCTTGGATATGTCGGGTTAGAGCATCTATCACTAAGGCAAACAACAGGGGGCTCAGCGCCGATCCTTGATGGAGCCCCATTACCACAGGAAAATGGTCTGATTCGCCACCCACCGTCCTAACCCTAGTCTTAGCTCCATTATACATGTCCTTGATTACGGTTTCCGGCACACTCTTCGCCTCCAAGCACCTCCATAGCACCTCCCTCGGGACCTTGTCATACGCCTTCTCCAAGTCGATAAACACCATGTGAAGGTCCTTCTTCTTATCCCTGAAATGTTCCGCCAGTCGCCTGACTAGGTGAATAGCCTCTGTGGTGGAGCGGCCCGGCATGAAACCGAACTGGTTCCCAGATATAGTTGTCGCCTCCCTCACCCGCGCCTCAATCACCCTCTCCCATACCTTCATCGTGTGGCTTATTAATTTGATACCCCTATAGTTGTTGCAGCACTGGATGTCCCCTTTGTTCTTGTACAAGGGCACCACTGTACTCCACCTCCACTCATCCGCCATCCTTTTGGTCTTGAAGATCGCATTGAACAGCCTAGAGAGCCACTCCCCTCCAGGCTTACCCATGCACTTTCAGAACTCCACCGGGATTTCGTCAGGCCCGGTCGCTCGACCCCTACTCATCCTACGCAACGCCCCTAAGACCTCCTCCACCCTAATGCGCCTGCAGTACCCAAGGTCTTTATGCTGCTCTGAATGCCCCAACTCTCCTAGCTCTATGCTCCGATCCCCCTCCTCGTTAAGAAGGTCCCGAAAGTACGCCTGCCACCTCTGTTTGATTTGAGATTCCCCCATCAGAACTCTACCATCCTCGTCCTTGATACACCTGACTTGGTCTAGATCACGTGCCTTCCTTTCCCTTGCTTTAGCCAACCGGAATAACTTCTTATCCCCACCTCTCTCCCCTAGTTCCTCATACATGCGACCGAACGCCGCGTCTTTAGCTTCCGTGACTGCCATCTTAGCTTCTCTTCTCGCCTCCTTGTAGATCAACATGTTCGCTCTCCGCTCCTCCTCGCTTGTGCTCCCTGCCAACCTAGCGAACGCCGCCTTCTTCACCTCCACTTTTCCTTTGACTACCTCGTTCCACCACCAATCACCCTGATGTCTGCCTGAATATCCCTTAGCTACCCCGAGCACGTCCCGTGCTACCCCCTAACCAAGTTTGCCGTCACTGTCCACATAGCGTCCGCTTCCCCATAGCTTCTCCAAGCTCCGCCCTCCACTAACCTCCTTTTCAACTCCTGTGCTTTCTCCTTAGTTACGGATGAGTACCTTCACTACTAGTGACGGATGAGTACCTTCTGGTTTGCAATTACCCAATATAGTTAGTGACGGATGAGTACCTTCACTACTAAAGTGTAGTTATGTTGGGGCCTTTTGTACTAGTGGCTTTCCCAGAAATTTAGAAGTTAAGAGGACAAAATGAGTATAATGACTTTCTTTCAAATAAATAACTTGCATGCATTTAACAATTGCTTCTGTCCAAGTTTTCTCATGAAGCAAGATTTCTAAGAAAGTGGTTTTTTGAGGAAGACATTTGTGCTACTAAATCATCCAAGAAACCCATCCTTCTATTATTTTTCAGTTCCATGGGAGATACTGATAACCTGGACGGCTGTTCAACTTGACTAAGTTGATTTTCCTTTTTCAATAGTGTAGCTCAAGTCGAGATTTATTTCGTACTTGAATTTCACGTCAACTTTTTGACATAAACAAAACATAAGTATGAAATTTTTGAGTTGATAAAGTATCGTTGGAAGAAAGTATAACTGAAACTATCTACTGAAATAGCGTGGGGTTCCATTAGAAATACAACAACAACAACTACTATCTAGTATAGTCCCACAAAGTGGAGTTTGGGGAGGGTAATATGTAGACGGGCCTTACCCCTACCCGAAAGGCAGAGAGGCTGTCTCTAATTGACCCTCGGCTCAGTGAAGGAAAGGAAAAACAAAAACAAAAACAAAAGAGCATTAGTAACTCCAGTAGAAATAGCGTAAATAATTATCTAAATATAAGAACCATAAATAAAATAGCATACAATAATATCAGACAGTAACTGGCATAAATAACTACCATAAGGGAGACACAATCCAATACACAAATCATCTATGGATAGCCCTGCCAAGCCTCACCCGACCCCGGGTGAGGAGTACGAAAAACTCTAGGAGCCCCTATCCTACAACCCTGATACTAGACCTCCAGACTTTCCTATCAAGGGTCATGTCCTCGGAAACCCGCATTCTAGCCATGTCACACCTAATCACCTCTGTCCAATACCTTTTAGGCCTCCCTCTGCCTCGCCGTACGTCGACCATCGCGAGCCGCTCACAACTCCTTACCGGGGCATCAGGACTTCTCCTACGCACATGCCCGAACCACCTCAGCCTCGCTTCTCGCATCTTCTCATCCACCGGGGCCACCCCCACCTTCTCTGAACATGAGAGTTGTTCACTGGCCAGCACTCCGCCCCATACAACATGGCAAGTCTAACCACAACTCTATAAAATTTCCCCTTGAGTTTCTGTGGAACTTTCTTGTCACACAGGACTCCTGATGCAAGCCTCCGCTTTGACCACCTCGCTCCTATACGATGAGTGACGTCCCCGTCAATCTCTCCGTCCCCCTGAATCACCGACCCAAAATATCTGACACTGTCCCTCTTGGCGATGACCTGAGATCCAATCATCACGCCCTGCCTACTTCGCTCGGTTCGGAGCTAAACTTGCACTCCAGGTATTCTGTCTTAGATCTGCTTATTTTGAAACCCTTAGACTCGAGAGTCTGTCTCCATACCTCTAACCTCTCAATAACATCGACCCTCGTCTCGTCTATCAGGACTATGTCATCAGCAAATAGCATACACCAAGGCACATCCCCTTGAATATGTCTGGTTAGAGCATCCATCACCAAGGCAAACAACAGAGGGCTAAGCGCCGATCCTTGATGGAGCCCCATAACCACTGGAAAATGGTCTGAGTCGCCACCCACCGTCCTAACCCTAGTCTTAGCTCCATCGTACATGTCCTTAATTACTCTGATTTAGGCTTCCGGCACGCTCTTCGCCTCCAAGCACCTCCATAGCACCTCCCTTGAGACCTTGTCATACGCCTTCTCCAAGTCGATAAGCACCATGTGCAAGTCCTTCTTCTTATCCCTGAACTGCTCCACCGGCCTCCTGACAAGGTGGATAGCTTCTGTAGTGGAGCGACCCGGCATGAAACCGAACTGGTTCACAGATATAAATGTCATCCCCTCACCCTCGCCTCGATCACCCGCTCCCAAATACAACTAAATGAAAAGGTGGATAGCTTCCATTAGAAATACAACTAAATGAAAAAGGCAAAAATAAGCTTTTTTTTTGGGGGGGGGGGGGGGGGAGGGGGGAATCTCTTTTGTTATTTTACTCTAGAATTAAGATCTCAACTAATCGAATATTTTTCTTTTTTTTAAATTTCATGATGAAAGTCAGAATAGTCGACTTATATTTATTTTCGTTATTGATACTTTTGCCTTCTTACAGGAAAGAAGGTATCGACTGTCATCATCAAAACCCTTCAAGAAAGCTCACTCTGTGAAAGAGGTTCATGAGATTTTTCCCTTCTAACTGTATACATCATAGATTTTTGAAAATGCTGTAGGCTATCTTACTTCTTACCATGATCAGTGAAAATCAAAGCAAGTTTGGGTCTTGCTTCCATTCAATGCCAGTTTGAATAGCTGGTAAGTCATGTAATTGAGAGAAACTGAGAAACACAGAGTTACTGTGGTTTTTCTTCCTGAGTTACTGAGCTTAAAATTTTCATGCATCTCTTAATTTAGTTGACATTTACTACAAAATTGCTACATACTCCCTTTACTTGTCTGCTATTGACCTCCATTCAGCTGCGTTTGTCTATTCACAATTCTCTGTGGATGTCAGTTTATTATGGTTATTGTGTAAGGCTGTATTGTGGCCCAGTTCAGGCCCGGGACCGCGGGCCTGCCGGTCCTGCTGGGCCGGTCCTACTGGTCCCAAAAAACCGTGACGGGCCGGTCTTATGCGTTGAACCGTCAGGCTCGGGACCGCCAGGCCCTGGGACCGCCTGGCGGGCCTGGGCCGGTCCTGGCGGGCCCAACGGCTATTTTTAAAAAAAAAATATTTTTTTTTGAAAATTCAGTAACGGCTCTTTGCAAAAAGTAGCCGTTTGGAACTTTGAAAAATAGCCATTTGGCCCCCAAACTTTAATTTAACTCCAAACTTTATATAATTACACTTTTTCTCATTTCTCAACTATAAATACCCCTTCATTCTTTCATTTTTATTCACCCATTCATCAATATCTCTTAATCTCTCTCAAGCTCTCTTTCAATCTTTCTAGTACAAGTGCTTAATTTATTGTTGAAAAATTGTGAAGTTGTTGAATTGAAGTTTTCAAGTGTTCAAGTTCAACGATTTTCAATTTTCAAGAAGTTGTTCGGCAATCCGGTAAACTCGTTTCAACTCTTACGTGCTAATAATATATTTTTGTGTTGTTTAGTTTGCATAATTCTATTTCGTATGGCATTTTCTTTGAAAAAAATGTTCGGTAAAGGAAAAGGTAAAACCGGTGAAAGTGGTGGCCATAATACTACCCTTCCTCCGGCTCCCCGACCTAAAAAAGATAAGCAAGTTGAAAGTAGTTGCCAACCTAGACGTCCTAATCCGCCTCCCGTAATGCTTGATCGTGATCACCCTTGTTTTCAATTTACCGATAGTGAATTTCTACATGATGTTGCAGTAGGTGATAGATTAGATGATGAAATCATGAATGCTTTTTATCCTAATGAACCTATCTTAGAGGAAAATGAGGATGATAATGATGATGATGAAACCCAAGCACCAGATTTAGATGATACACCTACTAGTCCTGCTCATAACTCAGGTAATGAACCGGCACATCCACCTGTACAAACTCCCACTTTTAGTGGACAACCTGCTAAACATCAAGAAACATCATTAGTTTGGCATTTTTTTACTCAAGTAAGAGAGCACGACAAGGCTAAGTGTAAAACTTGTGGGAAATTACTTGTTCATAGGTTTACTGGAGACCGTAGTGGCACGGGTAGTTTGACTAGGCACATAAAATTACACCCTAGAGATAGGGCTAGTTTTTTCCAAATGCAAGCGCAACAAGAGGGGGGTACAAGTGTAGATTCTCAAGTTAACCCTAGTACTGGTTCAAATCTAGTTCAACCAGGAATTAACACTGTCACTGGAGGTATTTTATATTACGGTCCAAATAAGGATCGTGAAGAATTAGCAAAAATGATTACTGTTGTGTGATTGCCTTATACTTTTGCTTCTAATCCTAATTGGGTTCATTATATTAGAAGAGTCTTTAATCCTACTTATAAAGGTTGGCCTCGCGCAACAGTTAAGGCCGATATTTATAAATTCAAGCATGAATATGAATAATATTTGCGCTATTTATTTACTCATATACCTAATCATATTTCTATTACAACTGATATTGGTAGAAGTAATAATAACTGTGATTATCTAACTGTTACAAGTCATTGGATAGATGAAGACTGGACAATGCAAAAACGCAATTTCTATGGATAATACTTCTAGTAACACTAGTGCAATAGGCATGCTAACACAAACCCTTAATCCTGCATTTAGTAATATTTTCCATGTTAGATGTATTTGTCATATTTATCATTTAATTGTTGGTGATGGTATGCAAATATTAAACATAGAAATTGAAAATGTGAGAATGACTCTTAATTGGCTATTTTATTCAAACCGAAGAACTAGACTTAGAGAGTATTTTAAAAAATGTGACGAATATGGCCTTAGAGAAAGAAAGGTTCCTAAACCTTGCCCGACTAAGTGGAATTACATGTACGAAAGTTTAGTAGTAGCGTATGAATATAGAAACCTAATTAATGCTACGTTTAATTCTCGGGTAGGTGGTGAGGATGATGATGAAATGCTAACTGCCCAAGATTAGACTAATGTTAAAATTCTTTTAGATTTTTAGAACATTTTCAAGTTGCTACAAATGCTTTTTCTGGAAAATATTATCCGACTATTTCTAACTGTTTAGTTTATATTGCCGCACTAGCTGATTTGTTTGTTGAATTTAGCGAGGGTGGGGATATTTATGAACTTGCAATAAATGAAATGAAACAAAAGTTTAAATAATATTTTTTTCCTATCCCTCCTATTTTTGGTGTAGCTGCAATGTTAAATCCAACAATGAAATTAGGAGGTCCTCATTTTTGGTATTCTAATATTTATAAAGCTTTAGATCTTTAAGAAGAGTTAATTGCTACACTTGCCGATGCGAAAGCATCAATTAAAATTAATGATCAAACTGTTACAATGCTTATAAACAGGCGTTAGAGCATGCTAGGCCAAATATTCCAACCCCTACTTCGTCTACATCACAATCGTCTAAAAGAGCTGCTGGCTTAATCGCTCTTAAATCGTGGACGGAGTCCCGGGGTTCTCAAGGTGATAATTTTAATGAAATTTCCAATCTAAATGAGCTTCAAGTTTACTTGTCACAGGGACTGGAAAAGGAGAATCCAGACGGCTCTTTCGATCTTTAGGAATGGTGGAAGCCAAGGGAAAAGCATTTTCCCGTTTTTACAAGGATGGCTCGGGATGTCTTGTCAATTCAAGCTTCAACTGTTGCATCGGAGAGCGCTTTCAGTCAAGCAAGACTACAAATCGGTGATCATAGAGCGTCGATGCGGGAGAGCTTGGAAAAATCAGTGCTTTTTAGAGATTGGATCCGCGCGGAAAAAAGAAACTTTGGCATAGCAGAATCACAACCGACAATAGATGAGGCATATGAAGAAATGATAGCAGAACTTTCTGAGGAATCGGCTTCACTCGGAAGTGGTGATGAACAAGCTTCATTTTCACCACCGCCAACACAACCTCCTCCCAACCTTGATGGATTTATGAGATTTGTTAGAGATACAACGTAAATTATGATGTAACTTGTACATTGGCACGTCTTCTTTAGTTTTTTTTCCTTTTAATGGTTGTATTAGTACATTGTTGTGCTCATTCCATTGGGGGAATAAAGACTAAGAAAGATATGTCATTTTGGTCAATAAATATGCTCTTTATCATATCCTTGAATATCTTTTTTCTCAATATTTTTTTGTCTTTACTTCGATATCAATCATTGAATATTTATATAACATACAATATATAACATACAACACAATATATACTAATTACTACAACACAATATATACATAATATACAATATATACTAATTACTACAACACAATATATACTATACTAATAACTTAGTACACTATATAAAATATATTCTACACTATACTAATGACTACTATACAAGATATTGACTTAAAAATAAAATAAAAAACCCGCCAGGCCCAGGACCGCAGTGGGCTTAGGCCCGTAATGGGCCGGTCTCTACCGTGAGGATCGCTAGGCCCGGGACCGCTAGGCCCGGGACCGCCAGGCCCGGGACACCAAGCCTGAAACCGCAAAGCCCGGCCCGTCAGGCCCGTTTAAGCCCGAGCCAGGGACAGGATACATCCTTATTATTGTGTTGGAACTCAGAGTACATGTTGTGAAGCTGCTAATGTTTGGTCACATTTTCGATAATGGTGGTGTACATATTAATTTGTACTACTTTGAAAATTTATCGCGTACCTTCTATCTCGAGCGTAGGTATATGTAACTCTGTTTGTTAAAACTTGCAATTTGACAATCAATCATATAATATTCACCTACGTTTGTTGACTCCTTTAATCCTTGGATTACGTACTATCCTGAAATTATTTTCTCTACACGTTCAGCCTCGGTTGAGGTCAGAAAGGTTTGACATTTCCATGCTGCAACAAAAAACTAGGAAATTTTGTCTCCTATAGCAAAGGTATACACCTTTTTTATTATAAATCAAAATCATTTTAAAATATTATTTTTTTATAGCTACCTTTTATATTTTATAGCAAAAATATGTATTTATGGCATATACTATCATTGAGGCATGAAATAGGCCATGAAAATGCTATTTCTGTTTTTTCCCTCTCTTAGACATCTGGATATACCTATTTTGAAGGTGATTGTCGTTACTATATTCATGAATACATGGCGCGAATACATACGTATACAGTTGGACTGCCCTGATTTTAGGCGCTTTTTACTGCTGTAATCATGAATACAACAGAGCGAATATATGCGCGTGCAGCTGGACTGCCCTGATTTAGGAGTATTTTGTTGCTGTATTCATTAATACATAGCAGGAATACATGTGAATACATGCGCACTGCCCTGATTTTAGGCGCTTAATGCTATTGTATTCATGAATACAGCTGCGCGAATACCTGCGTGTACAAGTGGACTGCCATGATTTTATGCGTTTTTTGTTGTTGTATTCATGAATACATGGCGCGTAAATGTGAATACATGCATGTACAACTGAACTGTCCTGATTTTTGGCGCTTAATGATGTTGTATTCATGAATATATGTGAATACATGCGCGTATAACTAGACTATCCTGATTTTTAGGCGCTTTTTGCTGCTGAATACAGGAGCGTGAATACTGCGAATACACTATCATAACAACTGAATAGTAGGTATAGGAAGTAATTATGTATACGGTAGCTATAAGAAGTTAATAACCACTAAATAATAGTGGTGTCTGACAATTCCTCTAAAAACTATGTACAGTCAAAACTTCGTATACTAGCCTCTTTTGTTTCAAATTTTTTTGGTTGTTATAGCATAGTGTTATAGATAATATATATTATAACATAGCATTAAAATTGTTTTGATTAAAAACTTGACTTTTATAGTAAATAATTGTTATATATCGATGATGTTATTCAGAAATTTGACTGCACAAAATTCCGAAACGATCCAAGAGAGTCCGAAAATTTGTTTACTAGAATTCTTACACAGAAAACAAGAGTTCAATAGCAGCACAAGGAATTAAACATCCCGGTGTATTAGGCGACAACTTAACTCTCCAGTTCCAAATATTAGTCGTTTTAATAAACTAGATTTGTTTATTCAATGGTAAAGAAAAACGAGAAGTAATTTGTTAGTGGAGTACTTTTTTTTGCCAAATCTACTCTTATGATTAAGGCTATACAATAAGGAGTGCAAATACAGTAAAACACATAATATGTACAGTCCAAAAAATTGTATTTCAAAAATTGCAGTCCAAAAAATCTCATTAGCATCTGAAGATTTATAGGGAAACGGGTAAACAAAAAGGAAATTAACCAGAAAACCAACGAGAAATTTTATTTCTTTAATTAATATAACAACATAACAATCAGAGACATCTGTAGAATACCCTTTGGATAAAAAAAAAAGAATACAACAGAAGAATGCACTTCAATTTTCCTCTCTGTTCCTTTTACCAATTTTCCTGTGTCTATGGGCTACAAAATTGCAAAGGAGAAATCTCTATTTCATCCTAACTGTATCCCACATCTAACTTTGAGAAAAAGAAGCAATGGTACTTCATGAAACAAGAAAAGAAAGGCCTGATGTCAATCTCATTTGTGCATTATTTTGGATTCTCCATAAGCAACAACTCCCATCACTGTCATTGTATAGCCCGCAATTCCAATAAAAGTTACTGGATTTTGGAATATTAGTATGGAGATAACAACAGCCACTGCTCCTTTTGCATTGCCTAGGACCTATAGCAGGCCACAGATGATTAAAGATGATAAACATCAGGTGAAAGCAATGTACATTGCAGATTAGCATGAAAATGACTGTACAATTTTAGAACCATTACTGAAAAATATTGTAGGTGCTTGGACAATATTTGGTTGAAGTTTGAAGAAAATTTAAGTTTAAGTTGATAAAGGGTATTTAGAAGTCTTGTGTTTAAACAACGAATTCAGAAAATTAATCTTCTTCGCCTGAGACTAGGGGTGATCTTTCTTCTGAAGTCTAAAGACATATGGCAAGTTAGAGAACAAAGATGTATGCTAATGACAAAATAGTCTATAGTGGCAAATGCTACAGGTTCTCTACCCCTGGGCTCGAATTCGAGACTTCTTATTAAGGGTGAAATTATGCTAATGATGAAATGGTCTAGTGGCAAATGCTATAGGTTCTCTATTCCTGGGCTTGAACCCGAGACTTCTTATTAAGAATGAAAGGATCAACCATTCCACCATACCCCTTGGTTATCATTGTGCTTCTTTCTTTTGCCACATTAAACAACACCATTTAGAGGAGAACAAAGGTGGGGAGGGGGAGGAGGAAAAGAAAGGTATAGCGCGAACCTGGAGTGTCAAAGCACTGGTATGCTTAGTCACCAAAAAGTTCAACAAATTGGCACCATATGCCATTGCAGAATTAACCAAAATAAGTAGGCCAAGGAACCTATGTTCAGTCGCGAGTGTCATAGTGACATCTATAACATTAGGCTCCATAACGAGTGTAGCAGGCAATAATACAAGAACAGCAATAGGTGACATGTAGAGCAGGAGATTCATTGAGTTCAGTTTTTCCCTGAAAAATAACAGCAGGTTATGGGGGAAACTACCACAATGTATCAACAAAACAAATGAACGAGAAATAAATAAATCGAAGCAGCAAAAAACTTACCCTTCAGAAGAAAGTAGGACCCCTTGAAGAACAGACTTAAAGGCTCTGGCAGCAGTTGCACCTATGCACATTAGAAATCCATAAAGGTGGAAGCTTGGCTCACCCTGCCATCAAATAAAATATTCCAACAAAGTTAAATTCTGGACCACAGTGCAACAAACTTAACGGTTGAACTCATCAAATTTAAATTTTAATCCACCTCTAATTGTCGAGGTGGTATGATGTATCAAATGAGTATCATAAATTCTCAAATCTGATCTCAACAATAATCTAGACAACAAAATTTCTGACTTTTGATATCTGTTTCAAATGATTTATTTTTTCGTTGAAAAAAAAAACACAAGCAAAGATCTGACTTTAATGTGGAAGGAAATTACCCAAATAGCCATTTATATTCATTGATTATTTTTCCATATACATAGTTTATACATTATACATAAGTATCCACATATAATACATAAGTTAGGCATATATTATACATCCACCGGCTATTTTTAGTTTAAGCAGTTGGGTGTGCGCCTATTTGGGTTAATTCTTCGTCAAATGACCTAAGAAAGTCAGAATATTAAGATTTTTTTTTCATGGCACAAGCCATACTACAACCAGATCACTTGAAGATAATACAAACAAACAAGCAATTAACAATTTATTCAAGAAATAAATAAGTTAGGAAATTGTAAACATACCCCACTTGCAATTATAACTCCAGTAACAACAGGAACAAGGCAACCGTAAGTGATCCAAGCTTCTTGCTTTCGAGTCATCAAATAAGCAAACAATGTAGTGAAAAATGGGGTTGTGGCACCAACAGCCTGGTTAAAAGAAACAGGCAGATACCATAAAGAAATATTGCCACCCACAACAGACCCACAAAAGACAATGCTGAGAGTAGCAATTCTGAAGAATTGGGATCTTGATTTAATCCTCTGAAAAGGTGCAATCTTGAGGAAAACAATGGATACATTGCTAAGAACAGCACAAGCTGTCATGTGACACATTGTTAGGAAAATTGGGAATTTAAATCCATAGTTTGATAACAATAATTTATTAAGGAGAAGGACTCCTATGTTTGAGGAATACCAAAAGTTTAAGGTGACACATTTAGACAAGAGGGGTTGCTCTGATGGTAAGCAACCCCACTTCCAACCGAGAGGTTGTGAGTTCGAGTCTCCCCAAGAGCAAGGTGGGAAGTTCTTGGAGGGAAGGATGCCGAAGGTCTATTTGGAAACAGCCTCTCCACCCAAGTGTCACGGCCTCAGAGAAGGGGCAAAGTAAAGCGTGCGGATTGGCATCAAACTGCCTTGGGGAGGGGAGGCCTCTCTAGCCAGAAAGGCGCTCTGCCCTAGTTGCGTATTGGCTTGGCCGAGTTAGGCATGCCGACCCGATTAAGTTTGGGGAGCATGTCGCTTGTCTTGGACATGACGATGAAGGAAGCCGAAGCATACGAGGGGCACAGCTGGTCGGGAGCTATTGCCGCTTCCCTGATGAGCCCATGGCAGGGCGAAACCAGTCTCTGCGCATAGGCAGGACGGGCGTGTCCGGGGAGGTATGGGACCCCCGGGCGCGGAGCGCCGCGGTCCGTGTCATTTGGTATCAGAGCAAACATGCTCTTCAACTTCTGTGGCGAGGTGTCAAGCTCATGAATGCACAAAGCTAGCGGAAGGCACAAGTGCAAAGACGGGGGCGCTGAGTGACAGAGTGGGGCATGACGGTCCTTGGGCAACTTGACTCTTCTTCTCCGCCAAAGTAAAGCGGGCTTGAGCAAATGAAATTGTTGCGAACTCTAAATGAAACCACGAAGTGGACACGCCGACGAAGTGTGAAGCTCTCCATGGTTTCGTGCCTAAGTCCGAGGTAGGCAGCACGAGGAGGTATTGCTAGCATGATGGGTGCAATGTTCCAAGTGGAAGACCAAAGGAGTTGCAGCGAAAGTAATGCGTCGGGTCGCCGCATCAGCCAGGTGGGGGAGGGTTGTCACGGCCTCAGAGAAGGGGCAAAGTAAAGCGTGCGGATTGGCATCAAACTGCCTTGGGGAGGGGAGGCCTCTCTAGCCAGAAAGGCGCTCTGCCCTAGTTGCGTATTGGCTTGGCCGAGTTAGGCATGCCGACCCGATTAAGTTTGGGGAGCATGTCGCTTGTCTTGGACATGACGATGAAGGAAGCCGAAGCATACGAGGGGCACAGCTGGTCGGGAGCTATTGCCGCTTCCCTGATGAGCCCATGGCAGGGCGAAACCAGTCTGCGCGCATAGGCAGGACGGGCGTGTCCGGGGAGGTATGGGACCCCCGGGCGCGGAGCGCCGCGGTCCGTGTCACAAGGGTAGGGGTAAGGTCTGCGTACATACTACCCTTCCCAGACCCCACTAAGTGAGATTATACTGGGTTGTTGTTGTTATAAGTGTGGTAATGAAAAAAGCCTGTTTATCTGATTGTGCTGGCAACATGATTGGTTCTTGATTTTGAATGTTTCCTCTTGTCGATACTACTAATCTTTCTTTTTTTTTAAACTGACTAGAAAAATCACATCAAAATAGATTGAATCGACGACGACCGTATTCTCAACAAGTTTCAAGATTTATTTCTTGAAAATTTGGAAGGTGATTTTTTTATTTTGTTTTGATGAGTGTGTGTGTTTGGAAACTTTTGTGGGGAATGTATGAAAGTGGAAGAAAGAGAGCAATGTTAATTTGTGCCTCTCCTTCCTTTTCTTCCCCACAAGTCCCAACCACCACTTAGGAGATTATTATAGCAGAACTAGCTTCTTAAGTAATGTATTGCGGTATAGATAGAGCACTAAAAAGAAGCGTCAACCAACCAAATCCATTTTTGATGAAGCAGAGTTTTAGTTTTGTTAGGCATGAATTTATTATTTTGATATATTAGGATATAAGACAAGTCTTAGTAAAATAAAAACCTTTTCTATTTTGACACTGATAAGTCGGACGATTCTTCAATAATTCAGGGTGATCCAATCTCTTCGACACTTTTTTAGCTTGTATATTTTCTCCATTATTTGAAGGTGAAAGAAAAGATAGTCTAATTTTAAATTTTAATACATTTAGGTTTTGTATGAAGAACGGAATTCACATATTTTGTGTGGTAAACTTGATACTATTGAACAGAATATTCGCCACATGTTCGTTGAATCATGCAATAATAAAATAGGCAGAATCATTATTAACAATAGAAGTGTTGAAAAGACTATAGTATTCGACCATTGGTTCATTACGGTTTCTTAATTATATTATAATTTTTCTTAGACTTTCATGTATAAACTTTGCTCAAACCTGTTGATATTAATGTTATGCTTATATTTTGTAACGAATGAAAGCAATAAATAGGGATGTGCATTTGGATCGGTTAATCATAAATCGAATCGATTATTTTGTTATCGGTATTAATTTGTCGATTTCGATTTCGACCTCTTCGGTTATCGGTTCATCGATAAACCGATAAGATATACTAATTTTTTTAACTCTTATTTTATAATACCCTTTCTTTTACCCTAAGTCCCTAGCCCTATTATTCCATGTACCATATTTAAAGAATGATCATATTTAAAGCTCAAGGGAATGAAGTTCAAAGTAATGGAAAATAGAACTAGCCGTGATGATGTATTTTTATTTTTGTTTATACCGTTTGAGTGTTGGTGGCATACATTTGATCCCTTACTTTAGTTTCATTGCATGTGCTTGCTGACATAATTTTTATGTTATAAATGGTGTTTGTCTTATTTTAGTTTCTTTTTGTCCATATTAGTTAGACATATTTATAGCGATATACTTTCCGTAGAATTGCGCAAATTTTCTTATTAGTGTAATCGATAACCCAATAGATAAGCCCCAAAAATCGATAAATCAAAATCGAAAAAATCAAAACCTTAGTGAAACGATAACAATAAGCATATGTACAAATCGATAATTGATAAGTAATTATCTATAAGGATCAAAATCGAATCGATAAATGGAATGCACACCTCTAGCAATAAGTGATATCCTAACTAAAGATCTAAAGGCTATTAAATAGTGAGCCAAGCTAACGATCACCTATTACATTATGGAAAATATTTAATGTTATAAAAGTTTTGATTACTATACGATGTAAACTTCATAACAAATTATTTACCCTAAAAACGGATAATAATTAAATTTATATGTGGTTTTAAGGATAACCGGATTAATTCAATACAAATGATAGATTGCATTAGATTAAACAGATAAAAGATGTAATAAGTTGTCAAACCACTCAAGAGGTGTGATTCCGGACTCAGTAACAGCCTTAGTGATATGCATGCCTTTGATCCTGGACTCACAATAATGAAGCACTGATGAACAAAAGTAAGAAATTTGAATAATAGAGAAAATGAGAGTATACCCTAATGAATAATCAGACTCCTCTTTATATAATAAGGGAGTTTTACCCTAAGCACAATTCTATAAAAGGTAAAATCTTCCGTTTTAATAATCACTTATCTTCTACTGGTACGAGCCGAGATTCACGCCATGACATCTAGTTGGGCATGAATATCCCAGCCATTTGTTAATCGTGCTCAATTTTCTCACAATATTCTTCGAAGCTTAGAGATTTGAATCGGGCTTGGGAGCGTGGCCCCAATTCGTCTGAGGGCAGGTGTTTTTCCCGGACCTTGATTCTCGAGGCTCCTTGCCTCGATTCTGATTCCTTATAGTCACATCTTTGCTCCATTTACTTTATCGATAACCGGAGCATCTGAAGGGCTCGATTTTATCCTTATATATATAGTCCCCTTGTTTCACGTAGAGTAAGTTTACAAAAACCACAAGAAACGACATATGTGCTTCAATTCCTTCTCCAATACGCCATGATGGAAACAATGGAGAATCTGAAATGTCCTGTCAGTTGTGTCATTATGACTTCAAACACGCGTCAGTCATCGGCTGGTCGGGAAATGAAGTGATCCTTTTATAAATACTTCCTTCATTCATTCATTTTTCACCTGTTGACCAATCTTCTACACTCGATTTTTCTTGATATTACTGTCCTTCTTCATACTCCAATAATTTTACCCCCGTTCTTCAAGATTTTTTTGTAAGTTGCAAGTTTTTAATCGTACTTGACCTTCCATATTTCATCCTTTCTTCATATTTTTCAAGCTTTTTCTGGATAACAATGGCCAAAACTTCAAAATTTGTTCCCTAAAAACCCACTTCTTCTTATCAACTAAACCGCCAAAATCGATGAAACCACTTCCGATGTGGTCGTCCTTGAGAGGTCCACCACTAACGTAGCTACCAATGAATCGGCTACAAAACCTCCCTTGAAAATGTTTGTTCCCATGGGTTTTTCGGCCACCAATGACTTCAATGTTGAGAAGCCTTCATCGATGCAGGGTCGACGTGAGAGGCATCAAGATATATTTTCTCAATCACCGAAGATGTGCTCCCCGAGGTCTAAAAATACTGCAACTTGGCAGGCAAGGACATAGTGCTTCCTCACCCGAAGGAGGGCATTTACTACCCACATTTAGGGATACTTAAGTGTATGCACTTATCCCTTCACACTGGGTCTGGTGGACCCTGTAATTCTGGAATTCTATAAGAGGTATGGAGTATGCCTTGGTTAGATCCACCCATCGTTGTGGAGGATTGTAATCCTCATTCTATACCTTATAAAAAAATCGACTCATGTTGGCTCACCATTGATCATTTACTCAGTCGGTATAGTCCCCGAATCTCCCGATGGGATTGATAAAGCTCGTACTCCGGGCTATCAAAGCCATATTCTCAAGCATTGATAAGGACTAAGATCGGGGTTGGGAGGGATGCTTTTTTTGGTGAGGACCAGAGACTTGATTCTCATGGTAAGATCTTTTTCCCGTTGGAATGCTCATTCTCATGGTAAGATCTTTTTCCCGAATAAGTAACATTAGGCTCCCCTTTTAGCATCACATTCTTATTTCTTTTCTTTTCTTTTTACAAGCTTGCCTATGACCATTGAGCTTGTGTGTTCAGTAGGGGACGAGGACCTGCCCATTAATCCCTACGCTTTGGGGTAACTCGGGGCTACATCAGGAGAGAAGAAGAAGAAGAAGAAGAAGAAAAGGAAGGCTTCGAGATCCCCGAGTTCGGAGAAGAAGAAAACAAAGAGAAGGTTGGCTTGAAAGCGAAAGGACCGCTCCAGCTCTCGAGCACCCAACTCAAACTCACTCTTTCGGCTCAGGAATGAGGCAAAGGAGGAGGATATTATTGCGGACCATGAACCAACCTCACCCAAACAACGGCGGCAGTCGAGGCACAAATAACAAAGGTTGATCCTCTTAAGGTTCAGGAGGCCGATATAGATATGAGGGATGATGCCTGTCACGATGCCGGCTTTGCTCTATTGGTGATATAAATATTTCATGGTCGTCTTCATTCACCGACTCTATGTTCAATAAAGCTTGGACAGTGAAGGAGTAATCAAACGAAGGGGCCCACAGTATGGACGATCCTCTTCATTCTTTTTCTGAAGGTGTGGACTCGACCACTCTAGAAGACTTCTTCGGGTTGGGCGACTTAGAGGTGCCAACAAATGATCCGTCTTCGAAGGCCGGCAGGCAGAACTTGAGCCCTAAATTAATAACCAATTTCCCGCCCAAAATATAGGCCCCGCTGTAAAAGGTCGATAATCATCATCGTCCCGGAGGATGCTCGAGTTCATTGTGCTATTGTAGGAGTAGCGAGTTACCTCCAATGCCTGGTAACTAAAGACGACCATGAAAAAATAAATAAGGTGGGCGTGTCGTGCATGTTCAATGAAGCGTAGCAGGCGTTAAATTGGGTAAGGCATTATTACGCTCTTTCACCTTCTGACTTAGTTCTTAGTGTTTCTCACATCTTCTTCCTTTTATATTTTTTCAGGCCTCGGTACTCAACTATGAGAGCTTTCTTCAATATCGGCATGAGGTTAACCAGCTCGAGGCCAGGGAGCTTGCTGAGAAAAGAAAAATATATAAGCATTTGAGCGACCAACACGAAAGGTCCATCAATAATCTCTAACCTGAGTTGGATGCGTCTTAGAAGGAGCATGCCAACTTGTAGGAATAGGTAGCCACGACAACTGACAAACAAACCTCGTAGGTCCAGTAGAAGATTGACCGGATGAAACCAACCCAGGGCTGAATAAATGAGGTTCAGGCCATGGCCGATGTCTGGGAGAGAAAAATGGATCGGCTAGCCTTGGAGAAGGAGACTATCTAGAAGCAGCTGGCATTGGTGGAGGTCCAACTTTGAGTGGTAAAAGAGAGAGTCGAAGCATGGGTTCAACAAATCGAGGACCTTCAAGCTCATCTTGGCTCGGTCGTTGTTGAATGACATGCCCTTAGGGAGTAGTTCGAAATAACAAGGTCAAAATTGGAAACAGCCAGGCTGATATTAAAGAGATGGTGGCCCAGTATAGGGCTGATGTCGAGGCAATCGAGGTCTGCCTAAAAGTCACCATTGAATACGTGAAGCGGTTGTCTTTGAGGGAGACCCTCAAGTAAATCCATGCCCAAGGTTTCGACCTATTGATCAAGATCGAAGAGGCGAAAAGGCTTGAGGTTGAGGCCAAAGAGTTGGCTGAACCCGAGGGTGAAGTAGGCTCAGAGGACTCCGATGAACCTGAAGATGGAGACGACCCCAACAACTCTAATGATGAGGTGGGTTCTGGTGAAGATCAAGCGTAGGTGCCTTTACACTTTGTATATTTATTTTATTGAGGCTGTTTTCGTTGGCCTTTGTGAAGACATTTTTGGAATGTTAATAAGGCTTTCTTTTTTCCATTTGGCAATCTTCATGTCTATTACTTTGTATCATCTTTATAATTGCAAAGATTTCAAATGCCTTAGCACAGAATAAATATAGTAATAAATTGTTGTTCGGAGGTTCGAACAAGACTTGTTCTCGATGTAAATTTTGTTTGAAACTTATGGGGGCTCGGTATGATCGGAAGCTTTCCCCCAACGTTTGTTTAGATATTTTAGACTATAATTTTTCTGAGGGTAACCTTTGAACCGGTTTAGATGTTTGAAGGCCTTATGTCTTAACTCCAAATCTTAGACTCATTTTCTTCAATTTTTATTAACACCCACTAGATTTTCTAGGCTTAAAATATGAGATTAAGGGTAGAAAATTAGTGATTTGGGTAAAGTTAGGGCTTTTTGATTATTTAGGAATTTGACCTCGTTTTGGGTCGGATTTCAAAACAAATTATATATTCGAGCTCATGAGTGAATGAATGATCGGATTTTGGTCCGAACCTTGTATTTCGACCAAGCAGGCCCGGAGTCAATTGTTAACTTTTTAGCTCTATTTTTAAAGGCAGAATTGGGACTCGCCCCGAGGCGGAGCACTCGTATAACGCCCCTGGGATTATATGTGAGGCTTAGTTTCGTGAGACTTACGCCTCGACCATTGGGGCTTACGCCCTGGACACGCCTAACACTCAGCGTACAAGGCTCGCCTAATAGAACTTTATGCAATTGTATATAACTAACCTTGTAAATTCTCAAATTTTCTTAATAAATCGTGACTATTCAAAGTTACTTTTTTTCTAATTTTAAATCATTAAGTTGAGAGTATTTATGTCATAATTAAAGTGAAAATTATTGCACGTTATCCACTAAGACTGCTACGATAGTTAATTTTAAATAAATCTTTCATTTAAAAAGTATTTATTTGTTAATTTTTGTTATGTCTTTACTATATACTAGTCCACAATTTTTTTATAATTATTTTTCTAAATATTATTTTTCATGTTTATGAGATACAATACTTATTAATTTAATAGCTCAATATTAATAAAACCATTTGCAAATAATTAGTTATCATGGTATTATATGGTGAATTATGTTTCACTTTATAAAATTGTTGAAACTTAAAAATGAACAATGCTTAAGAATCGCATTTAAAATTTTAATTATATGTTTATATAAATTCTCTTTCAAATATAAATCATATTAAATAAAAGGAGTATATTAAAAAAAATCTAAATTCTTAGAGATTCATTACTTATATAAGATTTCGTATCGAATACACCACCTTTGATGTTTGAATTGTAACGACGTTGTAGCTAAATTGCATATTATGATATATATCATACGTTTCGCATTATTCACAGTTAGAATTATAATTTATAAATATTTTCAAATAGATTATTTGTATAATTTTTTGATATTAAAATAATTTTTAATACAATTTTTTATTTTATATTATCTTAAAATTCTTGAAATTAGTAAAATTTAAAGATCCGTGGGACTTGTGCCCCATGTTTCAGGACTTACGCCTCCCCTCGTTAGAGGTAAAAAAATGTCTTGTCTCGCCCACCTCTTTTTATAACATTAATTTTTAGGAAGAATGATTAGAAAGCTATAATTGAGTAGTGAAATGGGATTGTTGAGCACTCATTGACGTCATTAAGTCTATTATGTATAGATACAACTGATTTGGAGGCGAATTCAAAAGAAAAGGCGGTATTTGAGGATTGAGTTGGCTGTGGAAGTTCGAAGAAAGTGTTCGGTCTAACTTTAGCTTGAGGGATTAGGAGTTATGTTATATTTGCTATTTGGTTCTTGTTGAGTACGACGTATGGGCATAGTATTAACGAGTATCTATACGTTGGAGTCGAGCATGACTGTAAGTCTTAAATTGTAATTTGTTATGTTCTTAAATGATACTACGAATGCTTTAATTGATGATTCTCAATATTGAACAAGGATTGAGTTTGTTTTCGTAGAACATACTTATGATTGGGTATTGGTATTAGCTGAGATGAGTAGAAGTTGAGTTAAAATTGGTTATAGCTGATTCTCCCTTGTCGGGACGTGTTTACTTTAACTGTTGAATCCATTGTTAGGATAGTGTAGTTTATTGTTGATCCCTTGCTTGGACACTTGGTATGATTGTTGTTAAAGGTATATAAAAATATGGATCAGTTTACACTCCACAACAGTACCATATATGGATCGGGTTGCATGCCGCAATAATATTAAATATGGATCGGGTTGTACGCCGCAACAATACTAAATATGAATAGGGTTGCACGCCACAACAATACTAAATATAGATCGGATTGCACGCCGCAACAATACTACACATGGATCGGGTTGCACGCTGCAAAAATATTATATTGGATCGGGTTGCACGCCGCAATAATGGTAAAATGATAAGGGGCCGGGTTGCTCGCCGCAACATTATTTTTATTGCTTTGTTGTAGATTCTGAGTTGTCCTCTCATATTTCTCTTAGGTTCTTGCCGGATTTCACATTTTTCCCGCAGCATGTGCCCTTTCCCATTTAAATTGTTTATTCTTATTTTTTTCCATTGTATATTATTCTTATCTGGACTCTGGTACTAGCCTCGTCACTACCTCACGGGGGTTAGGTCAGGCACTTACCATCACATGGGGTCGGTTGTGCTGACGCTACACTCTGCATTATGTACAAATACCGGAACAGTATTTTGGCAGTAGCATCCACAGGTCCGGCATTCTCTTCTACCTATTTATATGTTCTGTTTTCACCTGTTTCCAAGACAGACTGTATTTCCTTTTTCAAACATTGTGTGTAGCACACAGACCAGAGACGGGTACATGATTTAAGAAGGGTAGGTGCACCATTATCCGACCACCGTTTGATTTGGTTCTATAAATCTTACCTTGGAGAACTATCTATAATAACATCATTTTTTATATTTATAAGTATTAAACTCAATATTTAATTCAAGAATATATTAAAGGATGAACCTAAAACACAAGAATGCATGGATATAAAGAAAAGAAAGATAAAGCATGGAATTTGAACAGAACAAAAAAGAACGAACAGAGAAATAGAAAAATGGCTAAGGGATGCAAGACAGGGAAGTGGATTCGATCACTAGACATAGGGGTCAATGGTTCACAAAACTATCACTGCACCAAATGCTCCTTTTGACAATGGGTTCTCACATGAAAAATTAAGTACTTTATTCGAGAAATGTTCATGTGATATGCAGCCTAAGGATGGGAACATGAGTGCACATGCCCCATGCCCCTCCACGTGGATCCTCCTCTGTCATAGACAGTCCATGAATATTGTGATACTAGATTTCGAATAGAGGAGCATATTGGCATTGTAGTACTGATTTTGATCATCTTTAATTGTCTAAGTCTTCTGCTTATTCTGTTATTGTAAATCTTTAAATTTTTGATTTCTTGTTAACTCAAGTTGTAAAAAGATTAAAATGAAAGAGTTAGAATTTCTTTAATTTCTTGACTTGCTTAGATTCTACGATTAGACGCCATCACAACTCCCAAGGATGAAAAATTCTAAAATCCCTCCATTGAACAAAAAAGTGAGATTATAAAAATCCAGTAGTACAGCAGCTACCAAAAAAAAAAAAAAAAATTTAAGGAGCAAGGAAACAACTATACGATATCCAACATGTTTCTGGTAGATTATTAAAACAAGTACAGCATGCAGCTTCATAGATACAAAAAACAGTGCAATTTGCAAAAGTGCACTTAACTGTGCAGTAATATCATTTTAATATAGCAGCAACTTAATCACAAAAACCAGTGCAAAAACGTAATGTAATAAAAAAAAAAGAGAAGAGGAAATTATCTTGATTTTGGTCTAAATTTGGTCGAAGAATTGGGAAAGAACCGGCGGGGGTAGAGAGAGAAGGGTCCGGTTGGATATTTTGTTTGAAAGAAGAGAATGAAACAAAGTTAATGGTAGGGCTAACCCATATATTTTTGATACTGTAGAGCATGTGATTATGGTGGCCAAAATCTAACTAGTGCTTTTTATCATGTAAGCCGAAAGTTGGTAAGGGAAAGATGTAGTTCGGTCATAGATCCAGTAAAGTAAAAGTGAGTAATCCATAATTTTCGTATTGTTCACATAGAAAAGTTTCAATTAGTCTACTGTAAGTTCTCACAATTTTATTGAATTTCTAAGTGAAAATGAGGGTTCTTATAGTTAGATGCTACGCAGCGGAATC
Organism: Nicotiana benthamiana; assembly: GCA_034376525.1. NCBI lineage: Eukaryota > Viridiplantae > Streptophyta > Magnoliopsida > Solanales > Solanaceae > Nicotiana > Nicotiana benthamiana. The sequence goes on from CM067341.1 coordinate 79,203,987, forward strand.
AAGTATATAATTCACACATTAAATATATATAAATTAGATAAAATAATAATAACGAAATTAGAAGCACTAATTTTTTAAAATAGTTGTATATATCTTTCAAACAGTTAGAATTCAGGGCTATTGTTTTCTGCTATTTACCTAGGAAAATCTTAGATGATTTTGCTATTGAATAAGTAAGAACAATACATCTGAAAGGTAAGTTATTAGGTGAAACTAGTCTTCGATTTATTTGACCAGAAATTAAGCCATAATAGGGGTTCAAAAACGTGTAGTGTTCTGCAAGTAGAATCCTACTCTAACTCAAAAGGATAACTTTTCTTCCAAGCTACTTTTTATCCAAGTTTATACAAATTTTTACTAGGTATAACAAAGACCACCAAAATAATAAGAGATTGCTAATTATAGTATTAATTCGAAATTAACATGAGTTAATTCTTACTATAATTAATCACAATTTATTCCACTACAAAATTACAATTGAACTGCTCAATATAAATTTCTAAAATTCATTAATACTTATTTTAACTCTCCATATTAAGCTTTTAAATATCAGTTAATTAAATTAAATCACTGAAAATTTAATTCAGTTAACTAATTAAATCCTTTATAATTCCGCTTAAACTATTTCATATGACGGCTACAAAATTCATCGGCCGGGTTTTCACATGAAAACTTATAAGCTTATATAAAGAGGTATCATCAAACCCAAAATCGAGTCATGAATTCTATCAACTAATTACTATTCATACATGTTATTCGTTATCGTCCAATCTATTAGGTATATACTATCTCTAAATAAAGTCATACCTTTTGATAAATCAAAATAATAAACAAATTACATTGATCATAATAATTATATTAAGATTATGAGTATAAGCTCATTGAATGAATTATAGAAAATATTTTACATATTCAGTTAAAAACAACTTTTCTCTACTTGATCCTTTAAATATACACTAAGTATACCAGCACAAGAAGTTAGAGTAAAATTATTCTCATAATCAAGACAAATTATACGATAATCTTCCCCACGGAGCGGTAAGGAGATCGATGAGTTTTTAATCTTCCTCTTTATGTATGAGATTACAGACATATAGTGAATGGACGAGCCCCTTCAACTTCGAAGCAGCTTCCTTTGTACTTCCCTTCGTAGGGGAGGTAGGAAAAAGAAAATGATTAGATAACTATAGAGCAGATTCAGATCCAAATAGCAGATAGCGAAAGAGATGAATCCGTTGTTAGGAATCATTAAATCCTATAAATGATTGTTCGGGTATATCGTGGAAATTTTTTGAAACGAATGCGGAAATAGAGCCCCTACCTTCTCTTCTCAAGGAAGAAGCGGGAAGGAAAGGTTGTTAGGTTTCGGCATAACAAAGCTTGCACTGTCTTTTCGCACTTAGGCGCACAGCGTGCCATTGGTAATGATTCTACTACGTGTCTATGTCGGTTTTTATCTTTTGGATGTCTTGACAGTAGGGGTTATAGGTACTTGTGCGGTTGGTGAAGTGAATCGGATTAGCGTCCCATCTAATCAGCCTCTCCCCATGGAATTCCTTGTCGGTGATTCCTTTCATTCGTTCATGGTCCCATCTCTATTTGTGTTAGAGAACCTTCTCTGCTCGAAGCTACCGCGCTTTCCTTGAAGGGATGGGTGCGGGACAGCTTAGATTAGAGGCTGGGTAAGAAAGCCGAGAAGGAAGGGATGAAAGGTTCGAAGCCTTGATTAAAGTCTCTATATCCAAAAGGGAAACTACACAATCTCAGTACATATGGTGAAAGGTTCGAGCAGGATGGCGGTTAGTCTTCCTCGTCTCTTTCGGGTGGGCGGCGGGACAAGTGGTTACGGTTGCGAAAAGCGGAGAAAGTCCAAACAAACGGCTCCGAAACAAACAAAAAGGTGCGTTCCGCACGCGGCCAGCTACTGACCTAATTGGGAGCTTTGCAGTCAAGGACGTCGGACTTTGAGGTCCTTTCGCAAGGGTCCAGATCATTCCATTGGGGAGAAAGCAGGAGTCGGGATGGCAACTTAATGGAATGAAGTTTCACTATGTTCAACGAAATGGATGATCGGGCCGAGGTACGTAGTCTCTGCGCTTCGTTTCACAGAATGAGTTGAACATATTGAAACGAATCCTCGCAAGGCGCAGACGGGGAGTACGCAGCCGAACAACCGCTGGGGTATCCAGCAGTGATAGCTGAACTAATCAGATGGGCCGCCCAAAACTGACATCGCACAGTCGTGATAAGGCTTCAACAGCCTCTGCTTCACATAGTTACCTATGATGAACAGTCGTAGCTTACCCGCCCCGGCAGGTGTGGCGGCGACTTCGCTACCGAACACTTCACCAAACCGTTCCCTTTTAAAAAAAAGACCTAAGCTTGAAGTCAAGGCTTCTATGATGCTCGATCTTTCTTGACGAAGAGAATGGCATACTTAGGTCTCACTTTCCGAAATTCCAAGTGACATGATTCCTCCTTCAGAAGCTAAAGTTGAATGATCGAAGTCAAAAACTACACCAAAGTGGAAGGGCCTCAATGAATCTATGAAAGGTATAAAAAAGAAAGAAAAATAGAAAGACAAGAATAGGCTAGGCATAAATCGATAGGCTGAAATTGAAATAAAAAATAAAGAGAGTGCCACAGCTATTATTTCAAAAGCTCGGAAATTCCTTCTGGGAACAGCCAGAAGATAGAAAGACCAGTGCCTAGCCTGCTACTGCCCCCCAATAGACTCCTTTTAGTAGGTGTCCCCGAGAATGCCTGTCATAAGCATAAGAAAGCTCCATCGGAGGGCTTCGTTCTCATCATCTTTGGTAAAATATTACGGCCGCCTAACATAGGGCAGCCAGGCACCTCCCGCCTTTTTTGGGTATTTTGGAGAAACAAATGCTGCTAGAAAAAAAGATAGAAGCAGCATTGGTGCGGGATGGGTTGCCCCCCCATATCGTTCTGGCTTGGAGGTCAGAAATCCGCGGCCTAGTCTTTAACCACCCTACTAGGGAGGCTGCGCTTTCTGAAAATACCTTAAATAGGTATTTGAACCAGATCGAAAGAGATGGCACTCGTCACAGCCAGCCCTATCTTAGGCTGGTTCGGGCGATCCGCAATGCGGAGATTCTCTATGGGACGAGAAATAGGAGACCCACTTTTTGGCCTTTCTGAAGTGTGGCCCACACACGGCCAGGAGGAAAAGAAAATGGGGGCCTTAGCCCTTAGAATCGAATTCTAAACCGGCGTGGTGCTGCTGGATGCTTGTGATTTTGTGGTTATTCTTTGAATCTAGAAAGAATCCAGAAAAAAGCTAAGAATTCACTTGCTCCCTCCGACCGTCCAGTCCCTGGATGGCTCTCGGTTCTTGAGCATGTTGGGGGATTAGGCCAATTAGAAACAAAAATAAATAAAAACATAGTGCCAATAAAAGGAACCCAGGGCCCATATTCTTCGCGAACCAATATTGGGTTATTTACATAGAGCGATGGAGAAAATTGCGGAAACCCCTTCTCAACGTAGAAAAAGATCGAGAGGGGCCCGAAAGCCCCCAAAGAACGGAAACGGAATTCCAAACCTCAGTTCTTACCAAGCTCCGGTGTGTAATCTATATCTTTCTAGCTAGAACTCGGTCGAATAAGAATCATTGATTCCCTCTGCTGTCAAATCCAGGCCCCTGAATAAAAAATTTGAAGGAATAAAAAAATGATCAGTTTCAGTGCCTAATCTAGAAGATGAACCACTATCATAGAACAACACAACAAAAAATTGCCGGCGACGCAGAACGAACTAATCCGCGACCAACAAGTTTTCCGAAAGCGAACTGAATGGAATTGTTACTTTCAAAAAATCTTGCTTCAAATCAAAGAAAGAAGGTCTATTTTCCCACGTAATTCGTCGGTCAAACCAACGATTCTCTTCTCAAAGTAATAGAGAGAGTCTTCCTCCTTGGCGTGGAAGGTCGCAAGAGAAAAGAAAACTTTTCTTCTTAGCAGCTTTTTCAACCTACCCGAGGTAAGGAAGTAAAGCAACCAATAGCCTTTTTACCTACTATGCCTTTCACCGGGTGAGCAAAAAGTAGTTACCTTTAGCCCGGTCTTCCTTATGGCTTGTGCAAGAATCCGATTCCCCTTTCACTTAGGACACGACTGAAGGTTTATGAAGAAATGCCACATCGTCAACCGGCTGGAAAGTGGATGCAGAATTACCCATTGAACAAGATTCCCAAAGGCCCCTAAAGAGAGAGACGAGTGCGCTCAAGCGGCTAAAGCCCGGTCTTCTCCCGGGTTGAGGAGAAAGGGGCATCCGAGACAGTTTTCACCTCAATCTCTTCCGGTTCAGCAGTGTCCAGATCTGGCATCTTTGCCTCTTCTTCTCTTCAACCTGCTCATGGCTAGATCGATCGGTTTCAGGTCAAATCGGAAGAACTAGAAGATTCCACCTCTAGCGGCTCCAGCCGCATTGACGATAGTCCTTCATTGCGACTTAAATTGCACTGGAACCGGCCGTAAACTCCTTTTCTGGTGTAGATCCCCTTCCTTATGAATCAGTTCCCCGGGACCTTTTCTCGTATGTGGGACTCTCTATCTTCTTGGGTAGATAATCGATCGTCTTAATATCAGACATCAAAGACAACACAGAATCCAAGTCCAAGACTTGAGTGATAATGCTAGAGAACGTATCCTTCTTAGCAAGGCAAACAACCTTTGCCAAGGTTCCGAAGGAAAGATACATGTTTGTTGCCAGGAGCAACAAGATCAAGTGCCGTCTCAGCTTACTATTGATTGACTTGAGGTGGAATGTTTTCAAATCACCTGAACTTTTCAAATCTCATTTAAACCCTTCCCATGACTACTTCTTGTCGTAGGGCGGGAAGGACTCCGTCTCAAAGCCCTTTTGCCAGCTTAGCGCCTTGATGTTCTGTTCAATCAGTTGATTATGTCAATATGTCAAAACAGGGAAAAGAAGACCTGCTTTTGTTCCAGTTTCTGATTCAAGAATGTTCCTATTGTTCTTGTCATTTCTGCATCTGCTCTCTTGTTCATATATTGGATTTTAGATTTGATTCCCCGTATGCTCTAGCATAGAGAAAGGTAGAGAAAAGAGATTACACTAGTCATTGCACTAGTAGCGTCTACGAGCCTCCCGCTTCGGTACCATCTCCTTTTTTACCAGCCGAGCTGCCCTGTCAACCCTTTGCGGCGCTGCGTAGCAGCCAGAAAGAGAAAGAAATCCCCTCTTCCGCTTAAGGCACCGAAGTCCCTGAGCTAATATCAATAGAAGTAGATTCAAGGGAAGTTCTTTCTAGAGTAGTAAGTGCCTATTGCTCCTTGTGATGCAGCGGAACCATGGCAATTAGGATCTCAAGACGCACTTATCTCTGCTGTCGCAGATCAGCTGTTGATCTTTTTTGATGTCAAAGACCAGAAGCTACGCGCAAATTCTCATTGGATCTCGGTTGTTCTTAACAGCGATGGCCTTGGCAGGTGAATATGAGAGAGAGGCTGTAAGTGCATTCTCTCCTTCTCCATCTTCTAGAAAGCACTCTTTGAGCATGCTGACAAAATGATTGACACTCACATCTCTCTCATTTCCAGTTATTTCGCTACAGTTTACGGCCTGGTCCGGTATGGAATGAACTTATAATCATGGAATCGACTCGATCATCAAATTATAAGTTCATAACCCTAGCCCATTCCCATTTTGGGTGGCTGCTATTGACTTGACTACATTGTCTCACTGAGCAGTGTTTTCTCATGGAGGAAAGAAAGATGGTCCAAATCATGCGGGGCAGGGGCCGAAACAATGCTTTAGCGGTAGGAGCGGAATCCCCTTTTGGTGTATTACGTATTCAAATTCGGTTGAACGAGAGGAGAAAAAAAGAGGAGATAGTCTGAAAGCGAATTTCCAATTATCTGACACTAGATCAGTAGAAAAACCTTTGTCATTACAATAGGCAATAGATGCATTTCAGGAATCTGATTCAAGATTACTTGGACAAAGGTTTGTTCCGGATAGCAGACCGACCAATGGGAATCGAGACATCACCGTTTGCGGGAGCAGTAGGAGCGTCCTAAGACGTAAGACGAGGATAAGGAAGTTTCATATGGGGCCGGGGATATACCTACGAATGAGTGGTTCAGTCCAGTCCTGAAATAATTGGACTAACCTTCAATAATGACTTCCGCAACATCAACATGATGGTGACACCTTTTACATAAGGAATGCACCCTAAGGTGTCAATCTAAGGTCTCTAGGTCTGTAGCTGACAGCGGCAGTGATTTTCTTATCGATTATTGTAGATTAATAAGGCCCAAAACCGGTAGCGAGTAGAACAAAGAAGTTGCTTCTAGAATGCCGATCCTTGGGGATTCTTGATTGGTGCTGAGCTGTGAGAGCACCAGGTTGGAAGATGCTAGTTCGAGAGGACCTGGAAAAATGCTAGTAAGAAGGAGGCTAGTTTGCTAGGGTATTCTCCGAAGATTGAGGAAGAAGAAGAGATCCGTGTCGCAATTGATTCGGTAAGCTACGTGTACGGTGCACGGAGAACTGCCTTCGGTCCCCCAAACTTACTTACTCGTGGCAACCTTCCGGCCGCGAAAGAGATGCCGAAAGAGCAGATGCTTTTATTTGAAACAAAAGCCTCTTCTTCTCCCTCTGAATCAAACTTTTCCTTGCCATTCCATTCTGCTACTAGGGTTCCAAACCTTCCCCTGAGCTCTAGAATCTATAAATACCTTTTCAACTCAAGAAATGCTAAAGCTATTTAGATTCATATGAGAAAACATAAGTAAACGGGCCTCTACTTGAGCCTCTAAGGCCGAGTCAAATGGAATTGAAAAGACTTTTTTTATATTTATAAATAAGGTGGCATCTCGAAAGTGCCGTTAGTCGGTTTAATCACGGATTGGAAAGCACTTTTACCATAGCCACTTCTACCGGTATCAGATGACCACTGGGCTGTCCGAAGTACTAGGGGTAAACTCGGACTCGGATAGGATAGGATTGTGCGCGCCGGGCCCTTCGGGACTGAAATAGTTCCACCCTTCATCAATGCGAAACTCGATGCTACTTTAACACAAGGGCCGGTGTCCATCATTGAAAGTGGCATCTCTGTTTGCGCACATTGACATCTCGGATATGATGAAATAGGATGAATTGAGACGGTATTTTGTAAATACGTAATTATCTTGAATATATTAACCATTTCTTTATTTTCCGATCGCCTGGAAGGGACAAAAGAAAGATCTTGTTGTTTCTTCAACAATTTCTGATCCCTAGTGGACCTCTGAGTAGGATTCGAGCTGCTGATGCCGAGTCGGCTCCTATGCCGCTAGCTATGCCCTGCTTGGTCCCCCTCCCCTGGCACTGGATGTAAGAAAAAACTCGACTGCCAAAGCAGCGGTACCATGCTCTTCCGTGCTCGTAGGTTGACTCACCTATGCATCCCAACTAAGGTCTCACAAACGTGCACTTTCTTTTAGAGAAAGAGCTTCATTGCTTGGTGTCAAACTAGGATATGCGGTATAAAAATGGATGATCGGACACAGAAAGTTCCTTCTCTCTCTTTTGAATCCCAGGGATTGCCTCAGGGAAGAGGCCAGTCCCTGAAAAAGCCATCTCGATACTTTCCCTTTGGAAGGCTGGGGGGCGCCTTGCACGTCTTGGAAAAATCATGCTTTGTATATGAAGTTATTGGCCCATGGTCCTCAGTGAGGAAAGGACCTAGAACAGAGAAGAGGGCCGATAGGAAGTTATGTTACAATTATCAAGATATTTTATCCAACAATTTCTTTAATTGTGAACATAATTTATTAATTATGAGAACCAACAATTTAATCTTATATGCATAAGCTAAGATTCCATACATTAAATTATGTACTATATAACTAAAACGATACACATATAATAAATGATTTATTTAAAATGGTAGTTTATTAAATAATAAATAATTGTTTCAGATATAATAAAATATAATATTATATTTAAATTGCATGATTAATAATAGATCCTAACACTTATGTTTAGGATTTTAAATGTTTTCTCTTTGTCTTTTTATTGTCTGTAAATCCAGGGATGAATTGAGGTTCACGTTATATTGTGGGATCCTCCCAATCAAGATGAGCAAAAATGGTAAGATAACAAGATTTGCAGAACCTGGTAGAGGGACACGTTTATTGTGACAGGGCATTATTTGGTGCCTATTGGGAATGGAGTCAAGCCATAAGCCTGCATCGCATTAATTTTGTGAGAAATGGAGTGGATCCCACAATAATACTAGCACCACATTGATTTGGTCCAACTTTCGATATTTATATGTAACTAAACCAAACACAATCGAAAAGGGTTCAAAATATCTTAAACTATTATAAAAAATTTCAAACTAATTTTTATTTATATATTAAACTAAAATTTATTTTTTTATCCACTTTTTTAATTAACTTATAGTTTTCAATTATTAGGTTAATATTAAATTAAATTTTTTTATAAGCTTAAAAGAAATATTTTACAAAATATTTTTATTTTTTAAAACTAATGCATCAATAATCCACTAATTTCGTAAAGTCTTCTTCTTCTTTTTTTTCTTCAGCTTTTACAAAAATGTGTTTTTGTCATTTTTTTATTTTTTAAAGATTTTTTTAAAAAACTGAAAAAAATTATAAAAACAGAATGAAAATATTTTTAATAAAATATTTTCGTTTTTAAAAAAGTGAAAAAAATATTTTCAAAAAAATACATTCGTTTTTGAATTTTTTTTCAATTTTTTAAAGCATTTAATTTTATTTTCGTTTTTCAGTTTTTTCTAAAGAAAAATATTTTTGTTTATTTTTAAAAAACTGAAAAAAATGAAATAAAAAGAATATTTTTCCAAACAAAAATATTTTGTTGAAAATATTTTTAAAAACAAAAATATTTTATTAAAACAATTTTTTCTATTTTTACAATTTTTTCAGTTTTTGTAAAAATAAATCTTTAAAAACTGGAAAACAATTTTATTTTTTGGTAAAAGTTAATTGTTTTTTGTAAAAACTTTTTTTAAAAAAAATGAAGACTTTACTAAATTAATGGACTACTGATGCATTAGTTTAAAAAAACAAAAATATTTATTAATATCTTTTATTTATGTTTTACAAAAAAAAAATTATTTTTGATTCAGCTCTGACTTAACGGTCAAAGGGTGTAAGAGAACTAAAAATTGGACGGAGAGGCATTTTTAGCCCATTAGGTGGATGAAAGGTATTTTTAGACTTTTCTAATAGTTTAAGGACATTTTAAACCCGTATCGTTTTCTACAATTCACTCCTTCCGATCCACAATTAGTGATCAATTAGCTTTGAACACACCCATTAAAAAATACTAAATTCTAGATAAAATAGTTAGTTTGATTAAATTACTCTTAAGTAAATATGCATCATTGTTATTAGTACTTACGTTTATTCTCAAATGTGAAGAGTAAATGATTTTTTAGGAATACATACATAAATATAATTTTAAAATATAAAACAATTTTTTTAATTATATAAATTAATATTTAATTAGGACTAAAATAAAAAACAAGTTGACCATTTATTATGCACACTGGAGGGAGCACTAAATATTTGTAGCACTCTATTTGTGGAAGTGCTCCTTCTTCAAATTTTACGTGAACTTAAAACCTTTTGTACCTCCAAACGATATTTTTTTGTGTTTCATATAACAAAGATAATTTTGTTATGAAATAATATAAGAACAAGAACAACAATACAAGAACAAGAATAATAGAGAGAAAAATAGAGAGAAGAGTATTCTTATTGATACATTGGGATGATTTACAATGGGAGAGAACCCCTTTAATTATAGGGAGGTGGTGACTTAGCCACCAAGTAGTAAACCTAGGATCTCTCTAAAAATGGACATTCACCTTAAATAGAATATTTTATAACACTCCCCCTTGAATGTCTATTCCATAATGTGCCTCGTTAAAAGCTTAACTAAAACAAAACCCAATAGGAAAAAATTATAGAAAAGGAAAAAGAGTACACATGTTTGAATATGCGCCTACTTGCCTCATTAAAAACCTTGCAAGGAAAACCCAGTGGGACAAAACCTTGTAAGGGAAAAAGAGTGCAACGCGCATTAACTCCCCCTGAAAAGAGCATCAATTCACATCCTTGAGCATTTGCATTCCAATCTTGTGCACCATCTTCAAAACGATCTTTTGTAAAGATTTGATAAATAAATCAGCCATATTGATTTGAATAAATATTCCGCACCTTGAAATTATCATTCTTGATAGATATGAACATCTTCATATAATGTCGTGGAATGACTCTTCAATATCTCAATAGAGGTATTCTCAATGCCATCATGCTTATAGTTATAGCAAGATACATACGTACACAAGTTGCACTTAGGATGTGGTACTTCAGGACCAAGAATTGTATATGCTTCAAGCAACTTCAATCATTGACTTTATACTTTCAAGTATTTGAACTACATGTTCAAAACTACATGTCTTTCATATGGAATCAATTCTGCTTGAATTTTATCTCTTCCATTTAGCCAATATTTTGTTTTATTCGACAAACATAAGATCCTCATCGATATTTAGCGCTATCATAGATGTCGTCGACAAACATTTTATGTCGGTTTCAATAAATTTTCATAAAGACATAACATGGAGATCTCTTTATTCATATATTCAGGTACCTGAATCTCTCATGAGATCTTATGAAGTGTTATGTCATGTGATCTTCTAGATCACTTGCCTCCCCATTATGATCACTTTGATCATTTGCTCATCTTCTTTATTAAGAAGTTATTTTGAAACCGATTTGTCTATATGCTTTAAGCGTATCAAAGACTTTGTCCTTCTGGGACTTAATATGAGCATTTGCAGTGAGAATATAGTTACTTTCATTGGGTCAGCAAATGCGTATAGCATGCTTTGCAATATGTTGCAATTGAATTATCCTTTTATGAACTTCAGGTTCATATTATGATATTCGTGGATCTATATATACAAATGATAATTCATCCCATGTAACCTTTTCTCAAGTGTTTATCATGTCTCCCCCTCATGTTAGAAAAGCTAACTTGTTTCCTCAACTTTGAGAGTCCATCTTTGTGCATTATGGTGTTAATGAAATATACACCGCACATCAATAATAATAAGATGAAATTATTTGGTTCCTGACTCTGAACTACTTGTGAGGAGAGAATATAATATACTCTCGTATACAACGTATATCAAACTGATATATATAACTTTGTTCTCATAAGAAACAATTTATCTATTAAGTGGAGGCACTCAATAATTATCTTGCTAAACCAACTTATCAAGATGAATTATCTTGAATAGAAAATCTGAAAATTATGCTCGAAGTTATATTACTGAGCAATTTACCTCGCAAGCACCGGTCAGGCTGCGGGTTAATAACAATCGCACATGTAACCATATCATAGATGCATCATATGTGGTATACATGGCAGGTGAATGGGCCCATATTCACTTTTGATATTTCCAGAATTTATGGGATTCAACCCGAACTCTTTAGTTGGTCAATTAATTAATGAGAACAAGTAATACAAGAGAATTCATAAAGAACTTTCTAGTTCTTTAATATTTACCCATGTGAATTCTCTATTACTGCACATCATACTTAAAATGATATGGCTAACCCGAATGCCAACTGAATAAATTATCAATATTGATAAACTTCAAATTTATACCATGACATGTGCAATTATCAATAAACTTCAAGTTTATTATGATATGGATTTTTATATCAATAAACGTCCACTTTATTGTGGTATTCTTGTGCAGTATAAACTGGAGAATAAAGCGGGTAGTTTTTCACATACAGATTATCCCGCTACAAGTTGTAGTAATAGAAGATATCAAATCTTTCCTTTATTTATAGTCTCAATATAATCAATCGCTTTCGCATATACTTTGGAAACTGAATAAGTTTCTTTGAGACTTACTACAACACAATACCTTATTGGTAATCAATTGTGTTTCTCCAACATAGTAATAATTGGCTCTTCTAGAGCTCTCAATTAATTTTGTACTACCACAAATTTATCAACATCCATGTGGTGAATATCTCTTTTAAAGAGAAAGTTATACCATTATGGTCATGTCAAAATTATATGCAAGATATGTTTCTTGCATTATTATTGTCCTTTTATAATCACATTGACAAATTATTTTGGCGTACAATAGGTACGTGACCAATGACTATTCATGCTATAATAATGACATTATTTTCATATATCATCTCAAACCTCCTTCTAGGGGTGAGTGTGGTATATTCAATACCAATTTCATGTTCATATTCTTCCAATAATGAATATGTATTCGTGAATCAGATGTTGTCACATTCACTGCGGAGATATGTGATTTTGTTATCCTTTTCAAATCTGTAAATGCGTCTGGCATGCTATTCTTTGCAAATGGATAATATTTTGCACCTATTTTTCACAAATAGAGGTATGTGGATCAAGATGAGATAATGATGCATTTTTTCACAAAATTTCTCGCTTGGTTTCACCAACTTCTCCCCCTAATTTTGGGAAAAGTGTCTCATCGAATTGACAGTCTGCAAATCGTGTAGTGAACAAATCCCCTGTCAATGTTTCGAGGTAGCGAATAATGGAGGGTGATTCAAACTCAACATATATTCCTAATGTTCTTTGCAGACCCATTTTGGTGCAATATGGCGGTGCTACAGGCACATATACTGCACATCCAAAAATTCTTAAGTGGGATATATTAGGTTCATGACCCAAAATTCATTGCAACGGGGAATATTTGTGATAATTCGTCGTTCTGAGACGAACTAGCATTGCTGCATGCAAAATGGCGTGACCCCAAACCGAAGTGGGCAGCCTCGTTTTCATGAGTAAATGAGGAATTCAAGATTATTCTCATCTATTGTCTCACTATGATATCCATTTTGAATGATATCTTTAAAACTCAACAAGTTCCTTTTAGACTTGGAGGAGAACATTGCATTCTCTAAAATGTTGTTCCTTTAGGCAGAGTTATAGTTGCTCTTCCGGAGCCTTTAATCAATTTACTACTACCAGAAATTGTAGTAACATCTGCCTTACACATACTTAAATGAGAGTAATTTTTCTTCTCTTTGAATATCGTATGTGTGGTACATGAATCAACTAAACAAATATTTTTACAGTTGGACGTTGATCCAAGCTTGCTTTGTGAAATATCCATATTTGCTTTCCCATGGTTTTGACATACAAAAGAATTACACGAACATGAGAATAAACAAATTCAATCCGTTTGTTTCATATTTAAACAATATTTTCAAAATCTGCTGAGGTTATTCGACTAACTTAGTTGATAGTCGACTATCTTGGGAAGCAGTCATTAGGTTAGTCGACTAACTAAATCAGATAGTCGACTATCTTGCCTTGCGGAAAAGTCCAGTTTTAATGCGAAATATTAGTTAGTCGACTAACTAAGTTGATAGTCGACTAACTTAGTAAACAGTCATCAGGTTAGTTGACTATCTAAATCAGATAGTCGACTAACTTAGCTTGCGGAAAAATCTAGTTTTAATGCGAAATATTAGATAATCGACTAACTGTTAGGTTAGTCGATTAACTCTACTGGAAAATAAAAATATCTTTGAAATTTAAGCATATTGAAACATTCTAAAGAACTAGTACTAACGTTATATCATAAACTAATTAATACGAGCTGATACTAATGACTATTAGTTTATTCACTGACTAATACAAATAAGTAAATAAAATCAAACAATTCCATCTTCCTTCATCACAGATCCATCACCAATTAAGTGGTCTATTTTCCCCTCAGGGTGCTCAAAGAAGTCTGCCACATCCAAGTGGGTGATGTCAAAATTGTCGTCAGAGACAAAATTGGTTTCAGGGCCTTTACTCTTTAAAGATGCTTGATAAAGCTCAACCAAATGTCTTGGTACATGGCAAATTTTCGCCCAGTGTCCTTTTCCACCGCAACGATAATATATAGTTTATGAACTATTTGCTTTTGGATTCTCATCGCATCGTGCTTGTGGCAGAGTGACCAACTTCAGGTTGTCATATTTCTCCTTTAAGCCATTCCACAAGATAGGTGGATCTTTGACTGTGATATATTCAATTTTCAAACCTTCATCAAGGTGATGGCGCAAGAAAATCAAGGGCTTAGCACAGTTTCAAACCTTCATCAAGGTGATGGCGCAAGAAAATCAAGGCCTTAGCTCAGTTTCAAACCTTCATCAAGGTGATGCGCAAGAAAATCAAGGCCTTAGCATAGTCTTGGGTGGATGCATTATTTCTGTCTTTAATGGCGTCTCCAAGACCCATTGCATCCAAATGGATTTCAGCATCCAATACCCATGTCATATAGTTCTTGCCCGAAATTTCAAGGGCAACGAACTTTCTTTTCATAATGTCAGACATATAACAAAATTATATCAAGAGCGTGTCCATACTTACGGGCTTTATTACAATTATCACATTCACTTCAGGGAATGGATCATAATCATCTGTATGTGCTATATACAATCTCATGTCAAATATTACTTTCATAAAGTGAAAGATTATTTTGAGAATCTTTATTATTCTCATTATCACAATGATGACGATTATAATTCCGTCTATTGCCACGTCCACATCCATTGATACCTTCACGGTAATAATTTTGTCTTCTTTCAGACTTATCACATACTGCTATCACATTCTCTAAAGGGAATGAGAATGAAGCAAATTCAATGGGACGAATTTTCAATTCTTTGCCCACAATCATACATGAATTTAATCATGGCAAGACATAGAACTTTTACCACTTCACGTGGTTATAATTCCTTACAAACTCCATTAGAGTTATAATCAAACTTTGTTGTCTATGTTTGTATATGAAATCAAATCGTAGAATTTCAAGAATTTGAAAGGGAAAAGTAAATTACTTACCTTTAAGGTATACCAATAAATGTTGTGATATCAAATATACCTCTTGAGTTTCCATCCCGTTGCATTACTTTATGATGATACCATCTCTTCTATTTTTCTGTATAGAAATTCTGGAAGAAGGAAGAAATCAAATTCAATTGGTTAGAGACTCGTGCTGATAACGTGTTATGAAATAATATAAGAACAAGAACAATAATACAAGAACAAGAATAATAGAGAGAAAAGTAGAGAGAGGAGTATTCTTATTGATACTTTGGGATGATTTACAATGGGAGAGAACCCCTTTATTTATAGGGAGGTGGTGACTTAGCCACCAAGTAGTAAACCCTAGGATCTCTCTAAATATAGACATTCACCTTAAATAAAATATTTTATAACAAATTTTGTTTTTCTATTTTTTTGTTTGGATCATTACATTCACAGTTGTAGGATCCTTGTTTGTTTCCTATCAACACCCTAAAGAAAGGAGTGAGAAGCAACAATAGAGTAGCACTTCCCAGACAGTCTGTCAAGAATAAGTTAAAAGAGTTGCATGATAGGTGTTTAAAATAAAAAGTGTTTGTTTTCCTTTTTAAAATGTGTAATAATCTCTCACGTAGTGGGCGTTTCGACTTAAAATTCCCAAAAAAAGATTTTTCGAAGAAAATAATATTTAAAAATTAAAGTTGTATTTGGATATAATATAATTTTGGATTGTTTTTGAATCCAAAAGGCGAAGAAAAAAAGAAATATTTTTGTCCAAAGAAAAGAAATATGCGGTTTTCTTTCATATCAAAGAGCTCTGTCTACATTTTCTTTTAATTACATTACGAAATAATGAATTGAGTTCGTATAGGTATTTTGAATGTTGTTAGTGAAATAACCCTTCTGGCTATATTTTTTGTTACTCCATCTATTTCATAAAGTATTTGAGCTGGTTTAACAACAACTACCCAATATTCAGGGATCTTTTTCCTAAACTCATACGTGTTTCTACAGTCTTAGTGTAGTTGGTTGTCTGAAAATATACGTACCTATATTTTTCCACCACGACATGCATTTCGTGTTATTGCTTGTCGGTCTGTTTCTATTTGTCTAGAGGTAATCCAAACATGTTCAAGTGTCTGAAAAACATATTAAATTTTTGTAAATAATTTGAGTAAAATTTTAAAAACAATTTTTTAGAGTTTTTTAAATATTAAAAAAATTCTATAATTCATCTTTAAGTAAATATTATAAATTTATAGCCAAACCCATTCAAAAGAAAGTGAATAATATTTTCATCGCCAAAATAGGCTCTTAGCGTAGTAATCTCCTGCGAGTGTAAGAATTCTTATTATTATGCTACTTCCTTCGTTTCATATTAAATGAGATATTTATCTGATCCAAAATAAATAATATATTTTTAAATTTAAAAATAATTCAACTTTAAAGTCTTTTATTTTACCCATTTACCCTTAGTAAAAGTTTTTATAACCATATAAATATTATAGTCTCGTAAATTTTTTACCCCTTAATCTTTCAAGACGATAAGCTTCAAAAGTCTTTTTTTCTAAACTCCTCACATAATATCAAACAGAGGAAATTAGTATATTGCTCCAATTATATATTATATTTTCCACATTCTGTTTAATGTACGTATTCTTATTAATGACCGTGAATATTAATAGGCGTGCTAAAAATAAATTGATCATTTATTGTGAATCAAAAAGTTTGGCAGTGTCCAGCCATATAGATGTTAGGGGTTCGTTGGTTATTGAACGTAAGAAAGGAATAAAAACTTTTGATACATAAGCTAAATATGTACTATAACATATTAAAAGTGCTCTTCAAATTTTGTGGTCTTATGATATGCCGCCAATTCCTACTCTATGCTATTAGAAGAGCGTCTCATTAAAAGACAAATCAAAAGACAAAAATAAAAAATAATCAAATATATAAAGGTGTCGATTCTTTTTTAAACTAATAAAAAAGAACTTCGTATACAAGCTTAAAAGCAGAATATCTCATACCTCCGCACCAGAGCATTCATGCTTTTCCTCCTCATATGTCTGAACCATCTGAGTCTTCCTTTCTGCATCTTGTCATCTATAGAGGCCATACTCACATTCTCCCGAATATCTTCATTCCTGATCTTATATATCCTAGTGTGCCCGCACATCTATCCCAACATCCTCATCTCAGCTACCTTCATCTTTTGGGTATGAGAGTTCTTAACTGGCCAACACTCTGCCCCATACAACATGGCCAGTTTAATCACTGCCCTTTAATACTTACCTTTGAGTATCGGTGGTACTTTATTGTCACATAAAACTTCAGATGCTAGCCTCCATTTCGTCCACCCATTCCTAGCTATAACACTCAAATACATCAACGGTCTCTACAACTGCCAAAGCAAATCCCACTAGATTCGTATATCCAAGAAGATTCTCATCAACTACCTTTGTAAACCTTTTGTAGTAAGTTGATCACTCTCTTCTCTCTGCCTGTTGCAATGTTATAGGGTTGATGCGTAGGTGCATCAACATTATCGTCATGATAAATATTTTGCACCTCCTACACTTCCTCTACTTTACAACTACTTGGTTGAGCTAGTGGGGATCCAATTTCTAGCTCTATGCGATCACTGACACCACGATCTGTTTCTGTTATTGCCTTCTCCCTCAGACTGTCCGGTGAGATAGATTCATTGAATGTTACATCCCAACTAACAATTAGCCTTGGAGTCTTTTGATCTGTGCCCCACAACTTATAATCTTTCGCTCTAGTTGCGTACCCTAGAAATATGCACTTATTTGCCTTCGGCTCAAGATTTCCATCAGTCACATGAGCATAAACAGGACAATCAATATCCTTAAATTTGAATAATGAGCAGGCGAACAAGACCATACCTCAAAAAGAGTTTTGGACTCAATAGCTGGGATGGAGATCTATAGACAAAATGCCAAGCTGTATTGATTGCTTCAGCCCAAAAATCTTTGCTAACATATGAGTGTAAAGCATGCCTCGTGCCCTATCACAAAGCGTTCTATTCATACGTTCTGCAACACTATTTTGTTGTAGTGTTTCGACACAAGTGCAGTGTCTCACTATGCCCTCCATGCTGCAGAATTATCGAACTTAGAACTGTAAAATTCCAACCCATTTTCAGTTCGAAGACGCTTAACTTTTCTTTCCGTCTTCCTCTCAACCATCGTCTTCCATTTAACAAATGTCAAAAACGCCTCATTTTTTGTTTTTAGAAAATACACCCACACCATCCCTGAGTAATCATCAATAAAAGTCATAACAACCTGGCACCACTTTTGGAGGGAACTCTGTTTGGATCCTACAAGTCAGAGTGTATATAATTTACCTTGTCTTTCATCTTGTGGTCAGTCTTCTTGATGAACTTTACCCTAGTCTATTTATCAAAAACACAATGCTCACAAAAATTAATTTTTGTACCCATTCAGCAAATTGTACTTACTCAACAAAGACAATCCATTATCACTCATATGGACAAGTCGCAAATGCCACAACTAAGACTGATTTAGATCACATTTCCTAGAAGCTACAACAGCTTCCCCTTCAACTACACTAGGTTGAAGTTTATTCAATTTAGAGTGTATTTTACCCTTCATGAGTACTATGGAGACTTTACA
The DNA here is from genome assembly GCA_034376525.1 of Nicotiana benthamiana. Taxonomy (NCBI): domain Eukaryota; kingdom Viridiplantae; phylum Streptophyta; class Magnoliopsida; order Solanales; family Solanaceae; genus Nicotiana; species Nicotiana benthamiana. The sequence goes on from CM067341.1 coordinate 79,222,544, forward strand.
CACTTAAGGTATTCCATCTCGGAGTGAAATTTATACCCTTGATCACCCAAAGTCGAGAGAGAAATCAAATTTATCTTTATCCGATGAACATGCCAATACTCAATGTTTCTGATAATTTCGTCGAACATTCTCAATTTGGTGCTACCAACTCCCTCTACTGGTAATGGATTATCATCTCCCATATAGACAGTACCATTCATTTTTTTGTAAGTTACAAACCAATTCTTGTGTGGACACATATGGAAAGTAGCCCCAGAATCAAGAACCCAAGAATTTGCCCATGACTAGAACTCACAGCACAAACTTTTCCTACATAATCACTATCAACAAAATTATTGCAAGTGTCAACAATACTTTCCAATTTATCTATTTTCTGCTTCACTCTTTTCTCCTTCAGCTTAGGACAATCTCTCTTGTAGTGATCTTGCTCCCCACACTCATAACAGTTTTGCTTCCTTGCTCTAGACTTCTATCTTGCATTTGACTTTTTTTGTTAAAGTCCTTTATTGTGTTCTTCCTCTATTCACAAGACCATCACCCTCAATTCTGTTGTTTGGAAAACTCCTTTCCAACTCTTTAGATTTTAGTGTATTACTAGCATCTTCTAGACTATCTTTCCCATATAGCCGTGTATCAACAAAAGTATCATAAGATTGTGGTAAATAACATAACACAATCAAGGCATGATGTTTACTCTCAATTTTGATATTCACATTCTTGAGGTCCACTATAATTAAATTAAACTCATCAAGGTGAGTTTTAACAGGTGTACCTTTGTTCATAAAGAGCTTGTATATCCTCTTTTTAGGTAGATGCAGTTTGTCAGCGATTTCTGAGAATACAGATTTTCCATCGAGTACGTTATCTATAACGTTCATGAAGATCTTACTCAAACCCTCTCCTTCAGGTCTTCCTTCTTTATCTCTTTTATATTTTCAGGAAAATCCTCATGATTTCTTTCCATAATCCTTGTAACACCAGGGTCAATTTCATCCTAATCTTTCATAGAATGAAATTATAACCTCCGCCAAATTTCTCTACTTCGTATTTATTGATGTTGATGAAGACATCTTAACCCTTAATTATGTGTAGAAACCTAAACCATGCTTTGATATCAATTGTCTCGGAATATCGTGGGTTAACTAGCACAAGATCTAACTCTAAGCATATAGAAAAGAAAAATCAACACAGATTTAACGAGGTTTGGCTAAGCCTAATCCTCGAGAAAAAGAAGAGAGATATTTCCACTATGAATGAGAAGAAAAACACAGTACAATCTATAGAATCTCCAACTACAACCCATATATAGATCCTAATAGGTTCCAAACATATATGAGAAAGGTTTCCCAATTTGACAAGGACTATAGGTTTTTCTTTCCCAAATCTATTAGGACAATGAGTTTTCCTAAACCTATAGGGACTATGAATTTTCTAAAAATACAACGTAATAACTCAAGCCACAAATAACATTGGCATTATTGCTCATTTGATATTGTTAGTTTTTCGTCATATTTCCTTGGGGTACGAGGAATGCTACAAATCAAAATCTCACTAAATCATTAGATTACACCCATAAATTGATTGATAATATACTAAAGTGTAGTTGAGTTAAAGTTGATTTTAGATCCATTGACAGTGTGGCTCTTATATATTCCAATCTGGATCTTTGAGCTATAATACAATAACAACAACAATGATCTAGTAAAGTCCCATTAAGTGGGGTTTGGGGAAAGTAGTGTGTATGAAATTTTATTGTTTACCCTGATAAAGCAAAGAGACTACTTCCGATAGACCCTCGGCTCAGGAAGATGGAAATAAAATAAGAAAACAAGAAAAGACAATACATCAGTAACATCAACATCATCATAGAAATAATGGCAGCAACCTAACAACCATAAAATAGATAACATGCAATAACAATAACCTGCAACTAAGGTTTAGAGCTATGGAAAACGGTAAAGTTAATATGAACTCTACATTAACCACAAGCCGTCGAGGACCAACCTACTGAAACTCGCTTCACCCCCAGAATTGAGAAGGAGAAGCTCGATTACCACTCTATCCTACAACTATAATTCTCGACCTCCAGACCTTCCTATTGAGGGTCATGTCCTCAGAAATCTGCAATCATGTCATATCCTGCCTGATTGCCTCTCCTTATTGCTTCTTAGGCCATCCTCTACCTCTTCTCGTATCCACTAAAGCCAACATCCCACACCTCCTCACCAGAGCATCCAGGCTTCTCCTCCGCATGTGCCCGAACTATCTGAGTCTCGCTTCCTGCATCTTGTCCTCTATAGAGGCCACACCCACCTTCTCCCAAATATCTTCATTCCTAATCTTATCTATCCTAGTGCGCCCGCACATCCACCCCAACATCCTCATCTCAGCTACATTCATCTTCTGGATATAACACTCTGCCCCATAGAACATGGCCGGTCTAATCACCGCCCCATAAAACTTACCTTTGAGTATCAGTGGTACTTTATTGTCACATAAGACTCCAAATGCTAGCCTCCATTTCGTCCACCCACTCCTATTTGGTGAATGACATCCTCGTCAATCTCTCCATCTCCTTTGAGCACTAATACTATTTAATAAATTAGAGAGAAGCTCAATTTGGATTATGAAATATGATTTAGTTAGTTAATTAATAGAACATTTAATGAATGTCAACTAATAGTTGTTACTACTATTATGTTAATATGTGATCCTTACTCTTTAAGGGGAAGAGCTGGTGATGAAAAGATCCGTGAAGAAACTGTTCCTTCATTTTGATCTGTTATAGAACTCAAAGCAAAGCATATTTGCTTTAGGCTAAGCATTACTGATTCGTTGAGGGGCATTAAATTTCAATCTTTCTACTTCTTTGGATAGCTGAACTAAATCACGGTTACTTTAGCAGTACATGGATTGCTATTGCTTTTCTTGTAGCAAATTTTCTTCTTTGCTTGACTTTTATGCAGACCCACTTCGCAATTAAAAAGTGATCGACTTACCTGGCTTTTGGCGAACAGAGTTATCCTGTGCTTCTACCGGTAAAAGTTAATTGGTACTCGATGGAATACTCAAGGTCAGAGACAAATTCAAAATTTGATAGATTGGGTGTATTGTATTTAATGTGAACTTATCACTAGTCAAGGAGAGTGAAATAGGGTATATATCTGCTCGGTTCGCTCGGTTTTGAATCAATTCGTTCTGTTTGATCTATTTTTCAGTTAACTCGATTCACTTTACAAAATCTTTTGATCCATAAATACACACATGATAACCAAACAAAAAATATTTGGTCCTTTCAAGAAATTAGTAATATTAACTAAATCAAAAGAAGAAAAAGAAAATAGAAGAAAATATAATTACTAAAAAAGGAACTCTATAGAGAGATAAGATACATATATAAAATAAGAAATCAAGAGAAAGAAAAAACATTTATGAATAGTTTGTAGATATGAGTGTCTATGTATGTGAATATCTTATGGATGAAATTTCCTACTTTATGTCCATAGTATTTACTATTTACAATAGTAAGTCTTCTAATTTTATGCCTATTGTTGATACCCAATTTTTTTAATATATTTTTTCATGTGCAATTTACCTTTCCAAATAACATATATATGTATATATAAGTATGCCGCAAGGTCCTACTATTATTTCATTTTTTAAGAGATTTTAAAATCAATTTTGTTGCCCTATTTTATCAAGCAAAAACCAGTAAGTGTTCCCAATATTATCACTTTGGTGATTCACTTGTTCAATTCTCGTATTTATGCTAAATTATAGTTCAAATATTTTTACAAATTTATTTAGTATTTTAAAAGTTAAATTTCATATAATTACAATATTAGCCTCTTTTATGATTTGATTGCAATTATATTTATAAAATAAAGTCCAGTATTTTTAAATTGATGATTATATATGAGTAATTATTTTAGTACTTCAATTTATTTCCATAATTTAATTTTCTATTTTTATAAAATAAATGGGGAAAATGCAATTTAACATCTAGCCATTTTATTTCAACTATAGCTTAATTTCTACCCCAACTAAACCCAATTGAACCCCAGCCAATTTTTAAAATTACTCGACCCATAGCCCGTTTGAATGACCCACCTGGCTCCCCATTTAATCCAGGCCGTTGATCGAAATGATCAACGGACACATTTCCTCCTTTTCATTTTTAATTTATCAACCCTACCCAATCCTAAATCATTTCTCACCTACCAGTCACCTCTGAACCCCCATACTCTAAAACTCTCTCTACCCCTAGCTGCCTCCCACCACTTCTACCCTGAAATCCATCGGAACCCTACACATGCCTCTTATTGCTCTTGCATACTTGGTTTTTTAAGATTTGAGGCCTAACCACGACGAAGTTTGGTCCAGACTTCGATCAACTCGAGTTCCTTGACCATCTTCGGTCTTACTCAGGCATACCATGGATGTTTGGGCCTGATTATGACTCCTTCGACTTAGATCATTGACCTTTCAAAGCCTTTCTCACTACTAGGGTTCTACTGAAACCCTAACCTTTCTAGGTTTTTCTGATCCGTTGTATATCTATGCTTTCCCTAAGCTTTTAAATGATTCTCCTGACTTTTCTTTCAAGAAAATACTTTCAAAATCTTTCTTTTCCGATCTAAGGTTTTCTGAAAGTATTCAAATGGTTCTCCCACTTTCCTTTTCTTTTTGTGCATATTTGCCTCTACTGTATTCTTGTATTTTCTTCTACTGCTATGTTCTTGTATTTTCTTCTACTATATACCTCTTTTACGGTGTTCCGATATGTTCTTCTACTGTATTTTTTCCTTACCGTGTTCTTAATTGTTTGTTATTAAGTTCCATTTACTGACCTCTATTTAAGTTTCTTGTAAAACTTCTTAGCATGCTTCATCTACTATTCTTATTAGCTTTTTTTTATGTTTCATATTAGTTTCTTCTACTCTATTTTTCTTTGAATTCTCCTACTATGTTCTACGTGTTACTTGCTATCATTGTTTTCTCATGAGTTTCTGCTGTTGAAAGAAACATGTAAGAGGTTTCAGTTCTTCACTGAGACCTCTGAGCCTGTTTCGATCACTTACCTTCTCATCTTTGTACTCGATTAATGGGGGACACCCTAAAACTTGGGGTTTCTTCCAAGTTTGGTTATGTGATTTTTTTGAACTAGGATTTTATTTCGAAGCCCCTAACTCTTTCATGCCAACTTTGAGTCTCTGAACTAAGTTGGACATCCTTGTTTTCATATGATTACGACTTTTGCTAAACTCTTCTACACTCGATTTTTCTACTGATTTTACACTGACACGACAATCTTCTTTAATTCCTAACATGTTCATATGCTCCTTATAAATGATGAACTTCCCTCTAAATTGTCTTCTAAATTTGTGATTAGTTCATACTTCCCTCTGAATGTGGTCTGATTGATTTCTTTCTATTGTTTGCTAATTTTCTCTAAGTTAAACCCCTTCTCAACTTTTGTGGGTTGGTTCATTCATGAGCTTATCAAAAGTAGATGAAATACGCTTGGGAAGAACACAAATAGAGTTCAGTTAAAGTAAACAAAATCAAAGAACTCAACCATAAATACATATAGCAAAGAGTAAAAAAAACATCACTGATTAACATGTGAGCATGGTGTAGAAACACAGTAGGAAAACAAAAGATATAGAAGCACAGAAGAAAACATGTGGTAAAAGGAAACATATGAAAGCAGTAGCAAACAATTACACACAAAGAAAGGGAAAAAAGAAAAGTCGGCTAAACATTTTAATTCTTCCATAAAATCCTAAATTGTAGAGAAGTGATTTTAAAAAGTAAGTTTTGAAAGAAAAAATTAGGGAAATCATTTTAAAACCCTAAGTGGAGCACATATATGTGAGAGATCTAAGAAAAGAAAATCTGAAAGAATCTCAAATAGCCATGGATTGCAGAGAAAACCCTAGAAATGAGAAAGGTCTTAAGGAAAGTCTAATCCTGATTCGAAAAGACTCATATTGCTCGAATGCGATGGAGTAATGGCCGGAGAAGCCATAAATATATAGATATAAGAAGATCTTAAAGGGAAACATCGAGGTCAAGGCCTTGATTCTTCAAATATAATGCACACATGAGTAATAGAGGGCGAGTATGAGGTTATCATGACCGGAGTAGCCATGATTTCCAGTGAGTTTGAGGTAAGAGACAATGAGATAGGCTAGGGCTTCGAGAAGGTTAGAGAAAATTTGGAGAGTAGAGGGATTTCGGAGGAGGCAGATTGTTGGACAATACGCTTTACGCTAGAGGGGGGGGGGGGTGAATAGCGTTTTAAAAATATTAAGCGTTTTAGTGCGGAATTTAAAAACTTTGCAGAAATTAAAACAAGTGCAGTAGAATAAACTTACACAATGATGTATCCTGGTTGGCCACAAACGTGGTTAGTCCAGTCCCCGAGAGACTCTCTCGAGATTTCCACTAAACTTGTCAAGCTTACGGGTGCTTAACAAACCGTTACAGCTGAGGACACAAGCCTCACCTAGTTGCTCGGGGATCACAATCCCAAAGACTTCAATTGCTCGGGGATACCAATCCCAAAGACTTCAATTGCTCGGGGATAACAATCCCAAAGACTTCAACTGCTCGGGGATAACAATCCCAAAGACTTCAACTGCTCGGGGATAACAATCCCAAAGACTTCAACTGCTCGGGGATAACAATCCCAAAGACTTCAACCGAGGAATCACAAGTTCCTCAACAAACGAGAATCGCAATTCTCTTACAAACACAAAACACACTCACTTTACAAAGCACTCCTTAATGAGTAGATATGAGTAGAAATAGTACGCTCAAGATCACAACAACTTAGCTCAATAGAATGGCTCTTCAAAAAGCTTTATGGATGAATGGAAAATGATGATCAATGTAAGAAAGCTTTTAGCAATGAAAATACTCAAAGTGTATATGTTGTTGTTGTGAAAACACTGAGTTGAAGCTGTATTTATAGGTGAAAAACTCAATCTTACCGTTGTCTAATTGCCAATTAAGGATTGCTGAAATTACTCAGTGACAATCGATTGTCAAGACTAAACAATCGATTGTTTGCCTATCAGATTAAAAATTCAATCCCAGATTTTACGTCAACAATCGATTACTTCAAATCAATAATCGATTATTTATAACGTTAAGAAATCCTTTCCAATTTTTGGCATAAAACATCGATTGTCCGGAAATCAACAATCGATTATTTTAACAACGTTCAGAAAATCTTTTCCAGATTTTAAGCAAAACATCGATTGTTAAATATCAACAATCGATTACCTGAAGGTAATTGAAAATATATGACAATGGTCAGCTTCAACAATCGATTATCAAATGGAATAATCGACTATTAATTAATTTCAAAACTCTCTGTCTCATATATAATCGATTATCAAAAGCCACAATCGATTATCATCTTATTTAAAATCACTGGGAGACATTTTTCTCATTCTAATCGATTACCATTAGTTCATAATCGATTTTTATGAGTTTTGAAAACTTTGCCTCAGTTAACAATCGATTATCATAAGTACACAATCGATTGTTATGCAGTTTGCAAAAACCTGATGTTAACTGACTTACTCACAATCGATTATCATTAATTCACAATCGATTGTCATGCAGTCTTGGCTTAGAGATACTCGATTATCATAAGTACATAATCGATTATCTTAGCCCAGATTTTTGAGGCATGCTTGGAAAACATTTTAACAAATGTAAATATGCATAGTTTAAAATCATTTGACACTTAATTCAAATATGCATGATTTTGGAAAAATAATTTTAGTAGAGAAGCCATGTTATGAGCCAAGTTGAGGAATCAAGATCACAATTAATATTGACTCAATTATAACATTTCTAAACTTTGTCTTGAGCTTCTTGTAATGCATCCATTTTGTGCTTGTCCTTGAGCATTGCTATATATCGCTTTTTGCTTTGTTTGACATTCATCAAAACCTACAAAAGAACACACGTTTAGTATATTGCATTTGAAACGTGTTTCCAACACAGATGAGTTAAAATGAGGGAATTAGGGTAGTCGTTTGGAGTTAAAAAGGAAAGCATGAGTTTTGGCCGTTGATCTGAGTGATCAACAGTCCAGATTTAAGTGGGTAGGCGGGGATCGGGTTAAATTGGGTTTGGGCTGGCCTGTTTGGAATTTGAGATTGGATTAATTTGGGGTCAATTTAGGCTGAAATTGAAAAGGAACAGGGCTGTAATTGCAATGAAACAGGGCTAATTGTTAAACAGCCATTGTTTCCTTTTTATTTGATAAAAAATAATAAAATAATTTTAAAAACAAACTAAAAGTACTGGGCCAGTTAATATCATATAAATACTAATATAAAGATACACGAACTAATATTTTAATTATAAAATGCTATTAATCTTAAAATGGACTAAAATTATAATTATATGCAATTTAGCTTTAAAAATACTAAATAAATTTGTAAAAATATACGAAAATTACCTTAATTATATTTTTGTGTAAATATGACGATAGAAATAAATTACTCACCAAAATGATAATCATAGGAATAATTATTTGAATTTGTACTGCTAAAATAGATAATAAATTAAATTTTAAAATATTAAAAAAAATATCAAAACTCTTGGGCATGCTCACATATGCATGTACATGCTATTTTGAAAGTATTTTGTATATAAAAGTACGTAGGGAAAAAAATGGGTATCAACAGCTGCTTGTGTGTCCATGTTTGCTCGCTATTTCTCAATAATTAAAGTGGCATGTTTATTTTCCTTTGTTTGTTATGAACCATATTCCCATATTATCCATATGTATTTTGGGTTATGACTTAAAGCATGGAAATGTAAGTTGTTGTCCATAAATTAAGTTCGATCCATGGGAGTTTTAACTCCTAAACAATATGTTCTAATAGGCCTAAGGGTGTGCCAACCTCTTCTATTATTGGGTATGCCCATAGGCCTGCTTTCTTTTTCCTCTTGCAACTTCCCCATTTCCTTATACTCTTCTATGTAATGATTTGAGACGCTTCCCTTTTGCCTTTCCCTTTTTAGAATTCTACTTCTGCTCTTGCACCCTCTATTAGTCCTTAAGTTCTGCCCCCTAGTGAGCCTTGCCTTGGGACCTTGAGTTTCCTCTGAACTTGGACACTTGAGGTCGGCCCTTCTATACTGCACTATGTGTTAGTCTGATGGTATATTTAGGCGTAAGCATTTCCCGAATCTCATATGAGACTCTTATGGAACTTTGACACACTCTAAATGGGAGAAAGACTTTGAAATATCATCTTTTGGAGTTGATTTACTTCATTCTTCAGACAGGAAGTCTGAATCAGGCTCGCCTTGGTTGTACTTTTTATTTCTGATGTATTTTCTTTTATATTCATTCTGGGCTGTAATAATTTTTTAATAAACTCTTGGGGTGGCTTGGCTAGTGAAAAAGGGAGAGACAATTATGTATGCAAAGGGGTATATAACCTGTCTATATGAGTTTCTGAATTTATGCACTCTCATATAGATACCATATCTATTGGAATCTTGCATTCTCTCATATAGATTCTATGTCTACAAATCTGAATTTCTGCATTCTCATATGTAGATAACCTGCCTATTGGAGTTTCTCAATTTCTACACTCTCATAAAGATACCATGTCTATAGGAATCCTGCATTCTCTCATATAGATACCATGTCTACAAATCTGAATTTCTGCATTCTCATATGTAGATATCCTGCCTACAGGAGTTTCTGAGTTTCTGCACTCTCATATAGATACCGTGCCTCTTGGGATCCTGCATTCTCTCTAATAGATACCATGTCTATAAATCTGAATAATGCATATGCATATAGAAAATATGCCTATTGGTCTTTCTGAACATTGCATATCCATTCTTTGTCGGACAATAATGTTTATACGTCTTAAATAATCAATTACAATTAGATATCATGTTCATAGGGTTCCAACATCTTTACAAGTGCTTAAAAAGCATGCCTACAGGAGCTATTAATCAAGTCTAAATTGTTTTACCCGCATATAGATATAAAACCAGTAACAACTACGCATCATTAATTGCATAAGTCATAATCGTTTGCTTAAACCTACCATTCTTTAATAACTGACAGCTTTTCTTAAACCACTGTAATCAGTTTACTTTATTATTTATAAAATCAGTAGATATCATGCCTAAAGTGTATTCTTCCAACACCTAAGCAAGCCTTAGGGCTAAAATCATAAACTGAATCTGTTTATTGATTACAATCGGCAGGCAAACCTAATTGAGGCTTTTTATCTGAACTATGTAATAAATCAGTCTGCCTCAACCACTTAAGTTTTAATCAGACATTTATTAGTATGTGTAATTTGTGCTAAAATATGTGCAATCTATAGCTTAAAAGAGGCCTATATGCTCCATTCTATTTGTTTATGTGCTTTCCCAAATTTGCTATACGTATTTTGTATGTCGCCTTAGAATTTTGCATTTTGAAACTGCAAAATAAACCTAAAATCCCTCCCTTTAGGATTAGTAGTCCTAACTGCCTCCGAGACTGATAGGATTGGGGCGGGTAATAGCATGCAATAAGTAAACGAGGATATTCGGTGCTTTAATACCTTAACGGGACAGAAGGGTAGATATGGATATAATGACCACGCGATAACAATACAAGTAGCCACTCGGTGAGGAGTGATTACTGTATGTTGTGTGGGGTGATCCATATTATTTATAAACCCATGACCCTCTTTCCTTTGTTTCTTTGATTCCTTGCCTCTTTTCAAAATTTTAAACTATTTCTCTAAGAAAAATCAGTCTCCCTTTCGTTCCTTTTAATTTTGCTTCTTTGTAACCATTATGTGAAAATCCCCTCTTATTTGAAGTCCGATTTGCCTATATGTTATTGTACCTAAAGTCATAACAATAGTTTGGCCAGAAACCACACTAGTAGATCCTGGGGGGTGTCTAATACCTTTCCCTTGGGATAATTTCAAGCCCTTACCTTATCTCTGGTTATTCAAGTCAAACCCTTCTTAGTGTCCTAATGTACTTTAAACATTATGTGGTGACTATTCGATTCAAACCCAACTCCTGAAAGGGAACGAGTTGTCTTCCCAAATGTCATAAACCAGATTTCGTGAGAAAAATGGGGCGCGAAAGCATGCAAAACTCTACTGGGGATTTTCTTTTATGCTTTTACCATTTCAAGCTATTACTGTGATTTTACATTTTTTATGTTCCTTTATTTGTTTAATCCCTTTAAGCATTTAATTCCCTCTTTTACTACAAAAACTGACTTGTCTTTTGTTTCCTTACCTTGTTTCTTTTACTGCTTTCCTTTACTATTGTTTTAAATTATTATTACTTTATGAACGTACAAGTACATGACAGCTTGTGCATAAGCATGTATTCAACATCATATTCCACTCGTGCCAAAAAAATCTTATAGCAACACTTATGATGAGTGGTTGCGCTCCTCCAATATTATCAACGTTTAAAATTCGGCAAAGGCGTATTTGCGGTAATACCAGTCGATCAACAGTGTATTCGACGGTTCCGTGCCTTTCCCTCTTGAGTTGACTACTCAAAGGTACCAGTATAAAACCCCATAGAAACCTTACTCTGCTTAATTATGCATGAACCATGGTCCAAATCTAGCCAAGTCAGTTATGTTGTTCGCATAATGACTTTTTAAGATAGCCCTGTCCAAAGTCCACTAGGTTTCCCTAAAATCCAAACAGACACTATCACGTTGTGTGCATTTATTCGAAGAACTAATTGTTTATATGCCAATTATTGATAATTAATAGTCGAGTCTGGTGGGGGTAAAGATTCAGCATGGTCACCAACATCTACAAAAAATTGCTAAGCTAGTAGGAGGATCTTCATTCCAGTGATTAGACCCTTATCCGAAAATACCTAGGAATTCTACCTTCTCTCTGGGAAATCCAGCCCAACAACAAAATCATAGAAGCTGTTACTCTACTTTGGGATTATGATAGGTCTGTGTTCCGCTTGGGGGACGTTGATATGGCACCCCTGCTCGAAGAAATAGGAGGTCTGGCTGGTATACCATGGGAAACTCCGAATTTGTTAATGACAGAAAATTGCAAGGGTATAGGTTTTCTCAAAATGGGTTTAAAGAAGAATCCAAAATTGACATGTTTGAAAGAGTCGTACATTCCCGCTGACTATTTGTACGAGAGGTATGGTCATAGAAAATCTTCCTATACATATCTTGATGAGTTCGCCCTTACATCATTGGGGCATATCCACTTACGGGTCTTTGTCTTTATGTTCAACTTCTTGGGGATGATAGTATTTCCAATAAAGAAAGTAAGGATCTACACGAAGCTAGCTATGGTCACCAAAACTCTAATGGAGGGGATTGACGGACAACCATTTAGTCTCGTACCGATGATCATTGCAGAAATGTAGTGAGCCCTAGAATAGTACCAACAGGGAGGCAAACACTTCGAGGGTTGTAATATGCTTACTTCAACTTTTCCAAAAGGGTGAGTACCGACAGGAAATCCATCGGAGGGGCTGGGATGATCATATTGCTTTTCATCACCCAAAGCGAATGAATTACATGCCCAACATGTTCGTCCAACCGGAGAATGCTAGAGAACGGGTCCAACTCTTTGAAAATATGACCGAGGACCAAGTACAATGGATGTTTGAGTGGTTCCTAACCAAGGAGTTCTTCGTCCGATCCAGGGTCGCACCTTTCCTAATACTAATAGGCTTAAGATAAATGTATCCTTACGTACCTCTTAGGGTTATGAGACAAGCGAGTAGAAAGTAGGTTATACCAAGGGTCGACAAGATGAATCGCCGGGTTGACTTCCAGAATGACGATAGCCCTCACAGGTGCCAGACTCAACATTTGTGGCATTGTAAGATTGTCATGGGAAGGGACACCATTGAACCGGATAGATACCATGCAGGATATGCTCCGTAATATTCGGGCTGGTTGGAGGATAATCACAAAATTTTGGGTCAACCTGGGTTTGTTCGAGGTCACATGATCATAGATAAAAAGGCCAAAGAACATGTCAAGTACAACGAGCTGTGCATCAGAATTCGGGAATGTGAAAGTGAGCACCGTGAAGTACAAGAAGACAACCAAAGGCTGATTGAATAGTGGAAAGACATGGCAGTCAGTGCCAATAAACAGTTGGTCTATTTGGAGCGAGGTATTGTAGAGTTGGAAAAGAAGTTTCTGAAAAGGGTCGAAAACTGCCGGACTACTGAAGGAAATGAAGGCAGACATTTGGTCAGAGCTTACTTGCTACTAGGACTGTGCGAGCTAGGGAAGCTATTCGATGGAGACAATGATGCCGAGTCTGGGGAAGGTCCTTCTAAGACCAAGTAGATAGGAATATACTCTTTTGTTTTATGAATATAATAAGGCCAATGACCATTAGAGATATTTTATTTCCTGTTATTTAGTGTCATTTTGGGATCCGTCTATTTTATATCAATAAAATGAGGCATTTAGCATTCTAAGTTCTCCAAATCAACTTGTCGCTAGGCCTACCTTAGGCACAAAGAGGTTCCCCAAATTAGGACACGATTTACATTCTTGTACTATGTGTTTAAATATCGTAACATTTTTCTTATAATTCTCACTGGCTTGTTACCTTTTTGTTTTATTTTCATTTTTATTCCCCCCCCCCCCAAAAGTTTAGTTCGTGCATTCTGGCATCATCATCACATTCCACAAGATCCAAAGGTCCCCCCACTCCCCCTCGTAGTCCCGTCGGAAACAGGATCAAAGGAAAGATGGAATATTTGAGCAACCCTTGAAAGGAAAATTCGATAGAACGGATAGAGGTCACGCACACCCATGGTATTCAGGTTTCAAAAGAGAATGCATCCCAATTGGAATAAAAGCTGCTGAAATTTCAGGAAGAACTTGATCATGTCCGAAATCTTGCAAATCTGTAATTTTCCCTCACCACTCCAGAGGTCACTTTGCCAAATACTCAGAAACATGTACCTCCGCAAAACATTCCAAGGCAACAAACTCATCACACTTCTCACCACCATTTAATACTTGCCATACATCAAATAACACCCCACCTCTTATACCTGAACTGCAGAACTCCAAAAATGACAACTGCCACACACAACACAATACCCCCATCTACGTGGAGACTATGCCGCACTCCACCACACTCGAGTCCGAGGATAAGAACTTGCTCATCAAAAATGTGGCCGAAGAGCTTAAAATGTTGACTAGAAGAATTCAAGGCGTCAAAGGTAGTAAGGGAATCGAGGGGCTAAACTACGAAGATCTTTCATACAGCCCGATGTCGAACTACCTGAGGGGTATTAACCTCCTATGTTCGAGATGTTTGATGGTACAGGGTATCCCAGGGTCCATTTGAGAACATTGTGACAAATTGGTTGGAATAGAAAAAGATGAGAAAATCCGCATAAGGCTTTTCATGAGGAGCTTGAAGGGAGACGCCTTACCTTGGTAAATTAGCCAAGATCCGAAGAAGTGGTCGAACTGGGTAAGCATGACGTTCGACTTTATGGATAGATTCAGGTTCAATACGGAGAATGCGCCAGACGTTTTCTACATTCAGAACCTAAAGAAGAAGCCCATGGAAATATTTCGCGAGTATTCCACTTGTTAGAGATCAAAAGTTGTTAAGGTCAAACCTGCTTTAAAAGAAGAACAAATGAACAAATTTTTCGTCCGAGCTCGGGACCCCCAATACTATGAAAGACTGATGATGATCAAAGGCCACAAATTTTCTGACATTATCAAGCTAGGAGAAAGGATCGAGGAAGGCATCAATAGTGGTATGGTTACGAACTTTGAAGCCTTGCAAGCTACTAATAAGGCTTTACAGTCAAGTGGTACATCCAAGAAAATAGACATAGGTGCTGTAGCGGTTGCACAGAGGGCCAAATCCCCTATCAAATACTAAACCCATTCGATACCATATCAGCCTACCCCAAACTACCTAGTACCCTCACTCTCTTACTAAACTCCTCCACTATCTTATCAATCACCTCTCCCATATCAACCTACTTCACTTAAATACTCCCAACCCACGTGTATTTACCAAGCCTACAACACCCAACCATCCCACTATCAATCACCTCCCCCACATCAAAACATCCCTAGACCTCGACTAAATTTTGTCTGCTGACCTCCCAAACAATATACCGCCATTACTGAACTGATGGACCAGCTGTACGAAAGACTAAAAGTTGTTGGTTATGTCACCCCTATCCCTACTATAACCCTTGAAAACCTTTCTCAGTGGGTCAATCCAAATAAATCATGTGCATACCATTCCGACATGAAAGGAAATATCATTGATGAATGCCGCTCTCTGAAAGATAAGATCCGGACTTTGATTGATAACAAGATCATAATGGCAAAGACACCAACTCCAAATGTCTGCAACAAACACCTGCCAGACCACAAGGGCGGAGGTTTTCACATGATTGAGATAGAGTATGATTGGGACCCCAAGGGATCAATCAGTTTAATCATAGAAGAAGACGATCCAAAGAAGCCTGTAGTCACCCTTAATCCGATTGTGGTAGAGATTCAGCCTTCTAGGGATGCCGAGGTAAACATCTCTATGCCACTCGAGATTGTAGCACCATCCTTTGTAAAGACGCTAGAACCGATTGAGGTTGAGTTTATGTCACTAGGAAATGCACTTACACCCTTTGAAGCTGCAGTTTTACAACCTAAGGGGCCTGCTCCGTTTTGAGTAAAGATAGACACGCTAATTCCAATCGCAATGACAGCAATATCACCATTCCACACAAATGCCATACCTTGGGACTACACAGTTGAGGCCAGAAAAAAAAGGAAGGTCAAGTTCGGGGAAGCCATTGCGGCATAGGGTATGACAAGAATCGATAGAGTTTATACCCCGGAACATTTAGCTGAATCAAGCAAACAAGCCTCTAGTCCGCGAACCATCAGTGAAACTGGGCCCGACAATCTCTGGAGAAAGATACAAGCTAAAGAATACTCAGTCATGGATCAGGTGAACAAAACACCGGCCCAGATCCCTATCTTTGCTTTGCTACAAACTTCTGATACACACAAGAATACGTTGCTAAGAGTGCTGCGTGAGGAATATGTACCGAGTAACATAACCGGTGGAGAGATGGCTAACATGGTAGGCCAAGTGTTGGAAAGTCACAAGATCACTTTTCATGAAGATGAGCTGTAGCAGGAGGGGTTGAGTCACAACAAGGAAATGCACATCACCGTGTAGTGCGATTATTTTATCACTAGAGTCCTAATTGATGGAGGGTCCAGCCATAACATTTGTCCGTTGGTGACACTCAGGATATTAGGAAAGGGGCTGTATGAGATCAAGGACTGGGCCATCAATGTCAAAGCTTTCGACGGATCCCAAAGGTCCAATATTGGTAAAATTAGCTTGTGTTTGCAAATGGGGCCTACTTGGTTTGATGTTGATTTTCAAGTGATAGACATGTCGTCATATTACAATCTGTTGCTGGGACAATCATGGATTCATGTTGCCTGTGCCGTATCGTCAATACGACATCAGGAAGTGAAGTTTGAGTGGAATCACCAAGAGGTGATCATTCATGGTGACGATAGCAATCCAATATACAATCACCGGCACATCCCAGCAATATGAGGCAGAAGAAGGATAGGTGGGGAAACTTTTTACCATATCGAGCGAGTCAACTCCGTTGATAAGGACAAATGGCGGGACAAAAAATTTGAAACCATATTGACTGGAGCAAATATTAACCTAGAAAGAGACTTCGCAAGAATCTCTAAGGAATTGCTAAGCCCATCAAGCTCAAAAAACATGGCACCACCTTCAGATTGGGATATAAGTACACTTAGGAGGAATTCAACCATTGGTCGTCACCATGGCGCGGTTCTTATTATCCATTAGAGCAGCTAATACCACACTTGGAGAAAACTTCCCAACTGGCTGAAGTTATCTATGGGTCAGAAGAAGAGGAAGCAGTGGCAACAGTGAGAAATGTTTTCTTGGAAGACGATGGTATGGATTGTTGTGTCATTTTTTGAGGAGGAAGGGGAGGAAGGCCCTTCTATACAGGCTGTAAGCGAAGGAGCATCCTCAGCAACTGGACCATCAAAACCACCAGAGCCCCACGAGCCTCGAGCATTACTGTTACTTGTCTTGATGAACCAATAAGTATGGAATGCAATGAGACAACACAACAAACAGACATAGATTCCGAGAAAGAAGACATACCAAAAGAGGTTGTCAAGGAGGCTGAGAATTTTGAAAATAGACCAAAGTCCAACCTAGACGAGACTGAGATTGTTAACTTGAGAGATGCAAAAAATGTTAAAGAAACACAAATCAATGTTCATTTGTCACCATCAGAAAATAGAGAGTACACAGAATTTCTAAGAGAATATGAGGACATATTTGCTTGGTCGTATGATGACATGACTGGTCTAAGTACATCCATTGTGACTCACAAACTACCGATCGATCCAGCGTGTCCGCCGGTAAAACAGAAGCTCAAAACGTTCAAGCCAGATATGAGTCTGAAAGTCATGCAAAAAATCACCAAGAAGGTCAAAGCCAAAGTCCTTAGAGTAGTAGAATACCCAACATGGTTAGCCAACATTAAACCAGTCCTAAAGAAGGACGGAAAGGTTAGAGTTTGTGTCGACGATCGGGATCTCAACCGAGCCAGTCCGAAAGATAATTTCTCCTTGCCAAACATACATATCCGGATCAAAGATTGTGCCAAGCATGAATTGTAATCATTTGTGGATTATTTCCCTGGTTACATCAAATCTGGATAGATGAAGAGGATGTTGAGAAAACGACTGCTACAAGATGATGCCGTTTGGGTAATATAATGTAGGGGCCACCTACATGAGGACCATGACTACAATCTTCCACATAATGATACACAAGGAAATAGAGGTGCATGTAGATGACATCATCATCAAGTCTAATAAAGCCATTGATCACATGGAAGATTTGAGAAAGCTCTTCAATAGGCTGCGAAGGTGCAACCTGAAATTGAATCCCACGAAATGTGCCTTTGGGGTTCCTGTCGGAAAATTGCTTTGGTTTATTATGAGTCACCGAGTAATAGAAATGGATCAATCAAAGATCAAAGTCATTCAAGAATTGCCACCCCCAAGGAACAAGAAGGACGTATTAAGCTTCTTGGGGAGAATTAACTACATTAGCCGGTTCATAGGAAAATCTATAGTTATCTGTGAGCCAATCTTCAAGATGTTGAAGAAGGATGCCACTACCAAATGGACTAATAACTTCCAAAAGTTCTTCGACATAATCAAGGAGTACTTGTCAATATCGCCAGGTTCAGTCCCGACTGAACCAGGCAGACCTCTATCACTCTACATCAATGTTAGATGGTGCCTTCGGTTGTGTCCTAGGGCAGTATGATGAAACGGGAAAGAAAGAACAAGCCATCTATTATATCAGCAAGAAGTTCACTCTGTACGAGGCCCGGTATTCTTTGTTAGAACACACCTGTTGTGCTTTGACTTGGATAGACCAGAAGCTAAGGCACTATTTCTGTGCCTATACTACATATCTCATATCGAGAATAGATCCCTTAAAGTACATCTTTCAGAAGCCCATGCCCACTAGCAAGTTAGCCAAGTGGCAAATCCTTTTGAGTGAGTTTGACATGGTTTTACGTGACTCAGAAATCAGTCAAGGGACAGGCACTACCAAAACACCTCGTTGAAAATCTTGTGGATGGAGAATACGAATCCCTAAAAACATATTTCCCTGACGATGAGGTATCATTCATAGAAGAAGATATTACAGAATCCTATGACGATTGGAGAATGTTTTTCGATGGAGCAACAAATTTCAAGGGAGTTGGCATAGGATCAGTCCTAGTGTTAGGAACCGGTTAGCATTATCCGGTGTCTGCCAAACTCAGGTTTCCCATACACCAACAATATGGCCGAATATAAAGCCTGCATCTTAGGGCTCAAGATGGCCATTAATATAAACATCCAAGAGTTGCTAGTAACTGGGAATTCAGATTTGCTTATACATCAGGTACGAGAAGAATGGGTAGCCAAGAACCCCAACATACTCATGTATCTACGTTACGTGCATGAATTGAGGAAAAGGTTCACAAAGACAGAATTCCAACATGTTCCTAGAGTCCAAAATGAGTTTGTCGATGCATTGGCTACCTTATCTTCCATGATACAGCATCCAGACAAGAACTTCATTGATGCTATTCCGGTGAAGATCCATAATCAGCCGGCCTACTGTGCTCTTGTAAAAGAAGAAGCAGACGGAAAGCCTTGGTTTCATAATATTAAAGAATACTTTGCAAAAGGAGAATATCTGGAACTTGCAAGTCCTACTCAAAAGCGCACACTTCGAAGGTTGTCTAACAGTTTCTTTCACACTGGAGGAATCCTGTATAGGAGGACTATGGATCTGGGATTACTAAGGTATGTCGAAGTAAAGGAAGCATCTTAACTGCTAGAAGAAATCCATGGTGGGATATGAGGTCCACATATGATCTTAGAAAAAAATACTTCTGGCTAGTTATTTTTTGATAACTATGGAAACAGACTGCACCTAGTATGTTCGAAAGTGCCACCACTATCAGATACATGCACACATGATCATGGTACCCCTAAAGGAGCCTAATGCAACAAGCTCACCATGGGCGTTCACCGCCTGGGGAGTGGATGTTATCGGACCAATAGAACTTGATGTATCAAACGGGCACAAGTTTATCCTAGTAGCAGTTGATTATTTCACTAAGTGGGTTGATACAGCATCTTATAGAGAAGTGAATAAGAAAGTCGTGGCAGATTTTGTCAACGACCGTATCGTTTGCTGGTTCGGAATTCCAGAGTCAATCATTACTGATAACGATTCCAATATCAACAGTGACCTGATGAAATACATGTGTGAAACCTTCAAGATCAAACACAAGAATTCAACAGCCTACAGACCTCAGAGAAACGGAGCTGTAGAAGCCTCTAACAAGAATATCAAGAAGATACTAAGCAAAATGATAGAGAAGCATAAGCAGTGGCACGAGAAGCTATCATTTGCTTTATTAGGATATCACACGATAGTCCGCACATCAACTAGGGCAACTCCCTACATGCTGGTATATGGTACAGAAGAAGTCAGTCTGTCGAAGTAGAAATCCCTTCCTTAAGGATCATACAAGAAGATGAGCTTGAAGATACAGAATGGGTGAAGAGTAAATACGAGCATCTAGCTCTTATAGACGGAAAGAGAATGAATGTAGTTTGTAACAGTCAGCTTTATCAGAACAGAATGTCCAGATTCTTCAACAAAAGAGTCAAGCCGAGACAATTCACACCGGGGCAGCTGGTGTTAAAGAAAATTTTCCCGCATCAAAATGAAGCCAAAGGGAAATTCTCTCCCAATTGGCATTGTCCATACATGGTTCACCAGGTTCTAATAGGAGGAGCCCTTATACTTGCAGAAATAAATGGAGAAGTTTGGCCAAAATCGATCAATTCAGATGCAGTCAATCGATACTATGTGTAATGTTTATGCTTTCATATATGATATAATTTGAACTACATATTACCCGATTCCCATTTAAGAGGGGATACGTAGGCATCCTTATGGGTTCGGTCATAATTCAATAAAATTTTCATTTCCCCCGCAATTTGAAACTTGGGCAGAATTTTGAGGAGTAATTTCAGCCAATCAACACAAGCAGTCATCTGAAGCATTAACCTATTAAACTGGGACCGAATTTTGAGGAGGACCCTCAAAATTCCATAGCAAGAAAGGTTGCAATGTCTTGAACCACGTCATGGTCGTCGGTTCGTCTAAAAGATATTCTTAATTATGCATTTATGTTATATTTTGTTAAATAATGCATGTCTATTTCCGAAATCACTTGTTTGGCAACGCTACCCCAATGATACATACAACATAACTAGATCAGAACCAAGCCGATTAAGCAAAGCCAACGGGAATATGAACTAACCTTCTCCCTCTACAAACTCACAATT
The DNA here is from genome assembly GCA_034376525.1 of Nicotiana benthamiana. Lineage (NCBI taxonomy): Eukaryota > Viridiplantae > Streptophyta > Magnoliopsida > Solanales > Solanaceae > Nicotiana > Nicotiana benthamiana. The sequence goes on from CM067341.1 coordinate 79,243,563, forward strand.
TTTCTTTGGATGCAGGCACTCGAATTGAAAAATCATCAAATATACTATGCACTCACGAGAATCACATTGCTTAGAAATACAATTCTCAGAACCGTTGCACTTACTCACAGCTTCTATCCGCACGCAGAGTCCCCATCAGACATAATTTCCCCAGCAGTGGCAGTACCACAATCCACTAGCAGTTAAGAAATTCTATTATCATCTGCCCCTTTACTTCTTGCATAAGGCTACCATTCTGCTTTCTGAGATAAAGCTCTACCTCCATCTACATTTTTGCATTCCATAAGGATATCATTCTGCCTTCTAAGGTTAAGCTCTACCTCCATCTGCATTTTTGCATTGCAAAAGGCTACCATTCTGCCTTCTGAGGTTAAGCTCTATCTCCATCTGCATTTTTTCATTGCACAAGGCTACCATTCTTCCTTCCAAGGTTAAGCTCTACCTCCATTTGAATTTTTGCATTGCATAAGGGTAGCATTCTGTCTTCCGAGGTTAAGCTCTACCTCCATCTACATTTTTTGCATTGCATAAGCCTACCATTCTGCCTTCCGAGGTTAAGCTCTACCTTCATTTTTAATTGTTGCATCGCATAAGGCTACCATTTTGCCTTTCGAGGTTAAGCTCTACCTCTATCTGCATATTTGCACTGCACAAGGCTACTGATTCTTCTTTCCGAGACTAAACACCGTCTTCATTTGAATATTGCATGACAGAAAGATCGCCATTTGATCTATTGCATTTCATCAGCTCAAAGATCTCCACTGCATTTACTTTATTTTACCGGTCGAAATACCACCACTTTATTTTACACTTGTATGGCTGAAATATTGCCCTTTTATTTTACATTTGCATGGCTGAAATTATCGCCACTTTACTTTACACTTACATGGTTGAAATATCGCCACTTCACTTATTGCATTTCATTAGCTGAAAGATCGCCACCCTCTATATCTCACGGGTTGAAAGATCGCAAAACTGTCCAAAGGCCTCATTGTTCGGAGGCACCATTTTCATAGTCCGAGAATGCCATGCCATGACCTGAGGACCCCCCTTATCTCCTTATAATCCCATATATTTAATTTAGGATATATTGGTCATTTAACATAAATTAACTTTAAGAAAAACGAAGGAAAATAAAGAAGAAAACCTAGTCACCCAAAGAAAGGGCAAAGCCCACTAGAACGAAATAAAGGGGAACAAAATCAGAAACAAAACAAACAAAAACAAAACCCAAATGAAAGAAAGTAAATGAAATAAATGGTTCTGCTTCAGGAAAACGCAGAAAGGGATTTCAAAGGGAGAGGAGGAAGAAGAAGAAAAAGAAAAAGGCTAGAACCAAACTTTGAGAAATCTTAAATACGCACTGATCTTTTTACAGGTAATACTCTAATTTCTCATCTAGTTCTTTTCTTCTGGTAATTTTTTTTATCTAAGTTCATATATTTGAAGGATTTCACAAGGTATATGAAGTTAAATACCCATAAGAATTACTTTGGGCAAATTAAGAGTCAAACATGAACCCCGATTGTTGGGTACTCTAAATTAGCTGTGAATTAGCCTAAACAATGAAATTAACATGAGATTAATATTATGCAATTGTAGATTGATTGGAGGAATTTGTACAAATACCTCGAGGTGAAGCATTTGGTATTTCGGCATGAGTACTGTGAGTAGTAATCTTACTACAATTTATGTTTTCATCACTTACATGATTTACACATAATTTTTAATATGAATATGTCATAGATTATTTTGTGTTCCATGAGGGACAAGTCTTTTACTCGATATGATATTAAATAAGTTATTTGAGATGAATATCGAGGGTTTAAATATTTTTGTTATCACTAGATTTGTTCAACTGTTACTTGAATTTATTGTTATTTAAAGGAATCTATATGTTTTGATAAGAACCGAAATGCCCTATATTATTTTAAAATATTTTCTACGAGTATATACGGATTACAGAGATAAGTATAAATGGGAGTAGACTTTGAAGGATCCCGTAGCTAACTGCGGGTTCGTGACACCTGGTGCACCTTGTAATTACAGATTACCATTATAGCCCTCGCTAGTGGAAAGGTAGAACTAGCTTACCATTATCGAGTTCCCTCGAGTAGGAACTACCGTTATATTTGACTTCTTGCAAAGAAGTCCATAGTTATACCGATTACATGATTTGTTCATTGAAACCTCCAAAAAAAGTGAATACTGATATTTTACACTGGTTACCAATCTTAATACTGAATTGTATTTGTATTACACTACAAGAAAAGTATGATGAGACTGAAAATTATTTATTGTTTTTGGAAGAGAATTTTTGTGTTGTTTTTTGTTTGATACACTAGCATGTTTTCTAACTTGTCCCCAAATTAAAAATGGTTGTGGTTAAGTGTTATTACTCACTAAGCTAGCAACTCATTCCTCGCTGATTTTTTAGAGAGACAACAGTTGACGTAGGCGAGAATTTTGTTAATTAGAGGTCAAAGGTTGAGAACTCTTGGTGAGCCTCGCACTTGTTCACGTGGGCAGAGATTTTAATCAATTGTTATGGTCTTTCTTTAAATTCTTAGAGTCGCTCCATAGTCATTATTTTAGTGTCACCAGTATTCTTTTGTTATTATAGTCTTATGTTGAGTATCGTCCTTTATTATGAAAGTTTGAGGTAGATTAGTATTTATGGTTGTTAGTGTGTTGATTAGTAATGGTGGAGACTTATTTTGGCTAATTGGTAAGTTGTCAATTGCTTGTTGAATTACTATTAGGTTGTTTGGTTATTGATTTGAGACAGGAAATTTTTGGGATGGTCCAAAAATAGGGAAAACTCTGCATGATTTTTTATAAAATTACCGATGAGACTTACTTGGGAGCACTTGCTCCTAACCACCGGTCGTGATACTAAATTGGGTCGTGAAAAGTTGGTATCATTAAGTCCCGAGACATGGAGCAATGTTTAGTAGAGTCTTGTTCATGAGTATGTAGGCGCTCATACTTATGATTTTGAGGCTACTGAACATCTAGGAATGTTTTCACTTCTTTCATTCTTTGATCGTGCATTGAGATAACTTGAGATTGACTTTGGAATATTTCTTTCACAGATGGCTAGGACACGCACACTATCATCATGACGTGGTACTACCGGGGGTGGTGGTCAAGTTGGGGTTCATCAAACTAGGAGACATATTGCTCCTCAACCTCAAGTTGGGAACATGGGTCAAACCCAATCTATTTTACCAGATCAAAGTACAAGAGCAGGGAGTTCAGAACGCTCCACCACCAGTGCCAACTGGTACCTACGGTTGCCTTACCTGCAGATGTAGTGGCAAGGTTATTGAATGTGCTAGAGGCATTGGTGCCTACTCACGGAGGAAGTTCAGATCCTCAGGCTACTTTACAGACACAAGCACCTACGCAGACTCAGCCTTTTGGGAATAAGAAAGTATCCCTACACGAGTTCCTGAAATTGAAATCACCAAAATTCAAAGGTTTCGATAATTTAGCAGATCCTCAAAGTTTCTTGGATGGGACACTTAAGGCATTACGTGCTCTTGGATGTTTTAGTGAGAGAGCGGTGGAGCTCGCAACATACAAACTAGAGGATATGGCCAACACATGGTATGAAACTGTATTGTTAGGAAGACCGGTAGGAGCACCACCACTGACATGGGACGAGTTCACTAAGTTGTTCAAAAATCATTTTCTTCCAGACAGTATGATGCAACAACATGCTAGAGACTTTGAGAGATTGGTTCAAACACCAGATATGGATGTTTCAGCATACAACGCTAAGTTTTGTAAGCTGGCTATATATGCTCCTCACCTAGTGCCTACAGAAGAAGCTCGAATTTAGAGGTTTGTTTGGTTGGTCCTCTATACACTTCACTAGCCTCAGAGACGAAGACTTTATCCTACTCTGATGTAGTCGACCTTGCTCTAAAGATTGAAAACAAGGGACGCGAAGAGCGTGCATCTAGTGAATTACGTAAGAAGGCCAAGACATGAGGGATTTTCAATCGGTTTTAGTGAAAATAGAAGAGCAAGAAACTAGGGACAACAACAACAGAGTTCTCAGATGGGGACACACATGTCTTCACAGTCCATATATAGACCACCTTTCAGACAGGGTAATAAGGGGCCATCATCTTCTAGACATTGTAATTATAGGCAGATACATGCCACTACTCCAGTCTGCCAGACTTGTGGTAGATCACATTTGGGCCAATGTCATGTTCTAACTGGAGAGTGCTTTCGGTGTGGCTAGTTCGGACATCACTCGAGGGATTTCCCTCAACCTCCGGGAAATTTCAACCAGGCTTCTATTCAGTTAGCTGTAATGACTCAGACTACTTGCAATACTTCAGGTGCTACAGGTACATGAAATAGAGGTCGAGGTGCTGTAGACCGTGCTACTGTGAATCAAGGACAAGGGAATGCTGGTAGAGGTCAGGCGAGATCTTTTGCATTTACTAGACATGATGCTCAGGCCTTGAATGTAGTGGTTACAAGTATTCTTTCTGTATGTTCATCTGATGCACTTGCATTGATTGATCCAGGATCTACTCATTCCTATGTGTCCTCGTACTTTGCTTTGAGATTTAGTAGACAGCCCGAGATATTGAATGATCCTTTTCTAGTTGCTACTGCTATCAGAGAGTCTCTATTAGCTGAATATGTGCATCGTGTTTTTCAGATTTGGGTTTAGGGTAGAGATACTCTAGCTGACCTTATTGTACTTGATATGATTGATGTTGACATGCTGATAGGAATGGATTTGTTATCTTCTTGCTCTGCTATAGTCGATTGTCATGCAAAGATAGTTAAGTTTGAGATACCAAATGAACCTAGTTTTATTCTAAAAGGGAGTTAGGTTCCAAAGACTTACAAAATTGTATCTTTTATGAAAGCTCAGCGATTTCTGAAGAAAGGTTGCTTGGGTCTCTTAGCTATTGTATATGACAAAAGAAAGGAAATAGTTAATATAGAAAATGTACCCGTAGTGAGAGAATTTTCTGATGTATTTCCTAAGGAATTACCAGGATTGCCTCCAGTACGAGAAATAGACTTTGGTATTGATTTGCTATCTGACACACAATCCCATATTGATACCCCCATATCGAATAGCGCCGACAGAGTTGAGGGAGCTAAAGCAACAGTTACAAGATTTGTTAGATAAGGGTTTTATTAGACCTAGTGTATCACCATGGGGTGCACCAGTACTGTTCGTAAAGAAAAAAGACGGATCCCAGAGAATGTGCATTGACTACAGGCAATTGAACAAGATAACAATACGTATTAAATATCATTTGCCTCGTATAGATGACATGCTTGATCAGTTATAAGGAGCTACCCACTTTTCAAAGATTGAACTCCGTTCCGGTTATTATCAACTTAGAATCAAAGGTGAAGATTTTTTCAAGACTGCTTTTAGAACTCGATACGGGCACTATGAGTTCCTTGTGATGCCTTTCGGTCTGACAAATGCTCTAGCTGCATTCATGGATTTAATGAATAGGGTGTTCAAGCCCTTTCTGGATAGATTTGCAATAGTATTTATTGATGATGTCCTGATATATTCTCGTAGCCAAAGAGAACATGAGAATCATCTCAAGACTGTGTTGTAGACGTTGCGAGAACATCAGCTTTATGCTAAGTTCTCGAGTTTGAATTCTTGCTAGACTCGGTAACATTTTTGAGGCATGTTTTATCCAAAGATGGAATTATGGTAGATCCTAAGAAGAGTGAAGCTGTGCAGAAGTGGACTAGACCTACTTCTCCTACAGAGATTCGCAGCCTTTTAGGCTTTGCAAGCTATTACAGGAGTTTTATGTATGATTTCTCCAAAATAGCAGCACCGCTGACCAAGCTAACACAGAAAAAATGCAAAGGTCCAGTGGACGGAGGAATGTGAGTAGAGCTTTCAAAAACTCAAAACAAGTTTGACAACTGCACCAATATTAGTCTTACCATCTGGTTCTGGAGAATTTACAGTATTCTGTGATGCCTCGAGGGTGGGATTAGGATGTGTTTTCATGAAAATTGGTTGTGTTATTGCATATGCTTCGAGACAATTGAAAAAGCATGAGCAAAACTATCCTACACATGATGTAGAGATGGTTGCAGTGGTGTTTGCTCTAAAAATTTGGAGACATTATCTATACGACAAAACTTGTGAGATTTATACTGACCATAAAAGTTTGAAGTATGTCTTTCAGCAGAGAGATCTGAATCTTCGACATCGTCATTGGATGGAACTACTCAAAGACTATGATTGTTCTACTTTGTATCATCCTGAAAAAGGCAATGTGGTGGCTGATGCATTGAGCAGAAAATCTATGGGGAGTTTGGCACATATAGCCCCTGGAAAGAGACCTTTGGCCAAAGATATTCAGAGACTAGAAGATACAGGTATCAGATTTAGTGTTGGAAATTCAGAGGCATTGTTGGCTTGTGCTAAGTCTAAGTCTTCATTAGTTGAGCGCATTAAGGCAACCCAATATGATGATGAACGATTATATAAATACAGAGATGAGGTCTTAGTTGGTAAAGCAAGGATATGATTGTTAAAAGTGATGGTGTTTTTCGAATGGTTGACATGCTATGTGTAGCAGATATAGATAGGTTGAGACATGCTATTATTGAAAAAGCGCACAACTCTAAATACAATATACATCCTGGATCCACAAAAATGTACCATGACGTGAAGTAATTTTATTGGTGGGAAGATATGAAGAAAGATATTGCTAACTTTGTTTCTACTTGTTTGACTTGTCAGCAGGTCAAGGTTGAGCATCAGCGACCAGCAGGACCACTACAACAAATTGAGATTCCAGAGTGGAAATGGAAAGAATTACTATGGATTTTGTCACCGGGCTACCACGAACCCCTAAAGGTTATGACTCGCTATGGGTGATTGTAGATCGACTAAAAAATCAGCACACTTCAGGTATGCACAGATAATTATGAACGAATTTGTCTGACTTCACGAGTTCCAATATACACCATCTCTGATAGAGTATCACAGTTCACTTCAGGCTTATGGAAATCTTTTCAAAAAGCCTTAGGTACATGAGTAGATCTTAGTACTGCATTTCATCCACAGACAGACGGGCAGTCTACACGTACTATTCAGATCTTGGGTGATATGTTGAGAGCTTGCATTCTTGAGTTTGGAGGTAGTTGGGACACTTATCTACCATTAGCTGAATTTGCTTACAGGAATAGTTTCAGTCCAGTATTCAAATGGCACCGTACAAAGCATTGTATGGTAAATGATGTCATTCTCATATTGGATGGTTTGAAACTGGTGAAACTAACTTATTGGGACCCGACCTAGTACAAGAAGCTATGTACAAGGTCCAATTGATTAGATAGAGATCGCTTGAAGCTCAAAGTAGACAAAAGTCTTATGCTAATAAGAGAAGAAGAGATTTAGAGTTCACAATTGGGGATAAAGTGTTCCTACGAGTCTCCCCTATGAAAGGTGTGATGCGGTTTGGGAGAAGAGGCAAGTTGAGCCGCAGACTTATAGGACTGTATGAGATATTAGACTGAGTGCGAGCGGTGGCTTATCGTTTGGAACTTCCTCCTGAGTTGACCTTTATTCATCCAGTGTTTCACATCTCAATGCTAAGTAAATGTATATCAGACTCATCTCAGGTGATTGAAGCACCAACTGTACGACTCGATAAGAAGTTGTCTTACGAGCAGGAGCTAATGGCGATTGTTGATAGACAAGTAAGAAAGCTACAATCAAAAGAAATTGTGTTTGTTAAAGTTTTATGGAGAAATCATACCGTTGAAGAAGCCACTTGGGAAGTAGAAAAAGATATGCAAACAAAGTATTCCATTTGTTTCTATCTACAGGTACGAACTTGAGTTAAATTAGGGGACCGAATTTCATAAGTTGGGGAGGATGTAATACCCTATATTTAAGATAAGGTATATTGGTCTTTTAACATAAATTAACTTTAAAAAACAACAAAGGAAAAGAAAGAAGAAAACCCAGTCAACTAAAAGAAAGGGCAAAGCGCACTAGAATGAAATAAAGGGGAACAAAATTAGAAACAAAACAAACAAAAATAGAACCCAAACTAAAGAAGGGAAAGGAAAAAAATGGGCCTGCTTATGGAAAACGCAGAAAGGGATTTCAAAGGGAGAGGAAGAAGAAGAAGAAGAAGAAGAAGAAAAAGGCTAGAACTAAACTTTGAGAAATCTTAAATACACACTGATTTTTTTATGGGTAATACTCAAATTTCTCATCTGGGTTCTTTTCTTCTGGTAATTCGTTTTATCTCAGTTCATATATTTAAAGGGTTTCACAAGGTATAAGAAATTAATACTAATAAGAATTACTCTAGGCAAATTAAGAGCCAAACGTGAACCCCGATGATTGGGTATTCTAAATTAGCTGTGAATTAGCCTAAACAAGGAAATTAACATGAGATTGATATTATGTAATTATATATTGATTGAAGGAATTTGTACGAATTGCTCGAGGTGAAGCATTTAGTATTTCAGCACGAGTATTGTGAGTAGTAATCTTACCGTAATTTGTGTTTTCATAACTTGCCTGATTTACAAATGATTTTTAATATGAATATGTTACCGATTATTTTGAGTTCCATGAGGGACAAGTATTTTACTCGAAATGATACCGAAATAGTTATTTGAGATGAATATTGTGGTTTTAATTTTTTTCGTTGTCACTAGATCTGTTTGACCGTTACTTGAATTTATTGTTATTGAAAGGAAATTATATGATTTGATAAGAACCAAAATTCCCTATATTTTTAAAAATATTTTCTACGAGTATATACAGATTACAGAGATAAGTATAAATGCGAGTAGACTTGGAAGGATCCCATAGCTAACGACGGGTTTGTTAGACCTGGTGTACCTTATAATTACAGATTACTGTTATAGCCCTCGCTAGTGGGAAGGTAGAACTAGCTTACTGTTACCGATTTCCCTCGAGTAGGGACTACCATTATATTTGACTTCTTGCAAAGAAGTCCACAGTTATACTTATTACATGATCCGTTTATTGAAAGCTTCCAAAAATGTGAATACTGATATTATACATTGGTTACCGAGCTTATTACTAAATTGTATTTGTGTTATATTACAAGAAATGTATGATGAGACTGAAAATTTTTTTTTTTGAAAGAGAATTTTTATGTTGTTTATCTAGGATATACTAGCATGTTTTCTGACTTGTTCCTAAATTAAAAATGATTGTGGTTAAGTGTTATTACTCACTGAACTAGCAACTCATTCCCTGCTGATTTTTTTTTACAGATACAGCAGTTGACTCAGGTGAGCATTTTGTTTATTAGAGGTCAAAGGTTGAGAACTCTTGGTGAGCCTCGCACTTGTTCGCTTGGGCGGAGATTTTTATCAATTATTATGGTCTTTCTTTAAATTCTTAGAGTCGCTCCATAATCATTATTTTAGAGTGAGTATTCTTTTGTTATTATAGTCTTATGTTGAGTGTTGTCCTTTATTATAAAAGTTGGAGGTAGATTAGTATTTCTGGTTGTTAGTGTGTTGATTAGTAATGGTGGAGACTTATTTTGGCTAATTGGTAAGTTGTCAATTGACAGTTGAATTGATAATAGGATGTTTGGTTGCTTATTTAAGACAGGAAATTTAGGGATGGTCACAAAAACAGGGGAAACTCTACCTGATTTTTTGTAAAATTACCGATGAGGCTTACTTGGGAGCACTTGCTCGTAAGCGCCAGCCGGCGATCCTAAATTGGGTCGTGACACTCTTGCATATCATTATTTAAAGGCATCATAATTTGGAAGCATCATTCTCATAGCCTGAGAACATCATTTCATGGCCTGTGAATCCTTTATTATACACTTCATGGCCCAGGACATCATGGTCTGAGGATGTCATCCTAACCATCCAAAGACAACATTTATTGTCCAACAGGAACTTGCATCATGTTTAAATTTTCATGCAATATTGCTTATTTGCAAGTAAACTGGCGAGCAACAGCCGTCTCAGTAGGAGCAGTCCCGCTCCAGTTCCCGCAACACTATTAGACCTTAAGCATTCATCCCATTGCGTCCATTCTTGAAAACTTCCATCGGCATACTCCACTGATGGATCCTGAACTACATATAGCTTAATTTCTATAAGACTAGGAATATGTTGGCAGCTCCGGATCTAGAGCATGGTCAACCTCTTCAAACCATTTCATTCGGTCAAAATTGGCCATCATATCTTTACCCGACAACTGTTTCATCCTTCCGAGTAAATAGGGGCAGTCGTTGATACCCACTTTTTCCCCATATTTTTTCATGTGCAATCTACCTTTAAAAATAGCATATATATGCACACATAAGTATGTCCCAAGTTCCTACTATTTTTTTCATATTTTTAAAGATTTTAAAATCAATTATATTGCCCTATTTTATTAAGAAAAACCTAATAAGTGTTCCCAAGATTATCATTTTGATGATTCACTTGTTGAATTCTCCTATTTATGCTAAACTATAGCTCAAATAGTCTTTATAAATTTATTTAGTATTTTTAAAGATAAATTGCATATAATTGTAATATTAGCCTCTTTTGTGACTTGATTGCAATTATATTTATAAAATGAAGTCCAGTATTTTTAAATTGATGATTATATATTAGAAATCATTTATGCACTTTACATTTATTTCCAAACTTTAATTTGCTATTTCATAAAATAAATGGGAAAAATGGCTATTTAACATATAGCTAGATTTTATTTCAACTATAGCCTAATTTACCCCAACTAAACCCAATTCAACCCCAGCCAAATTCCTAAATTACTTAACCCACAACCCGTTTAAATGACCCTCCCAACTCCCCATTTAATCCAGGTCGTTGATTGAAATGATCAACGGGCACATTTCCTCCTTTCCTTTTTTTAATTTACCAAACCCTAAATCATTTCTCACCTACCAGCCGCCTTTGAGCCCTCCCATCCTCTCAAACTCTCTCGAACCCTAGCCGTTTCCCACCACTTCCACCCTGAAAGCCACCGGAATCCATGGCTTCCAAGGCGACCGGAACCCTACACCAGCCTCCTATTGCTCCTGCATGCCTGGTTTTCGAAGATTCAAGGCCTGACCACGACAAAGTTTTTTCCAGGCTTTGATCGACTTAAGTTCCTCGACAATCTCCGATCTTGCTCCGGTGTACCATGGCTGCTCGATCTTGATTATGACTCCTCCGACTTAGATCGGTGACCTTTCATAGCTTTTAGTTACTACAAGGGTTCTACTAAAATCCTAACTTGTCAAAGTTTTTTTATCTGTTGTATATCTATGCTTTCCCTAAGCTTTAAACGATTTTCCTGACTTTTCTTTCCAAAAACCACTTTCAAATCTTTCTTTCCAATCTAGGGTTTTCTGAAAGTATTTAAATGGTTCTTCGACTTTCGTTTTCTTTTTGTGCATATATTGCCTCTACTATATTCTTGTATTTTCTTTTACAACTATGTTCTTGTATTTTCTTGTACTGTATGCCTCTTATACGGTGTTCTTGTGTGTTCTTCTGCTATAATTTTTCCTTACCATGTTCTTAAGTGTTTCTTATTAAGTTCCGTTTACTGAGCTCTACTTAAGTTTCTTCTAAAACTTCTTAGCATGCTTCTTCTACTATTCTTATTAGCTTTTTTATTTTTTATATTAGCTTCTTCTACTCTATTTTTCTTTGAATCCTCCTACTATGTTCTGTGTGTTACTTGCTATCATTGTTTACTCATGAGTTTCTGCTGTTGAAAGAAACATGAAAGAGGTTTAAGTTCTTCTTTGAGATCTTTGAGCCTGTTTTGATCACTTGTCTTCTCATCTTTGTACTTGATTAATGGGGGAGACCCTAGAACTTGAGGTTCTTCTAAGTTTGGTTATGTGATTTGTTTGAGCTAGTGTTTTATTTTGAAGCCCCTAACTCTTTCAGACCAACTTCGAGTCTCTAAACTGGGTTTGGATATCCTTGTTTTCATATCATTATGACTTTTGATAAACTCTTCTACACTAGATTTTTCTACTGATTTTACAATGACACGACAATCTTCTTTCATGCTTAACATGTTCATATGCTCCTTATAATGATGAACTTCCATCTAAAATGGCTTTCAAATTTGTGATTAGTTCATACTTCCCTCTGAATGTGGTCTGATTGATTTCTTTCCATTGTTTGCTGACTTTACCTAAGTTAAAACCCTTCTAAGCTTTTGCGACATGGTTCATTCGTGGGTTCATATTTACAAGATCCATAATTTTTTTGTGATTTACTGGTTCTAATTGATTATTTTACCTTATTTGTACAAGCATGTACTTCAAAACCCCCTTCTTAAATAACCTTTTATGTATTTGCCCCTAATTACATGCAATGCACAAAGTGCTTATTCAATTTAGTTCCTTAAATTGTTTTTACCCATTTCAATCTGAATCCTTTAATTAAGGGAATCTTGTGTAATTGATTGACAATCAGTTCCTGGTTTTCAACATTATAAATGCACGACCCTTTAACACACAACAGAAAATTCAGAATCCTTCTGCACCCATACTCACACATAATAATATTCTTTTCTTTTCTACATTATGGATTGTTCACAAGACCTACTGCTTTTTTCTTTGTTTGTTCCTATGAAACTATTAAGTTAAGATTTAATTTCTAACACCACGACAATGTGTATTTACTGGTGTCGATGCCCCCTTTTTCTAAGGTGAAATCGGGTTTATGACATTTTTGGAGGACAACTCGTTCCTTTTTTAGAATCGGGTTTTGAATTTAAAGTCGCCACCTAATGATTAAAGTGCATTAGGACACCAAAAAGGGCCAGAATTGGAAAACCAGAGCATGGATAAGGGCTAAAAATTATCTCGGAGGAGGGGGGAGGTGTTATGCACCCCCCTAGATCCACTAGTGTGGTTACCGGCCATGTTATAATCTTGACTTCACATAACAAGTAAGAACTAAGGGCTAAGTAGAAGGGGGTTTTATATAATTTTTCAAGTAAATCGAAATCTAAGGAAAAGTAAAAGGGCAGGAATTTTAAGAAAAAGATTAGATAATTATGAAGAAAGCAAATGGAAAAGAGGTCCTAGGTTTATGATTAATATAGATCACATCAATGCAATACCCAATAATCACTCCTCAAAAGAGATGGGCTGCATGAGGTATTAGCACACCAGTCATCATATCCATATCTACCCTTCCCACCCCGTTAAGGTATTAAAGTGCGAAATAGTATCGTTGCTTATTGCATGATATTACCCGTCCTAATCCTATAAGTCCTGGAGGTGTTATCACTATTAATCCTAGAGCGGAGGGAGTTGGGACTTTATAGAGTATAAAAGGATAAAATTCTAGGGCGACAAACAAGAACATATAAGATGTTCGGGGGAAAGCAAATAGCAGTTAAGGCTCAAATAGGCCTCCTCACTTAAGGAGAAGATTATATAGCATGACTTCAAATACTAGTTATTGTATGAATTAACTTTAAAGCGTTAGGAAAGGCTGGTATATCAAATATTTCTCAGATGAGAAGTTCGAATTAGGCTTGGCTTGGCTATAATTTATTAAGACTGACACAGTTGATTAATCACCTAATGGAATGCCTAGGTGAGACCTATAGGAATGATATCTAATAGTGTAAATGGTGTGATGGTTTTAAAAGAAAGGATTACTAGTTTAATAAACAAAAGGTTCTGCAGATTTTAAATGACCTTATTTACTGATTTTAGACTCATAGAGGAATAGACGAAACTGATTCAACTGATTACTCTTATAGGCATGATTTCTAAGCGTTATTGATTTTATATGATTACATAAGTGCAAGAGTCCTATAGGCATGGTATCTAGAATGAAATTGATTATTATTAAACCTACGATTGTTTGCCTAATGTCAGATATATGCAGATTATTGTTAATCTAGGTTTGTTTGCCTAATGACATATATATGCCGAAGTGCCGAAAAAGACCCATGGTCATGATTTCTATATGCAGAAATGCAGAAACTTAGAGATATGATTTCTAAGATGAGAATGCAGAACTTATAGACATGCTGTCTATGTGAATGCCAGAATTAGTAAAAATCCTATAGGCATGTTATCTACATCATGCTGTCTATGTGAATGCCAGAATAAAAAAATCCTATAGGCAAGTTACCTACCATTTGCATACATTCATCCTTATCTTTTTCCATTAGTCATCCCCATGGTTATAACTAATTATTACAGACCAAAATGAACTAGAAAAAGTAAAAATTACATTAGAAATTCAAACCCAAACAGGCTAATTCAGACTCAAGGTCTAATAATATGAGATAAACCAACTTCCAAGATCATATTTTCAAAAGCCTTTCTCTTATTCGGGACGTGTCAAATTTCTCAGGAGTTGCAAAGGGCTTTGGGCAGTGCTTACACCCTAAATACATTGCAAAATTAGATCATAGTGCACTATGGAAGGGCCAACCTTCAAATGTCCAAGTTCAGAGGGAACTCAAGGGTCCCGAAGCAAGGCTCATAAGAAGGGGGCAGAACTTAGAGTCTAAGAGTAAGTGCAAGTGCATAAAGAGAGAATTAGTGAAAGCCAAGGTAGGTTGGTGGTCATGCCAAGAAATTGGGAGCGCTTACACAACCCTAACAAGCTTGTTAGCCCAATCGTAGGAGTTAGGATCCATTGTGGATCAGGCTATGACCAGGGCAAAAATTTGAATAACACCAGTCCAAGAACCTTAACTCAAATACATTTAAGGGAATATGGGTTAGGGATTTACAATAGAAACTGATGCAAGGAAAGGACATGCATAGTCTAATTACTGAACAATAGTAGCAAAGTAAACAAGAATGCTGAAACTATGAAGTAAACACATAGGGGTGAAGCAGAAAATTAAATTAGAACATACCGGTTTTAGGGAAAAGTAAGTAAAAACAAGAGTCTTAGTGAAGCCAAGTTGCAAGCTAAACAACTCCAAAAGATCTCAAGAAAAAGCAGAATTGAAAGAGTATTGAACGCAAAGTAGTAAGTGTGAGAGTATTGAATTAGGAGTTAGGATGATTGTCCTTGTCTTCTTTTTTTTCAAAAGTGCAGAGCGGCAGTCCCTTTTATAGTGCAGAAAACAAGTAAGAAAGCTAAGGAAAAATCATTGAAATCAATCTCCCTTTAGTTAAGGGATTCTAATTTCAATGGCTAAAAACCAATTAAGAAAGGAAGTTTTTAATTAAAACCTTTTCAAAGTAGCAAAAAAGGGGTAAATATATAGAATCCATTTAAGGAAAACATTCAATGGTACACGGTTTGTGACAAATATGGAAAGGGAATCAATCAAATAGCCAGTGAGACCAAAACTATAGGTTCAATTTGATTGAACCAAGTTATGAAAAGGTAAAGGAGGTTCAATCAAAGAAAATCAGTGACAAATCGTCAACCTTATTAAAAGGATTTCAGAATCAATCAATCAGTTGGTGAAATATCTTTTGAAAGAGGAGTTTCTCCTATATAAAGCACACAAATAAGTAAATCAAGAAGGGATTACCAAGTTATTTAGAAGAGAGTTTAATCAAAGAAAGATTCAAAATCATAAGCAGAAGTGGTACAAGTCCAATTTGCAAATTTAAACGAGTCTAAGAGTCCAGGGTCCCAAAGTGGAACCCTAACTCCCACACAAGAAATCCAAATTGCCAAAAATCCCCAAATCCTAGGGTTTTGAGTTGAGCCAGACAATAGATATGAGAAGGCAAACCACTTGAGAGAGGATCAGAAGCCTTTTCCAAATAGTTATAAAAACAAGCATACATGATAGAATAAAAACTTATTTAAGGTTATGAGAACATGTTTGAGAAAACTCAGAACTTACACAAGTTCAGAAGAAAGAGATGATATGAGCGTAACGAACATAGATGAAATACGCTTGGAAAGAACACAAATAGAGTTCACTTAAAGTAAACAAAATCAAAGAACTCAACCATAAACACATATAGCAAAGTGTAAAGAAAACATCACTAATTAACATGTGAGCATGGTGTAGAAACACAGTAGGAAAACAAAAGATATAGAAGCACAGAAGAAAACATGTGGTAAAAGGAAACATATGAAAGCAGTAGCAAACAATTACACACAAAGAAAGGAAAAAAAGAAAAGTTGGCTAAACATTTCAAATATAAAATCCTAAATCGAAGAGAGGTGATTTTAAAAAGTAATTTTTGAATGAAAAAATTAGGGAAATCGTTTTAAAAACCCAAGTGGAGCATAGATACATGAGAGATCTAAGAAAAGAAAATCGGAAGAATCTCGAATAGCAATGGATTGCAGTGAAAACCCTAGAAATGAGAAAGGTCTTAAGGAAAGTCTGATCCTGAGTCGAAAAGACTGATATTGCTCGAATGTGCCGGAGTAATGGCCGGAGAAGCATAGATATATAGATCTAAGAAAATCCTAATGGGAAACATAGAGATCAAGGCCTTGATTCTTTAAATGTCAAGCACACATTGAGTAATAGAGGGCGAGTATGAGGTTATCATGACCAGAGTAGCCTGATTTCCAGTGAGCTTGAGGTAGGAGATAGTGAGATAGGCTAGGTCTTCGAGAAGGTTAGAGAAAATTTTGAGAGGAGAGGGATTTTAAAGGTAGGGGATGTGTTAAAATGAGGGAATTAGGGTAGTCATATGGAGTTAAAAAGGTACGGGTGAGTTTTGGCTGATGAACTTGAGTGATCAACGTTTCAGATTTAAGTGGGTAGGTGGGGATCGGGTTACATTGGGTTTGGGTTAGCCCATTTGGAAATTAAGAATTGGTTAATTTTTGGGTCAATTTAGGCTAAAATTGAAATGGAATAGGGTCTTTGCAATGAAATGGGGCTAATTATTATATAGTCATTTTCCCTTTTTATTTTATAGAAAATAATAAAATAATTTTAAAAGCAAATTAAAAGTACCGGACCAGTTAATATCATATAAATTTTTTTTTAAAATATAGGAACCAATTTTACAATTGTAAAATGCTATTAATCTTAAAATGGGCTAAAATTATAATTATGTGTAATTTATCTTTAAAAATGACAAATAAATATATAAAAATATACGAAAATTACCTTAATTATATTTTAGCGTAAATATGAGGATAAAAATAAATTATTCACCAAAATTATAATCTTGAAAATAATTATTGGACTTTGTACTACTAAAATAGACAATAAATTAATTTTGAAAATCTTAATAAAAAATATCAAAACTCTTGGGCATGCTCACATATGCATGTGCATGCTATTTTGAAAGTATTTTGTTAATAAAAATAAGTAGGAAAAATTGGGTATCAACAGCTTCCCCTCTTTACCCTGGAAGGATGAAAGAGTTGTCGGGTAAAGATATGATGGCCAATTTTGACCGGATGAAACGATTTGAAGAAATTTGCCATGCTATGGTTTCTAAGCTACCTGCATATCCCTGGTTTTACAGGAATCACTCCATATATAGTTTAGGATCCGTCAACGGAGTATGCCGATGGAGGTCTTTCAAGAACGAACACAATATTTCGGTTGGGGTAGATAGATATAGTCCGGTAAGGCTGCGGGAACTGGATCGGGATCGCTCCTACTAAGACAGTCATTGCTAGAAGGTGTACCTTCAATTGAGCAATACGAACATATATTGTGCATAAATTTAAACGTGATGCAAGTGTCCGTTGGACCATGAATGCTGTCTTTGGATGATTAGGATGACGTCCTCGGACCATGATGTCCTGAGCCATGAAGCATATAATAGAGGATTTATAGGCCATGAAACTATGTTCTCGGGCTATAAGAATGATGCCTCCGAACTATGATATCTTTGAATAATGTTATGCAAAAGATAAAATGGGGTCCTCAAGCCATGGCATGGCATTCTTGGGCTATGAAGATTGTGCCTCCAAACAATGATGCCTTCAAACAATTTGGCGATCTTTCAGCCCATGAAATGCAAAAGGTGGAGATCTTCTAGTCCATGAGAGCCTAAAAAACGGCAATCTTTCAGCCGATGCAGAATTTTAAATGAAGTGACGATATTTCAGCCGTGCAAGGAATGTAAATAAGGTGGCTATCTTTCAGTAAATGAAAAATTTAAGTAAATTGGTGATATTTCAGCCGATGCATAATGTAAATGAGGTGGCAATCTTTCAGCCATGCCAAAAATGTTAATAAAATCTCGATATTTCAGCCGATGCAGGATGTAAATGAGGTGGTGATCTTTCCGTCGATGCAAGAATGTAAATAACATGGCGATCTTTCAGCCGATGTAGGATGCAAATGAAATGGTGATCTTTCAGCCAATGCATAATTTAAGTACAGTGGCGATGTTTCAGCCGATACAGAATGTAAATGAGGTGCTGATCTTTCAGTCGTGCCAGAAATGTAAATAAAATGGCGATATTTCAGCTTATGTGGGATGTAAATGTGGTGGAGATCTTTTAGCCGATGCATGGAATGTAAATAAAATGGCAATCTTTCGGCCAATGTAGGATGTGATGGAGACAGTTTTTAGTATCAGAAGGTAGGTAGCCTTATGCAATGCAAAAATGCAGATAGAGACACAGCTTAGCTTCGGAGGGCAGAATAGTAGCCCTATGCAATGTAGAAAAATGTAGATGGAGGTAGAGCTTAACCTTGGAAGGTAGAAAGGTAGCATTATGTAATGCAAAAATATAAATGGAGACAGAGCTTAGTCTCGAAAGGCAGAATGGTAACCTTGTGCAATGTAGAAAAAATTCAGGCGGAGACAGAGCTTAGTCTCGGAGGGCAGAATAGTAGCCCTACGCAATGCAAATAATACAAATGGAGATAGAATTCTTAGCTGATGGCCAAATAGCTGATAGCAGATTGCGATATTATGGCAATTAAGGATTTCATGTGTAGATAGAAAATGTGCGTAGGTGATGTTTCCGAGGGTCGTATTCCTGAGAAATATGGGTGTATAAATGTGTTCAGGGATTTGCAACTCGGGTGCATGCATCCAAAAAAATCGTGAGTTTGTAGAGGGGCAAGGTTAGTTCGTGTCCTCATGAACTTTCCTATCCTGCTTGGTTCCACTTTGAGGGACGTTGTGTACCATCAGGGTAGCATCACTGAACAAAGCAATTGTGATTAATAAATGTAACATAAATACATAAAAAAATAGTTTTCTTTAAAACCAATAACTATGACGTGGTTGTAGACATTGCAACCTTTCTTGCTCTAGAATTTTGAGAGTCCTCCTAAAAATTCTACCCCAGTTTATGGGGTCGATACTTCTGATGGCTAATTGCGATGATCGGTTGAGGTTACTTCAGAATTTTGAAGGTCCTCCTCAAAATTCTGCCCCAGTTTCCAATTGCGGGGAAAATAAAAATTTTATTGAATTGTGCCGAACCCATAAGGCTGCCTACGTATCCCCTCTTAAACGGGAATCTGGTCAGAAGTGGTTCAAAATTACATCACCGCTGTCTCTCTTCTCGCTACCATGTTGATAAAGAAAATTCGTATTTGAGAGAATCGTAAACAGAGGATTTTGTACAGCGCGGTGGCTTATAGGAAAGCATAAAGGTTACATATAGTATCGCTTCACTGCATCTAAATTGATTAGTTTTGGCCAAATTTTTTTTTTCCATTTCTACAAGTGTGAGGGCTTTTCCTGTTAGAACCCGGTGAACCATGTACGGACCCTGACCCTACCAGTTGGGAGAGAATTTCCTTTTGGCTTCATCTTGATGTGGAAAACTCTTCATTGATACTAGCTGCCCCGGTGTGAATTGTATTGGTTTGATTCTTTTGTTGAAGGCTCTGGACATTCTATATGATATAGTTAACTATGGCAGACTGTGTTCATTCTTTTTCCGTCTATGAGGGCGAACTGCTCGTAGCGACTCTTACCCATTCTGCGTCGTCGAGTTCTGCTTTCTGGATGATTCTCAACGAGGGAATTTCTACCTCGGTGCAAATGACCGCTTCTGTACCATAAACCAACTTATAGGGAGTTGCACCAATTTATGTGCGGACCGTGGTGCGGTACCCCAATAAATTAAATGGTAGTTTCTCGTGCCACTACTTATGCTTCTCTATCATTTTCCTAAGTATCTTCTTGATATTCTTATTAGCGGCTTCTACAGCTCTGTTCATTTGAGGCTATAAGCTATAGAGTTCTTGTGTTTGATCTTGAAAGTTTCACACATGGCCTTGATCAAGTCACTGTTGAGGTTGGAACCATTATCAGTGATGATCGATTCTAGAATTCGGAATCGGCAAACAATGCGATCATAGAAAAAATCAGCCATAACTTTCTTAGTCACTGCTTTGTATGATGCTGCTTCATTGGTGAAATAATCAATTGCCACTAGGACAAACTTGTGCCCGTTTGATATTGGGGCTCGATAGGTCCGATGACATCCATTCCCAAGCGGCAAACGGCCATGGCGAGGTTGTTGTAGTAAGCTCGTTTGGAGATACCTTTATCATGTCAGCATGTATTTTACAGTGATAGCATTTTCGAACATACTGGATGCAGTCCGTTTCGATAGTCATCCAAAAATAGCTTGCCCGGAGTATCTTCAGGCTAAGACAAAACCGTTCATATGTGGACCACACGTCCTAGCATGGATTTCTTCTAACAGTTTAGATGCTTCCTTTGCATCGACACACCTTAGTAATCCCAAATCAGGAGTCCTCATATACAGGATTCCTCCGCTGTGAAAGAAATTGTTAGATAACCTCCGGAGTGTACGCTTGTGAGTGGGATTTGCAAGTTCCGGGTATTCTCTAATTGCCAATATTCCTTAAAATCATGAAACCAAGGCTTTTTGTCCGCTTCTTCCTCGACATGAGCACAAGAAGCTGGCTGATCGTGAATCTCCACCGGAATAGGGTCTATAAAGTTCTTGTCTGGATGTTGAATCATAGATAATAGGGTTTCCAATGCATCAACAAACTCATTCTAGACCTTGGGAACATGCCAGAACTCTGTCTTTTTGAATTCCTTCCTCAACTCTTGTACATGATGCAAATATGGGAGTATTTTGGAGTTCTTAGTTGCCCATTCCTCTCAGACCTGATGTATAACCAAATCTGAATCTCGAATCACTAGCAACTCTTGGACGTTCATGTCAATGGCCATCTTGAGCCCTAAGATACAAGCTTTGTATTCGGCCATATTGTTGGTGCATGGGAACCTGAGCTTGGTGAATACCAGATAATGCTGGCTGGTTTCTGATACTAGGACTGGTCATACACCAACACTTTTGAAGTTTGCTACTCCATCTAAAATATCCTCCAACCGTCATAGGATTCTGCAATGTCTTCTACTATGAGGGATACCTCTTCATCAGGAAAATACTTCTTTAGGGGCTCATATTCTCCATGCACAGGGCTTTCCGCAAGGTGATATGCTAATGCCTATCCTTTGATTTCTTTCTGAGTCACGTAGACAATGTTGAATTCACTTAGCAAGATTTGACACATGGCTATCTTGCTAGTGGGCATGGGCTTCTGAAAGATATACTTTAACAAGGCCATTCTTGATATGAGATACGTGGTTTAAGCACAGAATTAGTGCCTCAACTTCTGAGCTACCCAAGTTAGAGCACAGTAGGTGCGTTCCAATAGAGAATATCGGGTCTCGTACAGGGTAAACTTCTTGCTGAGAGAATAGATGGCTTGCTCTTTTCTCCCTATTTCATCATGCTGCCCCAGAACACAACCAAACGCTCCATCTAACACCACCAAAGTAGAGTAGCAGGGGTCTACCTGGCTCAGGCGGAACCAAGACCGGCGGTGTTGACAAGTACTCCTTGATTCTATTGAAGGCCTTTTGGAAGTCATTAGTCTATTTGGTAGCAGCATCCTTCTTTAGCATCTTTAAGATTGGCTCGCAGATGACAGTAGATTCTGCTATGAACCGGTTGATGTAGTTAAGTCTCCCCAAGAAACTCATTACTTCTTTCTTGTTCTTTGACGGTGGCAAGTCTTGAATAACTTTGACCTTTGATGGATCCAACTCTATCCCTCGATGACTCACGATAAACCCAAACAATTTCCCAGCTGGAAGCCCGAATACACATTTTGTGAGATTTAACTTCTGGTTGTATCTTCTCAGTCTATTGAAGAATTTCCTTAAATCGTCCATGTGATCCGCGGCTTTCTTGGACTTAATGATGATGTCGTCTATATACACTTCGATCTCTTTATGTATCATGTCATGAAAGATGGTAGTCATGGCCCTCATGTAGGTGGCTCCAACATTCTTTAACCCAAACGACATCATTTTGTAACAATACATCTCCCATGGTGTAATGAAGGTCATTTTCTCAGCATCTTTTTCATCCATCCATATCTGATGGTACCCAATAAAACAATCAGCGAACGACTGCAACTCGTGTTTGGCGCAGTTATCAATCAACATGTGTGTGTTCGGCAAGGGGAAGTCATATTTTGGACTGGCTCGGTTGAGGTCCCGGTAGTCGACACGGACTCTAACTTTCCCATCCTTCTGTGGTACTGGCACAATATTGGCTAACCATGTCGGATACTCTACCACCCTGAGAACTTTAGCATTGACATGTTTAGTGACTTCTTCCTTGATTTTCAGACTCATATCTGGCTTGAACTTTCTGGCTTCTGCTTCACTAGCGGACAGGCCGGATCAATCGACCATTTGTGAGCCACGATAGATGTACTTAGACTAGTCATGTCATTGTATGACCAGGCGACTATATCTTCATACTCTCTTAGGAACACTGTATATTCTTTCTTTTCTAACAGTGACAAATAGATGTTGATTCGTGTTTCTTTGATATTTTCTACATCTCCCAGGTTGAAAATCTCAGTCTTTTCCAAGTTGGACTTAGGCCTATTCTCAAAATTCTCAACTTCCTTAACAATCTCTTTTGGTATATCGTCCTCATTTGAATCTATATTCGTTTGTTGCATTGTCTCATTGCATGTCACAGTCATTAGGTCATCAAGTAAAGTAATGGTTATGCTATTTGAGTAAAGTAATGAAAATAATAAGCGTAAGACTTATTAGAAAATAAAATACTTTAATAAATTCCATGAACTTTTTGACCATCGAAGTTATTTTCTTTTTTTGAAAAAAAAACAAAAATGCGAAAAGGAAATAAACAAGTAAAACAAAATGGTGTGTGGTGCTTTGTATAGCCTTGCTACCCCGAGGCATACACGGGCTCTTGTAGTCCTGATGGACCAATTGTTGAGGTGTTCTCCTCGGCTCACGGCGAAGGGCCTTCTTCCCCCTCCTCCTCGAAGATGACGCAACTATCCATGTTATCTTCTTCCAAAAACAAATTCTTCATTGCTGCCAGTGCTTCCTCTTCTTCTGTCCCGTAGATGACTTCGACTGGTTGGAAAGTCTACTCCATACGGGGTATAGACTGCTCCAATGGATAGTAAGGGTCGTGCCAGGGTGGCGACCAGTCCTTAAATTCTTTCTAGGTACACTCATACCCCAAACCAAAGGTGGTACCACGTTTCTTTAGTTTGATAGGCTTAGTGATTCCTTGGAGATTCTTGCCGAGTCCTTTGCCCGGTTCATACCCCCACCAGTTTAGTATGCTTTCGATTTATTGTCCCACCATTTTATCTTTTCTACGGCATTGACTTGCTCGATGTGATGGTAGGTTTGTCCACCTATTTTACTTCTTTATCCAATTGCAGGGATGGTCTGGCGGCTATATATGAGTTGTTACCGTCAACATGAATGATCACCTCCTGGTGATTCCACTCAAATTTCATATCTTGATGTAGTGTTGATGCCACGGCCCCAGCGGCATAAATCCACGGTCATCCCAATAGTAGATTGTAAGATGATGACACGTCTATTACTAACATCGAACTAGGTGGCTCCCATTTGCAAATGTAGGCTAATATCCCCAATTGTGGAACTTTGAGATCCGTCAAAAGCCTTGACATTGATGGAGCCGTCCTTGATTTCATACAGTCCTTTTGTCAATGTTCTGAGTGTCACTAGAGGACAAATGTTCAGACTGGACCCTCCATCGACCAGGATCCGGGTGATAAAATAATCTTGACATTGCACAATTATGTGCTATGCCTTCTTATGGCTCAGTCCTTCCGGTGGTAGCTCATCCTCGTGGAAGGTGATTTTGTGACTTGCCAATACTTGACCCACCATGTTTTCCATTCTCCACCAGTGATTTTTCTCGGCACATATGCCTCACTTAGCACCTTTAACAAGGCATTCTTGTGTGCATCAGAGCTTTGTAGCAAAGCCAGGATAGAGATCTGTGCTGGTGTTTTGCTTAGTTGGTCAATGATTGTGTACTCCTTAGCTTGTATCTTTCTCCAAAGAACACCGGGTCCAGTTTCAATGATGGCTTACAGAGCGGAGGTCTGCTTACTTGACTCAGCCAAGTGTTCTAGGCTATAAACCCTATCAGTTCTTGTCATACACTGTGCTGCAACTGTTTCCCCGAACTTGGCATTTTCCTTCCTTCTTACCTCGCCGTGTAGTCCTATGGTATGGCTTTTGTATGGAATGGTGTTACGGTTATCATTTCCACTAGAATAGGCACGCCTGTTTTGGAATGTAATATAGTGATTTCGAAGGGCTCATGCGCCATTTAGGGATCCAAACTCGACCTCGATCGGTGTTGGCGTTTTTGTAGAGGCTGGTACTTCAAACTCAAGCGGTATGGATATTTTTACCTCAACATCCTCAGAAGGCTATAGTTGGACTACAATCAGATTGAGAATGACTGCTGGTTTCTTTGGATCGTCTCCTTCTACTATCAATCCGATCTATCCCTCGAGGTCCCAATCATCTTCTTTATCAATCACGTGTATACATCCACCCTTGTGGTCTGGTTGAGGGTTGTTATGGACATTCAGGGAAGGCTCCATTGCCATGATTATCTTGTTGTCTATCAAAGCATGGATTTTGTCCTTCAAGGAGCAACATTTGTCAATGGTATGCCCTTTCATGTCAGAATGGTATGCACAGGTTTTATTTGGGTTTACCCACAGGGAGATGTTTTCGAGGTTTACGATAGGGATAGGGGTAACAAAACCAGCAACTTTGAACTTTTCATACAGCTGGTCGATAGGTTAGGCAATGACGGTGTATTGTTTGGGAGGTCTGCGATCGAAGTTTGGTCAGGGTCTAGGGAAATTTTGGCGAGGGGGAAGTTATAGATAGTGGGACGGTTGACTATTGTAGGCTTGGCATACGTGTTCGGTTAGGAGTATTAGGGTGAAGTAAGCTGATATGCAGGTGGTGGAGGCGACTGGTATGTGGATGGTGGAGCTTGGTAAGAAGGCAAAGGTGCTTGGTAATTTGGAGTGGGTTGATATGTTAGTGGAGATATCAGGTAGGTTTGGTATTCGACTGGTGATTTGGTTCTTTGTGCAACCATTATGGCACCTACGTTTCATTTTTTAGATGTACCACTAGACAATAGAGCCTTGTTGGTGGCTTGCAAAGCTTCAAAGTCAGTGACTATACCACTTTTGATACCTTTTTTGATTTTTTCCCCTAGTTTGATGATGTTGGAAAATTTCTGTTGTTCAATCAGCATCAACCTTTCGTAGTACTGTGGGTCTTGAGCCCGGACGAAAAACCTGTTCATTTGTTTTTCCTCGAAGGCTGGCCTGACCTTAGCAGCTTTTGGTATCCATCGAGTAACATACTCATAGAATGTCTCCATAGGTTTCTTCTTTAAGTTTTTGATGTAGAACACATCTTGCGCATTTTCCGTGTTGAATATGAATTTATCCATGGAACCGAACGCCATAGTTACCCAATTTGACCACTTCTTCGGGTCTTGGCTAATGTACCAAGATAGAGCATCCCTTTTCAGACTTCTTGTAAAGAGCTTCATGCGAATCTGTTCATCTTTTCCTACTCCATCCAGCTTGTCGCAGTATGTTATCATGTGAACCCTGGTATCTCTTGAACCATCAAACATTTCAAACTTCGGAGGTTTTTAACCATCGCCAGTTCGAAATCGGGTAGTATGCATAAATCTTCGTAGTTTAGACCCTCAACTCCTTTACTGCTTCGACGCGTTGGATCTTGGTAGTCAACTTCTTAAGTTCTTCAGCCAAATTTCTGATAAGAGAGTCTTTGTCATCCGACTCAGGCATGCTTGAGATAGGCATAGTTTTCACATATATGGGGGTATTGTTGTGGCAAGGGTCATTCACGGGGTTCAATGGTTCCGGTATGAGCAATGGTTCTGGACTTGGTTAAGCTCTTTTTAGAAATTTAGTAACTTTTGTTATATCTGAGAGGAATTCTCCTTGGAAGCCTTAATACCCTGAGGAACCTCTACCCATTCGACCGAATTTTCCTTTCTGATATTGCTTAAATTTTCCATCTTTCCCTTGCTCGTGCTTCTGATAGGACTAGGAGGAGGAGTAGGTAGAGGGCTCTTAGATCTTGTGGAATACAATGATGATGCGAGACTTCACGAACTAACCTTTAGGGAGGGGAATAAAGAAAAAGGGAAAAACAAAAAGGTCGCAAGTTAGTAAGGATCATAAGAAAAGATGCTGCAATATTTAAACACATAGTGCAGGGAATATAAAATGTGTCCTAATCTTGGTAGACCTCACTGTGCCAGAGGTAGGCCTAGCGACAAATAAATTTGAAGAACGTAGAATGCTAAATGCCTCATCTTATTGATAAGAAAATAATATGAACCCCAAAGCGGCACTAAATGACGTGAAATAAATATCACTAATAATATTAGTCCTTACTACATTTTCAAAGGAAAATAAGGCTCCTATCTATTTGGTCCTAGAACGACCTTCCGCATATTCGGCAATGTTGGCTCCTTCGAATAGCTCTCCCAGCTCGTGCAATCTTAGAAGCAAGTAGGCCATGGCCAGATGTCCGCCTTCATCTCCTTCAGCAACTCGGAAATCTTCGACTCTCCTCAGAAACTTCTTTTCCAGCTCCACTATGCCCTGCTCCAAACATATCAGTAGTTTGCTGCCGCTAATAGCCATATCCTTCCATTCTGCAATTAACTTTTGATTGGCTTCTTGTATTTAACGGTGCTCATTTTTGCATTCCCGCATCCTCTTGTGCAATTGGTTGCACTTTACATGTGCTTCAGCCTTTTCATCAATGATCCAGTGACCTCGAACAAACCCCGATTGTCCTAACCCATTATGATTGTCTTCCAACGAACTTGGACAGTATGGAGCATATACAGTATGGCACCTGTTCGGTTGAATAGTATATTTTCCCATGATTATTTTGCAATGCCACATGTGTTGGGCTTGGCACTTGTAAGGGCTATCATCATCGTGAAAGTTGGCCCTAAAGTGACTCATTGTTTCAACCCTTGGTATAACCTGCTTTCTTCCGGCCTCATGACTCTGAGAGGGACATAAGGATAAGTTCCTCACAGAATAAATGGTATAAGAAATGGTGCATCCCGAGATAGGACAATGAACTCTTCAGTAGGTAACCATTCGAACATCCATTATGCTTGGTCCTTTTTCAGATTTTCAAACAACTCTACCCATCCATTAGAATCTTCCAGTTGAGCAAACATGTTAGGCATATAGTTCATTCGCCTTGGTTAATGGAAGGTGATATGATCATCCCAGTCCCTGTGCAAGATCTCTTATTGCTATTCACCTTTTTGGAGATGCTCCATGAGCTAGAGTTGGAGCAGTAAGTTACAACCCTAAAAGTGTTTGGCCCCTCGTTGACAGTTCTCTAGGGCTCGGTATATCTCTGCAACGATCATAGGTACTATGCTAAAAGGCTGCTGCCAATTCCTTCCATTAAGGTTTTGGTGACTATGGCTAGTCTAGTGTGGATCCTATCCTTCTTCATTGAAAGTACTATCATCCCCAAAAAGCATAGCATAAATACGAAGACCCTTCTATGGATATACCTCAATGATAAGAGGGAGAATTCATCCGGGTAAGTGCAGTAGGACTCTCAATGGCCGTACCTCTCGTACAGATAGTTGAAACGAATGTAGGAATACTTCAAGCAGGTCAAGTGTGGGTTCTTATTTAGTCCCATCATTTTGAGAAATCCCTACCCTTGCGATTTTCCGACATAAGCTAACCTGGAGTCTCCCATTGAATACCAGCTATTCCTCCTATTTCCTCTAGCAAAGATGTCATTTCAAGGTCCCCGAAATGGAATACAAACCTATCACCATCCCATAATAGAGTTGCAACCTCTATGATTTTGTTGTGGGGTTGGATTTCCAGAAGAGAAGGCAAATTTCCCAAATACTTGCGGACGAGGGTCTGATCACTAGAGTGAAGGTCTTCCCACCATCTTAGCAACCTTGGGTGATATTTGTTTCCATGCCAAATCTAGGGACTTTGTACCTTATTTTCTACAAAACAAAGTGTTAGGCCCTTACTCCGCCAGACTCGACTATTTAAATATCAATAATTGGCATAAGCAACATTGAGTTCTCCAAATAAATTCACAGACGTAGTAGTGTCCGTTTGGGTTCCAAGGAAACTGGGTGTACTTTGGACAAGTCTATCTTAAGGAGTCATTATGCGGACAACATAACTGAGTCGGCTAGGTTTGACCATGACGCAAGCACAACTGAATGGAGTGAGGTTTCTATAGAGTGCTAGACCGGTACCCCTGAGCCGAAAACTCAAGAGGGAAAGGCACGGAACCGCGGACTACACCGTTGATCGACTGGTTTGACCGTAAATATGCATTTGCAAAATTTAGGGGGTGATAATATCGGAAGGGAGCAACCACTCATTATACCTGTTGCTATGGTATTTTATTTGGCACGAGTGGAATATGATGTTGAATATGAAATTATAAGAATGAAAAAAGCTGTCACATATTTGCATGTTCATAAAATAATGACTAGAATAATTGCTCATAATTACAACAGTATTGAAGGAAAGCGGTAAAAGAAAGAATTGAAGAAAAGAAACAAAGAGCCAAGTTTGTTTTGCAGTAGAAGAGAGATAAAGACATTTAAACAAAGGCAAATAAAAGCAGTAAAGTAAGAAGTAACATGAAATGGTAAAAGCCTAAAGTCCCCAGCAGAGTATGCTGTCGATGCCCCTTTTTCTAAGGTGAAATCGGGTTTATGACATTTTTTAAGGACAACTTGTTCCTATGGAGGAATTGGATTTTAAATTTAAAGAGTCACCCCCTAATGATTAAAATGCATTAGGATACTAAAAAGGGTTGGAATTTGAAAACTAGAGTATGGGTAAGAGCTAGAAATTATCTCGGGGGAAGGTGTTAGGTACCCCCAAGAATCACTAGTGTGGTTCCCAGCCATGTTATAATTGTGACTTCAGGTAACAAGTAAGCAGATAAGGCCTCAAGTAGAAGGGGTTTTTCATATAATTTTTCTAGTAAATTGGAATATGAGGAAAAGTAAAGAGGACAGGAATTTGAAGAAAAGATTAAACAATTATAATTCAAACAAAAGGAAAGGGGTCCTAGGTTTATGATAAATATGGATCACATCAATGCAATACCTAGTAATCACTCCTCAAAAGAGAGGGGATACATGAGGCATTAGCGCACCAGTCATCATATCCGTATCTACCATTCCCACCCTATTAAGGTATTAAAGCGTGGAATAGTATCGTTACTTATTGCATGCTATTACCCGTCCCCATCATTTCAGTCACAGAGGCATTAGGACTATTAATCCTAAAGGGGAGGAAGTTGGGGCTTTTCAGAGTTTAAAAGGATAAAAGTATAGGGCAACAAACAAGAACACATAAGCAGTTAGGGGGAAAGCAAATAGTAGTTAAGGCTCAAATAGACCTCCTCTCTCAAGGGGCAAATTATATAGCATGACTTCAAATACTAATTATGGTCTGAATTAACTTTAAAGCGTTAGGACAAGTTGATTTATCATATATGTCTCATATGAGAAATCCGAATTAGGCTTGGCTTGGCTGTAATTTATTAAGAACTGACGTAGTTGATTAATCACCTAATGGCTTGCCTAGGTGAGACCTGTAGGCATGATATCTAATAGTGCAGAAAGTGTACTGGTTTTAAAAGAAAGGGTTACTGGTTTTATAAACAAAAGGTTTTGTAGATTTTAAATGACCTTATTTACTAATTTTAGACTCATAGAGGAAATAGACGAAGTTGATTCAACTGATTACTCCCATAGGCATGATTTCTAAGCATTTTTTATTTTAGACGATTACATAAGTGCAGGAGCCCTATAGGTATGGTATCTAGAATGAAGCTGATCATTATTAAACTTATGATTGTTTTTCTAATGTCAGATATATGCAAATTATCATTATACCTAGGATTATTTTCCTAATGACATATATATGCGAAAGTGTAGAAAAAGACCTATGATCATGGACATTATATGCAGAAATGTAGAAACTTAGAGACATGATTTCTAAGATGAGAATGCAGAACTTATAGGCATGTTATCTATGTGAATGCTAGAATCAGAAAAAATCATATAGGCAAGTTATCTACATGAATATAGTAACATATAGGCATGTTGTCTATGTGAATGCCAGAACCAGAAAGATCCTCTAGACAAGTTATCTACTCTTTGCATACATTCATCCCCATCTATTTCCACTAACAATCCCCATAGTCATTACAAATTATTACAGACCAAAGTGAACCAAAAAAGTAAAAATTACATTAGAAATTCATACTACACCCAAACAGCTAAATTGGGAGTGCTGGCACACCCATAACCAACCTGTTAGCCCAATCTTAGGAGTTAGGATCCATTGTGGATCAGGTTATGACCTGGGTAGAAATTTAGATAACGCCAGGCCAAGAACTTTAACTCAAACACATAGAAGGGAATATGGGTTAGGGATTTACAATAGAAAGTGATGCAAGGAAAGGACATGCATAGTCTAATTACTGAACAATAGTAGCAAATTAAACAAGAATGTCGAAACTATGAAGTAAACACATAGGGGTGAAGCAGAAAATTTAAATTAGAACATACCAGTTTCAGGGAAAAGCCACTAAAAATAGGAGTCTTAGTGAAGCCAAATTTCAAGCAAAACAACTCCAAAAGATCTCAAGAAAAAGAAGAATGTTGAAAGAGTATTGAACTCAAAGTAGTAAGTGTGTGAGAGTATTGAATTAGGAGTTAGGATGATTGTCCTTGTCGTCTTTTTTTTTCAGCAGTGCAGAAGGGCAGTCCCTTTTATAGTGCAGAAAACAAGTAATAAAGGTAACGAAAAATCATTGAAATCAATCTCCCTTTACTTAAGGGATTCTAATTTCAATGGGTAAAAATCAATTAAGAAAGGAAGTTTTTAATTAAAACCTTTTCAAAGTAGCAAAAAGGGGTAAATATATATAAGTCATTTAAGGAAAACATTCAATGGTACATGGTTTGTGACAAATAGGGAAAGGGAATCAATCAAATAGCCAATGAGAGAAAAATTACAAGTTCAAATTGATTGAACCAAGTCAAGAAAAGGTAAAAGAGGTTCAATCAAAGAAAATCAGTGACAAATCGTCAGCCCTATTAAAAGGATTTCAGAATCAATCAATCAGTTGATGAAAAATCTTTTGAAAGAGGAGTTTCTCCTATATAAAGCACACAAATAAGTAAATCAAGAAGGGATTGTCAAGTTATTTAGAAGAGATTAATCAAAGAAAGATTCAAAATCATAGGCAGAAGTGGTACAAGTCCAGTTTGCAGATTCAAACGAGTCTAAGAGTCCAGGGTCCCAAACTGGAACCCTAACTCGCACACAAGAAATCAAAATTGCCAAAAATCCCAAAATCCTAGGGATTTGAATTGAGCCAGACAATAGAGACGAGAAGGCAAACCACTTGAGAGAGGATCAGAAGCCTTTTCCAAAGACTTATAAAAACAAACATACATAATAGCAAAAAAAGCTTATTCAAGGTCATGAGAACATGTTTGAGAAAACTCAGAACTTACACAAGTTCAGAAGAAAGAGATGATATGAGCTTAACAAAAGTAGATGAAATACGCTTGGCAAGAACACAAATATAGTTTAGTTAAAGTAAACAAAATCAAAGAACTCAACCATAAACACATATAGCAATACATCACCAATTAACATGTGAGCATGGTGCAAAAACACAATAGGAAAGCAAAAGATATAGAAGCACAGAAGAAAACAAGTGGGAAAAGGAAACATATGAAAGCAGTAGCAAACAAATACACACAAAGAAAGCGAAAAAAGAGAAGTCGGCTAAACATTTTAAATCTTTCATAAAATCCTAAACCAATGAGAAGTGATTTTAAAAAGAAATTTTTGAAAGAAGAAAAATTAGGGAAATCGTTTTAAAAATCCAAGTGGAGCATAGATACGTGAGAGATCTAAAAAAAGAAAATCGGAAAGAATCTCGAATAGCCATGGATTGCAGAGAAAACCCTAGAAATGAGAAAGGTCTTAAGGAATCTGATCCTGAGTCGAAAAGACTCATCTTCCTCGAATGTGCCGAAGTAATGGGCGGAGAAGCCATAGATCTATAGATCTTAGAAGATTTGAAAGGGAAACATCAAGGTCAAGGCCTTGATTCTTCAAATATGAAGCACACATGAGTAATTGAGGGAGAGTGTGAGGTTATCATGACCGGAGTAGCCATGATTTCCAGTAAGCTTGAGGTAGGAGACAATAAGATAGGCTAGGGCTTCGAGAAGGTTAGAGAAAATTTGGAGAGTAGAGGGATTTCGGAGGTGGCAGATGAGTTAAAATGAGGAATTAGGGTACTCGTTTAGAGTTAAATTGGAAAGCATGAGTTTTGTCTGTTGATCTTGAGTGATCAACAGTCCATATTTAAGTAGGTAGGTGGGGATCGGGTTAAATTGGGTTTAGGCTGGCCCGTTTGGTATTTGAGATTGGGTTAATTTGGGGGTCAATTTAGGCTAATATTGAAAAGGGATTGGGCTGTAATTGCTGTGAAACGGGGCTAATTGTTAAATAGCCATCATTTCCTTTTTATTTTATGAAAAATAATAAAATAATTTAAAAGAAAATTAAAAGTACTGGGCCAGTTAATATCATATAAATATTAGTTTAATGATACAGGAACCAATTTTATAATTATAAAATGCTATTAATCTTAAAATGGACTAAAATTGTAATTATATGCAATTTAGCGTTAAAACTACCAAATAAATTTATAAAAATATATAAAAATTACCTTAATTGTATTTTTGCGTAAATACGAGGATAGAAATAAATTACTTACCAAAATTACAATCTTGGTAATAATTATTTGAATTTGTACTGCTAAAATAGATAATAAATTGGTTTTGAAAATCTAAAAAAAATATCAAAACTCTTGGGGATGCTCACATATGCATGTACATGCTATTTTGAAAGAATATTCTATATAAAATACGTAAGGAAAAATGGGTGTCAATAGTTGCTTGTGTGTACATGTTTGCTCGCTATTTGTCAACACTTAAACTGGCATGTTTATTTTCTTTTGTTTGTTATGAACCATATTCCCATATTACCCATATGTATTTTGGGTTATGACTTAAAGCATGAAAATGTAAGTTGTTGTCCATGAATTAAGTTCGATCCATGGGGGTTTTAACCACAAAATAATATGTTTTAAGAGGCCTAAGGGTGTGCCAACATCTTCCATTATTGGGTATGCCCATCAGCCTGACTTTTTTTTCCTCTTGCAACTTCCCCATTTCCCTATTCTCCTATATGCAATTATTTGAGCCGCTTCCCTTTTCCCTTTCACTTTTCAGAATTCTACTTCTGCACTTGCACTCTCTATTAGTCCTTAAGTTCTTCCCTCCCCCCAAGTGAGCCTTGCCTTGGGACCTTGAGTTCCCTCTGAACTTGGACACTTGAGGGTTGGCCCTTTTATACTGCACTATGTGTTAGTCTGATGGTATATTCGGGCGTAAGCATTTCCCCAATCTCATATGATACTCTTAAGGAACTTTGACACACCCTAAATGGGGGAAAGGCTTTGAAATATCATCTCTTGAAGTTGGTTTACTTCATACTTCGGACAGGAAGTCTGAATCAAGATCGCCTTGGTTGTAATTTTAATTTCTGATGTATTTTTTTTTATCTTCATTCTGGGCTGTAATAATTTTGTAATAAACTCTTGGGGTGGCTAGTGAAAAAGCGAGAGACAATTATGTACGCAAAGGGGTAGATAATTTGTCTATAAGAGTTTCTGAATTTATGCACTCTCATATAGATGCCATTTCTGTAGGAATCCTGCATTCTCTCATACAGATAGCATGTCTACAAATCTGAATTTCAGCACTCTCATATGTAGATATCCTGCCTATAGGTGTTTCTGAATTTATGCACTCTCATATAGGTACCGTGCCTCTAGGGATCCTGCATTCTCTCATATAAATACCATGTCTGTAGGTCTGAATACTGCATATGCATATAGAAAATATGCCTATAAGTCTTTCTGAACATTGCATATCCATTCTTCATTGGACAATCATGTTTATACGTCTTAAAAAATCAACTACAATTAGATATCATGTTCATAGGGTTCTAGCATCTTTACAAGTGATTAAAATCAACAACGTGTAGAAAGCATGCTTATAGGAGCTATTAATCAAGTCTAGTTGTTCCACCTGTTTATAGATCTAAAACCTGTAACAACTGCGCATCATTAATTGCAGAACTCATAGTCATTTGCTAAAACCTGCCTTTCTTTAATAACCGACAGCTTTTCTTAAACCACTATATTCGGTTTACTTCATTTTTCCAAGATCAGTAGATATCATGCTTATAGGGTCTTCGTCCAACACCTAGGCAAGCCTTAGGTCTAAAATCATAAATTGTGTCTGTTTATTGACTACAACCAGCAAGCAGGCTTGATTGAGGCTTCTTATCTGAACTATGTAATAAATCATTCTACCTCAACCACTTATATTTTAATCATACATTAATCGATATGTGTAATTCATGCTAAATTATGTGCTTTCTCTAGCTTAAAGGAGATCTATCTGATCCTTCTATTTGTTTATGTGCTTTCCCTAATTTGCTATACGTATTTTGTATGTCGCCTTAGAATTTTGCCTTATGAAACTACAAAATAAACCTAGAATCCCTCCCTTTAGGATTAGTAGTCCTAACTGCCTCCGGGACTGATAAGATTGGGGTGGCTAATAGCATGCAATAAGTAAACGAGACCATTCCGCGCTTTAATACTTTAACGGGTTTGGAAAGGGTAGATATAGATACGATGACCACGCGATAACATCATGTGTAGCCCCTCACCGAGGAGTGATTACCAACTGTTGTATAGGGAGATCCATACTATTTATAAACCTAGGACCCCTTCCCTTTGTTTCTTTGATTCCTTGCTTTTTTCTAAATTTTAAACTATTTCTCTAAGAAAAACCAATCTCTCTTTCATTCTTTTTCACTTTTCTTATCTGTAACCATTATATAAAAATCCCCTCTTATTTGAAGTCCTGCTTGCCTATGTGTTACTTGTACCTAAAGTCACAACAATAGTTTGGCCGAGAACCACACTAGTGGATCTTGAGGTGTGCCTAACACCTTCCCCTTGGGATAATTTCAACCCCTTACCGTATCTCTACTTATTCAAATCAAACATTTCTTAGTGTCCTAATGCACTTAAAACATCAGGTGGCGACTCTTCGATTCAAACCCAACTCCTGAAAGGGAACGAGTTGTCTTCCTGAATGTCATAAATCTGATTTCATGAGAAAAAGGAGGCACGACACCTATACACACCAAAGTGAAAGAAGAAAAAACGTCTTCCTTCTTTATATCTCTTCTTATTTACATATTACTGCATTGCTTTTATTTTATAATATGTTATCAGCACGAAGCTCTTATTCTTAACCCATGCTAAGTTGAGCCATATTTTATTAAGGTATGTATCATTATATACATTTTATTTATGTCAGTACATATCATATGCTTATTGTTTGCAGATTCCTTGTTCCCTTGGGCATCTTATATAATTTAAGTACATTATAGTTATAAATAATTATTTTCTTCACTGCTCAACTCTTAGAGGACCTCAAAGTCATCAAACTAGCTACCCACTAATTATATACTTATAATATTCATGGACTTCCTGGATCAAAATATATTTTTATGGCATTTTGAAGAACTGCAAGAAATGATTTAACAAGTAATAATTTCACATTAGTTTAATTTTTTATATTTATTAGAAAACATATAAGTAATGTGACTCCACATTATTTTCTTTCTTTCTAAGGGAGACTTGATAAAATTTGACAAAATGATCTGGCATACGACAAATATGTGCCCAATGACCTTTCATACCACATTGGTGACACATACTAATTTTACCTTTTAAAGGATTAATGTGAGAACTCTTATTGTTCTCCAATTTATTTTCACCATAATGACGATAAATGTTTCGGCCCACGTCTGTGACCATGTCCACTATATTTTGTTTTCTTTCAAACTTATCATATTTCTTAAAACCTTTTCCACAGTATTGTTGTTGTAGTATCACATTTGAAGCGTGAAAAGCAGAAAATATTTTTTTCAATAAGTCATAATTTGTGATAGTGTTTCACTAGTCTTGCAACCTTAAATGTATCCACTCATACCGAACTTTCGGCAATACCATAAGTTTTAGGTGGTCATACCGATCCTTCAAATTAGTCAATAATTAAAGTGGATCTTTTACAATCAAATTTTCAGTTTTTAACCCTTCATGTAGATGATGACGAAGGAAAATCATGGCTTTTGCTTTATCCTGATTTGATGCTTTATTTCCTTTTATAATAGTATTTCCAATAACTTTACCGTCAAGATGAATTTCAACATCAAGGACCTATGATAAATAATTCTTCCCCGTGATGTCAAACAACAACAACAACAACAACTACCCAGTATAGTCCCACAAAGTGGGGTCTGGGGAGGGTAATATATAGACGTGCCTTACCCCTACCCGAAAGGGTAGAGAGGCTGTTTCCAATTGACCCTCGGCTCAGTGAAGGAAAGGAACAACAAAAACAAAAACAACAACAAAAGAACATTAGTAGCTTCAGCAGAAATAGCGTAAATAATTATCTAAGCATAAGAACCATAAATAAAATAGCATGCAGTTATATCAGACAGTAACTACCATAAATAACTACCACAAGGGGGAGACAAGCCACAAATTCAATTTTTAATAAATTGGCATAGTGAAAACTATCATAATAGATAAATAAGTTATAGAAATACTTATATTAATAAATAATTAATCAAACAAAACGAGTAAGAGAAAAAGAAACAAAAATAGAGCTATATCATGCAAACAACCTACTATTTCATTTTATTCTGCAATTAACTAGAAACAATATACTGTTTCATTTTACTTTAAGATAATGTATATAGTGCCGCCTGGCACATACATGTCAACTAAATATAACATAAAAACCTCCAAGACCCGGAAACCCACAGGCAACACAGGCTAAGAGTAAACTTACTACAGTGCTCTAACTTCCCGAAGTATCTAAATCAAATGATAATGCGAAAGAAAACTATAAACTATAGGTAGAATAGAGGAAGGCTCGCGGATGCGGGAGATGCACACCTCAAGCTTCTAAAGCAACTCCAAATCCCTAATAGCGCGCCTAACCAGATGTACCTGGATCTGCACAACAAAAGTGTGCAGAAGAATAGCATGAGTACACCACAGCGGTACTCAGTAAGTGCCAAGCCTAACCTCGATGGAGTAGTGACGAGGAAAGTCAAGGCCCCACTGAGAAGTACATAAGAAATAATGGAAAAAAAACAGTAGGAAGGAAATAAATCTGAATATATAAAAAGACACTGATTAAAAACAAAGCGGCTACAATTACCAACTACAAACACAACGCAAATCACTTTACAAACATGATCTCTACATGGAGCTCCGGGAATCGAACCCGCAGTCCACCTTATCAATATCCGAGGATCTCCGGGAATTGAACTCGCAATCCTTCATACCAATATCAGAGGATCTTCGGGAATTGAAGCCGCTGTCTTTTATACCAATAACAGAGGATCTCTGGGAATTGAACACGCAGTCCTTTATATCAAATATCATGGGGATCTCCCGGGAATTGAACCCGTAGTCCATCATACCAATAACAGGGGATCTCCGGGAATTGAACCCGCAGTCCTTTATATTAATATCAGGGGGATCTTCCGGGAATTGAACCCGTAGTCCATCATACCAGTAACATGGGGATCTCCCGGGAATTGAACCCGTAGTCCCAAACGTAAATACTTCACAACAAGTCAATAATTAACAGAAGGAACCAAATATAGCAACAACGTTAAGGTCTATGCCTAGCATGCTCACAAAGAGGGCAGGTAAATGCAATTTAATCAGATAGATCAAATAAATTACTAACATACTTTTCCTAAGCCAAACAAGTGAAATTACATTTTTAGCATTTAAATACACGAAGAAACACAGTCTAAATAAGTCAAGTAACGTGAATTTTCGACAAGTAGAACAAGTACGCGGCCGTCACCTCGTGCACAAGGACCTTAAACAACAATTAATATATCCTCAGGTGAGAGGTCCCCCACACAAGGTTAGGGAAGCCACTTACCTCGAATTGGTAAAAAACCACTCAGAAACAATGGCCTTGCCACGAGTATCCGACTCCGAGTAGCCCAAATCTATTCCATCCAATTACATTACGTAAATAACATCGAAAGTAACTATTTACACTGTTAAAATTGAAGTTAAGGTGCGAAAATAGGTGAAATGACCAAAATTCCCCTCAGACCAACGTCTCGGAATTGAATAATTTCACAATTTCAGAAACATACTCTCACGAGTCTAACCATATAAAAATCTCCCAAATCGGAAATCATCAATGTTAGGTCTAAGAACTTTAACCCAATTTTCATTCAAAAATCGAAATTGAAGGTTGGATTTGAGATTAGATTAATGGGTTTTAGTCATAGAAGAGTAGAGAATCGTTACCCAGTGATTTCCTTTGAAAAGCCTTTGAAATTGCTCCCGAACCCGAGCTCCCTAACCTTGAGTTTTGGTAAAAGGAAGAAGGGTTCGTTTTGAAATGTTTATATCTTTCCCAGTGACTTGCTCTATGCAATTGCGTGAAATGGAATGCGATCGCGTAGAAGGAATTCTAAAGGCCATGAAAATGAACTATGCGAACGCATCCAAAGGGGTGCGATCTCAGAGAAGAACCAAATGGGGATATGCAATCGCAGAAGGTGTAATGCGATCGCATTGAAGAAAAACAGGCCCAGCTCTAAGGACTCTATGAGATCGCAGGAGAGCCTATGCGATCGCATAGAAGGATTTGTCTGAAGACCAACAGCAGAAATCTGCAACACTTTAAGTTCCGAAATTGCTCCGTTGAGCTTCCGTAACATACCCGAGGCCCTTGGGACCTCAACCAAACCTACGAACACATCCCACAACATCATTTGGACTTAAACAGATCCTTAAACCACCTAAAACAACGCCGGAAACATGAATTAAGCAATGAATTGGACTTAGAAATTTCAAAACTTAACCAAACTTGCTTTCAACTCAAAACCTATCAAAAACACGTCCAAATGACCTGAAAATTTGCAGACATATCCTAAATCACCTCAAACAGCCGCTGCAACTCTCGGATATCCATTCCCACCCTTGGATCAAAAATTCAATTTCGGACCGGAACTTCAAATTTCTAACTTTCCGCATTCATAGCCTAATTGAGCTACGGTCCTCCAAAATACATTCCAAACATGCTCCCCACCCCGAAATCATCTAACGGGGCTAACTGAACCATCGGTTTTCCATTCCGAGGTCGTCTTGACACAGTTCTGACTACGGACCATTTCCAACACTTAAGCTCTCATTTAAGGACTAAGTGTCCCAAAACACGCTGAACTCTATTACCGAACATCCCGGCAAACCATAATAGTAGAAATGTACTTAGGGGAAGGAGAAAATGGGGAAACGAGGCTTAAATTCCAAAGATGACCGGCTGGGTCGTCATATCCTCCCACACTTAAACATTCGTTCGTCCTCGAACGAGCATAGAGAACCTACCTGAAGTAGCAAAAAGATGAGGGTATCGGTTGCGCACATCCCGGTAGGTCTCCCAAGTTGCCTCCTTGTCCGGCTGACCCCGCCACTGCACCTTTACTGAATCTATATCCTTTGACCTGAGTTTTCGAACCGTTCTATCCCATATTGTCACAGGCTCCTCAACATAGGACAAGACATTGTCCAACTGGACTGCAGTGAACTCCAACACGTGAGAAGGGTCACCATGATACCTCCGAAGCATCGAAACATGAAATATTGGATGAACTCGATCAAACTGGGAGGTAATGCGAGCTCATATGCAACCTTTCCAGCCTGCCTCAAAGACCAATGTACCTCGGGCTCAACTTTCCTTTCTTTTCAAACCTCATGACACCTTTCATAGGCGAGACCTAAAGCAAAACCCGCTCACCAACCATAAATGAAACATCACCAACCTTCCGGTCCGCATAACTCTTCTGTCTGGACTGAGCCGCACGGAGTCTATCCTAAATTACCTTAACCTTCTCTACCGCATCGTGAACCAAATCAGTGCCAAATAACCTGGCCTCGCCCGGCTCGAACCAACCCACCGGGGATCTGCATCTCCTACCGTATAAGGCCTCATAAGGCGCCATCTAAATACTGGACTGACAAATGTTGTTGTATGCAAACTCCGCCAATGGCAAGAACTGATCCCAAGACCCTCTAAACTCAATCGCTCATGCACGGAGCATATCCTCAAGAATCTGAATAGTGCGCTCGGACGGTCCGTCCGTCTGAGGGTGAAAGGTTGTGCTCATGGTCACCCCAGCACCCAACTCATGTTGGACGTCTCTCGCGAACCGTGATGTAAACACTAAACCCCTGTCTGAGATGATAGAAACTGGAATGCCATGCACACTGGAATGAAATGAGCGGACTTGGTCAGCCGATCCACAACAACCCAAATAGAATCAAACTTCCTCGCTGTCAGAGGGAGGCCAGTCATAAAATCCATGGTGATATTCTCCCATTTCCACTCCGGAATCTCCATCTGCTGGAATAACCCTCCCGGTCTCTGATGCTCAGGCTTTACCTACTGACAATTGAGGCATCTAGCCATAAACCCTACAATGTCCTTCTTCATCTGCCTCTACTAGTAATGCTGCCTCAGATCCTGATGCATCTTCCCGGCACCCGGAATGATGGAATACCGCGAGCTATGGGCCTCGGTCAGTATCGACTCCCGAATACCATCAACATCGGGGACACAAATACGACCCTACATCCTCAATACCCCGTCATCTCCAATAGTCACATCCCTAGCTTCGCCATGCTGAACCGTGTCCCTGAGGTCAAGCAAATGTGGATCATCATATTGTCGCTCTCTGATACGATCAAACAATAAAGACCAAGAAACTACACAGGCTAGAACCCAAGTGGGCTCCGAAAGGTCTAACCTCACGAGCTGTATGGCTAAGGCCTGAACATCCATTACCATAGGTCTCTCTAAAGCTGGTAGATATGCCAAACTCTCTGCCTGTCGACTCAAGGCATCGGCTACCACATTGGCCTTGCCCGGATGATAAAGAATAGTAATATCATAATCCTTCAGTAGCTCCAACCATCTCCACTGGCGCAAGTTCAGATCCTTCTACTTGAATAAGTGCTGCAAACTCCGATGATCAGTATAAATCTCACAAGGCACACCATCAAATAATGACACTAGATCTTTAAGGCATGAACAAAAGCAGCTAACTCAAGGTCATGGACATGATAATTCTTTTCATGCACCTTCAACTGTCTGGATGCATAGGCAATCACCTTACCGTCCTGCATCAACACTGCTCCAAGTCAAACTCGCGAGGCATCACAATAAACCGTATAGGACCCCAAACCAGTAGGCAAAATCAGAATAGGGGCTGAAGTCAAAGCCGTCTTGAGCTTTTGGAAGCTCACCTCACACCCGTCCGACTACTGAAAAGGAGCACCCTTCTGGGTCAATCTAGTCATAGGAGCTGCAATCGACGAGAACCCCCCACAAAACGACGGT
Source organism: Nicotiana benthamiana (assembly GCA_034376525.1). Classification (NCBI taxonomy): domain Eukaryota; kingdom Viridiplantae; phylum Streptophyta; class Magnoliopsida; order Solanales; family Solanaceae; genus Nicotiana; species Nicotiana benthamiana. Next base: position 79,285,557 of record CM067341.1, read on the forward strand.
AATACCCCGCCAGGCCAAGGAAACTGCGGATCTCTGTAGCTGAGGGGGACCTGGGCCAACTCTGCACGGCCTCCACCTTCTTCGGATCTACCCGAATGCCCTCACTCGATACCACGTGGCCTAGAAATGCCACAGAACTCAACCAAAACTCATATTTTGAAAACTTCACGTATAATTTCTTTTCTCTCAAGGTCTGAAGCACTATCCTCAGGTGCTGCTCATGATCTTCCCGGCTCCGGGATTATACAAGAATATCATCTATAAAAACAATGACAAATGAGTCGAGATAGGGCCTGAATACACTGTGCATAAAATGCACAAAAGCTGCTGGGGCATTGGTTAGACCAAATGACATGACAAGGAACTCATAATGACCATACAGAGTCCTGAAAGCAGTCTTAGGGATATCGACTCCCGAATCTTTAGTTGGTGATAGCCTGAGCGCAAATCAATCTTATAAATCACTTGTGGGCCCTGAAGCTGGTCAAATAGATCATCAATACGATGCAAAGGATATCGGTTCTTCACTGTAACTTTGTTCAACTGACAATAATCGATACACATGCGCATAGAACCATCCTTTCTCTTCACGAACAATACCGGAGCACCCCATGGTTAAACACTGGGTCGAATCAAACCCTTATAAGGCAATTCCTGCAACCGATCCTTCAACTCAGGACGAGCCATGCAGTAAGGAGGAATAGATATGGGCTGAGTGCCCGGCAACAAATCATTACCAAAATAAATGTCTCTATAGGGTGGCATGCCCGCAAGATCAGCTGGGAACACATCGGGAAAATCCTGTACTACTGGGACAGAGTCAATATAAGGGGTATCAGCACTCACATCTCTCACATAGGATAAACACGCAGCACACCCCTTCTCAACCATATGCTGAGCTTTAAGAAAAGATGTAATTCTACTGGGAGTGTGATAAAAAGTACCACATCACTCAATACAAGGAATACCTGGCATAGTCAGCGTCACGGTCTTGTCCATGCCTAAAATAATATAAAAATCGACCATATCAAGTAACAAGAGGTCTGCCATGGTCTCAAAACCACGAATAGTAACCAAACACGACCGATACGCACGATCCACAACAAGAGAATCTCCCACAGGAGTGGAAACATAAACAAGAGAGCTCAAAGCCTCTCGGGCTATAACCAAATGCAGAGCAAAATAAGATGGCATATAAGAATAAGTAGAGCCTGAATCGACTAGAACCGATTCCTCTCTACTACTAACCAAAATAATACATGTGACAGTAGAATCAGAGGCGACAGCCTCGGCACAATCTAGAATGGCATAAAATTTGGCTCGGCCCATATCTCGAGGGCGACCTCTGTCTCTCAGATCCCCGCCTCTGGCTAGGTAGGTGAGGTGGCTGCTGGAGCTGGATCAATGGCTTGCTGACCTTGTGGAGCATGCTGGGGCTGTGGATTCTGAGAAGGCGCACTCCTACCACGTCTGGGGCACTCTCTAACCAAGTGGTAGGTAACCCCGCATTCATAACAAGCTCTAGGAGGGCATGGCGGCTATGACTGACTCAGTCCACCCTTGCTGGACTGACCTTTGAAGGTGCCTTGCGCAGGAGGCACACTATAAATCGGTGGTGCATAATAAGGCTCCTGTGATCTGAGAGGAGCTGGAGTACTCCTGGGTGATGGAAGAGCTGAGTGAAATGGGCGACTCGTATAGCCTCTACCATGACGTCCTGCTCCTAAAGTACGGGTACCAGAAAAATGACCAGACTCTCGAGACTTCTTGGCCTCTCTCTCATCTCGCTCCCTGGCATGCATACCGTCTGTCCTCTTAGCTATACTCACCACCTGCTGATAGGGCATATCCATCTCCAACTCTTGCACCATGCCAAACCTGATGGAAGGAATAAGACCCTCCATAAACCTACGAACCCTCTCACGAACAGTAGCCACCAAAGCAGGCGCATGCTTGGCTAATCTCGTATAACAAATGGTATACTCATAGACAGTTATAGGGCCCTGGCGCTAGTGCTCAAACTTCGCGCGCCATGCATCTTGGAGGCTCTAGGAACAAACTCCCTCTGAAACATCTCTAAGAACTCAGTACAAGTAAGAGAGGCAGCCTCATCTCGACTGTCTAACTAAAAGGTGCGCCACCAGTCATAGGCAGCTCCCAAAAGCTGGAAATCTGCAAAGGAGACCCCACTAGAAGCAGTGATACCCATAGTGAGAAAAATGCGATGACAATCCTCCAGAAGCCCCAAGGCGTCATCGGTAGTCAGCCCGCTGAAAATAGGAGGGTAATACTTCTTTAACCGCTCCAATCTGCTCTACTCATCCTCCGAAGCAGGTGCCCCATCCTCGAGCTGAACTGGTACTATAGGCTAGGCAGGAATAACATCTGGAATCGGTCCCATATGCACAATCTGTTCTAGGGTGCGGGCTGCGGGAGTCTGGGCTCCTCCCCCAATCTGGGACATAGCAGCAGGAAGTGAAAGAATCCCGACCTGGGACAGAGTGGTATACATACTCATAAACTGCGCAAACGCCTCCTGAACAGCTGGAGTAGTAGTCGATGTGGGTGTCTCTGGTGCCTGAGTCCTATCTAGGTCTTCTGGTGGCACCTCGGCGGCTGCTCGTGCAGGTGCTCTGGCTGCACCCTGCGCACGTCTGAGACCCCTGCCCCGGCACATGCCTCTAGCGGCTGCAGGAGGAGGTGCGGGTGCATGATCGTCTCGGATCGTGCGTGTCCTCACCATCTGTGAGAGAATAGGAAAAACGTAGTTTAGAATCGAGGTCAAGAACATAGTACGACAAGAATTCAAATGAAGTGAAAATTTTTCCTAAATAGTTACATAGCATCCCGTAAAAAAGTACAAACGTCTCCGTACCGATCAGTGAGACTCTAAATAACCGACATGTGTCTCGTGACTCCTATGAACTTAGAGTTCTAATACCAACTTGTCACGACCCTAGTTCACCAATCGTGAACCTTTCATGACGGCACGCAGTTTTCCCGACTAGGTAAGCTTGACACATTGCAGAAATTCGACGGTCTTTGCGGAAGCAATAATTTAAAACATAAATGACGTAAGATAATGTATAGAGAGCCGTCTGGCACATACATGTCAACTCAATATAACATAAAAACCTCTAAGACCCGGAAACCCACGGGCAACACAGGCTAAGAGTAAACATACTACAGTGCTCTAACATCCCGAAGTATCTAAATCAAATGAGAATGCGAAAGAAAACTATAAACTACAGGTAGAATAGAGGAAGGCTGGTCGGCTCTGCGGACGCGGCTGATGCATACCTCAAGCCTCCAAAGCAACTCCAAATCCCATATAGCGCGCTTGATCAGATGTACTAGGGTATGCACAACAAAAGTGTGCAGAAGAGTAGCATGAGTACACCACATCAGTACTCAGTAAGTGCCAAGCCTAACCTCGATGGAGTAATGACGAGGAAGGTCGAGGCAGTACTAAGAAGTACATAAGCAATAATGAAAAAAAATAAACAGTAGGAAGGAAATAAATCTGAATATATAACAAGACAGTGATTAAAGAGAGAGCGGCTACAATTACCAACTACAAGCACAACTCAAATCACTTTACAAACATGATCTCTACATGGAGCTCCAAGAATCGAACCCGCAGCCCACCTTATAAATATCCGAGGATCTCCAGTAATTGAACCCGCAGTACTTCATACCAATAATAGAGGATCTCCGGGAATTGAACCCGCAGTCCTTTATATCAATATCGAGGGGATCTCCCGGGAATTGAACCCGTAGTCCATCATACCAATAACAGGGGATCTCCGGGAATTGAACCTGCAGTCCTTTATATATATATATCAGGGGGATCTCCCGTGAATTGAACCTGTAGTACCAAACGTAAACACTTCACAACAAGTTAAAAATTAATAGAAAGAACCGAATATAGCAACATCGTCAAGGTCTATGCCTAGCATGCTCACAAAGAGGACAGGTAATTGCAATTTAATAAGATAGATCAAATAAAATACTAACATACTTTTCCTAAGCCAAACAAGTGAAATTACATTCTTAGCAGTTAAATACACGAAGAAACACTGTCTAAATAAGTCAAGTAAGGTGAACTTTCGACAAGTAGCACAAGTACCCGCCCGTCACCTCGCGCACAAGGCCCTTAAACAACAATTAATATATCCTAAGGGGAAAGGTCCCCCACACAAGGTAAGACAAGCCACTTACCTCGAATTGGTACAAAACCGCTAAGAAACAATGCCCGTGCCACGAGTATCCGACTTCGAGTGGCCCAAATCTATTCAAACCAACTACAAAACGTAAATAACATCGAAATTAACTAATTACACTGTTAAAATTAAAGCTAAGGCGCGAAAATAGGTGAAATGACCAAAATTCCCCTCAGGCCAACGTCTCAAATTCGAATAATTTTAACTATTTCAGAAACTTCGTACTCTCACAAGTCTAACCATATAAAAATCTCCCAATTCAGAGGTCAAATGCCCCTTCAAAACATCAAAGTTAGGTCAAAGAACTTTACCCAATTTTCATTCAAAAATCGAAATTGAAGGTTGAATTTGAGATTAGATTAATGGGTTTTAGTCATAGAAGAGTAGACAATCGTTACCCAGTGATTTCCTTTGAAAAGCCTTCGAAATTGCTCCCCAATCCGAGCTCCCTAACCTTGAGTATTAGTAAAAATGGAAGAAGGGTTCATTTTGAAATGTTTATATTTTGCCCAGTGATTTGCTCTATGCGATCGTGTGAAATGGAATGCGATCGCGTAGAAGGAATTCTGAAGGCCGTGAAAATGAACTATGCGAACGCCTCCAAAGGAGTGCGATTGCAGAGAAGAACCAAACGGGGATATGCGATGGCAGAAGGTGTAATGCAATCACATTGAAGGAAAACAGGCCCAGCTCTAAGGACTCTATGCGTTCGCAGGAGAGTCTATGCGATCGCATAGAAGGATTTGTTTGTAACACCAACAACAGAAATCTACAACACATTAACTTCCGGAATTGCTCCGTTGAGCATCCGAAACACACCCGAGGCACCCGGGACATCAACAAAACCTACGAAAACATCCCACAATATCACTTGGACTTGTACCAATCCTTAAACCACCTAAAACAACGGCGGAAACACGAATTAAGCAATGAATTGTACTTAGAAATTTCAAAACTTAACCAAACTAGCTTCCGACTCAAAACCTATCCAAAACACGTTCGAATAACCTGAAAATTTGCAGACATATCCAAAATCACCTAACAAGCCGCTGCAACTCTCGAAATTCCATTCCGACCTTCAGATCAAAAATTCACTTTCGGAACGGAACTTCAAATTTCTAACTTTCGGCATTCATAGCCTAATTGAGCTACGGACCTGCAAAATACATTCCGAACTCCCCATCCGAAAATCACCTAACAAAGCTAAAGGAAGCATCGGCTTTCCATTCCGATGTCATCATGACACAATTCTGATTACGGACCATTTCCAACACTTAAGCTCTCATTAGGGACTAAGTGTCCCAAAACACTTCGAACTCTATTACCAAACATCCCGGCAAAACAAAATAGCAGAAATGAACTTAGGGGAAGCAAAAAATGGGGAAACGGGGAATAAATTCCAAAGATGACCGGCCGGGTTGTCACAATATGTCTTCTGGTTAATGCTACAACACACACTATTTTAAAAGATAAGAGTCATTTTTCTTATTTGGTAATGAAAGCAACTAATTAGTACAATATCTGGTAGTACAAGATTAATTGAAGGTTCTGGAAGAGCCAATTTTATTACTACCAGGAGGAGAAAATTTGCCTATTGATGAAGCACTATAGTGTGGTATATCTCAAAGAAACTTATTAAGTTTCAAAGATATTCGCCAAAATGGCTACCATATTGAGACTACAAATGATGAAAAGATTGAATATTTTTATGTTACTACAATAATGTCAGGTAAGAAATATATGCTTGAAATGTTACCTGCTCTTTCCTCTGGCTTATAGTACACAAATATTAATAAGATTGAAATATATGCCGCAGTAAATGAAAAATTTACTAATCAAGGTAAGTTTATTATTTGGCATGACCGGTTAGGCCATCCTGGATCGAATATGATGCGTAAAATAATCGAGAATTCACATGGACATTCAATGAAAAGCCTGAACATTGTTCAATTTAAGAAATTATCTTTTGTTGCATGTTCTCAAGGAAAATTAATTATTAGATCGTCAACTATTAAAGTTAGGATAGAATTTCCTGCATTTCTGGAACGTATACATAGTGATATATATGGGCTCATTCACCCTCCATGTGGATCATTCAGATATTATATGATTTTGGTAGATGCATCTACAAGATGGTCACATCAGTTCTTACTATCAACTCACAATAACATTTGCGAGATTGTTGGCTCAAATAATAAAGCTAAGAGCACAATTTCTAGATTATGCAATTAAGACAATTCATCTTAATAATGCTAGTGAATTTACATCCCAAACCTTTAATGCTTATTGTATATCAACTAGGATAACATTTGAGAATCTGGTCGCTCATGTTCATGTACAATATGGTCTAGCAGAATCATTGATCAAACGCCTCCAATTGATTGCTAAACCAATGCTTATGAGAAAAAACTTTTCATTTCAGTATGGGGATATGATATTTTGCATGTAGCAACACTTGTGCGGATAAGGACCATAAATTATCATAAAGTCTTCCCATTGCAATTGGCTTTTGGCAGGAGCCAAATATTTCCCATTTTAGATTCTTTGGTTGTGCGATATATGTTCTAATTGCTCCATCATAATGCACAAAGATGGGTTCCCAAAGAAATTTGGGGATATATGTTGGATATGAATCTTCTTCTATTATAAAATATCTAGATCCGATGACTGGAGATTTATTTACGACAAGATTTCTTGATTGCTATTTTGATGAATCAGTATACCCAACATTAGGGGAATAAAATAAGAAGCTGAAAAAGAGATAAATTGGAATTCATCACTGTCTCGTTTATATAATCGAACAAACTAATGTGAACAAGAGGTTCAAAAGATTATTCATTTGCAAAATATTGCAAATCAATTGCCAAATGCATTCATTGGCCTACCAAGGGTGACTAAGTCACATATTCCAGCTATTGATGCTCCAATTCGAGTTGATATCTCGGTAGGACAATCAATTAAAGAAAAGGAGTCTATGCTACGTTTCAAACGTGGTAGACCAATCGGTTCAAAAGATAAAAATTATCGAATAAAAATGAGCAAATGATCAACGTGATCATAACACGGAGGGTAGTGGCTCAAGAAGAGCCCAAGGCGTAGCATAAGATAAGACCTTAGAGGAGGTCCAAGTACCTGAAAATAATGAGAATGAAGCAATATCAATAAGTTATATCTCAACTAGAAAAAGATGGAACCGAAATAATATTGTTATTGATAACATTTTTGATTATAATGTTGCTGTTGAAATAATGTTAAAAGATGAAGATCATAAACCAAAATCTATCGATGAATGTAGACAGACAAACTATTGGAATGGAAAGACGCTATCCAGGCAGAGTTAAATTCACTTGGAAAACATAAAATCTTCGGACCCATAGTTCGAACACCTGAAGATATAAAGTCAGTAGGGTACAAATGGGTTTTTGTGAGAAAACGAAATGATAAAAATGAAGTCATTAGATATAAATCATGACTTGTGGCACAAGGATTTTTGCAAAGGCCTAGAATTGATTATATTGAGAAATATTCTCCTTTGGTTGATGCTATCACCTTCTGGTATCTCATAAATATGGCAGTGCATGAAAAGCTTGATATGCGTCTAGTGGATTTTGTCATAGCTTATTTGTATGGATTGTTAGACAATGAAATCGTTATGAATATACATAAGGGATTTAAAGTGCCAGAAGCATATAAAAGTTTTTGTGAAACTTGTTCAAAAAATCTTCAGAAATCTTTATACGGATTGAAATAATCAGGTCGTATGTTGTATAGTCACCTAAGTGAATACTTATTGAAAGAAGGGTACAAGAACTATCCAATTTGTCCATGTGTCTTTATAAAAAGGTCTGGACCTAAATTTGTTAGAATCACCGTGTATGATATGATTTAAGTATCATTGGTACTCCTGGGGAGCTTCCAATAGCAGTAGACTGTTTGAAGAAAGAATTTGAAATGAAAGATCATGGAAAGACAAGATTTTATCTTGGTCTACAAATTGAGTATATGAAAGATGGAATATTTGCCCATTAATCAACATACATCGAAAAGATTTTAAAGCGATTCTATATAGACAAATCACATCCACTGAGTACCGCGATGGTGGTGACATTACTTTATATAAAGATAGAACCATTCCGAGCTCATGAAAATGATGAAGAGCTTATTGGTGTCAAAGTACCATATCTTAGTACAATTGGGGCATTAATGTATCTTGCCAATAATCCCCGACCAGATATAGCTTTATCAGTAAGCTTATTGGAAAGATTTAGTTCTTTGCCAACACAAAGACACTGGAATGGTATTACACATATATTCAGATACCTCCAAGGGACCATTGATACGGGTTTATTTTATTCAAATGGATCTAGGTCATCATTGATTGGTTATGCAGATGCAGGATATTTGTGTGATCCATATAAAGGTAGATCTCAGAAAGCTATTTATTTACAGGTGGAGGTTTAGCCATATCATGGCGTTCAATGAAATAAATTATGGTTGCTACTTCTTCATCATGCAAAGATAATAGCCATTCACGAAGCAAGTCGAGAATGTGTTTGGTTGAGATCGATAACTCAACTCATTTAGGAAACATATGGTCTCTCTTCAAAAGAAAATATTCCAATAATATTCTACAAAGACAATGATGCATGTATAATTTAACTGAAAGGAGGATATATAAAAGGAAATAGAATAAAACACATTTTGCCAAAATTCCTTTACACGCACGATCTTCAAAAGAATGGCGAAATAGATGTTCAACAAGTTTGTTCAAGTAATAATCTGGCGGATTTGTTCATTAAGGCATTACCAACCTTAACATTTGAGAAGCTGATAGACAAGATCGGAATGTGTCATCTTTGAGACACTAAGTGATACTTTCATCAGGGGGAGTAATTACACGCTACACTCTTTTTTCCTTACCAAAGTTTTGTCCTACTGGATTTGTTTGGTAATGTTTTTAATGAGTCACCAAGCAATGCATATTATATATAATTATGTATGTCCCAATGATATTTTTTAGTAAGTTCTTAATGGAGTACATTATTTTACACGGACATTCAAGGGGGAGTGTTATGAATAGTTTGTAGATATGGATGCCCTTGTACGTGAATAGCTTATGGATGAAATCTCCTACTTTATGCCCATCCCATTCAGTATTTACAATAGTAAGTCTTCAATTTTATGCCTTTAAAAGGCTATATAAATTAGAATGGAAGACATACCAGAGTGAAAAAATAAAAGTCTTCTTCCTTCTTTCTATCTCTTCTTATTTATATTTTACTGCATTACTTTTATTTTATAACAAAGAAAAGAAAAATCCGGGCTGCCACTATTCACTTATATACGATTTTTACATAAGATATCAGTAAAGTACCAATACACGCATGATATTCTATCATAGCGATCAGGTGGCGTACCACCCTCACCTCTATATAAATCTGCCCTCCCCGAGGTGCAAGCAAGCTGGGATAAACACAACTGTTATTTAAGAAAAAAATGATCCACTTCCAGAATTTTCAAGAAGGACATGATGATAGAAACTAAATAATATAGCAGTTCTCTCATTAGATAAGCAGAAAATAAAAAACGCACAATATTTACATGGAAAACTCCTTTCTCACGATATTAAAAATCACAACTTACCCTGGTAGGATTTCAACTCCAATAAATTAAGCAAACTTTAGAGTATAACATATTACAATTTAGAAATTAAACTCTTAATCCTGCAAACCTTACAATAATTCTATTCTAAGCCTTTTGTCATAATTCTATTACAAAGTCACACTCTTGACTAACTTTAGCCAAACAACTAAAACAATAATTGTTATATGATGTCCTACTAAATACTTCCAAAGGCTGTGTAGGAATAAAATTAAAGAACAAAAGACAAAGATAAAACAAATTTAAGGACTCAAGAAATATTCAGTGTTGGGATCTGGTTCTTGATTTGTAGTAGCTTTGTTCTTCAATGCATCTGGAGGGAAACAGAGGCAGCCGCACACTTAGAAAAATAATTGTTTAGGTTTTGTAAGTATTAGGTCAAAATATTGTATCATGTTGTTTATATATGTGAGATCATGAAAGAAGATACAAGGGTATTTCCTGTCTCTAGCAAACCGCAACTGTGCTAGAGACCAAAAAATAATAAAATACATTCATATATATATATATATATATATATATATATAGACACACACACACACACATGATGATCAACTGCATATGATACACAACAAATAAACCTACTGAATTTTACAGTGTGTATATGGTTCAAAAATAATTAAAATTTAAAACAGATTCCAAACTCATTATCACAAGAAGAGAAGTGGGTGCATTAGTAATTAAAAATATCCATGGATAATTTGTATAGTCTAGTACCTTTAGCATTTGCATCAATAGTAATTTTTAAAAATAGTGGAGCAAGAAGAATAATAGTGATTTAAACAAAAAAGAAAATTAGGAGATATTGGATTATTTAACAGATCAAGGGGTAATTTTTATAAGTTTGCTGATGGTAAGAATAAATTGGCTGGATAATATAACAGTATGAGTAAATTAGCCCGAATAATAATGGAAGTTAAATGTAAATAATATCCGAGAGTAGAGGGGTCTATTTGTCCCTTTTCACTACTATTTAAGAAATTACAGGGCAACACAATTTGGATTCTGAGATGTGAATGAATGAGTTATTTAAAAAATCATTAAATGACTTCGACTAATAGCTGTTACTAATACTTACCCTCAAAGGATAACAATTGAATTTATATGTAGTTTTAAGGATAAGCAGATTAATTCAATACAAATGATTAGTGGAATTAGATTAAGCAAATGAAAGACATAATAAATTGTCAAACCAATAATAAGAGTGATCCCCGATTGCGCTTATCCTTATGAAGAACTGATGAACAAAAGTACTAACAGAAAGAATAGGAGTGTATTGCCTTGATATGCATGTTACATGTGTTATGAATAACAATCTTCCCCTTTATATAATAGGAAAATTTTAACCTAAGAACAATTCTAAAAAAGGAAAAAGTCTTTTGTTTCTCAGCTTACTAATTTTCTGTCGATACGGGCCGAGATTCACGCTGTGATATCAGGTTGGGCATGAATATCACGGCCCTCTGATAGTCGTGTGCGGCCATTTGATGATGTTCTTTGAAGTTTTGAGGCTCGGACCAAAACTGGAGAACCTGTGTATACGGTAGAAATCAATGGCTTAATTTTACGACCATCACGGTACCTTGAGGGCTTCTGGTGATCGATTCCAAGAATTATCAACAGTTTGACATCGAGACATAATTTTTTTACCGGCCACAAGGCATGTGAAATTACCGATCTCGGCAGATCAAGGTAGAGTTCCCAAGGCACGTATGTATGGCAAGTCAAGTCTAGTTGACTAGCCCAAAAAGCGAATCAAGGCATTAAATGGTTTTACCAGCCCCTATCTTTCTAATGAATGCATTTATACTATGTTGGAACTCCTTCTCATATATATCGAAGATCCTTATTATTTTGTAAACATCTATTGCTCCATACTAAATATGCAAGAACATTCTCTCTTCTCTCTAATACATTCTCTTGATATTATTGCTTATGTTTATTGTCTTCATTTATTGCTTATTATTGGTCATAAAGAGTCATCATTGATTTTATCATAACTGTTAGTCATTCATCAATTCCCCTCTATAGCCCCAGCTGAGCATCATAATCGACCCCGAGGCCCCCGAATCGACAAGCTCGAGGCGCCGATAACATTTCGGTTTGGTTATCACCCGGTTCTCAAACTCGTATCTCATTTCTATGTCTTTAAATAGCATCAACTACCTAACAACTAGCATAAAAATAGATCACATATTTTTTAGAATCACATAATCACATGTAATTTTTATTATCATTTTCACGGTAACAGTTTGGCGCCCACCGTGGGACTAAATAATAGTGATTTATTTTCTTGCTAGTTTTACTACACAATGCAAGTTATTTTTCACAATGTTTCTTTCCCAAGATATTTGATTCCAGGCCAGAATGTCTGATTCAGTGAACAACAATCTTGAGAACCACGGAGAGTGGTGTGGATGTTCTAGGTGTTGGAATGCCACCAGGAAATCTTGAGAATTCACCAAGACCAATTCCAGTGGATGCGGTCTCACACGAAACCCAACATATCGATATAAGCTCTTACATTAATAGGAGTGTGCACCAAGGAGACTAACAAGAAGCTCAGAAAACCCCAACCAGGGGAGAAAAAGAGGTTAGACTTCAAGATATTTTGGAACAATTGGTTATTTCTTAGGTATAAAGTCACCCGAATACTCATAGCACGGTAGCACCAGGGGCGGCTCCCCCAGCCGAGCATGTACCATAGAGATCAATCAATAATGGGTCGTCGATCTCTCCATAGTAAAGATTCTCGAGGATCTCAGAAGGAGGATCGAATCGGCTGAGAAGAAGATAGAGTCCAATGACAAGAAGGTCCAGACCTACAACTTCAGGGTCGACCAAATTCTGGGCGCACCCCTAATCTTGAAAGGTATGGATTCAAAGAAGTTCGTGGAGAAGTCTTTCCCACAGGAAGCGGCCTCGAAGTCCATTCCAAAGAAGTTCAGAATGTCATACCTTCCGAAGTATAACGGGATCTCAGACCCCAATGAGCCCGTTACCGCTTACACTTGTGCAGTGACGGGCAACGACTTGAAAGACGATGCGATCGAGTCCCTTTTGCTAAAAAAGTTCAGAGAAACACTTTCTAAAGGGGAAATCATATGGTACCAAAACTTGTCCCCAAAAATCTATAGACTCATTGCTATGCTGGCAGATTCCTTCATAAAGGCACATGTCAGGTCTATCAAGGTGTCCACAAGGAAATCTGACGTCTTCAAAATCAAGCAAAGGGAGAAGGAGATGCTGCAAGAATTCGTGTCTCACTTTCAAAAATAACGAATGGAATTTCCACCAATCTCCAACAACTCGGAAGTGTAGCCCTTCACTCAAGGTCTAAATGAACGAAGCTCGGTAACATTGAAGCAACTGAAGCAAAATCTGGTTGAATATCCCATTGTGACCTGGTCGAACGTTCACAACTGATATCAATCAAAAATCAGGGTCAAGGATGACCAACTATGAGCCTCCTCGGGTTGGGTATATCCCAACAGACTTGTGACAAAAGATCCGAAGCCAAATAAGGAATGATATCAATCATACGTTGAAGACAGAAGAAACACCATAAAGCTTAACATACCCCGCAAAGATCGAAGGGTAGATCGAGGATAGAATACCCGAGGACTTGTCAGCAGATCCAGATTTGATAGGTACATAGGGCCGATGGAGGCACCTTGCTTGTCGAAATATAACTTCAACGTCGATGTATCAGATATTGTGTTCGCCATCAGTAAAATCAGAGACACCAGGTGGCCAAACCCTGTATAATCATACCCTTCAATAATGAAACATAACTTAGTATGTGAATTTCATAACACATACGGGCACAGGATCGAAGATTGCCAACAACTTCGGGAAACAATGGCCTGATTACTCGACAAAGATCACCTTCGGGAATTCCTCAACAACTGAGCCAAGAATCAGTTCCGAGAAAGAGAGGCAACCAAAAAGAACAAAGAGGATGAGATGCAACATGTCATGCGCACGATCTTTTGAGGTGCCAATGCTCTACAGGAACCCACAGCCACGAGGATGGAAACATCTCTCAACAAAGAATAGCAAACTCAAGGCTCTATCTCGGCCCCATAATAGTATATTGTTAGTGCGGCTGCCACAAACCAAAACACCAATATCTCCACCAGTAGAGGGGATAAGAAATAAACCAATGGTGAAATAGCGACCACGAGGCATTCTCCGAGTCGTATAAAAATGAAAAAAAGGGTCGTACCGCATCCTCCAAGCGAATACCAAGGCTCAAAGTACCATCCCCAATAAGGTATAACCATCTCCCTTTTCATTTTATACTTTATACTAACCTTTATGCATGCGCCCGATCGAGGTATTCGAAACACTAACCTAGCTCGAAGGCCTTAAGGTTTTAATGCATCTGTTGCACTCTTTTCCTTCAATCGAGTTTTTATCCAACAAAGGGTTTTACTGGCAAGGTTTTTAACGAGGCAACATCCACTTGCTACCTAAGGAAGACTCAACAAGTATTCAAGGCTTCTTTTGCAATCAACCTCAAATACTGGTGGGCATGCCCTCCCCTCTGGAATGTCATCTACTCGGAGAAGCCAAGACACACCGAATGGGGTCTCAATAAGAAAATGATGTACCGGGAAAACGGTCAAACGAACTGTGTTTATTTAGGATAGTCGAGCCCCTAACAACGATAATAACTCCTTTATCAGAAACGGCCCGAACACTCGGGGACTGGCGTCAACAATTCAACACTTGAACGACCTTTGGGTTGGAACTCCAAATTCATAAGCCCTAAATGAGGCAACATCAAAACCATAAAATGTCTCCAAAGCTCAAAGTGTCCCGAATACACAGGGACTGGCGATAAACCTCGAAAAAACCACGACCTCAGGGTTAGATTCTCTGAAATCATAAGCCCTCAACAAGGCAATACCAAATTTACGAGTAATGGATCCTGTGCGAAGATACCCTCCATGACCTAGGGCCTGTTGCCAATCACCACTCAGTAAACCCCCAAGGCCATAAGACACCAAGAGGGCGGACTCAGTCTCCTAAGTCCTACATATGGCAAAAATAACATTAGTAAGACCTTTAGAAATGCATGAACCACACTTGTTCAAAGTGACAATATCTGTAAGACCTCGATCAAGGCATGAACCATACTTGTACCAAGTATCTAAAGCTGTAAGACCTCAAAGGCATGAAAAACATGTAACACCTTACTACAGCATAAACCTGATCCCAAAGTTAAGGCTATATCAAACTTGTAAGACACCTAAAAAACATACATTTGATAGAGATGCCGAAACTACTTCACTCGGGATAAAAAATTGCACCATCCAAGCACAAATGACTATGATCGCAATGTTGTACCAGCCAAACAAATGGGACTCGGGGATGCCCAACCGTTGCTATAAAATCATGACCTTCAATTACTTAGAATCTACTTCAAAAAGAACCGATTAAACATGATACCCTCGACATAGGAAAAAGAGCTTCGAACATGTTAGCTCCAAATTACAGGCTTCGAGATACTCAGCCTTTGAGCCAAACCTCCTAGGGTGCTCAATCATTGCCACATAATGACTTGTAATTGAGGTATCAAACCGTCAAAAAGTCAGGCAAATAGAATCTCAAAAATTCTTAAAAAGGAAAAAATGAAGCCAATATAAAAGGTTGCATTGACGCAAAGCGTAATAGCTATTTTTGCCCACCCACATAAAATGTCGCATCAACCCAAGGCGTAAGAGCCATTGTCGTCAGCCGACAGAAATCCAAAAATTTGATGGTTGAATGAGATCGAGTCGAAACCCGATTCGGAAACTGAACCCAAAACAGTTAACTAAATATGCCTAAGAGAAAAAATGTGAGAGCCAGCGTCACCAACCTACAAAAATCCAAAAACTTAAGGGTCAGATGAGCTTGAGTCTAAACCTGATACGGAGACTGAACCCAAAACAGTTAACTAAATATGCCTAAGAGCAAAAGTGTAAGATCCATTATTGTCAGTCCACATCAAAAGGTTGCATCGACCAAGCGCGTAAGAGCCTACGGTCTAGCCTAATGAGCCTCAGGACCATATCGTGAATCTAAGGAATCTTATCAACTCAAAGACCAATTCATCTGGCTAAAAGAAAGGCAAAAAGAAATGCAGAAGATATAAAATCACGAGGTTTCCGCTTTATACATACATGTTGAAAAAATACAAGCTCCATTTACAGCATACTTTGAAAGTACTATATACAAAAACATAAAAGGGAATATACGTCCCCATTGGGGATTATGGCTCAACGGCCCCATCCTTGCCATCCTCGGTATAGGACAGAAGGAACTTAGCATTGTATTTTTCCATCTTGGCTTGCTTGATCTCTTCTAAAAGGTCGAATCCCCTAACATGAATTTCCTCGAGGGTATCCCTCCAAGATTCTCACTTCACATACTCTTTACTACTACTCTCACGATCAAGAGTTTTCCTCAGCTCAGCTCTAGCATCGGCAGTGCCCTTCAGATAGGCTGCCAATTTCTGGTTAGCCAGTGCGCCTCATTACACCCTCAGCCCGGGCATTCACCACCTTGAACTTTGCCTTTAAAGGCTCGAACTCAAGCCTTCTAATCATATTCACTCGAATAGAATTATTCGCACAAACGTTCTGGACTTACACCTCGAGGGCAGAAGCCTTAGCCAAAGCACACTCCTTGGCTGCAACTTGGTCATCTAACTAAGCCTTCAACTCGTTAAACTCACATTTGGCCCGGCCAACTTCTCCCCAAAGTCGTTCCAGCTACTCTGTTTTGCTCTCCAATTGAAATAGCAAAACATTAATCTCCAAAAATGAAAGGAGGAGCATACATCAACATGAAATAAATGTTACTTGTCTTTCGAGACATCTTGTGCAGTTCCGACATCAATCTGCCTCACACCGCAGGTATACCAGCTCACTTTCCTTTCTCGCACAAAGGAGCCTAAGGGATTTATCCAAAGCTTTTTGCAGCCTGACCTCATGGCAAAGCAGCATGGACTTAAGCATGTCAAAAGCTTGCAAAGGAAAATTAAATAACAAAGGAAGGGAACAAAACTAAGATAAGCCTAGACGGCTACTAAAGCTTACCATAAAGCCAAGCTGCTGAGCCTGACCATAGGCCGAGCCAATGTCCGATGGCCTAGTATCCCCCGAAACACCTTTGGTAGGAAAACAAGAAGGCGTACCATGCCCCTCGTTCTTCGAAGTACCCTCAACGGGAACGGGAAATGTTCTTTTCGAAAATAGAGGCCTCCAAATCCAAAAGATTGACCGACTCGCCTCTTTTGAACCTCAGAAAAAGACTCGCCCTATCGCGAGTATCGTCACACCTCGAAGAATCTTTCTATTTATTATCGACCCTCGACCCCGAGGTTGATAGTCTTTCATCCTCCCCTAGGGGGCATGGCCTCAACTTGGAAAAATCTCCAACACCTGCAACGACAAAGTTAGTGCACTAAAAAGAAAAGTACCATTCTGAGGAAATAAGCTATAAAACGCCTACCGTGATGCTTTGCCTCTCATCTCCCCTTTGACAGGTCTCACCATCTGCACATATCATATGTCGAACAAGCTGCCAACTTGCGGGACCATTCGGCCAAATCAGGGACCTCATTCGGAAACCAAGGAATCAGTACAAAGAATAAAACAAAAAGATGTCGCTATGGAGCCCGCCTCTGCTAAAGCGACTAAAATACAAGTATTCCACGTACATCTGAAATTCCATTTCTAAGGAAAGGAAAAAACACTCCAGGGATAATATCGACTGCCCGTGCTCGAACGAACTAGCTCATCCATTCCCGATTCCTTGTCCTCTTCATCATTAATGACAGGGGACCGAGTGTATCGATGATATAGAGAAATCAAGCCCCGGTAATGCAGCTGCCGAGATAAGCTCACAAGATGGCTGAGGGTGAATTCGAGCCCGGCCTTATTCGTAAAGTACCTTATCATCTGTATTGTCTTCCAAAGGGATGGGTGAGCTTGCACCAGGGTAACCAGATATCTCCTATAGAATTCAAGCATGACCCTGTCAGGGGAACCAACGTAAAAATATACGTATATACGCTCAAACCCCCATTGACATGGGTCATGATGCTCTAATCCTGAGAAGGTACCTGCACTACCACCCTTTCTCCCCATCCGCAGTCTTTTCTAATCATTTCAAGGTATTCCTCCCTTATTGAGGAGATGAACCTCGATGCATGCTCCCAATTTCCTTGAAAGTTGGGAGGTGTCTCCAATATAAACTCTCTCCTTGAGACGAAGAACCTCGAGGCGAACTCACTGGGCACCAGCGATGTACCAACGATCGGACACAAAATAGAGGCATAACTCTCTTCTCCTTGATGGGCAGGTGTCGGTATATCAGTCATGGCTATGGCAAAATAGAAAGAGTAGGATGAAGATTTGGCAAATGCTTTGATTTGAAACAACGGGAGACTTAGCACAAAGAACAATGTTCTATGGAAGAAATAGTTACTCAGAGTAGCAGAATCTCCATTTGAGAAGTAAAAGAGTGGATATATAGGGGCAAGCACCGACTGCTCGCCTACCCAGAAGGCTAACTAATTCTAGCCATGACACTGTTACCTTTTTGGGAAATGTACTGGCAGGACCACCCCGGGGTTCCCATTATCAGGTCGCACGACTGCTGCTATAACGCAAAATTGGGGAGGTATTGAAACCTCGAGGTTTTCCTTCTATCTTAAGCATCAGCCCCAAAAGAGATATCGACCTAATATCGAGATAGAACCCAATTTTACAGGCCCCAATTACTCCAAGTATGGGCTCAAAAGAGCCAAAATAAAAATTCGAACACTAACTCCAAAAAACGATGGGGTATAAAGAATACTTGAAGTATAAAGATTGTCTTGCATTTCCATAAAATATATTTACAGTAGTGTCTTTACAAAACTTGTTTCTCATGAGTACATACACATAAAGAAAAAAGAAAAGAAAAGGTAAGGCAGGCCTACTCTTCATCGCCACTAACCTCTGGACCATCTCCAGGACCTTTATCTAAAGCGACTAGGAGCGACACTTTTCCCTCCAACTCTCGGGCTTTCTCAATCTCAACTGAGAGATTGATACCTTTAGCTTTGACTTCCTCTAAGGCTTGCCTCTTTGTCTTTTCACTAGTGCGAGTGACTCGTCTGAACAAGGTTTAGCTCGGCCTCCACCAACTTTTTATGATATGTCCTTAGTTCTTGGAACTAGATGCCAAACTTGTCTCTTTTCAAATCGGTTGGGTTCATGTTGCATTGCATTTACCCAATATGCATCCTTCAAAGCTTCAACAAAATATTTAGGTTCAAAAAGAGATAAGAAAGCATCAAAAGCACAAAGATTCTTTAACGAAGATCTAATTTTGATTCCTGGGGATGGATCAATAATTATGTTCTTAATGGGATAAGAAGTTTGGTACTTGTAAGGTTTCACAACCAGCTGGTTTCTGCTTGATGTTTCTCCCATGTTTTGTTGCTGAGGAACAGGCTCATGGACATGTTTGACTTAGTAGCGACTTCTTCTTCGACCTTGGACTAGGGCGCAGATAGTGTAGCAATCTCTTTTCAAGTATTTTTGAGAAGACCCTGGGTCGATACCGATTCCGAGGTCACTACCTCATTTTGCTACCTAGGCTCGAGGATCTCCACATTCTTCTGCCTGATCTGTGAAGGGAAAGTTAAGTTAGTCAGTATCGAATTAAGGGAATGAGGGACGGATTTATGATTGGAAAAGTACATGCTCGATGAGATCAGCCTTTTCTCAAAGAACTCCCTCCAAAGATACCGAAGCTCGATTGGCTCTTTCTCCTTTCGGGCACAAGAAGCCTCTAACTCTTGAAGTCCTGAGGTGAGCTTCTCGAGCTCCTTTGAATATGGTGAAACAGAAGATTCAGAAAATGAGGAATAATGATTAAGACTAAAGAAGTATACATAAACAGCTATCACCTGCCGCTGGAACCTCTTCTCTACCTTGATGGCGCTGGAAGCGTCGAGGATATCCTTGATGGCATCGTCAATATCATCAAAGTTGCCAAGCGCACCTACCCCCTTGTGAGGAACCCTCACGTTGGCCCAATTCAGGACCTAAGCGTCCCTTAACTCCCTTAACAAGAACTAAGGACCCAAACTAAGTCTATACATGGCATCGATGTCACCAAAGGACAACTCCTGCCCATGAAAAGCTCCGGGCCCAGAGCCCTTGGGACCAGCATCAACGGTCTCCCCAGTACGAAATGCACCACATCCAGTCACAATGTTTGGGACCATATTGATACCCTCCTCGAGTCTCTTCATCACATGGGACAGATTTGAATCGGTGATTCCCAATTTAGCAGTCTCCGGTCGAGGCACCTGGAGGACTCCCGTGCCCGACCTTGTTCTTTGTACCAAATGGTACTCTCCCTCGTCATCATCATCTCCATACCTAGTGCCTCCTGAAGCCGAGGTCCTGGTGGAAGATCAAGGCCTTGGTAAATTGGATTTCTTTATCGTAGGAGAATCAAAACCCACCTTATTCTTCCTTATCTTTCCCTTAGCAAGCTCTGAAGTCTCCATATCGCCATCTGGAGGTGGTCTCATCTGCACACCATCGCCAAGGCATGCATAAAATCAGTGGCCGAAATTTATCAACACAAAGGATACGAGGGAGAAGCATAAGATTAAGATATTGGTAGGAAGAAGAACTTTACCATGATTCTTAGACACCCACCACTTTTTGGCCAGGTTGGGCTGAGACTGAACAATATATGGGAACGAGGTATCCAACCACCTGATCCATCTCGACAAATCCTAAATTGCTTTGGGATACTAAACGGTAGCTTGTAAAACTAAGAGGAGGTCATTTTTTTGAAGGTCGGTAAGAAAGTTATAGAGAATGTTTGAGGGAAAAATACTTATGTTGTGTATTCCACTTCTCCAGGAATGGCATCCTCCCAACTAGGATAATTTCCAAGGTCCTCACTCGGACGAACCTGCTCATCCACCCTTGATTCTTGTCTGCATTGGTGCTCAAGAAAAAGGATTTTTTGGACTGGTGGTGAAGCTTAATCAAACCTTGATAAAATCGAGGGCTATAAAGTCTAACAAAATGGATGAGGGTAAAGATCTCACCCTCAACCCCGTTTGGATAAGTGGCGGAGCATGTAGACTATCCTTTAGAAAGATGGATAGATTTGACCAAGCATCAATTGGTACTTGTCGCAAAAATTGAGAATAACCGAATTTATCTCCGGGGAATAAGGATAAGAAGAATCAATCGGACCCAAAGTGAATGGGTAGGTATATACATAAAGGAAACAAGCTTTTTGATCCAATATGCTCTCGTTAGAGCAGGGGATCTCAACCACCGTTGCCTCCTCCCATCGACAGTCTTCCTTCACCTTCCCTATGTTAGTCAGGAGGCTAATGTACCCGGACACGTGTTCGCATCGGCCTGATGTAGATGAAGGCTTGTCGACGGTAAAATCCTCCATCGTGTCGAACCAGATAAGAGTACATTGTTCAATAGAGGGTATCATTTTGGGCTTTTTGTTGGATGCTCGGGATGAATAGGCAGCCTCGTCTTCTGAAGGAGCTATCTTGGAAGTTCTAGCCATGATTGTGGTAAATATTTCTGAGAAAGTAGGCAAAGGTTCAAGAACGGAAGAAGAAATGATGCGAAAGGGGATGGGTCTGGCCTTGGAAATTTGAAGATGCTGAGAGAGTATGAATTATCACATTATTTATGCTGCTATAAAATTTGTGTGGGCAGCAGAAAAGACAAACCAATAGTTATTTGTGGGCTTCTCGATAGTCATATTTGATGGCGACCCTTGCGCAGTTTTTTTAGCATAGCATTTAGTGCTCTGATAGGCTGACGTCATGATGATGATTCCCTCAAAATAGGAGTTCAAAATCATTTCCTATTACTTTGTTCTACTAGGACACACGGGGATTATCTATATACGGTGGAAATTGACAGGTCAATTTTACGAGCATCATGACACCTCGAGGGCTTCTGATGATTGATTCCTAGAATTCTCGACAGTTTGACTTCGAGATAGTATAAGAAATAACTATCCTTAAGGCAATGCGAATTACCGATCTCGGCGGATCAAGGTGGAGTTCCCAAGACACGTGCGTATGGCAGGTCAAGTATAGTGGACTAGCCCAAAACACGAATCAAGGCATTAAATGGTTGCACCGGCCCCCTATCTTTGTAATTAATGCATTTGTACTATGTTGAGATCCTCTCTCATATATAAAGGGGATGCTTGTTATTTTGCAAACATCTGTTGCTCCATACTAAATATACAAGAATATTCTCTCTACTCTCTAGCACATTCTTGATATTATTGCTTCCATTTATTATCATCATTTATTGCTTATTATTGGCCATAAAGATCCATCATTGATTTTATCATAATTGTTAGTCATTTATCAATTTCCCTCGATAGCTCCCAGTCGAGCATCAAAATCGACCCTGAGGCCCCCAAAACGACAAGCTCGAGCCCCGATTGTTAACCTTTCGGTTTGGTTATCACCATGTTCTTAAAATATTATCTCATTTATAAGTCTTTCACGTAGCATCGGCTGCCTAAAAGCTATCATAGAAATATATCATGTACTTTTAGAATCACATAATCAAATTTAATTATTATTACCATTTTCACGGTAAATAACGTGATTTCGATGCCTCCGAGGGTAGATGCTTTGCTCAAACCCCGATACAAGGGGTTCCTCGCTCAAATTCTCATTCCTTACAATCACCTCTCTGCTTCATTTATCTTACCGAGAAACCAAGATATTCAACATGCTCAATATTAACCATATATAGATAGTTCCCTCATTTCTTAGAGTAGGTTTACTAAAACAATGAGAATTCTTTTCGATTCCTTCTTCAATATGCCGTAACAGAACCGATAAAGAAGCTGAAATGTCTTGTCAGTCATGTCATTCTAACTCAAATATATTTCATCCATTAGCATGTTACCTCTAAATATGAAGATATACGAAATCTCTACAAAAACTTCCATCCTTCGTTCATTTTTCACCTTTGACCAAGTTTCTACCATTATATTTTCAAGCTATTACTCCCCTCCATCAAACTTTCATATCTCTCCCCTGTTCGTCAAGATATCCCAGGGATTTCAAAGTTTCTACCAAGATTGTTTCTAAATCATCACCCTCTATTCTTCATCTTTAATCCTGTATTTCCCAAACTCTAAATTCTTTCCTTAAATTTTCAAATGCCCCCAAATGACAATGGCCAACACATTAAAAATCGTCCCCTAACAAGTTTCCTCTTCGTCTTCTCAACCGGCCACTAGCACTAAAGCGATTACCCCTAGAGTGGTCACCCTTAAAATAGTTTCCCAGTTGTATTCGTTAACTAACTGACCCTCTAGCCTCCCTGACAGCATTCATTCCTGGGGGCTGCTCAATTGTAGATAACTGTTAAGTCAAGAAGCCTTCGTGCAAATAGGATCGAGGTGAAGAAGTCTAAAGGTACATATGTCTACAACTGAAGACCTTCTTCCTATAGTTCAAAAAGACTTGAAATGGGAGGGTATGGACTAGTCCCTGATCCCGAGCATGTAGTTACTACTATAGGTGTCAACCGGGCCAGGTTGACCCGGGACCGGCCCGGTTTTGTTTAGCGCGGGGGGGGGGGGGGGGGGGGGGCCGGGGGGGGGTAGGGGGGGAAGGGGGTTGGGACGTAATGCCTTACCGGGCAATTAACCCGGATCGGACCGGCCCGGGAAGAGAAATACCGGGCGAACCGGCCAACCCGGACCGGCCCGGACCGGTTATAACGGTAAAAATTTTTTTAACTGCTGGGGCCCACTTGCCCGTTGGCAACGGTCCAGAACCGTTGGCCAACGGGTGTTTTTGCATTTTTGGCCCTTTTTTGTTTTTTTTTGTTTTTATTAAATTACATTAATAACCCTTCTAAAAATCTATAAATACCCTCCCCTCTTCTTCATTTCCTCACTCAAAATTATCTATCTCTCTCTCAATTCTCAAATTAGCAAATATCAATCACTCTCTTCTCTTCAATTTTCAAGAATTCATATTCTACTTTCATAATTTTATTGTCTTTATTTTCCCGAATTTAATTTATCGTAATATTTGATTTTAGCTTATATATTAAATTTTCCAATATGTTGAATGCTGCTAAAAGAGCGTGTAGAAAAGTTACTGGTAGGAGTGGAAGTGGTAGTGGAAGTAGTAAAAAAAGTCCTATAGCTTCTGATAGTAATAGTAATAATGAACCAATAACACATGTTTCTGAATCATCGCCTAATTTGCAAGATGTAAATATTGATTATGAACAATTACACCAAGATTTCGGAATAGAAGATAACGAAATTGGAATAGAAGATGAGATACCACCTACACCTACTAGTGCAAATGTTGGTAGTATTGGAGTTGGAGTTGCTAGTGCAACAAGGGGTAGAAGACCACCAGTCGCTCCAACTTCTAAATCTAATCGTAGAAAAAGAAGTCCTGTTTGGAAATTTTTTGATGAGATAGAAGATAGTGATAGAGTTAAGTGCAGACTTTGTAACGAAACGTTTAAACATTTGACCGGAGGTAATTTAGGGGGGACTGGCACACTAATTAGACATATGCAAAATTATCATCCTATAGAATGGGGGGTTAATGGGGATGGAAGTCAAACAACCGGTAACCCTACTACTGCAGGTCTCCTAAAATATGATAAAATGAGGGATCGAGAGGAATTAGCGAAAATGATTGCTTTGGGTTGTCTACCTTTTTCTACATATAGCTGAAATTTCTTTGCTACTATTTGAATTTAAGAAGAAAGATAGATATACGGATGCTGTTGCAAGTATGCAAGCAAAATTTAAAAAATATTTCTTTCCAATTCCTCATGTTTACTTAATTGGTGCAGTTTTAAATCCTTCAATTAAAATGTCTGATTGTCAACAATTAATGAATGCTTTATACAATTATATGGAGATTGGGCCCACTGAAAGCCCAAATTTGTATGAATCTATGAACCAACTAAATGAACATTTACAATATCTATATACTTATTATGCAACTCAATGTGATAATGCTCGTGCTTCAACTGCTGCAAATCCCACTATGCAATGTAGCACTTCTAATGTAGTCGGAGATGATGATGAAGGCTTTGATAGTTTTAATATTTTTTCAACTTTTTCTAACACTCAAAGTAGTAGTAGGAATATAGATGAACTGCAATTTTACTTGCAGAAGCAAAAGGAGCCTCGCACCAAGGAATTTTCACCGTTAGGCTGGTGGCAGGAAAATTCAAAGCAATTTCCCGTTCTTTACGCTATGGCGCGGGATGTCCTGAATGTCCCAATTTCCACTGTTGCATCCGAGAGTGCATTTAGCCAAGCAAGACAACAACTTGGAGACACGCGGCACTCATTGGGAAGCAATGCTTTGGAAGTCTTAGTGTGTCTAAGAGATTGGATAAGATCTGAACGAAGAAATCAAGGAAAGGAAGATCTTGATAGCCCGGAAGACGAAGAACTTGGAGATATATTAACGCACGGAAACCCATCCGAATTTAACACTCCAGAAGAAGGTCCAGAGGTTCATATTAATATGGAAGAACTTGCTATTGCAATGCAAGCCATTTGATGTAAATTGTAAACTAATTATGATACATTTTAGTTTTTCAGTTTGAAATTTTGAATTTAAGAAATAAAGTAGCACTTGCAATAAGTGCAATTTTTTCCCCATCTTTTGTTGTGTTCATTCAATTATTACAAAGTATTAATATAACTTAATATTTATACTATACGTAATTCAAAAAAAAAAAAAATAAACCCGGCACGGCCTGGCCCGGACCGGATCAACCCAGCCCAATTGCAACCCGCCCCCAATTGAACCCGGACCGGACCGGCCCGGACCCGGACGGGTCATAAAATTTGGACCCGGACCCGGCCCGGCCCACCCGTTGGTCACCTATAGTTACTACCCACATGGAGGGGTACTTAAGTATTTATACATACCCCTGAATTTTTACAAGAGGTATGAGGTGTTTCTCGGGAAATTTCATCCATCGTTGTGGAGAATCTTGACCCTCCTCCGACACTTTATGAACAAGATTGCATCTTTTCAATTTAGGATCGAAAACTTGCTCCGATTATACAATCCCTGAATATTCCGAGAAGGGATGATCAAGCTTACTCGCAAGCAAGCAAGGCTTCCTTCTCGAGAATCGATGAAGACAGGGGCCAAGGCTAGAAAGGACGCTTTGTTCGAGTGAAGATTGAGGAGTCCCCCCTCCCCCCCCCCCCCCCCAAATACATTTCATTACCCGAGAAGTAGAATGTGTCTCTTAAGTTTAATCTCTCTTTAAATGCCAAAATTATTTTTCTTCAATTTCTCCCTTCTCATTTATGCTTGTGATTGTATAGTTGTCTCCTGGGTTCCGAGTGTAGTTACCCGGCTAAACGAGTGGATTGAGGACTCTGTACTTAGATGTCGTATATTGATCGCACATGGAGCTGCATGATACTTGTGATGCATCACAATGAATTCCAGTATTAAAAGCACAAGTTCCTATTCGGTTCATGCTAAAGAGATCTATACCTTAAATATTTTCATAAATTTCAAAATGAACATATCAAATCTTTATCAATGAAAGAGAATAAAGGATGTGAGAAGAACACTTTATGCACCATTTACAAGGTTAGTAAGCATGTGCATACTCAAGAGTATATTGTTACAGTGACAGCTGTATGCCATATATCTCGTACTTGCTTGAAGTCGGAGTCTACGCGTATACTGTATTTCCAGGAAATAAGAGTCTTAGATGTAGTGAAAGACGTTAGTAGAATTCCAACTGAGTATATTTTGGAAAGATGGACAAGAAAATCCAAAGGGCGTAAATATTGAAGAAGTTGATGAGCAAGAAATAGAGATCTAGGATCCGAAGTTGATTACTATGAATTGGTATATTCTTTATCCTATATTGTTAGAATGGTAGAGAAAGCTTCTGAAATGTTGGATTATAGGTCATGGGTCGCTCCATGTGGGCTGATCCGACCCGGTTAGGAGAGATAAGGGAGAGAGGTTTAGGAAAGTTACCACTAGACCACAACCTCTCCACTAGCCTGAACTTGGGTGAAAGGGAGTTATCTTCCTTAACCGTCTGAACGTGGGTGAGTGGGGAGTTATCTTCCTTAACCACCTGAACGTTGGTGACTGGGGGGTTATCTTCCTTAACCGCTTTAACGTGGGTGAGTGGTGGGTATCTTCCTTAACCGCCTGAACGTGAGTGAGTGGGGGTTATCTTCCGTAACCGCCTAAACGTGGGTGAGTGGGGGGTTATCTTCAACCGCCTGAATGTGGGTGAGTGGGGAGTTATCTTCCTTAACTGATATTACTCTCCGAATTTATATGAAGGAGATAACATAGAACGAATGGGGCGTAAGTTCTTTTTCTACTGTGACAATTCTCTGACTCTCTTATTCTCCCAACAAAAAGCACACACAAGTAAGGGCATCTAATTGCTGGAAGATTAATTTTGTTTCCTAGTGATTCAAAGTTTGACTTGGGGGAAACATTTCGGTGGTGAGTTCAACAACTCTTCCATTGCGTTTACAGGTACACTAATGTTATTCTCGCCCCACGATTATTAGTCTAACATTGGTATCAAAGCCAAGTTTTTTTGTGTGCTCTGTCAAGATGAACACACATTGATTCTGTATTATTTTTTTGGATTTCTGTATCGTTGGCAAATACAGTGAAGTCGTTCATGTTTTGAATTTACATGATACTTAGACTGGGAAAAGTTACAAAACAAGCAGAGAATAGTATAATGAGATATCATCAGCCCTCACATGTTGTCACATTGAAATAATTTCCTCCCAATTTATGCATGATAAGTAATAATTATTAATGAATTGGTATTTAATTTTTTTTTTATTTTTTTAGTCATATCCCTTACATTGAAATACTTTTACGAGTTATCGTGACATATGTTGTCACATTGAGTAGTTGTATCATTCTTATTGTTTCCTTGGTGTTATTCCAGATATGACTAAACTGGGACAAGTTCGAATTACTCCAAGTGGGAGATCTCGAAGTCAAGGAAGGGGACAACGCAGAAGGGTACATCATCGCCAGATTTATTTCTATTATGATTCAGACTCATAGCCTAAAGTCATCAGGATTTCCCCAAAGGTGAGACAAAATCACTTAAGGGATCGAAGGGCTGAACGACGGGAAAGGGAATAGAAATTTAAAGAGTTTAGGACTTCACTAGCTGAACATATTGGAAATTATCAGTGTACCCGTGATGCACTAATTGATACTATTGACAAAATTGAATTATCTGATTAGGAAGCCTTAGAAATTTTAGTAGATTCACTTGGAAAACCTTTAGGTAGTATTTTAACTGAAGTTTATCTCGAGGTTTGGCCAAGTAAACCTTTTTGGGTTTATGTTCTTAAATTTGAAGCTGAGTGGGAGAACCGTCTCTACAACTACTTGTAATTCATTTAATTAATGAAACTTTGTTATTTGTTTGCAAGATTATATGTCAGTTTATTTGTTTGTTTTTTTATATGTGCCAATTGAAACAAGTATGACATGATATTGAAAATCTTAACAAGATACACACTATGAGAATAATTTTATAAAATATTAGTTGAACATTTAGTTGTAGATGATGAATGGAAACGTAGTAACCTTTCGATTCTATACTAAGTGTAAATTTTTATTTAATTGATTTGCCTAAGTGTGTATATTACATGCGAGAATGATGAGTAATAAATACACTTGCATTATTGTTTCATTTAACAGACTATGGAATCAAAACCTATCATTGTTGACATAAACAAGGGTGATAAATTGAACAGTGAAAATTATGATATTTGGAGCTGTAAGATGTGGTATGTGCTAGAAGAGCAAGATGCTCTTGAAGCCATTAACCATGTCATGGTTTTCCCAGAGGAGGGTAACACTTCCCAACGTAGGAGAGATCTTGAGGCTTACAATTCTTGGAAAAAGAAAGATGCCACTGCTCGTGGAATCATTGTAAGATCAATTGTTGATGATTTCATTCATGAATGTGAACAATTCCCTACTGCTAATGCCATGTGGGTGCATCTGATAGAAACATATAGGGGTACTACTGTAACCCGCCTTAGACAGCTGACTATCAAATTTGACACTTACAAAAAAGCGTCATAACCACAGTGTCAAACAACATTTAAGAGAGATGTCGAATATAATTGCTCAACTCAAAGGTACTGGTCATGTTCTCTCTGATGAGCAGCAGGTTCAGGCAGTGAATTGGTCTCTTCCTAATAATTAGGAACATTTGAAGACTAACTTGACCCACAATGATAGCATCAAACTTTTGCTGATGTTGTCCGTCATGTGGAGCTTGAAGACAAGCGGCTTGGTGCTACTAAAGATGTACCCAATGCCTTTGTGGCAGAACCAAGTGGTACAAAGAGATCAAACTTCAAGCGCAAGAGAAATTGGAAAAATGACAGAAAAGGTAAGGAGACCAGAGAAGGACCCTCCAAGAAAAGAAACAAGCTGAATTCCGAGAAAGGAAAATGGTTCTACAAGAAGAAAGGCAAGAGCAAGATGAAGTGTTACAATTGCCAAGTTCTAGCCATTTTGCTCGTGAGTGCACTGAGTCAAAAAAGGTAGCATTTCAAAACGCATATCTAAGTGCTATATATGTTTCTAGCACCGTTTTACTAACTGAATATTATCCTGTGAGGATTGTAGACTCAGGGGACACCGACCATGTGAGCCGCGATAGAGATGCGTTTATAGAGTTTCGTCGAGTTCCACTTGGACCAAAGCATATATATGTGTGGGAAATAATGCAAAGCTTGAAGTCAAAGTGATAGGAACTTGCAGAATGGACATGCATGGTGGCCAATCTTTGATGTTGCATGACGTCCTGTATGTTGCAGATTTAGATTTCAATTTGAACTTTAATCGTAGTGGTCTTAGAATTACACAAGACAATGTTTTTTATGGTTTTGGACATCGTTATGATGATTTTATTGTGTTAGATTGTAATCCTTCTATGTATAGCTATTATGTTGACTATTGTGTTATGGCGTGTTATTCTGGTAACAATGATGTTTGTATTATTACATGGCATGCAAGATTAGGTCACATAGGCCAGGATCAAATGAATAGATTGGCTAAGGAAGGATATTTGGGTTCTTTCTCTAAATTGACATGCCAACTTGTGAAAATTGTCTTGCCGAAAAGATTACACTAAACCATTTGGAAAGGCTAAGAGAGCTGATTTTCCATTACAATTAATCCATTTCGTATATATGTGGTCCAATGAATGTGAGGGCTAGGTCTGGTGCTTTATAGTTCATTACGTTCATTGATGATTTCTCACGTTTTGGTTATGTCTATCTGATCTCTCATAAATCTGAAGCACTTGAATTCTTTAAGAAATATGTAAATGAAGTTAAGAATCCATTTGACAAAAGGATTAAGACCTTAAGAACCGATAGAGGGCGTGAATATCTTTCAAAAAAAATTGAAGGACTGTGCAATAAAAAGGGAATCACCAGATAGTTAACTATTCCATACACACCTCAACAAAATGGTGTAGCAGAAAGGAGGATTAGAACATTGTTGGACATGATAAGGTCTATGACGGTGCAGGCAAATTTACCTATCTCTTTTTGGGGAAGTACGTTATGGACTACAACTTATATATTGAACAAAGTGCCTTCTATATTAATTTTTTTCCACTCCTTATGAGCTATGGACTGGCCATAAACCAAACTTAAAGAGTTTACGACCTTGGGGTTGTTATGCATATGTAAAAGATTCTTTTAGCAAGTTTTGTAAATTAGGTCCAAAAGGCAAGAAATGTATCTTTATAAGATATTCGTAACACTCCAAAGGGTATGTGTTCATTGGCGAAATAGAGGATGGAAGTGTTACTGAGATTGAATCGCGAGATATCACATTTTTGGAAAATAATTTTTCAAAGAAGGGCGAGGTAAAGAATGGAGAGCATCTTTATGAAATGTTGAAATCAGATAGTCAGCAAGAGTCTTCTGACACAGATAATCAAATTGATCAAGATTTTATTCTTGATCCGAGTGGGAGAGGGAGTTGGACTCTCAATCCCGAAATCCTTCTGATGAACTTGAATTTCAACTACGAAAGAGTGCCAGGAAAAATATACTCAAACGCACTTATGAAATTGAAGATTATATTTTCTTGGTATCTCCCACAGATATGGATGAGCCAAAGTCTGTGACTGAGTATTTATCGAGCCCTGGAAAAGATGAGCGGATGAAAGCAATGAAAGAAGAATTCGAGTCCATGAAAACCAACAAAGTATGGGATCTAGTTGATCTTCCACCTAGGCGTAGAGCCATTGGGAAAAAATGGGTTCTCAAAGTTAAACACAAAGCGGATGGGTCAATTGAAAGATACAAGGCACGATTGGTGGCAAAAGGCTTTACTCAAGAAGATGGAAGAGATTATGAGAAAACATTTTCACCAGTTGTGAAGTTTACATCAATTCGTTTACTTTTGGCTATTGTTGCACGTTTGGATTTGGAATTACATCAAATTGACGTGAAGACAGCTTTTCTCGATGGAGAACTAAACGAAGAAATCTACATGGAACAACTTGTAGGCTTTATCATTAAAGGCCAAGAAAAGAAGGTCTATAAATTGAAAGATCTATTTATGGCCTGAAGCAATCTTTAAGGCAATGGTATTTGAGATTTCACAAGGAGGTGATCTCATATGATTTCACCATGATCGATGAAGACCATTGCATTTATGTAAAGAAGTCCAATGGGATGTCTGTAATTCTTTCTCTTTATGTGGAAAATATTTTATTGGCCGAAAATAATTTGGAGTATTTGAAAACTGTCAAGTCATGGCTTTCAAAGTCATTTGACATGAAAGATATGGGGAAGGCTGACTATATCCTAGGAGTTAAGATCCAAAGAGACCGTTCCAAAAGGTTATTGAGTTTATCTCAAGAAACTTATATAAAGAAAATTTTGGAGCATTTTCGCATGAACAATTGCAAATCCATGGATACTCTTATAGCGAGAGGTGAAACATTAAGCCTTGAAATGTGTCCCAAGACTAAAAATGAAAAGGAAGACATGTCTCGATTTCCATATTCAAGTGTTGTCGGGAGATTGATGTACGCTATGATGTGTACTCGCCCAGACATTTGTTATATCGTAGGTCTGGTTAGCAAGTATCAAGAATCATGGAAGAGATCATTGGAAAGCTGTGAAGAGAATTTTCAGATACCTGAAGGGAACTGCAGATTATTCACTATGTTATAATGGAAATGTTTTATACTTGAGAGGGTATACAAATGCTGATTGGGCTGGTGATTGGAATGATAGAAAATCATCATCCAGTTATGCCTTCTTATTTAATGGTCGTGCTATATCATGGAAAAGTAAGAAACAAACCTGTACAACCCTTTTAACAATGGAAGTTGAGTTCATAGTTTGTGCGTCTGTAGTACAATAAGTTGTTTGGTTGAAGATATTCTTTGAGAATTTGAATATTACAAAGAACTCTCAAGGTCCTATGACTCTATATTGTGATAGTTAAGCAGCTATTGCATATAAAAAAGATCCTAACTTCACAGCAAGACCAAACGCATTAACATCAAGTATAACTTTGTAAGAGATATAGTAGCAAGTGGAGAGATAAATTTACAATGACTTTAGTCTTATAATATACTCATCAATATGTTAACTCTTGAATTTATTCTTATATCTCATATGCATGTGATGAATGTTTTGTTCATAAAGTGTGTCAAACAAGTCGCGAGACTGGCTCTCTCACCGAGCAATCGCCTCTTACATTAAGAATCATGAAGAGATGAGACCTAATATTACCTTGGAGAATGTGAGGTTATAATTACTTGTAGAGGTCGTTCTTGATACTTACAAATTTCACTATTCGATTATGACTTGTTTTGTAAGCCAGATACGAGTTAATTTAAGAAGATGGTTTGAGGATTATTGAAGTAGGAAACTCAGGTTAGACACTTGAAGGTGTCTAGACCAAGGCTGTACGGTGTTGGAAGATTAAAATAATAAGACACACGCGGCAATATAAGGTGAGAACACCGTAACATGTGTTTCATACCACGTGTGCTATCGACCAATGGGATAATGAAGAATGAATCCATACTTCTTCATTGTGTGAGATCCCAAAGAAGCTACATTAACTTTTATTGGAATACCCTTTGACCTTTTAGTATTTCTTGAATGGCCAATCAGTATTGCTACTTTCGCATATTACTAATAGCCATGAGTGATTTGGGAATGCAGTGCATGTCTAGGAAAGCAGTTGATTTGGAATGGAAAGATTCAAGTAGAAAGGGAAGACAGCTAAAAAATTAGTAACTTAACTTGTATTCATAGGTCAATCATTACACTTACCATGAGGTTGTTGGGTGTAATTGTAGATAAAGTGTTATATGAGAACTCGAGTTTGCCTCTTTTGAGGATGAGGGATCGAATAAGTAGCTACTGCAATAGCGAATGATGTCTGAGGTATTGCGAGTAATAATATCCTCATGCTAGTAGTGAATCCTTTCCTTATGTGATTGGATTTCTACATAGAGCTTTAGTACAACCTTTAATTGATTTTGGAATATTATAGCTCTTTGTGCTTGCAGGTCGCACCAACTATTTGCCGGTATGAAAAGGGTGTCAAAGACATTGGTCTAGCCCACTATGAGCGAAGTGGGAGATGTTGGATTATGGGTCATGGGTCACTCCATGTGGGCTGACCCAACCTGGTTAGGAGAGATAAGGGAGAGAGGTTAAGAAAAGTTACCACTAAACCATAACCTCTCTACTAGCCTAAACGTGGGTGAGTTAGAGGTTATCTTCCTTAACTGCCTGAACGTGGGTGAGTGGGGGTTATCTTCCTTAACCGCCTAAACGTGGGTGAGTGGGGATTATCTTCATTAACCGCCTGAACGTGGGTGAGTGTGGGTTATCTTTTTTAACTGCCTGAACATGGGTGAGTGGGGGTGATCTTCCTTAACCACCTAAATATGGGTGGGTGGGGAGTTATCTTCCTTAACTGCAATTACTCTCCCTGTTTATATGAAGGAGATAACATAGAAAAAAAGGGGCGTAAGTTCTTTCTCTACCGTGAGAATTCTATGACTCTCTTCTTTTCCCAATGAAAAGCACACACAAGTAAAGGCATTTAATTGGTGGAAGATTAACTTTGTTTCCTAGTGATTCAAAGTTCGATTTGGGGCAATCGTTTCGGTGGTCAGTTCAACAATTCTTACGCTGCGTTTATAGGTACGCTAATGTTGTTCTCGCCTCATGATTATTAGTCTAACATGAAACATATGACTCTCTTCTTCTCGCGATCGATTATTCTCTGACTCTCTTCTTCTCCCAGTGAAAAGCACACACAGTAAGGCCATTTAATTGGTGAAAGACTAACTTTGTTTCCTAGTGATTCAAAGTTTGATTTGGGGAAATCGTTTCGGTGGTGAGTCCAACAATTCTTCCGCTGTGTTGACTGATATGCTAATATTGTTCTCCCCTCATAATTATTAGTCTAACATGAAACATATGACGCTAGCAAGGTATAGTATCATAATCACATAGGCAACAACTCAATCTCTTTGTACTAGTGGTTCGGCAAGAGATTTACCATACGAAAATAATACATAAATATCCTTACATGAGCCAACAACAACAACAACAAACCCAGTGTGATCCGAACAAGTGGGGTCTGAGGAGGATAGTCTATACACAAACCTTACCCCTACCTAGTGCAGATAGAGAAGCTGTTTCCAATAGACCCTCGGCTCAGGAAGGGCAAGAAGAAGATGAGGAAAGCAAAGGAGAAAGAAAGATAAAAAAAATAAAAGAAAAGGGAGAGATAAAGGATAAGTGATACCAAATAAAAGCAACGGGGAATACAATACCTAAGGCAAACAAAACCACATAACATAATAAAAATCTAAGAATATGAAGGGACATGCATACTACTAAGACTATCACTGAACAACTATAGACTACCTACTAGCCTTCTACATTAATCCTCGACCTCCACACTCTCCTATCGAAGGTCATGTCCTAAGTGAACTGAAGCATAACCATGTCATGCCTAATCACCTCTCGCAAGAAAGCTCGAGGAAACAAGTCAAGTTCCGCTAACCAGGATGGACCGAGAGACGATGATAAAGCTCTATCTGATAATAAAAATGTTTCAATCAGGTATATCACATTTTAGTTTTCAACTACTAGAGTATCTCATATATATCATATCTTATAATGTTTGAGCAATTACACTAATGTTTTTATTAATTGGTAGAATCCAATATCAAACGAAAATATTTTAAGAATTCTAATTTAAGTGTCTCTTAGACTATGGCTTGTACTAGTTTATCCCACAGATTAGAGTTTTCTCTTTCGTTACCGTAGCCTAGCGTTACTCAAATGATGACAGTACTATTAACAATTTATTTTAATTTAAGTTAAATTTATAATTTCACTTTCAATTACCTTCAATAGTTATATTTGTAGGGGAACTTTTTAGTTTTAATACTTTTGCACATGCACAAGTCTTATCACTTTTTCATGATCAGATACCTATTAGATTTTTAATGTAAGCAATCATCTATTAATATTTCAAAATTGTTTACGTCTTGCGGGAAAACTTTTTCGAGAGTTAAGGATCACAAAAATTCCAAGATAACAATACATAATGATCTATGCTAGTTTTTATTTTATGTTGACCTTTTTTGGATATTTGATATATCGGATATTTTAAAAATGAAATTATGTGAAGTATTTTTTTAATAAACTTGATTGGACGTATACAGAATCTTTATCTTATTTTCCCACATACAGTTTTCGTAAATATTCTGTAGCATCAGTACAAGTTATTGTGACCTACGCTCATCTAAAACTTTGGCAATCTTGCAAGTATTTCATGAAGTTGGATTAGATACATCTTTGATGCCAGCCAGAACAACTCCAGCTTCAAAATTTGTACGCAAAATGTAAAAGTGTAGTGAGTATAACTGATTCCATGTATTCAGTAATTATTTAACCGCAGTGTAATAGTGACGAAACTATTTAGTTAAAAGATACTTATTGATATAACATGTGCAGTAGACTAGCAATAGAAATAATAATATAATAAGGAATAGTGCAAGAACAAATATGAGATGCAGTAAAAGAATTATTAGAAGAAATTACAGGCAATATTTCCCAATTTCACAACCAATCATTTCTTTATCACGATGATCATCGAACCTAAAGTAGTAAATCCAGAACTGTCATAGCATGGGAAGTGTACTCAAAATATCAAATCAAATAGCACAGCAATATCCTTGGTGCATTTATCTCATTCTCACCAAATATAAGTATAACAGTACCAACCATGTCAAAGAAATGCCAATAATCATAACGACAAAGTGGGAATTATACAAGTAGCAATAACGAACAAGGCAATACATATGGACAACAATAACAAACTAGGTGGGAGGCATAAAAGTAATGATAGAAATTAAGATGGAAGAACATAAATTTCACTAACTAATATGGTAGAAGGCTTAGATATAAATATAACAAACAAGAAGGAAAGCATGATCTTTATAAGCTAAATAAATAGAAGGCATGGATAACTAACATAGTAGAAGGCTAATACAAAAAGTGCAACAATGTTTAGATACGACAATAAACAAGGAAAGCATGATATTTACAAGCTAAACAGATAAAAGGTATGGATAATACGGTAATAATTGATGTAGAGGACAATGAAAGAACAACAACGACAAGTCACATAGAAAATATAGATGCAACAGTAACAACTCAAGATAAAGGCATGAATGTATACGCAAGGAAAAGATATCAAAATGTTAAGATATGACAATAAAGAAGAAAAGCCTGATATTTAGAAGTTAAACAGATAGAAGGCATGGATAATACGGTAACAATTGATGTTGAGTACAAAGGAAGAACAACAACGGCAAGTCACACAGAAAACATAGGTGTAATAGTAACAACTCAAGATAAAGGCATGAATGTATATGCGAGGAAAAGATCTCACAATATAATGCATGTATGTCGTCCTCGCCTGCATAGAAACACCCTTCGTACCATGAACACATGAGAATATACAAAATGGTATGGCATCACCCTTCATGATTTTCTCTCATCCTCACATGATGATATAAATGAAATGGCACGGCATCACCATTAATGCTTAACTCACATGGCATGACATCACCCTTCGTGCTTTACACTCTTTCTCTTATGGTAATTGTATATGAAATGGACGGCTTCCCCCTTCTTACTTAACACTCTTCCTCACCAAGCATATGTATATCAATAACAAGCAAGGTAAGAAGCATGAATAACATCAAGGAGAGTGATTAAGAGAACATTCCAAATGAACATAAATTAAAGCTTTCAAGCCAATAACAGTTCAACAAACCTCAAGAATCTTATTGTTCAAGTATCTCAACAATCTCAAAAAGATGATCTTCTACTCAAGTATAGAATCCAATTTCTCAAGAATAACGGGCGTACGATGCATTTGTGAGTAAGTATAATGATGACCAAATTTAGAACATCAATAATTTCACAAAAAGTCTGTTGAACTTTAATCAAGTTAAAATAAGCCAAATCGTAATTTCTATAATTTAACTTCATATTCATATTAAAATAGAAGTCAAGTAAAATGCAAAACAAGAAGGTAACTTAATCCTACAAGGCATAAATAATCGTATAATCTACCCCAAAGTATGATTTACCCTAGCACATGCATTTGTGATCTCATAATGCATCACCCTCAAAATAGCCTTCTGAATAAATAATTTGACCTTAAAATGAGGGAGATATAATATTTTGAAGTTTAAAAGTAAGACTAAAAATTTAAAGGATAAAAATGACATTTTAGTAACTATTTTACACCAGAAAATTAGCAACAAAAAATTTTTGTTTTGGCACCCAAAACTCATTGGGAACCTCTCAGACCCAAACCATATATGAATTTCAATTATAAAACATGTTACGAACCTTCTCACGCACCTAAAACATCGAAAAAAGATTGACCCGATATTGACCATGGTTAAACTCTAAATCCTTAACTAATTTCTCAACCAATTATGCAAAACACACCCCAGCCCTTCAGGACCCCATCCAATGAAAAATACAAGTACAAAATGGTGTCTCTATGAGTAGAAAACAAAATTTGTTACTAAAATAATCTCTCTCTTTTCCTTGTGTTGGCTCAAGTAAAGGTTAGTTTTGAAGACTAAAAAAGGAACTCAAAATGAACCAGGTACATCCCTATTGAGCACAAATACAGACAGATTTAAGCGTGTGGGATGCACGTGAAGGAGATAAACATAACTTTACAGATTTAATATCTCCTTGTACTTATCGAAAAGGTTGCATAATTTATAAGGAGAATGACTCCTTACTCAAATAGTACATTGTTCAAGATAGGAGAGGAGTTAGATGTTGAGATCAACTAGAACTCTTCCGCCAAAGAAGAGTAGCATCAGAATTTTAGTTATTCTTTATTTACTAACTCTGCAAATATCAATGTTTTTCTCTTTTACAAGTAATGCACATAAGCAAAAGTTAAACGTGAATTGAGAGCAAAATAGCAAGGCAATTTTGCAAGCAGTTGGTGTGTGATTTAAGTGTGCAAATCTGAAGCTATATGAACCAGATAGAAGAACCAGTTTCAAGTGTTTGTTTTTTATTCTAGTTCAATTGTAGTAGCTATTTTCATATTGTACATTTCAGCTTTATCTAGAGGCAACTGTAATAGGTACTTAGAGTTTTCAAATTAGAGTTAACTTGAGTTTATCGCAACAGTTAGAAGTTGTGTGCTAGACGGGATTAGAGTTAGCCCTAGGTTTACAAAAGAGTTTTTGTAAATGCAGTTTTTGGCTCAGTAATTTTTGTAGAAATTTTGGGAAATCCTACTAGTAAGTAGGTCGTAATTTTTTTTTACCTTTTGAGCATGTATTTTTCACATAAAATAACTATGTTACTTTACTTTTCGCATTTGCTATTTTTTG
The DNA here is from genome assembly GCA_034376525.1 of Nicotiana benthamiana. Lineage (NCBI taxonomy): Eukaryota > Viridiplantae > Streptophyta > Magnoliopsida > Solanales > Solanaceae > Nicotiana > Nicotiana benthamiana. Next base: position 79,324,513 of record CM067341.1, read on the forward strand.
CAATAATAGGTTTAGGAACACTTAGAAAACCAGAACCTTCCATAATCAATTTAAGCAAAAAATTGGTCACCACACAAATCACCCCTTCCCCCCTCCCCTCTTGTGTAGTATTGGAGTATAAAACATCAATTTGTATTTGAGCGGGTTATTATTAAAGAGACTAAAACCTTAGGAACATATCAATATGAGTGCACTACCTGAAAATTGGGAAGGGCAATCCACTACTAGGCCTCCACTCTTTAATGGCCAGTACTACTCTTGGTCGAAAAATAGAATAAGAGATCACATCAGTGGAGAAGATTATGAGTTATGGGACATTGTCACTGATGGTCCCTTGTCTACCATGATAAAGAATGTTGAAGGAGTAGATGTTCCAAAAACAAGAGCTGACTGCAGTGCTGAGGACTTGTGGAAATGGAAAAAGAATGCTAAGGCCAAGAAATGGTTTGTGTGTGGACTTGGTCCAGACGAGTATAGTAGAATTCAAAGATGTACCACTGTTAAGGAAATCTAGGACACTCTGCAAGTGGCTCATGAAGAACTCCTCTAGCGAAGAGGTCAAGAGGAACACTGTTGTATTCTCAATATGAGAATTTCACCATGAAGGAAGGCAAAACCATCCAAGAGATATATACAAGGTTCACCACACTAACATATGAACTTAAGTCTTTTGGAAAAGTTATTCTTAAAGAAGATAAAGTTGGGAAATTTTGACAAGGGTTCTACAGTCACTTGGGAAAGCAAAATCACTGCAATTCAGGAATCATAGAACATTTCAACTCTTAAGTTGGATGAGCTAATTGGAAATCTCATTGCTTATGAACTTAGAAGGCAAACTATAAAGATGGATGCACCCAAGAAGGAAAGGAGCCTGGCTCTCAGAATCACTGAAGGTGCTGATATAAAAGAGGATGAAATGGCAATGATCAAAAAGGACTTCAAGAACTATCTAATGAGAGGCAAGGGTTCCTCAAGAGGTGAAAGCTACAACAAACCAAGGGTTCCTGGAAAACATACCAACGGGCTACTACAAGTATGGCAAGACTGATCACCCCATCAAAAATTGTCCTTAGTGGTAAACTGAGTGGAAGAAGGAAAGGGGTGAATAAAGAAATAGGAAGAAGGAACAAGTTCATCTTAAGAAGAACAAAGGATTAACGAGGGGTATGGTTGCTTCCTGGGGAGAACACTAAGATGAGAATTCAGAGAATGAAGATGGAGATGAACAAGCACTTACGGCCATTGGAGAATCTGATGAGGAATCTAAGGTAAGTGTAATTCATCTCAAAAATAAGATTAAGTTTTTGTCTAAAAAAGTCTATCTGAGTTACTTCTAGATTTCATTGATGAATCTAAGGTCATAAATAATGAAAGGGAACAACTGTCTGAGGAATGTGTGATTTTGAAAGCTAAGTGCAAAAATCTATAAAGTAAGGCTAGTGAAAGTGATAGTAAAAATGTTGAGTTAAAGAACCAAGTTCTTGAACTTGACACCACTATACTAGAGTTTGCATCTGAACATTTAAAACTGAAACTGGGAACAAGTTAAAAGAAAGCTAATCACACACATCTCACTTTAGAAGAAAATCTAGGAAAAATAAAAGATGAGTTATACAAAAGAGATAAGTAGATAAGAGTCCTAGAGGAGGATCTAGGCAAGGTTAAGCACGAGCTAGACAGAACCTGTAAATGATATAAGTCCTCTAATACAGTTTCACGGCTACAAGAACACAATAGTAGTAATAAGAGAAGACTTAGCTACAGGACCCCTGCACCTAATTGGGATCATAAAAGCAAGTACATCACACTTCCTGAGAACAAAATCTGCATACACTTTGGTAAGATTGCTCACTACAAAAGTGAATGTACTACAAAAGAAAACGCTAGTCAAAAGAACAAAACATTTTTTCAAGGGAAAAATAGGCTGCTAGGATGGGCTAAAAAGAATCTAATTCACCCTTTTGCCTATAGAAAGGGACCCAAACTAGTTTGGATTGCTAAGACTATCACCTGATTTTCTTTTGCAAGTCCAAGTGAAGGGGAGCAGTCAAATACGGTACATGGATAGTGGCTGCTCAAAGCATATGGCAAGAAGCAAGAACCAGTTCCTTTTACTTAAGGACGTTAAAGGAGGTAATATCTCTTTTGGAAATGGTAAGAAATGTGAGATCATTAGGGTTGGAAAGATAGGTAAGACAGACTCATACTCAATTGAGAATGTCTTACTTGATAGATGGCTTGAAATACAGCCTAATCAGTGTATCATAACTGTGTGCAAAGGTAACTTGGTAGCATTCACCTCTACTAAATGTTTTGTGATAAATCTTAACACTAACAAGATTGTTTTGCAGGAAAAAAGAGTAAATAATATATACATATGTCCAATATTTCAAATTATGAACTCACTTTCTTAAGTGTTGGACAATGATCCCCTCCTTTGGCACAAGACACCTGGACATGCAAGTCTAAGTCAAATCAATAAATTAGTCTCCAAGGACCTAGTGATAAGGCTGCCTAACATCAAGTTTGAGGAAGATAAAGTTTGTGAGGATTGTGTGAGGGGGAAGCAGGTAAGATCCTCTTTTATATGTAAGAAAGTGGTAAGCACAACTAGATCGATGGAACTTTTCATATGGATATCTGTGGTCCAATGAGAACATTAAGCAGAAGTAGTAAAAGTATATGATGGTGCTTGTTGATGATTACTCTAGGTTTACCTGGCATTATTTTTAACATCTAAAGATGAAGCATTTGCATGTTTGCTTCTTGTGTTAGAAGAACTCAGAAACAACTAGGTAACCAACTTGCATCAATTAGATTTGATCATGGAAATAAATTTGAAAATGTTAAGTTTGCTGAATTTTATGATGTACATTGAATTGATCATAATTTTTCTACTCATAGGACTCCACACAAAAATGGAATGGTTGAAAGAAACAATATGACACTTGAAGATATGGTTAGGATTATGCTTCTTTCTAGTAAACTACCCCAGGTAGAAGCTGTAAATATTACATGTTGCATCATTAATTGGTACAGGAATAGACCTCTTGTAGATAAGACTACCTATGAGTTACTTAAAGGGAGAAAACCAAATATATCCCATCTTATGGCATTTGGATGCAAGTTCTTTGTGCACAACAATGTAAAAGACTCTCTAGGTAAGTTTTATCCCAGAAGTGATGAGGGAGTATTCTTGGGATATTCATTACATAGCAAAGCTTATAAAGCCTACAACAAAAGAACTATATGTGTAGAAGAAAATGTATACGTGGTGAAACTAACATTCTTTTTGCGAGACATGAACATAAAGATGAAGCTATTGGTATGATAAGAAGTATAAATGAAATCACATCCCAGGCTGAAGCTACACCAGAAGAAGGAACAGGTGATGGAATAGGTTTTTCTAGCGAGGGAAACCTGAAAAGGGGAACTGAACAAATAGGAAATGAATCTAATACCTCAATGGAACCTATCCATGAGCATGTTCCTCAACAACAAAACATGAGAGAAACATCAACCAGAAACTAGTTGGTTGTGAAACCTTATAAGTATCAAAGTTCTTATCCTATTGAGAACATAATTACTGATCCATCCTCGAGAATTAGAATTAGATCTTCAATAAATAATCTTTGTGCTTTTGATGCTTTATTATCTATTATTGAACCTAATAATTTTGTTGAGGCTTCGAAGGATGCATATTGGGTAAATGTAATGCAGCATAAACTCAACCAATTTGAAAAGAGTCAAGTTTTGCATATGGTTCCAAGAACTAAGGACATATTAGTAACTGGCATAAAATGGGTCTTCAGAAACAAACTTGATGAATATGGAATTGTTACAAGGAACAAGGCATGATTGGTGATTCAAGGATATAGCCAAGAGGAGGGCACAGACTATGAGTAGACTTTTGCTCCAATTGCAAGGTTGGAAACAATAAGGCTCTTTATAGCCCTTGCTGCTTACATGAAATTTACTCTTCGGTACATGGACGTCAAGAGTGCCTTTCTCAATGGATATTTAAAGGAAAAAGGTGTTTTTCAAGCAACCTCCAGAGTTTGAAAGCAAGGAATGTCCTTATCATGTATACACACTTGACAAAGCACTCTATGAACTCAAGTAGGCTCCTAGAGCATGGAATGAAAGACTATCAAAATTTCTGCTTGAACATGGTTGCAATAGAGGTAAAATTTATAACACTTTATTCTTGAAAAAAAAAGGTAAAGATCTTCTAGTAATACAGATAGTTGTTGGTGATATAATTTTTGGAGTAACTACTGAAAAACTAAGTGATTTGCTAAACTAATGGGGAGTGAATTCAAAATGAGTATGATGGGTGAGCTTAATTTTATTTAGACTTACAAATTAAACAAAACTCAAAATGTAATTATGATCCATCAGTAGAAATATGTAAAAGAGTTACTTGAAAAGCTTAAAATGGAAGAATCAAAGTAAATCAATACTCTTGTTATAACAACCACAAAATTAGATATAGGTGAACATGGTTCATCTGTTGATCAGAAGTTGTATAGGAGAATGATTAGTTTACCTTTTTTCTTACTGCTAGCAGACCTGACATTGTTTTCAGTGTAGGGCTTTGTGCTCGATTTCAAGAAAATCCAAAGGAATCCCACTTGACTGTTGTCAAGAGAATATTGAGATACTTGAAGGACACTACTGACATTTGCCTTTGGTATCCAAAATGTAGTAATTTTAATCTAGTGGCATATGCTGACATTGATTATGCAGGTTTTCTTGGAAACAGGAAAAGCACCTCAGATATGGCACGCTTTCTTGGTTCATGTCTTGTGTCATGGGCTAATAAAAGCAAAATTTAGTGGTCTTATCAACTGTCGAAGCTGAGTATGTTGTTGCTGCTTCATGTTCTTCTCAATTATTGTGGATCAAACAACAATTAGTAGTTTTTGGAATTGATGTTGGTTACATCCCTATTTTTTGTGATAATACTACTGCTATTAGTATGACAAAGAACTCATTTTATCATAAGAGAACTAAGCACATAGATGTTAAACACTATTTTTCGAGGGACAGCTATAAAAAAGGCTTGATCACTGTAGAGTTTTGTGATACCGATAAGCCGATTCCTGACATCTTTACAAAAGCACTAGGTAGAGAGAACTTAGAAAGGAACATGTTTGATGTAGGGATGATTAGGATCACCTAATGGAACCAATTCAGAATGCACAATTTGAAAAAAAAAATTGGTTATTAAATCTGGAACTTGTGTAAATAATTAGATTAATATTTCCTTAATATCATACTGTAAATAGTATACTCATATGCCATGTAATAATATGACTCACTGGTCTCCAACAAAATTTTCTCTATTGTGGCAAATTGATACATGATCAAGACGATTATTAGTGAAGAACCTGGTATATCAGTGTTGTTCCTCTAAATAGCGAGGTATGTTTTGTACACTCTACACAATTTGAAATACTAATATTTAAATCATGAGCAGAGTCCTACCCAAGTCAAAAATCATCAAAAACTTATCCAACTAAGTTTGAACCAGTTCTGTTTCAACAAAAATCCTCGCTATTTGTAAATACCTAGATTCTAAAATAGCCTAACCGACTATTCAAACTAAAATTTTAGGATGATTAGACTTCTATTTGACCGCTAATAGCTATCGGTGTGTTTTAATTGCACTCCTCCTTTAAATCCATCATCGTCATCACTGCTACTCTCTCATAATTCCCAAAAACCGACAAAATTCTCTCTTCTCTCTTCTTCCAACATTTAACCTAGCCATCTTCGTCCTCACAGAATCAAGAGAAATGACTAACCCTCAAGATAACCCTAGTACACCTCCTCCACATACCCCCTCCTTTTCTTCCACTATCCTTCAACCTAGCACTACCCATCAACCTAGGAAAAGGCAAATCAAAATGCTTGCTCAAAAAACTGTGGCTACTGGTGTTCTTTCAAGGAAATTAAACACACAGTTATAGGCTAGTCAAGACAAAGACTCCCAAAATTTTGATGAATCTTTCAAGTTGGCGACTGAGGGGGAAGGAACTGGGTCTTCCGAGTCTAAGCAGGTAAAATCTGTGCAAATCCATCTACTAAGGTCATCTCTGATTTGGCCAAAATTTTGGAAAATAGATTTATATTGGTTGGATCTATGGTGGATGTGGAAACGTCTAAGTCAAGAAGGAGAGGAGGTAAAAATATAAAAGAAAAATAAAAAGAGAGTGAGGGTGTACGAAGTGATGAGAGGTGAATATGAAAAAAAGTGGTTGATTCTTGACCTACCTCCGAAACTATTAGAATGGCTATCTGTGGAGCTGAGCCAGAAACGGTGGAAGAAAGTAGCAAGCACGTAGGGAGAAGTATATTGGGACAAGCCGCTAAAGGGCTAGTGAATCTTGGAAAGCAAGCGGATGAACCTGGTCCTTCTGTTGAGGAAACACTAGCTGATCTCTTGAAAAAGATAGGTGACAGTTAGAAACCCAAGGAGAAAAGAACCCTTAAAGCAGTGACCCCTGGAAAAACAACAACTAACAAGAAAATGAAGGCGTCTTTTTCTGAGACTTCTGAAATTCCTCTCCTAAGAGGGAGAGCTATAAGGAGCAAGTTAAAGCTAAGTGAGGAGGACATGCGGAGATCTTTAAAGGAGAGTAAGAAGAAAAGAGTGGAAAGGGGAAAGAAAAAGTGGTTGAGGCTGTTGAAGTGGATGAGATGGACATAGCCCATCAAGGTGAAACAATGACTATTGAGGTTGAGGTTCAGACTCCCAAGCCCAAGAAAGCCAAGACTTCCTTAATAAAGTCTTCATTTGTATCTAAGTCTGTTGAACCCTCTAACTTGGATAAACAAACCAGGTCTGTAGTGAAAGCCAAGAAAGTGAAAATTACTAAAGAAGAAGAATGGAAGAGGAGGATGAGTCTGATAATGAAAAGGACAGGCTGGCCAAGTTTGGCAAACAAACTATCTTGAAGGGGAGACTCTTGAAGGACTTAGAGGAAGAAGGAATGGTTCTATTACTGCAAAAGCTAGAGGTACAGGGGTAGAAGGACATGGCCTTTCAGTTAGATGGAAGATTGATGAGAAATGAGATTGTTGAATTCATGGCCAATGTTGTGGTAAAGAATAGAAGAGTTACCAGCATGGTGAAAGGAGTTCAAATTTCCTTTGACGCAAAAGAGCTGGGTGAAATCCTTCTTATATCCTCTAAAAGTTATGATGATTATACAAGGCGGAAATGGAGAAGTATGGACTCTCTTCCTATTGACATGTCCATCACTAGGAAGGGTGAAATGAAGCCACCCCACAAGGTGTCATTTGAATTCATCAACAAGTGTGTGCTGCCTTGGCATAAAAGAAGGCATATTGCTAACTACATGGACTTGATTTTGATGGAATGTCTTGATAGTGGGCAGCAAATCAACTGGCATGGGTTTATAATTAAGCTTCTGGATCGGGCTATCAATGGCTCCAAGGCCCATGCCATTTGTTATGGCTTCGTTCTCACTACTGTCCTTGCTAATTGTAAAGTGGCACTGAGGAAGTGGGAGATGGCCACAAGCAAAGACCATTTTGGAATCAATACTTTGATTGCTTGTGATTATGAGGTCAATGCCATTTCCAATTAACCTAGTTCATCTAAAAAGACACCTGTCAACAGCAAGGTCGTAGCCCTAGTGCAGGAGAGTGCGGAAAAGGATGCTAAGATAGTACGGCTAAGACTCGTTTGGTTGATCTGAGAGAGAGATGCTCTCAGAACTGAGCTCACAAAGAAACGGGAGAAGAATGATGAAATTCTTCAAGACATGCTGCACCTTCTACAAGCCAAAACACAAGCCACCAGTTTTTACACACCTTAATTCCCTATCCCTGCTTAGACCTTTCAGTGACCCAGATTCGGGATGTTTCTTTTTGTTGCTCGTGTTTTAAATGATCTAATTTTTTTTGTGGATTATGGAAGAATCATATTCTCTTTCAATGAGTTTGCTACTTTTGCTCTTATTGACTGTCTATATTTCCTTGATGGTTTCAATTCGTAGTTGATTATTGATGATTAATCCATAAATGTATCTGCAGTTGCCCTAGTAGCCATGAGTAATTTTTAAAATATTGGAATCACACATTTTTTATGCAAATTTTGATGACAAAGGGGGAAAAAGAAGTTGTGCTTTATACTTTGAACAGTAATGTTTATAACCTAATAAACATGGTCCTTGATTATAAGTGATAAAAAAGAAAAATGTTTCTAACATTGTATTGAGGATGAATTGAGTTTAAACATGGAATAAGTGTATGAAAGGCACAGAGTTTGTCATCATCAAAAATGGGGAATTTGTTAGCCCAAGTAAATGTTAGTTTTAAAGACTGACAAAGGAACTCAGACATGAACCAGTTCCATCTATGTTGAGCACAGATACGGACAAACTTGAGTGTAAGGGAAGCACGTGAAGGAGATAAATCTAACTTGGCAGAACTAATATCTCCCGATACTGATCAAAAAGATTGCATAATTGATAAGGAGCAAGATTCCTTACTCAAAGAGAACATTGTTCAAGATAGGGAAGCAGTTAGAGGTTGAGATCAACTAGAACTCTTCCGCCAAAGAAGTAGGGGCGGGCATATATCAGGTAAAACCTATAAACCGAACAATTAATTATTTATTGGGTTATCCGTATTAGATTATTAGGTTAACGGTTCGATAACGGGTTAAAATCTTTTTTATTGAGTTATCGATTCGGGCTCGGTTTAGTAATCTTGTTATTGGGTAAAACCGATAATCCAATAAGGATTAACTAATTTACTAGTTTACCCTTAAGTATATACATACTAGGATTTTATAATTCATTGTTCACTCTTTGATTTCCCTATTCTTTCTTAGTTTCTCTACCCCACACCCTTACCAGTCAGCCCGTCAAGACTCAAGTCAGCGTCAGTCGCATTTCTTAATTTCTTTCTTTCATTCTTCAGTCACATCTTCACTTCATTTCTCTGGTCCATCAGATTCTTAGGTCGCATCTTCACTTCACTCTTCAATCTCATTATAGTGTTGAACTATTAGTTGACGTGTTGAACTCTGTTCTATTTTTGCAGATTTAGTTCTGTTCTATTGTTAGTAGAATTGTTAGTTATATTTTTAGCAAAACTATTTGGTGAAGTTGTTTAGTCTTCAAAGCAGTCGAATGGTAGTGACTCAACTTCTCACTTTTTCTTTTGACATTTACAAAAAATGCATCATAGACATGTGCATCGTGGCTGCCACTTGTGTTTGTTATTCATTTAGATACCTTGAATTTATAGAAAGTGTCGAAGTGAAAATATGATTGATATTCTATTTTTTTGTCACTGACTGATATTGAAATTTTTGTTTATATTTTCTAGGTTGAAGAATGAAATATAGAAACTCTGGTTAGTGTTTATTTTATTGGATATTGCGGTAAATTTAAATTCTTGTGAAATAGATCAATTCTGAAAAGAGTTTTAGCAAAGTAGTTTCTAAAACCTTATAAAGCTGTTTTAGCAAAATAGTTTTATACATTGCGAAACTATTTTAGTTATTTTATCTTATAAGGAAACCGATAACCGAATCGATAATTATCAATAACCGATTAACCAATAATCGATAACCAATATCTTATCGGTTTGGTTATCGAGTTATGATATTTATAAACCGATAACCGATAGGCAAAATCGATAATATTCATAATCAAACCGAACCGACCGATGCCCACCCCTACAAGGAAGAGTAGCATCAAATTCTAGTTAATCTTTATTTACTAACTCTATAAATATCAGTATTGCTCTCTTTTACAGGTAACACATATAAACAGAAGTTAAACGTGAATTGAGAGGAAAATAGTAATGCAATTTTGCAAGTAGTTCGTGTGTGATTCAAGTGTGCTAACCTTAAGCTACATGAACTAGATAGAAGAACTAGTTCCAAGTGTCTATCTTTTATTCTAGTTCAATTATAGTATGTATTTTCATATTATACATTTCATCTTTATCTAGAGGCAATTGTAATAGGTACTCAGAGTTTTTAAGTTAGAGTTAACTTGAGGTTGTCGCAAAAGTCAGAGGTTATGTGCTACAACAGGATTAAAGTTAGTCCTAGGTTTACAAAAGAGTTTTGTGAATGCAGTTTTTGGCTCAGTGATTTTAGTGGATTGTTTGAAAAAATTTTACTGGAAAGTAGGTCGTGGTTTTTCATCTTTTGAGCCAGGTATTTTCTGCATAAAATACTTGTGTTCTTTACTTTTTACATTACTATTTCTGCAATAATAAGTTAATCCTTCTATAATCAGTTTAAGTAAAAAATTGATCACCACGTAAATCATCCCCTCTCATATGATATTGGATTATAAAACATAATCTTGTCTTTGAAGTACTACTATCTCTTTGGAATGAGTTAACGGGTAACCGAAACACATGCAAGTTTAGACATAACATAATCTTTCTCCACGTCTAGACACAATAACTATAGTTCCGTAATGTTCAGTGTATTTCCTCATCCCCATTTAGTATGGGTCTAATTCTCGTTCCCTTTTCTTAGTTTTGGGCTATAAATTCCTTACTGTAGGTAACATTTGCTTTGTAATTACGTATGGTTGTTTCTCTTTATTTCTGATTGTATTGTATTGTATTGTTATTTTAGATAGAATATTTATTTTAATTATTAATATAAAATTGATTATATCGTATTGTTAAATTTATTGTTCCGTAATAATAATAAAAAAACCCATTTTATGGCCTAACCAAGTCAGTATGGTGAAACTATTCCGTATCTTTTTTTCCAATTACACCTACACTTATTATTCTATATCGCAGTTTTACCCTTTGCCCTGTTATTTATATTATATGCACCAAATTAATAAGTACTTTGTCTCCGTCTTCTTTCTACCATGCAACTACTCAATTACGTATTTCTCTGGTTACTTGTCTCTTTTCAACAAGAGTTTTCACAAGTTAGTTTTCCACCTTTTTCTAAAAATCTAAAATAATTTATGTAGTGACATTTGGTTGAAAATTAGTTTTTCTAAATATTCATTCAATTTCTTTTGCTTAATCAAGTTCCGTACCTTGGCTTCTTCATAACTTATTAATAATAATTTTTCTCAAACAATACGTTTGTTTTCCATCTCTTTTCTTGTGTATTTTTTTGGTTAGTTCATCTATGACATTTGCAAATTCTATGTTCTGGTGATACAATTTATCAAGTTATTTTATGAGTAATTCATAATAAGCATCCTATTTGAATAATTGAGGTTATTTTAGTAAATTTTGTAGTACAATACAGTCAAACCAAATAATAAAGATGTTATTTAATAACAGTAACACGTTATATTCATCAAAACGATACAATGCAACACAATACATTGTAGAACAAAGGTAAACAATAATCCAAACACATTATTAATTAGTGTTGAGTTAGTTAATACAATCAATTGGTTTTGTATACTATCTGGGTTGTTTCATTGGTGTCCAAGGGTCTAATGGGCGACCAAAAGTACTCGAGGCTTTCGCTGATTCCATTCGTCATTCCATTCAATAAACGAAGGGTTCCTTTCTAACGATCTCGCTGAATTTCGTCCATGTTGTGTGGGAAAAGACTACGACCTCTTTTCAACCTTAAGACACGGCTATGGACGCCAAATTATGGCGGTTTTGAGGCGAGAATCTGGAGGCTTCGATATTCCACGCGGAGCGTTAACCTTACCATAGCGTCGTGCTACCTCGACGGGGAAGAATTCGAATGGTACTGGTGGTTATTTCGAAACAAGCAATTAATTGATTGGCGGCATTTTGCTGATAAGGTGAAAATTCGATTAAACAGAAAGGGCTCGAGTCGGCGAAAGGGAGATTAGCGAAACTCCGGCAGCTAACCTCTGTGGCTCAGCACCAAAGTCATTTTGAAGCTATTTCGTGGGGCTTAAGCAAGTCAATGTAGTTTCTCCATGCCTTGCATATGTTCATCCACAATGGATCATATAACCAATTCACTTTTGCCGAGCAATCTGAATGCATTAGCAAAACAGGTGCGCAAGGTGTTCGATGAATCGTCTGATAGTTCCCAAAATGCAAATACTCTTGGTACAACTACTGAGGCAGATTCTATTGATCTGGCATATCCTGTCTCTGTGAAGGCTGATGTATGTGTATGTGCTTATTGTTCTAATATGGAAATGGTGTGGATTGCGGCATTTGCATGGGTGAAGTGTAAAAGGGAAGAAGATAAAAACTGCACACGAGCCTTGTTCCAAGAAGCAAAAATCATTGGTCATCCAGTCAGCGGATTCTTTGCAGAAAACAATTATGTTCGGCTCGGCCTAGTGACACGTGAGTATGACGTTGATATGTTGATTCCTTGATTGGAACTATTGATTTCTCAAGAAGATGAAAATGGTACTACACAATCCTTATTCTTTACTAAATTTCGTATTTTTAATTTTCCTTTGTTCGTGGTTTTCGTATTTACATGTTCTAGCTTATCGCGTATGCACTATATAATCAGCTGATTGAACTAAACTCAGCATTTTTTACACGACATAAATATTAAATTCATCAAAACGGTTCAACTCAGTGCCATGGCAAATAAACATAATATATATGAGGTGTCCAAGACTCGAAAGGTAGAGTTGCAAGAACTGCTTCACTCTACGCTGCAAGCTAAAAGATACGTCTTGACAGCAATCTCTCTATCTTTTTTTCATTTGCAGAGTTATATGAAACATACATTTGAAAGAATTTAGCAAACCCTTGATTGATAGTCAATAGTCATCTTATATCGTTCTTCAGGTTGCAACTTACAAGCCTTTTTTTATTGGGTTGCTACTCACAAGTCTTTCTATTATATTTCCCTGGTAATCAGGAATCTTTCGTTTTAAAGCTTGTAAGTGTTTGCTAATCACAGCTTTTTAACACTTTTGCAGTAGGTTTCTCTTGATTTTGTACTACTACTTGGTACATTGTTGTTTCTCACTTGATAGACTTGTAAGCTTATGCCATGAGACTGCAGGAAAATCTTGGGCCTAGGTGTCGGCAAAATGGATTTTTTCCTGATCACCCGTCCAACCCGCCCAGCATTGCACTGTTTTTTTGTTCCTGAAAGTTACACGGGTTGGGTGAGCGAAGCCCATTTAACCCCCACTAAAAGTGTTAACTTCTTCTCCTCATATATGTCTGCACTAAACTCCTCAAAACAATAAAATTCTTATAGATAACAAGTTCCATGTTTTATTTGTGACAAATACAAATCCGTACCATGTTCATGAAAGGCTTAGTTAGGATGAATTTTGATTCACTAAAATAATCCACAAATGGTTGTCTTTTTGCTGCATAGTGGATGAAGCTACAAGCAGAGAAATTGGAAGCTAGGCATTCAATTCGTGTTGTCCCATTTCTTGTAGCCAGGAAACCATTTTGGACACATGGGACGGACACACCCCCAGAATTCAATAGCTCAACAAGGGGTGCATATTTCACACAAAGGGGTGTCTTGTATTGGTTCATGAAAGCACCTAAGCTAATGCGATAGTCCATGAGCTTGTCAAAAGTTTCACTTTGCACCACCCTGATTTCTAGAGGCCCGATGGATTTGTCAGATGCACGGCCCTGGCGGTAGAGGACGTTTAGAGATTCTTCAATTGTGAGGCAACAATCTTCAAAGATTGAAGGAGGAATTGGGGTAGAGCCTTTCACACTCAGCTCCCAGAATAGGACTTAGAGGGTGTTTGGCTAAGCTTATAAGCTGGTCAAACTGGCTTAGAAGCACTTTTTGACTTATCTACGCGTTTGATAAAATTAAAAGTGTTTATAAGTTAGTGCTTATAAGCCAAAATAAGCCAAAAGCCATAAGTAGGTCTCCCCCAGCTTATCAATATTCAGCTTATAAGCACTTTAGGTTTGACCAAAATATTTACTATTCTATCCTTAAAATACTTCTTTTTAAAACAAACTCTTCGTATACCCAATTCTTCAGCTGCTTATTATTAATTTTAGCACTTTTATCCAAACACGTAACTGCTTATTTTTTAAATTAGCTTCAGCCCTTGAAAGTGCTTTTCAGCACCTAATGCTTATCAGCTACTCTAAATCAGCTAAGCCAAACGGGCTCTTAGTGGCCCGGAATGGTGGTAATGTAGACATAGCTGGTGTACTCGGTTACAGATCACATTTTCCCCGTACAGGAAGTTGAATTGAGGGGTGTTGCTCTTGTATCCAGCAACCCAAAGCACATCACCGACTTTGTATCTATAGAGTCCTGATATGGCAGAAATTCAAGTAAAGTTAAAGCATTAGCAGACAGAATGTTTGACAGATAAATTAAATAAATAAACAAAAGACAAAAAAAAGAATGTGTCAAGAGCTTTTTTATTTGGCATTTGAAAGATACCAGAATATGTGGTAACGACAAGCTCATACGCCTGGCCAATCATGGACATCAGCCAAATCGACCAATTGTTGTTGTTCTTTCTCATTAAGCGACTTGGGCATGGAGATAGAATGAATAACTCCACTATTTCTGTGATATGGTAAGAACTCAAAATAGCACATGGTGGGAATAAGGGTGTAAGAGACTTCAGTGGGCTTACAGAAAGGGTTCAAGTTGATTCCAAAGGTACATTCTGAGGCAGCATATCTGGTACTGACAAGAGGGAGGCTATTGCTGTAAAAATCTAGGGTTGGTACATATTGTGACACGGTTCCAGTCACAATAGCATCCACATACTTGTTATTAGGCTATAGCCTAGTGATGATCCCTTGCCACGAATCTTTACTGCATTCAGCTTCAGTGAAATCAGCCTATTTTGGGTCAGGTTTGAGGATTTCCATCACTGCCTCTCTCACTGAAGGATCAGTTATTTGGCTGTTAAGGGTTCCAGTTCGGATATTGTTACAAAGTAGAGTCCAGTGCTTCTCCATGAATCGGATGGCACGAATGATGTCGATTGCGAACAGCGAGCCAACTCGAAGAACTTGTTGGTTTTGGCAGAGGCCACAAAGCATTTGGGAGTACATGCTTTGATAAGAGTCTGAGCAAAGAATGGTTGCAGTTGGACTAGTGTGGTTAAAGTGGGGATGATGAAGACGACTGTAGTTGAAATAAGAACTCTTGTAATTACTAGTTGAAACAAAGTGAGCTGGTAATCCTCCTGGGGTCTTCTGTTCAGAACATATGAACATGAAATACATTCCTTTGCCCTTTCGGAAATCTGGAGCCACTTGGCTCATCACAGACATCAGAAGTTTCTGAAACAGTTCTAATCTCCTCCTAACCTCTCCCTCTGTTGTTGGTATCAATTTGCTCTCCCCTCCAGATGTGTCAGAACTGCATGTAGTACATCAAAATTTGCCCTTTTAGCAAAAAATATGTATTGTTGAAGACATTATTGAGGATATAAAAAAGTGCTCTCTGTAAGAGCTTAAACTTTTAGATGAGATGGTTATGTTCTTCAATATATACAACCCAAAATATGAGATGAACTTTTTACTTCACTTTCTATTCAGAAAAAAAAAAAGAAAAAAAAAGGGAGAAAAACCTTGCCAAAAATTCAGAGATGGGCTGAGAGCAGAGTATAGGAGATTTAGCACCATAGTCAATACGGTTGATCTCAGGCAGAATATCTTCGTAGGTGATGATAGGTACGACTTTCTTGAATGTCTCTCTATCAGTGCAGCCATTGAGATTATGGCGCTGCAAGTACTCAACATGGGCATTCCGGGAGAGGATTTCGACAAGAATTCTACATTGGACCTCATCAACTTTGCTTGTCACCTTTTCAATGAACTCAAGATTCTTCTTGTATTCCTCTGCGGTTGTGGCCTTCTTGGGGCTCTTTGGTGCCTCAGGTACGCTTCTTTCCATATCTATATAAGACTTGTAATTTATTTCCAAAATGGGAGGGAGCTCAATAGCTGAGTCGAGACCTTTTACAAGGTGCAGAAAATGAATACAGCTTTTTATAAAGGAAGTATTGGTAAGCAAACCCCCCTTCCAACCGAGAGGTTGTGAGTTCGAGTCTCCCCAAGAGCATGGAGAGAAGTTCTTGGAGGGAAGGATGCCGGGGGTCTATTTGGAAACAGCCTCTCTACCCCAGGGTAGGGGTAAGGTCTGCATACATACTACCCTCCCCAGACCCCACTAAGTGGGACTATACTGGGTTGTTGTTGTTGTTGTTGTTGTTGTTGTTATAAAGGAAGTATTGGGTTTTACTTATTAAAAAATATATCACGTGTCTCTCTCCTTCTTTTGTTAATTTGGTTTAGGTAGTTCAAACTTCAAATAGGAAGCTTCTGGACCGTTGAAATTGTGAGAAATATGGATTTAAATTCGTTGACATTGTGATTGCATATATCCAGATCTAGATCTGGATCATTGAGCTAATATTTGATCAATTACGGAGAAGCTCAGTTTGGATTCTGAAACGTGAATTCTTTAGTTAATTAATAAAACATTAAATGATAGAAGACCAATATTAGATTATGTTTAAGTGTGATCCTTAACCGTTTAGAGGAAGAGCCAGGGATGAAAAAAATGTGAAGAAATCTGCTCATTCATTTGATCAGTAACAGAACTCAAAGCAAAAGGGGATTTTCTTTAGGCCAAACTCTACTGATTCTCTGAAGGACATTAAATTCCAATCTTCTTACCGTTTTGGGCAGCTTTAGCTCCTTCCTTCATTTGTTTCCATTTACACTAAGGTATTCTTATCTAAATCTAATAGCTTATGAATTATGTCCAAACAATGTGACAGACGGAGCTGTTTCGACAGGAAGTTTTAGAAAAATAATCAACAGTTATTAGAAGCTCAATTATCTGTAATTATCTCTTTTGGAACCTGGTACCGTAAGTACTATACACTACAACAACAACAACAACAACTACTACCCAGTATATTCCACCAGGTGGGGTCTGGGGAGGGTAATATGTAGACGAGCCTTACCCCTACCCGAAAGGGCAGAGAGGCTGTTTCCAATCGACCCTCGGCGCATAGGCTAAAATGAAAAGTTGCATCAAAACAAAGACAAAATTAGAAACAAAAGCAAGACAAAACAAAATAATAAAGCATAAGTAATCCCGCAGAAATAACGTAAATAATTATGAAAACATAGGAAATATAAATACAGTCGCATGCAATAATAACAAGCAGTAACTACCATACTAACAACCATAAGGGGACATAAGCTAAAACACTAATCATCTATGGGTAACCCTACTATCCCATACTCAGCCCCGAGAGAGGCGTACGAAGAACTCTATGAGCCCTTAGCCTCCAACCCTGATTCTAGACCTCCAAACTCCCCTATCAAGGGTCATGTCCTCGTAACCTGCATTCTAGTCATGTCATGCCTAATCAACTCTCCCCAATGCTTCTTAGGCCTCCCTCTCCCTCGCCGACCACCAACAATCTCCAGCCGCTCGCAGCTCCTCACCGGGGCATCGAGACCCCTCCTCCGTACATGCCCGAACCACTTCAGCCTCGCTTCCCGCATCTTCTCGTCCACCGGGGCCACCCCTACCTTCTGACGAATAACTTCATTCTTAATTTTATCCAGCCTGGTGTGCCCACACATCCACCTAAGCATCCTCATCTCCGCAACCTTCATTCTCTGAACATGAGAGTTCTTCACGGGCCAGCACTCCGCCCATACAACATCGCAGGTCTAACCACGGCTCTGTAGAATTTCCCCTTGAGTTTGTGTGGAATTTTCTTGTCGCACAGGACCCCTGAAGCAAGCCTCCACTTTTACCACCCCGCTCCTATCCGATGGGTGACGTCCCCGTCAATCTCTCCGTCCCCCTGAATCACAGACCAAAGATATCGGACACTGTCCCTCTTGGCGATGGTCTGAGAACCAAGCATCACTTCCCTGCCTACCCCACTCGGCTCGTCGCCAAACTTGCACTCCAGATATTCTGTTTTAGATCTGCTTATTTTGAAACCCTTAGACTCGAGGGTCTGTCTCCATACCTCTAACCTTTCACTAACACCGGCCCTCGTCTCGTCTATCAATATTATATCATCAGCAAAGAGCATACACCAAGGCACATCCCCTTGGATATGTCGGGTTAGAGCATCTATCACTAAGGCGAACAACAGGGGGCTCAGCGCCGATCCTTGATGGAGCCCCATTACCACAGGAAAATGGTCTGATTCGCCACCCACCGTCCTAACCCTAGTCTTAGCTCCATTGTACATATCCTTGATTACTCTGATATAGGCTTCTGGCACACTCTTCACCTCCAAGCACCTCCATAGCACCTCCCTCAGGACCTTGTCATACGCCTTCTCCAAGTCGATAAGCACCATGTGAAGGTCCTTCTTCTTATCCCTGAATTGTTCCGCCAGCCGCCTGACTAGGTGAATAGCCTCTGTGGTGGAGCGGCCCGGCATGAAACCGAACTGGTTCCCAGATATAGTTGTCGCCTCCCTCACCCGCGCCTCAATCACCCTCTCCCAAACCTTCATCGTGTGGCTTATTAATTTGATACCCCTATAGTTGTTGCAGCACTGGATGTCCCCTTTGTTCTTGTACAAGGGCACCACTGTACTCCACCTCCACTCATCCGGCATCCTTTTAGTCTTGAAGATCGCATTGAACAGCCTAGAGAGCCACTCCCCTCCAGATTTACCCATGCACTTCCAGAACTCCATCGGGATCTCGTCAGGCCTGGTCGCTCGACCCCTACTCATCCTACGCAACGCCCCGAAGACCTCCTCCACCCTAATGCGCCTGCAGTACCCAAGGTCTCTATGACGCTCTGAATGCCCCAACTCCCCTAGCTCTATGCTCCGATCCCCCTCCTCGTTAAGGAGGTCCCGAAAGTACGCCTGCCACCTCTGTTTGATTTGCGATTCCCCCATCAGAACTCTACCATCCTCGTCCTTGATTCACCTGACTTGGTCTAGATCACGTGCCTTCTTTTCCCTTGCTTTTGCCAACCGGAATAACTTCTTATCCCCACCTCTCTCCCCTAGTTCCTCATACATGCGACCGAACGCCGCGTTTTTAGCTTCCGTGACTGCCATCTTAGCTTCTCTTCTCGCCTCCCTATAGATCAACCTGTTCGCTCTCCGCTCCTCCTCGCTTGTGCTCCCTGCCAACCTAGCGAACGCCGCCTTCTTCACTTCCACTTTTCCTTTGACTACCTCGTTCCACCACCAATCACCCTGATGTCTGCCTGAATATCCCTTAGCTACCCCGAGCACGTCCCGTGCTACCTCCCTAACCAAGTTCGCCGTCACTGTCCACATAGCGTCCGCTTCCCCATAACTTCTTCAAGCTCCGCCCTCCACTAACCTCCTTTCCAACTCCTGTGCTTTCTCCTTAGACAAAGCTCCCCATCTAATCCGCGGCTGACCCCGGGCGCCCCTCCTCTTCTTCTTCACCCAGAGATCGACATCCATCACAAGTAGTCTATGAAGAGTTGAAAGAGACTCTCCCGGAATAACCTTGCAGTCCTTGCACAAACCCCTATCGCTCCTTCTGATGAGGATGTAATCAATCTGAGTCCTCGCCGCCGAACTCTTGAAGGTGACTAAATGCTCCTCCCTCTTCCGGAATGTCGAGTTCGCAATCAGTAGCTCGGAAGCCCTGGCGAAATCAAGCAGCGAAGTGCCTCCTCCGTTCCTGGCCCCAAAGCCCAAGCCACCGTGCACCTCATCATAGCCACCAGCCTCAGCCCCAATATGACCATTAAGTACTATACACTGTCGATATAAAAAACGTTGCTGACTCTAGACGATTATTTTGAGTACTTGAACAAAAGACCATAAAGAGCTTCATACAAAAGAAATATTTAAGCCAGTGATTTATATGGTATCTCCCCTAATTCACAAGACAATTACGAGAATTCCAGTTTTTTGTTGGAACTGGTAGCAAAGCCTGTACAGTTCATTCTTCTACAATTCAACGTTGAGTCTTCTTTTTTATAAGAATGATTCAGACATAAGGATTCAAGTCAATCCAGAACTTTAATTAATCCCTCTGATGAACTACATGCCATATATTGAGCATTGGAGAGGCAGATAACCCAACCATCTAATCCATGGAAGTTATCATGTTCGATGCAAGAGAAATGATAATAGAAAACTGCAGAATGAAATAAAGGGCATTTTTAATACTTCCCCACTACAAAATAAAACAATCTGATGATGGTTTAAAAAGGATAGCAAATATAAGCTCTAATAGAACAAAACTACAGAGCATCTTGGCAATGCTCTCATTTCCCTGATGCGTCCACTGATCACAAAATAGCCTTAGTAACAAGGGCAAAACCAAGAAGATGCTAGGTTTGGCCAATGATACATCATTCTTTCCACATATCAGCAACTCATCGACTTCTAGAGGATTTGACAACTGATGCATTTTTCTCCTAGTCTTGGCTTTGACTTTCTTAGCATATTTCCCGGCCTTATGTTTTTTCTCTAATGATCGAATCTGGAAGCATTTTAAGGGCGGAGAAACATTTAGTATCTGCTCCTAATAAGCCAGTTCTTCCCCAATGCCTTGTAGACAAATAAGGCAATCTACGTTTTAGTGAGCAAACAATAAGGACCAGAGGATGAATGTTACCTGATTTGGTGAAACGTAAAATGGAGGTGGAGGTGAAAGTAGTGACTTTACATTCCACAGTCCCTCCGAGGCAAGGTTGGTATGGTTCAGTAGCACAAACTTTACCCTGAACGGTGTTTTTAAAACTAATCCATAGTGTGATCTCATGTATTATTTGTACTTCCTAGATTTGACTAAGAAGTTTTCTATTATGTTTGTTCCATTATATGTTAAGTCTTTGGTTAATTAAGTTAGCTGGGTTGTAAATTTTTGAACTCTAGCTAGTAAGAAGTTATGATGGAGGTCTCAAGAAACACTTCCAACCCTAATAGATCTCCCACTGAGGATTCAAAAGAAACTAGTTGAATCATCTAGCCACTAGCACTGTCTTAGTGCAAGTTTAATTATAAATATTTAATTACTTACCCAGAAAACATACAAAGATGGTCAGTATTTGAATAACAACAAACCTGGTAATTACGGAATCATATGTGATCATTAAGGATTGAAAACACAAAAACATGATCATAGAAAGGTTTAGATTTGCGCTGATCCTTTGGAGTTCCAAAAATCTGATGAAACAGAAGAACGCAAAAATATGTAAGAATCCGAACAGTAACTGAAAAGATCACACCAAAGTGAAAGGTCAGAGCTAAAGGACAATTATCTAAAACATCATGATATAATAGAACTCATCTCAAAGGAGATAATCTTGTATTTCAACCATATATTTCTCTACCTCTAGAGACATCACATTAAATAGTAATTCAAAATTTAAAGAGAATGCTCAGACCACTGTTTAATTTTGTAAAACAGAAAAGACAAACAACTGGACAAGATTATAGTACAGGGAGAAATCCACAATGTTTCATGAAGATTAGCACCTTCCGTAGGTCTAGCAACTAGGAGCATGAAGTAGATTTCTCTGTCTACCTCTAAGGTAAAATTCTTAAACATGAACGTAACTGCTATGATTATCAGCAAAAGATAAAAATGTAATACGAAACAATCAAGTGTTACATCTTAGATAAGTCCTTATGGGGATAAGCGCAAAGTAGAATGACCGAGTTGAGGTCGAATTACCTGTATAACCATTTCTTTCAAAAGCTATCAGAGTTGCTTCAGAAAGTCAAGATAGGACGTGAACCCTTCAAGTGATTTCCAGTTAACTGAGAAAAAGTATAACAATGAAAGCTTTCCGCATTCAACAAAATTAAGGTGTGAGGGACAACTATTTACATTGTTGAGAAATGTATAATTTTTAGCCATTCAAAGAAATAATAGACGATAAAATGTATATTTTTTGTATATATGTGTAGTATATACATATAAAATACATATTTCATACACTTTTTGGTTAACGGATAACATTAGTTTCGGCCAACCGGCCAATTTTGTATTTTGCATTTAATTGTTCATTAAACGGATGCAAATTTTGTTAGGGAGACAATATCCACTTACCTGCATTAACTAAAAACTTCACAGACGGACCATGCGCCTTCCGGCAGTGAAAGCAGAAAATAAAGCATAATAAATGTCGAAAGCACAACCAAGACGAGGAGGCAGCTGAATCAACAAAAGACAAATGAGTGATGGAACCATAGTTTCCAAATGCAAAATGCTAAAATATTTCAAAACAATGAACATTCACCACGACTAGCCAAATGGTTAAAGAGACAGCTTGAATTCACCTAACTACATCATCTAGAATAATAACGCTTCAAGCTTCTCTCTATAAGGAATTCCCTCTGCATAGCAATAATATCCTGGAGAAATTTGAAGATGACAAGGTAGCCCCATTAAGCAAGAAAAAGGAATAACCACTGAACTTTCTGCTACATAACGCTGCCAGCCCTCAGCGCTTCAGTCATGACTCATGAGCTTATTCCAAGAGATTGTACATCTCCTCCTCCCACCCACCCCCAACTCCCAGCCCTAAAGGTGTTAAACGGGTGGGCCAGGCCTCTATTTTTTTCGACCCGTACGGGTTACGGTCCGCCCCGACCGGGTTTAGTGTATTTTCAATTCTTTGTTTTTTGAAATTTTGTATAACTATTGTAAGTTATATTAATATAAAGTATTAACATAAAAGAATACAAGGAATTTATTGCAAGTGCTACATTTCTTCATAATTCAAAGTTTCAAACTTACAAATTAAAAGGTTTATTCTTTTAACAAGTAAATTCAAAGGTTTTGCATTGCTCTTGCAAGTTCTTCATAATCAATATGAGCTGATTGACCTTCTTCCAGAGTGTAAAATTCAGATGGCTTGACATGTGTTAGTATATCTCCAAGTTCCTCGTCTTCTGGGCTATCAACATCTTCACGTCCTTGATTTCTTCATTACGATCTAATCCAATCTCTAAAACATACTAAAACTTCCAAAGAATTACTTCTCAATGAGTGACGGATGTCTCCAAGTTGTTGTCTTGCTTGGCTAAATGCACTCTCCGATGCAACAGTAGAAATTGGCACATCCAGCACGTCATGAGCCATAGCAAAAAGAATAGGAAATTGTTTTCTATTCTCATGCCACATCACAACGGTGAAAATTCCTTTGTGTGGGGCTCTTTTTGCTTCTGCAAGTAGAATTGAAGTTCATCAATGTTCCTGCTACTGGTTTGAGTGTTAGAAAATGTAGGAAAAATATTAAAACTATCAAGGCCTTCTTCATTATCCACAGTAGCAGAAGTAGTACAGTGCATAGTGGGATTAACATTGCCTACAGCACGAGCAGCATAATCAATTACATTTGCATAATAATTATATAATTGTTGTAAATAATCATTTAGCTTGTTCATAGAAACATATAAATCTGGAGTTTCAGTTGGTCCAATCTCCATATAAGTATATAAAGCATTCATTAATTGATGACAATCAGACATCTTAATAGAAGAATTTAAAACAGCACCAATTAAGTAAATCAGAGGAATTGGAAAGAAATATTTTTTTAATTTTGCTTGCAATTTTTCAACATCCTTATATTTTTCTTTCTTCTTAAATTCAATAGTAGAAAAGAAATTTCAGTTATATGTACCAAAGACATAGTAACAGTAGGGTAATATGCTCCAGAAAACTCAACAGTAGCTGTATTAAATTTATGTAAAAATTTAACAACATAATGAATGACCTCTCAAGTACTAGTTGTTAACATACGATTTGGATCAGTACAATGCGCACTAGCAACTTCGGTTATTGGGAATCTATATTTATAGCAACATTTCAAAAATATATATGTATAACTCCATCTAGTAACAATTTCGTCTAGCATGGATCTGGGTTTAAGGTTATACTGGACACACTTATTCTAAAATTCCTTTATTCTAGATTGTCTATTTCCTTGAATAACACCAACTGCTCTTCTAACATGAGTAATCTCGGTTGAAAACAAATCGAGGTTACTTTTAACAATTAAATTATAAACATGACATGCACACCTAACATGAAAAATGTCATCAAGAGGAGGTTACAAATGCAGTTTTAACATTGAAATTGCGGCATTATTGTTAGAAGCATTATCAAAAGACATACACAATACTTTTTGCTTTAGATTATAAAATTCAACAACTTCACAAATAGTACTACTTATAAACGCAGCAGTATGACTCTGATCTTTATCATATCTAAAAGCGACAAATACGTTTTTGCATACAAGTAGTATCATCTATCCAATGACATGTAATTGTCAAAAAATCATTTCCATTAACAGCATGGCCAACATCAGAAGTTAGAGAAACTCTACAAAGAAGGTGGCTAAACAAATAGCATTGTATGTTTGATATTGTCCATGAAGTCTAAAGATATCAGCTCTACAAGTACTTCTAGGGATACCTTTAAATAAAGGATTGTAAATCCTTTGAATATACATAATAAGATATGATGAAGAAGCAAAAGAAAAAGGTAGACAACCCAAAACAATCGTTTTTGTTAACTCTTTATGATCCTTCATTTTATCATATTTCACTAGACCTCCAGTAGTAGGGTAAATAATTGTTTGATTTCCATCACCATCAGCGCCCCATTCTATGGGAAGCTCAGTTCTTAGTGTACTAAGCGTCCCAATCACCCCTAAATTTCCTCCAGTCAAATGTTCAAAATCACCGTTACAAATTTTGCATTTAACTCTATCAGTACCTTCTGTTATTTAAAAAAAAAATTTAAATCTTACTTCTTTTTTTACGGTTAGTAGTCGGAGCTACAGGTGGTCTACTCCTAGTGCCACGACCACTACCCCTTTTAGCAACTCTGACACTATCAGCTCCACCACTAGTAGGCATAGCTGGTATCTCATCTTCCATTCCTATTTCATTATCTTCTATTCCAAAATCTTCTTGTAATTGTTCATAATCTATATCTATATTATCATTATGCAATGTTTCGGAAACATGTGTAAATGATAATGGGTTATTACTATTACTATGAGATGCTGAAGGACTACCTCTTTTTTTATTTCCCCTACTAGTAACTTTTTTACACGCTTTTTTAGCAGCACTAAACATATTGTAAAAATTAAAGTATAAGCTAAAATTAAATATGCAATTAAAATAGTAAATAAGAGAAAGAGTTGGAGGGAGTGCACCGAATTTGACAATATTGAGCATTTGATTACGCAATTTCGATGTTACCACGAACAAACGTCAAGCAAGAATTTCAAATTTGAACTTCAGTTGTTCAAACTTCAAATTCCGAATTAAAAAACACGATAAATTAAATTCAAGAAAAGAGAGCCAAATAAAATTAGAAGATAAAATAATTAATTGAAGACTTGAAGTCGTACAAATTGGAGAATGAGAGAAATTGAGATTGAGAAATGAGTGTTGAGTGAAGAAATGGAAAAGAGGGGAGGGGAGGAGGTTAGAATATGTTAGTTTTGTAAATTGAAAAAGGATTAAAAAAATTTAAAAAAAGTTATTTATGCAATATTTTCGTTGGCCAACCGACCAAATCAATGTCTGACCGTTGCAAACGGTCACTGGGGCCCTCAAATTTCGAATTTTAAAAAAAAATAAAAAATAAAAAACTAGCCGTTTTAATCGGGCCGGTTCGAGCTGATTAACCTCTGATCACTCTTCCGGGTTCAACTGGACCGGTTACCTGTATTCAAAAAATTAAACAGACCAACCCCCTTAATCCCCCTACCTAGCCCAGCCCAGCCCTCTCTAACCGGTCCGGGCCGGTTCCGGGTTTAATCGGTCTGGGCCCGTCCCAAACTGAGTCAACCCGGCCCGTTTAACACCTTTAGCCAGCCCCAAGAAAAAGGTTATTACCTGATTTTGGTGTTCAACGAGGTCTTATAATCCACAAGCTAAGGGGTTCTTTGGTATAAGGTGGGACTATGATCTCCTAAAACTGAATTGAATTGACAGGACTGAAATAGAAGGAGCCAAATAGGAAACAGATTAAGAGACTTGCAAGCACTGAAGATGTCAACAAACCAAGTCTAAATTGGTCTAAACATGAGATAACAGGATTCTTGGAGACCTCTAACATTGAAGATGCAGCAACACTAATGAGAATATTTATATACTCATTTTCTTGGTTTTCCCCTCTTCCGACTGACTCACTTTTCATGAAAGACGAAACGGGTTCTTCCTTTTGGTAAGGAGTATGAACTTCCCTACCTGTCAAAATCAATGCTAATTAAAATAAAATATACAAAATAAAAATAAAACATGTGTTTAATGTTGGATGGTAGTGTGAAAATTAATTTTAAAAAATTAAACATGTGAGTCAAAAACAATTGTAGACAAAAATGGTGGGTTGAATTTTTTGTATTGTTCACATTGTATTGTTAGGTGTGTTCATATTGTATGTTCACATGTAATGTTAAGCCTATATAAGGGTTGTGTACTCCATTTGCAAGAGAAGAGAGAAAAACATACAAAAAAAACTTTCATTTAGTTCTTCTTCATCTTTTATATTTTTTAGACATTTCATTTTCTCCTTCTTGATTAGCATATCAATTTTTCCAATGAAGTAATATTCCAACAAGTGGTATCAAAGTACAAGTCGATCAAACGGGCACAATTCCGGCACAACACTAGCATCATTCTAGCACAATTCAAGCACTAGTACAGCACAATTTCCAACCCTATATCAGCACTAGTTCCTTCAAACAACACTACCATGGCCACATCAAGTTCAACTCAACTTGTTCCCGTCTTCAACGGAGAGAATTATGATTTTTGGAGCATCAAAATCAAAACCATCCTACAAGCTCATGACTTGTGGGAGGTTGTTGAAATTGGTGTTTCAAAAGAGGAGAAAACTCCTACTTCTGAAGATTCAAAACCAAGTTCATCGACAGCTTCATTGAAGGAATGGCTTAAAAAAGATGCAGAAGCATTAGCCAAAACTCATGCAGTTGTCTCAGACTCAATTTTTCCAAGAATCATGAATTCTACTTCAGCAAAGCAAGCATGGGAGACGTTGTGGGACGAATTTCAAGGCACCGCCAAAGTTCAAGCAGTTAGAGTTCAAACTCTAAGAATAGATTTTGAGAATCTCCGCATGAAAGAAGGAGAATCCATAAAAAATTTCTCTTCAAGAATTATTGAACTTGTCAATCAAATGAAGGCTTATGGCAAAGAGATCACAGAACAAACAGTGATTGAGAAAATCATGAATTCTCTCACTGAAAAATTTGATTATGTGGTTAGCATCATTGAAGAATCAAAGGATCTCTCTCAACTCACAGTCACAGAGTTGATGGGTTCTTTGCAAGCTTACGAGCAACGAATTTCTCGAAGATCCGAGGCTACCCGTGAAGGCGCTTTTCCATCTCAACACAAGAATCGTTTATCAACTAAAGGAAAAAGATTCAACAAAGGAAAAAGTGGAGCAAGCAGTTCCAAGGAAGGAGAATACCAAAATAAATTCCCACCTTGTGGAGTTTGCAAAAAGACAAGCCATCTCGAGAAGAATTGTTGGCAGAAAAGGAAACCTCGATGCCAAATCTGTAAGAAATTTGGTCACACAGATCAAATTTGCAGATTTAAGCCAACTCATCAAGCCAGCATGGCAGAATCCAGGGTGGAGGAGAATCAGTTGTTCCTTGTCTCTCAAGCAACCACCATAAAAAATGGTGACGTGTGGTTAATTGACAGTGGTTGTACTAACCACATGGCGAAGAACCAAAGTCTTCACTACTTTGGATACAACAATTAAAGTTCCAGTCCGAATCGACGATGGAGCTTTGATGGAGTCCAAAGGAAAAGGCACAGTTGCTGTCCAAACCAACAAAGGTACCAAATTCATCAAAAATGTTCTTTATGTTCCTGACTTGGATCAGAATTTGCTCAGTGTACCTCAGATGATCGCAAACGGTTATTCTTTATTATTTGAGAATAACACATGCGAAATTTATGATCAACAAAAGAAGATGATAGCATGTGTCAACATGGAGAATAAAATGTTTCTAATCCATTGGAATCACACCGTTGAAAAATCAATGGTGTCAGAAGCTGGGGGAGATACAACACTTTGGCACAAAAGATTTGGTCACTGGAGTATCCAAAGTCTTAAACTACTCTTTCAAAAATCCATGGTGAAAGATTTACCAACCATTGGAGATTTGAAAGGAGTATGTGAAGGCTGTCAACTTGGGAAGATGCACAGGCAACCATTTCCAACAGGCAACGCATGGCGAGCTTCACAAAAGCTTCAGTTGGTGCACACTGATGTTTGCGGTCCAATGAGAACTCCATCATTGGATAATAGCAGATATTTTATCCTCTTCATCGATGACTTCTCTAGGATGACTTGGGTCTATTTTCTAAAAGAAAGATCCGAGGTATTCCGAACATTCCAAAAATTCAAGAAGATGGTGGAAAATCAAAGTGGCTGCCAAATTCAAACTCTTCACAGTGATCGAGGTACTGAGTACACATCTAAAGAATTTAATAAATTCTGTGAAGATGGAGGAGTGGAGCGACAACTTACAGTTGGATACACGCCACAACAAAATGGTGTTTCAGAAAGGAAGAACAGGACCGTCATGGAAATGGCGAGATCGATGCTGAAAGACAAATCTATGCCATACAAATTCTGGGCGGAGGCTGTTTATACAGCCGTATACGTCCAGAACAGTTGTTCTACAAAGGCTGTTTCAGACATGACTCCACTTGAAGCTTGGTCAGGTCACAAGCCATCAGTCAAGCATTTGAAGGTGTTTGGTTGTATCTGTTACATGCATGTTCCGGCAGAAAAAAGGCACAAGCTGGAAGCAAAAGCCGAAAAAGGAATATTCTTGGGTTACAGTTCTCAGTCCAAAGGTTATAGAATTTACAATCTGCAAACTGGCAAAGTTCTAGTAAGCAGAGATGTAGTATTTGATGAAGAATCCTCTTGGAATTGGGAGGAAAATATTGAAGATCCATCACTGAATGTACTTCCATTTTTTGAACAAAAATAAGAAGGAAGGTCAACCATCCAGTGAAAATTCTCCAGCTCGAGAAACTCAACGGGATGATTCACTAGTTCGTGAACCAACTTTCCAACAGAGTTCAACCGATTCATCACCAACAAACTCACCAAGGAGTGGTGAATCATCATCATCAGAATCTCCAATATTGAAGACAAAGTCACTATCAGAGATTTATGAAACTTGTTCTGAAGCTGAACTTTGTGAAAGATGCCTTATTGCAGTTCATGAACCGGGCAGTTTTGAACAAGCAGCTCAGGAGAAAGAATGGCAACTTGCAATGAAGGAGGAGATCAGAATGATTGAGAAGAACCAGACATGGGAATTGGTTGAAAAACCAGCTCATAAAGATATTGTAGGAGTGAAATGGATTTACAAGACAAAAGTTAATCCAGATTGCTCTATTCAGAAGCACAAGGCTCGATTGGTTGCGAAAGGTTTCACTCAACAATTTGGAGTCGACTACAACGAGACTTTTGCCCCAGTTTCAAGGCAAGATACTGTGAGAACCATCCTTGCACTTTCAGCACAGAAAGGATGGAAAATATATCAACTTGATGTCAAATCAGCTTTCTTTAATGGTTATCTCAACGAGGAAATTTACATCGAACAACCACCAGGGTTCGTGGTGAAAGGAGAAGAAGAAAAAATTTTGAAGCTGAAAAAGGCTTTGTATGGCCTCAAACAAGCTCCACGAGCTTGGTACAGCAGAATTGATTCTTACTTTGCAAGTCAAGGCTTCAGGAGGAGTTCTAGCGAACCTACACTCTACGTCAAGACTCATGGATCGGATGTTTTAATTATCTCCTTGTATGTTGATGATCTAATTGTGACAGGAAATAACTCTACTCTGATCACAACATTCAAGGAAGATATGAAGAAAGAATTTAAAATGACAGATCTTGGCTTAATGAACTACTTTCTCGGTATGGAGATTATTCAAACCGAAAAAGGTATTTTCATTTGTCAAGAAAAATATGCCAAGAACTTGCTGAAAAAATTCAAGATGGAAGAATGCAAAGCTGTCAACACACCACTGGACCAGAATCACAAGTTGATGAAAGAAGATGGTTCGCCCAGTGCAGATGAAAGACTATACAGGAGCATCATCGGTAGTTTGCTATATCTGACAACAACCAGACCAGACATCATGTTTGCAACAAGTTTGTTGTCCAGATTTATGCAAAAGCCAAGTCAAACTCATCTTACTGCTGCAAAAAGGATACTCAGGTATGTGAAGGGTACTATTGATTTTGGCATCTGGTACAAACCAACACAAAAACATAGAGTTGGTTGAATACACAGATAGTGATTGGGCAGGATCAATAGATGACATGAAAAGTACATCTGGTTATGTTTTCTCTTTCAATACTGGTGTATTTTCATGGTTATTACAAAAGCAAGGTACTTTGGCACAATCGACTGCAAAAGCTGAATATATTGCAGGATGCGCGGCAGCAAATCAAGCTATTTGGCTGAGAAGAATCTTGCATGATATTGGAGAAACTCAACAGAAGCCTACTCCAATATACTGTGACAATATGTCTGCAATTGCTATTGCCAAAAATCCAGTTCAACACAGGAAGACAAAACATATCAAGATCAAATATCATTTTCTACGGGAAGCTGTGAGCGAAGGAGAAATTAGTCTTATCCACTACCCCACGGATGAACAAATTGCAGATATTTTTACCAAAGCACTTCCGAAAGCTAAGTTCGAATTTATTCGAAACAAGCTTGGAGTACATGGAAAATTTATTAATTAGCATTGAGGATGAGTGTTAAAATCAATGCTAGTTAAAATAAAATATGCAAAATAAAATAAAACATGTGTTTAATGTTGGACGGTAGTGTGAAAATTAATTTTAAGAAATTAAACATGTGAGTCAAAAAAAATTGTAGACAAAAATGGTGGGTTGAATTTTTTGTATTGTTCACATTGTATTGTTAGGTGTGTTCATATTGTATGTTCACATGTAACGTTAAGCCTATATAAGGGTTGTGTACTCCATTTGCAAGAGAAGAGAGAAAAACATACAAAAAAAACTTTTTTAGTTCTTCTTCATCTTTTATATTTTTTGGACATTTCATTTTTTCCTTCTTGATTAGCATATCAATTTTTCCAATGAAGTAATATTCCAACATTACCATACCAAGGCTGACAACGGTAACCAATCTTAGCCAGGTTGAGCATTATAATCCCATCCCCTCCCAATCATGCATGGTTGCACCCACCACAAAGAGAGAGAGATAAGTAGTTCAAGCATGTAAGTCGGTCCACAATTATGTGGAAGGATTTTGATTGATTCACTCAAAATTTTATGATAAGTCAAAACTCAAAGTAACACCCCATTTCAAGATT
The DNA here is from genome assembly GCA_034376525.1 of Nicotiana benthamiana. Classification (NCBI taxonomy): domain Eukaryota; kingdom Viridiplantae; phylum Streptophyta; class Magnoliopsida; order Solanales; family Solanaceae; genus Nicotiana; species Nicotiana benthamiana. The sequence goes on from CM067341.1 coordinate 79,355,841, forward strand.
GAATTTGCAGAAGGCGACTGAAACTGTGTAACAGAAATGACAGAGTACCTCGAAGAACAAACAAGACGAACAGCTCTTCAGCTCAACTAACTATCCTTAGACTCCACCTTGCTATCTTTCTTACAGTGAGGCAAAAGGGAAACCAAGTTCAACATTAAATGCCGATACCTGAAATACAAATCAACAGAAGTACAGACATTGATCACAGATCAACCACAACAACCAGTTGAATTCTTATAAAACAACAACCACAACAACAAATCCAGTATGATCCCAACAGGTGGGGTCTGGGAAGGATAGTCCGTACACAGACCTTATCCCTATCTAATGCAGGTAGAGAAGTTCTTTCCAATAGACCGGCTGGCTCAGGAAGAGTAAAAAGAAGAGGAAAGCAAGGAAGGAAGAAAGAAGGACGAGAAAAGAATAAAACTATAAAGAATAAAAGCAAAAGAAATGAACCTGAAGCTAATGCGACGAGAACAAGTAACCAAGACCTTTTCTTTATTTCTAAAACAAGGTCTAGAGTTAGTTTCTTTAGTCTCTTCAATGGAATCATCTTTCCAACCTAAGTCCTTCGTCTTTATTCCCATTGGCCATGGCTGCAGTTTCATTGTGTTTCCGCTTCTTTCCCATGAATATTGATGAAACTTTATGCACAGCTCTAAAAATCCACAATATTTAGTTGATGAAGGTCAAAAGGAATGCAATAAAAATATGAAATCCAAAAGAAAACGAAGTTATAGAAGCATAAGGTATTGTTAAAATGGCAGTATTACTGAAAGACTTCAAAATAATATGCTGAGGTCATGAAACTTGTGTCTTCCTACAAGGGCCTTAGTAAAACACCTTGCTATAATTTCCCAGGTATTCTTTTTGCTTTTGCTTTTGCAACTGCATAGGTACTATTACAACGACGGATTAAAAAAATAGGCAAAGAATGCCATTGAATTTTTAATTCATTGTATGAATTAATGAATTTTTATTTTTTCCTGCATACTTTTTTACAACAACAACGACAAGGCCTCATTCCCAAACAGGCTACGGTCAGCTACGCCAATCCTCACAGACCACGTAACTCCATTTAAACTCGTATCATGCCAATTCCTACATACTTTTTCGTATATAAAAAAACCAAAGTCTTGTTGAATGAGCAGAAAGAATTGGTGGTTTAGCATGCCATTTTAATCCAATCAAGTAATACACCACTCCTTGCACCAAAACATGGTTTACTCAATATAAAATAAGCTCTAAAAAGCAGGAAGAAAAGAATATCAAGATATCACATTCACTCAATACAATCAGCTCTAAAAATAAGAAGAAAAAAAAGGAGGGAAGCAAAAACAAAATCACCGTAATAAACCATAACAGCAGATGAACAAAAAAATTTTAACCACTTGAAAATTTAACATACGAAAAAAAACATAACACAGACATACTCACTCACTTCCACAACCTATGCTCCAGTCTAATCATATTTGTTAATGAAGAAAAAGTGGGCTCAAAGTTTTCCAATGAAGGTCCGACATGGGAGCGAGCAGGGTTTTGATAAGAGTAGTTGTGAAGGGAGGTAAAGAAACTACTTTCACTGAACTGAGCTCCAAAGAGGAGAGAAAATCGCAACTGAGGGTTTAGACTTTAGACGAGAAACGGCGCGCGCTAATGGCAGTGGAATGCAAAGGCGGACTGTTTGAAGTGGCACAAGTAATATATATCCCAAACTTTACCAAATACAAAGATATTTGTATCAAACATACTATTGCCGTGACAAATAGGACACACACTAACTTTTTGTAAGTGATGTCATATTTATATAGATAGAAAATAAATAAATATTATTTTTCACAAGTTAAAAGTTTTGGTTCAATAATTTAATTGAATATTATTGCGAAGAAAGATATAGGTTCAGCTCTTTTTTGTCTCAAATTTTTAACAAAAATGCTCGCTCAAGGATGTTAATAAAGATAAAATGTTTATGCGTAGCCATAATTGTCTTCTATATTTATATTTATATGATTATAAAAGCACGGGATTAAACTAAAACCCTAAATACAGCAATTAAAAGGGTTAAAAAGATGCATGAGACTAAGCAAAATGCTCTCGGCGCACAATAGCTGGGCAATAAAACAGTGAAGTGCGCACGTTAGTAAGGCAGTTCTGACGGCGAAATGGCTCGTCGCCGGCAGCAAAACCCTCCCCCTACTTATGCGAAGCTAGTGACACCGGAGAATGGAGCTACTAAGGAGCTCACACCATTGACCTTTGGCAATTTTTTACCTCAAAAACTTTAATCGATGACCATGCAGAGACAAATTCATGCGAGATTTCAGTGATGGGGAATGAAACAGTATCACCTGTTGCTGTAAAGAGGTTACAATTCACAAATCTCGTTGCTGAGGAGGATTTGAAGGAGTTGCATATGGAGAAAACTAAGCTTGGTGCAAAGGAGATCTCAAAGGAGATGCATGTGGAGAAGATAACTGCTGCAGATGTGGTGCGAGGTAATCGTGATTCACAAATGGGCAAACAACTATCTTATGTTCCTCCTATTGAGCGAGAAGGAAAAAAAGTAGTTCAAATTAGTGCTGAAGATCTGCAATCACAAGTGGATTATTGGCAAAATTCACTGATTGGATTTGTGATAGGTGATAGACCTAATGAGCAATCTATGGAAAATTTTGTAATCCATGTGTGGAATTTTGTTACTAAACCTCAGGTGCTTATACATGCAGATGGTTACTGTATATTTAGATTTAGCAGCTCTGAAGATAAGGAATTGATTATGCAATCTGGTCCTTATTCTTTTAGAAATAGACCATTGGTTCTTCGACCTTGGGAAATTGATTTCAATTTTCAGAGTGATGTGCTTAGTATTGTGCCTATTTGGGTTCGATTTCCTGGTCTTCCTGTTGGTTATTGGTCTGCTGAAGTGCTAAGTAAATTGGCTAGTGCTATTGGTCGGCCATTATATACAGACAAATTTACTGCATGCTTTGAGAAGATTTCATTTGCTAGGGTACTTGTTGAAGTAGATGCTGCCTATCCTCTTCCAGATGAATTGGAGATTGACACCCCATATGGCTCAAAGCTACAGACAATTGAATACGATTGGAAGCCTTCCTTTTGTAATCATTGTCTCAAATTTGGTCATGATGCATTTGAATGTTGGTATTATAGGGATGATAAACCTGTGCAGAACAAGGAGGTTCAGAATAAACCTATAAGGCAAAAAGGAAGAGTGAATCAGCAGGGGAATCAGAAGGGGAAACATATCAGAACTGAATGGATTGCTAAGCAGTCTATTGCTGAGCAGACCAATTCAGTGATACCTGCAGTAGGGGCTGTTGTTGAGCAGACCAATTCAGTGAATCCTGCAGTAGAGGCTGTTGTTGAGCAGTCTAGTGTTGTGATTCCTGTAGTAGAGGGCCAATTGCAATATCATGGGGAGACTGATGGATCACAGAACACCATGCAGCTTGAAAATGTTTTAGTCAATTCAGAAATTGTTCTCACTGTTGCTGAAGTTGAGAAAGGTGAACATCAGACAGTTCTTGCTAATAATGGTAAGGCTGTCATGAATGAGAATGGAAGCAATAGCTATAATGTAGACCCTGGTCCATCTTACAGGGTAGAACCTAATTCTCAATGATTGTTGTAACTTGGAACATAAGGGGGCTTAATCAGCCTCATAAGCAAAAGGAGTTGAAAAACTTCTTAACTAATAATAAAGTAGATGTCATGGGAATTCTTGAAACTAGGGTAAAGGAGCCTAAATCAAAGAAGATATTAGGGAAGATTGCAAGGAACTGGATGGTACAATGCAATTATCCAAATGCAGCTAATGGGAGAATCTGGCTGATTTGGAAGTCTCATATTCAAATGCATATATTAGCTATAACTGATCAGGTTATTCATTGTCAAGTGGAAGATATAAGGAGTCAAATCAGTTTCCATTTAAGTGTGGTATATGGTCATAACACTGCTTCACTTAGGAAAAATCTTTGGAGTGATCTTAGATCAGTGCAGATCCCTAATCAGAATGCTTGGCTGATTAGTGGAGACTTTAATAATGTTCTTAATTCTGATGACAGGATTGGATCTATTGTGACTGATGCTGAAGTAAGGGATTTCAAAGAGGTCATATCTGACCTCCAGCTGACTGCTGTTAGATCAAAAGGTTGGCATTTCACATGGTCAAATAAGCAAGTCTATAGTAAAATTGATTGGGCATTAGGTAACTATCAGTGGTTGTAGCAGTTTGGGCATGTGGAAGCAGATTATTTGAACCCTGCTATATATGATCATTCACCTATTCTTATCAAGTTTGGAATGCAGAAATCATTGCATCCCAAACCTTTTCGATTGTATAATGTTGTCATGGAGCATCTTCAATTTTCTCACATTGTACAACTGACATGGAAACAAGAACAGGAAGGCAACTTTATTCAGCAGATTTGGCAAAAACTGAAGAGCTTAAAACAGCAGCTGAAGGAGATCAATTCAAATTTGGCAGCATATCAGCAAAACATTATTCAGGCAAGGGAACAACTGGATATCATTCAAACTCAGATGCAAACAGGCCTTGCACACAGGAGGTCATTCAGAAGGAGAAGATGGCACTTGAGGGACTGGTGAAATGGAGTAATATTGAAGAGAAAGTATTGAGGCAGAAATCAAAAGCAACATGGATTGAATTTGGAGATTCAAAATACAAAATACTTTCATGCTCAATGGAAGATTAGAACTGGACAGAACAATATTACTTCAATTTATACTGAAGATGGGATTAAACTAACTGATCCTTTACTTGTTGAGCAGGAATTCTTGAAGGTTTTTCACTCTTTAATGGGAGAATGTGCTGTTGAGCTCCCTTGTGTTAATTCCCAGATCATGAAGGAAGGGTATTGTCTGAAACTTGATCAACAAAGATCTCTCATTAGAGAGGTAACTATGGAGGAGGTTACTGCAGCAGTTAAGGATATGCCTTCAGACAAGGCACCGGGGGTTGATGGTTTTCCAGTAGAATTTTTTTACAAAAAACTGGGCAGTGGTTAAGGATGACATCTTTTCTGCTATTAAAGGTTTCTTTTCTTCAAGTGAACTGCCTTGTATGATCAACACAACAGCTATAGCACTTGTTCCAAAGATCAGATCAGCTTCCACTGTTAAAGATTATAGGCCAATTGCATGTTGTACTACACTACACAAGATTATATCCAAGGTACTTACCAGAAGAATGAAAGAGGTCATTGGTGATTTAGTTGGCCCTTCTCAGTCAGCTTTCATATAGGGGAGGTGTATTATTGATAACATTTTGCTAAGCCATGAAGTATTTAAGGGGTATTCTAGAAAAGGTATATCACCTAGATGTGTTCTCAAAGTTGATCTCAGGAAGGCTTATGATACCTTAGAATGGTCTTTCTTGCAACAGATTCTTATTGATTTGGGGTTCCCTGCAAAGTTCACACACTGGATTATGACCTGTGTATCTACTGTTTCTTATTCCTTAGTAATGAATGGTGGCTTCACTAAACCATTCAAAGCTAAGAGGGGTATTCGACAAGGGGATCCTATGTCACCTTATCTCTTTGTATTGGCTATGGAGTATTTAAACAGGCTAGTGCAGCAGTTACATAAGGATGGAAACTTCAATTTCCATCCAAGATGTAGGAAACTTAACATTTCTCATGTGTGTTTTGAAGATGATTTGCTTATGTTCTGTCGTGCTGATGAAATCTCTATTCAGATCTTGCATAACACATTTCTTAAGTTCTCAGCAGCTTCTGGTCTTCATGCAAATATTAACAAGAGTGCTATTTACTTGGCTGGGATCCAACAGCATATCAAAGAGCAGTTAATTAATATCTTGGGTTTCACTGAAGGACAATTGCCATTTAGATATTTAGGAATCCCTCTGGATTCCATGAAGCTGGCCATTAGATATTACTTGCCTCTTATTGAAAGAATCACAGAAAGAATCACTTGTTGGTCAGCCAAATTCCTTTCGTATGCTGGTAGAAGTCAGTTGATTAAGGCAGTGGTGTTTGGCATTCAATCATATTGGGCTCAAATCTTCATCCTTCCTAAGAAGGTCCTCAAAATTATTGATGCTATGTGTAGATCATTTCTATGGACTGGAAAGGCAAGTATTTCAAGAAGAGCTTTGGTGGCTTGGGACAAAGTTTGCAGGCCAGTGTCTGCTGGTGGACTTAACATGCTAGATTTAACTATGTGGAACAAGGCTGCCATGTCAAAGTTATTGTGGGATTTGGCAAGAAAAAAGGACTATTTATAGGTGCGATGGGTTCATGCTTACTACATCAAGAGAAGCACTTTATCTTCTGCCAGTATTCCAAGTACAGCATCTTGGATCATCAGGAAAATAATGGATTGCAGGAAATTCATTTTGGAGTGTCCTCAATTGCAGGGTGATATCACTGTTCGATTGCAAAGTGTTTGCAAATTGAATAAGTTCAGCATTCAAAAACTGTATACATCACTCCCAGTTTTACAAAAGTTGCATGGAAAAATTTGTTGCTGATTGATAATGTATTGCCTAGGCACAAATTCATTGCTTGGCTTGCAGCTCATCACAGTCTTCCTATTGTGGGCAGGTTAATGGCTATGGGAATCCAAATTCCAATAGACTGTGTATTCTGTAAGTCTCAAGTGGAAGAGTTTGATCATCTTTTCTTTGGATGTACTTGTACAAGTAGACTATGGCAAAGAATCTGCAAATGGTTAGGATATTCTCGGAATATAGGCTGCTGGGAGACTGAATTACACTGAATTTGCAGCTTAGCCAAGAGAAAACAGTGGCAAAAAGGACTTACTGCTGCTGCATTCATCACTACTATTGTATTAATCTAGAAAATGAGGAATCAAATGAGATTTGATGGTATTACATATGTGGAGGATTTGCTATGTCGTGAAATTGTTCTGTTGATCCATTTGCGAGGCAGCAAACAAAAGAAATGGCAATTAGGACTTAGCAAGCTCAATTATTTTCCTTAGCCTTTGAATTTGCATACTATTCTATAGATTGTATATACATAGTTAGAATAGAGAAGTAAGAGTTGTATTAGTATAGTAGTTAGTCCAAAACTACTACCATGATCTGATGTACATATATTTTGATATCAATGAAAGCTCATATTTTACTTTAAAAAAAAAAAGCACGAGTACTGAAACGCTAAATGTTAACGATAAAAATATCTCTAAAATATTGAATGACTTTTATACCATTCAAAATTAGATTAATTTTTCAAACAAAACAATAGAATATGGGATAAGATTGTAAGATTTAGTGCGAGTTTGAAACTAACTAATACTATAAATTTTAAAACCATAAAACTACGTGAATTATAGTGTCTAAAATATAAGAGTTTGTTACCAACTAATAGTAGTTGTTCTCAAAGCCACCTATCATTGGAAAAAAAGAAGAAGAACTTCTTAATCCATAAAATAACGTTTTTTATATTTTTTATGTGTTGTTTATCTTACAAATTAAATATTTTTTTGGTAATTAAATGATTTTATTACCAAGTAAGTATTTATAATATATACCAAGAGGCTAAATTCTATATTCTCCTTTGTTGGACATGAAGCCCCAACGAAAGGGTACTACACTATCTCCTACTCTACTAAATTCATTCTATACTATACTGGGTACCAGTTTAAATTTCTTAGGTACATATCCAGTTTTTTGTAACTTTGAGCTCGTATATGAATCTCTTGCACTACCAGTTTCACTATATTTATAACACTGAATTTTTCATTCTGAAATATATTCCTGTTCCTAGCCTGCCACACGTGATAGGCAACTGCAGCCAAAGTAATTCTGTATAGTTCAGCTCCTGCACTCTTCCCTAATGCCTTCTGTGTTGCCCGTTGTATTTCTTCATGCCACTGCTTTTTCCTTCTCACGATCCCTTGCCACAGTAGCAGTTTTTGCCATAGTTCCCATGTTACATCACATTCAAAGAAAAGATGTTGCACTATTTCATTGGTCCGCTTACATAAAGAACATACTGTGTCATCCATTTTACACCATCTAGCAAGTCTTTCTTTGGTGGCTAGTCTGTCTAGGATTGCCAACCTTAGAATGAAGATCCATTTAGGCATCCCTTTGTTGTTGCAAGCTAGTCCTCTCCATGGCACCTTTTGGAAGACCCCTTGTTATCTGTTATACAGCTGCTTGGTAGAGAACTTTCCTAGCTGTTTCACTTCATCTTCTGTGTATCCTGCCTTCTGAAAGTGTTCCTTTGCCTTGAAAATATTCTGTATTACCTAGGATGCATTCCTAGGTTCTGTATCCCAAACGTTGCTGCCTTTTATATAGTATGTGTGAAACCATTGCACCCATATTTTCTCCTTTTCTTTGCATATGTTCCATAGAAACTTACAAATAGCTGCTTTGTTCCATATCTCAATGTTGGTGAAGTTTAGTTCCCTTGCTGATTTTGGCATATATAATTTGTCCCAAGTAATCATTGCCTTTCTTGTTGGTTCAGCATTCCCAGTCCATAGAAATCTCCTACATATTGTCTCAATGAATTGTATGATCTTCTTAGGTAGTATGATTAGTGCCCAAAAATTTTAAAGTGTTCCCAAGACACTTTAGATCAGTGTTGTTCGCCCTGCATAAGATAGAAGCTTGACTGTCCAGCATTGCACTCTACTCAACATTTTATGAATCAATGGTCCACATTGGACTATTCACAGTCTCTTTGTACTCAATGGGACACTAAGATATCTAAATGGTAGTTCACCTTTAGTGTATCCTAGTTTATCCAGTATTCTTTGTTGCACCCTGTTGTCTACTCCACCAAAGTATACGTTACTATTGTTTGTGTTAGCAACTAATCCTGATGCTTTGGAAACGGTTTGAAACTGATTGTAAATTTCCATAACAGAATTCTCCTCTCCCTTGCAGAACAGTAGAAGGTCATCAGCAAATCCTAACTGCATGAGATTCAATTTAGCACACCTTGGATGGAATTTAAAGTTCTTGTTGTTCCTTAGTTTCTTAAGTAATCTACACAATTACTCTATTGTTGTGACAAAAATCATTGGTGAGAGTGGGTCTCATTGCCTTAGCCCTCTCTTTACTTCAAATGGTTTGAGTGGCTTCCCATTTATAATGACTGAGTATGATACTGTGGTTATGCATGTCATCTCCCAAGCTATATATCTTCCTGGAATTCCCAGCTGCCTCATTACTTGTTCCACATAAACCCATTCTGCTGAGTCATAGGCCTTCTGCACATCTATCTTGAGCATGCATCTGAGTGATGTATTCTTCCTTCCATATCCTTTTATTAATTCATGGCTCATTATGATATTATCTATTATCACTCTTCCTGGTACAAAGGCTGTTTGACAATTATCTATCACATCTGATAAGGTTTCCTGCAATTTGTTTGTTAAGATTTTAGATATGATCTTGTACAGAATAGTGCAACATAATATATGTCGAAACTCTTTGGTTATACTGGGATTCTTCACTTTTGGGATCAAGGTTATGGTATTTTTGGATTGTCAAAGAATTGCAACACTGCTTGAGTCACCTCCTTGCCAATTATATGTCATGCTTTCTTGTAAAAGTAAGCATTGTATCCATCACAGCCTGGAGCCTTGTTGTCATCTATACTTTGAAGTGCTTGCTTGACCTCCTCTTCAGTTACTTGCCTTATCAGGTTCAATTAGTGTTGTCTATTCAGTTTGTTCCCTTGCTTTATTACTTCTGAGTTTGTTGTTTGTAATTGAACCGATGATGTTCCCAGTAAGTCTTTATAGAAGTTTAGGATCTTATCTTCCACTTCTTCACCTGTGTTGAGTATTTGACCTGCATTATTATACAAACAACCTATATGGCTAGTGGATTGTCTGCTCTTTGTACAGGCATGAAAATATGTTGTGTTTGCATCTCCTAGGTTGAGCCATTTGATCCTTGACTTTTGCCTCATGATGCTTTCTTCAATTTCAATATCCATTTAGCTAGCTCCTTCCTTGCTTCATTTTCTTGTGTTGTAACACCTATGCTGTAGCCAAGTACATTCATTTGCTTCTGAATCTCCTTTAATTTTTCTCTTACTTCTTGGATTCTTTGCTCAATATTATTAAATTCTTGTCTGTTCTTCTGCTTCAGTTGACTCTTTAGCATTTTTAGTTTCCTCCAAACTCTGCTCATTGGTTCTCCTTCTTCTCTTTTGTTCAAGCATTCATATACAGCTTCCTCAAATCCTTTATGTTGTGCCATGCAATTAAAGAACTTAAAGGGTCTCCCACCATTCTGTTGCTCATAGTCCATTGGTATGCTCAATAGACAATGATCCAAAAACCCAGGCTGCAATACCCTCCCTTCCATTTCAGGCCCTCTTTGGATCCAAGCAGCATTTACCAGTATTCTATCAATTTTACTGTGGACATGGTTGTTTGTCCATGTATACCTTCTGCCAACTGCCTTTAATTCAGTTAGTCCATTCCTCCAGATGAAGTCTTTGAAGTCTTTTACTTCAAATTCCTGTACTTGTGTACCTTGGGTCTTGTCTTCATTTGTCAAAATGGTATTGTAATCTCCCATTAACACATAAGGATCAGTAGCACCAGCTATTACTTTTTCCATATCTTTCCATAGTCTTTTCCTGTCTTGTATTAAATGTGTTTCATATACAGCACCAAATCTGAATTTGTTGCCATTTTGCCTCCCCGTGACTTCCCCTATTCTGTATTGTTGATGCATATTATATCCTGCAAATTTTATCTTTGTTTGATCCTATGCAATCCATATTCTACCACCTAGAGCCTATGAGTAATTTGCTATTCATCTCCAGTTATTGAATATCTTCTTAATAATACCTTCTGGCTTTATTTCTTTAACTCTGTTCTCCGGGATTGCTATAAGTACTACCTTATTCTCCCTAATAAAACTTTTTAATTGTTTATACACCTTATTCATTCCTCTCACATTCCACACTATGATGTTCATCATTATAGTCTTCTTTGATTGGTGGTATCCCCTCTGCCTCTATCCCTAGGTAGTTCACTTTCTTTGTCTTGCTCCTTCGTCATTTGAACTATTCTTTGTGCAGTATCTATTAGGACTGCGAAGGCATTGCCAATGTTAACTTCTAATTTCATCCCTTCCATCTCCATTCTTCTTCGAAGCAGATTTGCCTTTTGCCACTTGCCATTGCTCTTCCTTTAAATTGTAACTTTGTATCTCATCACTATCATCTTCAATTTTCTCCAGGAAACTGCCTCTTGCATCAATTTCTTCAGTCTTGGGATCTAGAGTTCTTACAGCTTTCCATATCTTTCCTTGATACTACATTTCATTTGTTTGTTGTCCCCCCTCTTGCTTCTGAACTTCCTTGTTATGGCATGAATAACCAATTTGACAGCAGGTTTGACAGTATTGTGGCTTCCAGTCATACTGTACTATTTGTTCATATATTCTTCCATTGTCAATCAGCTTAATTATCCCCGGTAGAGTTCTAGTTATATCCATCTCAATGAGGACCCTAGCATAAAAAATTCTATCAGCCATGGTTGTGCACGTATCAGCATACAAAGGCTTCCCTAGTCTATTTCCAATTTTGCTAAGTGGCTTATTACTCCAATAGTTTAGTGGGTGTTTTGGAAATTTAACCCACAGTGGTATGATTTTCAGGACCTCTTCGTTAAAATCAAAATTCTCAGCCCAAGCTTTTAGTATTATAGGTCTATTGTTGATAGTATAAGGTCCATTCATCATCACTTCATCTCTTTCTTTAATACTATTCAGCAGAATTATAAAATAGACATCACTATGATATAGTACCTTAGGTTTTCTGACTTTTCCCCATTAAGCAGCAATAAATCATTCAATAGCACCTATAGTTGGAGTGTTTCCAACTACATATATTATTAGAGCTCGACTCCATTTCTGCTTTTCATCAGCTATATTGAACTACTACTTCACCCTCTTGTATCACCGGTGGGATATATGTTAGATCCATTGCTTTTGCAGCTAATTTGTTATCATGCAATTGTCCAGCCCATGATCTACCCAGATTTGTTGGCTTCATCTGTTCCTGCATATCTTCCTCAACTCGTACAGTCACTGCTACATTTACCTGTATTTTTCCATTACTGTTTGTTACTGTTTCATTGATTATTGCTATGCTGGTGCTTGTTTCTCTGATGAAAGCTGGTGATATATTCATACTAGGTATCCCTAAGTTAGCTGGACTTACTGGGATACCAGTATTAGCACGATTGCATCGCAAATCTGGCCAGCTTAGCTCACACTCAGTGTCTAGATCCAGTTTCTCTTCCTGTATTTTCCCCTTTGCATGTTGCTTTCCTTGTTCCTTTGAGTTAATTTCCTTGCTTTCTCAATCAACGACGATCAATTTGGTCCGATTTTTCCTTGGCCTCCCTCTTCCTCCCATTTTCTGGCGGTGGCGCAAGTTATATCAGCTAAGATGTGCCGAGAGAGAGAGAGAGAGAGAGAGAGAGAGAGAGAGGTTACAAATTATATATATATATATATATATATATATATATATATATATATATATATATATATATATAATGGTAAGCAACATCCACTTCCAATCAAGAGGTTGTGAGTTCGAGACTCCCCGAGAGCAAGGTGGAAAGTTCTTGGAGGGAAGGATGCCGGAAGTCTATTTGAAAACAGCACCTCTACCCTAGGGTAGGGGTAAGGTCTGCGTACCACTACCCTCCCCAGACCTCAATAAGTGGGTTTATATATATATATATATATATATATATATATATATATATATATATATATATATATATATATATATATATATATATATATATATATATATATATATATATATATATATATATATATATATATATACATATATATATATATATATATATATGTATATATATATATACATATATATATATATATATATATATGTATATATATATATATATATATATATATATACACACTGATAATAAGCAACCTCCACTTCCAATCAAGAGATTGTGAGTTCGAGTCTCCCCAAAAGCAAGATGGGAAGTTTTTGGAGGGAAGAATGCCGAAGATCTATTTGGTTTGGTTGGTATGACGATTTTTTAATATATATAAATATATAAACGCTAATTTGCATCTCAGAAATTATAAATCTCAATTAGTGACTACTCTGAATAAATCAATTACTTTCTAAAAGTAGCCGTACTAAGTTACATTTCAAGGTTATCTGTGACAATTATTTTGATCGGAATTATAAGAATCTGGGTTGAATAATTTCCTAACGATAACTTTTGTATAATATGATTCCAAAAAAATGTGTTTTCAATATGTGGCTAGAAATTTAAAAATGTTAGACATAAAAATGTGTAACTTGAAACAGAATAACGTCCAACTAAAAAAAGGGTCATAAATGACAGTGATAGCTAAATGACTTTTAAACTTAGTTTTCTTTTAAACTTAGTTTTCTCCATTATCAATATATTTTTATCTTGAGATATATATTAGACGTCTTATACCTAAAGGCTTAACTAAAGTAAATCATAAATTCACATAATAGTAAATAATAGTATATTTGTTAAGTTATTTTATAACTTCAATCTCATAAATTTGTAACTCCATAATATTAGTTTTAATTTGTTCTCTATATTATGTCAAAACACTATTTATGAATTGGTTTGTATAATAAATTATTTTTAATTTTTTTAAAGAACTGATTTCATATTGTGTACATTACAATTCAAAGTTTATTATTGTCAGTACACACTTCATGCAATGCGCAATCATAGAAATTAGTTAATATAAAAACAAGAAGATAGTATTGGTTTATCAAAATAGCCTTAAAATATTGAATAATTTTGGACAAGATTGTAATATTATAATTTGTCCTGATCTGGATTCGCATGGAGTCCTAATTCTAATCAAGTTTATATTTATTCATAATATGTCCCCACTATGCTTTGAAGTTTTAAAGTTGACCAATTTCAGAAACCAAAAGAACTCTTTAATTTGGACCGATTCGTTGCCTCAATTCTTTAACAAGGCTTTGTACTGGCAGCACCAAAATTAACTTTATAGAGGTAACTTAATTTTATTCATCAAATGAATTCTTCATCTAAAATTTATTTCATGCATCTATCTCAACAAAGAATAAACTATCCCATAATTATTTCATGCTACCCTTATTTTATTAAAAAAGAGCGTTTTTCAACAAAAAAGGACGCAACTTAATGAAATACGTATGGGAAGTCTTTAGTTACGTTGCCGGTTGCCCAATTGCATTTTTCTTATGTATATTAGTTTGTATAAGCCATTAACGTGCTCCAAGTCAAGTTTATTTAAAATAGTAAGGCTCTTTCATGCTCCATATTATAAAACAATAAAAGTAGAAGAACAGTATTGCAGAGAAAGTAATGGGAATATGAGAGTTTCAGAGAAGACAATAATGGCGTAAGTTATGAGAGAAGATTCTAGAGAATTTCTGTTTTGAGGAGAAAATGAATTGTATTGCTGAAGCTATCAATTACAATGTACTGATAATACATATATATACACTCTAACTTGCTACATCTAATCAACCGACCTTCTCACCCCTAAACTAGCCAATCTTATATTTAGTTATAACTAACTAATTCCTTTTAAGTTGCTTAAGTACACACACGTGATAGGCACGTGACTATTCCTATCTTCAACACTCCCCCTCAAGCTAGATGGTGCAAACAAGTTAAGCACCCCTAGCTTGCTCATAAGGTAATCATGTTGCTATCTTTCTAGAGCCTTTGTGAACAGATCATCCTCCTGGTCTCTAGACATCACATGTCTCGTTTTAACAATTCCTTGTTGAATCTTTTCTCTGATGAAATGCAAGTCTATTTCTATATTCTTCGTTCGTTCGTGGAATATAGGATTTGCAGCAATTTGGATTGCTGCCTTGCTATCACAAAACAACTCCATTGGCAATTCATCTTCCATAGCCAGTTCCTTGCATAATCCTGTCAGCCATAGGATCTCTGAGACTGCAGCAGCCATGCTCCTGTATTTAGCTTCTGCTGAACTTCTTGATATCGTAGGCTGTTTCTTTGACTTCCAAGAAACCAAAGAATCTCCTAGCTTCATCAAGTACCATGTTACAGACTTTCTAGACACTAGACATGAAGCCCAATCAACATCACAAAATGCTATGAGTTTTGGGAAAGGTTTTGAGCTCATTAGTAAACCAAGACCTGGTGCTCCCTTTATGTATCTAACCACTCTTATCGCTGCTTCACTATGATACTTCTTTTGGCAATGCATAAATTGGCTCAACACATGCACTGCATAGCAAATATCTAGCCTTGTCATAGTGAGATACAATAGCTTTCCAACCAATCTTTGGTGTGGCCCTGCATCTGGTAGCTTCTCATCGTCTTTCAGGTCTAAGTGTTGGTCATATTCTGCTGTTGTAAATCTTTGATTGCATTCCATTGGAGTAGCTACTGGTTTTGATCCTGCCATTCCAAGATCAGTGATCAACTCCATTGCAAATTTTCATTGATTCATCAATATTCCTTCCCTTGATCTTGCTATCTCGATTCCCAAAAAGAACTTCATTTCCCCCAAATCTTTAATCTTAAAATTGCTTTGCAATGTAGCATTTGCTTCTGAAATTAAGCATTGATCATTACATGTTATGAGAATATCATCTACATATACAAGAATGAGTACTAAATGGTTCCTTGCCCTTTTGTAAACAAGGAATAGTCAAATCGACTCTGCACAAATCCTGAACTTATTAAGGCTTCAGACAACTTCAAATTCCACTGCCAAGAAGCCTGCTTCAATCCATAAAGGGATTTATACAGCCTGCATACTTTCTCCCCTTGCTATGAAATCCCCGATGCAAGCACATGTATACTTCTTCAATAAGATCACCTTGAAGAAAGGCTTTGTACACGTCCATCTGATACAAATTCCAACTATGTGAAGCTACTAGAGCAAGGACAACTCTAACTGTCACATCTTGGCCACAGGGGAAAAGGTCTCCTGATAGTCGAGCCATTCAATTTGATTGTACCCTTTTGCAAATAAAAGAGCCTTGTATCTTTCAACTTCCCCATCTGCTCTGTATTTAATTTTGAATACCCATTTACAACCAATGGGAACTTTTCCTGTTGGTAAATCTACCAAGGACCAGGTCCCATTCTCTTTAAGGGCAGTCAATTCTTGGTTCACAGCATCCACCCTTTTAGGATCTCCTGCAGCCTCTTCATAGCTGCTAGGTTCCTTCAAGCTAGTTACTTTAGAAAGATAACCTTGTATTTGGCTGAAACTCCATCAAGATAGCATTAGATACTTGCAAACTGGCTGTGGATTTCGGCTTGTCAGTTAACTATTGTATACAGGTTCTTTCACAGTTCTTCTATATTTCCTGGGTTGGTTATTGATGTGTGATAAAGAAGCTACTTCTGAAAATGTTACTCTTATCTGTTGTGGTTGTTGTAGGGCTTCAAAAACTGGTGATGATGAGTCTGCAGCAGGTACTGGCTCATGTGGTACTTCATCTGTGGAAGAAGGGGTGGTTCATCTGCAGTTGTAGATGGAATAGAAGGTGGTGTTGAGTCATTGCTAGGAACTGGTGTTATGACAATGTTGGGAAAGATCTGCAATTTCCCTTCCTTTAAAAGCTGGAAAGAGAAGATGGTTTCCATGAACTTAACATCCCTGCTGACAAAAAGGAGTTAGTCAAGAGATTATAGAGTTTATATCTTTTCTGAGATGAAGAATAGCCCATATGGACAGCTCCAGCTCCAAGTTTATCTCCCCCTGCTAGAACTTTGGCAAAGCATAGACAACCTATGACTCTCAGATGTTGTAAGGAAGGTGCTCTTCCATACATCAACTGAAAATAAGACTTCCCTGAAATCACTAACAGGGGAAGTCTGTTAATGATATAGACTGTTGCAGGTATACATTCTCCCCAAAATTTAAGAAGCAAATGACCTTGCAATCTAATTGCCCTAGCCACTTCCAGTATGTGTCTATGTTTCCTTTACACTACCCCATTCTATTGTGGGGTATGGACACAAGAACTCTGATGAATCATTCCATACATTTGAAATAAATTGCTGCATTCAGAATTAAAGAATTCAGTCCCATGGTCACTTCTCGAGATTTTCATTGTTCCTCCAAACAAAGTTTTTATCAAGGCAAATAACTGTTTCAAACATACAATCACATTGCTTTTAAGTCTCAACAGGTAAACCCATATAATTCTAGTGTAATCATCTACTATAGTGAGAAAATATTTATATCCATTGTGGCTTGCTACTCTATATGGACCCCATACATCCACATGAATCAGCTCAAATGGTTTATTTGATCTATTTGTACTTTTTGGAAATGGTAATCTTCCTTGTCTAGCTAGTGGACAGATTGTGCAATCTTTTATTTTTTCATTGTTTGCTTTGAAATTCATGTTTGGGATTTTCTTCATTACTTTATCAGGGACATGTCCAAGTCTCTCATTCCAAGTCCCTAAGTCCTCTTCTACTCTGAAATGATCATGTGATCTCACAGTTGCGGCCTTGGCTTTGTCCTGCTTGTACTATAGATTATACAATCCTTCAAGATGTTTACCAATCCCCTTCACTTTCCCATAGTGAAGGTCCGGCATGATCCAGAAGTCAGGATAGAAGGATAAATAACAATGTAAGTCCCTTGTAAGTTTAGAGACTAGCAGCAAATTGTATTTAATGTCCGGAATGTATAGTACATTCCTGATACCACCACATTCACCAATCCAACTTTCTCATGTGCAAACAACATCTAGTGAGGTACAATCAGGTAAGTGAACCTGAGATTGTGATTTTAGGCTATTAGTATTGATCTTATCAAGTAATTTTCTGGGGTGAACCATGTGATTGGTTGCACCAAAATCTACTATCATGTTTTCATCTTTTGGTTTGTCAGCTAATGTAGTGGCCTTGGTTGTACCTGCAAAATACTGTAAATTGTTACTTGTGTCTTTGTTGAGAAATTTTAGAATTTGATTATATTGTTTCTGAGTAAACATGATTGGCTGAGGCAATGTAGGTGTTGAAAGTCCAACTGGTGAGTTCTGCACCTGCTGCCCTTCCTGAGATACTGCATTTGCGATTGCCTTTCCCATATGTTGCTGCCCTTCACTTGTGGTATTATTGTCCATTGGTCTTTGTGGAAAATTATTGGCCTTCCTTTTTATTTTTAAATCACTTGGATAGCCATGTATCTTGTAACATGTTTCTCTTGTATGACCCTTATAGTTACAATAGTCACAAAACAGGTTGTTTCTTCTAGGCTTATAAGCATTCCCTGTAGTCATGTCTCCTTTGTTAGTGAACAGTGTTGTACTATCTCCCATGTCTAATGACTGTGTAGGTTTCACATATTTCGTTGACTTTCTTTAGATACAACCATGGAATAGGCCTTGTTGACAGAAGGTGTTGGACTCATCATCAAAATTTGACTTCTAGCTTGTGCATGTCTCATTCAGTCCGATCAAAAACTATAGCAACCTCTGATATTCAAAATACTTAGAGTAACTGTTAGATTCTGGAAAATCACACCCAGGACATGGCATCAAGGCATCATATTCTTCCCACAAATCTGTCAATCATGAGCAATAGGCTGACACACTAGATATTCCTTGTGACAGAGTTGCAATTTCTTTGTCCACAAAGAACATGCGAGATCCATCGACTTTATCATATTTATCCTTCAGATCTGTCCACACTTTGTGTGTACTTGACTTGAACACAATACCACTAAGCAATTCCTTGCTTACAACATTTATGATCTAAGATAAAACTATTGCATTACATTTTTCTCAAAGTTCATGTAATGATCAATCGAATTTATCCTTAGTGCATCGTCCATCAAGAAAACCTAATTTACTTTTACCTATCAATACTATTTTCATAGATATACTCCATATTGCATAGTTCTCACTTCCAGTTAGCTGAATCGAAATCAATGAACTATCTGGAGTGTCACTTGGCTGTAGAAACAGAGGATGATGATGATCGATAGCTACAACGGCTGTAGTTGTGCTTTTTCCAACTGGATTTTCATCTCCAATCGATACATCTATCAACCTTAGTTGGACTGAGTTTTGTTTTCATAAATAATGGAATTTCCAGTCGAAAATTGCAAGAGAATCCATTTGCCCTAGCTGAATCAATCACAATCATCGACCTACGACGGAAAATTGCCGAAGAAAATGAGGAATAGCAGCTGCAGTGAACGTGGATCTATCATTCCTGCTCTAATATCATAATGGGAATATGAGAGCTTCGTAGAAGACGACAATGGCGAAAGTTATAAGAGAAGATTCCAGAGAATTTCTGTTTTGAGGAGAAAATGAATTGTATTGCTGAAGCTATCAATTACAATGTATATATATATATATATATATATATATATATATATATATATATATATATATATATATATATATATATATATATATATATATATATATATATATATATATATATATATATATATATATATATATATATATATATATATATATATATATATATATATATATACTCTCTAACTTGCTGCATCTAATCAACCGACCTTCTCTTCCCTAAACTATCCAATCCTATATTTCGTTATAACTAACTAATTCCTGTTAAACTGCTTAAGTACACTCACGTGATAGGCACGTGGCTATTCCTATCTTCAACAGAAAAAGAGAGGGAAAGTTTTTATTAAATTTTGGGATAATTTTCAATGAGGTAAGACCCCTCTATTTACAATGAAAAAATGACTTAGCCACAAAGTAAAACTCTCTACAAGATAGACATTCACTCCAAATAGGATTCTATTCATAGCACTCCCCCTTGAATGTATACTAAATAAGTAATGTGCCTCATTAAAACCTTAACTAAAATAAAGTCCAATGGAAAAAAATTCTAGAAAGGGAAAAAGAGCACATACCAAACAATACGCCTTTTGGTTGCCTCGTTAAAAACCTTGCAAGGAAAACTTAGTGGGACAAAACCTTGTAAGGGAAAAAGAGTGCAACGCGCATTAAACTCCTCCTATTGAGAGCATCATTTCACATCCTTGAGCCTTCGCATTCCAATATTGTGTACTAGCTTCTTGAAGGGTGACGTAGGTAGAGATTTTGTGAATAAACCAGCCATATTATCGCTTGAACGAATCTGTTTCACATTGATATCACCATTCCTTTGTAGATCATGTGTGAACAACTTTGGTGAAATGTGATTTGTCCTATCTCTTTTTATGAATCCTCCCTTCAATTGGGATATGCATGTTGATACAAAATTATGGGTAGTTTGTCACATTTTAAACCACATTTGTCTCGAATAAGATGTATTATAGACCTCAACCACACACATTATCGACTTGCTTCATGAATAGCAATTATCTCGGTATGTTTAGATGAAGTAATCACAATTGATTGCTTAGTTGATCGCCAAGATATGACAGTGCCTCCACAGTTAAACATATAACATGTTTGAGATTGACCCTTATGTGGATCAGATAAATACCCAATATCAGCATAACCAACAAGATCTGGACTACAATTATTTCCATAAAATAAGCCCATTCGGTAGTTCCTTTTAGGTACCGTAATATGTGTTTGATCACATTCCAATGTCTTCTTATAGGAGCATAGCTATATCTTGCTAAGACATTAACTGAAAAAGTTATGTCAGGCCTTGTAGTATTGGCAAGATATATTAGTGCACTAATTGCACTAAGATATGGTACTTCAGGACCAAGTAGCTCTTCATTCTTTTCTTGAGATCGGAATGGATCCTTATTCACATCAAGTGATCGAACAACCATCGGAGTACTTAATGGATGTGCTCCATCCATCTAAAACCATTTCAATACCTTTTTTATATAGGCAAATTGATGAACAAAAATTTTGTTTGTCAAATGTTCAATTTGTAAACCAGAACATAATTTTGTCTTTCCGAGATCTTTCATCTCAAATTCCTTCTATAAATAATTAATTGCCTTTTGGAGTTCTATAGGAGTTCTAATAAGGTTTATATCATCAACATATATGGCAAGTACAACAAATTTCGATGTTATTTTCTTTATAAAAATACATGGACAAATGGCATCATTTATATAGCCTTCCTTTAATAAATACTCACTATGATGATTATACCATATTCGTCCTGATTGATTTAGACCATATAAAGATCTTTCAATTTGATTGAAAATATTTTCCGGGACTTTGAATTATGTGTGTTAGGTATTTTAAATCCTTCGGGAATTTTCATGTATATCTCATTATCAAGTTAGCCATAAAGGTAGGAGGTAACCACATCCATTAAATGCATGTCAAACTTTTCATGGACAATAAAACTAATAAGATAACAAAACGTTATAGCATCCATAACAGGGTAAATAGGTTTATTCATAATCGACACCAGGCCTTTGTGAAAATTATTGTGCAACGAGGCGTGCCTTATATCTTTGTACCTAATTTTTCTTATTTCTCTTGTATACAAAGAGCCATTTATCGCCAACAGGCTTAACACGATTAGTTGTTTGAACTACAGACCCAAAAACTTCAGGTTTTGCAAATGAATTCAACTCTGATTAGATTGCTTCTTGCCATTTTGGCCAATCACGTCTTTGTCGATATTCTCTAATAGATTGAGTTTCAAGACCATCACTATCTTGAATAATGCTAGATACAACATTATATGCAAAGACATAACCTACCACTATATCCATTGGATTCAAATTTGTCTCGATATCGATTAGATTTATTGACTGTTCCTTATTTTCTTGAGTCTCGGGCTCAGTGGATTCATCATGAATCTCAGAATTTATTAAATCGTGGGTTTCTTCATAAGATTCTTTTGTAGTTTCATTTTGATCATTTTTTTTCTTTTTCTAGGATTTCGATCTTTGGAACCAAATGGTTTGCCACGTTTTAGGCATGCTTTTTACTCATTATCTATGACATAAGAAGATTATCCAACAGGGACATCAATAAGGATTGGAACATTCTCTGTAGGGATATGTGATTTTGTTATCCTTTTTAAATCCGTAAATGCATCTGTATTTGATTTGTTATTCTCTGCAAAGGATAATCTTTTACACACCTTTTTCACAAATAGAGGCATGTGGATCAAAATGAGATAATGGTGGATAATGCTTCGTTTGGTTTCACCAACTTCTCCCCCTAATTTTAGAAAAAGTGTCTCATCGAATCGACAGTCTGCAAATCGTGCAGTAAATAGATCCCCCGTTAATGTTTCGAGGTAGTGAATAATCGAGGGTGATTCAAACCCAACATATATTTCTAGCCTTCTTTGGGGACCCAATTTGGTGCGATATGGCAGTGCTACAAGCACATATATTGCGCATCCAAAAATTTTAAATGGGATATATTAGGTTCATGATCCAAAACTAATTGGAGAATATTTATGATAATTTGTCGGTCTAAGACAAACTAGCATTGCTGCATGTAAAATGGCGTAACCCCAAACAGAAGTGGGCAGCTTCATTTTCATGAGTAACGGTCTTGCTGTCAATTGCAGACATTTAATTAATGGCTCTGCAAGACCATTTTGAGTGTGAACATGAGCTACAAAACGTTTCACTTTTATCCCAATTGATAAGTAATAATCATTAAATACTTGAGATGAAAGATCAACAACATTATCAAGTCTAATAGACTTAATTGAATTATCAGGAAATTATGCCCGTAATCAAATTATTTTTGCCATTAATTTTACAACGCGAGGTTGCAAGATGACAACAGACACACATGGAACCATCTAGAAGATGTGTCTACTAAGACCATAAAATATCTAAATGACCAACTAGGTGGGTGAATAGGTTCACAAATGTCACATTGTATACATTCCAAAAATGCAGGGGACTCAATTCCAATCTTTGTTAGTGATGGTCTAATGATTAACTTTCCCTGATAACAAGAAGTGCAAGAAAATTCATTATTTAAAAGAATATTTAAATTCTTTAATGAATGTCCATTTAATTTTTCTATAATTTGTCTCATCATAATTGATCCAGGGTGTCTCAATCGATCATGCCAAAGTACAAATATATTGGAATTAGTAACCTTTTGGTTTACGATAGAATGTGCCTCAATTGCACTAATTCTTATCTAATACATGCCACAAGATAAAGATGAAAACTTCTCAATAACCCCCTTTTGGCCAGAGACATTCTTGGTAATGATGAGATATTTAAGATTATTCTTTGTCTCAATATGATATCCATTTCGATGTATATCTTTAAAACTCAACAAGTTCCTCTTGAACTTGGAGGAGAACATTGCATTCTCTATGATAAGTATTGTTCCTTTTGGCATAGTTACAGTAGCTCTTTCAAAGCTTTCAATTAATTTAATACTACCAGAAATTGTAGTAACATTTGTCTTAAACATACTTAAGTGATAGAAATATTTCTTCTCTTTAAATATTGTATGTGTCGTACATGAATCAATTAAACAAATATTTTTACAATTGAACTTTGATCCAAGTTTGCTTTGAGAGATATCCATATATGATTCACATAGTTGGAAATACAAAAGAAATATATAAACAAATATTAGTATTTTCAGAGAAAAAGGAAAAAAACAAAGTTGAATTAATGATTCAATAATGGCCTTTTAATTCAATTTCAAGCAAACTCTGATTATGACATAAGCAATTGCGTTGCTAAAAATTAATTTAATTATAAGTACACTAACCATATGGTCAAGAAGTATTATTAGTCATACAACAATATTAAAACCGAGATACAATATAAGGATATGAGAATCCCCTTCTTAAATCCCAAATTCTAATTAATAATGCATGATTAACAGAAAAGAAAATGATTGTGTTGCCTCGTGATGAATCAATTGAATCTAAGTAAATTATGCACCACTTTAAATCATATTAAGTTTCTCTCTCGATTGTCATATTTGACATAATCATTCACTCGGTATTCATATATACATCATAAGTTGAAAACCTATTT
Source organism: Nicotiana benthamiana (assembly GCA_034376525.1). Lineage (NCBI taxonomy): Eukaryota > Viridiplantae > Streptophyta > Magnoliopsida > Solanales > Solanaceae > Nicotiana > Nicotiana benthamiana. The sequence goes on from CM067341.1 coordinate 79,379,851, forward strand.
TTATAGCCACGAACAATTTTCCCATAACAGCGTGCACATAGTAAAGAATTATAGTTGATGTGATGTAAAAGAAAATTTTTACCTAACAATATAATGACAATATAGTATAGTAGCATATTAGTCATATTAGGTAATGTATGATTTTAAAACCATTGGGTGCTGACGAACTAACAGATGATTCTAGAACTATATTCCATTAAAATGAACTAACACTATTTTATAAAATAAATAATACTAATTGATATTAATGGCTACTATTCATGTAAAAACTATGATTACATGATGAATATTTACTAGCTATTATGAATAGGCAAAAATAATAACCAAACTACTCAATCATCTATAACCACCATCCATCACCGATCAAGTGGTCTATTTTTCAGTCAGGACGTTCAAAGAAGTCTGCCACATCCAAGTGGGTGATGTCAAAATCATTGTTAGAGACAAAATTAGCTTCAAGGCCTTTATTCTTTAGATATGCTTGATAAAGTTCAACCAAATATCTTGGTACACGACAAATATTTGCTCAATGTCCTTTTCCACCGCAACGACAATATTCAGTTTCTGAACTATTTGCCTGTGGCTTCTCATCTTTCCTTTTTCGCTTTTGGTGGTGATTTTTCTTTGAAGGCTGATTAACACCAGGAAATCTTCCTTGTCTACGGTCATGGCCACGGCCACGACCTTTTCTACGCTTAGCATATTGGAAATACACATCATCCACTTCAGGCAATAGTGTAGGCCCAGTAGGTTGATTTTCGTGAATTCTTATCAGGAAGTCATTGTTTCACTCAACCACCAGAAATTAGTTCAGAGTACTTCCTGAAACCTTTCTCTCTGTACTGCTATTGCAGAACCATAACATTCTAAATGTTTTTTCAAGCATATCATAACTAGTGATAGTATCTCCACAGAGTTTTAATTTAGAAGTAATTCTAAACATCGCAGAAAATATATTCAGAAAAAGACTTAAAGTCTTGGAGCCTCAGATGAGCTCAATCATATCGTGCTTGTGGAAGAGTGACCAACTTTAAGTTGTCATATATTTTCTTTAAGCCATTCCACAAAACAAGTGGATCTTTGACTGTGAGATATTCTATTTTCAACCATTTATCAAGGTGATGATGTAAGAAAATCAAGGTCTTTACATACTCTTGGGTGAATGCATTAGTTTTGTCTTTAATGGCTTCTCCAAGACCCATTGCATCTAAATGAATTTCAGTATCCAACACCCATGTAATATAGTTGTTGCCCGAAATTTCAAAGGCAATGAACTTTCTTTCATAATGTCAGTCATAAATAAAAAGAGGAGAAAAGTTATACCTTAATCTTCTCAAATCGCTTCTTGAGACGGTAGAGTCTCATGCTGATAACGTCTTATAAAACAATAAAAGTAGAAGAACAATATTACAGAGAAAGAGAGAAGGGAAATTCTTACAGAATTTTGGAATGATTTACAATGAGATAAGACCCCTCTATTTATAAGGAAAAAATGACTTAGCCACAAAGTAAAACTCTCTACAAGATAGACATTCACTCCAAATAGAATCCTATTCATAACACTCCATCCGTTTTCTTCAATAGCAAAAGTTATTTGTTTGATGTAATTAGTAATATGAGACTATCATATCTTTATTCAATTTTTTTAAATTCTTGTAGATGAACAAAGAACACGTAACCCAATTAGCAAATCTTTTCTTCCGTATAAGTTAATTAACAATTTGATTATGCCTTTGGAATAATCTAAGAAATATTTTTCCTATCATAAAATTAATTCAAAAGACTACAAAAGTGAATAGATAATTGCGCGGTCCATAGTACTTGTCTAAAGGGTGTTCAAATATTTTTGTTGTTGAGCTTTGAATAAAGTTGTTTCTAGAAAAAGAAAAGTCCAATCTACCATTTTTTTGTATTTATATTTCTTTCGGTTCATGCTGCTATTGTTTAAAGATGGTTTCTCGGATAATATGTTCTATTTTTTATGTTTTTCTTTCGTCTAGATGTGTGATGGTTTAAATTGTATAAAGTGAAAATTTTAATTCTACATGTGGATTCCATTATAATTCAGAAAATGGACAATACTGCAATTTGGAATTAGTTGTAATGGATAGTACGGGCATAAAAAATCTGATACTAGCTAGGCTAATGACAATAGGACATGGTTTCCTCATTCCCATATATGATGCAGGTTGGAGAGTATTGTCGGTTTCATATTTTTATGTTTCCTATCAAATTTGTGATATGACCTAACTTAATAGTTTTGATCTTATTCCTTTATTTAAATTAATTTTTTAATTAAATATACAATTATTAATTAAAACTCAATCAATTAAATTATTATAGTTTAATAACTCATAATAAAAGTACAAAATTAAAATTCTACATATTAATCTTGTAATCCTATTATTTTAGAAAATGATACTATACCTTGAGAATCCTATATGACAAAGTTCCATTGAGAATCCTACATAACAAGGTTCCAATGCAATATTTACGAGTACAGTATTGATGGACCAAATACTCTTAAGGTATCTTTCGATAAATAATTTAACATTGGATAAAATGTCAAAAGTTAAAATCTAAGAATCTTAGATTAACTGAGATTTTAAGTCTAAATTAAAGCTTGGTTGAGGAATTATCGCTTGCACAAGACATCGTTCGCTAATGTCTCAACTCGAATAGGGGTTCATAGCATTGTTATTTATTTTTTCTATATCATATAAAATACTATTCTCACAAACTCTTCAAGATATTCAAAATGCAGAAAGGATATAATTATTTTCGAGCATAGATATATATAATATCATATATTAGCATGTAAACCTAATATCCTTAGGAACACGTTATATTTTTATTAGTATAATTTATTTTCGGAAAAGAGAAATATTTTTAGCCATGTAATTCTATTACTTTTAAAATGTACTTTTTAAAAATACTTATTACTAATTTAATTGAAAACATTGTATTTCCATGTTACTAATTTAATTTGAGATGTATTATATATATATTGTCGAAATTCGTTTACAAAAAAAGGTATATATACAATTATAAAAGCACGACGCAATTTTAATTAACCAAAATGTCTAAAGTATTAAACAGAGAACTCATAGGAAAATGACTAACCATAACCTATTTTTGGACTAAATACCTTCTATGTTAATTTATTTAATATTTAAGATTTTGAAATTAATAAATTTTGTCTATTAATTTCTTATAAAAATACGTAGGAAAGTTTAATAAAATTAAATTCATAAGAAACCTATATATTAATAATACATTACCACTCGATAATGTCCAAATCAAAATAAAATAAAAGTAATATTAAATGAATTACATAGACAGTTGAAATTGAGAAAAAAGTATATCCCCAGGCTAATATATTTTTATATTATTATTGAACTATTTTCTACTCAAATCATATTTTTTAAATACTTTTTTTGTGTGTGTGCGTAATATTTTAAAATATATCATATTATTAAAGAACGAAAAAGAAAATATTTAAGAATATAAATATGAGAAAGAGAAAGAAGAAAGGTTGATAAGAGTCAACACCATTACTAATTCTCCAAGCATAAATATCTAAAAATAGAATGTTAAATCGATCTTTTTATTCTTTAAAAATAAAAAATTGGTGGATAAAGTTATATTACAATTAAATATTCAAAACAAGCAATGAACCTATATTAAGAATCTGAATCAACATAAAATACATTATTTTTTTGTTAATACCAAAAATTTAAATCTTTCAATTAATTATTTCACAAAAGCATCCAATTCAATTATTTTTTAAATTCATCTTATGAGTAAAATTATTTTTCAAGTTAAAATAAATCTTAGGGTACATAATTTTATTCCATAAGTAGAGCGTTAGAGATTAAAAAAATTAGAACACAAAGTAAAAAAAGAGTCAGTATAGTATTAAGAATCAAAAAGGCCATACAAGTATCTGAGGAAGCACAATCAAAGTTAAATTCAGAACAGAAATAAGCTTCAAGACCATATTATAAAGAGACGACTATGCTATAACGAGATTATCATTTGTAAATTCTTCCGATGGAATAATATTGACATGTCATGCATTATTTGTAAATGTTAGATCAAGAAGTATCCATCTCACTTTAGATTTGATATACCTTTAGAGTTGAGGTCATACAACTCATTTTAGATTTAATATATCTTTTCAAACAACTAAAATAACCATCACAAATATATCAAAACAGAGCAATGGTGTTAAATATAAGGAAAGTAAAATTTGTAATATGGAAGGAAACGCTTATGGCTAAGCATCGAATGATCGAAATAAGGAGTTTTAGAGATATATTGGATATCAATGAATATTTGGTGAAAAGGTAATGATTTAGGTGGTGATTTTTGTCAAGTACTACTAATAGTTCCAAAATTGACGAAAGTAGCTAGCTTGCCAAAATTATGTTTATGGCCTCAAATGAAAATGATCCAATTGACAAAAATAAAAGTAAGAACAGATCCAGAATTTAGTAACTTTTTGCTTCGTATCCGGAAAGAAGTAGAGCATATAATAAGAGATGATTTGATTCTTCCAAAATCTTAGTTATCAATTTTAATGGTAATAGTAATGAATTTAATAAGGAAATATTTCCATCATTAGATTAAAATGCATTTTGTGTAAATCACATAATAGAAATTAAAGAGCTATATTTGCTAGCAGAAATGAATATGTTCATTAACTATATAAAAGGTTGATTACTAAGTTTTATAGTATTTTTTTTTTTTGATTTTTAACGCAGCAGAATATGATACCAATAATTCTACCTCGAGGAATACTTAAAACTTTAACACTAAATGCCCTTCTATCATACAGGTTTATTGTTAAGTTCATTTCTATGAATGTTAGTGTCACCGTATATATTTAGATTAAGTTAAAAATTGATTTTCTGCTGCAAATTAGTTGATTTTAAGGAAAAATATACCCCTTACACTACTGAAAAACTTAGATCTGCCGAATAGCTTATGTAATAGCACACAATGATATATGCAAATTCATACATACAGAAATTATGATACTGGCCAATGTGCTTCTAAGTACGTGTTTATCCCCTAATTCAAGTTTTGTCTTTCAAAATTAAAGAATATCCTTTTAAATTTGTGTTAAATAATTTTCAGTATGTTTATGTGTTGCAATTATAATAAATAAAGTATAAGGACAAACATCCTAAATATTGGATTGTATTTACCGCAACATATGTTCTTGCACGAACAACTATATGATGCTTTTTCAATAGAAATATCAATATCGACAACAAGAGTTCTGGTTATGGTGCAGCAACCAAAGCATTAAAAGAAAAATATACACAAAAGAAACATCGTCTACAAACAAGTGCTCGGAAAGATACCATAATATTAAGTATTATTAAACTATAATACATAATTATCTAACTAACATGACCAAATTGATCTGCTGTGTAAGTTCTGATGATGTCCATTTATTTTGAAATTATGTATTATGCTAATGTATAATATTTTTTGGCATTTAGGTGATTGTTGTATATACATAAAATTTCTTTCATTAATAAGATTTGTTGTTTCTTCATATGAATAAATGTTTAAACCATCATGTGTTATTACTACACACGTTTATGAGTTGTCACACCTCCTTTTTTACCTACACCACCGAAAATGTGTAAGGGAGTATTTTTCAACTTAAAGTGATAATCGAAACGGGTTTTATTTATTTAAAGAATTCAGAGTCGCCACTTGGGATAATTCACCGTGTCCAAGTCACCGGTACAAATCTCGAATCGAGAAAAGGATTGACTCTGTTTTACACTGTGCGAAACAAAAATTCGGGTAAGGAATTCTGTTCACTGGGAGAAGGATTTAGGAATTCCCGGATTCCGTGGTTCTAACACGAACACTCAACTGCTATAATTGGCCTATTGTTTAATTTTAGTACATGTTTTAGCCTATGACTCAATTTTAACTTATTAACCGCTTTTATTTAATTTTTTAGGAAGATTGCAACGTTATTAAAAATACGTCTTGAACCACGTCACATAAATGCACCCGTGGTCCTCGACATATTTTATCTAACATTGTTGAGATTTGAATTCGGGTCACATAAATGCGCACTCGAGTTTAGGAAGGTACAATATTAAAATAACGCGCCTAAAGCAACTACGCGCTCGCAACATTGAGAGGGCCATGAAAATTCGCTAAGTGGCATGCCTCGATATCTAAGGATAAAAAAGATTAATTAAACGAGGGCCATGCAATTGTCATTTTGTTCGGCATAGCACACCTCGATTTATTATAACTTATAGACTTAATCGTGAGGGCCATAACTATTTGTGTTGTTAAGTATAGCACACCTCAACCAATCTATCTTTTAAAAAAGCCAATTAATTATCTAAAGAAAGCTCATGGAACATCTATTTATTTAAATAAAATCTCAATCCTACTAGCTAATTAGCAATCATCGAACTGAAGGGTCATAATTGTTCATTTTAGCTAGTGGGGCAACCCCAACCCATTTTCTAAAGAATCTGACCAATTAAAGAAAATCCTAATGGAATTAAAGATGACTCTTATATCAAAATTCGAACTTAAATAACAGAATAAAAATAAATGCTCATTCCCTTTTAAAAAGCTCGAGCCCAACAACTTATTGAGTTGCAAATGCTAATGAACCACCGATTTTAAATGGGTTAAGCTAAGCCCAAAAGCAAGCCCAATTCGGAAGTATGATGCAACTATAATGCGGGGACTCAAAATCGAATCACTGCAGTAGCACAACATAGCATTCATGCGAGCTGGAGGCCACATATTTTCCTATCAAACCTAAGCAGGGGCAGGCATGGGATTTGGGTTTCAGATGTAACAACAGGGGAGAATTTAAATACCAACATATTTGTAAGGTTGGGTAACCACAGAATTAAACTAACAATCACTAGTTATTGAACCAATTAGTATTAAACTAGCAATTACTTCAAACCCTTTTTCAAATTTAAACAGCTTCTTATACTAACCAAGGAAACACTATAAACTGACACCCCTTAGCCACTAACTAAATAATCATGCTTCACTTTTAAACCATTCACTTCTAGGATTATTGACTGAGCACCCTGACCAAAATACATTCACATACCTTTCAACATCATATCAAACAACATTGATTTATCCTTAACCTATTTAAAGGCATTTCGAACACAAATTAATTATCAAGCATGGATAGTTATCTCATTTAAAGCTAAAGTTGATTCACAATATATTTAACTTGAAAATACTTCAGTAGTCCCAAATTAAGTACAACTATGAGAATCTCATTTTTCAAAATTAAAATTAGCTAGAATACACAAGGATTCGTATGATTTAAGGCACAAACAATAAAAAAATAAATGGAACTCAGATAAATCTGCTGCCATGCCTTAAGTTCTCATTTCCATCTTCAAACTGAAACTTACATCAAGTAAAGTTCAGAAAAATTTACCTGGAACTCAAGAACAAAAAGAAATGAGCAATCAACAACTAATAGTAGCAGCCAACCCAGGTTCAACAACTGAAACAGTGAAATCCAACTAGAGGACTCAATAGAACAATAAACCAATCAACAAACTTAAACCAGTTCTCCCCAATACCCAAATTCAGCCCATTCTTCTCCTAGATAAGTAGAAAATTGTTTCAGAAATTGACAACTTCCAAAATTATAGAAAAGATACAACGGATTTTGTTTTTATCTCCAACTGTTTTTTATTTCTGGACTATTATCTCTTCCGGTCCCCCTTAAATGGCAAGGAAATGTGCCTTTATAGGCAAGGAGCTTAGGGCAACCTAACGAGAAACAAATTTGAACTTTGACCTTCTTTAAACTTCCATTTTTGCTTAGCCACTAGCTTAAAATTCAGAAATTTACATTAGCCCCTACTCCCAGCTTCCTAGAAGCTTCCTCAAGTTGTTACACTCAGATTTCCTAGATCAATTACCTAACCCTTTTAGAACCCTGTTATTACCCCCTCCAACAACATACGGGTCAAATATGACCCAGTATATTGGCACAGCCCTGGGCTCGAAACACATTCGAATAAATCCCAATTGGGCCTTTTTATTTCTCAATTCACATTCATAATAGACTAATCAACATTTATTAAAATTAAAAGACCCGAAAATTGCTAAAATGAAACTTAAAATGGGAGGAAAAGATAAACCGGCTATTTGACTAAACTAACTTGTCCCTAAATTAATCAATCAAACAAGAAAGAAAAAATACAAGAAGAGTGACCATTTCATGAAGAAGTGAGAGGAGGAGACAAAATAGCACATAGCTAAGTCAAAGAAAAAGAGAAATGATGCATTAACAGAAAAATAGAAAAACTGGATCAATAACTAAAACTGGCCAGAAGCAGACTTGAAAAATCTTGAAGGACTCTTTGATTTCTTGACCGTAATAGACCCTAACCGTGCAAGAATAAAGTTTATTACAATCCTAAATCTTCAAACGGGCCCGTTGTTTGGACTTTGGGATTTTGGGTTCGTTCTTTTGATCTAAAATTCGAGGAGATTCAGGGGGATTTGAAAAAACAAAGTGGGGATTTGAGATGAGGGGAGTGAGGTGGTTATAGGGTGTAATTGTGGGAGGGATTAGAGGTGGCACCGCCACCGGAGGACGGTGGGAAAGGGTAGCAACTATTAGGGTTTATGTTTGGTCTTAGTGTGAGATGAACTAAGAGAGACGAGGGGGGGATGAAGTTCGGACAATCTTATATCAAACGACCCCCAACTTCCAAGTCATTAGATTAAGTAACCTCGGCAGCCCAGATCATTTAGCTAACTAAATGGGGTCTTTTGGTTTAGTGGGTAAGACTGGAACCGGGTTAGTGGGATTGGACCGGTTCTGGGCGGGTATTAGAGCGGGTATGGGGGGAGAACATTTAGGCTTTGCAAATTATCCCAAGACAGCCTTTTCTTATTTCCTTCTTTTGTTTTCTTTTCTTTTTAATTCATTTTTCTCTAAAAAAAATTTCCTTTCTTCTTCTTTTTTTAAAAAAATTAAAATTAAAAAATAGACCCAAATTAATTCTTAGTTAAATTATCCTACAAATTCAAATGATTAACAATAAAACCACAATTTATAAATAAAAAATCTAAAGGAAAACTATCAACTATTAACATTAAAATTAAAAGGAGAAAACTAAACTATTTTTGTGATTTTTCTTTTTATAAAACAAATTAATTACTAATTAATTCTTAAAAATACAAAGTCAAATCCTAAATGTAAATGGGGCATATTTTTATATTTTTCATTACTTAATCAAAATAAATATGCACATATAATATGCAAATAATAGCAGAAAAAGCCACAAAAATTTACAAAATTGCAAACCATGGAATAAAATTATTTTGTTTTGAATTTGTGGGAATCATTCATATATGGCAACAATCACGTGCTCACAGCTACCCTCTTTGCTCGGAAATATGAAGAGTTTTCGTGCAAAGATAAAGTGAGCGGATACGAGTGATTTTTTCCAGTTTGAATATTCAGGGGGAATCATTTTTAAAAGATTTGACCACAACCTGCCCCCGAGATTGCTTACATATCCTTGGCTATAAAATAATCAGGTTAGTGTATTTTGGGAAGTTTTGGTAGTTGGGACTACCAAGAAGCTGTGATTTTACTGTGGCTGCTGCTACTGTTACTGCTTACTGAACTCCTTATTACACCATGACAAAATAAAAGAAGCTAGACTAAACTATGATCTATGCATTACAAGAATCCTATCTATATCTTCACACTTGATCTTGTGATTCCTGTTGCCTTTTGACTTGTATTCCCGGGGTGAAGTTCCCTTGTTGCCGACTTGAATTGTGATCTGAGATGCTTTCCTTTTCTTCAAGTGGACGCCTGATTTCTAGACTCGAATTATAATCTGAGATGTTTTCCTTTTCTCCAAGTGGACGCTTGAGTACCGCCACATAAATTATTTACCTTCCTTAAAACTGATGTTGTTCTCCCTTTCTTTCCATGTGAGCACCCGATTGCCGAATTTGAACTGTATTCCCGTGCTCTCCAAGTGGGTACCTGATTGCTAAAATTTGAACTATATTCTCGTGCTCTCCATATGGGCGCCTGATTGCCAAACATGAAATATATTCTCGTGCTCTCCAGGTGAGCACCTGATTACCGAACTTGACTATATTCATGTTCTCTCTAGGTGGCCGCCTGATTGCCAAAACTTCAACTGTATTCCCATGCTCTCCAGGTGGACGCCAGGTTGCTGAACTTAAACTGTATTCCCGTGCTTTTCAGGTAGGCGCCTAATTGCTGAAACTTGAACTTTATTCATGTGCTCTCCAGGTGGGCGCCTGATTGCTGAACCTGAACTATATTCCCGGCCTCTCCAGGTTGGCGTCTAATTACTGGAAGTTGAACTATATTTCCATGCTCTCCAGGTGGGCGCCTGATTGCTGAACTTGAACTGCTTCTCCTTGTTCTCCGGGTGGGTGCCTGATTGCTGAACTTGGACTATATTCTCGTGCTCTCCAGGTGGGCACCTAATTTCAACAAAAATAGACAAAACAAAGAAAATTTTCTACCTCAGATTGGTACCTAGGAACATCTGTGAGTGTTCAACTGAATCATATTACCAAATATTACTAAGAACTTGAAAGCTAGATCCCATTATCCAGGAGGGTCTTGAAAACTCCTACTTAAATGACAGTTTTAAAAGCTGAATTATGTTTCTAAAGGTATGACTTCCACTAAATCTTGTTATCTAAGAAGGTCTTAAAACTACATTTCATTATCTAGGGGGTCCTAAAAATCAAAATCAAACCTTATCTTAAGAGTGAAAACTTTTACGGCTGAATTATACTTCCCTACGACAGATCTTACGCTAAACCTTGTTATCCAATGGAAATCTTAAAGCTATGTCCCATTATTCAGGAGGGTCCTGACAACTCTTAATTGAATCCTATATCAAGAATGAAAACCTTGAAACCAACTTATATTCCTTTGGAGGTACATTTATTCTAGATCTTGCTACTCATGATTGTTTTGAATTTTAAACTGGGTACCATTTTCGAGGAGGGTCCTGAAAATTTAGTGTCAAACCTGTCTGGTGCTTGGTTTTCCCTTACAGAGGGTTTCTCTGAAACAACCAAAACTTTCTGGCCATGTTTCAATCAAAGAAAAATCTTGTCATTTTAAAATGTGATGGTTAGTTCGTCGCATTCTTGTTGAAAGGTGCCTCCCAACTATCATGATTTGTTTTGACTGACTTCCTCATACTGGCTAAGAACCCCTTTGACTTTCCGACTGGCTTTTAACCCCATGACCTTGGATGACCCGAGTGTTCTATGCCCAAACTGTTGTATTACATTTCTGACCCATCTGTTTGAACCTCTGCATTTCCCATGAAATTACTAAACCATTTCACCGAGGGAACTTCCACTGACCTTTTATATCCCATTTCACATCATACTATCTCTAGCAATGCCTTGGCCGCCATGTGCCTTGTGCAACTTTAGAAGTTGGTAGTAAGCTTTGAAATCCCCTCTTATTTGCTTAATCAAACTGACATTGGAAATATCTTAGAGAAATAAACCCAAAAGAAATGAAATACAATGATTTTGAGAGTTAGGGATAAAGAAAAATCCAAAACTAGAAGACTATCTGAAGGGGAAAAAGAAAAGAGACTTATTTGAGTGGAGCATCCGGCACCAATGATCCTGACATGCATTTCGAGTTAATCGGCCCCGTCTGTCCAACCAATCAAAATTTAGTTCTCGTACTTTAACGCCCTGGATCTTCAAAACCCAATTTGTTTACCAAAATCTTATCCTTGTTCGACATGTGGTGCCCCGATGGGTTTTCACCAACAAACCTCTCTCATTTGTTCATCTTTCAACTCACTTTTCGCGTTAAGGTGCCCATGATGGTTTTTATTAATAAGACTCTCTCATTTTTTTTATTTCTCTCAGCGTTCATCACCTTACGGTGCCCGTAAGGATTTTCACAAATAAGACTCTCTCATTTTTATTATTTTTCCTATTTAGACTGGAGTGTTGCCCCTGATATGAATCACCTCTATTTGCTCAACTTGGCATCTCTTGAAGACTGATCGGAAGGTCTTTCTTTGGACCGTAATGTGAGCTTTTGGATAGGTTGGAACGAAAGGGTATTAAAGGCTCAAAATAACTCAAATGGGTTCAAAATTATAACTTTTGGAATCAAATTTCTTACAACAACCACAACTTCTGCCCCAGTTTGTTTGCTTGGGGACTTTTGAGTTTTTGTTTTGATGGAACCACACCATGAGGCTGCTTACGTATCCTTAAAGGAATCAGGCCGAACGTAGTTCACGTCATAGAAATTGTTTTGTTATTGTGATTTTCTCTTTTCTCTTTCTTTTTTTCTCTCTTTTCTTCCTTTTTCTTTTTTGTTGTTTTTTCCTTCTTTTCTTTTTTCTTCTTTTCTTCTCTCTCTTTTCATTTTTTTCTTCTCTCCTCTCCTCCATTTATCTTTCACGTTTGCGTTTCTGATCTTCGCTACTACTTCCAAAAGAGGGGTACAAAAGAAATAAATAAAGCTCAAAAGGAGGTAAGAAAGGATAAAGTGCTTAGATAGAAGAACAAAATGCCTTCGTCATTCCAATCTTTAAAACATGCCAAGTACAAACAAACACAATTTAACCAAAGAAATCATACATAATATCTCTTGACCGCATCGAAATTGATGGCCATTTCTACACACTTTCCTTCTATATCTGTCAAATACAAAGCACCATTTGACAACACTCTAGTTACGATGAACGACCCCTGACAATTTGGGGTGAACTTGCCTTTGGCCTCAGCCTAATATGGAAGGATACATCTCAACACTTATTGACCACTTCAAACTTCCGTGGATGCACCTTCTTATTATATGCTCTTGCCATTCTCTGTTGATACTACTGGCTGTGACACACTACTATCAATCGTTTCTCATCGATCAAACTCACATGTTCCAGGCGGACTTTGACCCATTCATCATCATCAATGTTGGCTTCTATGACAATCCAAAGGGATGGTATTTCGACTATTGGGGTTATCACTGCTTCGGTGCCATACACCAGCAAATAAGGGGTTGCCCCTACTGAGGTACGAACAGTAGTGCAATAACCTAGCAATACAAAAGGCAGCTTTTCATGCCACAGTCTAGAACCCTCTACCATTTTCTGAAGTATCTTCATTATGTTCTTGTTGGCTGCCTTGACTGTTCCATTTTCCTTGGGGCGGTAAGGGGTGGAATTGTGATGCGTAATCTTTAACTGCAGACATACCTCTTTCATCATATGACTATTGAGATTAGCACCATTGTCTATAATGACCGCCTTTGGTATCGCAAACCGGATAAATGATATTTGAGTGCACAAATCGACCACCACTTTCTTGGTTACGGACTTGAATGTTTTAGCCTCAACCCACTTGGTGAAATAATCAATGGCTACCAAACTGAACCTGTGCCCATTTGATACTGCTGGCCCAATTGGCCTAATGATACCCATGCCCGACGCAAAAAATGGTCATGGTGCAGACATTGTGTGCAATTCAGATGTCGGAGAATGAATCAAATCTTCGTGCACTTGGAACTGATGACACTTGCGCACGAAACTAACACAATCTCGCTCCTTAGTGAGCCAATTATAACTTGCTCGGAGAATCTTCTTTGCCATCAGTACCCACTCATATGCGGTCCATAAACTCCAGAATGGACTTCAGTCATGATAGCTATGGCATGTCTAGCATCTATACATCTCAACAATCCCAGATCCGGAGTCCTTTTGTACAAAACCCCTCTGCTGAAGAAAAATTCGCTTGCCAACCGCAGAATTGTTCTCTTTTGATCACATGTGGCTTGTACTGGATACACCCCCATCTTGATATATTCCTAGATATCGCGAAACCAAGGCTAACCATCAAGTTTTTCTTCTACCACATTATAGTAAGCATGCTGATCATGGACCTATATATGCAACGGGTCAACATAAGCCTTATCTAGATGCTGTAACATTGATTCCAAGGTAGCCAAAGCATCAGTAACCTCATTATGGATCCTTGGAATATGCCTGAACTCTACTGATCTAAATTGTTGACACATATCATGCAAACATTGCCGGTACGGTATGAGTTTTAAATCTCGTGTTACCCATTCCCCTTGAATCTGGCGCACTAGAAGGTCCGAGTCTCCCAAGACCAAGACTTCCTGCACACTCATGTCTTCAGCTAACCTCAAACCCAAAATGCATGCCTCGTACTCAGCTATGTTGTTAGTGCAATATAAACGAAGCTACGCCGTAACTTGGTAGTGATGCCTTGTTTTAGAAATAAGTACAGCTCCTATCCCACTGCCTTTCATGTTAGCAGCTCTGTCAAAGAAAATTTTCCAACCTGGTTCTTCAACTTGTCTTAACTCATCAATGTGCATTACCTCTTCATCAGGGAAGTAAGTCTTCAAAGGTTCATATTCTTCATCCATCAAATTCTCGGCCAAATGGTCTGCCAGTGCCTGGGCTTTCATCGCAGTCCGAGTCACATAGAGGATGTCAAATTCTATGAGAAATATTTTCCGCTTTGTGAGCCTCCCTGTAGGCACAGGCTTCTAAAAGATATACTTTAACGAATCCAAATGAGAGATGATGTAAGTAGTATAAGATGACAAATAGTACTTCAACTTCTGTGCTACACAAGTTAGGGCGCAACATGTCTTCTCAAGGTGAGTGTACTTAACCTCATAAGATGTAAACTTCTTGCTGAGATAATAGATGGCCTGCTCTGCCAGTGATGTCATGCTGACCGAACACAAAACCAAATGAATTGTCCAAAATCATCAAATATAAAATCAAAGGTCTCTCTAGTTTTGGTGGCACCAACACAGGTGGGTTTGACAAGTATCCCTTTATATTATCAAATTCTTCTTGACACTCGTCTATCCACTTGACCGTAGCATCCTTCTTCTACAGTTTGAAGATATGCTCACAAGTTGTCGTAAGCTGAGCAATAAACCTACTTATGTATTTCAACCTCCCTAATTGACTTATCACCTCAGTCTTGTTCTTTGGAGGCGGCAATTCTTAGATAGCTTTACTCTTTTATGGGTCCATTACCTCGACGGCTAACTATGAATCCTAACAATTTTCCAGACGGCACACCGAATGTGCACTTTGCAGGATTGAGCTTAAGATTGTACCTGCGAAGCCTTTGGAAGAACTTTCTCAAATTTTTGACATGGTGAGACTGCTTTCTAGACTTTATGATCATATCATACACATACACCTCTATCTCATTGTGTATCATGTCGTGTAATATGGTCGTCATTGCCCTCAGGTAAGTTGCCTTGACATTTCTCAAATCGAAAGGCATGACCTTGTAGCAGTATCTTCCCCACGGCGTGATCAATGTCGTCTTTTATGAATCCTCCTCATCCATTAGAATCTGATGATAACCCGCATAGCAATCCATAAAAGACCCAATATCATGTTTGGCACAATTGTTAATCAAAATGTGGATGTTCGGCAGTGGGAAGTTGTCCTTTGGGCTTGCCTTGTTAAGATCACGATAGTCAACACACACCCTGGTCTTACAATCCTTCTTTGGTACTGGAACAACATTGGCTAACCAAGTGGGATACCGCGTGATTCGAATGACCTTTGCCTCAAAATGCTTTGTGACCTTTTCTTTAGTCTTTACACTCATGTCAGTTTTAAACTTCCGTAACTTCTATTTTACGGGAGGAAATGCCAGGTCAGTGGGCAATTTGTGAACTACCAAATCAGTTTTTAGACTCGGGCATGTCGTCATATGACCATGCAAAAATATCTTTATACTCAAACAATGCTTTGATTATCTCCTCCCTGAGTTGAGGTTCAAGATGGACACTTATCTTAGTTTCTCTGATATTATCTGGGTCCCCTAAATTTATTGCTTCTGTATCACTCAAGTTAGGCTTGGGTTTTTCTTCAAAATGGCTTAATTCTTTACTAATCTCTTCAAAGGCCTCATCCTCATCATATTCTGATTCATCATCACATTCTATTTGTTGAATTATTATTTCAAATTAGATTGGTTTTTAAGACTGGGCCAAATATTCTATATGCATATCATGTCATTGAAACCAGCATAAAAAGGACTGTACAAGGAAGAAAAGAAAAAATGAAAATAAGAACTATCAGGAATGATGAAAAGGGGAAATTGCATTTCATTGAAATTAAAAAATAACATGGTTTATACATCCAAATGGATGGAATATAGAACTTGAATTACAACTCTGGAATAATCAAGATAAGCTAAAAGAAAATCAAAGCAGACTACCAAAACTCCTTCCTGGTGGGGAGGGGAGTAGCTTCCCAATTATTAATCTTTGCATTGGGCCCAACAAATTGCACATCCGCCTTTTGGAACCCTCCCCAGCTTCCACCATGTTCACATTGTTGAATAACTTCTTGAACTTTTCAAGCAACTCCTTATCAGGACAGACCATAGAACTGGGAACTGTTGTTACTGGGCGTTTCTTGGTACCGGGCCTGACAAATGATCTGGAGAGATGTGGGATGGGCTTTGGGAGGACCCATGCCCTCTGTTTCAAATTTTTGGTTCTTTTCATGTCTGCAACTATGGGCTTGAACCCCAAACCAAATGTATCCAAGTTTTTGGGGAGAGACATCGGTTGTCCGATCCCTTGCAGAGACGCACCCAAGCCCTTGCCCGGTACAAAATAATTTTTTAGCATTTCAACAGCTACCTTGACTAATGCAGTGGCTACCTTCAAAATTGGAATGCATTTCCCTTCTGGAATTTTCTTGATCGTTACCGTGTCAGAAATCTGATAATCCCATGGCCCCTTGTCATCCTCAACCCCAATGAACGGTACAATGGCATCACTGTGGGCACACAAATTATCCTCGTCATGCACAACAATTTCCTGCCTATCCTATTCAAACTTTTCAATCTGATGCAGAGTAAAGGGGACTACTTTAGCGGCATGAATCCAGGGTCGACCCATCAGCAGATTGTAAGAAACAGCCACATCTAGCACCTAGAATTCCATGGTAAATTCAAGTGGTATGATTGTCAGCTTGAGCAATATGTCACTGATTGAATCTTTCCCTCCATCGTCAAATCCTCGAATGCAGATATTTTTGTTGTGACTTCTTTCATCATCCACTTTCAACTTGTTCAGAATGGAGAGAGGGAAAATATTTGCAATAGAATTTTCGACTAGTACCCTGGTAACCACGAAATCTTTGCATTTCACTGTAACATAGAGGGCTTTATTGTGCTCAGTACCCCCCACGGGCAACTCATCATCAGAAAAAGTGACTCTGTTTACCTCAAAAATCTTGTTGGCTATCTTTTCCAAATAGTTTATTGAGATTTTGTCAGGAACGTAAGCCTTGTTTAGGATTTTCATCAAGGCCCTACGGTGCTCGTCTGAATGGATTAGCAATGACAATGATGAAATCTGAGCATGCCTCTTCCTCAACTGCTCCACAATAGAATAGTCATGCATTTCCATCTTTCTCAAAAACTCTTCTACTTCTTCTTCAGTCACAACTTTCTTCACCAGCATTGGATTATCTTTTGAGGTTTTAGATTTTTTTAACTCCTCGGGGGCAAAGCATCTCCCTGACCGAGTCAATCCATGGGTCTCATAGACTTCTTCTTTAACTTCTTTCCTTTGTAAGTCACTGTCACATGTTCATAATTCCACGGGATGGCCTTGCTGTTGACTATCGGTAACTGAGTTACCAGCTTGATAATGACAGGATCTATGCGGGCCCTCTCTACAACTACAACAAGATTGTTCGCCACTCCTGGCACAACCACTTTTGCTCTTTCTTGTTTTACTGCAACATCACTTAAGGACCCCTTCTTGGCTACCGCAGATGGTTCACTATTTGTCTTATTCAACTTGACCACTGACTTCTGCTTGTTGTCTTTTCAAATGGCCTGACCTCACTGGACTGAATCATTATGACGGTCTGTGCAGGCTTCTTAGGCTCCCCTCCCTTATGGACTATCTCGATCATATTTGTTTCATAATTGGCCGATAATGGGTTCTGGTTGATATTAGGTTCCTTTGGAGCTTGGACTTCAATTCGATTGGTATCAATAAGCTCTTAAATAGCTGTTTTCAATTGCCAGAATTTTTTTGTGTCGTGCCTCGAAGCACCAGAATAATATTGTAACTTACATAATGATCAATATTTCTCAAGTGAGGATTTGGTAGTTTTGGCTCGATCAGCCTCAGCATATCCAATTGTCTCAGGCTGTGGAACAAACTAGTATAGGACTCTCCCAATAGAGTGAAGGTTTTCCTCTTCTGCAACCTCTCGTTCTTAAATTCTTGGTTGGGCCGGAAACCTGATCCAAGAGGGTTTCGGTAGGCTCTTAGGGGTGGATAGGCATTTTGTGGAGCTGGGTATGTATTTTGTGGGACTGGCGCACGCCATTGTGCGTGGGCCGGAAGTTGGTTGTATGTTTGGGCATGATGAACAGAAAAATGGGGGTCTGGTGGTGGGTAGTTATGTTAAGGTGTATTATATGTCGTATGGGGGTAAGTTTGGTGGTGGGGAAAAGGCTACTGATAATGGTGAGGTGAACCCCTGGGTCCGAACCAAGCTCCCGAATCAATCGTTGCTACATCCTCTTTCTTCTTCTTTCCAATTAGTCCCCCAGTTCCACTTTGAATGGTCTAGTGGTTGCCTTAATAGCCGAATAGCTTGTGATTTATTTGTCTTGAGACCTTCTTCTACCATACCGCCCATTTTCACAACTTCATTAAAGGACTTGCTTATAGCTAATACCAGATGAGTGTAATAAGTAGGTTCTGAAGCCTGCAGAAAGTAATCTACCATCTCACTTTCTTTCATTGGAGGGTCCACCCTTGCTGTCTGCTCTCTCCACCAGAGACATACTCCGTAAAGCTTTATTGTTATTTTTATCAATCTTTAACAAGGATGTCAATCCAGAATACTCTCGAGATTGCACTAGAAGTAACAAGCGAATGCTTGTGCTAGATCGTCCCATGTATACCACCTTCCGTGACCCTTCCGAGTATATTACTCCAGCGATGAACCACTCAGACTTTGACTGAAATATGTCATTAGCAACTCATCTTTCCTGCCAGCTCCCCTCATTTTGCTATAAAACCTCTCAAGTGCACCATTGGATCACCCTGCCCATCATACAAATCAAACTTGGGCATCTTAAACCATGCCGGCAGTTGCACATCTGGAAACAGACATGGATCATTGTAAGCCACACTTACTTGACCTCCCAACACCCCCATGTCTCTGAATGATTGTTCCATGCTCTTAACTTTCCTAAACATCTCCTCATGTTCGAGATTTTTAGATGGTTTTTCGGTTTCCATAGGGAGATCAAAACAATGAGTGTAGAAATAGGGTTCAAGAGCCTTAAAAGTGCACTTCGGGAGTAATAATGGTTATCGTGGGCTTGGAACAAAGGCTCTCTGTAGGATCTCGGGAGTGTAGCGGGTAGGGATTCCACAAAGATAGGAGTGGCTGGTGGAGGAGGGTATGGAACTGGTTTCGATGGTGGAGCTTGTGGTGTTTGGGAGGTGGTGCTTTGGTACTGCTGGTAAATGGGAAAGCTCAGGGACGAATCGGTAGCTGGAGGTTCCAGAGACTGAGCCAATGGTGGTATGAACTATCTTTTGTTTCAGCTTATACATCCTTTCTTTTATGAAATTAACATCCAACCCTTCCACCTCTCTCGAATGATAGATAAGACTCACATCAAGTTCTTGGTTGTCCATGATCAACTTATTTTTTGACCGGGTATTGTATGGGTGAGTTGCCAGAATGCCAAACAAACTAACCACCTTCCTGTACTGGATTGTCAACAACAAACTTATCAGTGAGTAGAGCTTAACAGATAGGCAACCGCACATTTGGGGAATGAATGCACCTAAGCAGTTAACCGTGTCTATTATGCATTTGATCGGTTGCTTGTGTCATCCCAGCTTTTCCTTATTTTCATTTTCAACTTCTCTTCCTTTCTTTTTCACTTAGGCCTTTCTTTGCTTGATTTCTTGTTGTCTTTATTCTCTCATTTCTCTCTCTTGTTTTGCCACAATTTCCTTCCTACCGTTTCTTATTTTCTCTCTCACTTTTCTTTTCTTTTTCTTTTCTCTCTTGTTTTTCCTCTCTTTTTCCTTTTTCTTTTCTTTTTTTTTTCTTTCTTCTTTTTTTGTCTTTTCTTTTTATTTTCCTTCTTTTGGTTATGGTCGAGTCCTATGGAGATTGCCTACGTATCATGACTCCGTATGGATCATACCGAGCGTAATTTTGAAGAATAAGTGTAAAAATAAATAATAAAATATTTTGAGATATTCAAATTTTCATAAAAAGGAAATGCTTTGATTACAATAACTCAAACACTATCAGAATCGAAAAGAAAAACTAATAGACTCTTATGGAAAGATGAAAATACATACTTGAAAACAAACTAACAAACTCTGATAGAAAGATGAAAATACAGACTCGCAAACAGACTAACAGACTCAAATGAAAATCATTAATACATCAATACCTCAACTGCTCCTGGGGCCCGCGGGACATCATTCGGTCTCGCCACGAGCCTACGTGCTAAATCCCCTTGGAGGTGGTAGAGATCTTCCATTATCTGGCGGACAAAGGCCATCACAATGGCGAAGAACATAGATCTAGTCATATCCTCATAACTACTACACTTTATTGCGATGTAGTCGATGATCCTACTGACTCTCTCTCTATTATGACACCTTTTTCTTGCAACAAACGCCCAATTTGTTGGGTCTTAGCTTCCAAATTTTGTTCAGCTACTCGATTCCGTTCTTGAAATTTTTGCAAATCTCTTTCTAACTGTGCCATTGCTGCATATGTGTTCTCTTTATGCTTTAAAGTCTTTTGCCTCTTAATCATTTTGTTCTCAAGGAAAATGATCTTTTCCTTCAATACCACAACCTCATTGTCATATTTCTCTTTCAATTGTTTGACCAGGCGCGCTCGTTCCTCCACATTCTTAGCCAATTTTGTTTGAGCCCTTGCTAGTTCACCCTATGCTTTGTTCAAATCAAAACCATACTCTCCCACCTTCTACCTAAGGTTCTTTATAAGCTTTTCATCATTTTCACTTCTGACGGGATTTTCGGTTGCTATTTTCATTTCTCGAATCTGGCTCGAAGGGCCTCATTTTCTTTGGCTAGTCTTTTCTTTTCACCCTCATCCACTGCGGCTTGCAACCATTCTCGAATTGAAGGTCTTTGACTTGCTTTCCAGCTTGCTTATGGTAGCCCTATACTCATTTTCCTTGGCCAATATATCCCATCACGCTTGTGAGAGCTCGACAAATTCCTGAAGATGGGGTCTTTTGGCCGGACTTCCAAGCTCAATTTCCCTTTCATACCAAGAAAGGTACCCTGGTGACACTTCGCCTTTGGATAGATCACGCACATAGGTACTTGCAGTCAAATACTGGCACTTGCTCCAAATCTAACGGACTGCTGCTTCACAAAATTGACCATCAAGACTAATCTCGACTGCTTGGGCACTAAGATCTTCATCTTTTGAAACTATTTGACATCTCTCCAGCTGTCTCAAAACCCGATATAGGGCACAAGGTTAGATATTCCTGAGACCCATCAAGAGGAAATGAGGCCCGGTAGCTGGTATGTATATGATCTCATCTACAGGAATCCATCTAAGTGTCCACTCTATTTGATTTGCAGTGACGGAATGGAGATATGATTCCCATTCTACGACCCCTTCTAGCAGGCTAATCCCATCAACCCTTGTATAAAATTCCTCTATGTAGTTTTTCTATGTCAACCCATAACTCATAATTTGAGGATGACGACGTAGATGTTCAATCATCCACATCTGTAGCAACAAGTTGCACCTCTCAAAAAATTCTCTCCCGGCTTTACAAGCTGTAAGAGCGCGAAAGATTTTTGCTACTATCATGGGTGCGAGGGTGATTTTGGCCTGAGTAAGTAAAGTGCTGACAACCCCAGCTATCCGTATGTCGATGTTCTCGTCTTTCCTAGGAAATACCAGAAGACCCAAGGATACTACCATAAAAGCAAAGCACCGATGCTCTTCCCATTTAAGGCGATTCCTTCACTCCAGATTTCTTTTCTGGATTGTTAAACCCTCATATGTGACCGTACCTCTGATATATAAATTGTGGAGTGGAAAAGCCAGCTGCCAAGTTTGGGTTGTGGATCCCACTACTTATCTTTAAGAAGTCTAGGAATCTGTGCACAACAACGACTCTTGGTACAATCAGATACTTATGTCTCACAGGAACCTCGGTGCTCCCAATATATCCAACAATTTCTTTTAAAGTTGGGGTGAGTTCAAAATCTGAGAAATAAAACATGTTATAGGCCGGATCCCAGAATGTAACTAGCGCCTTTATGATGTCACCTCTAGGCCTAATATTCAACAACCGGGTGAGACCTCCCAAATATTGATTGACCTTATCTTGCCCTGATTTACCCAGATCATCCCACCACATATGCAGCTCCAAAGTGATTTTGTTCATGACTATTATTCGCTAATTTTGACTCTTGCTCATTCTGCACATTTATTAAGGTGACTAGGAAAAATCATGATTCATTTATAACAAGGCTGACACTGTTTTTTTTTCAAAATTTTATTTCAAAAATAAAAACCCGGCTGTGCAAATACGTCCTTTCAGCACTTCTGGAAGAAGATTTTAAGGCTGTGCTTGCTAAACGGCCTAAAATTCAAAAAAAAGACCGAAGGTGGCAATTCTTATAAAAACAGTCTCCGCCGCCCTTTTGGAGACATTCAGCTATTTTAACAAGAATGGCATCCCCTTACTTATTTACAACAAAGTAATTGAATTTCTTTTTGGTTTCTTGGGCTATTTTAACAAAAGGAAAGTTAGACCTGATGAGGGTTGCCTACGTATCCCACATCCGGTGAGAATCAAACTGGTGTAGTTCGGGCAATTTTCACAAAACAAAAACATTTTTTTTTCTTTTCTAAAAAAACAAAAAAAAATTTCTTTTCTTTGTTTTCAAAATTTTGGCAGAATTTTAGTATATTTAGGACATTGGTTTTTGAAAAATAGACAATTATCTCTCCTAGTCCTCACATTGACTTTTCTTTTCTCAACTTTTCCCTTATAAGCCGATCAACATGCAAATCCGAAGAAAATAAATGCACAAATAGCAAGTAGGATGCATCAGGATGGTCTTTTCATTTCAGGTACACCTGTCTTAGACAGACCCAACCCATGTGTTGAGCCTCCAACGTCAAATGCATATGATGCAAATTAACATTCCTACTAGGGATCTAGCATGAGGTTGAGTTATTCTAGGTTTACAATCTGGGTATTTGTTCTAGACTTGTGTACCTGAGCGGACAACTCGAGCCGAGGAGGGGGCTATGTACCGGGAATCAAAAGGCCATCCGGCTTAGTAACTTGTCTAAGCCTCTTTCTTATTTCAAGGTATGACACTAATAGAATAGGGAGTCATGACTAGCAAGCACATCCCCGAAGATGAGAAGAGAAGGGCTTCGTAACAGTTTATATACAATTAAGATAATATCAAAGCAGTAAAAGTAACATTTAGCACATTAGGCCTAAACATTTAATAAAATTAGATAATAGATAAATCTAAATATAACAATTCATCTAAGCTCGAATTCTGAACCCTGAACTAGAAATTCTGGGTTCTATTCCCCAGTAGCGTCTCCAGAGCTGTCACACCTCTTTTTTTACCTACACCCCCGGAAAGGTACAAGGGAGTTTTTTCCAACTTAAAGTGACAATCGAAACGAGATTTATTTATTTAAAGAATTCAGATCGCCAGTTGGGATAATTCATCGTGTCCCAAGTTATCGGTTCAAATCCTGAATCGAGGAAAAGATTGACTCTGTTTTACAGTCTGCCAACCAGAAATCCGGATAAGGAATTCTGTTAACCCGGGAGAAGGTGTTAGGCATTTTTGAATTTCGTGGTTCTAGTACGGTCGCTCAACTATTATAATTGCCCTATTATCTGATTTTAGTACATGTTTAGCCTATGACTCAATTTTAACTTAGTAACAACTTTTATTTTTTTTTTTAGAAAGATTGCAACGTTATGAAAAATACGTCTTGAACTACGTCACATTAATGCACCCGCTATCCTCAACATATTTTATCTAACATTGTTGAGATTCAGATTTGGGTCACATAAATTAACACCCGAGTTTAGGAAGGAAAATAATTAAAATAACGCCCTTAAGTAACAACGCGCTTGCAACTTTGCAAGGGCCATGAAAATTTGCTAAATGGCACGCCTTAATTTCTAAGGATAAATAAGATTAATTAAACGTGGTCCATGCAATTGTCATTTTATTTGTCATGGCACACTTCAATTTATTCTAACTTCTAGACTTAATCATGAGAGCCATAATTATTTGTGTTGTTAAGTATGGCATGTTGGAAATAACGCTTTACGCTAGAGGGGGGGGGTGAATAGCGTTTTAAAAATATTAAGCGTTTTAGTGCGGAATTTAAAAACTTTGCAGAAATTAAAACAAGTGCAGTAAAATAAACTTACACAATGATGTATCCTGGTTGGCCACAAACGTGGTTAGTCCAGTCCCCGAGAGACTCTCTCGAGATTTCCACTAAACTTGTCAAGCTTACGGGTGCTTAACAAACCGTTACAGCTGAGGACACAAGCCTCACCTAGGTGCTCGGGGATCACAATCCCAAAGACTTCAATTGCTCGGGGATACCAATCCCAAAGACTTCAATTGCTCGGGGATAACAATCCCAAAGACTTCAATTGCTCGGGGATAACAATCCCAAAGACTTCAATTGCTCGGGGATAACAATCCCAAAGACTTCAATTGCTCGGGGATAACAATCCCAAAGACTTCAACCGAGGAAACACAAGTTCCTCAACAAACGAGAATCGCAATTCTCTTACAAACACAAAGACACACTCACTTTACAAAGTACTCCTCAATGAGTAGATATGAGTAGAAATAGTACGCTCAAGATCACAACAACTTAGCTCAATAGAATGGCTCTTCAAAAAGCTTTATAGATGAATGAAAATGATGATCAATGTAAGAAAGCTTTTAGCAATGAAAATACTTAAATTGTATATGTTGTTGTTGTGAAAACACTGAGTTAAACCTGTATTTATAGGTGAAAAACTCAGTCTTACCGTTGTCTAATTGCCAATTAAGGATTGCTGAAATTACTCAGTGACAATCGATTGTCAGGACTAAACAATCGATTGTTTGCCTATCAGATCAAAAAATCAATCCCAGATTTTACGTTAACAATCGATTACTTCAAATCAATAATCGATTAATTATAACGTTAAAAAATCCTTTCCAATTTTTGGCATAAAGCATCGATTATCAGGAAATCAATAATCGATTATTTTAACAACGTTCAGAAAATCTTTTCCAGATTTTACGCTAAAACATCGATTGTTAAATATCACAATCGATTACCTGAAGGTAATTTGAAAAAATATGACAACGGTCAGCTTCAACAATCGATTATCAAATAGAACAATCGATTATTAATTAATTTCAAAACTTACTGTCTCATATATAATCGATTATCAAAAGCCACAATCGATTATTAATTAATTTCAAAACTTACTGTCTCATATATAATCGATTATCAAAAGCCACAATCGATTATTAATTAATTTCAAAACTTACTGTCTCATATATAATCGATTATCAAAAGCCACAATCGATTATTATGTTACTTAAAATCACTGGGAGACATTTTTCTCATTCCAATCGATTACCATTAGTTCATAATCGATTTTTATGAGTTTTGAAAACTTTGCCTCAGTTAACAATCGATTATCGAAAGTACACAATCGATTGTTATGCAGTTTGCAAAAACCTGATGATAACTGGCTTACTCACAATCGATTATCATTAATTCACAATCGATTGTCATGCAGTCTTGGCTTAGAGATAGTCGATTATCATAAGTACATAATCGATTATCTTAGCCCAGATTTTTGAGGCATGTTTGGAAAACATTTTAACAAATGTAAATATGCATAGTTTAAAATCATTTGACACTTACTTTAAATATGCATGATTTTGGAAAAATAATTTTAGTAGAGAAGCCATGTTATGAGCCAAGATTGAGGAATCAAGATCACAATTAATATTGACTCAATTATAACATTTCCAAGCATTGTCTTGAGCTTCTTGTAATGCATCCATTATGTGCTTGTCCTTGAGCACTGCTATATATCGCTTATTGCTTTGTTTGACATTCATCAAAACCTACAAAAGAACACACGTTTAGTATATTGCATTTGAAACGTGTTTCCAACAATTTCCCCCTTTTTGATAATGGCAAACATAGGCGGGATATATGCAATAATTATTTTGATAAACCAAGACAAGTGTCATGTTCCCCCTCAATTCATGTTCCCCCTCACTTTAAGCATGAATGAAGTTGAGAGCATATAGCATAATATAGCATACTTCTTGATATCCCGTTTCTTCCCCCTTTTGCCATTAGCAAAAAAATGTACACAAGGGAAGAATAACAAATATGAAATAAACACAAGTTTATTTATTGGAAAAAAAATTATAAACCAATAACAATAACAATTTCACATTCATCATTCAACAATTTCACATAGATAAAATAGCAATTTCATCATTCATCACCCCCATCCCCTTCATCATCATTTGGAGGCGCTTGATATGGCACCATCTGAGCATAGGCATAATTCACGTGATCAAAGTAACCATGGACCTCACGTGTTAATTGAGTAATTTGGTCAGAAATGGTCCGGAGGGTAGGCTCCTGAGGAGGATGAGCACGACGGGCTTGTCGATTTTGAGGAGGAGCGGGAGCATGATCACCATCATGATGAAAGGAAGACTCCGAAATTTCCCAGATTTTGGTGCTCTTATTGAGAGGACCATTAGCAGTATTGACCCCGGAAGCTTCAAGAAATTTCATTATCAAGAGGGCATAGGGGAGAGGTATGTCATCTCTGGTGGCATTGAACATATGGGATAGAATAAGCTTGCACCAATTTATGTTAACCCTGGTGACAATGGCGTAAAGAATTTTGGCATCCTCTTGGGAAATGGTGGTGTGATTGAGTTTACGGGGTTTGAGAACTCGGGTGATGAAATAGAATATCAACCGATAGTTCGGATCCATTCCCGTGATCGTAGGACGACGAGAAGTGAGACGTGGATCATAGTTAACAAGACCAGCTTGACGAAGAAAGGAGGTTTCGTCAAATAATTCTCCTTCTATTCCAACATATTGAGAAATGTCTTCTCCATCATTTGGGAGATAGGCAATGGTGTTTAGGGATTCATCAGAAATGATAATTTTAACACCATTTACAAAGGTGACAAGATCACCTTGATCGTTCTGGCGGAGATTTGAATAGAATGCCCGAACGAGTGTAGCATTTATAAAGTCAAAAGAAAGGAGAAGGAAGTTTAGAAGATTGCATTGCTGAAGAAAGTGTATAGCAAGACTAAAATTTTCAAGATACCTCATTGTGGAAAAACGAGGAGGAAGAAAGTATATATATCGGAGAAGATATGGTATTCATGGCTGAATTGAAGACTCAAAAACGGTCAGATTTTAAGAAGACCGCTGGAGACAATCAATTGTTTGCTGGAGACAATCGATTGTTGAGCAGATATGCCCGTTGGAATTCTGAAAAGGAAACTGACAATCGATTAAAGGGGGTCAGCAGAGCAGATTGGTAAGAATTTTTTGAATTAATACCGTCTGACAATCGATTGTGTCAAGTTTGACACTTAGATTCTGAGAAATTGGCTTGAAACAGAATGTTTTTGAAATTTCAGAAAATCACTGACAATCGATTGTTGAATTTGACAATCGATTGTTTACTGGGCAAAAAAAATGGTCTAAGTCCTGAAAATTGATTTTGGAAGTATGGTAATCAATTTTGAATATATTATAATCAATTTTGGAATTATGACAATTGATTATGAATGAAACAACGTCATCAACACATGGAGGAAGATAATGATTCTTCGGATGAAAACGTTTTTATGAAAATAGATTTTCCATCATGGATACATATAATCAACACCAATTGTTATAAATACCAATTTAGAAAATCAAAACTCAATACAATTTATGCACTTAATCAATTATGCAATTTATCAAAATAACATTCATATCAATACTTGTGACATATAATGCCAATTCAACTAGCTAAAGGGTAGAGTAAGGAACGATCATACCCGGTTTGTCTTGATGTCATCCTCCATCGTTGACATCTCAATTTGCTAGAAATTGAATTGAATGCTTCAAGCGAGCACATTTGCATTTCCAACATTTAATCAAGTGAAGCCATTTCCGATATATATATATAAACAATTTATCACCATAATAACAATTCAAAAACCAAACAGATATTTGTTAAGAAAATATCATCAATAAAATTTATGCAATCAATTCTTTCAAAGCACAAGTTCCCTCTTACTTGTAACAAATTGCCTAAAACATTTCTTCTTTTGATAAGAAGATTGTATTAAGGCTAATTCCTTTTACCATATTCACAGAAGAATAGGAAGGATATTGAGGAATATAAAATATGACGACTTCTATAAATTTATCAATTTTATAAAAAAAATTATTGTTATTTTGAAAGGCATTTGTCAAAACATATATCGCATGCTGTTTCAAATAGATAGTCAAATCATGAATCAACCATCTTATCACCTGTTTAAGCAAAACACATCAATTTGACATTTTACAGGAAATACCGATTGTTACACAAGCAATGAAAAATCCATTTGACGGAGAGCATAACAAATGCATCAAATGTTATTTTATTAACAGTGATACACAAGGTTATTTTCAGCAGTCCATATTGCAACAAATGTCAAATATTTCAATTAGGTGCATTTGCAATAATGAGAACCAAAACAAAGCATGATTCAAGGAGAATTGATACGAATGGTTTAACAAAGACATATCAACACATACAATTGGGCATGATAAAGATGAAAGCCTAGCCTTTAAAAAAGAGTTCAAGAACGTTTATGCCTATTTTGAACTGACACGATGATAAAAGAAGCTGTCAAGTTCAGAATTTAGAAAGGTAACAAATCTTGAGATTTTTACCGATTGACAATCGATTGTTGAAAAGGGACAATCGATTGTTGGACTATTTGACACTAGTTTCTGAAAAATTTGCAAGAAACAGGAAGTTTTTGAAAACTCAGAAAAACACGGACAATCGATTGTGCCTGTGAACAATCGATTGTGGACTAGACCAAAAAGGTTTTAAGTCCTGGAAATCGATTATGAGAGTATGCAAAAAAACATTTATCAAAACATATATTGAAACATGATTTAAAACACTTTGCTGTTTGAAAAGATTGCCAAGACATAATTCAACTAAACATGATTCTAGTAGGTACTCATTCAATGCACGAATCAACATTTGTCAAAGCATGGATGAAGCATTTAATAGTTGATACTAGTAATCAAAAATGAATTTTCAGCATGTCAATCAACAAGTATAGTCAACAAGAAATTTCACAAATTGATTCTTACAATTAACGCATGTCAACGTTTTTCAGGGTGAGAATCAAGTTGACAACTTATATGTTAATAACACCAACTGCCATATATCAACAGATCTGTCAACATTAATAGTTTGCACATATTCGGTTTTATCAAAAAGAATAGCTAACCGAAATTCCTCTCGATGCCTTTGGGTGTCGTGCTTGGCGCATCTACTACAATTTTGTAGTCTTCAAGCACACCTGCAAAAATACCTACGGAGAGGTTTTTGGTACCCATATCTTTTTGGGTCCTTTGGGGTTAGGCAAATAATAATTATAACCAAAAGATAAATCTCTATGTTTAGCAAAACACACGGGTGCAATGTGACCTATCCGATTGCAATAATGGCATACTACGTTCGGATTGTGCCAATGCCTAGGTTGCGCCAAATACATTCTAGGTGATCTAGAGTCATTCCTAGAGGCGTTGAGAATCCTAGAGTCATTTCTAGGTAGTCTAACGTAGTTCGTTCTAGGCTTATCAACAATAGTCTTAGTATTGATTCTAGGCGATGTAAAGTGATTAACTCTAGATTCATTATTCCAATTTCTAGAGTTGTATCTAGGTGATCTAAAGGCGTTAGTTTTAGACTTGTTTTCATACATCCTAGCGTAATGTCTAGGTGGTCTAAAGGAATTTGTCCTAGACTCATTTACAGCCCTAGAATTATTTCTAGGTGGAGCAGTAAAATTTCTAATGGGATTTCTGCTTTTATGCCGTTGATTATTCTTCGACGTTTCCTTTTCTTCAATAACCTTAGGGACATCTATACTTCGTGATTCTAAAGTTTTCCTAAGTTCTGCGTTTTCTAACTTCAAAGAATCGCAGGAAGTACAAGTAGAGCGTTCATCAACATAAGAAGCTTCATGCATAGTCTTAATGACTTGTCTAAGTTCTACACTATCATTTTGCAAAAACTGATTTTCATTTGCAAGATTCTCGTTATCACGAGACAGATTTTCAACACCTTTTTGAGCTAAAGAAAGACGTTCTTCAAAGTCCTTGTCTTTTAAAAAGAGTTGTTTTTGAAAATCCTCTTCTTGTAAAGAAAGAGTTCTTTGTAAATCTTTAATAGTCTTAGAAGCATTTACCAACTCATCATGCAGTTTGTTATAAGCAATTTGCATATCGTTAGATGTACTTACCTCGTCTTTTTCGTCTGCCATGAGGCACTGACCAGTTGATTCATCGTTTGTGCTGACCGCTTTTTGAGGCGTGTTTTCGTGCAATTCCTCAAGTTTGTCCCACATTTCCTTAGCAGTTTTATAGTGGGAGATTTTTCGCCAAAGTTCCTGATTCAAGGCGTTATGAAATATATTCATAGCTTTAGTGTTGTATTCACTTACCTTATCTTTCCCGACTTTTGTCGTCAGTTGATCACTGTGTTTAATAGCTTGCCATAGATACAAATCGTTTGCCATTGTAAAAACTTGCATCCGATATTTCCAGACTGAGTAGTCGTTTTCGTCTAATATTGGAGGTGACATGCTGCATTCTCCTTCACCTATTCCTGCAAAGAAATTTAGAGTAGAAGCCATGGATGGTTCTCTCAAACGGTTAGGTTTTTCAGAGAGTATGGCTCTGATACCAATTGTTGGAAATAACGCTTTACGCTAGAGGGGGGGGGTGAATAGCGTTTTAAAAATATTAAGCGTTTTAGTGCGGAATTTAAAAACTTTGCAGAAATTAAAACAAGTGCAGTAAAATAAACTTACACAATGATGTATCCTGGTTGGCCACAAACGTGGTTAGTCCAGTCCCCGAGAGACTCTCTCGAGATTTCCACTAAACTTGTCAAGCTTACGGGTGCTTAACAAACCGTTACAGCTGAGGACACAAGCCTCACCTAGGTGCTCGGGGATCACAATCCCAAAGACTTCAATTGCTCGGGGATACCAATCCCAAAGACTTCAATTGCTCGGGGATAACAATCCCAAAGACTTCAATTGCTCGGGGATAACAATCCCAAAGACTTCAATTGCTCGGGGATAACAATCCCAAAGACTTCAATTGCTCGGGGATAACAATCCCAAAGACTTCAATTGCTCGGGGATAACAATCCCAAAGACTTCAACCGAGGAAACACAAGTTCCTCAACAAACGAGAATCGCAATTCTCTTACAAACACAAAGACACACTCACTTTACAAAGTACTCCTCAATGAGTAGATATGAGTAGAAATAGTACGCTCAAGATCACAACAACTTAGCTCAATAGAATGGCTCTTCAAAAAGCTTTATAGATGAATGAAAATGA
This sequence comes from Nicotiana benthamiana, assembly GCA_034376525.1. Lineage (NCBI taxonomy): Eukaryota > Viridiplantae > Streptophyta > Magnoliopsida > Solanales > Solanaceae > Nicotiana > Nicotiana benthamiana. The sequence goes on from CM067341.1 coordinate 79,411,719, forward strand.
TGATCAATGTAAGAAAGCTTTTAGCAATGAAAATACTTAAATTGTATATGTTGTTGTTGTGAAAACACTGAGTTAAACCTGTATTTATAGGTGAAAAACTCAGTCTTACCGTTGTCTAATTGCCAATTAAGGATTGCTGAAATTACTCAGTGACAATCGATTGTCAGGACTAAACAATCGATTGTTTGCCTATCAGATCAAAAAATCAATCCCAGATTTTACGTTAACAATCGATTACTTCAAATCAATAATCGATTAATTATAACGTTAAAAAATCCTTTCCAATTTTTGGCATAAAGCATCGATTATCAGGAAATCAATAATCGATTATTTTAACAACGTTCAGAAAATCTTTTCCAGATTTTACGCTAAAACATCGATTGTTAAATATCACAATCGATTACCTGAAGGTAATTTGAAAAAATATGACAACGGTCAGCTTCAACAATCGATTATCAAATAGAACAATCGATTATTAATTAATTTCAAAACTTACTGTCTCATATATAATCGATTATCAAAAGCCACAATCAATTATTAATTAATTTCAAAACTTACTGTCTCATATATAATCGATTATCAAAAGCCACAATCGATTATTAATTAATTTCAAAACTTACTGTCTCATATATAATCGATTATCAAAAGCCACAATCGATTATTATGTTACTTAAAATCACTGGGAGACATTTTTCTCATTCCAATCGATTACCATTAGTTCATAATCGATTTTTATGAGTTTTGAAAACTTTGCCTCAGTTAACAATCGATTATCGAAAGTACACAATCGATTGTTATGCAGTTTGCAAAAACCTGATGATAACTGGCTTACTCACAATCGATTATCATTAATTCACAATCGATTGTCATGCAGTCTTGGCTTAGAGATAGTCGATTATCATAAGTACATAATCGATTATCTTAGCCCAGATTTTTGAGGCATGTTTGGAAAACATTTTAACAAATGTAAATATGCATAGTTTAAAATCATTTGACACTTACTTTAAATATGCATGATTTTGGAAAAATAATTTTAGTAGAGAAGCCATGTTATGAGCCAAGATTGAGGAATCAAGATCACAATTAATATTGACTCAATTATAACATTTCCAAGCATTGTCTTGAGCTTCTTGTAATGCATCCATTATGTGCTTGTCCTTGAGCACTGCTATATATCGCTTATTGCTTTGTTTGACATTCATCAAAACCTACAAAAGAACACACGTTTAGTATATTGCATTTGAAACGTGTTTCCAACATGGCACACCTCAACCAATTTACCTTTTAAAAAACCCAATTAATAACTAAAGAAAGCTCACGGGAATTTTATTTACTTAAATAAAATCTCAATCCTACTAGCTAATTAGAAATCATCAAATTGAAGGGCCATAATTATTCATTTTAGCTAGTGGGGCAACCTTAACCCATTTTCTTAAGAATCTGACCAATTAAAGAAAAGACTAATGGAATTAAAGATGACTCTTATAACAAAGTTTGAACTTAAATCACAGAATAAAAACAAATGCTCATTCCCTTTTAAAAAGCTCGAGATCAATAACTTATTGAGCTGCAAATGTTAATGAAAAACTGATTTTAAATGGCTTAAGCTAAGCCCAAAAGCAAGCTCAATTTGAAAGTATGGTGCAACTACAATGCGGGGACTCAAGATCGAATCCCTGCAGTGGCACAACATAGCATTCATGCGAGCTGGAGGTCACAGATCTGCCTATCGAACCCAAGCAAGAGCAGACATGGGATTTGGGTTTCATATGTAACAACAGGGGATATTTAAATACCAACAGATTTATAAAATTGGGTAACCACAAAATTAAACTAACAATCACTAGTTATTGAAGTACCAATTAGCATTAAACTAGCAATTACTTCAAACCCTTTTTAAATTTAAACACTTTCATATACTAACCAAGGAAACACTATAAACTGACACCCTTGAGCCACTAACTAAATAATCATGCTTCACTTTTAAACCATTCACATTTAGGATGATTGACTGAGCACCCTAACCAAAATACGTTCACATGCCTTTCAACAGCATATCAAACAACATTGGTTTATCCTCAGCCTATTTAAAAGCATTTCGAACACAAAACTATTATCAAGCTATCAAGTATGGATAGTTATCTCTTCTAAAGCTAAAGCCGATTCACAATATATTTAACTTGACAACACTTCAGCATTTCCAAATTAAGTGCAACTATGAGAATCTCATTGTTCAAAACTGAAATTATCTAGAATACACAAGGATTCATACGATTTAAGTCACAAACAATACAAATAAATAAATGGAACTCAGATAAATCTGCTTCTATACCTTAGCTTCTCATTTCCATCTTCAAACTGAAACTTACATCAAGTAAAGTTCAGAAAAATGTACTTGAAACTCAAGAACAAAATAGAAAAATAAGGAATCAGCAACCAACAGTAGCAGCCAGCCTAGGTTCAACAATTGAAACAGTGAAAATACAACCAGAGGACTCAATAGAACAGTAAACCAATCAACAAACTTAAACCAGCTCTCCCCAATACCGAAATGCAGTCCATTTTTATCCCTAATAAGCCGAAAATTGCTTCAGGAATTGATAACTTCCAGAATTACAGAAAAAAATGCAATGGAATAGTAATTTCTTTTTTATTCTTCAGTCTTTTTTTATTTCTGGACTATTATCTCTTCCGGTCCCCCTTGAATGGCAAGGAAATGTGCCTTTATAGGCAAAGAACTTAGGGAAACCTAATGAGAAACAGATTTATACTTAGTCCCTCTTTAAATTTTTATTTTTGCTTAGCCAACCTTAGCTTAAAATTCAGAAATTCACATTAGCCCCTACTACCAGCTTCCTATAAGCTTCCTTAAGCTGTTACACTCGGATTCCCTAGAACAATTACCCAAATTACCCTTTTAGAACCCTACTATACTCCCTCCAACCACATGCGAGTCAATTTGACCCAATAGATTGCCAATGCCCTGGGCTCGAAACCCATTCGAATAAATCCCACTTGGGCCTTCTGATTTCTCAATTCGCATTCATAATAGAATAATCAACATTTCGTAAAAGACCCAAAAAATACTGAAATGAAACTTAAATAGGAAATATGAGGAAAGGATAAACCGGCTATTTGACTAAACTAATTTGTCCCTAAATTAATCAATCAAACAAGAAAGAAAAAATAAAAGAAGAGTGGCCATTTCATGAAGAAGTGACGGGAGGAGACAGAATAGCACATGCAACTAAGCTAAGTCAAAGAAAAAAGAGAAATGATGCAATAACAGAAACATAGAAAAATTAGATCAATATGAAAACTGGACAGAAGCAAATTTGAAAAACCTTGAAGGACTCTTCGATTTCATGACCAGAATAGACCCTAACCGTGTTTTTTTATGGAAAAACACATGAATAACGTCTATTACGATCTTAAATCTTCAAACGGGCCCGTTGATTTGGACTTTAGGATTTAGGGTTCGTCCTTTTGATCTAAAATTTGGGGAGATTCACGGGGATTTGAAACAAAGGGGTGGGGATTTGAGATGGTGGGAGTGAGGTGGTTATAGGGTATAATTTTTGGAAGGATTAAAGGTGGCGGCGCCAACGGATGACGGTGGGAAAGGGTGGTGGCTGTTAGGGTTTATGTTTGGTCTCTGGTGTGAGATGAACTGAGATAGACGAGAGGCGGGGGAGGGGGTACGAAGTTCGGACAATCTTATATCAAATGACCCCCAACTTCCAAGTTGTTAGATTAAGTAACCTCGACGGCCCAGATCATTCAGCTAACTAAACATGGTCATTTGATTTAGTGGGGAAGACTAGAATCGGATAAGTGGGATTAGGCCGGTTCTGGGCGGGTATTAAAACGGGTATTGGGAGTGGGGAGGAACGTTTGGGCTTGGCAAAGTAGCCCAAGATAGCCTTTTCTTATTTCCTTCTTTTGTTTTCTTCTCTTTTATATATATTTTTCTCCAAAATTCTTTTCTTTTCTTCATTTTCTTTTTTTCCAAAAATTAAAATTAGAAATAGACCCAAATTAATTCTTAGTCAAATTATCCTATAACTTTAAATAATTAACAATAAAACCATAATTAATTTTAAAAAGCAAATTTAAAGGAAAACTACCTAATTTCAACATTAAAATTAAAAGGTGCAAACTAAATTATTTTTGTGATTTTTATTTTTATAAAATAATTTAATTAATAATCAATTCTTAAAAATGCAAAGTCAAATCCTAAATGCAGATGCAACATATTTTTATAGTTTGCATTACTCAAACAAAATAAACATGCACAGACAATACACAAACAATAGCAGAAAATGTCACAAAAATCCATAAAATTGCAAATTAAGAAAAATATAATTATTTTGTTTTGAATTTTTTGGATTAATTCATATAAGGCAAAAATCACGTGGTCACATGGCTATTTCATTACCTTCTATTAGTTCATTTGTGCATAATATTAATATAAAGTGTCGGAATGACTCCGCTTCCAGTCATGTACGGCCGCCCAGGGAGACAATATATCAAGTATGCATAAAATTTAAATTAGATTTTAGAAAAGCATAAAATATTCGTAAGTTTAGAGGAGAATTACTGAAAATTTAAAAAGTAATTTCGCAGAACTATCTCAAATTCGTACGCTATGAAAGGTTAAAGCGATGGCCGTTTCGACATAAGAATTGTAAAATTCTAGAAAGAATGGAAAGAATTTCAAGTAAAAATGATATTTGTTATAAAATAGAAGTCTATTTAGAGTGAATGTCTAAGAGTTTTAGCTTGAAGCTAAGTCATTCCTCTTCCTATAAATAGAGGGGTCTTACCCCATTGTAAATCACCCCAAGTATTAATAAGAATACTTCTCTCTCTCCCTATTCTCTCTCTATTTGCTCTTGTTCTTGAGTTATTGTTCTTGTCTTTTATATTATTTCATAACACGTTATCAGCACGAGACTCTACCGTCTCAAGAAGCTCTTTAAGAAGATTAAGCCGCCGTCAATTTCTCCGCATCGGAGCCGCCGTCGTCTGCATCAGTGGAGAAAAGGAAGAAAACATTGAAAATATAATTGGTATACCTTAAAGGTAAGTAATTTACTTTTCCCTTTCAAATTCTTGAAATTATACGATTTGATTGAATATACAAACAAAGTTTGATTATAACTCTAATGGAGTTTGTAAGAAATTATAACCACATGAAGTGGTTAAATCTCCATGTCCTGCCATGATTAAATTCATGTATGATTGTGGGCAAATAATTGAAAATCCGTCCCATTGAATTTGCTCCATTCCCTTTAGAGAATGTGGAAGCAGTATATGATAAGTCTGAAAGAAGACTAAAATATTACCATGAAGGTATCAATGAATGTGGACGTGGCAAAGAATTCCGTCCAATTGAATTTGCTCCATTCCCTTTAGAGAATGTGGTAGCAGTATGTGATAAGTCTGAAAGAAGACTAATTACCGTAAAGGTATCAATGGATGTGGACATGGCAATAGATGAAGTTATAATCGTCATTATTGTGGTAATGAGAACAATAAGGATTCTCAAAATAATCTTTCACTTTATGAAAGTAATATTTGACATGAGATTGTGTAAAGCACATGATTATGATCCATTCCCTGAAGTGAATGTGATAATTGTAATAGAGCCCGTAAGTATGAACACGCTCTTGATGTAAATCTGTTTTATGTCTGACATTATGAAAAGAAAGTTCGTTGCCCTTGAAATTTCGGGCAAGAACTATATGACATGGGTGTTGGATGCTGAAATCCACTTAGATGCTATGGGTCTTGGAGACGCCATTAAAGACAGAAATAATGCATCCACCCAAAACTATGCTAAGGCCTTGATTTTCTTGCGCCACCACCTTGATGAAGGTTTGAAGATTGAATATCTCACCGTCAAGGATCCACTCGTCTTGTGGAACGGTTTAAAGGAGAGATATGACAACCTGAAGTTGGTCACTCTGCCACAAGCACGATATGATTGGGCTCATCTGAGGCTCCAGGACTTTAAGTCCGTTTCTGAATATAATTCTGCTATGTTCAGAATTACTTCTAAATTGAAGCTATGCGGGGATAATATCCCCGATTATGATATGCTTGAGAAAACGTTTACAACGTTTCATGCCTCCAATATAGTACTGCAACAACAGTACAGAGAGAAAGGCTTTACAAAGTACTCTGAACTGATTTCTCTTCTATAGTGGCTGAGCGAAATAATGACCTGCTCATGAGAAATCATGAAAATCGACCCACTGGGTCTACACCACTGCCTGAAGCAGATAAGGTGCACTCTCATTATGCCAAACATGAAAAGGACCATGGTCATGGTCGTAAACGGGGTCATAGCCAGGGACGTAGACAAGGAAGAAATTCCAAAGAAGTCCGTCAACCCCCAAGGAGAGATAACCGCCGAAAGCAGAAACGGGGTCATGAAGATCCTAAGGAAAATGGTTCAGAAACGATATGTTATCGTTGCGGTGGGAAAGGGCACTGGTCAAAGACTTGCCGTATACCAAGACACTTGGTTGACCTTTATCAAGCATCTCGAAAGAGAAAAGGCCCTGAAACAAATTTTGTCTATGACGACAATGAGGACATCACCCACCTGGATGTGGTAGACTTCTTTGAGCAACCCGAGGGGAAAATAGACCACCTAATCGGCGATGGGTCCGTGATGAAAGAAGATGGAGTTATTTGATTTTGTTCTACTTATTTGTATTAGTTAGTGAATAAACTAATAGTCATTAGTATTAGCTCGTATTAGTTAGTTCATGATGCAATGTTAGCAGTAGTTCTTTAGAATATCTTCAATATGCTCAAATATCAATAAAACTTTTATTTTCCAGTGGGGGTAATCGACTAGCCTGAAAAACTAGTCGATTATCAACTATTTTCGCATTAAAGTTGAAAAACAATTGATCAACAATCGATTGTCGTTGACTAACAATCGATTGTCTTGAAACAGTGAGGTCTGGAATTTTTCAAAAATCATCCACAATCGATTGTCTTTGTCTAACAATCGGTTGTCTTGAAACAGTGAGGTCTGGAATTTTTCAAAAATCATCCACAATCGATTGTCTATGTCTAACAATCGATTGTCGTTAGACAGTGTAATCTAGAATTTTTCAAAAATCATCCACAATCGATTGTCTATGTCTAACAATCGATTGTCATTAGACAGTGTAATCTGGAATTTTTCAAAATAGTCAACAATCGATTGTCTATAGTTAACAATCGATTGTCTTAAGACAGTGCTCTGGAATTTTTCAAAATAAGCCAACAATCGATTGTCTATATCTTACAATCGATTGTCTTAAACAGTATGATCTGAAGTTTTTCAAAAATAACAAATAATCGATTGTGTGTGTTTAACAATCGATTGTCTATGTTTAAACAATCGATTGTGTGTGTTTAATAATCGATTGTCTTATGAAAAACGCTGAAAATTTTCAAACTGCAAAGTAATCAATTATGGATAACATATCTGATTTTGTTAGTCAACTGTTAGCAGCAGATTTTGAAAATATTATGTGACACAAACGAGTTGAAGTTGTTTATTCTCATGTTCGTATATTTTCTTTTATATGTCAAACCATGGGAAGTAAATTGATTGAAGGCTCCGGAAGAGCAACTGTAACTCTGCCCAAAGGCATGACGTTTATCTTAGAGAATGCAATATTCTCCTCCAAGTCTAAGAAGAACTTGTTGAGTTTTAAAGATATCATTCAAAATGGATATCATATTGAGACAATAGATGAGAATAATCTTGAATTCTTCATGAAGACGAGGCTGCCCATTTCGGTTTGGGTTCACGCCATTTTGCATGCAGCAATGCTAGTTCGTCGGCTGCCCACTTTGGTTTGGGTTCACGCCATTTTGCATGCAGCAATGCTAGTTCGTAGGCTGCCCACTTCGGTTTGGGTTCACGCCATTTTGCATACAGCAATGCTACTTCGTCTCTGACTGACGAATTGACACAAATATTCCCCGTTTCATTGGTTTTGGGTCATGAACCCAATATATCCCATTTAAGGATTTTTGGATGCGCAGTATATGTGCCTATTGCACCGCCATCCCGCACCAAAATGGGTCTGCAAAGAAGGTTAGGAATATATGTTGGGTTTGAATCGCCCTCCATCATTCGCTACCTCGAAACATTGACAGGCGACTTGTTTACTGCACGATTTGCAGACTGTCGATTTGATGAGACACTTTTCCCAAAATTAGGGGGAGAAGTTGGTGAAACCAAACGGGAAATTTTGTGAAAAAATGCATCATTATCTCATCTTGATCCACATACCTCTACTTGTGAAAGAGAGGTACAAAAGATTATCCATTTGCAAAGAATAGCAAATCAAATGCCTGACGCATTTATAGATTTGAAAAGGATAACAAAATCACATATCCTCGAAGTGAATGTGACAACATTTGATTCACGAGTACATATTCATTATTGGAAGAATATGAACATGAAATTGGTATTAAATATACCACACTCACCCCTAGAAGGAGGTTTGAGATGATACCACACTCACCCCTAGAAGGAGGTTTGAGATGATATATGGCATGAATGATCGTTGGTCACGTACCTATTGTACGCCAAAGTATTTTGGAAATATGACAATTAAAGGACAACGATAATGCAAGAAACATATCTTGCATATAAGTTTGACATGACCATAATGGTATAACTTTCTCTTTAAGAAAGATATTCACTACATGGATGTTGATGAATCTGTGGTAGTACAAAATTAATTGAGAGCTCTAGAAGAGCCAATTATTACTATGTTGGAGAAACACAATTGAGTATTGTGCTGTAGTAAGTCTCAAAGAAACTTATTCAGTTTCCAAAGTACACGCGAAAGCGATTGATTATATTGAGACTATAAATAAAGGAAGGCTTTGATATCTCCTACTACTACAACTTGTAGCGGGGTAATTTGTATATGAAAAGCTACCCGCTTTGTTCTCCAGTTTGTACTACACAAACGAAAGAATGCCACAATAAAGTGGATATCTATTGGTATAAAACCCATGTCATAATAAACCCGAAGTTTATTGATAAGTGCACATGTCATGGTGTAAATTTGAAGTTTACCAATATTGATAATTTATTCAGTTGACATTCGTGTTAGCCATCTCATTTTAAGTATGATGTGCAAATTCACATAGGTGAATATCAAAGAACTAGAAAGTTCTTTACGAATTCTCTTGTATCACTTGTTCTCATTAATGAACTGACCAACTAAAGAATTCGGGTTGATGCCCATAAATTCTGGAAATATCAAAGGTGAATATGGGCTCATTCACCTGCCATGTATACCACATATGATGCATCTATGAAATGGTTACATGCGCAATTGTTATTAACCCGCAGCCTGGCCGGTGCTTGCGAGGTAAAGTAATCTAACTTCGAGCATAATTTCCAGATTTTCTACTCAAGATAGTTCATCTTGATAAGTTGATTTATATCAAAGTTGGTTTAGCAAGATAATTATTGAGTGCTTCCACTTAATAGCTAAACTGTTTCTTATGAGAACAAAGTTATATATATCAGTTTCCTTCTCTTTTATTAATGTGCCATGTATATTGACATGATAATGCACAAAGATGATTTCCCAAAGTTGAGGAAACAAGTTAGCTTTTCTAACATGAGGGGGAGACATGATAAACACTTGAGAAAAGGTTACATGGGATGAATTATCATTTGTATATGTATATCCCCGAATATCATGATATGAACCTGAAGTTCATAAAAGGATAATTCAATTGCAACATATTGCAAAGCATGCTATACGCATTTGCTGACCCAAAGAAAGTAACTAAATGGAAGAGATACAATTCAAGAAGAATTGATTCCATATGAAAGACATGTAGTTTTGAACCTATAGTTCAAATGCTTGAAAGTTTAAAGTCAAAGGTATGTATAGTCAGTTTTCGATATCTTATTTGTCTAGCATGACATGGAAAACTTGATATGCATCTAAAGTCTATTATATGGCTTATATGACTTAACTTGAAAGATTTAAGTTGCTTGAAGCATATGCAATTCGTGGTCCTGAAGTACCACATCCTTAGTACAATTTGTGTACATATGTATCTTGCTATAACTATAAGCATGATGGCATTAAGAATGCATCTATGGAGATATTGAAGAGTTATTCCACGACATTATATGAAGATGTTCATATCTATCAAGAATGATGATTTCAAGGTGCGGAATATTTATTTAAGTCAATATGGTTGATTTATTTATCAAACATCTACCAGATATCGTTTTGAAGATGATGCACAAGATTGGAATGCAAATGCTCAAGGATATAAATTGATGTACTCATTAGGGGGAGTTAATGCGCGTTGCACTCTTTTTCCCTTACAAGGTTTTGTCCCACTGGGTTTTCCTTGCAAGGTTTTTAACGAGGCAACCAATAGGCGCATATTCAAACATGTGTACTCTTTTTCCTTTCTTTAATTTTTCCCAATGGGTTTTGGTTTTAAGGTTTTATGAGGCACATTATTGAATAGACATTCAAGGGGGAGTGTTATAAAATAGAAGTCTATTTAGAGTGAATGTCTAAGAGTTTTAGCTTGAAGCTAAGTCATTCCTCTTCCTATAAATAGAGGGGTCTTACCCCATTGTAAATCACCCCAAGTATTAATAAGAATACTTCTCTCTCTCCCTATTCTCTCTCTATTTGCTCTTGTTCTTGAGTTATTGTTCTTCTCTTTTATATTATTTCATAACAATATTTGAAATTTAGAATTGTATTTGGATATAAATATAATTATGAGTTATTTTTAAAAAATTTAAAATTTAAAAAAAATTTAAAATGCATCTTCAGGTAAAAAGTAAAAATTTAATAAATAAATACTGATCTCGGAAAAACGTGAAAATTTTTTGAGGAAAAAAGAAAATTTTCTTATGTCCAAACGGACGTTAATTTCATAAACGTGTCTACTTTTTTTTTCTTGTGACAATTTTAGACTCTACCAACTACATTAGTTTTGCATTAATACGGTTTATTTAAAGCAAATCAGAGGAATATAAGATCAAAATTCGGACTTGATCAATTCCCGTCAGCTCCACTGAAATTCTTGAATAACAACTGCTCGGAATTCATTTTTATTTGTTTATTAGTATTATTTCCTCTCCTTCTCCCCAACAAAAGTCAAAATGCAAATATCAAGTTGTTCTGTTTGCAATAAACAATTATTCTCGGTAAATTTATTTGACTGGGCATAAAATTTAAAAAAAATAAAAAATTTTAAAATTTATAATCTTAAATAAAGCAAAAAAGAAGATCAGAGTATTTGTATGAATATAAATTTTTTTATTAAAAATAAAATTATAAATTTAAATTAAACTGTTATTAAATTTATAAAAAATTATTTTCTTAAAACGGACCAAAAAAATATATATGTTCAGGACAAAGAGTATTTTTGGGACCAAAAAGTAGCAGGTACTTTCAATTTGACTTGTTTGCCTTTGCACGTGTCCCCACTTGGATGCGCGTAAATAGTACCTGACGTTAAAGGGCCGGAGCTACATCTTTAAACTACACCAATACCCCGTATAGAAACCTTATTACCCTCAATTTTTAAGATTTAATATAATTACATTTAATATACAAAATTACCAATTATATATTATAGTATATTTCAAAAGTACATTAATGCATCATATATATCTATTTAATTTAAGATACCGTATATTTCATCTCTCCCACGTTTTAAGCTTTGAGAGCTTAATGACTTTACTGATGGATATCTTTTGGGATTGGATGATCTTTTTGGTGGCATCCTAAGGTGCATATCAAGGGAAGAATTAGAAATACTTCTTAAGTGCTTGGATTTTCTTAAAAATTTGACATAGAATTTCAATAAAAATACCACAAAGAACACTGTATAGGATGAAATCCAGAAATTTCTAAGGTTACTTACAGTTCTTCCATCAATCATGTGTTTTTCCTTAATAACTTTTTCAGCAATTGAAGGATCTGCAAATACAACAAAGTCAAAACCACGAGCACGACCAGTGGTCCGATCTTTCATGATCACAGCTTCAACTGCATCATTGGTATTTTCGATATAATTACGTTCTTTTGCATAAGATTTTGTCGTTTTGGATTTGTGAAAATAAAATAATGTATCTACAATCAGAATACAAATAATCTATAATTCATCAACAAAATATCTACAAACTGAGTATATTGAATTTTAATATTTCAATTTCTATTTGATTATAGTTTAATTAAGATTTTCGACATAATTACGTCTTTTGTAGAAGATTTGTACAAGTTTTAATCGTTTTTTATTTGTGAAAACAGAAAATAAAGCATCTACAATTAGAATGCAAATAATCTATAATTTTTTTACAAAATATCTACAAACTGGGTACATTAGATTTTTATATCTCAATTCGCATTCAATTGTAGCATAATTGTAATTTTTGACATAATTGTATTTTTTTCAGAAGATTTGTAGAAGTTTTAGCCGTTTTTATTTATGAAAACAGAAAATAAAGCATCTACAATCATAATACAAATAATCTACAATTTCTACAATATGCCTTCTTTTTCTTCTTCTTCGAGTTTCAATCTGAAATTCAGTCAAAACCAAGTCTAATCTTCACCAAAACCCCTCAAAATTGAGATATAAACTCCAAACCATATTCCCGATTACTTTCAACAACATCCAATCCAAACAAATAATAATTTTTAAAAACTCAAATTTGAATTCAAAGCTTTCAAGCTTTTTAATGGCTGCCAATGGTAGAAAATATCCGGAAGAATATTTACTTCCATAATTGTAGCTCACCTAAATAGAAATATCTAGAAGAATATTTAGTTTCAGATTTGTAACACGCCTAATTATGAGGGAATCAGCTCCTAATAATTGGTATTTAATGAATGGTATATATCTTATAGAATAATTGTGAACATAATGGGTAAATATGAAACTATGCTCATTTTTTATAATAAGGTTTCATATATGGTATAGGAAGGAAAAAGTCTCAAAATTTAATGCAATGCAAATTGCCCTAAAAGCCCGTTTGGCCAAGCTTCTAAATGCAGCTTATTTTGAGAAGTGATTTTCTCAAAAGTGCTTTTTAAAAAAAGTACTTTTGTGAGAAGTAGTTTTCGTTTGGCTAATTAATTTGAAAAATACTTTTGAGAAGTAATTAGTATTTGGCCAAGCTTTTGGAAAAACTGATTCTAAATGTATTTTTCTCAAAAGTGCTTCCTAGAAAAATGCTTTTAGAAGCTACTTCTTTATGCTTCTCCTAAACTGCTTTTGCTTCTCCTCAAAAGCACTTTTCTTCCTTCCAAAAGCTTGGCCAAACACCTCAATTTTTTGCCAAAAGTGCTTTTGGCCAAAAAAAGAACTTTGTCCTAACAAAAAGCTTGGCCGAATAGGTTATAACTTATGGCCTACTATTAGCCCCCTTGACAAAGTTCCTCGGCTGGTGTGGGTTGTGACAAGGATTTTCATGATATCTTTGGCATACAACCTGAAAAATAGGACAATATTATGATGGGCAGTTCGGCATGACGGACTATGTAGAATTGACAAACGCACCTTAACCGGAGGCAAAACGCGTTTCGCTTGAATGTGCAGGTTGGCATAACAATGGCAAAGCAAAATCATGTCAAAGCAGGGGCCAAGACATGGAAAGACAAGGCAAGTCAATACTGGACAAGTAATGGCAATTGATGCTGGTAGATTTGATCAAGTTGAGGGAAGCTTGACATAAGCGAGTAACTGTAGCAATGAGCATGTGCGGCTAAGTCAGTGGGCCACAAGTTGTGGCCATAATATTGGTGCAGAGTAGTATCAAAGGGCAAGGCTAGGCATAATGCCAGCCTTGGGCACACAACAACTAGGCAAAACGGGAACATGCAGTGCATATGCAACAGTTACAAAACGTGTGCAGGGAACATGGGAGGCAGTTGACGGTTATAACCATATCCAAAAACATGGCTAATCATGGGCTAAAACTGTGGGCACATTTTGTATTTGTCTAGCATGTTTGCCCATCAGTTGGGGGCTTATCAACTGATTGTCTAAATCCTGCCAAGTGTAATTGGGCAGTAACACTATAAATATATGTATAAGCTGTCCCAAATGGGAAGAACTTGGTTTGTGCATCTTGTTAAGCCAAAAACGTCTAAGTTATTCCTAAGGGTGGGAAAATCGCTATGGGACATAGAATTAGGGAGTTCTTTGTCTTGCCATATGGTTGGCTTATTGTGTTCTTGTATTCACTTATTAATACGAGTTCAGAAGAAATTCCTGTAAATTTCGTATCTGACTTTTACTTTACCTGCTGCCTAAATTCTTTTAAGTTTCAAACGTCCCTAAAATTATTCTAAGTGTTGAAAAGACTGAAGTCAAGGCTAGGCTTGGCTGCCATATAATGGTGAATCTCGGGCAGAATTCGAGTCACCTAAATCACCCTTGTGACACCTACATATTATCTGTTATATAATTAATAGGTAAATATCTTTTTCATTATAGACAATAATAGTATGACTGGATCATTATCTTATATTCTTTCCGTTCACTTTTACTTGACTTGAATACTAAAAATAGATTTTCATTTTTACTTGTCACTTTATGCATATCAAGAGAAGATAAAATATTTTTTTTTTTGTTATACCCACAATATTTATTACTCATTTCAAATGATTATCTCAAATCCAATAAAATATACATCTATTAATATGTGTATTATAGTAAATTATGCACTTCGTTTATTATTTGTTAAGGGACGTAAAAAATCAAAACATGCCAAATAAAAGTAAACAGAGGAAATAAATACATGATAGATGTGCGAGACCAAATTACTATTAGTTCTCTTTTTGATATATCCATAATTTACCTATATTTGCTTCACGAACTCAAAACTGATTTAATGCCCTATTCGGATATAATAATTAAGTTCGTAATTAATATTTTCATCAAAATAGTGTTCGTATTTATTCCGATGATCCTTAATACAAACAAAGAGGTTAGACACTATTAGGGTTCATTTGTTAGGGTGTATAAGAATAGTGTTGAATAAGGTATATTTGTAATGCATGGATAATAATGCATATGTTAGTAATGCTAGCATTAGTTATGCAGATATTATTTTTTATCTACTGTTTGGCGTTGTGTATGAAAATTATAACGTATTACATAATTTTTAAGAAAAATAGATTTTATAAAAATACCCTACATATTCTCTAGCTTTAAGGGACTTTAAGGATAATTTTGTCTTTAACCATACTAATGCATACATTAATAGCCTTGGTATTACTAATACCATAATTTTCTATGCATTACTTATACATAGTATAATATCAAGTATGATGTATAACTAATACAAATATTTAATTATACATATGCTAAAAATATATACAAAATAAGATATTAGTAAATAGTAATACATAAAACTAATGCTTGCATTATTTCTTATAATATCTTTTACCAAATGACCCCTTAAAAATGAGACTATAATAAAAAAACAAGTTATATTACTACAATTTTAAATGAAATCAAAATAGAATACTTTTGTGTTAAAGCTTATCAATTCTTTTCATTAAACTACAATGGTAATTAATTGTTATGATATAGAACGAAAAGAGTTTTTGTTTACCGATTTACTTTTCTTATTTTACCAAAAGAAAGCATTTTCTTCATTATGCACCATAGTTCATGCAACATACGAAATTACTTTTTCGTATTTGGTTAAATAATAAATGACAGGTATTTCATTTCGAACCGTACAAATACTTTCATAGTTTCACTTAATAAAAATATGAAAAACAGCAGAAAAAGAAAAGAAAAGAAAATAAATGTAGTATATTTCTGGGGAGTCTTCGGTTTTGAAAAATCCACGGTAGCTTAACGAAGTACAGAAGTGGCAACCGCGTAATAATACCCAATTCCAGAACCTTTCTCCTAGTACTATTTATTCCATCGTCTCTCCTTGCAAAATTACAGAAATATTTTTCTTTTTCCTTGTTCACATTTTCAATTACTCTCTCTAAAATCATATTGCAACCATGTCTGGTTACCCGCATAACGTTCCCGGCTACGGTTACGGTCAGCCACCACCACCTCAGCCGTACTCCACCCCATACGGCGCTGCTCCACCACCTTCATCATCCCCTTACGGTGCCCCACCACCGCCCTCATCATCTCCCTACGGTGCCCTACAACCACAAAGTCACTCCTCCGCCCCATACGGTTCCGCTGCCCCACCACAAAGTCACTCCCCTTACGCCCCCATCCCCTCTCCATACTCCGCAGGGTCACCATCTTACGGTAGTGATCCACATAAACCCCCAAAAGAGAACAAACCACAGTCTTACGGTGGTTACCCGGCTCCACCACCTTCAGCTCCTTACGGTGATCCGAACAAACCCCCGAAAGATAGTAACCCACACGTGTCTGCTCCTTACGGTGGGTACCACGCGCCCGCTCCTTATGGGGCTACGAGCCCGTTTGCATCACTAGTGCCCTCCGCTTTTCCACCTGGCACCGATCCGAATGTGATAGCTTGTTTCCAGCTGGCTGACCAGGATGGGAGTGGGTTAATCGATGATAAGGAGCTGCAGAAGGCGCTTTCTTCTTATAACCAGAGCTTCAGCTTGAGGACTGTCCATCTCCTTATGTATCTCTTCACCAATACCAACACCAGAAAAATCGGTAATTTCACACTCATCATCCAATTTTATTTGTATGATTCCTCTGCAACAACAATTTATGTGAGCCTATTTGATTGAGAACGGAATTTAAAAAAAAAAGTTTGAAATTAGATGCACGAAATTGTTTACGCAATCAGATTATTTTAAAGGTAATTGCAGTTAACTTATTTAATAAGCATTCATTGGTAACCTACAATATGTGGAAAGTTTACCAAATACAACAGGTTAAACAACACAATGGTCTAAAACTTCTTTTCACTGTCAGTTCATTTTGCACTGCTACTGTAAAAATTATTTACACAAGCCATAGCTCATATGAATTCATTGGTAAGACAAGCCATAGCTCATTAAGGGCTAAATTGAAAGTTTAAAGTTAAAATGTTTCTAAATTTAGAATTGTGTCCTTCGACAAACAGAGGCCCAAATGGAACAGAATGGATATTGAGGGATCAGAAGAGCCCAATTAGTAATAATTCCACGCTATGATGTGTCTTGTACAAAAGATAATATGCAGTATGTACAATAAAAAAAAGTGCTTAGGTTGATTTGTGAGCGGAGTGGTTGAAGAAGGTAATTTGGTCTAACCAGTTGTAATAGATAAGTTGTTATGATCAGTGCTGTATAGTTTCTATTAACAGTAAGCCAATGCATTGGTCGGCCATCCTTAATGCATATATTGGCCAGGAAGATATGACCTATAACAGGTCTACAAGATTTGGACATGTAGCAAACCAATATCTCTTTTCATCTTGTTGTCATATATTTTAGCCTGCTGAAGCAGACAGTCTACCGCCTACCATGAGACTGGTTTTTGAGTCATCAAGGGGAAAAAGTAAGAGAAGAACCTGTTGGTTCCTTGATGGGGAAATTTCAGGATGGGGTTTACCATATAAAAAGGGGAAAGAAGGACATTTTTTCCAGCTGGAAGATCTTTACAAAGCAGATTAGAATTTTGTATATGGCAAATAGGTTAATTCACTCAAGCATGTTCACAAGTTCATATTTGGAAATTATCTTGCTAAATTTGATACTATCTTGCTTTATGAACATTATTTTGATAAATTAAGTACTTTCTTGTTCTAAGCTGTATACATAGTTTCCTTCTGAAGCAAAGAAAATCTAGAGCATGTTGTAAGCTGAAAACTTCATATGACCTGATCTCTTCCAACTGTATATAGAAATGTGTGTGTGTGAGAGAGTGCGCATTTGTGATTTTAAAGCATGTCTGAATTTTTGTTCTGACAACTATATTGAGGCCCCAATTCAGTGAATATATCTGTAGCAGAGTTGCACGAAATGCATCAAATTAGTGATTGCAATTAGTTGTCTGTAAAAGGGGGAAAATATGAGCCAGCGGCAATATGGCTAATAGCGACGGAAGTTCCATTTTCCCTTCTCTTTTTAAAAAAAAATAATTTTACCCTCTCCTTTCTCTTTTCCTTTCTTTTTAAGAATCTCAATAAAGCACATCTTGAGTGTTAAGTGGCAGAACAAAACTGCTTAGTGGAAACGCAACTTAGTACATTGCTTATGGATTGAATTGATCTTGGAAGAACCATTGTTCAACTTTAGAAATTTTAGTTTCGGTATGGCAGTAAATAATTTTGTGTGCATACATGTGCTCTAAACTTATCTTTTCCTCAACATTTTTGAAGAAGAAAGATGAAAGCAGAAATATGTTTAATTTATCTTCCTACTGGTCTTTTCTCTATATTTCCAATTTCCAAGTGTTATTGGCTCTGAAGTCCATCAAGAGTATCATTTGACGATGCCGACAGAGTTTGAGCTGCTGGGGATATACTTTTATGGGGAGAAAATTGTTGAGTATATTGATCTTTTCTTTTCCTTTTTCCAAAAAAAACTTGTTGATCTATTTTCTTATCCGGAAGCAGGTCCCAAAGAATTCACTTCAGTCTTTTACAGTCTTCAAGAGTGGAGAGTAAGTTGAAAAATTCCTCTATCTTCACCTTTGAATTTCTTTGTGTTCTATGTTTTAGATCAAAAAGGATCTCCCTCTTCATGCAATCTGATTGGAAGTTCCTGTTCGCAGGGAATTTTTGAGAGATTCGACAGGGATAGGAGTGGAAGAATTGATTCATCTGAACTGAGAGATGCATTACTTAGCTTGGGATATGCTGTATCACCTCCTATCCTGGATTTGCTGGTCTCCAAGTTTGATAAAACTGGTGGAAAGAATAAGGCCATTGAATATGATAACTTCATCGAGTATGTATCTCTGCATTAATGCAAACCTTTCTTGTTACTGTTCTATCATGTCTATCTCGACTATTTTGTTCTACATTTTGCTAATTTAAGCATTTGCACTTTTGTTTCCTTTGCTTGATTCAGGTGCTGCCTCACTGTGAAGGTAAAGTTCTGTCTATTCTGGCATTTGAATACATTTTCCGAGCTGTATCCAACTATTTTATAGTCACTTAGGTGTGTGTTCTCTCAGACGGGGTTTTGTTTTTTTTTTGCAGGGACTAACTGACAAATTCAAGGAGAAGGATGCTTCATATTCTGGCTCGGCTACATTCTCTTACGAGTCCTTCATGCTAACCGTTTTGCCTTTCCTGATCGCTTAGAAGCATGTGTAACTTACAATTACCTGTGGGTTTTATGTGTATCTTTTCGTTTTGATCATTTGGTTTCAGATAGTATGCTTCTTTTGGCTTCTTTTTTTTTTTTGTAATAGATCGAGTTGGATGAAGTTAAGTCACTTTTTTGTAGAAGCCAGTGTGTTGCAGTTGTTAAATGGGTATTAATATAAATCCTTGTCATTCTGAGTTCGAATACGATTTCGATTTGTTTATGAAAACGATGAATTCAAAGTTGTCGAGTGAATGATTAGTTTCTGGGTTTGTTTTTCTTGGCAGTGGAGTACATACAAGCTCAAAAATGAAAAGTTCAAGTATATAAAGGTAAAACAGCTATAGCACAGCAAGGTATTTGTAAACCAAGATACAGCTTTGACTGCTCTTAGGTGTGTTCACTTATTTGGTACGGTTTTGAAAAACTTCAATTCAGTATTTTTGGTATTCGTTTTCTTAAATTAAGTAACTTAATTAAATTCAGTATAGTTTGATGTGAATTTATACGATAACAAAAAGCTCACCTATAACACTGTAAATATGTTTTTAAATGCAACGGTGAATATAAACACTTCACCTTAAATTTGTTCTATTTGAGCATTTTAACCCCGTCTTTACTTGTCATTTAGACACAAAACTGACATACCAAGGCAAGTGTTCAAGTACGTGAAATGGCTCTTACCTCACCCTTCTTCGTCCGAAATTATGGAATAAGCGAACTTTTCCGACAATTGGTTTCTTGTTATGAAATAATATAAGAATAAGAACAATAATACAAGAACAAGAACAATATAGAGAAAAGTAGAGAGAGGAGTATTCTTATTGATACTTTGGGATGATCTACAATGGGGTAAGAACCCTCTATTTATAGGAAGAGAAAAGACTCAGCCTCAAAGTAGAACTCTTCTATAAGATAGACATTCACTCTAATTAGAGTTCTATTTATAACACTCCCCCTTGAATGTCTATTCAATAATGTGCCTCGTTAAAACCTTAACTAAAACAAAACCCAGTGGGAAAAAATTAAAGAAAAGGAAAAAGAGTACACATGTTTGAATACGCGCCTATTGGTTGCCTCGTTAAAAACCTTGCAAGGAAAACCCAGTGGGACAAAACCTTGTAAGGGAAAAAGAGTGCAACGCGCATTAACTCCCCCTGAAAAGAGCATCAATTCACATCCTTGAGCATTTGCATTCCAATCTTGTGCACCATCTTTAAAACGATCTTTTGTAGAGATTTGATAAATAAATCAGCCATATTGATTTGAATAAATATTCCGCACCTTGAAATTATCATTCTTGATAGATATGAACATCTTCATATAATGTCGTGGAATGACTCTTCAATATCTCCATAGAGGTATTCTCGATGCCATCATGCTTATAGTTATAGCAAGATACATATGTACACAAGTTGCACTTAGGATGTGGTACTTCAGGACCAAGAATTGTATATGCTTCAAGCAACTTCAATCATTGACTTTATACTTTCAAGTATTTGAACTACATGTCCAAAACTACATGTCTTTCATATGGAATCAATTCTGCTTGAATTGTATCTCTTCCATTTAGCCAATATTTTTGTTTGTATTCGACAAACATAAGATCCTCATCGATATTTAGCGCTATCATAGATGTCGTCGACGAACATTTTATATCGGTTCCAGTAAATTTTCATAAAGACATAACATGGAGATCTCTTTATTCATATATTCAGGTACCTGAATCTCTCATGAGATTTTATGAAGTGTTATGTCATGTGATCTTCTAGATCACTTGCCTCCCCATTATGATCACTTTGATCATTTGCTCATCTTCTTTATTAAGAAGTTATTTTGAAACCGATTTGTCTATACGCTTTAAGCGTATCAAAGACTTTGTCCTTCTGGGACTTAATATGAGTATTTGCAGTGAGAATATAGTTACTTTCTTTGGGTCAGCAAATGCGTATAGCATGCTTTGCAATATGTTGCAATTGAATTATCCTTTTATGAACTTCAGGTTCATATTATGATATTCGAGGATCTATATATACAAATGATAATTCATCCCATGTAACCTTTTCTCAAGTGTTTATCATGTCCCCCCCTCATGTTAGAAAAGCTAACTTGTTTCCTCAACTTTGAGAGTCCATCTTTGTGCATTATGGTGTTAATGAAAATATACACCGCACATCAATAATAATAAGATGAAACTATTTTGGTTCCTGACCCTGAACCACTTGTGAGGGGAGAATATAATATACTCTCGTATACAACGTATATCAAACTGATATATATAACTTTGTTCTCATAAGAAACAGTTTAGCTATTAAGTGGAGGCACTCAATAATTATCTTGCTAAACCAACTATGATATAAACCAACTTATCAAGATGAACTATCTTGAATAGAAAATCTGGAAACTATGCTCGAAGTTATATTACTGAGCAATTTACCTCGCAAGCACCGGCCAGGCTGCGGGTTAAAAACAATCGCACATGTAACCATATCATAGATGCATCATATGTGGTATATATGGCAGGTGAATGGGCCCATATTCACCTTTGATATTTCCAGAATTTATGGGATTCAATCCGAACTCTTTAGTTGGTCAATTAATTAATGAGAACAAGTAATACAAGAGAATTCGTAAAGAACTTTCTAGTTCTTTAATATTTACCCATGTGAATTCTCTATTACTGCACATCATACTTAAAATGATATGGCTAACCCGAATGCCAACTGAATAAATTATCAATATTGATAAACTTCAAATTTACACCATGACATGTGCAATTATCAATAAACTTCAAGTTTATTATGATATGGGTTTTTATATCAATAAACGTCCACTTTATTGTGGTATTCTTGTGTAGTACAAACTGGAGAATAAAGCGGGTAGTTTTCACATACAGATTATCCCGCTACAAGTTGTAATAATAGAAGATATCAAATCTTTCCTTTATTTATAGTCTCAATATAATTAATCGCTTTCGCATATACTTTGGAAACTGAATAAGTTTCTTTGAGACTTACTATAACACAATACCTTATTGGTAATCAATTGTGTTTCTCCAACATATTAATAATTGGCTCTTCTAGAGCTCTCAATTAATTTTGTACTACCACAAATTCATCAACATCCATGTGGTGAATATCTCTTTTAAAGAGAAAGTTATACCATTATGGTCATGTCAAAATTATATGCAAGATATGTTTCTTGCATTATTATTGTCCTTTGATAATCACATTGACAAATTATTTTGGCGTACAATAGGTACGTGACCAATGACTATTCATGCCATAACAATGACATTATTTTCATATATCATCTCAAACCTCCTTCTAGGGGTGAGTGTGGTATATTCAATACCAATTTCATGTTCATATTCTTCCAATAATGAATATGTATTCGTGAATCAGATGTTGTCACATTCACTGCGGGGATATGTGATTTTGTTATCCTTTTCAAATCTGTAAATGCGTCTGGCATTCGATTTGATATTCTTTGCAAATGGATAATATTTTGGCACCTCTTTTTCACAAATAGAGGTATGTGGATCAAGATGAGATAATGATACATTTTTCCACAAAATTTCCCGTTTGGTTTCACCAACTTCTCCCCCTAATTTTGGGAAAAGTGTCTCATCGAATTGACAGTCTGCAAATCGTGCAGTGAACAAATCCCCTGTCAATGTTTCGAGGTAGCGAATAATGGAGGGCGATTCAAACTCAACATATATTCCTAACCTTCTTTGCAGACCCATTTGGTGCAATATGGCGGTGCTACAGGTACATATACTGCACATCCAAAAATTCTTAAGTGGGATATATTAGGTTCATGAAACAAAACTCATTGCAACGGGGAATATTTGTGATAATTCGTCGTTCTGAGACGAACTAGCATTGCTGCATGCAAAATGGCGTGACCCCAAACCGAAGTGGGCAGCCTCGTTTTCATGAGTAAATGAGGAATTCAAGATTATTCTCATCTATTGTCTCAATATGATATCCATTTTGAATGATATCTTTAAAACTTAACAAGTTCCTTTTAGACTTGGAGGAGAACATTGCATTCTCTAAAATGTTGTTCCTTTAGGCAGAGTTATAGTTGCTCTTCCGGAGCCTTTAATCAATTTACTACTACCAGAAATTGTAGTAACATCTGCCTTACACATACTTAAATGAGAGTAATATTTCTTCTCTTTGAATATCGTATGTGTGGTACATGAATCAATTAATCAAAAGAGATATACGAACATGAGAATAAAAAAATTTAATCCGTTGCTTCATAATTAAATAATATTTTCAAAATCTGCTGAGGTTAGTCGATTAACTTAGTTAATAGTCGACTAACTTGGGAAGCAGTCATTAGGTTAGTCGACTAACTAAATCAGATAGTCGACTATCTTGCCTTGCGGAAAAGTCCAGTTTTAATGCGAAATATTAGTTAGTCGACTAACTAAGTTGATAGTCGACTAACTTAGTAAACAGTCATCAGGTTAGTCGACTATCTAAATCAGATAGTCGACTAACTTAGCTTGCGGAAAAATCCAGTTTTAATGCGAAATATTAGATAATCGACTAACTGTTAGGTTAGTCGATTAACTCTACTGGAAAATAAAAATATCTTTGAAATTTAAGCATATTGAAACATTCTAAAGAACTAGTACTAACGTTATATCATAAACTAATTAATACGAGATGATACTAATGACTATTAGTTTATTCACTGACTAATACAAATAAGTAAAATAAAATCAAACAATTTCATCTTCCTTCATCACAGATCCATCACCAATTAAGTGGTCTATTTTCCCCTCAGGGTGCTCAAAGAAGTCTGCCACATCCAAGTGGGTGATGTCAAAATTGTCGTCAGAGACAAAATTGGTTTCAGGGCCTTTACTCTTTAGAGATGCTTGATAAAGCTCAACCAAATGTCTTGGTACTCGGCAAATTTTCGCCCAGTGCCCTTTTCCACCGCAGCGATAACATATAGTTTATGAACTATTTGCTTTTGGATTCTCATCATATCGTGCTTGTGGCAGAGTGACCAACTTCAGGTTGTCATATCTCTCCTTTAATCCATTCCACAAGATAGGTGGATCTTTGACTGTGATATATTTAATTTTCAAACCTTCATCAAGGTGATGGCGCAAGAAAATCAAGGCCTTAGCACAGTTTCAAACCTTCATCAAGGTGATGACGCAAGAAAATCAAGGCCTTAGCATAGTCTTGGGTGGATGCGTTATTACTGTCTTTAATGGCGTCTCCAAGACCCATTGCATCCAAATGGATTTCAGCATCCAACACCCATGTCATATAGTTCTTGCCCGAAATTTCAAGGGCAACGAACTTTCTTTTCATAATGTCAGACATAAAACAAAATTACATCAAGAGCGTGTCCATACTTACGGGCTTTATTACAATTATCACATTCACTTCATGGAATGGATCATAATCATCTGTATGTGCTATATACAATCTCATGTCAAATATTACTTTCATAAAGTGAAAGATTATTTTGAGAATCTTTATTATTCTCATTATCACAATGATGACGATTATAATTCCGTCTATTGCCACGTCCACATCCATTGATACCTTCACGGTAATAATTTTGTCTTCTTTCAGACTTATCACATACTGCTATCACATTCTCTAAAGGGAATGAGAATGAAGCAAATTCAATGGGACGGATTTTTAATTTTTTGCCCACAATCATATATGAATTTAATCATGGCAAGACATAGAACTTTTACCACTTCACGTATTTATAATTTCTTACAAACTCCATTAGAGTTATAATCAAACTTTGTTGTCTATGTTTGTATATGAAATCAAATCGTAGAATTTCAAGAATTTGAAAGGGAAAAGTAAATTACTTACCTTTAAGGTATACCAATAAATGTTGTGATATCAAATATACCTCTTGAGTTTCCATCCCGTTGCATTATTTTATGATGATACCATCTCTTCTATTTTTCCGTAAAGAAATTCTCCAGTGAAATTACAACGGCTGAATCGGCGCCAGATGGACCCCAACAATGAAAACCCGCCTGAACTTGAACAGAAAATACAGCGGCGTGTCTTCTGGCTTCTTTCCTTCTGTTCTTCTTTTCTTTCTTTTTCCTCCTCTCTTTTCCTTCTATTCTTCTTTTCCGTTTCCTTTTTTTTTCTTTTTTTTTCGTTGTCTTTCCTCTTCTATTTTCCGTATAGAAATTTTTGGGATAAGGAAGAAATCAAATTCAATTGGTTAGAGACTCGTGCTGATAACGTGTTATGAAATAATATAAGAACAAGAACAATAATACAAGAACAAGAACAATATAGAGAAAAGTAGAGAGAAGAGTATTCTTATTGATACTTTGGGATGATCTATAATGGGGTAAGACCCCTCTATTTATAGGAAGAGAAAAGACTTAGCCTCAAAGTAAAACTCTTCTATAAAATAGACATTCACTCTAATTAGAGTTCTATTTATAACATTTCTTAAAAATTTAAAAACTCTCTCTCGCGCGCACACACAAATCACACTCAACAAAATGCAAACAAACAAGCCCACCTCTTTAAAGCAAAGGATTGGAAAAGTATCAAACCTAGGTATTCCATCATCACCACCAATAGCCTGTCTTTCATCGCTCTTTTCGAGAATGATGAAACTCAAACCCACTATGTTTTCTTCTTTCAGGTTGGTCGAATATATAGCTGAAAAATAGCAGAAAAAGTGGCTAAAAAATTGATAGAAAATGGATGAAATAATTTTTTGGGGATTGACACGAAAATGAGTTCAGATAAAAAAGAAGAAAGAATGTGATGGTGTGAGGAAGAGGAAGAATGGTACTGCATCTATGACTTAAAAAATGGCAGAACAAATGAGTGTGGAAGATAATGATGAAGCAGAAGAAACATTGCCAGTAAATTAATTTCAGAACGGAGGGGCCATTGTGGAAGATGACGATGGGCGGGGTAGTTTTTCTTATTTTTATACATATTTTTTTCAGTTTTCTTTTTTTAAATTTATTTAAGTTAAATCCACGTATCTTCGTCTTATTCGTCGCTCTTTATGTAAATTACACACCTTTTATGTTTGGTTGCCCGTAAAATTTGTGTCTAAATGACATAATAAAGCCTTAGTTAAAGTGTTTAAATAAATTAGACTTACTTCTTGCATAGAAGAACGCAACTGTTGCAAAAATCGAGATTTTAGTAATAGGCGCATTCCTTTTTAGTTTTGAGTAGGCGAAACCATTCTGTTTTGGTTTTTCTCCACGGGTGATCAAGGAATTTTCCTAAAACCCATGACCCATATTCTTCGCCAATTTGAGTTTTACTCATATCTCGAATAAATTCAAGAACATATTCGAAGAAATTCTGACCCCCGGCCGGAATGGTTTGTGTGTTTCGAACAACTATAGTGGCTGAACCTCCAGTGTCGCTTCGTCAAGTACTTAAAGAAATTTTCCTTGTTCTGATATTGAATCGATGGGAAAAAGAAGAGAAATTTTTTTCTTTGATTGAAAACAGATGAATTGTATAGGTGAAAGTATAAACAATTTTAAGGGACTATCGATGTATTTTGTATTTAGATAATGCGGCAATCATGTCGAATACACATGAATGTCGAGATTTGATAAATATAGAGTTCGATTAGATTGACTTATTTTAAGTGCTTTTAAATCAAAATATCTTTTAAACTATTTTGTAGTGTTTGGATAAAATTAAAAAAAATTTAGGCTAAAAATGACAAAAATAAGTTAAAAATAAAAAGTTAGAATTCCTATTTTATGGCTTAAAAGTTATGCAGAATAGCCTAAATGGCACTTATACTTATTCCCCTTTGTCATCCCGGTCTCCAAACTAAGCATTTTGCCAATTGAATACTTGCACTCGTTCAAATCGTGTATAGTAGACGCTTATGACAGGAGACTGCTGTGAGTGTGATACAATCTCCTAGGATGCCACATCATTACTAGTGCCACATCGGAAAATAAACTATTGACTTTATTTTATTTTTTCCTTACTCCACCATCTGTTCTCCTTACCACCCACAACTGCGCCGTTAATGCCGAAAAATTCCTCCGATCACCGAAGAATACCATTAAAAATCTTGTAGTATTCATTCAATTCTAAGAGTCTTGTAGTGTTCTAATGAACCAATTGTGCTGCTGATAACATATACATACAAAAAAAGCAGAAACAAATAAAAAAAGCAAGATATATTTACAGTTGTTAGTCTCTTAAGAGTGGTGCGGGTTAGGTTTGGGGGGTGTGTTTGTGGAGGGAGAAGGGGAAGAAAGAGAAAAGAAATAGAAATGGGAGATGGGTTTTGGGGAAGAACAGAAGGGGAGGTGCAAGGAGGGGGAACGGGAAGGAGAAGAAATATCTCGCTTGTAATTGTACAAGCTCCCATAGCATTAGCATATTTGGAATTTAATATCCGAGCTCTAACTTTATGTGTGTTCTTCATTGGTGCTTGCCAGATGTGTCACTCATCTCGTTCCTAAGGTGAGGAGCCTTCTTATATATTATAGAGATTTTTATATTCCTATGTCACATAGAAAATCTTATTACCCTCAATATTTAAGATTTAATTTAATTACATTTAGTATACTAAATTACCAATTCTATACCATAGTTAATTAACGATACAATTAATTGTACATTTTTTATTCTTTAATTAAAGGAATCTGCACATTTCTCTCTCCTAACCCCTCAGTCCCACCCCACGTTTTACCCATACCCACGTTCTTTTTACCATTTTCCATCTCCTGAAACCAAATTCTCCCTCTAAATTCACAGAAAATTGAAGAAATCCTTCAACAAAGTTAGTTCCCCATTTTACTCCAGTTGAAGTTCCTCAACGAAGAACAACAAAGTTCATCAAAATTAAAGTTAAATCTTCAAAGTTCATACACACATTTACATTCAACTTCAAATTTTCTCAATGAAGAAGAACAAACCTTCAAAGAGACAAGAGAGCAGTAATTCTACTATTGAAAACCATTAAAAAGCTTTGAATTCAAATTTGGATTTATTCTAGCGTATTCATGATTTATTTCTTTCCTAAGTTTGAGATTATTTTGAAGGCTATGAGTTATGGAAGAATATCTTTATGGAAGAAGTGCATTTTAGTCATTTGGACCAAATATAGCAATTACACAATTATAGAAGAAATGGGCGTGATTTTGATTTATTAACCTTGGGTCAGTTCTCATGCAGACCACCACGCCAAAGCATTATTAGTGTTAGTCTAACCTTTATAGTCCCTTATTTAGGTAACTTACTGCATATTGAATCTAATATCCAATTTAAATTAAATAATAATTTTACTGTGTTCATGCAAAATCCACATAACTTATTCAACATACCAAATCAACAAATATTGAGGAAATGTACAGTTCAGGTGTGAATTCTATTTAAATAGTAAGACCAAATATTTTTATAAATGTTTCCATCCCATTTTACTATTCAGATGTATCTTTCATTAAGCAACTTCAATACAATTACTACAGACCATATGACTAATTAAATATAAAAAGCATAAATTTAAGCAACAAAACATTAATCAAATTGACGAGAATAAATAGTAAAAACAGATAAGTTGATAATGAAAGCAAGAAAGAAAAAGAATGACTTTATTTGCAAAAGTTTTATTCCTTTATTAATAGGATCCTCAAAAGTCATGAATTAGTATGGAAATTGTTCACACATATTAAATATTATATACAAAGAAGAAAATAAAATTTAATCAACTTTTCTATCTTATCATATAACAAAATAAGAGCACAAATATATGATTCTAGCAAAAATCACAAGCGAATTAAAATAAAATTCAAACTTTGAGGAAACATAGATCTCATATATCATGTTTAATCTATATAACAAGATTGAGTGTTACCTTTTGCAAAAATTCTACTCAATAATCGATTTAATCTACTAATTATCAAACTTCTAGAAGCCGCGGACTCGAAACTACGAAAGAAATTCGGAATTCCAACTCCAGATTCAATAACTTAGCCAAACTTTTTTTTTTCATTCTCTGCCCTTTCTCCTTCCTCTTTTTTTTCAATTGTCTTTTCTTCTTTTTCTTTTTACAATTCTGTTGTCCCATTTCTCTTTTTGTTCCTTTTTTTTATAACAGAAGTCTCTTTCTCTTTATATATATGAGTATGACTAGTTTTATAACTTCTAAGGAAGTGGGGAAGTGGGATTGGGAAATTAGGAACGTGAGAGTTAGTGGAAAAAGAAGTTACGTGAAGTGGGAAAGTGGGGAAGTTGGGTTGTTTTATTTTATTTATTTTTTATATATTTATTTAAATTTTCCTAACCTTTTTTCTAATTAAATAAAAGAAGACAAAAAACGCACACACGCATATAAAACTTACTTTAGATTTAAAGAAAACTAAATACTATAGCTTACATTTAAAATTAGAAGAAACCAAATATATGTATTTTTTGTAAATTTTCTTCTATTTAATAATATGAACAAAAGTTGTACTCTAAGAATGCAAATAATTTTTTTGTATATTTTTTTTAAATTTCATATTTGAAACCTATTAAGAGAAAGATAAATGTTTATTTATTAAGATCTAAAAATTTATGCTAAAATAAGAGGTCAAAAATTAGGTGTTCACAGCATGCCCCTCTTTGCTTGGAAACATAAAGAGTTTTCAAGCAAAGAAAATGAACAAGGTGACTGATTTTTGACCTCACTATTATTGAAAAAGAAAAAGAAGAGAAGAAAAAGATGTGACCGAGCCTTTGTTTAGGCAGCCTACATATCCCGTGTTATAAGGGAATCAGGTCACGTGTAGTTCAAGTGAAAGAAGAGTGAATGAGTATTCTCGAAAAGAGAGTCGAGCGAAGTTCCATCGAGGTTTTGATCCGCGGTTCCTACTATTACATCAAAATGAAAATAAAATTACATACTCTTGAAATCTAAGAGTTATAAAATTCCTATCTAAATGTCGTCTTGATTCTTGTCTTGATTCTTGACTTGCTTCTCCCGTTGATTTTAGACTGAAACTTGATGCTCTTGATGCAACAGACTATGAAATATTCTAGCAGGCTTGTTTCCCGATCAGATGATAGAAAGAAAGATCTTGTCCATATGTCTCTGCATGCATTACGTCAAAGCTGGTTGCGGCTGGTATTGAGATCAAACGTTCCAGTTTCTCTCGCGAGAGCTGGAATCTTACTTTTTGCATATCCAATCTGCTTTGCAAAAAAACCTACAATCCATGACAAAATTTTTCTACCCCAGTTTGCACTAGGAAATTTTTGTGAGTTATTGAAAACACATTAAACTATCATTGCTATTGCAAAAATAAAGAATTGAAAAAGAAAGAAAAAATAATGCAACCATGGGATGTTGTACCCTGTGTTGGCAGAAAATAATACAACCAGGGGATGGAGTACCCTGTGTTTACAGAAAATAATGCAACCAGGGGATGATGTATCCTATGTTGACAATAAGATGAGACAACCAGGGGATGTTGTACCCTATGTTGACATAAAATAATGCAACCAGGGGATGGTGTACCCTGTGTTGACAGAAAATAATGCAATCAGGGGATGGTGTACCCTGTGTTGAAAACAAGATGAGGCTCGTGGCACTCTGAAATGCTACTAGGGAATGTTATACCCTATGTAGAAAATAATTCAACCATGGGATGTTGTACCCTGTGTTGACAGAAAATAATGCAACCAAGGGATGGTGTATCCTGTGTTGACAACAAGATGAGACAACCAGGGGATGTTGTACCCTGTGTTGACAGAAAATAATGCAACCAGGGGATGGTGTACCCTGTTTTGACAGAAAATAATGCAACCAGCGGATGGTGTACCCTGTGTTGACAACAAGATGAGACAACCGGGGGATGTTGTACCCTGTGTTGACAGAAAATAATGCATCTAGGGGATGGTGTACCCTGTGTTGAAAGAAAATAATGCAACCAGAGGATGTTATACCATGTGTTGACAACAAAATGATGCAACCAGGGGATATTGTATCCTGTGTTGAAGATAGGGTGTTGATTCCCTATAATGAAACTAAAAATAACCTGCTTAAATGTATATTGGAAGGAAATCATGGATTTGAGAACTCCATTTAGTGGTGTTCGTCTTTCTACGAACTGTTTCACTAAACTATTCTTTTCATGTTCTAAACAAAGAAAGATTCGTTAGTTTTAAAATGGTGGTGAGTTTGTGGACTTGATTTCTTGGGCGACTTGACCTTGCATCCATTACACTTGTTAGGAGAACCATCCTATTGATGACCGTACAAATTGTCGAGAGATTATGACTTTACTCTCTGAAGATCTTCTTTCTCAACATCAATACCTAACTATTTTGCGCTTATCATCCTTTGCGTCTATGGTCCAAACAACTTCGTTCCCCAAAACAACTTTTGATGAGTAACTTTTGTTGACCTTTGAAACATTGCCAAGTCCTTTAAGCCTTTGTTTGACAAGGAATATCAAAGTTGGCTTTGTAGCTTTTCCCATACTGTTTATGCCCAGAAACCTTTGCTTCATGTAACGGGGAAATTGTAACCAATTTTGTAGCCTTTTCTTTGCTTTGCTTTGACAAAATTAAACTGAAAGGAATTGAGAATAATAGTACGAAATAAAACAAGTAGGTGAACCAATGAGCATTACAACTTAATGAAGAAGCGTCCCTTTCAGGGGAACAATAAGAATGGACTTATCTGAAGCGTCCCTTGGGCGCACTTTCTTATTGTAAGCGCGTGCCATTCTTTGTTGGTATAACTGACCAAAACAAAATGCCACCAATCGCTTTTCATCAATCATACTCAACTGTTCAAACCGGGACTTCACCCATTCAGTGTCCTCAATTCCCGCTTCAACAGTTATTCGAAGTGAGGGAATCTCAACTTCAGCAGGTATGACCGCTTCAGTGCCATAAACTAACAAGTAGGGCGTTGCACCGACTGATGTACGGATAGTTGTCCGGTAACCCAAAAGAGCAAAAGGAAATTTCTCGTGCCATTGTCTAGAACCTTGGACCATTTTCCTAAGAATCTTATTGATGTTCTTATTTGCAGCTTCAATAGCTCCATTAGCTTTGGGCCTGTAAGGAGTAGAATGGCGATGCTAAATTTTAAATTGTTCACATACCTCCTTCATCATATGACTATTCAAATTAACAGCATTATCTGTAATAATGGTTTTTGGAATGCTAAAACGACAGATGATGTTGGAGTGAACGAAGTCTACTACTTCTTTCTTGGTAACTGCTTTCAATGTAATAGCTTCCACCTATTTGGTGAAGTAATGAATTGCAACCAAGACGAGTATGTGCCCATTTGAAGCTTTTGGCTCAATCGGGCTAATGACGTCCATTCCCCAAGCAACAAAAGACCAAGGAGCCGACATAGGATACAACTCTGAAGGAAGCGAGTGAATCGAATCACTGAATCTGACAATGGCTGCGAACAGAACGAAAGCAATCTCGCTCCATAGTAAGCCAATAATATCCTGCCCGAATGATCTTCTTTGCTAGAATATATCCATTCATGTGCGGACCACAAACTCCTGAATGCACCTTATTCATAATCATTTCAGCTTCTTTTGCATCCACATATCTCAACAAATTCAAATCCGGGGTTCTTTTGTATAGGATTTCCCCACTTAAAACCATTAGAGAGTCGCCTAATAGTTCTCTTTTGATCCCTATTAGCATGTTCCGAATATTCTCTTGTTTTCAGAAACTGTTTAAGATCACGGTACCATGGTTCACCATCTAATTCTGCTTCAATTATATTGCAATAACCATGTTGATCCCGAATTTGAATTTCTAATGGGTCAATGCGAGTATTACCCGGATATGGAAGCATTGAGGCCAAGGTGGCCAAGGCATCAGCTAATTCATTATGAAACCTGGGAATATATCTGAACTCGACGAACTTGAATATCTTGCTAAGATCTTCCACACATTGTTTATATGGAATGAGCTTGATGTCTCGAGTCTCCCAATCACCTTGAGCTTGACGAATAAGCAAATCTGAATCTCCCATCACCAATAGTTCATGCACATTTAGGTTTATTGCCATGTTTAAATCCATGATGCAAGCTTCGTATTCTGCCGTGTTGTTTGTATAGAAGAAACGAAGTCGTGCTGTGGCAGGGTAATGTTGCCCAATAGATGATACGAGAATTGCTCCAATCCCTACGCCTTTAATGTTAACAGCCCCGTCAAAGTATAGTTTCCAAATTTGACTCTCATCTTGGGCTACTTCTTCAACTAAATTAACCTCTTCATCTGGGAAGTATGTGTTCAAAGGTTCATAATCATCATCAACTGGATTTTCTGACAAATGATCAGCTAAAGCTTGTGCCTTCATGGTTGTACAAGTGACATAAACAATATCAAACTCTATGAGCAAGATTTGCCACTTTGCTAATCTTCCAGTGGGCATCGGGTTCTAAAAGATGTTCTTCAGGGGATCCATTCGGTATATGAGGTAAGTTGTATATGATAAAGATAATGCCTAAGCTTTTGAGCGACCCAAGTTAAGGCACAACATGTCCTTTCCAAAAGGCTGTATTGGTCTCACAAGTGGTAAAAGTTTTGCTCAAATAATATATTGCCTGTTCCTTTTTGCCTATGGCACCATGTTGACCTAGAACACAACCAAAAGAAGTATCATTTACTGTCAGATATAAAAACAGAGGCCTACCAGGTTCTGGCAGGACCAAAACATGAGAATTTGAAAAATATTCCTTGATCTTATCAAAAGCTTCTTGGCACTCATCTGTCCACTTGACAGATGTGTTCTTTTTCAACAACTTGAAAATAGGCTCACATGTGGTTGTAAGATGTGCAATGAACCTGCTGATGTAGTTTAACCTCCCGAGCAAAATCATGACTTCTTTTTTATTTTTCGGGGGGCAGTTCTCGAATGGTCTTTATCTTGTCGGGATCTAACTCAATGCCTCTTCGACTAAGTATAAAACCCAAAAGCATCCCAGAAGGAACTCCAAATGCACATTTGGCTGGATTGAGTTTGAGATTGTATCTTTGTAGCCTTTCAAAGAACTTTTTCAAGTCTTGCACATGATCATATTGTGTTTTAGACTTAATGATCACGTCATCAATAGACACCTCAATCTCTTTGTGCATCATGTCATGGAATATGGTAGTCACGTCCCCCATGTAAGTTGCTCCTGCATTCTTCAAACCAAATGGCATGACCCTATAACAGTAAGTTCCCCATGGAGTGGTGAAGGCGGTATTTTCTGCATCTACTTTATCATTACAATCTGGTGATACCCGGCATAACAATCCACGAAAGATTGGATCTCATGTTTAGCACAATTGTCCAAAAGGATATGAATGTTGGGTAAAGGAAAGTTGTCCTTTGGACTTGCTTTATTTAAATCCCTATAGTCAACACAAACTCTAATTTTCCCGTCCTTCTTTGGCACTGGCACAACGTTCGCTAACCATGTAGTATATCGAGAGACCCTGATCACATTTGCACTTAGTTGATTCGTGACTTCTTCTTTAATCTTATCACTCATGTCTGTCTTAAACTTCCTTTAGTTTTGTTGGAATGGTGGAAAATTAGGATATGTGGGAAGCTTATGGACCACTAAATAGGCACTCAAACCCGGCATGTCATCATACGACCAAGCAAATACATCTCTATACTCGAATAAAACCTAAATTATGGAATCTCTCGTCTTTTGTTCGGTTTGAATGCTTTTTGTTTCTCTGATTTCTTCAGGATCTCCCAAGTTAATTGCCTCAGTTTTATTTAAGTTAGGCTTAGGCTTATTCTCAAATTGATCCAATTCTCTTTTTATTTCCTTAAAAGCCTCATCTTCATCATACTCAACTTCTTGATTCGTTATTTCGAGATTAGACAACTTTTTAAGATCTGGGCATGAATTCCGCATGCATGTCATCTTTTTAAAGCCAACATTAACAAAACTGAAAAATGATGAGAAATTAAACGAAATTAGGGGAAGGAAAAGATGGAATTCTACTATGAAACTGGAACTTCATTTCATTGAATTTGAAAGGATAGAAGGGTTAATATCAAAGCAAAGCAATTAAACTGAAATATATGGATTACAACCCTGAAAATAATCCAAATACAGAAAAAGCAACAAAATAGACTACCAAGACTCCTTTCTGATGGGAAGAGAAGTTGCTTCCAAGTTGTTGAGCGAGGTATCTGGACCAATCAGTTAAGCACTTGCATGGCTAGAGCCCTCACCAAGTTAAACCATATTGATCCCATAGAACATCTCCTTGAGACCCTGGCAAACTTCATCAATGTCATCCTGAGTAGAAGGATTTTGGACTTCTTCAAATTGTGGCTTGACAAAAGAGTAGGTAATGCGAGGGATTGGTATTGACAATTTTCAACCATTTTTTTTGCGGGCCTTGGCTCTGTTTATGTCAGCCGATGTTGGTTTAAAACCCAAGCCAAAGGTATCTTTCTTCAAAAAGAGAGCAATGGGGTTCACAATTCCTTGCAGAAATGATCCTAATCCTTTTCCTGGTTCATAGCTGTTCCTCATCATCAGTGAAGCTACCATCATAGATGTGGCTGAAAGATAGGGATGCGGAATTGGTTTTCCTTCTTCCACTTGGTCTACCTCAATCAACTCAAATGTTTAATATTTGAGGGATTCGCATCCTTTCTTGGCCTCGATACATGGAATGGATGGGTCATTATAGACGGAAGGGTCGTCCTTCCCATGAACAACAATTTCTTGCTTGTCATATTCAAATTTGACCATTTGATGTAGGGTGGATGGTATAGCTCTGGCCATATGGATCCACGACCTTCCCTGAAGAAAATTATAGGAGGTTTTCATATCCAACACTTGAAAGACAATGTTAAAATTAACCGAGCCAATTGTCATGGTGAGTTCGATTTCCCCAATAGTGTCTCTTTTTTAACCATCAAAAGCTCTGATGCTGACACTACTAGTCCGAATTCTGTTATTGTCAATGTTCAGTTTGTGTAGAATAGAAAGAGGGCATACATCTACACTTGAGCCTCCGTCAATCATGACTCCTTTCATGTAGTGCCCTTCACATTTGACCATAAGATGCAAAGCTTTATGTGCCCAGCCCCTTCCTCAGGTAAATCATCATCACTGAAAGAAATTTTATTCACCTTAAAGAATCTTTCAGCCATTTTTTCTAGCTGATTCACTGTAGTCTTTTCTGAAACATATGCCTCGTTCAAAGTTTTGATCAACACACGGCGATGTTCTTCAGAATGCAAAAGCAGATATAACAAAGATATTTGAGCGGGGGTTTTCCTTAGTTGATCGATGATTGAGTCGTCTTGCATTTTCATTTTCGTAAGGAATTCCTCTGCTTCTTTTTCTGAAACAGGTTCTTTCACTGGAAAGTGATTTTCCTTGGCTTGCTTGGCTTTTCTCAATTCCTCTAGTGAGTAGTACATTCCATAGCGGGTCAAGCCTCCCATTTCGTCTGTTTCTTCCACTATCTCTTTTCCCTTTATGTCACAACAGTCTTGTTATAGTTCCAGGGAATAGCTTTTGTGTTTGACACTGGAAGTTGTGCAATAGGTCGGATCACAACTGGCTCTGTTATATTTCTCAGAGCATTATTAGGAACAATCTTTTGAATTCCCCCAGGGATGTAAAGTTTTGTCCCACCCAATTGAACCTCAATCATTTTTGTGCTTCCAAGGACATAAAGAACTATTTTTTCAGAACCTGCCAAGTTTGAACTAGAACTCGCACCTTTCACAAACAACGGTGCCGATTGAGGCGGGCTTACTATCACTTTTGGCTTTTGCCCTATGGTTCCAACAATCTCTCTGTCTTGCAAGACTGCTTATAATACCGATCATCACAAATCATCCCAATAAAATGTGTATTATCATGAGCAAGGAGCGGATTGTTTGTGATATTAGGAGTGTCTTCATTGTTTTACACCACCATTACCTTTGCTTCAATCAAATCTTCAATGGCTTTCTTTAGTGCCCAACAATTCTCAGTACTATGGCCTTGGGCATTAGAGTGATACTCACATCTCGCATTGGAGTCAAAACCTTTTGAATTTGGATTCGCATAATGCGGCCTGATGGGTTCAATCAACTTCAGTTGCATTAACTTTCGAAATAGGCTTGTATACGATTCTCCAATTGGGGTGAACTATTTCTTTGGACCCTGTTCTCTCACAACTTGTTTGGGACGAGGATTATATGGAACCTGAAATTTTGGCCGGATTTGACGGGAGCCTTGTGGAATCGGTGCTCGACATTGTTGGTAATTGGGAGGCCTAGCATAAGCCTGAGCATTAAAAAATGTGTATTGTTGTGAGGGAACAGAGTATCGGGGACCTTGAGGCGGATAATAATGTTGAGGAGATTGGATGGTCCTTGTTGGAATTGCACGTACGAAGGAACTATTCCTCTTTGCACTCCCCCGAACCCAGATGCCATCATGGATTCTTCCTCCTTTTGTTCCGATTTTCGAAACTGCTTGACCCGCTTTGAATTGCTTGCATGGTCGCCTTAAGAGCTGCCTGACTCATAGTTTTGCTCGACTTCATGCCATTCTCAACTATTTCCCCAATCTTAATCGCCTCAGCAAACGGTTTACCGACAGCGGCCAACATATAATGGAGGTAATCAAGATCTTAAGCTTGGAGAAAGTAGTCAATAATTTATGATTCTTTCATTTGTGGTTTGACCCTAGCAGCCTGCTCTCTCCACTTGATTGCATATTCTCTGAAGCTTTCTCCTTGTTTCTTCTTTATGTTGACAAGAGAGGAGCGGTCTGGCACTATATCAGTATTGTACTGAAATTGTTGGACAAAATCTTGAGCCATGTCATTCCAAACATGCCAGTGAGATATGTCTTGATCTATGAACCACTCTGAAGCAATTCCTGTCAAACTTTCCCCAAAATAAGCCATGAGTACTTCTTCTTTACCTCCTGCTCCTATTAACTGGTTACAGTACCTCTTCAAATGGGCAACGGGATCACCATGACCGTCATATTTGTCAAACTTGGGGGTCTTGAAGCCCGATGGCAACATGGGGGAACATGCATAGATAATTAAACGTAACACTCTTGTGGCCTCCCAAACCCTGTATGGTTTTCATGGTTTGTTCCAAGCTCTTCATTTTTCTAGTCATTTCCTTATGTTCCATATTTTTTTCAGACTTTTCGATCTCAACTGGGAACATGTCCTGAAGAGTGTGCTTGTATGAATCTGGAACCTTGAAAGTCAGTTCTGGAGAGTAATGATGGGTATCATGAGCTTTCAGATGTGGATCATTGTTGAGCTTTTGAGCGAGAGCCAGTTGAGGAATGGTGAAAGTAGGGACAACGAGTACAGTATGTGCGTCATTTCTGAGAGGTGCGGTTGGAGGACGTGGAATGGAAGTACTGGGGATAGTGGGAAGGTTAATGCTCGGACTGAATCCAGGTTGGTACAATGGGTTACTTGTTATGGAGATGGGCACTTGATTTGCTACGGACACATTATGAAGATTATCCGAAGGCCCTATGGGTAATGAAGGCGGTGCCTGTCCATTCACCCAGGCTTGGTACATATATGCCAATTGTTGCTTCAACACTCTCACTTCTTCAACCAGTTCTGAACCTTGTTTGACCAATTGTCCATAGACATCATCATTATCTGACTCATTCTCACTATTGTTTGCCATTCTACTTTTTCCTTTTGACCTTATGCCGTAAGGGTGAGTCGCCATTTTAAACCACAAACCAACCACCTCTGTTTACTTTATCTCTTTTGAATGACAAACAACAAACATGTTAGAGTTAGGCATTTTGCGGATATTAATCTCACATTGTATGTCATGCACCTAACGCCATTTTCATTTCTAGAATGAGTTTGGAAGGCTTCATGCTTCATCCCGGCTTATTAGTTAATTAGTTTAATTACATCTTGAATTTTATTCCTCTTTTTTTACCACTTTATTCTTTTTTTATTTTTTATTTTTTAAAATAATTCGATCGAACCTGGTGTGGGTTGCCTACGTATCATGTGGAGACATGAATCAACCACATATGAAGCTGAAGTAGAAACCCATCTACATCTGTCAATGGTGTGTTTTGGATAGTGCTCATTTTGTACCTGTGGGTGATTAAGGTTAAGGTTGACACTAGCCTCAAAAGACAAAATCAATGCACTCGTTTTGTAAAACAATCTTTTGTATGGAACTCCATTTTAGGAAAAATCAAAGAGAGGGTGGTTATTTTTGCAACTATGGCTATTTCATACTTCCATAGATAACTTTAGGGTCGGGATGGACATGATGATAAAAGTGATGCTATTTGAAGATGTTCAAATGCTATTCCAAAATAAAATAAAAAATAAAAAATTGAAAATTGGTGATTAACCGAAACTGGGTCTGCTAATTTATTTTTAATTAAAAAAACACTAGACACATTCTCCCTTCTTTTTTTAAAAAATTATTATTATTATTATTTTAAAAATGGGGCCGAACCCTATGGAGGTTGCCTACGTATCTCATATCCGGTGAGAATCAGACCCGCGTAGTTCGTATATATTTCGGGAATAGGATGACACTTTTTTTTTGAAAAACAATTAGGCTTATTTCATAATAATCTTTTGGGGTAAATACTGATAGTTTTCAAATATCGGATAAAATTTCCTCCCTTCTGGTTTTCCCTCAATTTATACATAGTTATTTTATTTTGTTATTTTTAGGAGCCGGTCGATATGCACAAGCCGAATCAAACATAATGCACAAGTAGCACATAATATGCATCAGGATGGTCTTGTAATTCTCGGGTACACCTGTCCTAGACAGACCCAGCCCCTGTGTTGAGTCCCCAAAGTCAAAGGCACATGATGCAAACAAACGTTCCTACTAGGGATCCGACATGAGGCTATGTTATTCTAGGTTTAAACCCTGAGGGAGTATTTTAAACTTGGCTTACCCAAGCAGACAGCTCGAGCCGAGGTGGGGGCAACGTACCGGGAGCACGAAAGTCTATCCGGCCTAGTTACTTGACCCAGCCTCGTTCTAATTGGTATGACTTCTAACAGAAAATGGGCCACGCGCACGTGTGCACCATAAATTTAGAAGACTCACAAGGGAGGCGTAAGAAAGTAGTTTAATACAATTAAAATAATATCAAAGCAGTAAATAAGCGACAATAAACACATTAGGCCCAAAAATACAGTAATAACATCAAATTAATAAAGCCAAGTATAGATCATATTTGAAGCTCGAATTCTAAACCCTGAACTAGAAGTTCTGAGTTATTTTCCCCAGCAGAGTCGTCATCGCTGTCACACCTCCTTTTTATTACACACCCCGAAGGGGTATGAGAGTTTTTTCAATTAAAGTGACATTATTCGAAATGGAATTATTTTATTTATTAGTGTCGCCACTTGGAATAGTTTATTTGGTGTCCCAAGTCACCATTTTATTTTAAAATCCAAATCGAGGAAAATTTTATTTTTAAAAGTCTGCGAACCAGAAATTCTAAATAAGGAATTCTGTTAACCCGGGAGAAGGTTTTAGGCATTCCTGAGTTCTGTGGTTCTAGCACGGTTGCTTAGTAATTATTACTTGGCTTAAATTTTTTAACTACTCATCTTTAGAGCCTATGTGAATTTACCTTTAAACCGCTTTTAATCACTTGATAGTTCATAATTAAAGAATTGAGTTACGCGTATGTATAATCTTTTCCATTGGCACATTAAAGATTATGCCACACAAACATTTGCACAATTAGTAACACTTAGTTTATTTTTTAAGAAAAAAGTTTGGTTGAAGTTGCGCGAACACATACTTTGATTTATTTTGCGAGTCATAACCATGTCACACGAACGTGTACACAATTACGATGATTTACTTAATAAAGTGCAGGCCTAAAGCATTCTAGCGTATTCATGATTTATTTCTTTTCTAAGTTTGAGATTATTTTGAAGGCTATGAGTTATGGAAGAATATCTTTGTGGAAGAAAGACATTTTAGCCATTTGGACCAAATATAACAATTACACAATTATAGAAGAAATGGGTGTGATTTTGATTTATTAACCTTGGGTCAGTTCTCATGCAAACCACCGCGCCCAAGTATTATTAGTGTTAGTCCAACCGTTATAGTCCCTTACTTAGGTAACTTACTGCATATTGAATAAAATATCCAATTTAAATTAAATAAAAATTTTACTGTGTTCATGCAAAATCCACATAACTTATTCAAGATACCAAATCAGCAAATATTGAGGAAATGTACAGTTCATGTATGAATTCTATTTAAATAGTAAGACCAAATATTTTTATAAATGTTTCCATCCCATTTTACTATTCAAATGCATCTTTCATTAAGCAACTGCAATACAATTACTACAGACCATATGACTATTTTAAATATAAAAATCTTAAATTTAAGCAACAGAACATTAATCAAATTGACGAGAATAAATAACAAAAATAGATAAGTTGATAATGAAAGCAAGAAAGAAAAAGAATGACTTTATTTGCAAAAGTATTATTCCTTTATTAATAGACTCCTCAAAATTCAGGAATTGGTATGGAAATTATTCACACATATTAAATATTACATACAAAGAAGAAAACAAAATTAAACCAACTTTTTCTATCTTATCATATAACAAAATAAGAGCACAAATATATGATTCTAGCAAAAATCACAAGCGAATTAAAATAAAATTCAAACTTTGAGGAAACATAGATCTCATATATCATGTTTAATCTATATAACAAGATTGAGAGTTACCTTTTGCGAAAATTTTACTCAATGATCGATTTAATCTACTAATTATCAAACTTCTAGAACCCGCGGACTCGAAACCACGAAAGAAATTTGGAACTCCAACTTCAGATTCAATAACTTAGCCATACCTTTTTTTCGTTCTCTGCCCTTTCTTCTTCCTCTTTTTTTTCAATTGTCTTTCCTTTTTTTTTTTTACGATTCTGTTGTCTGCTTTCTCTTTTTCTTCTTTTTTTTTTTAACACAAGTCTCTTTCTCTTTATATAGATGAGTATGAGTAGTTTTATAACTTCTAAGAAAGTAGGGAAGTGGGGATTAGGAAGTTAGGAACGTGAGATTTAGTGGGAAAGGAAGTTACATGAAGTGGGGAAGTTGTGTTGTTTTATTTTATTTTTTATATATATTTTTTAAACTTTATATATATTTATTTAAATTTTCCTAACCCCTTTTTAAAATTAAATAACTGAAGATAAAAAACGCACACACGCATATAACTTACTTTAGATTTAAAGAAAACTATAAGAAAACCTAATATTTACATTATAGTTTAAATTATACTATGAAAAATACTATAACTTACATTTAAAATTAGAAGAAATCAAATATATATTTTTTTGTAAATTTTCTTCTATTTAAAAATAGGAACAAAAGTTATACTATAAGAATGCAAATACTTTTTGTGAAACCTATTAAGAGAAAGATAAAAGTTTACATATTAAGATTTGTTATGAAATAGAAGATTCTTACACTTCTATTTAAGGTGAATGTCTTTAATGTATCTAATTAGAGAGATTTTAGAGTTCTATTAGTGGTAGCTAAATCTTCCTCTCCCCTATAAATAGAGGTGCCCCCTACCATTGTAAATCATCCCTTGAGACCCCTCTCAACTCAATAAGAAGAACTCTCTCTACTCTTCTCTCTATTGCTATTGTTCTTGCTCTATTGTTCTTGTCTTTTGCTTTAGTTTATAACACGTTATCAGCACGAGTCTCTAACCAATTGAAATTTTCGATTGTCTTAACTTTTGTTTGTGTAGGGTTTTGCTTCAAAGAAAGAAGGAAAAGAAAGAAAAAAAAAAGGGAAACGAAAAACAAAGAGAGAAACAGAAAACTTTCTCTGGAAAGCAAAAGGAAAAAGAAAAGAAAGAAAAACGTGAAAAGAAAAAGGAAAGAAAGAAAGGAAAGGAAGAAAGGAAGAAAATATATTTGGTATACCTTAAAGGTAAGTAATTTACTTTTCCTTTTCAAATTCTTGGAATTCTATAAATTTTATATACAAAGTTTGATTATAACTCTAATGGAGTTTGTGAGAAATTATAACCACACGAAGTGGTAAAATCTCTATGTCCTTCCATGATTAAATTCATGTATGATTGTGGACGTGACAAAGAATTCCGTCAAATTAAATTTGCTCCATTCCCTTTAGAGAATGTGGTAGCAGCTTGTGTAAAGCACATGATTTTGATCCATTCCCTGAAGTGAATGTGATAATTGTAATAGAGCCCGTAAGTATGAACACGCTCTTGATGTAATTGTGTCATATGAAAAGAAAGTTCGTTGCCCTCGA
The DNA here is from genome assembly GCA_034376525.1 of Nicotiana benthamiana. Taxonomy (NCBI): domain Eukaryota; kingdom Viridiplantae; phylum Streptophyta; class Magnoliopsida; order Solanales; family Solanaceae; genus Nicotiana; species Nicotiana benthamiana. The sequence continues at coordinate 79,455,323 of CM067341.1, forward strand.
AATTTCGGGCAAGAACTATATGACATGGGTGTTGGATGATGAAATCCACTTTGATGCTATGTGTCTCGAAGACGCCATTAAAAACAGAAATAGTGCATCCACCCAAAACTATGCTAAGGCCTTGATTTTCTTGCGCCATCACCTTAATAAAGGTTTGAACCTATGCTAAGGCCTTGATTTTCTTGCGCCATTACCTTAATGAAGGTTTGAAACTGTATGAAGGCCTTGATTTTCTTGCGCCATCACCTTGATGAAAGTTTGAAGATTGAATATCTCAACATCAAGGATTCACCCATCTTGTGGAAAGGCTTAAAGAAGAGAGATGACAACATGAAGTTGGTCACTCTGCCACAAGCACGATACGATAAGAATCCAAAAGCAAATAGTTTATAAACTATATATTATCGTTGCGGTGAAAACGGGCACTGGTCTAAGTCTTGCCGTATACCAAGACATTTGGTTGACCTTTATTAAGCATCTCGAAAGAGTAAACGCCCCATAACGAATTTTGTCTCTGACGACAACTTGAATGTGGCAGACTTCTTTGAGCAACCCGATGGAAAGATAGACCACCTAATCGGTGACGGAACCGTGATGAAAGAAGATGGAGCTGTTTGATTCTACTTGTATTAGTCAATGAATAAATTAATAGTCATTAGCATTAGCTCGTATTAGTTAGTTCATGATGTGATGTTTGTAGTAGTTCATTAGAATGTTTTCAATATGCTCAAATGTCAATAAAACTTTTATTTTCCAGTGGGGGTAATCGACTAGCCTGAAAAACTAGTCGATTATCAACTATTTTCACATTAAAGTTGAAAAACAATTGATCAACAATCGATTGTCTTTGGCTAACAATCGATTGTCTTGAAACAGTGCTGGAATTTTTCAAAAATAGCCAACAATCGATTGTCTTTGTCTAACAATCGATTGTCTTGAAACAGTGAGGTCTGGAATTTTTCAAAAATCACCCACAATCGATTGTCTATATCTAACAATCGATTGTCGTTAGGCAGTGTAATCTGGAATTTTTCAAAAATCATCCACAATCGATTGTCTATGTTTAACAATCGATTATCTTAAACAGTGTGATTTCTGAAGTTTTTCAAAAATAACAAATAATCGATTGTGTATGTCTAACAATCGATTGTCTATGTTCAAACAATCGATTGTGTGTATTTAATAATCGATTGTCTTATGAAAAACGCTGAAATTTTCAAACTGCAAAGGAATTGATTATGGATAACATATCTGATTTTGTTAGCCAACTGTTTTTAGTAGCAGATTTTGAAGATATTATGTGACACAAAAGAATTGAACTTATTTATTCTTATGTTCGTGTATTTCTTTTGTATGTTAAACTATGGGATAGCAAATATGGATATCTCACAAAGCGAACTTGGACCAACGTCCAATTGTAAAAGTATTTGCCTAGTTGATTCATGTACTACACATACAATACTCAAAGAAAAGAAGAGTAATTGTGTAAGGCAAACATTACTACAATCTATGGAAGTAGTAAATTGATTGAAGGCTCCGGAAGAGCAATTGTAACTCTGCCCAAAGGCATGACGTTAATCATAGAGAATGCAATGTTCTCCTCCAAGTCTAAGAAGGACTTGTTGAGTTTTAATGATATCAATCAAAGTGTTCTCCTCCGAGTCTAAAAGGAACTTGTTGAGTTTTAAAGATATCATTCAAAATGGATATCATATTGAGACAATAGATGAGAATAATCTTGAATTCTTCATGAAAACGAGGCTGCCCATTTCGGTTTGGGTTCACGCCATTTTGAATGCAACAATGCTAGTTTGTCGGCTGCCCGCTTCGACTTGGGTTCACGCCATTTTGCATGCAACAATACTAGTTTGTCGGCTGCCCACTTCGGTTTGGGGTCATGCCATTTTGCATGAAGCAATGCTAGTTCGTCGGCTGCCCACTTCGGTTTGGGGTCACGCCATGTTGCATGCAGCAATGCTAGTTCGTCTCTGACTGACGAATTGACACAAATATTCCCCATTGCAATTGGTTTTGGGTCATGAACCCAATATATCCCATTTAAGAAGCTTTGGATGCGCAGTATATGTGCCTGTAGCACCGCCATCCCGCACCAAAATGGGTTTGCAAAGGAGGTTAGGAATATATGTTGAGTTTGACGCGTCCTCCATTATTCGCTACCTCGAAACATTGACAGGAGATTTGTTCACTGCACTATTTGCAGACTGTCAATTTGATGAGACACTTTTCCCAAAATTAGGGGGAGAAGTTGGTGAAACCAAACGGGAAATTTTGTGGAAAAATGCATCATTATCTCATCTTGATCCACATACCTCTATTTGAAAGAAAGAGGTACAAAAGATTATCCATTCGCAAAGAATAGCAAATCAAATGCCTGACGCATTTACGGACTTGAAGAGGATAACGAAATCACACATTCACGCGGGAAAATGTTCCGATCCGTATTGAAGTTCCTATTGGACAAATATCTAGTGTCATATCCAATGAGTCAAATGCACGCCAGAAGCGTGGCAGACCATTAGGTTCCAAAGATCGAAATCCTAGAAAGAGGAAAAAGAACGATCTAAATGACACTATGAAAGAATCACATGAGGACGCTCATGATTTGATTAATTCCGAGATTCACGAAGAATCTATTGAGCCTGAGACTCTTGAAAATACGGAATGCAAGAATGTGAGGATCTCGAACCTCAGTCTGTGGTAGTACAAAATTAATTGAGAGCTCTCGAAGAGCCAATTATTACTATGTTGGAGAAACACAATTTACTATTGTGCTGTAGTAAGTCTCAAAGAAACTTATTCAGTTTCCAAAAGTACACGCGAAGGCGATTGATGATATTGAGACTATAAATAAAGAAAGGCTTTGATTCTCCTATTACTACAACTTGTAGCGGGGTAATTTGTATATGAAAAGCTACCCGCTTTGTTCTCCAGTTTGTACTACACAAACGAAAGAATGCCACAATAAAGTGGATATCTATTGGTATAAAACCCATGTCATAATAAACCCGAAGTTTATTGATAAGTGCACATGTCATGGTGTAAATTTGAAATTTACCAATATTGATAATTTATTCAGTTGACATTCGTGTTAGCCATCTCATTTGAAGTATGATGTGCAAATTCACATAGGTGAATATCAAAGAACTAGAAGTTCTTGTTCTCAGTAATGAACTGACCAACTAAAGAGTTCGGGTTGAAGCCCCTTGATTCTGGAAATATCAAAGGTGAATATGGGCCCATTCACCTGCCATGTATATCACATATGATGCATCTATGATATGGTTACATGCGCCATTGTTATTAACCCGCAGCCTGGCAGTGCTTGCGAGGTAAATCGCTCAGTAATCTAACTTCGAGCATAGTTTCCAGATTCTCTACTCAAGACAGTTAATCTTGATAAGTTGGTTTATATCAAAGTTGGTTTAGCAAGATAATTATTGAGTGCTTCCACTTAATAGCTAAACTGTTCATTATGAGAACGAAGTTGTATATATCAGTTTGGTATAAGTTGTATACGAGAGTATATTCTCCCCTCACAAGTGGTTCAAGGTCAGGAACCAAATAATTTCATCTTATTACTAAGGTGCTGTGTATATTGACATAATGCACAAAGATGATTTCCCAAAGTTGAGGAAACATGTTAGCTTTACTAACATGAGGGGGAGACATGATAAACATTTGAGAAAGTGTTACATGGGATGAATTTTCATTTGTATATGTATATCCCCGAATATCATGATATGAACCTGTAGTTCATAAAAAGGAAATGCAATTGCAACATATTGCAAAGCATGCTATACGCATTTGCTGACTCAAAGAAAGTAACTAAATGGAAGAGATACAATTCAAGAAGAATTGATTCCATATGAAAGACATGTAGCTTTGAACCTATAGTTCATATGCTTGAAAGTATAAAGGCAAAGGTATGTATAGTCAATTTTTCGATATCTTATTTGTTTAGCATGACATGAAACTTTGATATGCAGCTAAAGTCTATTATGTGACTTACATGACTTAACTTGAAAGATTTAAGTTGCTTGAAGCATATGCAATTCTTGGTCCTGAAGTACCACATCCTAAGTACAATTTGTGTACATATGTATCTTGCCATAACTATAAGCATGATGGCATTGAGAATGCATCTATGGAGATATTGAAGTGTTATTCCACGACATCATATGAAGATGTTCATATCTATCAAGAATGATGATTTCAAGGTACGGAATATTTATTCAAGTCAATATGGTTGATTTGTCAAATCTCTACCAAAGATCGTTCTGAAGATGATGCACAAGATTGGAATGCAAATGCTCAAGGATATAAATCAATGTACTCATTAGGGGGAGTCAATGCGCGTTGCACTCTTTTTCCCTTACAAGGTTTTGTCCCACTGGGTTTTCCTTGCAAGGTTTTTAACGAGGCAACTAATAGGCGCATATTCAAACATGTGTACTCTTTTTCCTTACTTTAATTTTTCCCATTGGGTTTTGGTTTTAAGGTTTTATGAGGCACATCATTGAATAGACATTCAAGGGGGAGTGTTATGAAATAGAAGATTCTTACACTTCTATTTAAGGTGAATGTCTTTAATGTATCTAATTAGAGAGATTTTAGAGTTCTATTAGTGGTAGCTAAATCTTCCTCTCCCCTATAAATAGAGGTGCCCCCTACCATTGTAAATCATCCCTTGAGACCCCTCTCAACTCAATAAGAAGAACTCTCTCTACTCTTTTCTCTATTGCTATTGTTCTTGCTCTATTGTTCTTGTCTTTTGCTTTAGTTTATAACAAGATTTAAATATTTACACTAAAATAGTATTAGAGTTTTGGTGAGGTAAAAAATTAGGTGTTCACATTTGGAATATTCTATTCCTCAATTTTAGCTTGACAAATTAAGAAGATTCAGCTACTATTAATTAATATTTAATGATTGGTATAATAACTGTAAAAAAAATGTGAACATGGCAGGTAAATTAGAAACTATGGTATAGAAAAAAAAATCTCTATATTATAACTAGTGAGCCCAAGCTCAAATGAAAAATCTAATATAATTACAGTTAATTAATAATTTATTTTAATCCTTAAAAAGAGAAGATAACTATGCTTCTATAGTTAGATAATGATTAGAAGAGTATTGTAAACTTTATGCAATAGAAAAGGAAATCAACTATTATAATTAATATTTTATGTGGCATCCGCTTTTTTTTTTTTTTTCCTTTTCAGTTTGTCTAAAATAATGGCACTATTTATGATACACAAATATTTGTGGGTATAATTTAGATTACAAATTTTAGAAATCTTTTTTTCTTTCTTCTTAAAATTCCATATGAAGGTTTTAACTCGCGTAATGGTGTATCAGATTAACGTATCTGTTAGCGGCTTAGCAGGTTGCATCTTTATAATCAATGTGAATGTATGAGACAATTTACAAATCAGTAATTCTACAGGCACACAAATATCTATAGAATATTTTAAAAGTTGTTTTTCTTAAATTTGTACATAGTCAAACACAGCTACCACAAAATGGGACAGAGAGACTTATTATATCGTGTCGTAATTATTTTAACCATCAGTAATGCCATCTTTTTTATTTATTTAGTTAAATTAAGACTAATTTCTAACTAATATGCCAACATAGATGGAATTTGAAGCAAAATATAACTCACAAAAAAATGATTGAAGAAGTAGTTTCTTTTTTATAGTATAATATTAATTTTATACCATATATGCAATAACTAAAGAAAAGGAGATACATACATAAGAGGCCGCTGGCAAGAAGAAAAAGAAAATAGAACACATATTAATATGAGAAGCCTACTAATGGAGATGCAAAATACGACTCATACTGTATATAGGAGTAATATAGATGCATTGCTTACACTTGTAATGTTAGGGCACCTCCTATAGTTAAAATACATCTTTAACATTACCTACTGTAATGTTGAACTTTTGGATAGTATAGATTAGTCAGTTTTTATTTAATTTTTAATAGGCAGCTGAGTATAAAGTTGCAATATGGACTTGTATGACGACTATTTTGGTGATTAATATAATGCTTAATTACCAAAAAAAAATATAGAAAAATAAAAAAGCTCAACTACCAATCCAGTAAAACAAACGGAGAGAAATTGAAAATATGTGGGGCCTACATAGCCATAAAGCGGAAGTTTCAAGATGCTGCAAACGGAGGTGTGGTAAAATGAAAATTGGGTCCACACGTGCCGCAAAAGTTATCCAAGTTTTTTGTCCAAGAAGAAAATAATTCTCACGTGAAGCTATCATGTACAGCACCTTTAAAGCACATAAATACTGTATTTCCAAGAATACCCTCGGTATCAAGCAGGCATGTTGACGGAGAGGAGCCTGCTAACTCTCACTTATAAGATAGTAGAATTTTTACGATATTGAATGTTTGTTGAACTTTGAAACTAAAGTGACTAATAGTTTTGAAAAATCAATTCGATATTTTGGTATTCGGGTGAAATACTATACCAAAACAATACCTAGTTAAATTGTAAAATTTTCCTCTTAATTCATTTCGGTTCAAATTTATTCGAGTTATTTGGCTTAAAGAGAGGCAGGTGAGATTAAAATATATTAAAGAGAAAGTAAGATGCATATATATATATATATATATATATTCGTACAGAAAACAAGACACGTCTTCAAAATGATAAGAGAATTGTCAATAAGATTGTATATGGTCAAAATCATCTGCCTCCGATTTATAGGCTCGAGGGCAAAGTCGAGTTCGAGCCCGATGGACCAGACTCGAGCTCAGAGACAGAATGCAATGCCCGAAGATAAGAGTGCCAGGAATACAGAAGTCAAGTATGCTCGACCCCAAAATAGTACCGTTATGGATATGTAACAGAATGAACTAGATTCATGTCATGTCCCCAAGATCATGACATAAATCATAGAATAGGATCGTAATATGCCGTTCTAGGTGGTTAGACAGCTGTACAAATATTCCTTATTGTAAATAGAAATATTCTTTATTTAAGGTTCCCTATTATATAAAGGGGGCTTGTAACATCATCTAATCATTGAGCAAAGAACATACTCTCTACTTTTTGCCTACTGTTCATCAGAACTGTCCTTTGCCTCTATTAGTCTTACTTTTCTTACTTAATTGTTCTTATTGTTCAAAGCCCATCTCGAGGTCACTAGGCTCGAGGTCACTGCTGCTGAGTAACTTTGGTTTGATTCACTTGTTTCTTTTATTTTCACTTCATATTTCTTGATTATTAATTGGTATTGAACTAAATCAAGCATCTGTAAAACCACAAATCAAATTTAATTTTTACTCGTATTTTTGAGGTTGGCACTCACTGCGGGGCTAAAGATAATAGTGATTATTTCTTTACTGATTCTTATTACACATGCTGTTTTTACACTTTTTCTAGTCAAGATTTTTTTATTCTCAGGCTGAAATATGTCTAGCTCACAAAACGCACTTGTTCATGACAAGGAAGGTCTTGGAGAAAACAACAACGGTTAAGGGTCAGATTTGCCCTTGTACTATTCAAAATAAGCTACATTTATCCTCCGTTTGAATTCTTTAACAAATATACCCCCACCGTTACACATTCGGGCCACATATACCCTTCCACTGTTAAAACTTGTTTCCTCAATATTTTTAAACACGTGGCAATCTTACATTGGTCCAGATTAGCCCACCCAGTCAATTGTTTAAACCCGCCTGACCCAAATTTATAACCCACCCCGACCCCAGTTATTTATATACAAGGACTTCTTTCCCCTGTCACTTCTGTTTTGCTTAGTATTATCCTTGATAACTTGTGGTTCATTGTACTTAATAATTTCAGCTGCAGCTGAACCTTTACTACATCCATTACTGTCATTGTGATCCACACAAGGTAAAGAATCATTACCATTCTTTAATTTTTCAAGAATCCCATCAATTCCACCGAAGAAACAAGGGTCAACACCGCCATCAACCGGACCCAATTGATTCGATGGCTCAACAGGGACAAAATCTTGAATAAACTCATCACACGAAATATCCTCACAAGCATCAAGCCAGTATGAGGGTTTCGCAGAAGCTCGACCATCATCAACCTCCATTACAGTATTGTAATATTATTTTTACCAATTCATGCACCCAAATGAGCAACAAAAAATACAGTATTGTAAATATTTTTTACCAATTTATGCAGAACTAAAACTACTCTATGAACTTCATGAATAAAACAACACACAGCCCAGATATTGTAATAAACCCTAGAATCAAAGTTTATGCTTCGGCATAAAAATGGATCCAAAATTCGAATGGAGTGAATAGAACCGGGTAAAAAAGGAGAGAGGAAGATTGCAGATTGGCGTTGGATAGACCGTATGAAGCACGCAAATATAGTGGACGAGCCAGCAAAAAAAAAAGAAGAAGAAGATATAATCCGCCCCGACCCCAGTAAATAGGATGTAATTCTATTCATAATATAATTAACAATATTTTTTGTTTTTCATGTTTTTATCAGCTGCTGTGCAATAGAATCTTGTTCTGCAGAAAGTTAAGTTTCATAATACACCTTTGCTTCTTGTTGTTGGAGAAAGCATGTGAAAATTCCTTGTTCTTCAATTGAATGTGATGAACCCTAGGAGAAAATCAGAGGAAGATAAAGGGAAAGAGTTTGGAGAAGGCTCTGGAAATTAACGCTGGAGTATTTATATAACTGGGGTCGGGGCGGGTTATAAATTTGGGTTGGGCGGATTTAAACAATTGACTGGGTGGGCTAATCTGGACCAATGTAAGACTGCCATGTGTTTAAAAAATATTGAGGAAACAAGTTTTAACGGTAGAAGGGTATATGTGGCCCGAATGTGTGACGGTGGGGGTATATTTGTTAAAGAATTCAAACGGAGGATAAATTTAGCTTATTTTGAATAGTACAAGGGCAAATCTGACCCTTAACCGAAACAACAATACAGGGACCGGTGCACAATCGATAATCCCAGGCAAAATGCCAAATATGGAACCAGTTGATATTAGCGCATTGCTCTAAATTTGAATTTAGGCACAAACCTCGGTGAGAATGTACACAGGGAAGCCCAATCTGGTGTCCAAGGAGCACAAGGAGATGGGGGGAATCAACCTCCAAATGATATTCGAGATGCTACAAGCTCAGCAGATCGCCATCGCTCAACTCCAAAGTCAGAATAAGACTCTGAGCGTAGCTGAACGTGAAAAAACTCGACATGCTGGACCAGCGCCGGAGAGGTCGAATGGAAATGACTCGGGGTCTGACCCTACCATTATAAGGATGCTTGAAGAGCTCACCAAGAGGATCGGGTTTGGAGAAAAGAATACTTAGGACAATGATAAAAAGATGGAAACTTACAACTCTCGTGTTGACCAAATATCGGGGGAACCTCCAGTTTTGAAAGGTTTAGACGCCAAAAAGTTCATACAAAAACAATTCCCTCATAGCGCGGCTTCGATGCCTATTCCTAAAAAGTTTTTCATTCCCAATATACCCAAATATAACAGAAAAACTTACCCCAACGAGCATATTACTTCATACATTTGCCGGATAAAAGGAAATGATTTGAATGACGATGGGATCGAATTAGTCTTGCTGAAAATGTTTGGAGAAACACTATCGAAAGGAGCTATGATTTGGTACCACAACTTGCCCCCTAACTCTATTGATTCGTTTAATATCTTAGTAGATGCCTTCTTGAAAGCACACCTCGGGGACACAAAGGTGGCCACAAGAAAATCAGACGCCTTCAAGATAAAACAAAGGAACAACAAGATGTTGAGGGAGTTCATGTATAGGTTCCAGATAGAGCAGATGGAGTTACCTCCAGTCTGGATGACTACGCAGTACAAGCTTTTATGCAGGGCTTGAATGAAAAAGCTCGATTATGTCTTGACAATTAAAGCAAAACTTGATCGATTATACAGCTGTTACTTGGTCGGATGTGCACAACTGCTACTAATAAAAATTAGGGTCGAGGATGACCAGTTGGGAGCCCCACCGAGTTCCGTTTATCCTAACAGATTTGCAGCCAAGCCCCTAAGATATGCAGACAAGGAATCGATACCAACAAGGAATTGTAACCAGCCATACATCAATCGGAGAAACAATGGTTCATGTCAAAACGCCCCTCGGAATGATGGGAGAAATGACCTAGGCCAAATTTCTCTAGGACTCATGAGTAAGAGCGGGTTTGATAAGCATACAGTCCCTGTAGAGGTACCTCGACTGTCAGAGTATAATTTCAGCGTACATGCATCAGGGATTGTGTCAGCTATTGGAAGAGTCAAAGACACTAGGTTGCCCAGGCGCATACAAATCGATCCTTCTCAAAGGAACCCAAACCTAATGTGAAAGTATCATGGCACACATGGCTATAAAACCGAAGACTACATGCAGCTCAGGGAGGAGGTGGCTCGGTTGTTCAACAAAGATCACCTTCAAGAATTCCTCAGTGATCGAGCCAAAAATCAATTCAGGGAGAGAGATGCAAGGAAAAAAGAGCAAGAAGAGTCACAACATGTAATCCACATGATCATTGGCGGAGTTGATGTCCCTCAACAACCTGTATTCAGACGCACCAAGGTGTCAATCACCAGAGAAAAACGGAATCGAAGTTATGTGCCCGAGGATGACCTATCATTCTATGATGAGAAAACAGAAGGTATATCTCATCCGCATAACGACGCCCTGGTAATTTCTATCCTTTTAAATAAAATTCAAGTTAAGCGTGTTTTAGTGGATCCAGGTAGCTCGGCAAAAATTATCAGATTGAGGTTCGTGAAACAACTCAGCCTACAAGATCAGATTGTACCTAAGTCCCGGGTGCTAAATGGCTTCAACATGACAAGTGCAACAATAAAGGGAGAGATTATCTTGCCAGTAAACATAGTCAGGACCATACAAGATACTAAATTCCATGTCAAGGTGACATGACGTATAACGCACTCTTCAGGAGACCATTGATACACAACATGAGGGAAGAGCCTTCAACTCTTCACCAGATGATGAAGTTTTTGACAGAAGAAGGAGTAAAAACAATCTACGGAGAGCAACATGCTGTAAAAAGGATGTTTGCAATTGAGGAAGTGGTGACAATACAAAAGCATTTGATCTCAGAGAAATCGAGCACTAGAGGTAAGCAAGCGGCTAAATAGGAATCACAAACCCCAGCATCGATAGAGTTAGAGCAATAGGTAATCAAGGATGAAGAAGAGTATTTCCTTACTCCTCAAACCTTCGTGGTTCCCAAAGAGTCCGATGCAACCAAGTCAACTGTCAAGGATTTGGAGCAGGTCATACTTATCAAATACTTGCACGAGAGAAAGGTATACCTGGGAACAGGATTGACCCCCGAAGTCTGGAAAAAACTCATTCAATTTCTTAATGATAATATGGATTGCTTTGATTGGTCCCATTTAGATATTACAGGGACTCCATCGGAAATAACCACACATCGGCTAAGCACCAACCCCAGGTTAAATCCGGTGAAGAAAAAACATAGGCCTCAGTCTGAGGTAAAACATGATTTCATAAAGATGAGATAACCAAACTTCTTATAATAGGATCTATTCGGGAGGTAAAGTACCCCGAGTGGTTAGCCAACGTAGTTGTAGTTACTAAAAAAGGAATCAAACTTAGAATGTGTGTTGACTATAAGGACTTGAACAAAGCATGTCCAAAAGATTCTTTCCCACTATCTAACATCACTTGTATGATCAATGCCAAAACCGGCCACGAAATTGTAACCTTTCTTGATGCCTACTCTAGGTATAATCAAATTCAGATGAACCCATATGATCAGAAAAAGACTTCATTCATTACTAAATTTAGAATTTATTTCTACAACGTAATGCCCGCCGGCTAAAAAATGCAGGTGCTTACATACCAACACCTAGTTAACAAAATGTTCGAAGAACAAATAGGTAAAATAATGGAAGTTTACATTGATGATATGTTGGTTAAGTCCCTGCACACAGAGGAATATTTGAATGATTTGTAGAAAACATTAAAAATTTGAGAAAATACAACATGAAGCTTAACCCGTAGAAATGTGCCTTCAGAGTCGGCTCAGGTAAATTCCTCGACTTTATGGTGTCGAATCGGCGCATCGAAAGTAACCTCGATCACAATCGTGGATAGAGTGATGGTCATGCAAAGGTTGACAGGTCGAATAGCTGGTTTGGGTCGATTCATTTCGAGGTCATCAGATCGAAGTCACCGGCCCTTTTCCTTGCTCAAAAAGAAAAAGGATTTTGCTTGGACCACGAAATGCCAAGAAGCCTTAGAAGAATTGAGTGATATTTATCTAGCCCGCCTTTGCTTCACATCCCGAAGGTAGATGAAAGACTTTACATATATTTGGGAGTATCCAAGATAGCGATAACTGAGGTACTAGTTCGAGAAGAATAAGGTACATAATTCCCTGTTTATTATGTAAGCCGAACTCTGGGAGATGGTGAAACTAGATATCTTCACTTAGAAAAATTGGCACTTGCATTGATAAGCGCATCTAGGAAATTAAATCCCTATTTTCAATGTCATCCCATATGTGTATAACTACTTACCCCCTTCAAAATGTTTTGCATATGTCCGAATTATCAGGCTAATTGGCCAAAGAGGCCGTCGAGCTTAGAGAGTACAATATTGAATATCAACCATAAAGTCTCAAATCCTAGCTGATTTCATGGCATATTTTACACCGACCCTCATACCCAAAGTAGAAAAAGAACTTCTGCTGGGATCGGGTACATCATCGGGGTTATGGACCCTTTTCACAGATAGTGCTTCGAATGTGGAAGGGTCTGGACTCGGCATTGTCTTAAAACTACCTACGGCAAGTACCATTAGACAATCTATTAAAAATTCTAGGTTGACTAATAATGAGGTTGAGTATGAGACCATGATTGTAGGACTCGAACTAGCCAAGAGCTTGGGAGCACATGCTATTAAGCCAAGTGCGATTCATTGTTGGTGGTAAACCAAGTAAACAAAAGTTTTGAAGTTCAAGAGGATAGAATGCAACAGTACTTGGATAAGTTACATGTAATTTTGTACCGCTTCAAGGAGTGGACTATGGATCAAGTTCATCGAGAACAAAACGGCAAGGTCGATGCACTTGCTAATTTTGGATCCTTGGTCAAAGAAGATGACATCGACCCAAAGACTGTCATCCAACTATCGAGATATGTGGTTGAAGAGGGTCATGTTGATATAAATACAACATGTTTGACTTGGGACTGGAGGAATAAGTACATCAATTATTTGAATGATGATAAACTCCCATCAGACCATAAAGAATCGAGGGCCTTATGAACCAAGGGCTGCCAGGTTTGCATTAGACAAGGGCGGAACACTATATAGGAGAAAGTTCATTGGGAAGTGGCAGTATGTTAAGGGCGGGTTACACCGATTATGTTCTACGAGAAGTCTACGAAACTACTTATGGAAATCACTCCGGTGCTGAGTCCTTGGTTCACAAAATTATCGGAGCAGGTTATTATTGGGATAACATAGAAAAGGATACCAAGGAATTTTCAAAAAAATATGATTAGTGTCAATTATTTGCACCGATGATCCATCAGCCCGGAGATAAACTCCATTCGGTCTTATCCCTGTGGCCTTTCATGAAATAGGAAATGGATATAGTCGGCCCTCAACCAACAGAGAAATGGGTGGAAGCACAAGCCTTCGAGAAGGTCAGAGAAAAGAAAGTTATTGACTTTATCTGAGACCACATCATATTCCGGTTATGGATACCCGCCAAGATTGTATGTGACAATGGAAAACAATTCATCGACAACAAGGTGACGGAGTTCCTCGAGGCACATAAAATAAAGAGAATTTTAACGGCACTGTACCACCTAAATGAAAACGGACAGGACGAGTCAACAAACAAAACTATCATTCAAAACCTTAAGAAAAGGTTGGATGATGCAATGGGAAAATAGAGAGAAATTCTACCCGAGATCCTTTGTGATATCGAACAACAACAAACAGGGGCTATCCCATTCTCTTTAGTTTATGGCTTTTAGGCCCTAATCCATGTCGAGATCGGAGAACCAGCACCAGATTTTGGTATGTATCGGAGGAATCAAATCACGAGGCTGCAAACACTAGCCTCGACTATCAGATGAAAAGTGAGAGGCATCACTTGTTCGGATGGTCGCACAAAAGCAAAGAATCAAGAGATACTTCAATAGAAAGATCAACCTTTTGCACTTTGGAATACGGTACTTAGTTCTACGAAAAGTCACCCTCAATACTCGAGATCGAATGAAGGGAAACTAGGTCCTAATTGGGAAGGGCTGTATCGAGTCCTCGGAGTCGTCGGCAAAGGATCTACAAACTTAGCACACTGGAAGGTGAACAATTACCAGACAATGGGAACATATCATTACTCAAATGATACTACTGCTAAGGTATGACTTTATCCTTTTTTTCGCTTGAGTTTAAAACTAACTCACCATAGATTTTTGGTTGAAGCTATCAAAGGCATACAATCTCGAATGAACCTTTTTTTACAAGAAGTCCTTAGGTGTTAAATCATGTGTTGCACTCTTTTTCCCTTAGATTAGATTTGCCCCACATGGGTTTTACCAGCAATGTTTTTAATGAGGCAACAACTATGTGCTACCTAAGGAAAACTCAACATTATCTAAGGCTTCTTTTAAATCAACCTCGAATACTGGGGGCATCATCCTCGGAGGTTATATTTTCAAGAAAATATTTCTCGCCTAAGAGGGCCTAGATAGGAGAACTTTGTAATGGGCCAAACGGTCAAATGAACCGTGTCCATATAAAATAGTTAAGCCCCGACAGCAAAACATGTATGCATGTATCAATTATTTGAAGAAGCATTCTATTTATATCAAAAACTCTTTGTCTAAAAAAGCTTACTATTATACAAGCTCTACACTTAAAATCCTACGGGAAACGGCTCAAGATCCAAAATACAAATGCACCCCAAAATACTCGCGGACTGTCATCGACAGTCAACATATTCGAGTCGTTGAAAACTCAAACTTATAAAACCTCAAAGAGCCATCCCCTCGAAACAAAGGCCAAGGCCAAGGCCAATATACACGGGGACTAGCTTTTCGAACAAGTTTGAAAAGTTATCTAAAAATAAGTCCAAGCGACATACCTGAAGGCTCCGACCATATTTAATATAATAGTCATTTAAAAAGGCTAAGGCCAAAGTAATGCAGCTCGAAAATGTCTGACTTCCACGATAAATTAAAGGCCTTCAAACACTTTGAAAAAACTGGTTAAATCAGGCTACCCTCGGCCAAAGTAAAATATAAATGGCTTCGATAAATTCATCCATCGAATAATTTAAAGGCTTCGATAACATCATCCTTCCAAAAAACCTCAAGAGGTATTCAATTATATTTACACAAATAAATTATTAATAAAGTTCCGATTCATCGAACCTTCTAAAAACCTAATGGGCAATTTAAACTTTGATCATTTACATGTTTTCTCGTTTGCTTGCCTTCAGTGTGAGAAATTGAACTATTAGCTCGTGAGTCGTCCCTGAGGTTATGAGCTAGTGTTATTGTTCGCACGTGAGTTGTCCGTGCGGATATGAGATATTGTCACTCCATTAGCACGTGAGTTGTCTATGAATATATGAGGTATTAATGGTATTGGAACATGTGTTTTTCGAGCGATTGTGATTTGTAATGTGGGCACAAGATTCCAAATGAATAGGGTTCGTGAGTTGGGACTCATAAATTGTGATTATGAGGCGAGGTACCTCGGGAAAATTCTTGAATAAATCATGTGTGATAACGTTTGTTCCTATGAGTTGTCATATGTTTTTACTTAGTTGGTTTCACTGGACCTTGTTAGTATTCAACTTGCTCTACGGTGTTATTACCAGTTTGTACCTTGTTGATAATCGATGTTTCTAGTTTTCTATTGCAAGTATTATTGTCGTTTTACCATACTTAGCTTTATATTGATATGGTTCCTTCTTAGTTTCACAATTATACTTGTATAGGTGTCACACCTCCTTTTTTACACACCCAAAGGTATATATAAGGGAGTTTTTCCAATTTAAGTGACGTTATTCGAAATGGAATTATTTATTTAATTTGGAGTTTCCACTTGAGATATTTTATTTGGTGTCCCAAGTCACCGGTTTATATTAAAATCCCATATGGAGGAAGATTCGACTTTTCATTTGAAGTCTGCGAACTTGAAATTCTGAATAAGGAATTTTGTTAACCCAAGGGAAGGTGTTAGGCACCCCCGAATTCCGTGGTTCTAGCACGGTCACTGAAACTATTATAATTGGCCTACTATCTAATTTTAATACATGTTTTAGCCTATGGTACAATTTTAACTTATTAGTCGCTTTAATTAATTTTAAGAAGATTCAACATTATCTAAAACACATCTTTGAACCACGCCACATGAAATCCACCCGCGGTCCGTGATACATTTTAGTTAACATTGTTGATATTTGATTTGGGTCACATGAAATGCACACCCGAGTTTAGAAAAGTAATTTTTTAAAATAGCGCGCCTGAAGCAAGTACGCACTTTCAAGTTTGCGAGGGCCATGGAAAATTCAGTTAAATGGCACGCCTCATTTTCTAAGGATATAAAATTAATTAAATGAGGCCATGCATTTTGAGATTTTATTAGGCACGATGCACCTCAAATTATTCTATCAAAAGTATTTCTAAACTTAATTTTTTGAGGGCCATAAACTATTTGTATTATCCAATACGGCACACCCCATCTAAATTAACAAATTATATATTAGAACCGTAACTAAAACCATTGATTGCATAATTGTTATTTACACGGTCTTGTTGGTCTTCTGGATTAGAATAAGCCCATGAGGAATATGTGTGAAAGGCAGTCCAAGTGGCTAAACCTTTTACGTTAACTGGGCCAACGTTGATCCCAAATCACAGAAACAATAAGCTGCAAGAATTGCTTAAACATAGATTAATAAAAGCTCTAGACCTCTGAGAATTGAATTAGCTTCTTTAAAAGGGACTTATGTCAAAAATCCCAATCTTATTGGATTAATCAAACTCTTTCAAGAATATGGAAACCACTGAATATCAAGAGATCTCACATTGAACCCACATGAGAGCCAAATTCATGGCTATAGGCTAATCTTCTCCGGACTTTAAGTTAAGCCAGTTACCGTCAAAACTTTGCATTTTTAGCATACATTCAAAGAAAAAGCAAATAGCATTTTTATGAAATTAACCCCTAGCCCTTTTAACTATACAACCAGACTTCACGGTGAAGAGAAACAAACACATGTTGTTGTTTTCAAGAAAAGAACACCTTTCATTTTTCACAGATTATGCAAACCATTCAGACCTGAAAATCAACATCACTACTGATTATCAATTAAAACAACATCCTTAGTAGCTTCAGCAGAATGCTAAGTCATTCGAGTCTCAAAATACAATATCATATACTGAATTTGTTTAAGAGCTTAAACCAACACTTAAAAAAGGGCAAATAACTACAAGTTTACTGACAAAAACCATCATGTTCAACTCTTGAACATTATACTCACATTGAAACCAAACATTTATTCTCACTCTCAAATAGCACTAATTTATCTTTACAGCATATTAAGGGCATGGGAAAACTGAAGATAACCTGTATATATTTTGACTTGCTATAGAAATGCTACAGAAATAGAAGAAGCAAAGCTCAAAACAATTTCATATTCAGTCAGGTTTCCACTCGAAAATGCATGTTTGCAATCATTTGCTATCCATAGTTTACAGAAATACTTGGAAATTGAAAGGAAACAAAAGAAGTGAGGAATCAGTAGATAGCAGCAGTAGAACAAAGATGAAACAGTGTCAGAATCAGAAAATTAACTCCAGAGAACCAAGTGCAGGACTTGTCATTTTTAGTAGTTTTAACTAAGCAATGAAGATCAGAAACCAAAAACCAAGCAAAATTTTGAGCAGTTTTCCACAAAGAAATGCAGAAAATTTAGGGATATTTCAGAGTTTTAGCCGTTTCAATTTTTCTGGAATTTTTGAGCTCTGATTTCTGCCTTGCTAATGAAGAAAAGATGCCTTTATAGGCAAGTCTTTAGGGTAGCATAAAGAAATCAGTTTTTGCACTTATAACCTTTTGAAATTTTTATTTTTACTCAGATACCTTTTGTGTAAAAGTCAGATTTTCAGGTAAGTCCCAAAGACAGCTTCTCGGAAGCTTCCCTAGGCAATTACATAAGATTCTTTCACCTAAAATGCCTAATTTGACCTTTGAACCTCTATTTTTTACCCTTAAGACCCAGACAAATGCGGGTAAATTGACCTAAATTAATTTGTTATGGGTATGTGAATCCGAGTCTTGGGCTTCAAATTTTCGAAGTCTGAGTCCAATTGAACTGAGACAAACCCAAACAAACCAAAGACTTGCAGAATCCAAAAATTCTGAACCCTGAGCCCTCCAAAGAGAAAGGAGAGATAGAAAACCCAACCATATACTAAGACTCGAAACAAGAAATAAAATACCAGCTAAACAAGTCTAAGATTAACATGCAATCATGGATAGTTTGAAGAAAATTGGAGAAAACAAGAATTAGAAAAATGAAAGAAAGAACAGAAGAAGATAGAAGATAACAAAACTGAAAATTAAATATCCCAATATAAAGAAAAAATACCTAAGAATGTCTCGGACCAGTAAAGAATTGAGTCGAGTCTTCAAATCGTCCTATTTTCGGCCAAGTTTGATGTTAATCGTGTGTTCTTATCAAGAACACAAGAATAAAATCAAATTAGTCCTTAAATTTTACTGAAATCTCGATTTGGAGAATTTTGGGATTTTTAGGGTTGAACTTTCAATTTAGGATTCGAAGAGTCTAGGACAGGTTCAAGGGCAAAAGGTTATGGATTTGGTATAAGGGGGTCATGGTGATTCTATGGTGCAGATTTGGGGTCGATTGGTATAAGGGGGTCATGGGGATCCTATGCTGCCGGGTGGACATGGTGGAAAATGGGGCGGCGTATTTGGTTTCTTGCTTGGTTCTCTGATGATAGAAAGTGAGAGAGATGAGCTTGATGGGGGGGGGGGGTAGGCTTTAGGATATTTAAATACTAAAATATGGTTCAGTTCCCAACCGTTGATTAAAAGCAATCGAAGGCTCAAATTTATTGTGGGAAACCGTGTCGTTTTGTCATAGAGTGAGATAGACCGGGTGAGGGAAACGGGTTTAGGCCTGTTGGTCGAGTATTTGAGGTTAAAGATTTGGGCCAGGGGAATTTCATGTATTTGGCCCAAATAAAAAATCTGATTCTTTTATTTCCTTTTTCTTTTCAAATTCTTTTAATTCCTTTTTTCAAATAAAAATAAAAATCTAAATTAAATCTCAAATCTAGATTAACCTACTAAATTAAATTAATAAAATCTAAATCATAATTATCAATAATAAGTATCAAATTAAAAGAAAAACAACCAAAATTTGAACTCAAAAATTAAAAATGCAAATGTGAATTATTTTTTGTTATTTTTCTATTTTTGTAAAACACTAATTTACTTATTAATCTAAAATATTAAAGTAAATCCTAAATGCAAATGCAATATATTTTTGTATTTTTATGAATTAAATAAAATTAAATGTGCATACAAAAATGCAAATGATCAAGAAAATTCTTCAATAATTCGTAAAAATAACCAATAATTAAAGAAAAAAATTAATTTTGAGAATTCTTTAGGAGTAATTCATGTGAGGCAAAAACTATGTGCTTACAGCTTTCCCTCTTTGCTCAGAGAGACGAAGGTTTTTTGGGCAAAGATAAACTGAGCAACTATGAGGGATTTTTGCCCGTTTGACAGTCCATGAGAAGTATTTTGAAAAGAGTCTGACCGAACCTTGTTTCAAAGGTTGCCTACATATCCTTGGCTGTAAAGGAATCAAGTCGGTTAGTTTGGAGATTTTGATAGCTGGGACTATCGAGTAGCTGTAATTTCACTATGGTGTTGCTGCTACTGCTTACTGAACTCCTTATTACACCAAAATGAAAAAAAGGTAAACTAGCTAATCCTATCAGCTACGAGTCACAAAATTCATATCTATAAATCTCTTGAAGCTTGATCTTGAGTCTTAGTTGTTTTTTGTTGTGGACTCCGATCTGGATCATGATGCTCGTCATCTTTAGGTTCTGGTTCTTTATTCAGCTTTGGATCAAGGCGGGACATGCAATGCCTGTGACTTCAATCATATCTTGAGCAGTCTGTATCTTTCTCTGTTTCAACCTTTGAGTTTACTTTTTTTTGTTCTTTTCTTCTTTTCCTTGGACTGGATTGAGACTTATTCTTTTGGTCCTCCCAAACCTTGTGCCTCGAGGTAAAACCTGCTCAGACACCAAAACAAATAAACGAAAAAATTTTCTGCCTCATTTTTCACTAGGAAATTTTCGTGAGTTATTTGTAACTAAATTTTTTTTTGAAAGCGATAATATATGGATTGTGTGTCTTCAGGAGGAAGTGATTAGGGAATGGGGCCCTGTAGCTAAAAAATCTCAACTCAAGGATTTGAGCCTTCGTGTTGATAAAAAGGGCGACTAGGGAATTGAGGGCCTATGTCTAAAAATCTCAACTAATAGATTGGAGCCCAAATGTTGGTAAAAAGATGACTAGGGCATGGAGGCCCTATGTCTAAAATCACAACTCAGACATTGGAGTCCTAATGTTGGCAAAAAAACGACTAGGTAATGGAGGCCCTATGCCTAAAATTCTCAACTCAAGGATTGAGGCCCTAATGTTGGCAAAAAAGGCGACTAGGGAATGGAGTGTCTAAAAACCTCAACTCAGGGATTAGAGCCATAATGTTGGCAAAAAAGACGACTAGGGAATGGATGCCCTATGTCTAAAAGTCTCAACTCAGAGATTGGAGCCCTAATGTTGGCAAAAAAAGCTATTAGGGAATGGAGGCACTATGTCTAAAATTCTCAACTCGGGAATTGGAGCCCTAATGTTGTCAAAAAGGCGACTAAGGAATAGAGGCCATATGTCTAAAATTCTCAACTCAGAGATTGAAGCCCTAATGTTGGAAAAACAAAGGCAACTAGGGAAAGGAGGTCCTATGCCTAAAAGTCTCAAATTAGGTATTGGAGCCCTAATGTTTGCAAAAAAAAAAGGCGACTAGGGAATGAAGGATCTATGTCTAAAAATATCAACTCATGAATTGGAGCCCTAATGTTGGCAAAAAGGCGACTAAGGAATGGAGGTCATATGTATAAAAGTATCAACTCAGGGATTGGAGCCCTAATATTGGCAAAAAGACGACTAGGGAATGGAGGATCTATGTCTAAAATCTCAACTCAGGGATTGGAGCCCTAATGTTGGCAAAAAAGGTGACTAGGAAATGGAGGCCCTATGTCTAAAATTCTCAACTCAAGGATTGGAGCCCTAATGTTGACAAAAAAGGAGACTAGGGAATGGAGGCCCCATGTCTAATATTCTCAAATAAGGTATTGGAGCCCTAATGCTGGCAAAAAAGGCGACTATGGAATGGAGGCCCTATGTCAAAAAATCTGAACTCAAGGATTTGAGCCCTAATGTTGGCAAAAAAAAAGGTGCTAGGGAATTAAGGCCCTATGTCTAAAATTCTTAACTCAGGGATTGGAGCCCTAATGTTGGCAAAAAAGGCGACTAGGGAGTGGAGGCCTATGTACCAAATTTTCAACTCAGGGATTGGAGCTTTAATGTTGGCAAAAAGGCGACTCGGGAATGGAGGCCCTATGTCCAAAAGTCTCAACTTAGGGATTTGAGCCCTAATGTTGGCAAAAATGTAAAAGATTGAGGTTGGAAATCCTAAACTATCATTTTTTTTAAATTTTCTTATTTTTTTCTTATTTTTTTCTTCTCTTTTTCAGTAAAAATGCTGGAAAGAATTTGGAGGGAACTTCCCTTTTGGGTTGATTATTGCTGCAAAGCTGTTTCTAGCTCTTGTGCATCTTTTCCCTTTTTGGTTGCACCTGCTTCTTGAACGATTGCTTTGGATTGCACCAGTTTCAACTTTTCAAACAAAGAACAATTGCTAGTTTGAAACGGTGGTTGGTTTTGTGTCCTTGATTGTTTTGATCACTTGATCTCGGCCCAACTCTTTTGGTGAGAACCTCTGCTACTTTTTGGCTTTTATGAAGATTGATCTCTCTCCTAAAACCGAGGAACTCAATTTTCCACAATTTCTCATGACGGCTCAACTGTATGGGGCTTTGGCCTTTTCATTTTATTCTGCCTCTAGGGGCTTTTCGCTTTGAATCTCTTTTTTATTTTCATTAACTCTAGTTTCAGAACATCAGCTATCATGGCTAGTCGGGATCGACTTGACGCACTTGCAGAGGCTGGGTATTTTTTTTTGGACTTGGCTTTTATTAAGTAGAAACCTGTACACCAATTTTGCCACCTTTTCTTGTATTAGTTTCGTAACGTAGTTATATCGAAAAAGATTCAAGGAAAAGTAAAAAAAAGGACAAGAGAATGAATTTAAAGAGAAGTCTCTATTTCGAGGAGGAAATAAGGACTTATCTGAGGTGCATGCAGACTTCAATAGACATGATATGCTTCTTGGACTAGATACCTGATTTTCACAACTATCCAACTTCTCATAAACCCATTACGACCCATGTTTCAAAAATCAAGAAACCTTGCCAGAACTCTTTCAATACCAATGGTGATGATAGGTTTCTTCTTTTCGATTAACAGCGCCCTTTGCGGGTTTTCGCCAACCGACCTCTCTCATTTCTCTTCTCACCATCGCCTTATAGTGCTCTTTACAAGTTTTCACTAACATGATTCTCTCATTTTCAATTTCTCTGTTCACCATCGCCTTCCGGTGCCCGTAGGTTTTCACCAATAAGACTCTCTAATTTTATTTCTCTCATTTTGATTGCATCCGATCCAAACAACTGCGTTCTCCGATTTTGAAAACCTTTTGCCTATTGATCGAAAAGACTTGGACAAGGTTTGGCTAAAGAGAATTTGGATCGAGTTACAACTTTGGAACCTTTCAAGCGGGATCACTTCCAAACCATTATAACTTCTTCCCTAGTTTCACTTTTGGGGAAACCAGATTTTTATTTTGGTGTGACTGAACCTCCGAGAGAGGCTGCCTATGTATCCTTTCGGAATCAAGTCGAACGCAGTTCAAGGAAACATTTTGTTTTTGTTTTTGTTTTTTTTCTTTTCTTTTCATCATTTCATTTTTTCAACTTTTCATTTTGTTGATACAACTGCCCGTGGCAAACTGCAGCCTTTCATTTTTCATCTATCAGGGTTAACTGTTCTATACGGGTTTTGACCCACTCACTGTCTTCAATTTTAGCTTCAACAATGATCCGGAGAGAAGGGATTCCAACTTCTCTGGGTATTACGGGTTCAGTGCCATAAACCAAATGGTACGGGGTTGCCCCAATTTATATGCACACAGTAGTGTGATACCCTAACAATGCAAAAGGAAACTTTTCATGCCACTGCCTGAAACTTTGAATCATCTTTCTCAAAATCTTTTTGATGTTCTTGTTCGCTGCTTCGATGGCACCATTGGCTTTGGGACTATAAAGAGTGGAGTTCCGATGCGTTATATTGAATTGTTTGCATATCTCCCCTATCAAATGACTATTTAGATTTGCAGCATTATTCGTAATGATAGTGGGAGGAATACCAAAATGAAAGAGGAGGTTGGAATGCACAAAGTCTTCTACAGCTTTCTTGGTGACCTATTTGAGAGTAATTGCTTCGACCCACTTTTTGAAGAAGCTGATAGCGACCAGTATGAATCTATGTCCATTTGAATCTTTCGGCTCAATCGATCCAATGACATCCATGACCAAAGCAACAAATGGCCTAGGTGCTTACATAGGATGCAGTTCTGTAGGTGGTGCATGAATCAAATCACCGTGCACCTAACATTGATAACACTTCTGGACGAAACTGAAGCAATCTTTTTCCATAGTCATCCAGTAATAACCCGCTCGAAATATTTTATTTGCTAAAACATACCCGTTCATGTGGGGTCTGCATACTCGTAGGTGAATTTCATACATGATTCTTTCGACCTCTTCAGTATCAACACATCTTAACAAGTTTAGATCCGGAGTTCTTTTGTACAAGACATCACCACTCAAGAAGAAACCATTTGCGTGCCGTCAAATGGTTCTCTTTTGGTCTCCACTGGCTGGCTCGGGGTATTCTCTAGTTTTCAGAAATCTTTTGATGTCATGATACCATGGCTGAATACTTGGTTCTGCCTCAACTGTATTATAGTAACCATGCTTTTCCCTTATTTGGACTTCTAAGGGATCAATGTGGGCAATGCCTGGGTATGGCAGCATTGAGGCCAAAGTAGCAACTGCATCAGCTAGTTCATTGTGACAACGAGGGATGTACCTGAACTCTATTGACTTGAATCGCTTGCTAAGGTCTTCCACATATTTCCTGTAGGGAATATGTTTTGACATCTCAAGTCTCCCATTCTCCTTGGGCTTGTCGGATAATCAGATCCGAATCTCCCATGATTAATAATTCTTCTATATCTTGGTCAATTTCCATGTTCATGCCCATAATGCAGACTTCATACTCGGCAGTGTTATTTGTGTAGAAAAACCGAAGAGGGGAAGTGGCTAGATAATGCTGACCAGTGGGTGAGATCAAGATTGCCCTGATTCCAATCTCTTTCCCCTTCGCCGCTCCGTCAAGGAACATTTTCCAAGCATTGGTGTCGTCGAATATTGCCTCAACTGAATTTAACTCTTCATCCGGGAAGTATGTACTCAAAGGTTGGTATTCATCATCAACCGAGTTTTCAGCCAAATTATCTACTAACGCCTAAGCTTTTATTGTCGTGTGGGTGACATAGACTATGTCAAATTCAGTGAGCATGATCTGTCATTTGTTAACCTTCCTGTGGGCATTGGATTCTGGAATATGTACTTTAAAGGATCCAACTTGGTGGTGAGGTAAGTGGTGTAAGCCAATAAGTAATGCCTCAGCTTCTGAGCTACCCAGGTCAAAGCAAAACAAGTCCTTCCCAACAGAGTATATTTAGCCTCATAGCTTGTGAATTTTTTACTCAAGTAGTAGATCGCCTGCTCTTTCCTCCCGGTTTCGTCATGTTGTACAAGGACACATCCTAATGAATTCTCCAAGACTGTCAAATACAACAACAGAGGCCTTCCCGGCTTAGGTGGAACCAAAACCGGTTCGATAGATATTCTTTGATTCTGTCAAAGGCTTCTTGGCATTCGTCTGTCCATTTGATTGTTGCGTCTTTCTTTTAACAACTTGAAAATAGGTTCACATGTGGACATCAACTGGGCAATGAATCGGTTGATGTAGTTCAATCTTCCTAGCAAGATCATAATATCTTTCTTGGTTCTTGGAGGAGGCAAATCTCAAATGGACTTTATCTTTGTTGGGTCTAACTCGATGCCCTTCTAACTGACTATGAATCCCAAGAGCTTTTCAGATGGACCCCAAATGCACATTTGGCTGGATTTAACTTCAGATCATATTTACGCAACCGCTATAAGAATTTTCTCAATTCCTCAACATGGTCATCCCGAGTCCTGGACTTTATGATCAAGTCGTCCACATATACCTCTATCTCTTGGTGCATCATGTCATGAAAAATAGCAGTCATGGCCCTAATGTAAGTTGCCCTGCCGTTCTTCAGACTAAAAGGTATGACCTTGTAATAGTACGTGCAGCAGGGTGTGGTAAAAGCGGCCTTCTCTGCATCCTCTTCATCTATCAACACCCGGTGATATCCTTCGTAGCAATCCACGAAGGACCATATCTCATGTTTAGTGTAGTTATCAACAAAGATGTGGATGTTCGGCAAAGGGTAATTATCTTTAGGACTTGCCCTTTTCAGATATTTGTAATCCATGCACACTCAAGTTTTCCCGTCCTTCTTTAGCATTGGAACTACATTGGCTAACATGTGGTGTATCGAACCACTCGGATCACTCCCGCTTTCAACTATTTTGTGACCTCTTCTGTAATCCTGTCACCAGTATCACTTTTAAACTTTCTTTGGTTTTGCTGGACAGGGGGATAATTGGGGTAGGTTGACAATTTTTGAACCACCAAATCGACACTCAGTCCTAGCATGTCATTGTATAACCAAACAAACACATCTTTATATTCAAACAAGAGTTGGATCAGTGCGTCCCGAGTTTTTTCATCTGTATGGATGCTTATCTTGGTTTCCCTAAATTCCTTAGAACTACCCAAATTAACCTGCTCATTATCATTTAAGATTGTCTTAGGTGTATTCTCAAATTGGTCCAGTTCTCGATTTATTTCCCTAAAAGCCTCTTCTTCATCATATTCCGGTTCTTGGTTCATTATTTCACATTTAGACACCGTGTTAGGATTTGGGCATGAAGTCTGCAAGAATATCATGTTATTTAAAGCCGCATTATTAGAAATGAAAGAAAAGATAAAAGAGAAAAATAACAACAATCAAAATGATAAAGAAAGCTGAACAATGAAATATTGATTTCATTTCTTTGAATTTGAAGATGACATGGTTTACATTGGAAATTAAAGACAGGAAACTAAAGAAAACATTCTAGTTATACCCTGAAATAACTCGTGATGCAGAAAAAGTGGCAAGATTGGACTATTGGGATTCCCGCCTAATATGGAATGGAGTAGCCTTACTATTTTGCAGTTTGGCTCTAGGTCCCATGTATAGCATCTTAGCGGTGCTTGAACCTTCCCCTGGTTGGACCATGTGGTTTCACACAACATTTTTCTCATGGCCCCACAGATTTCTTCAATTTCCTTGGCCGTAAAGGCCTCATCTTCCTCTTCCTCATTGTATTTAGGCTAGACAAATGTCCTATAGAGATGCGGAATTGGCTGAGGTAAGACCCAACCATTGTTCTTTCTTTCATCCGCCCATTTTTCATCAGCTGGTGTGGCTTGGAAGCCCACACCAAAGCACTTCTTGATGGCTGGTAGGGTAACAGGTTCTGTAATACCTTACAGCGATGCCTGAGTCCCTTCCCAGGTTTGCAATCATGTTTAATCATTTCAACAACGATAATGATGGATGCATTTGACAAAAAAGTTTGAGGACAAGGGTTTCCCTCCTCATATTGGTCTGCGACCTCCACTTCAAAAGCTTGATAAACTATATGCTCACTACCTTCACTGGCTTCGAGACATGGGACCGATGGGTCCCAGTAGATTGACTGCTCATCTTCCCCATGAACTAGAATCTCCTGATCTTCATGTTCGAATTCACCATCTCTTGGAGAGTAGAAGGCACAGCCCCTGGTACGTGAATCCACTGTCTTCCCAAGAGGAAATTATAGGAAGTATCCATGTCCAAAACCTTAATGGTCACCTCAAAGTCTACCGGGCGGATAGTCAGAATCAGATCAATCTCGTGTATTGTATCTCTGTTTATACCGTCAAAAGCACGCACATAGATGTTGTTGGGTCTGATTTTCTCAGTACCAATTTCCATACCTTACAGAGTTAAGAGTGGAAAATATCTACCCAAGAACCACCATCTAACATGACCTTTTTCACATAATACCCTTCACATTTAACTGTCAAGTGAAGGGCTTTGTTGTGTGCAGCCCCTTCCGAGGGTAAATCATTCTTACTGAAAGATATTTGATTGACTGCAAAAAAACCTCTCCGCCATCCTCTCCAACTCCTCAACAGTGGTTTCAATGAGTGCATATGCTTCATTAAGAGTTTTGATCAACACCTTTTGATGTTCAGTTGAGTTCATTAGTAGAGACAACAGGGAGACTCTAGCAGGGGACTTTCGAAGCTGGTTGATTATCTCGAAGTCTGCCATTTTCATTTTTGGAAGAATGATTATTCAATCTCATCGGCCTCTTAGGTAGGAAATGCTTCTTTATGGCATTATTCGCTTCCTCCAGATTGAGGTACTTCTCAGCCGGGTTATTTTCCATAACTTCTCCTGAGATCTCTTTGCCTTCGTAAGTTACTACTATTTTGTTATAGTTCCATGGGCCTTTACGGTGCGCGGCCACTAACCACGGGCTCATTCATCATTGGTGGAACTATTGGCCCCCGCATCATGTAGGTCCCATTGGGCACATACATTTTAGCTCCCTTGTTTAGCTCAAACCTTCTATGAGGACTCAATGACATCTATTCTTTCTTGTGGCCTCGAGGAACATAGAGAACAACATCTTTGGAGGGCGTTGGCCCAGTTTCGGCTTCCACTTTCTTTTCGATCTTCTAAAGTGTAGTTTTATTCTTTCTCTCCTCCTTGTCTTGCTTTGTGACAACTTTTAGCTTCTTTTTCACATCGGCTATGGCAATGATGGCTTTTAGGACTGGGTCAAATTCTCTGTCTTCACAGATTATTCCAATAACCGGTCTGCTATTGTGGGCCGGTAATGGATTATTGGTTACATTAGGAACATCTTCGTCTTTTAGAACTATTCTCTTTTATTCTATTAGATTTTCCACAGCCCTTTTCTAGTTCCAACAGTCATCTGTATCATGCCCTTCTGCCCCTGAATGGTAAGCACATCGAGTACCAGCTCTATAAGCGGGCAACGCTGGATTCTTCCTGGTTTGGGGTACTGGCTGCAACAAACCTATCTGGACAAGTTTGGAGAAAAGGCTGGCATATGACTCTCCCAATAGGTGTGAATTTTGGCATCCTAGGTGGTTCCCCGACGCGGAAGTTGTTTTATGCTGGTCAGGGATTATACTGAGCTTGGTGAGGAGGTTGATTTCTAGGAAATGGAGCTTGATTTTGATTAAATTGTTGTTGTGGCCTAACATAAGGTTGGGCATTCATCACTGCATATAGCTGAGCAACCATAGCGTAGGCCACATCTTAAAGGGGATAGTAATGTTGTGGGCTCCTTTGAGAGAGATAAGGTCTGGGTGGACGGGTTTTTCTTGCACTTGAAGTCGCCATTACCGATTCTTCTCTTTTTCTTTCGGTTTGATATGCCTCCAGACTTGCCTTGGATTTCTTGAGAGGTAGCCCTTATAGCAGATGACTCAAGATTCTCCTTGTTTCAACCTATTTTCAACTATTCCACCGATTTTGATGGTTTCCCAAATGGCTTACCATTGCAGACATCATGTTTTGATAATAATCAACCTTTTGGGCTTGAAGAAAGACACTAACCATCTCTATTTCGTCCATTGGAGGTTTAACTCTGGCGGCTTGCTCGCGCCATATGACAGCATACTCTCGGAAGCTTTCTGAGGACTTCTTCTTTAGATTTGACAATGAATTCCCGTCAGGGAAAATGTCGATGTTATATTGAAATTGCCTGACAAAGTCTTGAGCCAAGTCATCCCAGATGTGCCACCGACATATATCTTGGTCCATGTACCAATTGGAAGCAATACCGACCAGGCTCTCCCCAAAATAGGCCATGAGGAGCTCTTCTTTTCCACCTGCTCCCCATAATTGGTTGTAATATCTCTTGAGGTGGGATATAGGATCCCCATGCCCGTCATACTTTTCAAACTTTGGGGTTTTGAAACCCAAGGGTAGATGCACATGTGGGAACATACACATGTCGGCATAGGATACACTATTTTTCCCGCTCAAGCCTTGTATATTTTTTTAGACTCTGCTCCATTCTTCTCATCTTTCTCGTAATCTCCTCCTGCTTAGGGGTTTTTACAGTTTTCTCCTGCCCTATGGTAAACTCGTACCGAGGCAGCTGAGGGTAAGCATTCGCAGTAAACTAGGTTGGTTCTATTGGGAAAAGTGGTGTTTGAAAGGTGAAGAAAGATGGATCAAAGCTAGGCCTGGGTACAATAGGTTGTGTCCTAGCTCAACAAGGTGGCACGATGAATATGTTTGAAGCTGCACCGGAAGTTAACACCTGGGGGCGGGCCTCTAAAGGTGTTCCTGCAAAGTGAGCTGAAATAGTAGGATATCCCAGTGGGATATTTGGATAGCTTATGGGGACATTGGTGGTTCCGCTCACCTTGGGAAGTAACTTAGGGATTTCTTATATCACGCTTGGCAGTTCACTACCATTGGCCCAGGCATCCCACATTTTCATCATGTGGAGACGTAGAATTCTATTTTCCTCAGCAGTTTTCGGCTTAGAAGTTGGGATAGCCGAGATCGTGCTATCCTCCGGAATAGGAATCGTTGGCAGATGACTTTCAAAAGACATTTCGATGCATCCTTTTGACCTCGTGAAGTATGGATGTGAAGACAGACTACCACAAAACAAACCACCTTACTGTAAAACTTGAACTGAATAATAGACAACAAACTGGTCAGTTTGAAGCAATTAACACAAGGATAATTGCACTTGGGGTGTGATGCACCTATGCAGTTAAATGTGTTTTTACATGTTTCGTAACAGTTGAATGTTTTATCCCAGCTTTTCTTACTTTCCCCAATTGTGCTTCTATTCCCATTTTTGCTCTTTTATTTCCCCCTCTTTCCTTGCCCTCTTTTTCCGTTTTTCTTTTGATTTTTCTTTGGCTCTCTTTTTCTTTCTTTTTGGGTTTTCTATCTATTCTTTCTTTTTACATTCCTCTCTTATTGGAGTTATTTACAAAAATCATGACTGGATCCAATGAGGATTGCCTACATATCATGATATTGCATGAATCAAATTATTACGTAGTTCAAGAAAAATAAATGCAAAAAATAAAGAATTAATTTTTTGGGAATTTTCAAATTTTCATTAATAAAACCGCTAAACTTTTCCATTACAAAAGACCTCAAATTACCCAATTTCTTGTAGTTTTTAAACTACAAACAGACTCAAAATAAATTGTAAGCTAGAAACTGAAATATGGACTCGATAAATGAAAATCATGAAACATAAGTTCTTCGACTCCTGGGGCCCGTGGGAGATTATTCGGTCTTGCCATGGGCCTATGTGCGAGATCCCTTTGCAGCAGCTCCAAGTCACTCATAATCTGGCGGACAAATGTCACTACTGTAGCAAAGAAAATGGTTCGAGTCATGTCCTCACATGCTTGGCATTTTGTGACAATGTAGTCAGCAATATCTCTAACCGTCTCCCGGATAATACCCTTTTCTTGAAGTAAGCGCCCGATTTGTTGAGTTCAAGATTCTAGCACTTGAGTGTCATGATGGCTTTGTTTTGTAATTGTTGCGTATCTTCCTCCATCTGGGCCATCAAAGCATAACAATGTTCCCTACCAGCTTTAAAATCTTTAGCCTATTTAGCCACCTCATTCTCAATGGTAGTTATCTTACTCCTCAAATTGGAGATTTTCCTCTCATATTTTCTTTTCATTTGTTGCACAAACTCTGCCCACTCTGCCGTATTCTTTGCCAGTTGCACTCGAACTCTTGCTAAACTGGCTTTAGATTTCTCCAAGCCATATTGACATTCGAGTACATTACTTCTGAGACCATTTATAAGCCTTTCATCTGCCTGACTATTCTCTTGGTTCCTACAAGCTATTTTCATCTTTTGGATTTGAGCTTTAAGGGCTTCATTCTCCTGCACTAGCTTCTTATTTTCCCCTTCATCTGCGACAGCTTGGACACTGTTATCAAACTTGAGGTCCGTGATTTGTCCCTTTAGTTTACTTATCTTGGTCCTATAACTTGCTTCTTTTGTCAACCAGTCCCACGTCTCCCACGCGTCGTTAGTGGATTGTTGGTCATGGGGTCTCTTTGAAGGTCTCTCGGGCTCTCGAGGGATTTGGAACATTTTACTGAACCAATTTATGTAATTGGGGTCTACTTCCCCCTAGCTAAATCACGCACCAGAGTCTTAAGTTCTAAAAATCTGCTTTCATTCCAAAATTGACGAACTCTTCCTTCTGGGAACACAGACTTTGGGCCCCATTCGACGACTTGTCCACTTAGATCTTCGTCATTGGGAATAGTTTGAAATCTGTCCAAATGGCGCAAAACCTAGTGAGGAGCATAAGGGTGAATGCTCCAGAGATCTATCAGGAGAACATAGCATACTTTGCCTGACATGTATATGACTTCGGTGACAGGGAGCCATCTGAATGTCCACTCAATTTTGTCCGAAGTCAAAGAACTCAAGCGTGCAAACCAAGCCTCTGTAACCTATGGAAATTAAATACCACCATTCGGTTTTCGAACTCTTTGATGCAATTTAAACCAGTCATGTCACCTGGCACGGTGACAGAGATATTCTTGTATCCATAATTGTAGGAGTAGGTTAGAACCTTGGAAGAATCTTCTCCCTTCTCGGCATATGGTCAAAGCTTGGTACATTTCAGATAAAATCATCAGAATCAGGGTGCCATTAGCTTTCTTGATCATGACATCAACCATTCCCACGAGACCCAATTCTATGTTGCCATCTTTCCTCGGACAGATTATGACACCTAAAAATGCTGCTTTAAAAGCCAAGCCCCACCGTGCATCCCATTTGTCTTTGTTTCTTGCATGGGTTAACCCAATATTTGGTGCTTCAAAACCTTGGGGATTGCAATAGCGCTGATATAAGAATTGGAAAGTACAAAAACCTTCAGATAAATTCCCATCCTGAATCTCCCGGCTTATACTCAACATATCTAGAAACTTATGGGGAGATACTGTTCTTGGTGACAATGGGTACCCACTTCTAATATTTCTGCTAAGGCCAGCACAACTCGCAATTTCCTCTAGAGTGGCTGCCTTTCGCTAAGTCGTTCCACCATATATGGAGCTGTAAGGGGATTTTCTCAAGAGCTGCGTATGAGCACGTGATTTTTGTCTCGCTTGAAACATTCCTATAATTCGTAGATTAGGATTTTCTTTTATTATTTGCATTTTTAGGAATTAATTATGTGATTTTTGTTTATTTGCATTAATCATATGATTTGTGTTTATTTGTAATTTTTCTTATTAATTGTGTGATTTTGTGTTTGTTTGCATCTTTCTCTTTTATTTGAGATTTTGGGAATTTAATTGCATTTGAGTGCATGTTAATGAAATACAAAATATATGCCTCACAAGAAAAAAGTTTACTTTCCCTTTTAATTTTAATTTTGGAATTGATAGTTGTCTTTATTTTATTTTAGTATTATTTGTGGTAATTGTCATTTTGAGCTAACTAGTATAATGTGGTACGATAATTTTATTTAGAGCCAATTTAGATCTTGGGTTTTAATTTGAAAAGAAATAAAAGAGATTCAAAATTGGGTTTCATTTATATAGACCCCAAAATTGGGCCAAGATTGTCCAGGCCCAATGCAAAACTCACCAAAAATTGCCCCTATCCATGCCCAACATCATGCCCCAACCCGGTCCAATTCTAATAACCTCAAAATGACTTCGTTTGGCGACGTTTGATCCTGGCCGTATATCACCTCTGAACCAATGGCCCAAATTGGACTTTACACTTTAAATAAAAGTGTCCAAAACTGTGTAATAGCTTCAGCGACCAAATATGTCCTCCTCGTACAGTTCAACCGACAACCATCGAACCACCGTCCGCCGCCGGCAGGAATCAACGCTGCCGCCGGCATAACGCCAATAGCTCCCAAATTTAAACCCTAGAACACCCTCACCCCCCTCTTCCCAACCCTATAGAGATCAACCATCGAAACCCTCCCCAGCCTGTCGAAGGCAGATCCGTCGTCCACGGCACCAGCCGGTGGCCAACGACCTCCAAATCAACACCATGGGACCCCCTCACCCTCCTCTTCCTAACCTTGCCATTGGCCACCCTCGAATGTGATTGTAACTTTTTGAATATGTGTTAGAAGAAGGCAGCTCCGCCATGCATGGCGGTGGCTGCCGTGCAGCGTCCCTCAAAGACCACACCCACCCCCCTCGTACCAAATCCCAAACCTAAGCTCTCCAAATCCCAGTAAAACCCTGTAAATCCCAGATCTAAGGTTTGAAGTTCCAACCTGTTTTGGGAAGCTTCAAGGATTTGAACTTGATTTCAAATTGATGTTGCATGTCTATGTCGGATAAAATAAACATACAACATCAATTGAAAATCAAGTTCAAAGGCAATCCAGTCAAAAGACCAGAATCAGTGAGTCCATTTTCTCCTCTTTGTTTTGTTATTATTTTTTCTGCCTATTTTAGTAATTAGGTTGAGTTTATTCCAGTTAATTTAAAATTTAAATGGCGTCTTAATAAATTTCAATCATGTTACTTCTAGTCTGATTGAATGAATGGTAGTTAATTTTATTTGTGAAATTGGACGATAGGTTTTGTTTGATCTCAATGGTTCCTTAATTCCAGCAATATCATTCTTGACCTCTGAATCTTAACATTGGTTTAAATTCATGCAATTAGGAGAGGTTCTTGACTGTTCTGATAATCAGGGTTGTTCATTAGTGTTAGTAATCTCCTAATTATTTTAAGTTTAAAATGTCGATTAATGGCTCACATGTTTTGAAGTACCAAACTGAGTTTTGAATAATAACTTTCCATGTATTTGGCTTGATTTCTAATTTGATTGCTAAAGTTGGATTGGTTGTCCTTGAGTAGTGTTATTTGGATTGGTTATAGCTGTTAGGATTAGGAAATTAGTCTTAGGAGTTAACATTGGCACCAAATAGATAACTTGAGGGCAGTACAGGATTTTCCCATTCAATTCTGATAAATTTAGGACAATTAAGGGTAATATGGAGTTTTTAGTTTGTTTTTGTAATATTGGGAACAAATAAGGGTAATATAGGTAGTATATAAAGGGTAGAATAGTAGAAGTCCTTAGACCCATCTTGAAGGGGCCTTTAATACAAAATCAGTAGTATTACGGCAGTAACTTGGGAAACAAGTCAAGAAATGAGCGTCCAAATAAGTAAAAGTCTTAAAATTAAAGAGGGACTTTAGATTAAAACAAAATAGAAGTGATGCCCTGGCTCTTGTATATATAAAGGGGACTAAAAATCACTCAAAGAGGGGTTGAAATTTCTTAAATGAATCTATGCAAACTTCTTAGAATTTTAAAACTAAAAGTCTCAAAAAATCACTTGTGAAACCCCAGCAACCCCATATTCACTGTTCCATTGAGGGGCTTCTGTGGTTTTATGAAGTTTTGAGTTGCTTAAAGTCTATTGATGCTTTTTTGGGGTTTTAAAAATATTTGAATTCTAGTTTTGTTCGGAAAGCTTTTGGTTGAAGCCATTTGAGTGTTGCAGCTTTGTTGGATTTTGAGTTGAATTTCTGATCCTAATCGCTAAATCTGGGTCGTATTTTGATATTGTTCACTGGCTGCTTGTTACTACTCCATTCCTCATAATCTCCTTTGCTTTATCCAGGTACTTTTCCTAAACCATGTTGAGAGGCCAAGTGTTGAACTTGTAAGAGTTGAATGTGCTGAACTGGAGGCTGAGTTCATGTTGACATATTTGTTTTATTCCTTTCTTGTCTTAGTATCTAGATTTAAAATTACTTATGTATAATAAGAGACTTTAATAGAATCTTCATGGTGTATTAAACTGGACTTGGAAACCATGGTTGTTGTGTTTTTGTTGCTCGCTTGCTTAGCATTTAACCTTGGCATTTCTTATCAGCGTGCGTAAATTAACATCCATATAGCAATTTGACTAGGATTTAATAGGTAAATTATGTGTTATGAAAGTATGGGAATCAGTAGTAGTTTCTTTGTTCTCTTTTCCAGTCGTGTATTTCATTACTGTTGTACCATTGTGAATATTAGCATGACTTCATAGTTATTAGGTAATACATTAATACTGTGGTGAACTGATGTTAAAGGGGATATTAATTTAACTGGGCTTGAATTTGGGCTTACCTTTGAGCCCAGGCATCACTAAACGAATTTGACGGAGTTCTCTGCTTAATGTGGATCAAAGAATCAGTTCTTAATCCGATTTGTTTTCTCATTCCACATGACTTATCATCCTCGAGTAATGTCATAATGAGGCCATTAATCCAAACAAAAGGGTTGTCTCAGGCATCCAAGGACTGGACTGCCAAGCTGGGCTTCGCTTGAGGCCCAGCTGCTACATGAACCGAGTCCATTTAAATATAGCATTAACAATGTACCCTTATAGATAGAGTCATGACAAATAACAAATAGTTCTTTAATTATCTTTTAAAAACACTGAATTTCAAAATGTTTAGAATTTGAGATGAGTCGTTTAGCCAATTTCCACGGCATCTCGCAAAGATAATAACACGCTAGTCACTTTAGGGTACGTATTTAATAATTCTATCTTCTTAAGAATGGGTGAGCATTTATGTGACCCGAATATAAATCCCAACAAAGTTAGAATGTGTCAAAAATTACGGGTGCATTTATGTGACGTGGTTCGCGGCACGTTTTGACGGCGTTGCAATTTTCCTTCAAAACATAATACCAATAGTAAAAGCGGTTAAAAGATTTAAAATGCACATATGTCCATAATTGTATAAAATCAGATAATTTAAGCCAAATATAACAGTTAAGCGACCGTGCTAGAATCACGGAACCCGAGAATGCCTAACAGCTTCTTCCGGGTTAACAGAATTTCTTACCCGGATTTTTGGTTCGCGGACTATTAAACAGATTCATTCTTTACTCGATTCGGGATTCTAAACGGTGATTTGGGACACCATAAATCTCCCAAGTGGCAACTCTGAAATAATTGAATCACGTTTCGATTGTCCTTTAATTGAAAAAAACTCCCTTATCTACGCCCTGCGCCATGTTGTAGTAGCCAAAAAGGAGGTGTGACAGCTCTGGCGACTCTATTGCGGAAGAACTTGAGCTTAGAATAATGGTTGTATTTGGCTTTGTTTATTATTTGATTGTAGATGTTGACTTAATGTGCAAAATGATGCTTTTACCGCTTTGATATTATTTGAACTGTATATAAACTGTTGCGAAACCATTCTCTCTTCACCTCTAGGGATGTGCTTACTTGTTGAGACTGCCTATTCTATTAGTGTCATACCCTAAAATAAGAAAGAGGCCGGACAAGTTACTAAGCCGGATAGCCTTTTGGTTCCCCGTACGTAGCCTCCTCTTCGACTCGAGTCCTCCACTCGAGTACACAATCTAGACACTATACCAAGGTTTTAACTTAGAATAACTTGACCTCATGCTGGATCGCTAGTAGGAATGCCTATCTGCATCATGCATTTGACTTAGGGGACTCAACACAGGGGTTGGGTTCGTCTAGGACAGGTAACCCGAAATGAAAAGAGCATCCTGATGCATGATTATGTGTGCATTTAACTGCTTGGGATTTGCATGTTGACTGGCTTGCGAATAAGGAAAGAAAGTTGAGAAAAATAGTAGCATTAGGGTTGGTCGAGATTAGTCATTTGTCTTGTAAAACCAATGCTCAAATAGCGTCGAAATGCTGCTGTAGTTTTTATAAACAAAAGCAAAAAAAAAAAACAAACAAAGAAAATGGGGCTTTTTAAAGTTTTTATTTTGATAAATTATTTTGCCCGAACTACGCCGGTTTGGTTCTCGTCGGGAGCGTGATATGTAGGAAACCCCATCGGGTCCAACCTCTCTTTGCAAAAATAACCAAAATAAGAAAAATAAATGTCTGATTTTATTCATTTTTCCGAAATAAATCTGGTGATGTCGTTACTGCCAGAAATATCCGAACGTTACCGAAAGGGATGGCGAAAGGCTGATTTCGCACAAATGGCCACCTCTGAGTGTTATTTTGGCCGACGAACAAGCACAACCTTATAATCTTCCTGCGGAAGTGCTGCAAGGTCGTATTCGTTAAGCTGGGCCCTTATTTTAGGAAATAAATTTCATAAAAGACAAATGTCGGTTTTAATATTTTGTGGAGTCAAATAGTCAAATTTTGATATACTAAATCGCCTTAATAAATGTGTAGAATGATCACGATGAAGTATATTAACAAAATTCCCTTTGAGCTACATATGTGGTGGAATGACTTGGGGGAAGCGGGGCAAAACAGGGTCAACACGCATTTGGGAGGATTATTGGCAGCTGAAAATTAACCCAAGGGGAGATATCATAAAGGCATTGATCACGTTCTGGGACTCGGCTCATAATGTCTTCCATTTCTCGGATTTTGAACTCACAACAACATTGGAGGAAATAATCGGATATATTGGGACCCATACAATTCCCCTGAGACACCAATACCTGATTGCACCAAGAGCCCTTGCCGTGCACAAGTTCCTGGACTCCTTAAAAATCAATAGGAAGGTTCACAATCCGAACCAGTCAGTCGGCTTCTGTACTCCAAAGTTTATATATCAGAGGTATGGACATATAGGGGGATTCAATAACCCAGAAAACTATATTTGTAGCAAAGGGAACCAACTCAAATGGGAGGAGCATCGATGTTTTGCATTTATGGTATTCTTCTTGGGTCTTTTGGTGTTTCTGCGGAAGGACGAAAATATTGACATATGGATAGCAGGGGTCATCAATACTTTAATGACTCAGGCCAAGAGCACCCTCGCTCCTATGATCTTATCGAAGATCTTCCGTGCTCTCACCGCTTGTAAAGCAGGAGGAGATTTCTTTGAGGGGTGTAACCTATTGTTACAAATATGGATGATTGAGAACTTATGCCATCGGCCTCGGTTCATGAATTATGGGTCACCAACAAAGATCTTCATAGAAGAATTCTACAACAGGGTTGATGGGTTTAGGTAGCCTGAGGGTGTCACAGAATGGGTGTCGCATCTCCGGGTTGTCACTGCAAATCAGATAGAGTGGACATTAGGGGACCTCATTTCCTTCTAATGGGTCTCTGAAGAATCCAACCCTATGTGCCATACAGAGTAATGAGGTAATTAGGTAGATGCCAAATGATTCCTAGGGACGAGGATATTAGCCGCCATGCGGTTGAGATTAGCCCCAATGGTCAATTCCCTGAAGCCGTCGTGTGCCAAAAATTTGGAGCGAATATCAATATTTGACAGCGGATACCCGAGTACACGACATATCTAAAGGAGAGGTTGCACCGGGATACATTGCTTGGTACAAAAAAGAAACAGAGCCTGGGAGGCTAGCTAAAAGACCGCATCTCCAAGAATTTGTTGAAACATCACAGGAACAATGGGATTGGCTAGCCACGGAAAATGAGTATAGAGCCACCATAGGAAGAATAGAAAAGAAAATCAGGGAACTTCAATTTGAAAATGGTTTGCAAGCCGCAGCAGATGAGGGAGAAAAGAAAAGATTAACCAAAGAAAACAAGGCGTTGCGAGCCCAAACACAGAAGATGAAAGCAGCCGTAGAAAATCCTCCTCGAAGCGTGAAAGATGAAAAACTCATAGATAATTTGAGGCGAAAAGTGATCGAATATGGGTTTGACTTGAACAGGGCGGAAGGCGAGCTATCCAGGGTTCGGAAACAATTAGATAAAAGTGCGGAGGAACGAGGCCGCATCATTGAGCAATTAAAGGAAAAGCATGACGATAAGGTGGCCGGGTTAAAACAGAGAGTCGTCATGGTTGATAACAGGGTAGCCGAGCAAGTCGGGGACCTCAAAACTGAGAGAAAACATTGTTATGCAGCGATAGCAAGGTTGGAGATGGATTTGAGGGAATTCCACGAACTGAATCAGATAGCCGATCGAGCATTAGAGGCGAGGGCTGAACAAATTGGGCATTTGTTGCAAAAAAGGGTGTTATCAGGGAAAGAGTACGGGCGATCGCAGACTACATCACCACAAAGTGCAACAACTGCGAGGATATGACAAGAGCCATGTTCTTTGCCACCGCCATGACCTTTGTTCGGCAAGTGATGGAAGACCTCCACCACCTCCAAGGGAGTTTAGCACGCGAGCCAGCGTCAAGGCTGAATGATGCCCCGCGAGGCCCAGGAGCACTTGAAGCATTAATGTATTTATAAATATTGCACTGCCTTTTGTTAAAATATTTTGAAGTCTATTAGTTTAACCAGGAGTCTGTATTTTCTTTATGAATAGTCAGTAGTTGTTCGACTTTGTAGTTCGTTTTATCAAGCTTGTTAGTTCCTTGTTTAATCTGTCACCTTTCAAGTCCTTGTAACTGAAGTCTGTTGTTATATAAATGGAAACTTTCCCAAATGTTTTATGCTACGCTTTCTAATTGCAAGAACTACACTCGGTCTGATTCATGCGGAGACATGATACGTAGGCAATCTACATAGGATTCGACCATAATTGAATAAGAAACTGAATGAAAGAGGAAAGAGGGAGGGAATAAGGCTAAAACAAAAAGGAGCTTCGCAAATAAAAGCCAGGATGACGCAAGCAACCAATGCACGTAGGGACCGACTGTCTGTTATGTGCATGCATATCCAATATGTGTCCGCTTATATGTTAGAACCACTAACAAGTTTATGGTGTTGTAATTCCAATTCCAAATTAGACAGGTTATTAGTACTTGCGACATTCTGGCAACCCACTCCTTCAACACACGGTCGAAAAGCAAGCAAGTCATGGCCAATCAGGAAGCCGATGTCAGCATTATTGACCCCTCGAGGAAGCTGAGTAATTGGACGTTAATGTTATGAAGGAGGAAATGTATAAGCTTAAGTACCAAATGGCTGAGATGTACCAGGCATGGGCAAGAGGACAGCCGCCCCTGACCTATCCTGCCAATCCAACCTTCATCCCCCCACTGGCCCAAGCACCTGACCGGTCTGCCACTTATCCACCTCCAAGTTTTCCTATATGTTCACAGCATCAGGGTAATACCTCTCAGCACCAGCCCCAATACCCAAAGTCACTCCTCACCCTCCCCTACCAATCGCTCCTATCTATGTGGAACCTTCACCCCCTACACTTCATAGGTCATCAAGTGAACCATTGATTCAAGCTTATGACTCTCAATACTATCCACCAAAACCTCCTTACAAAACCCAGGAACCTTACTCATATGCTCCTCGTCCTGAAATACCAACAAGAATTGAAAAACTCATAAAAATCCTGAGCAGGAAGAGATGCTTAGAAAGGTCCAGAGTCTGGAACAATACTTTAGAGACATGTGGGGATTAGGTGGCTAGGTGAGTGTGGCATTCAAGGATCTTTTTCTATTCCCGGATGTGCAGTTGCCTCCAGGTTTCAGAATTCCTAAATTTGACTAATATGATGGTCACGACGATCCAGTCGCGAATTTGAGAGGGTTTTTAAGTAAAATAAGGGGAGCAGGGGGAAAAGATGAATTGATAATGGCGTACTTTAGCCAGATTTTAAGTGGATCGGCACTGGAATGGTATACTCAACAGGATCCCAATCGATGGTATACCTGAGATGACTTTGCACAAGCATTTGCCTGCCACTTTCAATATAATCTCGAGATTGTCCCGGATCATCTATCTTTGACAAAGCTGGAGAAGAAACATAAAGAGAGTATTAGGGAGTACGGTTTCCGGTGGAGGGAACAAGCAGATAGAGTTGATCCTCGCATGAAGGAGAATGAAATGGTCGACTATTTTCTACAGGCTTTGGAACCTACCTACT
Organism: Nicotiana benthamiana; assembly: GCA_034376525.1. Lineage (NCBI taxonomy): Eukaryota > Viridiplantae > Streptophyta > Magnoliopsida > Solanales > Solanaceae > Nicotiana > Nicotiana benthamiana. Next base: position 79,496,703 of record CM067341.1, read on the forward strand.
TAGGCATTTGGTGTCAGCAGTGGGGAATTTTTTAAACGAAGTGGTCAAGATGGGAATAATGGTTGAGGAAGGCCTCAAATCCTATAAAATCATGAGCTACTTTGCAATTAAGGCAACTACTCAAGCCATCCAGGATGGAGCTGGGGGAGCTTTAGGGAAAAAGAAGGAGGAGGTAGTAGCGACAATGGAGTTGAGAACTTGGTTCGGGCCTCGGGCACCATCTCATTACGCCCAGCCCCGTCCTTACCACCAGACATACCCACACACTCCATATGGCTCGCCACAGCATTACTATCCACCACCAGAACCTCGCTTCTCTGTCCATCACGTGCAAGCATATGCCCAGCCTCCCGCTCACATACAATGGCGTGCGCCACCCCTTCAATACACTTACCCAACTCCACAAAATCATTACCCAGCTCTGAGAGCTTACCAACAACCCCCGAGGCCCGCCTTCTGAGGCAATCCAGTCCTGAGAAATGAGAGGGTACAGAAAAAGAAGACTTTCACGCCATTTGGAGAATCGTACACTAGCTTATTCCACAGGCTGCGACAACTGGATATGTTGAGACCAATTGAAGTGAAACTGCCAAATCCTACCCAAAAAATTTAGATTATTCAGTCAGTTTTGAATACTGTTCTGGCGCACCTGGACATGACACCAAAAAGTGTTGGCATTTAATGAACGCTATCCAAGAACTTATTGACTCCCACAGGATTGATGTGTAGACTCCAGAGGTGCCCAATATTAGCCAAAACCCACTGCCGGCCCATCATCAACATGATTGATATTGTGGAAGGAAGGGGAGAGTCCAGAAGGCCTTCACAAAAGGTATTGATGATCAAAGCCAGTGAGTGTAAGATGACTAATATAGCAAGCAGTAAGGAGCTAGTAACCGGAGCAAAAGAAGGCAGCAACCCTGGGGGAGCTCAGCATGCCCGGTTGCGCCAAAGCGGTAACAGGAAAAAGTAACAGTGCATGGGGCAACTAGAGAAACTGCCGTAGTAGTGGAAGGTGTCTACATCGAGCCACTTATTGTGAAACCAGTGATCCAGCCACCCATAATCAACAGCAAAGCCGTTCCTTGGAAATATGAACACGCAATAGTGATGTACAAGGGGAAAGAAGTGAGAGAGGAAGTGTGTGAGGCACGAGGTTTAACTCGTTCAGGAAGGTACTTTGCCCCAGAAGAAATGAGGAAGGACAGGATTGCTAAGGATAACCCAGAACCAGTAAAGAAGGCTGTGTCAGAAGAAGAGGCGGAAGAGTTCTTGAAGAAAATGAAAATGCGGGACTACTCCACGAGCAGTTGAGGAAGACACCAGCTCAGATTTCTTTGTTTTCCTTGCTAATCCACTCAGACGAACACCGCCAGGCGTTGATGAAGATTTTGAACAAGGCTCATGTCCCAGACAAGATAACGGTGAATCATTTGGAAAAGATTGCAAACAAAATATTCGAGGTAAACAGGGTCACATTCTCTAACGATGAGTTACCCATGGAGGGTATTGAGCATAACCAGGCTCTTTATCTGACTGTGAAATGTAAAGACACTGCGGACACCCGAGTTTTGGTCGACAACGGGTCAAGTGCAAACATTTGTCCACTATCCACATTGATCAAGTTGAAGGTGGAAAATGAAATAGTCTACAAGAATAACATCTGTGTTCGAGGCTTCGATGGCGGAGGCAAAAACACCGTAGGGGATATAGTGCTGGAAGTAACTATAGGGCCCGTCAAGTTCACCATGGAATTCAAGGTGTTGGATGTAGCAGTCTCCTATAATCTATTGTTGGGCAGGCCCTGGATTCATGTATCCAAAGCAGTGCCATCTACACTGCATCAAATGGTCAAATTTGAATGGGACAGGCAAGAGATTGTCGTGCATAGTGAAGATAATCAGTGTACTTCAGGTGACGCGATCGTACCATTCATTGAATCTGAGGACAGCAAAGGGCCATGGGTCTACCAGGTGTTTGATACGGCGTCAGTACAAAAAATCCCAGAAGGTGAAGTCTTCATGACCCCAAAGATAACAACCACATCCGTCATGGTAGCTTTAGAAATGTTGAAAAATGGTTTTATGCACGGCAAGGGGTTGGGGGCTTATTCGCAAGGCATTGTGCAACCAGTGTCGCTTCTCAAAAACCTGGACACCATTGGCCTAGGGTTCAAGCCCACAACCGCAAACATAAGGTGAGTTAGGAAGCTGAGACAGAAGGCATGGGTTCTCCCAAAACCTATCACAAGGTTGTCTAAATCATTTGTCAAATCCAGTGCTAGCAATGGCCCCAGACCAAAGATTTCCGGCCCGCTGATCGATGCGGACGGAGATCTTGATAAAAGATTGGAGAGACTGTTTGAATAGGTGAATATGGTTGAGGCAGGAGAAGGATCAAGCAGGGCGGATGTGTAGTTTGTGGGAGCATGAGCAAAACTAAATAACTGGGAATCCACTCTTCTTCCCACTCGGAGGGGGTCGTGGTAGTCGGCTTTGATTCTCCTTTCACTCTAGTTTGGATTAGCGTCAGAGTTGATAATTCAGTTGTTATTTCCGTCCGTTGGATGTGTAAACCCTGCTATCTTTGATTCTAATGAAGTGCAATTTCCCTTTCAGTAATACTAATAGTTTCCATTACTTTTTACTTTTCTTTCTTTTCTCTTTTGCACAGTTATTTTTATGCTGGTTCCAGTTATCTGACATTCATAAGGACTCCTCGGCCCAGTCCTCGAAACAGGTCTAGTTCAGAAATAATAATTTAGGAAACAGAACATGAGGATGAACTAGGGTATGATGAGGAAGGGGCATGGGACGAGATTAGTAAAGAGTTTACCTAATTCGAAGAAAAGCCTAAACCAAACCTGAATGACACAGAGGCACTCAATCTAGGAAGTCCAAATAATGTCAGAGAAACAAAAATAAGTGTCCATCTGGAGCCACAGCTTAGGTAAGAAATAATTGAAGTGTTGCTTGAATACAAAGATGTCTTTGCATGGTTCTACGACGACATGCCCCGACTGAGCACTGATTTGGAGGTCAAAAAAATACCCACTAACCCAACTTGCTTGCCTATCAAGCAAAATTTGAGAAAATTCAAAACTGATGTGAGCATGAAAATTAAAGAGGAAGTGACCAAGCAGTTCAAGGCAAAAGTCATCCGAGTCACACGATACCCCACTTGGTTAGCCAATGTGGTGTCTGTGCCAAAGAAGGACGCTAAAACAAGGGTGTATGTCGCTTTCCGTGACCTCAACAAAGCAAGTCCAAAGGATAACTTCCCCCTACCGAACATCCACATATTAATTGACAATTGTGCGAAACATGAAACCGGGTCGTTTGTGGATTGTTACGTCGCGTACCACCAAATTTTGATGGATGAAGAAGATGCGGAGAAAACAACATTCATCACACCGTGGGGGACGTACTATTATAGAGTCATGCCTTTTGGTTTGAAAAATGTCGGGGCAACATACATGACGGCTATGACAACCATTTTCCACAATATGATACATAAGGAAATTGAGGTGTATGTGGATGATGTAATAATCAAGTCCAAAAAGCAATCTGATCATGTCAAGGACCTAAGGAAATTCTTCCAGAGGCTCCGCAGGTATGACCTCAAACTCAACCCGATGAAATGTGCATTTGGGGTCCCCTCGGGAAAGTTGTTAGGGTTCATAGTCAACTGCTGAGGCATCGAGCTAGAGCCATCAAAAATCAAAGCTATACAGGAGCCGCCGCCGCCAAGGAACAAAACAGAAGTAATGAGTCTATTGGGAAGATTGAATTACATCAGTCAATTCATTGCTCAGCTCACAACCATCTGTGAGCCCATCTTTAAGCTGTTGAAAAAGGATGTTGCGGTAAAATGGACGGGAGAGTGTTAGAAGGCTTTTGATAAAATAAAGGAATATTTGTCAAACCCATCGGTATTGGTCCCACCGGAACTAAGAAGACCTTTGATCTTGTATTTGACAGTCCTGGACAACTCATTTGAGTGTGTGTTGGGTCAGCACGACGTTACCGGAAGAAAAGAGCAAGCCATATACTACTTCAGCAAGAAATTTACAGCTACGAGGTTAAGTCTACTCATCTGGAAAGGACATGTTGCGCCTTGATGTGGGTAGCCCAAAAGTTAAAGCATTACTTGTCATCATATACCACTTATCTCATCTCACGCCTGGACCCATTGAAATAAATTTTCTAGAAGCCCATGCCCACAGGAAGGCTCGCGAAATGGCAAATCTTGCTCACTGAGTTCGACATTATCTACGTGACTAGGACTGCAGTGAAGGCACAAGCATTGGCGGACCATTTAGTGGAGAATCCTATAGATGAAGAACATGAGCCTTTGAACACATATTTCCCTGACGAGGAAGTAATACATATCAATGAAGCGGAGCGGGCTGAAAGTCGGGTTGGAAGTTGTTTTCGATGGGGCTGCCAACATGAAAGGCGTCGGGATAGGAGCGGTGCTCATTTCTGAAGAAGGGCATCATTACCCAGTCATGGCTCAACTCCGCTTCTATTGCGCCAACAACATGGCATAATATGAGGCATGCATTTTGGGTTTGAGATTAGCAGCAGACATGGGTGTCCAAGAAGTCTTGGTCTTGGGAGACTCGGACCTTCTGGTACACCAAATTCAAGGGGAGTGGGAGACAAGAGATTTAAAAAATCATACTATACCGACAATGCTTGCATGATCTCTGTCAACGATTCCGGTCAATAGAGTTCAGGCACATTCCCAGAATTCACAATGAGGTGGCTGACGCCCGGGCCACTTTGGCGTCATTGTTACATCACAATAGACAAGTCTTATGTTGACCCAATACATATTCGGGTCCATGATCAGCATGCTTATTGCAATATGGTGGAAGAAGAGATTGACGGCGAGCCTTGGTTCCACGACATCAAGGAATATATCGGGAGAGGTGTGTACCCCGTACAAGCCACGAGTGACCAGAAAAGAACAATCCGTCGTTTGTCAAGTGGGTTTTTATTCAGTGGAGGAATATTATGCAAAAGAACTCCAGATCTTGGTTTGTTGAGATGCGTAGATGCTAACAGGCAAGGCCATCATGAAAGAGGTACATGCTGGCGTCTGCGAGCCACACATGAGCGGATATGTTTTGGCAAAGAAGATTCTCAGGGAAGGATATTATTGGCTTACAATGGAGCGCGATAGTATTAGCTTTGTGCGCAAATGCCACCAGTGTCAAGTACACGGAGACCTAATTCACTCTCCTTCATCTGATCTGCATACGATGTCGGCACCATGGCCTTTCGTTGCTTGGGGCATGGATGTCATCTGGTCCATTGAGCCAGCAGCTTCTAATGGACACAGATTTATCCTGGTTTCTATTGACTATTTAACCAAATGGGTTGAAGCCAAAACCTTCAAGGTAGTGACCGAGAAGGTCGTGGTCGATTTTGTGCACACAAACATCATTGCCGGTTCGGAATCCCCAAGACGCTCATCACTGATAATGGGGCAAACCTCAACAGTCACTTAATGAGGGAAGTGTGCCAGCAGTTCAAGATCACACATCAAAATTCTACCTCGTACTGCCCCAAGGCGAACATTGAGGTTGAGGTAGCCAATAAGAACATAAAGAAGATACTACATAAGATGGTGGAAGGATCCAAGCAGTGGCATGAAAAGTTGCATTTTGCATTGTTGGGATATCGCACTGTTGTATGCACTTTAGTAGGGACCACGCCGTACTTGTTGGTATATGGCAGAGGCGATAATCCCGGCTGAAATTGAAATCCCCTCTCTCCAAATCGTGGCCGAAGTAGGAATCGATGACGAAGAATGGGTCAAAGCCCGTTTGGAACAATTGAGCCTGATTGACGAAAAAAGATTGGCGGCGGTCTGTCACGGCCGGTTGTGTCAAAAAAGACTGGCCAGGACATATTATAAGAAAGTGCGCTTCAGAAAGTTCGAAGCAGGTCAACTGGTACTAAAGCGCATCCACCCTCACCAAGCCGAGTCAAAGGGCAAGGTCGCTCCAAACTAGCAAGGACCATTCATCGTATCAAGAGTGTTGTCCAATGGGGCATTGTATCTGACGGATGTATAAGGGAAATGTGAAAAAATGGCTATCGATTTGTATGCTGTCAAAAGATATTATGTATGATTTTCTATAGATCATTATTTATACTTGACATCTGTTTGTACTTGACATATTTTGAAAATTGGAATGACGAATGCGTTTTATTCGGCTATCTAAACACTTTACCCTTTGCTAACCTTTGAGCTTTGATTATTTTCCCTTCATACCCCTCTTTTGGAATCAGTAACAAAAGTCGGAAGCACGAATGTGAAAAGGCACGAGAAGGAAATACAAGGAAAGAAAAGAAAATGAAAGAAAAAAAATCTGAAAAGAAAGGAAGAAAAATGAAAGAAAAAAAAGAGAAAAAAAATAAGAAAAATAAAAGAAAAGAGAGAAGCAAAAAGGAAAAGGACGAAGAAAAAAATACATAAAGAAAAGAAAAGTAAAACAACAGCAAAAGTAAGGAATCGGCATGAACTACGTTTGACCTGATTCCTTTTAACGTATATGTAGGCAGCCTCATGGTTCGGTCACATCATAATAAAAATTCAAAAGTCCCCAAGCAAGAAACTGGCACAGAAGTTGTGGTTGGTATAAGAAATTCATTCCAAATGTTGTAATTTTGAACGCAGTTAAACGATTTTGAGCCTTTGATACCCTTTCTTTCTAACACTATCCAAAAGTCCACGTTACGGTCCAAAGGAAGATCTTCTGATCAGTCTTTAAAAGATGACAAGTTGAGAAAGTAGAAGGATTCATGTCAGGGCACCATATGGCGACGAGAGTTTGAGAGAAATAAAATGAGAGAGTCTTATCGGTGAAAACCTTCACAGGCACCGTAAGGCGAAGGTAAGGCAAAAGCAAAACTAAGAAAGAGGCTATTGGTGGATGAACACTGTAGGGCAAGCCAAGCTAGGGTTTGGTTGGAAAAATTGGGTTAGAAGGGTCACAACAAGGAAAAGCAAGTCTGAAATTCTTCACCCTAAATACCATTCGAAGTCTTTGCATTTTATTTTTCTTTCGAGTCTAAAATCTTTTGTTTAAGCAAACGAAAGGAATGTCAAAGCCGATTATCAACTCCCAAAGGGACAAAGTGCACGACGCCTAAAGACGTAATGAAGATAACAAGGGCGGAACAACAAAAGGAAAGATACATAAAAACTGCAATTGATGGAAGAGATAAGAGTCGGCAAAGTGAAGGATTACTACACAGAAAAAGGCATTCAAAGTAAAACCGCAAAGGTCCTAGGGTCCGCCAAGCATCATACACCGGTCGAGCTATCTCAGAAGGGACGCAAATTTGGCACAACACGAAGGTGGGAAAGGGTCGCAAAGTTCGACCAAGGGTGATACACCAGTCGTCAAGGAAAGACATAAAGAATTTCGTTGAAGGATCGAGAGTGCAACACAAGGTGGGGAGCGAAGTGACGGCATAAAGGTCGAGAGTCGATCGAGCATCCCAAATGGACTAGGTGGTCTCAATAAAGGGATAAGTATTTCTGGCGAGGTCTCGGAAATGTAACACCAACATGAGAAATAAAACGAAGCCATGAGGAGAAAAGAATCAGCCAAGCATAACATCCTAACTCAGCAATCTTCCGCAAGGGGTATAAGGTTTCTAGAAAAAGAGGCAAAAGCACAACACAAAGGCGAAAATGGCCATGAGAGCTGACCCAGCACGATATATACATAAACCCATCAATCGCCGGGAAGGGGTATAAAAGAATCCCAGAGAAGGGTCGGAGGTTCAACACGAAGTAGGGAGTGACATAAAGGCACAAAAGGCGAAGGCAAACTAAGAACCATAAACAGACTGGGTGATTTCAAGAAAGGGGGCAAGGATTCTGACAAAGGAATGGAAAGGTAACACAAATATAAAGAACAAAGGGAAGCCGCAAGAAATGAGAGGTTTATCCGAAGCATGATACATCAACGCATCAATCATGGGGGAGGACACAAAGAATCCCAGCCAGGGATTAGTAGTGTAACACGATGATATGCGGGCAAATAAAGCCTAGAGATCTCAAGGGGCCAGCTGAGCAGTTCGAGCAACTTATTTTCAATATGGGCAAGGGAACACAACGGAACACGACAACGAGAGGCTATCTTCAACAAGAATTCCGCGAGCCAACCATAACTTTTCAAACTGACAAAATTTCTTTGATTGACACAGGGGAATAAATTTCCAGAAGAGCCTAAGGGGGGATGTCCACAGGAGAAAGCAGGCACACGGCTGGTATGATCGAAATCTCAGGGCCCACCAGGATGTGGCACTCAGTTAAAACTCAAAAGGGACATAGCCCGTCACAAATATCCTCCCCAGCAAAGAGCATAATGGGACAAACATTAACTAGCAAACCCCAACAGGAACAACTGAGGGTTAAAAGAGGCATGGAAGTTGAGATGGAACACAGTTTAAAACTCAAACATGTGGGGGTAACATAGGAAAGCACCAATACCTCCCCAGTAAGAATCGCAGAAACAACCAGAAATTAGAACTGGCATTTAAGTTGGAACCCTCAGGAGAAGAATGGGACTCACTTTAAAGGTTAGGAGTAATCATGGATAACAAATGGCATAAAAATGACTTGTATGTCAAAGTACGATTCAGTTAGAGTTGCCAGGACCTCCTGGAAAATGGGACTTAGCTTGAACACAAACAGTCGGGGGGGCATGGTCAAACCCAAATACTTCTCCAACAAGAGTCAATAAGAGTCATTAGGACCCTCTTGAAAAATGGGACTTAGATTAAATATTTCCCCAACTAGAGTCAACAAGAGTCATCAAGACCCTTTTGAAAAACGGGACTTAGATTAGATATTTCCCCAACAAAGAGTCAACAAGAGTCATCAGGACCCTCCTGAAAAACGGGACTTAGTTAGATACTTCCTCAGCAAGAGTCAATAAGAATTGTCAGGACTCTACTGAATAATGGGACATAGCCTAAATTCTAACCCCCAACAGACACATCCTGTCATCTAATTAAGAGTTGTCAGGACCCGCTTGGATAATGGGAAGTAGTTTAATCACCACTCACCAGCAGATCCCCAGCAGACATAACTCATAACAAGACATAGTGGGAAGTAATACCTTCTGAAAAGCATACCATAGTCCTAATGTTGTCATCAGTTAAGAATTTTCAGGACCCTCCTGGATAATGGGACTTAGCTTAGGTTTAGAGATATTTGGTAAAGGGATTTGAACAACACTCACGGATCCGCCCAGCATCGAACTAGGGCAGGAAGAATTTTTTGTGTTTTGTTTGTTTTGTTGTGATCAGGTACACAGGCAGCAATCTCAGGGAACATTTTTCAGGTTGTGAGATTTTAAGTCTTGGTAATCAGGCGCCACCTGCAGAATAAGGGAATAATTTTAAAAAATTCAAGTCTTCGGCAATCAGGCGCCCACCTGTAGAACAAGGAAATATTTTTCAAAATTTCAAAGCTTTGGAAACCAGGCGCCCACCTGTAGAACAAGGGAATATTTTTCAAGATTTTAAGTTTCGAAAATCAGGCGCACACCTGTAGAACAAGGGAATAATCTTCAAAATTTTAAGTTTGGCAATCAGGCGCCCACCTGTAGAACAAGGGAATATTTTTCAAAAATTTAAGTTTCTGTAATCAGGCGCCCACCTGTAGAACAAGGGAATAATTTTTCAAATTTCAAGTTTTGTAATCAAGCGCCCACCTGTAGAATAAGGGAATATTTTCAAATTTAAGTTTTGTAATCAGGCGCCCACCTGGAGAACAAGGGAATATTTTTTAAAATTCAAGTTTTAGAAATAAGGCGCCCACCTGTAGAACAAGGAAATATTTTTCAAATTCAAGTTTTTGCAATCAGTCGCCCACTTGTAGAACAAGGGAATATTTTTCAAAATTTTAAATTTCAAGTTTCAGGTGCCCACCTGTAGAACAAGGGAATATTTTTCAAAATTTCAAGTTTTGTAATCAGGCGCCCACCTGTAGAACAAGGGAATATTTTTCAAATTTCAAGTTTTGTAATCAGGCGCCCACCTGTAGAACGACGGAATATTTTTTGAATTTCAATTTTTGTAATCAGGCGCCCACCTGTAGAACAAGGGAATTTTTCAAATTCAAGTTTTTGCAATCAGGCGCCCACCTGGAGAACAAGGGAATATTTTTCAAAATTCAAGTATTAGCAATCAGGCGCCCACCTGTAGAACAAGGGAATAATCAAATTACAAGTTTTGTAATCAGGCGCGCACCCTTAGAACAAGGGAATATTTTTCAAATTTCAAGTTTTTAACAATCAGACGCCCACCTGTAGAACACGGGAATATTTTTCATAATTTCAGGCTTTGGCAATCAGGCACCCACCTGGAGAACAAGGGCATATTATTCTGAAGTCAAGTCTTGGCGATCAGGAGCCCACCTGTAGAACAAGGGAATATCTTTCAAATTGCAAGTTCTAGTAGTCAGGCGCCCACCTATAGAACGAGGGAATGCTTTCAATGGAATACACGTCAAGCCGAACAATTCAGTAGCAGACATGAAGGAAGAAAAGGCAAGTAGTCAGCGAGGCCACAAGGAGTTCGCAGAAAGAAATACAAGGCAACAAAGCAACAAGGATCAAGATTGAAGACGTAGATAGGCTTTTCTTTGTAATCCGTAGCTTATATCTTAGTCTAGTTTTCCTTTTTACTCTGCATAAGGTGTAATAAGGAGGTCAACATGCAGTAACAGTAGCGTCAGTAGTGCAATCACAGCTTCTGGTAGTCCCAGCTACCAAACACTCCAGAACTACACTGACATGATTCCTATTTAGCCGAGGATGTGCAGGCAACCTTTGAAGCAGGGTTCGGTTATAAAGTTTTCAAAACACTTCCCATGGAATGCAAAACATGCAAAAATATCTCAATCTCTCACTTATCTTTGCCCGAAAACCCTGCGTGTCTCCGAGCAAAAAGGGGCAGCTGTGCGCACGTGATTTTTGCCTCGCTTGAAACGTTCCTATAATTCGTAGGTTAGGATTTTATTTTATTATTTGCACTTTTAGGAATTAATAACGTGATTTTTGTTTATGTGAATTAATCATGTTATTTGTGTTTATTTCCATTTTTCCTTATTAATTGTGTGATGTTGTGTTTATTTGCGTCTTTCTTTATTATTTGAATTTTTGGGAATTTAATTGCATTTGAGTGCATGTTAATGAAATACAAAATATATGCATCACAAGAAAACAATTTACTTTCCCTTTTAATTTTAATTTTGGAATTGTTAGTAGTCTTTCTTTTATTTTAGTATTTAATTATTTGTGGCAATTGTCATTTTGAGCTAACTAGTATAATGTGGTAGGATAATTTTATTTAGAGCCAATTTAGATCTTGGGCTTTAATTTGAAAAGAAAAAAAAGAGATTCAAAATTGGGTTTCATTTATAAAGACCCCAAAAGTGGCCAAGATTTTCCAGGCCCAACGCAAAACTCACCCAAAATTGCCCTGATCCATGCCCAACATCATGCCCCAGCCCGGTCCAATTCTAATAACCTCAAAATGACGTCGTTTGGCAACGTTTGATCCTGGTCATTTATCACCTCTGATCCAATGGCCCCAATTGGACTTTACACTTCAAATAAAAGTGTCCTAAACTGTGTAATATCTTCATAGACCAAATATGTCCTCCTCGTACAGTTCCACCGACAACCATCGAACCACTGTAACACCACTGTCCGTCGCCGGCCGAAAATCACCGTCGCCGCCGCCGCCGACGTAACGCCAATAGCTCCCATATTTACACCCTAGAACCCCCTCACCCCCCCTCTTACCAACCCCATAGAGATCACCCCTCGAAACCCTCCCCAGCCTGTCGAATATTGGTTTAAAGCATGGCAGCTCCACCGTCCACGGCGACGGCCGGTGGCCAACAACCTCCAAATCGACATCATGGGACCCCCTCACCCTCATCTTTCTAACCTTGACATTGGCCACCCTCGAATGTGATGGACACTCTTCGAATATGTGTTAGAAGAAGGCAGCTCCACCATGCACGGTGGTGGCTACCGTCCAACGTCCCTCAAACACCACGCCCACCCCCCTCGTACAAAATCCCAAGCCTAAACTCTCCAAATCCCAGTAAAACCCCTTAAATATCAGATCTAAGGTTCGAAGTTCCAACCGGTTTTGGAAAGCTTCAAGGATTTGAACTCAATTTAAAATTGATATTGTATGTCTATGTCGGACAAAATAAACATACAACATCAATTGAAAATCAAGCTCGAAGGCAATCCAGTAAAAAGACCAAAATCAGTGAGTCCATTTCTCCTCTTTGTTCTTTATTATTTTTCTGCCTGTTTTAGTAATTAGGTTGAGTTTATTCCAATTAATTTAAAATTTAAATGGCGTCTTAATAAATTTCAATCTTGTTACTTCTAGTTCTATTGCATGAATGGTTGTTAATTTCGTTTGTGAAATTGGACGATAGGTTTTGTTTGATCTCAATGGTTTCCTTGATTCCAGCAATATCATTCTTGACCTCTGAATCTGAACATTGGTTTAAATTCATCCAATTAGGAAAGGGTCTTGACTGTTCTGATTCTCATGGTTGTTCATTAGTGTCAGTAATCTCCTAATTATTTTAAGTTTAAAACGTCGATTAATGGCTCACATGTTTTGATGTACCAATTGCTGAGTTTTGAATAATAACCTCCCATGTATTGGGCATGATTTCAAGTTTGATTGTTGAAGTTGGATTGTTTGTCCTTGAGTAGTGTTATTTGGATTGGTTATAGCTGTTATGATTAAGAAATTAGTCTTAGGAGTTAACTTTGGCACCAAATAGATAACTTGACAGCAGTACAGGATATTCCCATTCAATTCAGATAAATTCAGGACAATTAAGGGTAATATGGAGTTTTCAGTTTGTTTTGGTAATATTGGGAACAAATAAGGGTAATATAGGTAGTATATAAAGGGTAGAAAATGGTATAAATCTTTAGACCCATCTAGAAGAGGTCTTTAATACAAAATCAGTAGTACTACTGCAGTAACTTGGGAAACAAGTCAAGAAATAAGTGTCCAAATAAGAAAAGTCTGAAAATTAAAGAGGGACTTTAGGTTAAAACAAAATAGAAGTGATGCACTAGCCCTTGGCTATATAAAGGGGACTGAAAATCACTCAAATGGGGGTTGAACAATCTGAAGAGGATCTATGCAAACTTCTTAGAATTTTAATACTAAAGGTCTCCAAAAATCACTTCTGAAACCCCAACAACCCCATATTCACTGTTCCATTGAGGGTCTTATTTGGTTTTCTGAAGTTTTGAGTTGCTAAAAGTCCATTGTTGCTTTTTTGGGGTTTTAAAAATGTTTGAATTCTAGTTTTGTTCTGAAAGCTTTTGGTTGAAGCCATTTGAGTATTACAGCTTTGTTGGATTTTAAGCTGAATTTTTTATCCTAATAGCTAAATCATGGTCGTATTTTGCTGTTGTTCAATAGCTGCTTGTTACTGCTCCATTCATATTCTCCTTTGCTTTATGCAGGTACTTTTCCTAAACCACGTTGAGAGGCCAATTGTTGAACTTGTAACAGTTGAATGTGCTGAAATGGAGGATGAGTTCATATTGACATATATGTTCTATTCCTTTCTTGTCTTAGTATCTAGATTTAAAATTACTTATGTATAATAAAAGACTTTTATAGAATTTTCATAGTGTATTAATTTGGACTTGGAAACCATAGTTGCTGTGATTTGGTTGCTTGCTTGCTTAGCATTTAGCTTTGGCATTTCTTATTAGCATACGTAAATTAACATCCATATAGCAATTTGACTAGGATTTAATAGGTAAATTATGTGTTATGAAAGTATGGGAATCAGTAGTAGTTTCTTTGTTCTCTTTTCCAGTCGTGCGTTTCATTACTATTGTACCATTGTGAATATTAGCATGACTTCATAGTTATTAGGTAATACATTATTACTGTAGTGAACTAATGTTAAAATGGATATTAATTTAACTCGGCTTGAATTTGGGCTTACCTTCGAACCCAGACATCACTAAACGAATTTGAAGGAGTTCTCTGCTTAATGTGGATCAAAGAATCAGTTCCTAATCCGGTTTGTTTTCTCGTTCAGCATGACTTAGCATCCTTGAGTAAGGCCATAATGAGGCCATTAATCCAAACAAAAGGGATGTCTCAGGCATCCAAGGATTGGACTGCGAAGCTGGGCTTCGCATGAGGCCCAGCTGCTACATGAACCGAGTCCATTTAAATATAGCATTAACAATGTATCCTTATAGATAGAGTCATGACAAATAACAAATAGTTCTTTAATTATCTTTTAAAAACACTGAGTTTCAAAATATTTAGAATTTGAGATGAGCCGTTTAGCGAAAATTCACGGCGTCTCGCAAAGATAATAATGCGCTAGTCACTTTAGGGGGTCTTTAATAATTCTATCTCCTTAAACACGGGTGCGCATTTATATGACCCAAATCTAAATCCCAACAAATTTAGAATGTGTCAAAAACCATGAGTGCATTTATGTGACGTGGTTCGCGGCACGTTTTGACGGCGTTGCAATTTTCCTTCAAAAAATAATAATAATAATAATAATAAAAGCGGTTAAAAGATTTAAAATGCACATAGGTCCATAATTGTATAAAATCAGATAATTTAAGCCAAATATAATAGTTAAGTGACCATGCTAGAACAACGGAACCCGAGAATGCCTAACACCTTCTCCCGAGTTAACAGAATTCCTTACCCGGTTTTCTGGTTCGCGGACTGTTAGACAGAGTCATTCTTTCCTCGATTAGGGATTCTAAACGGTGACTTGGGACACCATAAATATCCCAAGTGGAGACTCTGAAATTCTCTTAAATAATTGAATCCTGTTTCGATTTTCCTTTAATTGGAAAAACTCCCTTATCTACGCCCTACGCCGGGTTGTGGTAGCCAAAAAGGAGGTGTGACACTGCAAAGGGTTCATTTTTGTTCGATTTCATCCTACACATTTATTAGGGTGATTAATTAAAAGATCGCGATTCATTTTGACTCGAGAAAAAAGTTAACACTATTTTTTTTTCTAAATTTTCATAAAAAATCTGGCTTTGCAAATACGACCTTTCAGCACTTTGGGGAAAAACCTTTTAATGTTGTGTTTGGTAACCAGCCAAAACTTCGAAAAAGCGACCAAAGCTGGTTGTTATAGCATAATGGCCTTTCGGCACCCTTTTGGGGACATTCGGCTATTTTAGACAAGAATGGCATCACCTTACTTATTTACGATCAAAAAAATAAAAGTTTTAGTCTTTTTGGGCTATTTTCGCAAATTAAAAAGTTGGACCTGATGGAGGTTGCCTACGTATCCCACATTCGGTGAGAATCAAACTGGTGTAGTTCGGGCAAATTTTACAAAATACAACAACACAAGCTATTTTGAAAACAAGATTTTCTTTTTTTTCTTTATTTTGGCTTTTGTTTTTCAAAAATTCGGCAGAGTTTCGGTACCTATTGGTTTTTTTCAAAAAACAGGTAATTATCTCTCTAGCCCGCAAATTGATTTTTCCTTTTCCCAACTTTCTCTTATCAATCATAAGCGGTCAACACGCAAATCCGAAGCAAATAAATGCACAAGTAGCAAGTAGGATGCATCAGGATGGTCTTTTCATTTTGGGTATACCTGTAGGTGTATTGTTCTAAACATGGATTACCCGAACGGACAGCTCGAGCGGGGGAGGGGGGAGGGCAGTGTACGGGAAATACAGAAGCTTCATCTGCTTTGCAACTTGTCCGAACCTCGTTCTAAAATTAGATAAGACTCTAACAGAAGAGAATTCACATAAAGTGCACACTCCCCAAATGATTTAGAAGACTCAGAGAGAAGAAGAGTTTCGAATAGTTCACTCAATATCAAAGCGGTAAAAAGCGGCATTTAGCACGTTACGCTCAAACATGTAGAAAATCAGATAATAAATAAAGCCAGTTTCAACAGCTATTCTAAGCTCTAATTCTTGAACCATAAACCAATGTTCTGGGTTTGGATCCTCAACAGAGTCGCCAAAGCTATCACACCTCCTTTTTTACACACCTGAAGGTATATATAAGGGAGTTTTTCCAATTTAAGTGATATTATTCGAAATAAGATTATTTATTCAATTCAGAGTCGTCACTTGGGATAGTTTATTTGGTGTCCCAAGTCACAGGTTTATTTTAAAATCACATATCGAGGAAGATTCAACTTTCGTGTTGAAGTTTGCGAACTAGAAATTCTGAATAAGGAATTCTGTTAACCCGAGGGAAGGTGTTAGGCACCCTCGAATTCCGTGGTTCTATCATGGTCGCTTAAACTATTACAATAGGCCTACTATCTAATTTTAATACATGTTTTAGCCTATGGTACAATTTTAACTTATTAGCCGCTTTAATTAATTTTAAAAAGATTCAACAGTATCTAAAATACATCTTTGAACCATGCCACATGAAATGCACCCGCGGTCCGCAATACGTTTATTTAACGTTGTTGAGATTTGGATTTAGGTCACATGGAATGCACATCCGAGTTTAGGAAAGTAATTTTTTAAAATAGCGCGCCTAAAGAAACTACTCACATTCAACTTTGCGAGGGCCATGAAAAATTCAACTAAATGGCACGTATTGTTTTCTAAGGATATAAAATTAATTAAATGAGGGCCGTGCATTTTGAGATTTTTATATGGTACGACGCACCTTAAATTATTCTATCAAAAGTTTTTCTAAACTTAATTTTTGAGGGCCATAAACTATTTGCATTATCCAATACGACACACCCCATATAAATTAACAAATTATCTTTTAGAACTGTAACCAAAACCATTGATTGTGTAATTGTTATTTACACAGGCTTATTGGGATTCTGGATTAGAATAAGCCCAGGAGGATAATGAGTGAAAGGAAGTCCAGGAGGCTAAACTTTTTACATTGACTGGGCCAATGTTGAGCCCAAATCACAGAAATAATAAGCTGCAAGAATTGCTTAAGAAATAATTAATAAAAGCTCCAGACCTCTGAGAATTGAATTAGCTTCTTTAAAAGGGACTTCTGCCAAAAATCCCAATCTTATTGAATTAATCAAACTCTTTTAAGAATATGGATACCACTGAAAATCAAGGGATCTCGTAACGAACCCATATGAGAGCCAAATTCATGGCTATAGGCTAATCTTCTCTAGACTTTAAGTTAAGATAGTCAACCTCAAAACTTTGCATTTTTAGCATACATTCGAAGACAAAGCAAATAATATTTTTATGAAATTAAACCGTAGCCCTATTAACTATACAACCAGCCTTCACGATGAAGAGTAACAAACACATGCTTTTGTTTTCAAGACAAAGAACACATTTTATTTTGCACAAAACATGCAAACCATTCAGATCTGAAAATCAACATCACTACTGATTATCAATTAAAACGAAATCCTTAGTAGTTTCAGCAGAATGCTAAGTCATTCGAGCAGCATATTAAAATGCGATATCATAAACTGAATTTCTTCAAGAGCTTAGACTAACACTTAAAAAAGGCAAATAACTACAAGTCTACTGACAAAAACCCTCATGTTCAACTCATATACATTATCTCACATTGAAACCAAACATTTATTCTCACTCTCAAATTGCACTAATTTATCTTTACTGCATATTAAGGGCATGTGAAAACTGAAGATAACATGCATAGATTTTGACTTTCTACAGAAATGCTACAGAAATGGAAGAAATAAAGAAGCAACGCTCAAAACAATTTCATATTCAGTCAGGTTTCCACTCGAAAATACATGTTTGTAATCATTTGCCATCCATAGTTTACAGAAATACTTGAAAATTGAAAGGAAACAAAACAAGTGAGGAATTAGTAGACAGCAACAACATAACAACAATGAAACAATATTAGAATCAGCTAATAAACCCTAGAGAACCAAGCTAAAAGAGCAATAAAGCAGTACCCCAAACAAAAGGCTCAAACTAAACTTTTAAACCTCCAAAAATCAAACCATTTCTGACATTATGGACCTACTCCAACTTTCAAAATTGGATTCTGACCCCGATATCAAAAAGTCTACTTCTGGTAAAACTTCTCAAAACCTTTTAATTTCTATCTTTATCCAAATTACTCCAAAATAAACTACGGACCTCCGAATTCACTTCCGATCGTGCTCTCAACACCAGAATCACCATATGGAGCTATTCCCAGATTTGAATCCCAAACGAATATCGATAGTATTGAAATTCACTTCAACCCAAATTTATGAAATTCTTCCAAAAATGCTAACTTCCACAATAGGCACCAAAACGCTCCCGGGTCACCCAAAACCTCATCCAGCATACACCCAAGTACAAAATTATCATATTAATCTGTTGGAACCTTTAAGTCCTGATTTCGAGGTCGTCTACTCAAAAATCCTATCCTAGTCAATCTTCCAACTTAAAGCTTCTTAAATGGGAATTTTCTTTCCAAATCAATTCCAAACTTCCCGAAATTCAATTCAGACCACGCGTACAAGTCATAATACCTGGAGTGAAGTTAATCATGGTCTCAAACTACCAAAAGACGCGCTAGAGCTCAAAACGACCAATCGGGTCATTACAAGTGGTGTAATAGAAGTTGGGGTAGCATTTGGAATTGTATTTTTCTAGCTAGTAGAAACAACCGAAGCCTAGAAAGGAGAATTAGTTTTTTCAGCCAATTCAGACTTTTGAAAAAGTCTATCAACTTCTCTGTATGAACTATTGGAGCCCCTCTTGTTATTTTTCATTCAAAAACCATTTCAACATCATTCTCAGTGTCTTCCTCATCAAGAATCACAATGTCAGTTCCTTCAGAAATTTCCTCTAAAACCGGCGGCTACACTTTCTCCTCAATTTTAGATGAGAGTTTTATTTTAGACTTCTTCCCTTTGGGGTGGAAGACTTGGGGATGATGCAGCTTCACCAAAAGTTAAAGCTGCATCACGAGCATTTTAATAGTAAGGGGCTTCTTGAAGTTATTGTTGAGCCACTTTTGGGTTGAGCAAAACTTCGACGACCGAAAAAATAGATAACCCCTTATAAATTCTTGAGTTTGCCACATATAACAAGAAAAGTCAATAGTTTATTATCGAATGAAGGAACACGTTAACAAAAAGGAAAAGAGACGGTATGCTTACCACGATTCATGCACTTTCATTTTTTCTTTATAGAAATTTCTTTCCATATGCGGAGTTCCGGCGTGAAAGAGTCCAACATCCATTGGGTCTGATTTTCAACTATCAGGGGAAGGGGGAGGGAGAAGAAGGGTAGCGATAGTTAAAATTAAAGGAATAAGAGTTTTGGAAGAAAAAAATCTTTTCAAAATTGTAACGACCCGGTCGTTCGTTCTGAGAGTTATAGCCCTGTTTCCCCATCTATGCTTATTAATGTGTTGTTCAGTTGTGTTGAGTTGTATCGAGTTGGTAGGTTCGGGTTCAAAGTAGTTTTGGAGTGAAATGAACACTTAATCTCTTAGTTAAGAAAGTCAATCAGAAGTTGACTTACGAGTAATAGAATTCAGATTTGGATTTTTATGATTCAATTAGATTTGCTGGATGATTTTAGATTTAGAAGTGTGTTTGGAATGTAATTTGGAGGTTAGTAGTAGAATTAGGTTTAAATTGGCGAAAGTTGGAAAATTTTCAATTTTAGTCGATCGTGGAAAATTAGGTATCGGGGTCGGAATGGAATTCCGAAAGTTGGACTAGGTACGTAGTGTTATGTTTGGCTTGTGTGCAAAATTTGGGGTCATTCAGACGTGGTTTGATAGGTTTCGGCGTTGTTGACAAAATTTAAAAGCTTAGAAGTTCTTAGGCTTGAATTCGAGGTTGGTTTAGTATTTTGGTGTTGTTTTGGATGTTCGGGTAGTGATATATTACTTGTTGGAATTATTGGTTGAGTTCTAGAGGGTCTCGAGTGAGTTTTGAATAGGTTTGGATTGTGTTGCACCGGTTTTTCTTATGTTTTGACGTCGTTTCTTCAAGAATGAATGATATCATATTGAACAAATAAGCTCCAGTTTCTTTTTTTTATTAAAGCATTAGATCTGTGTCGTATAAATGGACCAGTAGAAAAAAGAATCATCAAATGTGGACATTGTATGACGATTTTATGGTCATTTTACTAAGAATTAGGTTGCTAGATTTTTCAGATTAATTATGAAATTGCCACTGTCGGCGTTTAAAAATTTGCATTTTTTGCAAATATTAAAACCAACATAGCTCATTTCATTATAAGGTCAAATTGAGTGATTCAAAAGCTTAACTTGACTAGAATTTCATAAGAAATCCATTGGAGGCATAAAATATGAGTTTCAGAATTATTTGGCATGAGAAACGAGGCAAAATAGATGGCAGAAAAATATATAAAACTAGGGTTTGTTCATTCGGTCATAATTTGAGTTGTGGAGCTGGGATTGGGCGATGTTCACCATAGGGATTGGGGTAAGTTTTCTTTACTCGGCTTTGGTTATATTTCATGAATCCACCTTCATTTTTGGGATTTGATTGACGATTTCAAAGTGAAATTGAGGGAGTTAGGGCTTGAATTTTGGAGAGTTTTAGGTAGGGATATGAGGGACCAAACGGAGTTTGATTTTGATAAATTTTATATGGTTATATTCGGGAGAGGTCGAGGGTTTTTATTCTTTCATTTTTGACTAAATTTGAGACGTGTGTCGAGGGTCGGGTTTTGTCCGATTTAGAATTTTGGTATATTTTGTAGTTTTTATTCTTGAATTTGATCCTTTAACATATAGTGATGGTATTAATCTAATTACAGTTAGATTCGGAGCTTTTGGAGATCGATTCCAGAGACAAGGGCATTCTAGAGTAGGATTTTACGCTGTCGAGGCAAGTAACAATTTCAACTCTGGCTTTGAGGTTAAAACCCTGAGAATTTGATATCGTGTGACTGTGTGGAGGTGATACCCATGCTAGGTGATGGGCGTGTGGTTGTATACCTCGAGGGATGGAGACTTGGTCCGTCCCGTGAGGCCTCATGGCCATCATATATGTTTACATAGTTACTTGTTATTGAACTTGTCTGCCTTCATGTTAGAGACAATGCTTAAACTTTATTAATGCTCACATTATTTGTACTCAGCCATAGAAATTATTGTACATGTTTACCTTAGTGTATGTTATTTTCTAATATGTTGTGATACTTGATATGAGTTGTGCTCCCTGATTTGTTGATGGTGGTGAGGCCATTGAGGTACGTGATTGAGTAAGGTCGAGGGATTGGTTGTGAGAATATACCATAGCGTGTGAGTTGTCTGCATAGCACGTGAGTTGACCGTGCAGGTCCCGATATTGATAACATAGCGCGTGAGTTATTCGCGTAGCACGTGAGTTAACCGTGTGGCTCCAGGTATTGATATGATGGGACGTGAGCTATTTGTGCTTAGTGCTTGGGATTCGGGAGCGCCTCCGAAGTCTGTACAGACCCCCAGTGAGCGAAGAGTGTTGAGTGTATTGAGTGTTGAGTGTTGAGTGCTGAGTGCGAGTGATGGAGTGACATTGTTGCGTGATTACATTTAATTTTGTTGTTGCTGCATTTATATGTTAAATTTCTTTGTGGCATTTACTGAGTTATGGAATTTACCTATTTATTCCTGTTATTTTTAAAATAGTGAAAAAATAAATAATTGGATTATTTTGTTTAGCTCGTCACTACTGCTTAGCTCCTTAGTTATTTCTATTACTACTGAGGTGGTTGTACTCATACTACACCATGCACTTTATGTGCAGATCTAGATGAGTAAGAGTGCGGCGATCGTTGAGTTCGAGCCGGGTATCTGTGGAGATTGCAAGATAGTTGTTAATGTCTGCGGGACCTTGCTACTCCTTTTGTCATTTATACTTTTGGACAATTCGACAGTTTATATATCTTAGTTTATAGTTTTAGATGCTTGTGAGCATGTGATTTTTTTCCTATATGAAATACTCCTACAGAATCCAAGAAAGTAAATTTTTCCAATTATGTTTTACCAATTTATATGAATTTTGCAGAATTTTTATTAATTGTTTGCATTTTTTGTGCACGTTTAATTTTATTAAATTCATAAAAATACAATACAATACCATGCATTGCGTTTAGGTTTTGTTCTTATATTTTTTAGGATTAATTAGTAATTATTTATTTTATAAAAAATAAAAATCACAAAAAATAGCTCATTTTACATTTTTTACCTTTTAATTTTTAGGTAATTGACTTTTCTCTTTTAGTTTAGGATTAAGTAATTTTTATAATTTTTCAATTAGGTAATTAGTATAATTTTATAATTTAGATCATTTAGAATTTTAGTTATAGGATTTCATCAATTTTTAAAAAAAAGAGAAAAATGAATTGAAAAGGTCTAATACATTTTGGGTTGAAAATTCAAATTGTCCCAATTTTCCCAGCC
Source organism: Nicotiana benthamiana (assembly GCA_034376525.1). Lineage (NCBI taxonomy): Eukaryota > Viridiplantae > Streptophyta > Magnoliopsida > Solanales > Solanaceae > Nicotiana > Nicotiana benthamiana. Next base: position 79,519,166 of record CM067341.1, read on the forward strand.
CAAAACCCATCCAAAAGTTGCCCCTGACCCAAGCCCAATTTTGCCTACCCGGTCAGACCCCTTCTTCCCAAAACGACGTAGTTGCATGGCAAAACTACCGCATTTCATTGTTCTACCCAATTAAATGACCTAAATCCTCATGGTTTGCAATAATCTAAATCGATTAAACCGAAAAAACCTATGTCTTCATCCTCTTAAATCGCCTCCCACCTATGCCCTCTCTCCGCCATACGGAAATAGTCTCATAGAGGCAGAGCACCCCCAAAAGCCTCCAAATTTTAACCATCCAATCCCCATCATCTCCTCGTCCTTCTTTAAAAGATCACTCAATTTCTTCAAATTGTAGATCCAAGAATAAATATCCAAGCTTTTTTCTTTTCGTCCAAATTTCTGGATTAAATCCTCAATCCATGTTAAAACCTGCATGAATTCCCCATTTTTTGCAATGAACAGAGTTGTTTAGTCTCGAGATTATCCCATCTCACATATTAGCAGGATTTTAAGGCAAATAATTGTTCATGACCCAAACCCTCTAAGTCTTTTCCTCGTCTGACCTTGGCCATACGATGGGGATTATTGCATGAATCATTGGGCATGGACGAGAGTCTGGCCAGTTTCCTTTTAAAATTTTCGTCGTCGAGTTTGTTCGTCCGAATTCGAATCAAGACCTTGTTGTTCTTCTCATAAGGCATTGCAGATTGTTTGATTCCACTGGTATACCTCTCCTCCCGCTTTTCTTCTCAATTTCTATTGAGAGTCCATTTCTATCTAAAGAATTTTGATTATTTTTTAGGGGGAAAAATTGACCAATTAATGAATAATAGTTTATTAATTAGATTTTATAGATACATCATGAGTTTTTGTTAATTAATTACTGTTTAATTCTCTACATAAGCTTTTATTTGTTTTTGGCTTTGGTTTCTTTTTGGATTTTTCTAGTACGAGAAAAAGGGATTGGACTTAAGTCCTACACGCTGCAGGTCCAATACTGTAGGTAAAAAATTTTAAAGCAGTAAAAAAAGCAAATGGGGGAAGGGGGTAAGTACAAGGCTCTTGGTTTTGGAATTTGACAGGATTTGAATAAACTTATAGGAATATTCTATAAAAGAGCTGGAAGGATCATCCTGGGGCGAAGGGGTTTTAAGTTAATAAAATCATAAACTTAAGGGTCACTTTTTAATTACAAGAACTGATTTGGTTGCCCTAATATCCCTTCTATAAAAATGATTAGGGCACATAAAAAAGAGTGAGAAAAATAGGAAATGGCTAAAAATATTCTCCAAAAGGTTTTCTGAAGAAATTTTTTAAGTTCTTTCTATTTGGAGGTCCTTTCTTGGTTGGGTTTCAGAGATTGGGAAAGGATCCTGGGTTGATTCACTGTAGGTTTTGTTTGAGCTGAGCTAGAAATTGCAGCTTGTTTTGTTCCTTAGGCTATTTTCTTTGGCTAGGTAATCTTCTGAACCCTCTTGTATGTTTGACTAAGTTGCTTCAAATAAAACTACTGATTTCTTAAGTTTTCTGAGCACAAATGAAGTTGGCTTGTTTGTTATTACAATGTTCTTGGGATTTCCGGCCCTGTTTGAAGTCTTAATCGGTTTTGGTTCTTGTATTCTTTGCATTTGTGTTGTTAAGTTGTACAATGACTTGAGGTTTTTATTAGACAATGAAAATGGTTATTACTATTCATGCAATTTGAATTTCATGCTATGTTCTCCTTCTTTCTCTCAAAAACATGACTATGCTTTTAGTAGTTTTATCTTTGTTTTAAAAGAAGTATAGCAGAGATCTTACGATAAGTGGTTTGTATATGAAAACATGTGGATTTTTTTCATTTAGAGAATATAAAGGTTATTTCCTATTGATAATTTGGCCGAAGTTTGCAGAACTATTGGTTAGATGGGTAAGCCATGAAGCCAAAAGGAGGAATTTAAGGTTGCTAAAAGGGGTTTGAGAGCTGAATAATCCAGTTATACCATGTTTTAGTTTAGTTCTATCGTTATTCAATAATTTTGTACACATTATAGGTTTTTTGATTGAAAAGGCAAAGATTGCAAAGGTCAGCTTCTAATAGCCCCTTTTGTCTTATATGTATGTTTAGAATGCTATTTCATTATCACTCGTTTGGCCAATTGTATAAAGGGCTTCTTTTTGGAGCAATCTATTATATTGGGCTTGGTTGAAGTCAGTCATCAGCCCGATAAAAAGTTTCAGTAGATTATTAGAGGGCCTAAAAATGGTATCATATATATGGCCCATAGTGTTATAGTTATAATTAATGATTTTCTATCCTAGCTCAATTCACCAGTTTTGAGTTCCGACTTGATCATATTATTTTCTTGAGTTTTAGTTTATTAATTTGTTTATGACTAATTGAAGTATATAAACTACCTAGGCCCTTCTATTATCAAGGCTATTGGGCTCAAGGCTGGGCCCAACAAAAGAAGCGGACATATTTGAAGTCACAAAGACTTTTGAAAATCTCAAACGTTTTTGTCTTGGTCCCATTTCAGAGACTTCACATATAGCGCGTTTTCAAAGACTTTATGGAGTAAAAAAGGGTCATCTATTAGTTTGCTAAAACATTTTCTTATTAAGGTGTGCCATTTGTAATTAAACTCCACAATTCATGGCCCTCGCATTAATATCAAACTAGTATAGCACGCTTTGAATATTCCGTGGTTTTCTTTAGGCACGCAATTAAAATTATTACAACTACGGGTACGGTTCTCGTATATTAAGAAGGAGCATCTTTAGTTTGCCTTAGAGAAAAAATACAAATCTCTTTCTTTTATAAATAATTTGAGGTGCGTCATACATGAATAAAATCTTATAATCTATGGCCCTCACATAAATACAAAATTAGTAAAGAAATGTCTTGAATTTTCGTACTTTTCTTTAGGCGCGTTAATTAAATATTTGTCATAGCTACGGGTACGATTCCCGTGGCGTAGTTGTGACGCTTAATTACTAAAATTTGAGGGTACACTTATGTGACCCGACCATAATATAATCGTTAATAAAACATGTTGTAGATCGTGGGTACGGTTCCCGTGACATGATTCACAATATGTAAAATTAATTAATTAAAAGCGATTTTAAAAAGTTAAAAAATATGCACAATTGGTTTAAAACATGTAGTAAATCAGATAATAAGCCAATTATTAATAGTTTAGGTGAACGTGCTAGAACCACGGAACCCGGGAATGCCTAACACCTTCTCCTGGGTTAACAGAATTCCTTATCTAGAATTTCTTGTTCGCAGATTTATAACGTAAAGTCAAAATTTCCTTGATTTGGGATTTAAAATAAACCGGTAACTTGGGACACCCTACATTATTCCAAGTGGCGACTCTGATTAAATATATAATCCCATTTCGAATAATGTGACTTTAATTGGAAAATCTCCTATACACCCTCGGGTGTAAAAAGGAGATGTGACAGCTCTGTCGATTCTGCTGTGGAAGTTGACCCAAAACTTCTTTATTTATTATCAGATTTCTACATGGTTGGGCCTAATGTGCTAATATCGATTTTTATCGCTTTGTTATTATTTGAACTGTATATAAATTGTTACAAAACCCTTCTCTTCTCATCTTCGGGGGTTTGCACGCTGGCGTGACTCCTTTTCTGTTAATGTCATACCTTAAATTAGAAAGAGGCTCGGACAAGTTACAAAGTCGGATGACCTTTTGGTTCCCGGTACGTTGCCCCTTGCTCGGCTTGAGTTGTCCACTCGGGTACATCAAATCTAGAACCATATACCCAGGTTTTTAAACTTAGAATAACTCAGCAGCATGCTAGATCCCTAGTGTGAACATTTGTTTGCATCAAGTATATTTGACTTTAAGGACTCAACACAGGGGTTGGGTCTGTTAGGACAGGTGAACCCCAGAATCAAAAGACGATCCTGATGCATTTTTTACGTGCTACTTGTACAATTATTTGCTTTGGTTTGCATGTTGATTGGCTTCAAGAAAAGGGGAGAAATTGGGAAAAATAAAATTGAGGTATGAGAAAGATAATTATCGGCCTTTTTGAAAAAAAACCAGTGTCCACAATATACTAAAACTCTTTCATTATGTCAAAACTCACCGAACTACGCGGGATTGGTTCTCATCGAATGTGGGATACGTAGGCAACCCTCAACGGGTCCAGCCCCACTTTTGCAAAATTAACCCAAAATTTGAAAATATCTTCATTTGTTGTCAAAATAAGTTGGGTAACGCCGTTTTTTACTAAATAAGCCAAACACTTCGACAAGGCGCGGAAAGGCTATTTTTGCAAAAATATCCACCAAAGGTTTCTTTTGTCAAAATTTGGGCTACCAAACAAGCACAACCCTCAAATCTTCCTTTTCAAAGTGCTAAAGGGCCGTATTTGCAAAAGAAATTGTGTTATTTAAATTTTTTGACCTCTTTGATAAAATTCGCTTTGTTTTAAATCAATCACCTTAATTTAAATGTGCAAAAAGAGCACAAGTCAAAACTTGCCAATGAAGGTCATGACCAAGATTCCTTTGGGACTGTACATGTGGTAGGAAGATCTAGGTAAATTAGGACGAGATGTGGTCAACCATTACTTGGGGGTCTCACCGGGTTATTGAAGATCAAGCCTAGAGGAGATATAACTGGTTACATTTTGGGATCCAACTCAAAATGTGTTTAATTTCTCGGACATTGAACTCACACCCACTTTGGAAGAGAAAGCCGGTTATGTTGGGAGTACCGACGCTTTAAGAGATAAATACCTGGTCGCCCCATAGGTCGTCACCCCTCACAAGTTTCTTGATTTACTAAAGATAAGCAGGATGGTCCAATATGCAGATTTGGAAGTTGGGTTTTCTGCTCCACAGTTCATATATCAGTGGTACGGACACATAGGGGGATTTGAAAACCCGGATAGCAAAATTTGCAGCAAAGGGAATCGACTAAAATGGGAAGAGCATAGATGCTTCGCTTTCATGGTGGTATTTTTGGGTCTTCTAATGTTTCCTAGGAAGGACGGGAATATCGATGTATAGGTAGTCGTGGTCGTCAACACTTTATTTACCAATGCTAAAAGAACCCTCGCACCCATGATAGTGCTTAAAATATTCTGAGCTCTCACAGCCTGCAAAGCCGGAGTAGAATTTTTCGAAGGGTGCAACTTGTTGCTAAAAATGTGGATGATTGAGCATCTATGTCATCGTCCTCAGTACATGAACTATGGGTTGACAGGGAAAGATGCATAGAGGAGTTTTATACAAGGGTCGACAGGTTCAACATGCTAGAAGGGGTCGTAGAATGGATATCTTGCCTGCGCTCTGTCACTGCAAATTAGATAGAATGGACGTTGGGTTGGCTTCTTGTTGATGAAATCATATACATGCTATCCATCGGTCCTCACTTCCTCTTGATGGGTTTCAGAAGTGTCCAGTCTTATGCCTCATACCAGGTTTTGAGACAGCTAGGGAGATGTCAAATAGTTCCCAAGGATGAAGACCTCAGCCTTTATGTGGTCGAGATCCGTTCTGATGGCCAATTTCACAAAGCAGTGGTTTGCCAGATTTGGTGTGAGTGCCAATATTTGACGGCAAATACGCGAGTAGGCGATCTATCCAAAGGTGAAGTCTCACCCGATTACCTTGCTTGGTACAAAAGGAAAGCTGAGTTTGGAAGGCCAGCTAAAAGACCCCACCTCCAAGAATTTTTTGAAGCATCATAAGAACAGTGGGAGTGGTTAGAAGGGAAAATTAGAGACCTTAAGTTCAATAGTGATGTGGAAGCTGCTGTGGATGAGGGTGAGAAGAAAAAGTTAGCCCAAGAAAATGAAGTCCTCTAGGCCTAGATCCAAAGGATGAAGATAGCTTCTGAGAATGCGGAAAGAAGCTGAGCAGATGAAAGACTCATTAATGGACTTAGGAAGAAAATATGATTACGGGAATGATTTAGAAAAATCCGAAGGCGGTTTGGCAAGAGCTCAGGCTAAGTTGGTAAAGAACGCCAAGGTACGGGCAGAGTGTGTTACGACAATTAAAAGGGAAATATGATAGAGAAGTCATGAATTTGAAGAAAAGCTAACCACCCTCGAGAATGAAATGGCTAAATAGGCAAAGAACTTTAAAGCATAGAGGGAACATTGTTATGCACTGATGACTCGGCTAGAAGAATATATACAACAGTTGCAGGGTCAAAACCAACACGATACCCAAGTTTTGGAAGCCAGGACTCAACAAATCAGGCGTTTGCTCCAAGAGAAAGGCATCGCTAGGGAAAGGGTTAGAGACATTGCTGACTACATCGTCATGAACTTCCATGAATGTCAGGACTGACTAGGTCTACCTTCTTCACCGCAGTGATGACCTTTGTTTTCCAAATAATGAATGACCTAGATCGCCTCCAAGGAAAGCTTGCACCTAGGCCCGTGGCAAGACCGACTGATGTCCCGAGCCCTTGGAGTAGTTTTGGAAGCACTTATATATTGTTGATTTTTGTTTCGAGTCTGTGTTTCAGTTTCCAATTTTAGAGTCTGTTTCGAGCCTATTTTTAATTCCTAGAAAAGTACAGTGGATTCATTGTAATAGAAAAATTAGGAGTTTTTATTTTTAAATGAACTCTGAAGAAAAACCAAAAAATTATGTTTATTTATTTGATGCATTTATTCATTGAACTACGTGATGATTTGATTCACGCAACGTCGTGATACGTAGGCAATTCCCATCGGATCCGGTCACAGTTTCAAACAACTCAAAAGAGAGAATAACGAAAAGAAAAAAAAAAGATGAAAACAATTATAAAAGAGAGAAAAGGAGAAAGAAAGAGAGCAAAAATAAGAGCGCAAAAAAAAGGCGAAGGTTCGAAAGAGTTAGTCAAAAATGGGATGAGACACGCAACCATTGCGATACATGTAGAAACATATTTAACTACATAGGTGTATCATTTCCCCCAATGTGGGATTCCTATGTGTTAATTGCCTCAAGCTAACCGGTTTGTTGTGCCTGATGTTGAGATCAGGTTCTGTCTTAAGGTCGTTGGTTTTGTGGTAACCTGGCTTATCACCCTTACTTTACAAGATCCAAGGGAAGTGTCGAAATGTCATTAGAGGGTCATCTACCAAGAATTCCCATCCTAGAGCATAGCCCGATATCGGCTATTCTAACATCAGAATCAGTGGCTACTGAAGAGAATAAGGCATTGTGCCTCCGTATGTTGGAAATGTGAGATGCTTGGTCCAACGGCAGAGTACCGCCAAGTGTCATACCTAGTTTCCCCGAGCTACTTCCCAAAGAAAGCGGAACTTCCAACATCCCAATAAGTTACCCAAACACCCCACTTAGATACCCCACCATCTTAGCTCACTTCCCGGAACACCTTCTGAGTTTCGCCCCCAGGTGATTTTTAGAGTGGCCTCTAACATATTACTGCACTGTCAACTTCGGCTACGGCACAACCAACCTTCCCCAAGCCAAGCTTCGATCCGTCATCCTTTACCTTCCAAGTACCATCTTTTCCACTAGAAACTGCCCATTTTACCACCAATTATTACCCTCAACAACCCCGGTATGAGTTTACTGCAAGGTAAGAGAGAGCTATAAAGAATCCCTAGCAAGAGGAAATCACTAGAAAATGAGAAGCATGGAACAAAGCCTTAAGAATATACAAGGTTTAAGTGGCCAAAAGAGCGTGTCCTATGCTGATTTATGTATGTTCCCACATGTGCATTTACCCATCGATATTAAGACCCCAAGTTCAAAAAGTATGACGAGCACGGATAACCCATAGCCCAACTCAAGAGATATTGTAATCAACTAAGAGCGGCAAGCAAAAAAGAAGAGATATTAATGGCTTATTTCGAAGAGAGTCTAGTTGGCATTGCATTTGAGTGGTACATGGATCAAGACATATCTCGCTGGAACATATGGGATGATTTGGCTCAAGATTTTGTCAGGCAGGTTCAGTGCAGCATATACATAGCTCCAGACAGAAATTCCCTATCTAATCTCAAAAAGAAGTGTTTGAAAAGTTTCCAAGAATGTGCTGCTAAATGGCGTGAACAAGCGGCCAGGGTAAAGCCCCCGATGGATGAGACCGAGATGGTCAGTGTTTTTTTACAAGCCCAAGAGGCTGACTACTTCTGGAATATGATGTCTACAATGGGAAAGCCGTTTGCTGAGGCTATAAAAATTGGGGAGATGGTCGAAAATGGTTTGAAGACAAGCCGCATATTGAGCCAATATGCTATAAGAGCTACGTCTCAAGCAATCTAGAGTAGGTCAGGAGGTGTAGCAAACAGAAAGAAGAAAGAAGAAGTGGCGATGGTAGCTTTAATTTTGAGAAACCCCTGTCAACCCTGAGGTTACTTCCCTCCAAACACCCTGCAACAATATTATCCTCACCAGGATGTGGCGTATACTATGGCTCCTCAGTCTTACGCAGTGATGAATGCTCAGCCATACGCTCGACCACAACAACAATTTAACCAAAACCGAACTCCACTTCCTACCCTCATTACTAAGCTCCATATAATCCCCGTACCCCACAAAATAGTTTTCCATACAATGTGCGTTCCCGGGAGCCACCAAAAAAACAAACTTCATGCCTATTGGTGAATCATACTCTATCCTCTTCCCAAAACGGGTCCAAATGGATTTGTTGTAACCCGTACCCCAAACAAGGCAAAACCTAGAATCACCCTCATACCGACACGGTGCTCGATGTGTTTACCATTCAGGAGCGGAAGGGCATGACACTGAAGACTGTTAGACTCTAAAAAGAGAAATCAAAAACCAAATAAAGCAGAAGAGGGTAGGGCTGAAAGATGAAGAGATCCCCAATGTGACTAACAACCCATTGCTGGCTCACGACGACAGGCTAGTTATTGGCATGATTTTTGAAGATAAAGAGTTTGAACCGACTCTAAAAGCCATCATTGCCATTGCCGATGCTGAATGGAAGCCAAAGGCGACTGCAAAGCAAAATAAAGGGGAGAAGAAGAGTAAATTCGCTCCTCGAAGTGAAGAAAAGACTGTGGAAACCAATACAGGGGTAGAACCCCCTAAATATTTCATTCCTCATGTTCCCCGAGCATACAGGAAAGAACAATTAGCGTTGAGTCCTCCTAAAAGGTTCGAGCTGAATAAGGGACCTAAGATGTATGTGCCCAAATGGATTTATGTGCCGATGAGGACCACTAATTCCATCCAGGCTGAACGAGCCCATACTCATTATCCGCATACTACAAAGGCCCATGAGACCTACTGTATTCCCTTAGAACTACAACAGAGAAATTGTGACGTACAAGGGGAAAGAAATCATAGCGGAAGTAAATGAAACCAACCTGTCTGGGAAGTACCTCAATAGGAAGTGAACAACGCCAAGCAGAAACGCTTTCCACTCAAAAAGCTAGTTAGTGCCAATGAAGTAGAGAAATTCTTTCGAAAAATGAAAACTACGGACTACGGGTAATTGACCAACTCTGAAAGTCTCCCTTACAAGTCTTGCTCTTTTCTCTACTAATAAGCTCGATTGAGCATCAGAAAGTGTTGATAAAGACCCTAAATGAAGCATATGTTCTAATTGAAACCACTGTTGAGCAACTGGAAAGGATAGCAGAACAATTCTTTGAAGTCAACCAGATTTCATTCAGTAAAAATGACTTGCCCCCGGAAAGGGCCACCCACAACGAATCTCTTCATCAGACAGTTAAGTGGGAAGGGTACTATGTGAAAAGAGTCATGGTGGATGGCGGATCAGGTGTCGCCATATGCCCTCTCTCAAATTTGCAAAGAATGGAAATTAGGACCGAGAGAATCAGGCCTAACAATGTTTGTGTGCATGCTTTCGGTGGCATCAAGCGAGACACAATAAGGGAGATTGATTTGATCTTGACAATCGGTCCTATGGACTTCAAAGTAACATTTCAGGTCTTGGACATGAAAACCTCCTATAACTTTCTTTTAGGAAGACCTTGGATCCTGCTGCAAAGGCCGTACTTCTACTCTCCACAAAATGGTACAATTTGAACATGAAGTTCAGAAAATTGTAGTCCAAAGAGAGGATGAGAAATCCATAGACAGGGACCCTTGAGTCTCGTGCCTCGAGGCTAAGGAAGGTAGCGATCACATACTCTATCAAGCTTTAGAGGTTGTGGTCACATATTAATGTGAGGAAGGGAGCCGTGTACTCAACCCTTTCTGTCAAATGTGCTAATCATGGTCGCTACTGAAATGATCGAGCATGGATATAAGAACAGAAAGGGGCTCGGGGCATCTTTGAAAGGTATCACATAACCAATCACTTTAGATGCCAACGAGAAGTTCTTCGGTGTGGGGTTTCATGCAACAAAAGTTGATATGACATGGGCAAATGAATGAAAGAGCAATGGCTGGGTGTTTCCTCAGCCGGTTCCGCACCTCTCCAAGACATTCGTCAAGCCAAAGTACATAGAAGAAGAAGATGAGGCCTTCACGGCCGAGGAACTTGAGGACATATGAGGAGCCATGAGGCAAATGTTATATGAAGCTCATATGGTCCAGCCGGGTGAAGGCTTGAGCACTGTTAGGGTGCAACTTATGGGGCTCAATGCCAAGCTACAAAATTGGAAGGCTACTCCGTTACCAACCAAACAGGAATTCTGATAGTCCAGTCTTGCCACCTTTTCAACATTACGGGTTATTCTAGGGTGTAACTCGAATGTTTCTTTTAGTTTGTTATCATTAAAATACAAATGTAAACCCTTCTATCTTCAAATTCAATGAAGTGAAATCAATATTTCATCGTCTATGAATTTTTTTCTTTATTCTTTCTGATTTTTGTTACTTTTATTATTTCTTATTCTTAGTTCTAATAATGTGGACTTAAATAACATGACATGCTTGTGGACTTCATGCACGTATCATAGAACACTGTCTAACAGTGAAATAATGAATCAAAAACCAGAATATGATGAAGATGAGGCTTTTAAGGAAATAAACTGAGAACTAGAACACTTTGAGAATAAACCTAAGCCAAACCTTAATGAAACTGAGCCGGTTAATTTGGATAGTTTAGAATAGGTCTAGGAAACCATGATAAGCATTCACACGGATGAAAGAACTAGGGATGCATTGATCTAACTTTTGTTCGAGTTCAAAGATGTGTTTACCTGGTCTTATGATGAAATGCCACGACTGAGTGTTGATTTAGTGGTACATAAATTGCCTACATACCCCGGATATCCCCCCGTCCAACAAAAGCAGAGAAAGTTCAAAACTAACATCAGTGACAAGATCAAAGAAGAGGTTACCAAATAGCTAAAGGCGGGGGTTATCCAAGTGGTCTGATACACCATATGGTTGGCTAATGTGTTTCAGTGCTAAATAAAGATGGGAAAACTCGAGGGTGTGTTGACTATCGGGATCTGAACAAAGCAAATCCCAAAGACAACTTCCCTTTACCAAACATCCGCATCCTTATTGACAATTTTGCCAAACATGAGATACAGTCTTTCGTGGATTATTATTCTGGATACCATCAAGTCTTGATGGATGAAGAAGATGCAGAAAAGACAACCTTCACCATACCATGGGCCACTTATTATTACAGGGTCATGCCTTTTGGTTTGAAGAATGTCGAGGCAACTTACATGAGAGCTATGACTACCATCTTTCATGATGCACCAAGAAATCAAGGTGTATGTGGATGATGTGATCGTTAAATACAGAACGCAAGACGACCGTGTTTGGGATCTAAGAAAGTTCTTTGAGTGTCTTTGTAAGTATGACATGAAGTTAAATCCAGCTAAATGTGCATTTGGAGTTTTGTCTTGGGAACTCTTGAGATTTATAGCTAGTCGGAGTGGCATCGAGCTAGTTCCAACAAAGATGAAATCTATTCAGAATTTGCCTCATCCGAGAACTAAGAAAGAGATTATGAGTCTGTTGGGAAGGTTGAATTACATCAGTAGGTTCATTGCTTAGTTGACTTCCATATGTGAACCTATATTTAAGTTGTTGAAGAAAGATGCAGCGATCAGATAGATAGATGAGTATGTGAGCAAGTGAGTTTTGCCATACATGAGAATAACTCCTAAAAATATATCAAAATAATTTTTTTATTGATTTTAGGAATTTTTCTTTATTTTAGTTTCATTTCATGCATTTTTAATATTTTCAAATCATGGAAAAACTATAAAAAATGTCACATTTTAATTTTATGCCACCTTAGGTTCAATTTGCATTTAGGAATTAATTACATTAAATTAATTGTGTTAAAAAAAAGAATCATAAAAATGGTTAATTTTGCACTTTTAATTTTAGTCTTTGAATTTTGGTAGTTTTTCGTTAAATTTGATTTTAATTAGTTGCAATAAGCGTTAGTTGTAGTAATTAGTTTAATTTGAAATAATTTGACTAGGAATTAATTTAGGTGTTATTTTTTAGTTTTAATTTAAAAGAAATTATAAAATATGAAAACAAAAGAGAGGAATTATATCTTTAGGCCAAATCTCATTAAAATTCAAGTCCAATACAATTTTTCTTTTAAACCCAACCCAAATTAGCCCCTACTCAACCCCAAACCGGGTTGATCCAACCCAATACCCAAATCCACCATAACCTAAAAGCCTAATACACATTACAATATACAAGCATATACATGCAATTGAGAAGAGGGGAGGACGCCTGGAAATTGAAGAAGGGATGGGGCTGCTTCTACACAAAAACACACACACATACGATACAATACAGAACACAGGAGATACACGCCTGGAAATTGGGAGAAGGTTTGGCAGTTTTGTTTTCTTCTTGAAAAAGCTCGAAAAATACAGACAATATGCATACAAATACACAGAGAAGATAGAGAGACACCTGGAAAAAAAATTGAGCGCAGCTGGTAGCTTTTACAAGAGATCCCTTCCCCTCACAATCTCTCTTCTTTTTCGATCAGAACGACCCCTTCCCTGTATTATCATCGTCGACCACACTCTGTTTTTGAATGCCCTTAACAGCCTCACCCCCAAGGGTCGCGCATACAGTCACGCACACAAACAGATTTGAGTCCTGTCTGAGTTCGATACATGTAGAGGCCGCCGTTAAATGCAGCCTGTTCCGAATTTGATGAGGTTTCCGGTTTGAAGTCTCGATTTCGCATGTGGTTCCTGTTTGATTTAGCCATTGTTGATGAGCATGGATTATTCTGGAATTTGATCGAGGATGACCTTAGTTCAAGCCTCGTTGCTGAGTCGGGCTCATGTATATTTGTTCAGCTACATTTTCCATTGTTGGGTGCTCGATTTTGTCTGAAATTTGAACTCGAAATTTTGTATATACGGATTCTCAAAACCTTAAAGAATTTTGGCATAACAGGTTCAACTCAGCTCTTTCTCTTCTCATTGTTTTGTTTGCGATGGATTGTGGTGTTTGTGTTGGTTTGGTCGACATTCTTTATTAAATTGCTTTAATTCGTTATCCGGATTTTGATTCTCTCTATCTAAGCAGGATCAATTCTGTTTGTGGATAATTCTTGTTTATGTTTGATGCTATATTAGAGTTGGATTCTATGAATGAATCGGCAGAGTTTAGGTCTGGAATTAGCTGCTAGTTGCGATTTGCGCTCGTAAGAGATACTAGTCAATCTGTTCTTGCCATCCGATATTCTCTATGGTTGTCTAGATGTGCTTGAAAGTGAGAAATCGGAACTGAAGCATTCAGGTAATAGTTAACTGTTTAAGGGACCAATTCGCGTGTTGAATGCTTAAATTTTCTTGAAAATAAGTATCGAGACTATAAGTTATCACTAAGGTGGAAGTTTTAATCAAACTTTGATCTATTGTGAGTTCTTTAAATCGTCTTGGTAAACATGTTGAGTTCTTAGGATAATTGAATATAACTAGGTTCCTCCTTGTTTATTAAGGGAAGATGTTTGTGAGCTAGTTAATGTACTAGTCTGTGATGCCGATTTCTCATGAATTTCACTGAATTTCATTGTCTGGCGTGTTTGGCATAAGCTCGTCCAGTTATGAGATTCTGACTAATTTCCGGCTTCTATTTGATACTTTTGAACTGTTTTCTTTGCCCCCAATTAGAGATGTAGTTGTTATTTGCTCGATCATGTTGGGTTTAGCAGCATTTTCTTTAGTTTAGAACTGGTTGGGAACTACTTGAATATTTGAGTGAAAAGCCATGTATTGAAGAGCTAATTATCTTTAGTTAGAGCCTGTTGCTTATGCTTGTATATAATGTGTGTCATACCTAATATTGCTGCTGATAAGGAAGGATTTGAAGCAACAGTTTGGTTCGTTCTTGTGTATATTAAATCCTGAGGTACCCCAAAAGTTAATGTTATCTCGTTTTGCTTTTTATCTTTATTTCCGCAGCTATTTGAGGTTGGACCTCTTTTTGTTATTTAAGTTACGTTCTGTTACCCATTCCATTTCCATGGCATCTTAGAATGACTAATACCCTGGGTCAATTTTCATGTGTTACAGAGTTTCTTCTTGGTAGTTCATATAGGAAATTCGAGTTGTGCCGTACATAAACAAAAATCCATATGCTATGGCCCTCAAAAGTAGTTCGAACATTCTTTGAAATTAGAATCGAGGTGTGTTATTTAGTGAATTTTCATGGCCTCCCGCAAAATTAATAACACGCTAGTCGCTTTATGTGCGTTCTTAAATAATTCACTTTCCTAAATACAGGTGCACATTTATGTGACCCAAATCCAAATCTCAATGAAGTTGGAATGTGTCAAAATCCACGGGTGCATTTATGTGACGTGGTTTGAGGCATGTTTTAACGACATTGCAATTCACTTTAAAAATAATGATAAAAGCGATTTAAAGTCAAAAGCACATAAGTTAAAACTTGTTCTAAAATCAGATAATTTAAGCCAAATATGACAGTTGAGAGACTGTGCTAGAACCACGGAACCTGGGAATGGCTAACACCTTCTCCCGGGTTAACAGAATTCCTTACTCGGATTTCTAGTTCGCAGACTGTTAAACAGAGTCATTCTTTCCTCGATTCGGGATTCTAACTAGTGACTTGAGACACCATAAATCTCCCAAGTGGTGACTCTGATATTCTCTTTAATAATTGAATCTCGTCACGATTGTCGTTTAATTGGAAAATCTCCCTTATCTACGCCCTTCGTCGGGTTGTAAATAGCCGACAGGAGGTGTGACATCAGGAAACTTTTGACAAAATCAAAGAATATCTGTTAAATTCGTCGGCCTTGGTCCCACCCGAACATGGGAAGCCTTTTTTTTTATTTCACAGTGTTGGAGAATTCCTTCTGATGCGTTCTCAGGCAACAGGAGGTGACCAGAAAGAGAGAACAGGCAATATGCTATATGAGCAAGAAGTTCACCAGTTATAAAGCCAAATACACTTTGTTGGAAAGGACTTGCTGCGCGCTAACTTGGATCGCTCCGAAGCTTAGGCATTACTATTGGTCTACACCACTTATCTCATTACCAAGATGGATCCTTTGAAGTACATATTTCAAAAGTCGATGCCCACGGGGAGGTTAGAGAAATGGCAAATCCTACTCATCGAGTTTGACATAATCTATGTCACCCGCATGCCAATGAAGGCCCAAGCTTTAGCAGATCACCTAGCTGAAAACCCCGTTGATGATAAATATCAACCTCTGAGTAATTACTTTCCGGACAAGGAAGTAAATTTAGTCGAGGTAATTTTAGAAGACACCAATGCTTGGAAAATGTTCTTCGATGGAATTGTGAACGCAAAAGGTGTTGGAGATTGGGGTAATCTTGATCTCACCCACTAATAAGCATTATCCGGCCACAGCCCGGCTGCGGTTTTTCTGCATCAACAACACTACCGAGTATTAAGCTTGCATTATGGGTATAAACATGGAAATCGACCAAGATGTGGAAGATTTGTTAATTATATGAGATTCATACTTGATTATCCAACAAGCTCAGGGTGAATGGGAAACTCGGGGTGTCAAGATTATTCCATACATGCAACATATGGAAGATCTTAGCAAGTGGTTCAAGTCAGTTGAGTTCAGGTACATTCCTCCTGTTCACAATGAGTTAGATGATGCACTCACTACTTTGCCATCGATGTTGCCATATCCAGGTAATATCAACATTGACCTGTTAGAAATCTAAATTTGAGAAAGACATGGTTACTGCAATACTGTTGAGGTGGAACCAAATGTCCAGCCATGGTATCATGATATCAAGAGATTTTTAAAAACAAAAAAATATCCGAAGCAAGCCAATGGAGACCAAAAGACCACTAGAAGGCTTTCTAGTTGCTTTTTCTTGAGCGGAGAGATCTTGTACAAAAGGACTTTGGATCTGAACCTTCTAATATGCGTGGATGCCTAAGAGGCCGGAAGAACAAAGAATGAAGTACACGCATGAGTGTATGGACCCCATATGAATGGATACGTCCTGGCAAAGAAAATCCTTCAAGCAGGCTATTACTGGATGACCATGGAAAAGGATTGCTTCAGTTTTGTCCGAAAGTGTCATCAGTATCAGGTACACGGTGACATGATTTATGCACCACCTTTAGAACTACATCCTATGTCAGCACTGTGGCCGTTCGTTGCTTGGGGTATGGATGTCATTGGGCCAATCGAGCCAAAAGCTAGATTCAGATTGGTTGCCATTGATTATTTCACAAAATGGGTTAAAGGAGTCACGCTCAAAGCCGTCACTAAGAAATCAGTGATAGACTTTGTTCACTCCAACATCATTTTCCGTTTTGGTATTCATACAAATATCGTTACGGACAATATTGCAAATCTAAACAATCATTGGATGAGGGAAGTATGTGAACAATTCAAGATCACGCATCAGAATTCTAACCCTTATTGGCCCAAGGTTATTGGTGTCGTCGAAGCAGCAAACAAGAACATCAATAAGATTCTTAGGAAGGCGATCCAAGGTTCTAGACAATGACATGAAAAGTTGCCATTTTCTTTGTTGGGATATCGCACAATTGGGCGCACATCAGTTGGAGCAACACCTTATCTATTGGTTTATGGCACTAAAGTCGTAATACTTGTTAAAGTTGAAATTCCTTCTCTCCAAATCATCGTCGAAGATGACATTGAGGATAGTTAGTGGGTCAAGACCCATCTAAAATAGCTAACCCTGATTGATGAAAAATGGGTGGCTGCAGCTTTTCACAGACACTTATATAAACAAAGAATGGGTCGTGCCGATAACAAGAAAGTATAGCCTAGAAACTTTGAAGTGGGGCAACTCGTTTTGAGACGTATTCTCCCACATCATAAAGAAGCAAAAGGAAAGTTCGCTCCAAACTGGAAAGGCCCATACATTATAAGAAAATTGTTGTCGAAGGGGCACTGTACTTGGGAGACATTGAAGGAAATCATCCTGAAACAGCTATCAATGTAGAGACAGTCAAAATATATTACATTTAACCCTTTCCAAGGCACTGATTTTTTTCGATTGGGATAACAAAGGTTTTCATTCTCGCTACCCCAAAAACTTCAACTCTCTGCTAACCCTTTGAGCCGGTTACTTTTCTTTGATTATCCTATTCAGAACCTGAAAACGTTTGTAAAGAAAATAAAAATCAAAAAAAAAATCAGTCAAAAGCAAAAACAAAGTTTCCTTGAACTATGTTCGACTTGATTCCAAAAGGATTTTGAAAGCAGCCTCTCTATAGGTTCATCACACCAAAACGAAAATCCAAATTCCCCAAAAAGTGAAACGGGGGAAGATGTTATAATGGTTCGGCGATGATCCCGCGTGAATGGTTCCAAAGTTGTCATTTGATCAAAATTATTTTTATCCCAAACCCTGTTCAAGTCCTTCCGATCGATCAACGAGAATGTTCAAGAATCGGAGAACGCAACTACTTGGATCCAGTGTAATCAAAATGAGACAAATAAAATAAGAGAGTTTTGTTGGTGAAAACCCACACATGCACCGTAAGGCGATGGTGAGAAGAGAAACTGAAAAATAGGAGAGTCTTGTTAGTGAAAACTCGCAAAGAGAACTATAATGTGACAGTAAGAATAGAAATGAGAGATCAAGTGGCGAAAACCCGCAAAGGGCACCATTGATCGAAAAGAAGGAATTCCCTACAACCATCGACATTGATAAAGTGCTGGCAAGGTTTCTCAAGTTTAAGGCACGAGTTATCTTGGGTTTATAAGAGATTAGATGGTTGCGCAGATCGGGTATCCAGTCCAAGAAGCATGTCATGTCTATTAAAGTATGTATGCACTTTAGATAAGTCCCTCTTTCTTCCTTCCCCAGAAAGGGATGCTTCTCGTTAAATTCATTATCATGTCCTTTGTTTACTTTCCTTTGAGTCCATTTGGGTCTACTTTCTATCTGAAACTAATACAAAGAAAAGATGGAAAGATTAGTTTTACAGGGCTCTGCATCACAAAAGCCAAATTCAAGGAAAAACACCCAGCCTCAGCAGGTGCATCAAGTCGATCTCGATTGGCCATGATGGCGGATGCTCCAGATTCAAAATGATTGAAAAGGAAAGAAATTCAAAGTCAAATGCCCATAAAGGAAATATAAGATGAGGAGGTCAAAGCCCCACACGGGCTAACCATCATGTGAACTTTTGGAAGAGATAGAAAGACAACGAGCAACAGAGATTCTCACCACGAGATCAAGTGATTGAAACAATCAAGGACACAAAACCAAACACCATTTCAAACTAACAATTGTTCTTTGTTTGAAAATATGAAACAGGTGCAATCCAAGGCAACCTTGCGAGAAGTAGTGCAACCAAAAGAAACTGCGCAAGGGCTATAGACAGTTTTGCAACAATAATCAATCCAAAAGGAAGTCTCTTCCAAATTCTTTCCTACATTCTTACTCATTTGTTAAAAAACATGAGTGGAGAAAATTCAAAAACATGGTAGCTTAGGGTCCCCAATCTCTAGTTACTTTTTTTCCAACATAGGGTCTCCACTTCCTAGTTGAAGTTATTTTAGACATATGGTCTCCACTCCCTAGTCTGCTTTTCCAACATAGGGTCTCCACTCCCTAGTTGAATTTATTTTAGACACAGGGTATCCACTCCCTAATTTATTTTCCAACGTAGGGTCCCCACTCTCTAGTTGAAGTTATTTTAGAGATAGGATCTCTCTCCACTCCCTAGTCTGCTTTTCCAACATAGGGTCTCCACTCCCTAGTTGAATTTATTTTAGACACAGGGTATCCACTCCCTAATTTATTTTCCAACGTAGGGTCTCCACTCTCTAGTTGAAGTTATTTTAGAGATAGGATCTCCACTCCCTAGTCTGCTTTTCTAAAATATGGTCTTCACTCCCTAGTTGAAGTTATTTTATACATAGGGTCTCCAGTCCCTAGTGTGCTTTTCCGACATAAGGTCTCCACTGCCTAGTTGAATTTATTTTAGACATAGGGTCTCTATTCCCTAGTCACTTTTCCAACATAGGATCTCACTCCCTAGTTGAATTTACTTTAGACATAGGGTCTCCACTCCCTGGTCTGCTTTTCCAACATAGGGTCTCCACTCCCTAGTTGAAGTTATTTTAGACATATGGTCTCCACTCCCTAGTTGTTTTTCCAACATAGGGTCCCCACTCCCTAGTTATTTTATTTTGATATAGGGTCTCTACTCCCTAGTTGATTTTATTATAGGCATAAGGTCTTCGCTCCCTAGTCGTTTTTCCAGCATAGGGTCTCCACTCAATATTTGATTTTATTTTAGACATAGGACCTCCACTCCCTAATCGCTTTTCCAACATAGGGTCTCCAATCCCTAGTTGATTTTATTTTAGACATAGGGTCTCCACTCCGTAGTTGCTTATCCAACATAGGGTCTCCATTCCCTAGTTGATTTTATTTTAGACATAGGGTGTCCACTCCCTAGACGTTTTTACACTATAGGGTAACCACTCCCTAGTTGATTTTAGTTTAGGCATAAGGTCTTCATTCCCTAGTTGATTTTATTTAAGGCATAAGGTCTCCACTCCCTAGTTTGTTTTTCCAACATAGGGTCTCCACTCCATAGTTGATTTTATTTTTAGGCATAGGGTCTCCATTCCCTAATTGATTTTATTATAAATATAGGGCTCTACTCCCTAATCTCTTTCCCAAGGATATGCAATCCTGAATTTATTGCTTTCAATAAATAAATAGTTTATATTTTTGTTACAATAACTCACAAAATATTCCTAGTGAAAACTTGGGCAGAAAAATTCGTTCGTTTGTTTGTTTTGGTGCCTGAATGGGTTTTATCGTGAGGCACAAAGTTTGAGATGACCAAAAGAAGAAGTTTCAACCAAAATAAAAGAAAAGAAAAACAAGAAAAGAAGTTGAACTCTAAATGTAGAAGCGGAGAAAAGATGTGTACTACTCAAAATTTGATTGAAGTCACAAGCTTTGCATGTCCCGCCTTGATCCGAAAATCTGAAGAAGATTGAACCAACAGTTGCAGCTAAAATAGGAATCTTGTAACTCGTAGTTGATAGGCTTAGCTAGTTTAGCTTTTCATCTTTCGCTTTGGTGTAATAAGGAGCTTAGCAAGCAGAAACAATAGCAACAGTGGTGAAATCACAGTTTCTCGATAGTCCCAGCTACCAAAACTGCACTGACCTGATTTTTTTATAGCCAATGATATGTAGGGAACCTCCGAATCAAGGTTTGGTCACACTTTTTCAAAAGATGCTTCTTATGGAGTTTCAAATGTGCAAAAATCCCTCGTAATTGCTCATTTTATCCTCGTTCGAAAGTCCTCCGCGTTTTCGAGCAAAGAGAGGCAACTGTGCACGTCTAATTTTTGCCCTATATAGATTACTCCTACAGAATCCAAGAAAGTAGATTTTTCCAATTATTTTTTGACATTTTATATGAATTTTTTAGAATATTTATTAATTGTTTACATTTTTTGTGCACGTTTAATTTTATTAAAATCATGAAGAATCAATGCATTGCATTGAAATTTTGTTTTTATATTTTTAGGATTAATTAGTAATGATTTATTATATAAAAAATGAAAATCACAAAAATAGCTCATTTTACATTTTTAACCTTTTAATTTTTAGATTATTAATTTTTCTCTTTTAATTTAAAAAATTAAGTAACTTTTATAATTTTTGTAAGTAGATAATTAGTCTAATCTTATAATTTAGATAATTTAGAATTTTAATTTAGGATTTAATTAATTAAGAAAAAAAGAGAAAAAAGAATTGAAAAGGTCTAATACATTTTGGGTTGAAAATTCAAAATTTTCCAATTTCCCCAGCCCAAAACCCATCCAAAAGCACCTCTAACCCAAGCCCAATTTTTCCTACCCAGTCAGATCCTTTCTCTCTAAAACATAATAGTTACATGGCAAAACTACGTCGTTTCATATATTCTGCTCCATTAAGCGACCCAAACCCCAATGGTTTTCATTAATCCAAAATTGATTAAACCTAAAAAAGACCTAGGTCTTCATCCTCTCTGAAATCGCCGCCCACCTCCGCCATCTCTCCGCCGCCCGAAAATCGTCTCACGACGGCGAAGCACCTCCAAAAGCCTCCAAATTTTAACCATCCAATCTCCATGATCTCCTCGTCCATATCCCGCCATTAGTTTCTCCAAAAGATCACTCAATTTCTCCAAATTGTAGATCCAAGAATAAAAATCTAAGCTTTTTTCTTTTTGTCCAAATTTTCTGGATTAAATCCTCAATCCATGTTAAAACCTGCATGAATTCCCCATTTTTTTGCAACGAACATATTACCTGAATTTTAGGGCAAATAATTCGTTTATGACCCAAACCCTCTAAGCCTTTACCTTGTCTGACCTTGGCCATATGGTGGGGATTATCGCATGAAGCATTGGCCATGGACGAGAGTCCGGCCAGAGGTCATGTTATAATTTTCACCGTAGACCGAGATTGTTCTGTCAAACTTCGAGTTAAGACCTTGTTGTTCTTCTCAGAAGGCATTGAAGATTGTTTGATTCCACTGGTGCAACTCTCCTCCCGCTTTTCTTCTCAATTTCTATTGTGATTCCATTTCTGTCCAAAGAATTTTGATTATTTTTTCAAGGGAAAAATTGACCAATTAGTGATTTATAGCTTATTAATTATGTTTATTTGTTGTCATTAATATAGATTTTTTTAGATGCATCATGAGTATTTGTTAATTAATTACTGCTTTATTCTCTACATAAGCTTTTATTTGTTTTTAGGTTTGGTTTCTTTTTAGATTTATGCTAGTACGAGAAAAAGAGCCCAAGCAAACATTGGGCTTGCGTCCTATATGCTGCAGGTCCAATACTGCTAGTAAAAATTTTTAAAGCAGTAAAAAAGGGTGGGGGGTAGGTATAAGACTTTTGGGTTAGGAATTGGATAGGATTTGAATAAACTTATAGGAAGAGAAAACGGCTGCAGAGATCATTCTGGGGCAACATGACTTTAAATTAATAAAATAAGAAACTTAAGAGTCCTTTTTGAATTATAGGAACTAATTTATGCCCTAAAATCCCTTCTATAAAAGGACCCTCTTGCCAATGATTAGGGCACAGAAAAAAGAGTGAGAAAAAGAGGAACGACAAAAACACTCTCTAGAAGGTTTTCTGAAGAATTTTTTTGAGTTCTTTTTATTTAGAGGTCCTTTCTTGGTTGGGTTTCAGAGATTGGGAAAGGATCCTGGGTTGATTCACTGTAGGTTTTGTTTGAGCTGAGCTAGAAATTGCAGCTTGTTTTGTTCCTTAGGCTATTTTCTTTGGCTAGGTATTCTTCTGAACCCTCTTGTATGTTTGACTGAGTTGCTTCGAATAAAACTACTAATTTCTTAAGTTTTCTGAGCACAAATGAAGTTGTCTTGTTTATTCTTACAATATTCTTGGGATTTTTAGCCTTGTTTGAAGTCTTAAATCGGTTTTGGTTCTTGTATTCTTTGAATTTGTGTTGTTAAGTTGTACAATGGCTTGAGGTTTTTTTAGACAATGGAAATGGTTATTAGTATTCATGCAATTTCAATTTCATGTTGTATTCTCCTTCTTTCTCTCAGAAGCATGACTATGCTTTTAGTAGCTTTGTCTTTGTTTAAAAAGCAGTATAGCAGAGGTTTTACTATAAGTGGTTTGTATACGAAAACATGTGGATTTTTTTTATTTGAAGAATAAGAAGGTTATTTTCCATTGATAATTTGGCCGAAGTTTGCAGAACTATTGGTTAGATGGGTAAGCCATGAAGCCAAAAGGAACAATTTAAGGTTGCTAAAAGGGGTTTGAGAGTCGAAGAATCCAGTTATACCATGTTTTAGTTTAGTTGTGTCATTATTCAATAATTTTGTACACATTATAAGGCCTGAGTACTAAGATTTTTTATTGAAAAGGCAAAGATTGCAAATCTCATCTTCTAATAGCCCCTTTGGTCTTATATGTATGTTTGGCATGTTGTTTCATTACCACTCGTTTGACATTTGTGATGTAGCGACCCTTTTTTCTCGCGAAATTAGGGTTTTGACATTTGGAAAGACATTTCCTTTTGGAAATTGGGTTTAGGAGAATTTAAGAGTTGCCACCTAATGATTATAGTTCATTAGTGTTAGAATATACGCTTAACGCTAGAGGGGGGGTGAATAGCATTATAATAAAAAACAATGTAAATTTGCGGAATTAAAATTGCAGGAGTAAAATAAGTGCGGTAAATAAAGAAGTAAGGAGAGAACACACCGAACTTATACTGGTTCACCACAACGTGTGGTTAGTCCAGTCCCCGAGAGACTCTCTCGAGTTTTACACTAACTCCGTTAAGCTTACGGGTGCTTAACAAACCGTTACACTTGCTCGTAGATATACACTCTACAAGACTTCAACCTGCTCGAGGATACCTCACCTCAAGACTTCAAGCCAAGGAACTAAACTTTCCTTCTTACAACAAGGGATTAGAACTTCCCTTCAAGTGTATGCAAACACTTAGCACTCAAGACAAGACTCTCTTATAGAGTAGATGTGAGTAAAATAAATACGCTCAAGAACACAACAATTTCGTCAAGAGTTTGGCTCTCAAAAAGCTATGAAATGAATATAAAATGATTGATATGAGAGTATGTAAGCTTAAGCAAAAATGTAATCAGTTGTTCTGCTTAAAAGAGTGATTTTGAGGTGTATTTATAGTCCTCAAAGTCACCAAGACCGTTGCTTAATTGCCAATCACTAATTGCTGATTTTGTGCTAGGATAATCGATTATCTGATTTGCATAATCGATTATCTGCAAATCGTTCAAAAATCATATACAGATTTTAAGCAGAATAATCGATAATTAAAATGGCATAATCGATTACCTGATAACGTTTAAAAATCAGAAGCATATTTTATGCTAGCATAATCGATTATTGCCTTGTGCATAATCGATTATCTTTCAGCGTTTAAAAAATACTTTGGCAACGGTCTTAACATAATCGATTACCTAAAAGACATAATCAATTATTTTGCTGCATTGAAAATTCTGGTTATACACTGTCTGGACATAATCGATTATCAAGAAAAACATAATCGATTATTTTTCTGTTTTGTAAAATCCGGTTTACACTGTCTTAACATAATCGATTATCAGAAAAGACATAATCGATTATTTTGTTGTTCTGCAAATTCCGGTTTATACTGTCTTAACATAATCGATTATAAGTAAGACATAATCGATTATATTGC
This sequence comes from Nicotiana benthamiana, assembly GCA_034376525.1. Taxonomy (NCBI): domain Eukaryota; kingdom Viridiplantae; phylum Streptophyta; class Magnoliopsida; order Solanales; family Solanaceae; genus Nicotiana; species Nicotiana benthamiana. The sequence goes on from CM067341.1 coordinate 79,543,776, forward strand.
TGTCTTGAAAATTTCGGTTAACACTGTCTTAACATAATCGATTATAAGAAATAAATAATCGATTATTTATGTCCAGATTTGAAAAACATGTTTGAAAATCATTTTGGCTAAAATGTTTGAAAATCATTTTGGTTTAACTCAACGATGCATGAAAATAATTTTACGAGAGAAGCCAAGACTTGAATAAGTTGTCGGATCAAGATCACACTATAAAGTGACTCATTTATAACTTTGTTGTTATTCTTGATCTTGCTCTTTGTTTCTCATGCTCTTGGACTTTGGCATATGTCAATGTTCCATGCGCGTCGGTTTGTCATTTATCAAAACCTACAGAAATGAACATACGTTTAGTTTTAGCGATGAGAACGTGTTTCAACAATTTTCCCCTTTTTGATAATGGCAAACCAATATCGGGATATGCATAAGATAACTATAAGTTCCCCCATAAGTATAAGTTCCCCTCAATTTATGAGTTCCCCCTCAATAATTTATGCCAATATGTATTATGTATTAGTGTGCATAGCCCTTATTCTTCCCCCTTTTGACATTAGCAAAAATAATGAACTTTCATTAAAAATATTAAATATACATGAGAAAGCAAGAAAAATAGACAGAATATAATTCAAATGATACATAATAAAAAATTTATTATTCATTGTCATCATTAACATCCAGCTCGGCATCGGCACTCCATCCGGAAGAACAATTTGGGCATATGGATAGTTGACATGATCAAAGTACCCATGAAGCTCATAAGTCAAACGAGTGACGTTTTGATCAATACGAGTCACTAAGGTTGACAAAGAAGCAAGTTGGTCCGAAATGGTTTGAAGAGTAGAAGCTTGAGGACGACGTATTTGAGTAGGAGGAGGAGGAGGATGTTCACCAATATTGGGAAATGAAGATTCTTGAATTTCCCAATGCTTTGTTGCCTTTTTGTGAGGACCGACGGAGGTGTCGATACTGGAGGCTTCAAAAATAGCCATCATGACAAAAGCATATGGGAGTGGCTTATCGTCCCCAATTGCATCATACATGTGAGTCATGACCAACTGGCACCAATTGATGCGAGCCCCGGTGATAATTGCATGCAAGAGTTTTGAATCCTCATGAGAGAGAGTGGTATGATTGAATTTCGGGGGTTTGAGAACTCGGGTGATGAAATAAAATATTAGACAATATTCTGGGAGCATGTGCGCAATGGTTGGGCGACGATTCTCCGGACAGTCGCCAATACCAATTTGGTGGAAAAGAAGTTGTTCATCAAATAAAGCGCCTTCTTCTCTAGTGTAGAGAGAGATGTCTTCACCATTTCGTGGAAGGTTAGTGAGGAGTTGCAAGTTTTCCTCATTTACAAAAATTGGAACTCCATTGATGCTAGAGACAAGGTCACCATCTTCGTCCTTCTGTAGATTTGAATAGAAGGCACGGATTAGAGCAGGGTGAATGCAAGGAGTTTGAAGATATAGAAAGTCAATGAGTTGGCTTTGTATAAGAATATTTTCTGTTGATGGGGGTGCGCTATTTCGAAGATTGTTGGACAATACGCTTTACGCTAGAGGGGGGGGGGGTGAATAGCGTTTTAAAAATATTAAGCGTTTTAGTGCGGAATTTAAAAACTTTGCAGAAATTAAAACAAGTGCAGTAGAATAAACTTACACAATGATGTATCCTGGTTGGCCACAAACGTGGTTAGTCCAGTCCCCGAGAGACTCTCTCGAGATTTCCACTAAACTTGTCAAGCTTACGGGTGCTTAACAAACCGTTACAGCTGAGGACACAAGCCTCACCTAGTTGCTCGGGGATCACAATCCCAAAGACTTCAATTGCTCGGGGATACCAATCCCAAAGACTTCAATTGCTCGGGGATAACAATCCCAAAGACTTCAACTGCTCGGGGATAACAATCCCAAAGACTTCAACTGCTCGGGGATAACAATCCCAAAGACATCAACTGCTCGGGGATAACAATCCCAAAGACTTCAACTGCTCGGGGATAACAATCCCAAAGACTTCAACCGCTCGGGGATAACAATCCCAAAGACTTCAACCGAGGAATCACAAGTTCCTCAACAAACGAGAATCGCAATTCTCTTACAAACACAAAACACACTCACTTTACAACGCACTCCTTAATGAGTAGATATGAGTAGAAATAGTACGCTCAAGATCACAACAACTTAGCTCAATAGAATGGCTCTTCAAAAAGCTTTATGGATGAATGGAAAATGATGATCAATGTAAGAAAGCTTTTAGCAATGAAAATACTCAAAGTGTATATGTTGTTGTTGTGAAAACACTGAGTTGAAGCTGTATTTATAGGTGAAAAACTCAGTCTTACCGTTGTCTAATTGCCAATTAAGGATTGCTGAAATTACTCAGTGACAATCGATTGTCAAGACTAAACAATCGATTGTTTGCCTATCAGATTAAAAATTCAATCCCAGATTTTACGTCAACAATCGATTACTTCAAATCAATAATCGATTATTTATAACGTTAAGAAATCCTTTCCAATTTTTGGCATAAAACATCGATTGTTAAATATCAACAATCGATTATTTTAACAACGTTCAGAAAATCTTTTCCAGATTTTACGCAAAACATCGATTGTTAAATATCAACAATCGATTACCTGAAGGTAATTGAAAATATATGACAACGGTCAGCTTCAACAATCGATTATCAAATGGAATAATCGATTATTAATTAATTTCAAAGCTCTCTGTCTCAGATATAATCGATTATCAAAAGCCACAATCGATTATCATTTTATTTAAAATCACTGGGAGACATTTTTCTCATTCTAATCGATTACCATTAGTTCATAATCGATTTTTATGAGTTTTGAAAACTTTGCCTCAGTTAACAATCGATTATCATAAGTACACAATCGATTGTTATGCAGTTTGCAAAAACCTGATGTTAACTGACTTACTCACAATCGATTAATTCACAATCGATTGTCATGCAGTCTTGGCTTAGAGATACTCGATTATCATAAGTACATAATCGATTATCTTAGCCCAGATTTTTGAGGCATGTTTGGAAAACATTTTAACAAATGTAAATATGCATAGTTTAAAATCATTTGACACTTAATTTAAATATGCATGATTTTGGAAAAATAATTTTAGTAGAGAAGCCATGTTATGAGCCAAGTTGAGGAATCAAGATCACAATTAATATTGACTCAATTATAACATTTCTAAACTTTGTCTTGAGCTTCTTGTAATGCATCCATTTTGTGCTTGTCCTTGAGTACTGCTATATATCGCTTTTTGCTTTGTTTGACATTCATCAAAACCTACAAAAGAACACACGTTTAGTATATTGCATTTGAAACGTGTTTCCAACAATTTCCCCCTTTTTGATAATGGCAAACATAAGCGGGATATATGCAATAATTATTTTGATAATCCAAGACAAGTGTAAAGTATGCAATTTGATGTTCCCCCTCAATTCATATTCCCCCTCACTTTAAGCATGAATGAAGTTGAGAGTGATATAGCATACTTCTTGATATCCCGTTTCTTCCCCCTTTTGCCATTAGCAAAAATATATACAAGGGAAGAATATGCAAAAAAACATATGAAATAAACAAAAGTTTATTTATTGGAAAATAACATAATGGGTGGAGCCAAACACAATAAAACGAACAACAAAAAGTTGGCACTCTCTTAGCATATTCGCGGCTGGAATGAATGGTGCAACAAGAGCGTTTGTTGAAAAGCGAGGAGGGAGAATAAGGCGTTTCTCAAATTTGGTTAAGAAACGGGTGAGCTCTTCATCGGATTCAAAGAATAGAACCGATCCATCTTGATATGGATGGCGAGAAGAAGAAGCACCTTGTTTGGAACGAGCACGTTTGGAGTTGCGGCTTGACATTTTTGAAAAGGATGTGCTAGGATTTTTCAAAGATAACAAGATAATTTGATGCTTGGGAGGCTTGAGTGAGTATACAAGAGCATATGTGCAGCCTATATATAGAGAAGGAATGAATCTTACACTTATTTGAAAAGATTTGAAGAGATTTGAAGAGCTTTGAAGTCTGAAACGGTAAAAATAAATTCACTGACCGTTCAATAATCGATTGTTTGAATAGAATAATCGATTGTCATTAATGAAAATGATCTGACACATCGATTACACGCCAGAACGGTAAAAAAAAATTTGAAAAAGATAGTCGATTGTCAAACTTGGTAATCGATTGTTTTTCATATTTATGACCTGACAGGAATCGATTGTAGAGCCAAAACGGTAACATAAGTTTAAAACAGATAATCGATTGTCAATATATAGTAATCGATTATTTCACTCACAGAGAGTTTGGATTTTGGCAAATAATCGATGGCAGAACAAATAATCGATTGTTTGGAAGGGGGATGCTAAAATGATGAGACTTAATTCTATCAAGCAATGTAAACATTCAACAAGATTTCATGACAAAAAAATTGAATCAATAAATAATCGATTATTGATACTGATAATCGATTGTAAGCATAAATAATCGATTATGATCGATTTTTCTTGTATCAAGACAATTTATACTTTCCTCTTACCTTTTGGGGGATACCTGCAAAATAGAATTAAACCTCTCCGACGCTCAAGTCAGTAATCTATAAATGAAATAATAACTTTGAAACTAGTGTAGTCGGGTGAAAAACGTGAACTCTTAAGAATTTTGTCCTAGGATGTTCTTAAGAGGGTTTAGGGTACTTACCTTCCCTTCGACTTTGCCAATTACCTGATTTTGAACATCCTCCGTTCATTTTGGTCTTTTGGCTCATTCTTCAATTTAAGAAGCTTCTTCCACAATTTTGCCTTTGTCTTCCTTGTATTTTGTCTTTTAAATTTTTCGAAAATACTTCCGATTTTGAAAAAAATGCCTAAATCGACTTTTCCGTCTCTTCCTCCTTCTTTGTGCTTTAATTGAAGGAATTTTGAATTCGTCTCCCGTCAAGTGTTTGGAGCATCCACTACACTTGATTCCTTCAAGCACACCTGCAAAACAAATCAATGCTCTTTTGGTACCCATACCATTTTGGGTCCTTGGGGGTTAGGCAAATAACGACCATAATAATATGAGGAATCTCTATGCTTTGTAAAACACATAGGTGCAATATGACCTATACGATTGCAGTAATGACATACTACGTTCGGGTTGTGTTGATGCCTAGGTTGAGCCAACAAAGTTCTAGGCGAATGAAAATGATTAACACTAGACATATTGTTCCCATTTCTAGTATAATATCTAGATGGTCTAAAGTCATTAGTGCTAGACTTGTTGAAGGACCTAGTGTCATGTCTAGGTGGTCTAAGCTCGTTCCTAGAGTTATTTCTTGGTTGCCGAAAATTACTATTTGTAGGCTTGTTTGCAAGAATCCTAGATTCGGATCTAGGTTGTCTAAAGATATTAGTTCTACCCTTATTTTCATACATTCTAGCATAATGTCTAGGTGGTCTAAAAGAATTTGTTCTAGGCTTGTTTAATACCTTAGAGTTATTTCTAGGTGGAGTAGTGAAGTTTTTGTTTTTATGCCGTTGATTTTTCTTAGGCGTTTCTTTTTCAACAACTTTAGGAACTTCTTTACTACGTGTTTCTAATGTTTTCCTAAGTTCTGTGTTTTCTAGTTTTAAGGACTCACAAGCAGTACAAGTAGAGCATTTATCAACACAAGAGGCTTCATGCATAGTCTTGATGACTTGTCTAAGTTCTATACTATCATTTAACAAAAATTGATTTTCATTTGCAAGATTCTCGTTATCACGAGACAGATTTTCAACACCTTTTTGAGCTAAAGAAAGACGTTCTTCAAAGTCCTTGTCTTTTAAAAAGAGTTGTTTTTGAAAATCCTCTTCTTGTAAAGAAAGAGTTCTTTGTAAATCTTTAATAGTCTTAGAAGCATTTACCAACTCATCATGCAGTTTGTTATAAGCAATTTGCATATCGTTAGATGTACTTACCTCGTCTTTTTCGTCTGCCATGAGGCATTGACCAGTTGATTCATCGTTTGTGCTGACCGCTTTTTGAGGCGTGTTTTCGTGCAATTCCTCAAGTTTGTCCCACATTTCCTTAGCAGTTTTATAGTGGGAGATTTTTCGCCAAAGTTCCTGGTTCAAGGCGTTATGTAATATATTCATAGCTTTAGTGTTATATTCACTTACCTTATCTTTCCCGACTTTTGTCGTCAGTTGATCACTGTGTTTAATAGCTTGCCATAGATACAAATCGTTTGCCATTGTAAAAACTTGCATCCGATATTTCCAGACTGAGTAGTCGTTTTCGTCTAATATTGGAGGCGACATGCTGCATTCTCCTTCACCTATTCCTGCAAAGAAATTTAGAGTAGAAGCCATGGATGGTTCTCTCAAACGGTTAAGTTTTTCAGAGAGTATGGCTCTGATACCAATTGTTGGACAATACGCTTTACGCTAGAGGGGGGTGAATAGCGTTTTAAAAATATTAAGCGTTTTAGTGCGGAATTTAAAAACTTTGCAGAAATTAAAACAAGTGCAGTAGAATAAACTTACACAATGATGTATCCTGGTTGGCCACAAACGTGGTTAGTCCAGTCCCCGAGAGACTCTCTCGAGATTTCCACTAAACTTGTCAAGCTTACGGGTGCTTAACAAACCGTTACAGCTGAGGACACAAGCCTCACCTAGTTGCTCGGGGATCACAATCCCAAAGACTTCAATTGCTCGGGGATACCAATCCCAAAGACTTCAATTGCTCGGGGATAACAATCCCAAAGACTTCAACCGCTCGGGGATAACAATCCCAAAGACTTCAACCGAGGAATCACAAGTTCCTCAACAAACGAGAATCGCAATTCTCTTACAAACACAAAACACACTCACTTTACAACGCACTCCTTAATGAGTAGATATGAGTAGAAATAGTACGCTCAAGATCACAACAACTTAGCTCAATAGAATGGCTCTTCAAAAAGCTTTATGGATGAATGGAAAATGATGATCAATGTAAGAAAGCTTTTAGCAATGAAAATACTCAAAGTGTATATGTTGTTGTTGTGAAAACACTGAGTTGAAGCTGTATTTATAGGTGAAAAACTCAGTCTTACCGTTGTCTAATTGCCAATTAAGGATTGCTGAAATTACTCAGTGACAATCGATTGTCAAGACTAAACAATCGATTGTTTGCCTATCAGATTAAAAATTCAATCCCAGATTTTACGTCAACAATCGATTACTTCAAATCAATAATCGATTATTTATAACGTTAAGAAATCCTTTCCAATTTTTGGCATAAAACATCGATTGTTAAATATCAACAATCGATTATTTTAACAACGTTCAGAAAATCTTTTCCAGATTTTACGCAAAACATCGATTGTTAAATATCAACAATCGATTACCTGAAGGTAATTGAAAATATATGACAACGGTCAGCTTCAACAATCGATTATCAAATGGAATAATCGATTATTAATTAATTTCAAAACTCTCTGTCTCAGATATAATCGATTATCAAAAGCCACAATCGATTATCATTTTATTTAAAATCACTGGGAGACATTTTTCTCATTCTAATCGATTACCATTAGTTCATAATCGATTTTTATGAGTTTTGAAAACTTTGCCTCAGTTAACAATCGATTATCATAAGTACACAATCGATTGTTATGCAGTTTGCAAAAACCTGATGTTAACTGACTTACTCACAATCGATTAATTCACAATCGATTGTCATGCAGTCTTGGCTTAGAGATACTCGATTATCATAAGTACATAATCGATTATCTTAGCCCAGATTTTTGAGGCATGTTTGGAAAACATTTTAACAAATGTAAATATGCATAGTTTAAAATCATTTGACACTTAATTTAAATATGCATGATTTTGGAAAAATAATTTTAGTAGAGAAGCCATGTTATGAGCCAAGTTGAGGAATCAAGATCACAATTAATATTGACTCAATTATAACATTTCTAAACTTTGTCTTGAGCTTCTTGTAATGCATCCATTTTGTGCTTGTCCTTGAGTACTGCTATATATCGCTTTTTGCTTTGTTTGACATTCATCAAAACCTACAAAAGAACACACGTTTAGTATATTGCATTTGAAACGTGTTTCCAACAAAGATATCGAGTAGTTGAGAAATGAGGCGGAAGGATTTCTCGATTCTCAAATTTTTCAATGAATCGAAGAAGTTCGGGTTGAGTATCAAAACGCAAATAAGAGCCGTCTTTATAGTGGAAAACGGGTGGAGGAGCGGCGGAAGAGGAGGCAATATGTTTGCCGGAACGAGAGCGTTTAGAGTGCTTGCTTGCCATTAGTATGAAGAAATAGGAGCTGTTTCAAAAGTTTGAAGGCTTTGGAAAATTGTTTGGAGCTAAGAGTGAGATTGAAGTGAAAAAATTTGAAGGATGGATACCCTTATTTATAGACTTGAAGATTTGAGGGCATTTATTGAGTAAAAGCTGCAGATTTGCCAAGCCAAACGTTCAAAAAAAACGGTAACAAAATTTTAAATACGGCCGTTGCTAATCGATTATGGAGGCTGAATAATCGATTATTGCCAATATTTTGAATTGTAGTCAGAGAAGAAATCGATTATGCGATAGGAGATAATCGATTATTTGAAGACAGAAGTATTATGAGGGTCCGGACTCGGGGAATGATCGATTTTGGTTAATATGATAATCGATTATTTCAGTCCAGTGATATGACGAAAAGCCGAGACGATAAAGGGTAATCGATTTTGCAGTACTAAATAATCGATTATTATGAAACCTGTAACACTGAATCTCAACTTAATCGATTAGTAATATATGATAATCGATTATTGCCAAATTCCTGCAAACCGAGATGTTGGAAATAATCGATTGTTCTTAGTCAATATACGATTATTTGTTACCAGTGCCCGAAAATTCCCCCTGTCTTTGGGGCGATACCTGCAAAAAAGAATTAGGCGCCTCCGACGCTCAAGTCAGTAATTATTTAAAGAAAAATGCAATGCATGAATTAGATCATCGTGGAGTCAAGAATTCCGAGTTCACTACGAATGCGGAAAAAGGACTCTTTCTCTAAAGGCTTTGTGAAGATGTCGGCCAATTGATTTTTGGTTTCAACAAATTCAATTTCGACATCGCCCTTGAGAACGTGATCTCTTATAAAGTGATGTCTAATTTTTTTGTGTTTCGTTCTTGAGTGAAGAATAGAATTCTTCGTCACGCTTATGGCGCTAGTATTGTCACATCGAAGAGGAACATGATCAATACTAAGACCATAATCCGAGAGTTGTTGCTTCATCCAAAGGATTTGAGCACAACAACTCCCCGCGGCTATATATTCAGCCTCGATTGTGGATAACGCAACACTAACTTGTTTCTTGCTAAACCAAGAAACTAAGGAGCTACCGAGCAAATGGCAAGTGCCACTAGTGCTCTTGCGGTCCAATTTGCAACCCGCAAAATCGGAATCGGAATAGCCAACAAGTTGGCATGAAGAACCTTTGGGATACCATAATCCCACATTTATAGTTCCAACAAGATACTTCATTATCCGTTTTACCGCAGTTAGGTGCGACTCCTTCGGACATGATTGATATCGAGCGCATAAACACACGCTAAACATGATGTCCGATCTACTTGCAGTAAGATAAAGAAGGGATCCGATCATACCTCTATACTTCTTTGTGTCTACTTCCTTACCTTTCTCATCTTTGTCAAGATGGTCGGATGTACTCATTGGGGTGGCCATTGCTTTGGCTTTGCTCATTTCAAAACGATTTAGCAACTCCTTGCAATATTTGGATTGGCAAATGAAAGTTCCCTCTTTCATTTGTTTCACTTGCAACCCCAAGAAGAAGTTTAGCTCACCCATCATTGACATTTCGAATTCGCTAGTCATTAACTTAGAGAATTCCTCGCATAAAAAATCATTAGTAGCACCAAAAATAATATCATCGACATAAATTTGAACTAATAGAATGTCATTGTTTTTATTTTTGATAAACAGTGTAGTGTCAACTTTCCCCCTTTCGAACTCATTGTCCAAAAGAAATTTGCTTAAGCGCTCGTACCAGGCTCGAGGAGCTTGTTTAAGTCCATATAGCGCTTTCTTAAGCTTGAAGACGTGATCGGGAGATTTAAAGTCTTCAAAGCCCGGGGGTTGTTCAACGTACACTTCCTCTTGAATAAACCCATTGAGGAAGGCACTTTTGACATCCATTTGAAATAATTTGAAATTCATAGATGATGAAAAAGCAAGTAATAAACGAATGGCTTCTAGGCGTGCAACGGGTGCATATGTTTCTTCATAATCAATGCCTTCTTCTTGACTATATCCCTTAGCAACTAGCCTAGCTTTGTTTCTAGTGATTATACCATTTTCATCTAATTTATTAAGAAAAACCCATTGCGTACCAATTATGGTGTGATTATCGGGTCTTGGCACCAATTTCCAAACATCATTACGTTTGAATTGGTTAAGCTCCTCTTGCATTGCCAAGGTCCAATGCTCATCCCCAATCGCTTTAGAAATGGTTTTAGGTTCTATTTGTGAAACAAAAGCCATATGTCCTACAGTGTCTTTAAGAAGGTTTCGTGTACTTACCCCTTTCTCGATGTTGCCAATTACCTTGTCAAGAGGATGGTCTTTAGACGTCCTCCAAGCCTTAGGCATCATCGATTCTTCTTCTTGTGGTGGTACTTCTTCCGATGATTGTTCCATGACTTCATCTTGAACTTCCTTTGGATTCTCCTTTTGCACCTCGTCTTGAAGATTGATTTTGTGTAAAGCATCTGCAAGATCAACACAAGAATCCTTTCTCGCCACGCGAGCATCGTTTTCACAAAATACTAATTGAGGAGATTCCTCAACAGTTTTGGTTCGATTATTAAAAACTCTATATGCTTTGCTACGCGATGAGTAACCAAGAAAAATTCCTTCATCAGATTTCGCGTCAAATTTTCCCAAGTTATCTTTTCCGTTGTTGTGAATAAAACATTTACAACCGAAGACTCTAAGATGGGAAAGATTTGGTTTCCTTCCCTTATAGAGTTCATAGGGAGTTTTTATGAGTATCGGTCTAATGACAGCTCTGTTTAAAACATAGCTTGCGGTACTCACGGCATCCGCCCAAAACTTTTTAGAAATATTAGCCTCATCGAGCATGGTTCTACCCATCTCTTCGAGACTTTGATTTTTACGTTCCACCACCCTATTTTGTTGTGGTGTACGTGGAGCCGAGAAGGTATGTTCAATACCGAGTTCGTCACAAAAATCCGCAAAGATATTATGATCGAACTCTCCCCCATGATCACTTCTTATGGAAGTGACGGTTGTGTTCTTTTCATTTTGAACACGTTTAAGGAAACTTTTAAAAGCATGAAAGGCATCACTTTTATGAGCAAAAAATAACATCCATGTGAATCTAGAGTAGTCATCAACAATTACAAAAGCATAAAGGTTTCCACTAAGACTTTCAACACGAGATGGTCCAAAAAGATCCATGTGTAGAAGTTGTAAGGGTCTAGTGGTTAAAACAACATTTTTGGATTTAAAAGAGGCTTTTGTTTGTTTCCCTTTTTGACATGAATCACAAATAGAATCTTTTTCAAATTTCATGTTTGGAAGACCAATTACTAAATGTTGTGAAACTAGTTTGTTTAAAAGATTCATATTTACATGAGCTACTCTACGATGCCATAACCACATGTCGTCTTCTTTACTCATAAGGCAATTTACAAAACTTGATGAAGAATTTTCAAGATCAACCATATAGATATTATCCATTCTAATACCACGAAGAATAATTTTGAAATCACTGCGACGGATAACTAAGCATTCTTCGGAGTAACAATACAAGATTTCCCTTGTCACATAATTGACTTATGCTCAAGAGATTATGGTTAAGACCTTTAACTAGCAAAATATGCTTAATGGAGGAGGATTCGTCCTTACCGACCGATCCAATGCCGATAATCTTTCCTTTGTTATTGTCTCCAAAAATAACATTTCCTCCTTCCGTGGGTTTTAGTTGAAGGAATTTTGAGGCATCCCCGGTCATATGTTTGGAGCATCCACTATCAAGGTACCAAAGTACACTTGATCCCTTCAAACATACCTACAAAACAAATTAATGAGATTTTAGTACCCAAGCCATTTTGGGTCCTTGTGTGTTAGGTGCAAAATATTGGTGTGATTGTCCTGCAGTGAAATGTCTATGTCTAGTGAAGCAGCGGGAGCAATATGTCCAATTTTATTGCAATAATGACAAATGACATTCGGATTGTGCATTCTTCTAGGATGATAATAATTTGGGGGTCTAAATTTATTCACTCTATTTTTAGAAACATAGTTTTGATGTAGTTTTCGAAAATCTTGTTTAGGTGGTCTATACATGCCAACATTTCTTCTAGCATTCACTCTATTTTTAGGAATATAGTTTTGATGTGGTTTTCGAAAATCTTGTCTAGGTGGTCTATACATTCCAATATTTCTTCTAGCATTTGTTCTAGGATGAGTTGCAATTCTAGGATTAAAATTTCTAGGTTGAGTGTTGACATTTATTTTGTTTTGCCTAAGTTGAGTCTTAGGTGGTTTAGGAATGGACTCAACTTTTTCTTTTGGCTAGTGTTTAAAGCCTATACCGTGCTTAGTGGATTTCAAATTTACAAGCACTTCATTGAGATTTTTGTGTGAAGAATTGAATTTGTGCAAAGTGCTTCTAAGACTTTCTACTTCTTCCTTTAGAGATTTGCAAGAAGTACAATCCTTATTTGAGCTTTCGGGTTTATCGGCGCTTCTTTTGCCATAAAACTTGTTTTCCTCTTTTAATTTCTCATTTTCAAGAGTTAGTTTTTCAAAATCCTTTTCTTTTGAACAAAATTGTTTTCTTAAATCTTTTATAGATTTAGAAGCGCTAATAAACTCTTTATACAACTCATCAAATGCATCTTGCATTTCTTCTAAAGTGAAATAGTTCTTAGAAGTAGTACGTACCTCATTTTGAGTTTCTTCGTGTGCCATAAGACACAAGTTTGCGGTCTCATTTCCTTCTCCATCACTTGATTCGTCTCCGGAGTCACCTCCCCAAGAGATGTATGCTCTTTGTTTCTTGACGGGTTTCTTCTCCTTTTTGGTATTTGGACAATTTGATTTGATGTGCCCAATTTCTCCGCATCCATAGCACTTTAATTGGTCTCCTTGTCGCTTACCTTTTCGTTCATACTCCTTTCGCATGAACTTGCGAAATTTCTTAATAACGAGTCCGAACTCGTTATCTTCGTCGCTTGAATCCTCATCATTTTGAGGTTGAGCCGTGCTTGCCTTGAGGGCGATTCTTCGCTTCCTTTGATCATCCAAAGGAGGGTTAAGAATAGTAGATTCATAGGTTTTGAGATTACCTCTAAACCCGTCGATTGTGACATTTGTAATGCCGATTGACTCTTGAATAGCGTCGGCTTTGGAGCGCCATTCCGGAGTGAGACTTCGAAGAATTTTACGGACAAGCTCCCTATCCGTGAAAGTCTTCTTGAGAGCATGAAGATCATTAACGATTTTTGAAAATCGTTCGAACATATCGTCTATCTTCTCGCTTTCCTTCATATGAAAAAGTTCATATTCGTGGGTTAGAAAATCTATTTTAGCTTCTCTTACCTGGTCCGTACCTTCGTAGGTGATCTCCAATTTATCCCACATTTGCTTAGCCGTGGTGCAACATGAGATTTTCCGATAATCATCGGGATTTACAGCACAAAATAGCATGTTGATGGCCTTTGCATTATATTCCACCTTTCTGATATCGTCCATATCGTATTCGTCTTCCGACTTTGGGACGAGTTCATCTCCAACCTTTTTAGTTGGAAGTTGTTCTCCATTCTTTATGATTTTCCACAATTGGAAGTTGTTTGATTGAATGAAAATCCTCATCCTCTCCTTCCAATAAGTATAATTGGTGCCATCAAAGAGTGGTGGCCTTGTGAAGCATTGTCCTTCACCTAGTCCTGCATTAACGTTACGAGTAGAAGCCATGGATTGTTTCTCTCAAACTGTTAAGTCTTTCAGAGAGTTAGGCTCTGATACCAATTGTTAGAATATATGCTTAACGCTAAAGGGGGGGGGGGGTGAATAGCGTTATAATAAAAAACAATGTAAATTTGCGGAATTAAAATTGCAGGAGTAAAATAAGTGCGGTAAATAAAGAAGTAAGGAGAGAATACACCGAACTTATACTGGTTCACCACAACGTGTGGTTAGTCCAGTCCCCGAGAGACTCTCTCGAGTATTACACTAACTCCGTTAAGCTTACGGGTGCTTAACAAACCGTTACACTTGCTCGTAGATATACACTCTACAAGACTTCAACCTGCTCGAGGATACCTCACCTCAAGACTTCAAGCCAAGGAACTAAACTTTCCTTCTTACAACAAGGGATTAGAACTTCCCTTCAAGTGTATGCAAACACTTAGCACTCAAGACAAGACTCTCTTATAGAGTAGATGTGAGTAAAATAAATACGCTCAAGAACACAACAACTTCGTCAAGAGTTTGGCTCTCAAAAAGCTATGAAATGAATATAAAATGATTGATATGAGAGTATGTAAGCTTAAGCAAGAATGTAATCAGTTGTTCTGCTTAAAAGAGTGATTTTGAGGTGTATTTATAGTCCTCAAAGTCACCAAGACCGTTGCTTAATTGCCAATCACTAATTGCTGATTTTGTGCTAGGATAATCGATTATCTGATTTGCATAATCGATTATCTGAAAATCGTTCAAAAATCATATGCAGATTTTAAGCAGAATAATCGATTATTAAAATGGAATAATCGATTACCTGATAACGTTTAAAAATCATACGCTGATTTTATGCTAGCATAATCGATTATCGCCTTGTGCATAATCGATTATCTTTCAGCGTTTAAAAAATACTTTGGCAACGGTCTTAACATAATCGATTACCTAAAAGACATAATCGATTATTTTGCTGTATTGAAAATTCCGGTTATACAATGTCTGGACATAATCGATTATCAAGAAAAACATAATCGATTATTTTTCTGTTTTGTAAAATCCAGTTTACACAGTCTTAACATAATCGATTATCAGAAAAGACATAATCGATTATTTTATTGTTTTGCAAATTCCGATTTATACTATCTTAACATAATCGATTATAAGTAAGATATAATCGATTATATTACTGTCTTGAAAATTTCGGTTAACACTGTCTTAACATAATCGATTATAAGAAATACATAATCGATTATTTATGTCCAGATTTGAAAAACATGTTTGAAAATCATTTTGGCTAAAATGTTTGAAAATCATTTTGGTTTAACTCAATGATGCATGAAAATAATTTTACGAGAGAAGCCAAGACTTGAATAAGTTGTCGGATCAAGATCACACTATAAAGTGACTCATTTATAACTTTGTTGTTATTCTTGATCTTGCTCTTTGTTTCTCATGCTCTTGGACTTTGGCATATGTCAATGTTCCATGCGCGTCGGTTTGTCATTTATCAAAACCAACAGAAATGAACATACATTTAGTTTTAGCGATTTGAGAACGTGTTTCAACAATTAGGGCACTAAGGATGGTTCAATTTGGATAATAAGATATTGGATAAGGACTTGAAATTATCCCGAGGGGAAAATGTTAGGCACCCCTCATGATTCACTAGTGTGGTTCCCGGCCAAGTTATTGTTATGACTTAAATGTACTAACACATAAACAAATAAGGGTATCACATAAGAGGAGATTTTCACATAAAGGTCAGAAACAAACAAAGTTGGAAAGCATAGAAGATAGTTGATTTAGAAGAAACATTCTTTAAGATTTAAGGAAACAAATAGTAGGGGGTCCTAGGTTTATTAATAACATGGATCATGTCAATGCAATACCCAGTAATTACTCCTCAGACAGGGGCTGCACGTGGTATTAGCGCACCCGTCATCATATCCATATCTACCATTTCCACCTCGTTAAGGTATTAAATCGCGAAATGGTCTCGTTTACCTATTGCATGGCATTACCCGTCCCGATCCTATCAATCCCGGAGGTATTTGGAATTGCTAATCCTAAAGGGAGGAGACATGGGCTTATTTGTGATTTCAAAAGGTTAAAATACTAAGGCGACAAACAAAAAATATATATAGCAAATTTAGAGGGGGAGCATATAGACAAATAATAAGGCTCAGACAAACCTCCTTTAAAACTAGATAAAACACATAGTTTAGCATGTCTTACACGTACTGTTAAGGTCTAATTAAAACTTAAGGATTTGAGGCAGACTGATCTGCTACATAATTCAAATAGGAAGCCTGAGTCAGGCATGTCTGCTGGTTGTAGTTTAAAAGAAGGAACTGGTTCAGTTTATAGGTTACCCTAAGGCTTGCCTAAATGATAGATGAAACCTATAAGCATGATATCTACAGATTTCGAGAATAAGAGCATGGATTGATTGCATATTAATTTTAGAAAAGTTTGTCAGTTTCAATAGAAGGAGTGCAAATTCAGCAGTTGACAATGCATTGTTACTGATAGTTTTAACTCACAAACGGGCGAGGCTATTCAGATTTAAATTATGGCCCCTATAGGCATGCTTTCTAAATAACTATAAACACTGTTATAGACATAAAAGAGTGCAGAGATTCTACAACATGATTATCCAAATGTTGTGTTATCAGATTACATTTTTTATTATTAGGACCTATAGCCAAGTTTGCCTAGTGAAAAGCGGGTGTGCAAGAATCAGAAAATGACATATGGGCATATTCTTTATGTGTGTGTGCAGGAGCTAAAGATATGGAAGTGCAGGATTTCTATAGATGTGGCAGCTAAATGAGATGCAGAAGTTCTTATAGACATGGTAGCTAAATGAGATGCAGAAACCTTATAGGCACGATTATTATATGGGAATGCACAAGTCTTATAGACATGGTAACTACATGAAGAGATGTAGAAATTATAAATTCTTGTAGACATGGTAACTATGAAAAATACAAAAACTAGAGACTCCTATAGGCAAGTTTTCTACCCATACACATACATAGTTACCCCCCCCCCCCTTTTCAATAACCATCCCCAAAAGTTATACAAAGTTATTACAGCCCAAAAATAAAGTAAACAAAAATATATCAGAAATCTAAAAGTTACAACCAAGGAAAGCCTGATTCAGACCTCATGTCTGATTTATGAAGCAAACCAACTCCAAAGTTCAATGTTGCAAAGCCTTTCTCTCAGTTGGATGTGTCAGAGCTCCCTAAGAGCCTCACATAGACTCCGAGCAGTGCTGACACCCAAATGAATTACATGGTTAAGACATTGTGCAGTGTGGAAGAGGCCAACCCTCAAGTATCTAAGTTCAGAGGGAACTCAAGGTCCCAAGGCAAGGCTCACAAGAGGGGGGCAGAACCTAGGAACTAAGAGGGAGAGTGCAAGTGCAGAAGGGAAATTCTGAAAGGAGAAAAAGGAAAAAGGATAAAGGGAATAACTTAAAATCAGTGCACATAGGGGTATAAGGGAATGGAGGATTTGCAAGAACACAAGAAAAACAGGTTGATAGGCATACCAGCAATAGGATATGTTGGCACACCCTCCAGCCCGTTTAGAGGTTAAACCTCATTGGTTCAAAACTCAGTTCATGGACAACAATTCATGTTGACATGTCCTAATTCACCACTCACAATCACATTGGGGTAACGGGGTAAGGATCAAAGATTCATAGTAAAAAAATAGGCAGTAGAACACAAGCATACTAAGTTAAATATTGAAATCTACATAGACAGTAAAACATACATATATATAAAGCCTGTAAGTAAACACATTGGGGGGATGCTGAATTTAAAAACTAGGACATACCGGCTTCAAGGAAACACGTAAAAAAAGCATCAGTCTTGTAAAAGCCAAAGTGCAAACAGGAAGATAGAATACTTTAAGAGTGCGAGACTGTGAGAGTCTAAAGTGTGTTAATCGTGTCTGTTGTGTTAAAGAAGGTCATGTATTTATAGTGTGAAAGTCATGAGAAAATAAGGCAAGAGAATAATTGAAGATTGATTGTAAATCAATTACACAAGATTTCCCTTAATTAAGGGATTCAGATTCAAACGGGAAAAACCAATTAATGAAAGTGATTAATCAAACACCTGTGTAAAACATGCAATTGAAGGCAAATGCATAAGGGTTATTTAGGGGCATGGTCTTTGACATACACAATTGTATAATTTAAGGAAAGAGAATTAATCAACAGCTAAGCAATCAGAATTCTAAAGATTTGGTATGAATGAACCAAGCCAGAAAGGTGGTAAAGGTTTTAACTTAAGGAGCATCAGTAACAATCAAATAGACCTATTAAAAGGAGATCCTGAATCAATAACTAGTTCGAAACATTTTTGAAGAAAGATTTATCACACATATAAAGCATGTAGACATGCTTAAACATGAAAGAACTATCATGCCAATCAGTAGAAGCGTTTAGTGTAGAAGAAATTTAAAAGTTCAGAGTTGTATGTAAGTAAAAAAGTTGAGACATAGTTCAAAAACTCAAATACAAAGATGAGGAAGCAAGTAGTCGAAACAGGCTCAAGGGTTTCTTTTAGAAACTCAGGAGAACACATGCAATCACAGTAGAAGGTTCAAAGCAAGCAGAGTGAAGAAACAGATTCGAAGCATAACGAGAGAACAACATAATAGTAGAAGAAACATGCTTAAGAAAAATCCTTTCAGAAGGGACTTAAACAGGGTTCAGTGGAAGAGAAAATAAAGAGAATTAAGAACTTAGTAAAAAAATACAGTAGAAGAACACAAGAACACCGAAAAGCATAACAAAAGAACATATAGGGAAACACAATGGGATAAATATATAAGAGCATGATAGAGAGAAAACACAAGAATATAAGGGAAGAACGGGATATAGAAAACACAACAAAGGGACACAAGAGCACAATATGGTCTTAAGAGACCATAATATAGGAAAACATAGCAAAAGAAGCATATACGAACATGCTACAAGAACACAATAGAGACAAATACACATAAAGGACAAAGAAAAAAATCATAAAAACATTTGAACATTTCAGAAACCTTAGATCGAAAAAAGGCGGTTTTTCTAAAGTGATTTTTTTGAAAGCAAAGCCTTGAAAAGCGTTTGAAAACTCAAATAGAGCATAAATACACACCAAATCTAGAAAGATCGGAGAAAAACCTCAAGGGGTTTCATAAGAATCTTAAAATGAGAAAGGCTTTAAAAGGGTCACCGATTGAAGTCGGAGAAACAAGAATTAGGCTCAGAAAACCATAATACGCCGGAGCAAGGTTGGTGATGGCCGTGAAACCTCGAGCTGGTAAAGGTCTGGATGAAGACCTTCGAGGTCTAGCCTCGAATCTTCAAGCATCGAGCATAAAGGAGTAACAGGAGGTGAGTATAAGACTATCATGGCTTGAACAACCATAGTTTCCGGAGGGTTTCACGGTTGAAGATGACAGGAGACGATTATGGTTGAGGAAGGTTCGAGAGAGTTTACGGGACAAAGGAGTTTAAGGCAGCATCTCTGAGGGAAATAAATTAGGGTTGGGTTTTGGTAAAATTAAAAACGGCAAGGGGTTATCGTGACCGTTGATCACAATTGATCGACGGTCTAGATCAAAAGAAAAATCGGGCGGGTTTTATTAACGGGTTAGGGGCCGGGTTATATAGGAATTGGGCTGGTCCGATTTGAGATTGAAATTGGGTTATTGGGCTGGTTGGTTTTTTCTATAATTGAAATAAAGTAAGGCTATCATTTAAATAGCCACTTTTCTCTTTTTTAATTTATAAAAAATAACAAAAATGATGTTTGAAACACATTAAAGGCACTAAATTAATTAACAGTATATAAATATTAAATTAAAAGTACTGGAGTAAATTTTGATAATTATAGACGCTACTTAAATCTTAAAATAAGCTAGAATTGTAATTTAGTGCAATTTTAGCTTAAAAATACTGAATCAATCTATAAAAATATGCAAAAATTACCGTAGATATATGTTGGTATAAATATAAGAATAAAATCATCAAAATGATAATTTGAGGAACATTTATTGATTTTTGTATTGCTAAAATAGGGAAATAAATCTGTTTAAAAATTCTTTACAAAAATTAAAAAAATAATAAAATACTTGGCATGCTTATATATATATATATATATATATATATATAAAATTTAAAAATATTTTACATATAAAAATACACAAGAAAAAATTGAGTATCAACATGTATAAAGGGCTTCTTTTTGGAGCAATCTATTATATTAGGCTTGGTTGAAGTCAATCTTCAGCCTAATAAGACGTTCCAGTTGATTATTCGAGGGCCTAAAAATGGTATCATATATCTGGCCTATAGTCTTATAGTTATAATTCATGATTTTTTATCTTAACTCAATTCACCCATTTTTGACTTCCAACTTGATCGTATTTATGTTCTTGAGTTTTAATTTATTAATTTGTTTATGACTAATTGAAGTATATAAACTACGATGATCCTTTTATGATCAAAGCTGTTGGGTTTAAGGCTGGGCCCAACAAAAGAAGCGGAAAAATTTGAAGTTACAAAGACTTCAGAAAATCTCAGACGTTTTTGTCTTGGACCCATTTAAGAGACGCCACATATAGCGTGTCTTCAAATCGACTTTAGGGAGTAAAAAGGGTCATCTATTAGTTTGCTGAAACGTTTTCTTATTAAGGTGTGACATTTGTAATCAAACTCCATAATTTATGGCCCTCACATTAATATCAAACTAGTATAGAGCACGTTTTGAATATTATATGGTTAGCTTTAGGCATGCAATTAAAATTATTACAACGACGGGTACGATTCCTGTGACGTGATTGTGATACCTAATTTTAAACTATATTAAGAAGGATCTTTAGTTTGCCTTAAAGAAAAAAATACAAATCTCTTTCTTTTAAAAATGATTTGAGGTGCGCCATATATGAATAAAATCCTATAATCTATGGCCATCAAATAAATATAAAACTAGCATAGAAATGCCTTAGAATTTTTGTAGCTTGCTTTATGCGTGTTAATTAAATAATTGTCATAGCTGCAAGTACGGTTCCGTGACGTAGTTGTGACGCTTAATTACTAAAATTCGGGAGTATATTTATGTGACTCGATCATAATTTAATCTTTAATAAAATATGTTGTAGATCGTGGGTGCGGTTTCCAGGACATAATTCACAATACATAATAATAATTAATTAAAAGCAATTTTAAAAAGTTAAAAATACATAATAGGTTTAAAAAATATGATAAATCAAATAATAGACCAATTATTAATAGTTTAACCGGCCGTACTAGAATACGAAACCCGAGAAATAGTCAAATAGGTCCGATGATACGGCGTGCTCTAACTTTATTGAGTTTGAATCACTCTAACTTTATTGAGTTTGACTCGGCCATTCTTATGTCCGAGTACTGTAACTTATTGTTATAGGGTTAGTTTATGTTTTGTTTATACATACCTTTCTCTCATTTTTCTAAGTTTCATACATTAAAGGTTATTATAAGAGCCTTCTAGTTATCCTAGACTCTAGTGGGATCAATCTGAATTTCAAGTGTGCTTTATTTCGTTTCCTTTATTCTTTGTTACTTTACCAATAAGATCATCTTAATTCATATATCTATAAATTATATATACAAATTTAACTGTATATATTTACGGATAAATAATTAATCGTGATGATTAACTATTGAGATGATTAATGCTGGTGGTTGTAAGCTGGAGACTTGTGCAGTGATTTTGTGATTATAATAGATAGAATATATTTTTATATTTTGTGTAAAATTAGAGTGATTCAAGCCTGTTAAAAAGAAATAAATTGTTACATAGAAAAAAGGAAAAAACAGTTAATATAAGGTTGAGCTTTCAAATTATGACCTCAATTAGGACTTGAACGAGTGCACAAAGTTACCAGGCACGTGTAAGTACTAAGGAATAAATTTCCTTAATAACTAAACACAAAAACAAAAAAAAGTTCTACCTCTATTTAAGTGGGATAAAGGTAACAATAATCAAAAGTCAAGGGTGTGTTTCAACAATATCTATTCCAGAGAGGAAAACAAAACCCTAAAGCTACTGAAAACGTTTACAGATCCACTTTCCCTCTCCTCCTCCTACATAGAAAGCGGCGAGCTTTATCGCTGCTACCTTGAAGCTCAAATCCAATAACAATAATTATGGCGGCGAAGTACGACCTGACGCCGCGTATAGCGCCGCAACTGGACAGGCACTTGGTTTTCCCTTTACTGGAGTTCTTGCAAGAGAGGACATTGTACCCCGATGAAGATATGCTTAAGGCTAAGATTGAGCTTCTTAATCACACTAATATGGTTGATTATGCTATGGACATTCATAAGTCCCTTTATCATACCGAGGATGTTCCTCAAGGTATCTACTTTTTTTCTTTTTCTTTATTTCGATGTGTGTTTTTATATATGGGTCCACGTATTGGTGAATGCTGATTAATTTGTTTCTTTACTAATCTTGTTGCCTGTAACCTTTTCAGCGTAAAGGGTGTTTTGGCGTTTTTGTAATTGTGATGGATATGGTCTCTAGAAGTTGTTCATTATAAAAGAAGGGTTTTTAAGTGTTTTACCTTGTCTTGTTTGATTATTGCCTTTTTGGAGTTGTTTGAAGGTGTTTTTCTAATATAGTCTATTAGGGTTCTTGGAGTTGTTAGTTGTGTTTGCTGTAATACAGTCTCGCCCCAGCCACATGGGCATACCTCGACCATTCCACTGGTACCTGCTTACTCCCAGTAGCATAGGTGTCGAGTGACTTTGTCCACCAAGGCTTAAGGCAAACGAGAAGAAATAGACCTTCTGTTTTTTGCTTATTGTCTACTGGTATTTTCGTCCTAGCCTCCAAGGCTTGCACCCATTTCTTTGACCACTAGGCTAGAACGTTGGCTGTTTGACGTGCTAGTTAATTTTAAGATTGTTGTTTGTGTTCTCTGTTTAGTTTGAGGTCTATGGTCTGTATAGGCAATATGCGAGATTAAAGCTAAGTTTGTGCTATACACTTAAATATAGGAGGTGTTTTGTATGAGCAGAGGTGATTTGGGTTCCCTTTGCATGTTTAACTCTGCAATACATTTTGATAATTTTGTTGGTTATTCAGAGATGATGGAGAGGAGAGCTGAGGTTGTGGCAAGGTTGAAAGCACTTGAGGAAGCTGCAGCCCCATTGATTAATTTTTTGCAGAATTCCAGTGCTGTCCAGGAATTGAGAGCTGACAAACAGCACAATCTTCAGCTGCTCCAAGAGCGGTACCAGGTCAGTGGGGCTATTCTGGTTTGCATAATATGAAATTTCTAGTTTTTGAAATACTTACTGGGATACAAGATACGTAGGAGATTGATTAACTTAGAGAAGTTGTCCTTAGCTAATATTGTGAAGACCTTTTCCTATTTGATTAGTGATGCTAAATGGCTCTTTATATAAGAATACCCCCTGTTCTCTCTTCCTAATAATTGGTTAATGCTATGTTATGAATCTCTGCAGATTGGTCCAGACCAGATAGAGGCATTGTATCAGTATGCCAAGTTCCAGTTTGAATGTGGAAACTACTCTGGTGCTGCTGATTATCTTTACCAATACCGAGCTTTGTGTACAAACAGTGACAGGAGCGTCAGTGCATTGTGGGGAAAGCTTGCTGCTGAGATACTAATGCAGAATTGGGATATTGCGCTTGAGGAACTCAACCGCTTGAAGGAAATTATTGACTCGAAGGTAATATTATGCATATGATGAGTCCATTATCTGTGTGTTTGAGTTGGTCTTACAAGTTGGAATATCTAGTAAGGGAACTTGAATGATGCTCCTTTTTTTATTTCTATGTTTACTAAGAGAGTCACATGTCTTGCAGAGTTTCTCGACTCCGTTGAATCAAGTTCAGAACAGAATATGGCTAATGCATTGGAGTCTATTCATCTTCTTCAACCATGACAATGGCAGGACACAGATCATTGACCTATTTAATCAGGACAAGTATGAGACTGTACTTCTGTTCCTCTCCCTTGTAAATATTTGTTTTCTTTTGCTGCACCTTTTTGGCTATTCCCATATTGTTTCAGCTAGGCGTCTTTTCTAATACTATCACTTACAGAATGCAGAGAATGATGTCAGGAAATATTTTAGGGAAGTTTATTCACTCTGAGGTCCTAGCTCTTCCCTGCGTGGGAACGAAGGGGAGCTCTAGACTCCCCCCCCTCCCCCCTCCCCCAACCACAAAAAAAGGAGGAAAGAAAATATAATCTTCAGGGGTAAGGAGGCAGGAAAGGGGGGGGGGGGGGTAAAGTGTATAGTATTTTTTGTGTGCGCGCAGCAGAGTTATATTTGAAGTATTTTTTTTTGCTGTGATCATCTGGAATACTATTTCTGCTTGAGCTTCTAAATCATGAAAATCTTGCAGGTATTTGAATGCCATTCAAACAAGTGCCCCTCACTTGCTACGATACTTGGCGACTGCATTTATTGTGAACAAGCGGAGAAGACCTCAATTTAAGGACTTTATAAAAGTTATTCAGCAGGAACAATACTCTTGCAAAGATCCCATCACGGAGTTTTTGGCGTGTATTTACGTCAACTATGACTTTGATGGAGCACAGAAAAAGATGAAGGAGTGCGAAGAGGTGAGCTTTTGCGCCTAGTTTATCTGCTTTGATGCGTGCTTAACATCATAGTTTTTCTTCGTTGTATTGCTCATTTCTTGTATGCCAAATGTAGAAACTTCAGTTGCTATAATTCGCTTTAAGATAATTTATGAAATGAGGATTGTGTTTTGCACTAAGAGGACTACTCTTATGCATATTTGTAAATGCTAGTCCCCTATCAGCTCTGATCAGTATTCAATAGTAGTCTGTAGCTGTGGTTAAGTGGGATGCTTCTTCCAGTTTCTATAATAGGAAAAGGTAGAACTTGATCCCGCTATAATTTTTGACGGAAATATACAGTCATTTCATTTTGCGGAAAATCATCCTATTTTTACCCTATTTGTTACAAGGAATATTTTATTATCTTATGCTTTTTTTTTCTTTTTCTTTATAATATAAATAATTTTCTTATCTTTTACTATTTTAGGTATTGCTATAATGTTAACTTTAAAAACCAGTAATGCATTTATTAAGGATGTTATAATGTTTAAGTAATGGGCAAGGATATTACAGTGGGGCAATGTTTTGCACAATATGGTGTTATGTTAATTTTCTATCTTTTCTGGAAACATTGATTGTTTTCCTAAAACTTAAAAATCAATCATCCAAAGCTATATGCTCTCTGCTAACTTTCTGAAAGAGCTAGCTCAATGTTACGTTTGCATAATACTCGCAAGTTTGGTATTTGAACATTCTAGTTTCTGTTACCCGTGGCTAACTATGTTTAATATAAGCAGCCTATGGGTATGTTTAATATAAGCCTGTGAGCTCTTCCTTTTTTATCCAGTTGTTTCCCTCCTTTTTAATATGGATGTCACATGTAGGTAATTATGAATGACCCATTTCTGGGAAAACGAGTTGAAGAGGGCAGTTTTTCCAGTGTGCCATTGAGGGATGAATTCCTTGAAAATGCTCGCCTTTTTATCTCTGAGACCTATTGTCGCATTCACCAACGCGTTGACATGGGGTATGTAGCTAATGCTTGAAAGTCACTTCTGAGATCAACAATTTCTATATCTATTTGGTTTGCTTTCTACCCTCTTTCCCCTTGTGTTTAATATTCTATATCCCCCTTTATTACCCATGAAAGGGATGTTGGCAGTATAGTTGCTTGCAGAAGAACTGTGCCCATTTAGTAACAATTTTCTTTTGATTCATATATGGCAGGGTTCTAGCTGAAAAACTAAACTTGAACTACGAGGAGGCCGAGCGATGGATAATGAATCTTATTAGGACCTCAAAGCTTGACGCAAAGATTGATTCCGAGTCAGGAACAGTTATAATGGAACCAACTCAACCAAATGTGTAAGTTTGATGCAGATGTATTAACTCTAATAGATTAATGAAAGCAACTTGTTTTTTAACCCATTTTATCGTACCTGATTTATAATGCACCATCTTTATTGATTGTCTTGTTCAGGTATGAGCAGCTCATTGATCATACCAAGGCCCTTTCTGGTCGTACTTACAAATTAGTCAGCCAGCTTCTTGAACATGCACAAACACAGGCTGCTCGCTAGTTTGGTTGAGGAAGTCAAGCCAGTGTCAATTTTGCATTGCTCCCGTGCGGTTTTATTAACCTTTATATTCAAGAATGTTTTTTTACTTTTGTAATGCCTGGATATTCCTTGGAGGAACATTTCAAGATTCATGGTTGATTGAATATCGTCTCACTATTCTTTATCTTGCATCGCCATTGGAAGTGGAGCACTCTGCATGTGTATACTCGTTTTACTTGGGAGATTTTTTTTGGCTGTATTGCCTAGGTATTATGGTTCATATGATGCTTACTCTTTGCACCTTGTATTGACTAGGTATACAAAATATCAAGAGAAAACTGGGGACATCAGTAGCTATTATAGATGTTCTATCCTATTTTTAGCTCCATCCTACCCCGCCTTAGAAGGATCACCTTCTTCAAACCAGCTTGAACCTTTAACTTGTAGTTCGATGGTGACTCACCAAAACAAGCCTCTTTATTCTGAAGATTTTGATAATGTTACTTCACTTAATGTTTTATTAAGTGGTGCTTGCCAGGCAGACGACTGAGTTGAGTATACTGATATCATTACAACAACCCAGTGTAATCCCACAAATTGGGTTCTGAAACCAAAATTGGGTTCTGGGGTAGGATATATGCAGCCTTATTACTACCTTGGAATGGTAAAGAGATTGTTTCGGATACTGGTATCATTAGGAACAATTAATGGTACATGGTTGGAAATTGTTCTTGCCTCTATCATTAACTCGTGTTGTCCCCAGTTTCGGTGTTTTAGCCGCCTTTAAATGGCTGGCTCACTTTGACACGTCTTCATTAGTGATCGCCTAGAGCCCTCTTCCATCAGTTGGTACGTAAGGCATCGGCCACACCTTCCTGGGAGAGCCTTTTGCATAGCAACATCCATGACAGTTCCGCTTGATAAAGTGATGCAGGCTAAATTGCTGAGCATTCTATGTAATACGCCTCTGTAGCAAGGTATTTTATGTAGTCTAATGTAGAAAGTAAAGAAAAGATTTTAACATATGTATATATGCACTGTATCTATCTGACGTATCATTTGACTTGGCAAGAATGGAGGAATTCACTTAAGAATGTACATTTGTTCATTACACTTGCGCATGCCACTGAAATTCATGCAGCATTTCTCCTTTTGTCTGAAATGTCTGGCATTTAATAAATGCTTCTCTAGTATGCGAGGCAGCAAACTTATAATTTTCTGCAGCTTTAACGACCGATTGTACAACCACAGCTATAATTCTTTCTTTAGAGAATTTGGTAGCGACTGACCTCAGTAGCTAAATTTGTTTAGCCCCAGCATTACCATCTTTGTATTATTTTCCATAAACAAGTTTCTGCAAAAGAGTAGTACAACAGTTATACTACTAACTACATATATATGTACACTTCCAGTTTTGGAGCATTATGTCCCTTCATCTAAAGTTAAAAACTCTTATGTGCCAAGTTATTTATTTTGAAGAGGTCATTGCTGTTCACAGGCTTCTGCCCTTCTGAAAATTCTCTGGCCAGGAGCAAGTATTGCCAAAGGGTCATATGTAGATTTCCTTCTAGCAAATGCTTCCCATTGATGACCAAAGTGATCCTTCCACTCTTCCTGAGTCTTGTAATTTGGCAAATATTGTTTCATTCCAATTTTTGTTTCTTCACAAAAATTTAGTATCCTTTTGTTCTGAGCAAGAATATGTCTTAGTCCATCGTTTCCTGTTGAAGATGGCATGGCGGAAGATAGGAATGCGATCAGGTAGAATACATCTTCGTCAGGGGTAACCATGGATGTTCCTTTTCTCCACCTATAACAGAAATTACCCCAGATACACTATTAGGACAATACATATTTCTCTAACTAGATTGGTTATTTATGAAGAAATTTATTACTTTGATTTGTTGACTGGGTAGATGAGTAGAGGACCATTGCTAGTCTCAGTAAGAATCTTGCCAAAAACTACTTGTGCAAATTCAAGAATCCTGCTTTTTGGTATCAGAAGATTTAGCCATGGATGAGGAACATCCCACAACCCTTTTTCTTGGAGTTTCATCTCAGAGACATGCACTCTGTTGAGGAATTCCACATAGGAAACTTCTGATAGGAACAGCGTGGATCGCGTATAATTCAACTTTGATAAGAGGATATCAATGTTCTGTAACATTTAGGAAACAGAAGTTAATATTGTGAACTAGTTTAGATTATGCATATCACAGTAAGGCTGGAAGTTTGATATACTTTACCTGGTCAATACTATCTGTATCTTCTGGATTGAAGTATTTGGCAACTTCTAGGCAGAACAAAACTCTACCCTCAGAACTGAAATTGCTGGCTAGAACTGGATATTTAGGATTGAAACTAGACCTCCAGCTATTCAGTAATCCAGTTTGGTTGATAATGACAAACCCTTCAATATAATCAAATGTATCCTGAGTTGATATCAAGTGCTCTTGATCACTGGAAAATATGGCAAAATCTGAATACAGCACTCTAATCCACTTGACCTGTCAATAAGTAAATCTTAGCTATATGCTAAATGAGCTTGTTTTTTTCCCTTCGTTTTGTTCCTAAAGTAATCTTACTTCTTTGGTAATTGGAGTTCAACCGTTACCTGTTTAGGTGCTGTTTCAAGAGCAATCCTAGCTCTGGTAATAATACCAAATTGCCCCAGTCCACCCAGTACACCATGAAACAAGTCTGCATTCTTCTCCTCCGAGCAAGTAATCATCTCTCCTTTACCTACAACAAGTATTTTTTACTATTGAACAAATTTTTTGTCCTAATTACCACCTGAAGTTGACATCTTTTATTCAGTGCACGCCTGAATTATTTTTAGTCTTAATTACCCCGCACTTGGCTGTTTGATAACCTTCCGCCCCTGAACATTGACATGGCAAATAGAGTGGATACACTCTCTTTTAAAAGTTATGAGAAATATAAAAATCAACTTCCAAGTGGAATATTTTTCAACGGTCAATTACCACATAATTTGTTCTAACTATGTATTTTTTCTTACTTCATAATATACCACACATATAGACTTCAGGTGTTGCAGACGGGTTGCTCTATACGATCTCAGGAATGGCATTGCGATCGCATAGAAGGTTGGACTGTGGGCTTGAGTTTGTTTAATGCGATCGCGAGAAGGGCGATGCGATCGCATAGATTGGGGTCATGGTTCTCTACGATCGCGGAGGGGAGGCTGTGTTCGCGTAGGTATGGGCAGCGAAGGTATGCGATCGCAAGTAAGAGGTTGCGTTCGCATAGGTCAGCGGGGAGGCCTGGGAAGGACGCACTATGCGATCGCAGGAGTTGTTATGCGATCGCACAGAGGAAGTCAGAGCTGGGCAGAGGGTTTTTAATATCATTTCATCCACGAGTCTCTTCACTTTTTCCTCCATTTTTGCAATATCTGGAGAGCTCATTGACGGATTTTGAAGGGAATTTCATCAGAAAGTGATTGGAGGTAAGTATCGTGACCTTATTACATCATTTTATTGAAGATTCAACCATAAATTCTCTGAAATTGGGTGTAAATATTGAAGAACTAGGGCTTGAAATTTCAAATGAAAAATTTGGAATTTGGAGGAGCATTTGGACTCCGATTTTTATGAATTTTATATGTTCGGACTCGTAGCGAGACGAGGTTTCTGAAAATGTGAATTTCTTAATTTTTCGAGAAGTGGGCCCGGGGCTCGGGTTTTGCCAACTTCGCGTTTTGGGTGTAATTCGAGTCATTTCGATTGGGTTGCGTTCCATTATCCTATTTTTGACGTATTCCTATTGATTTTGATCAGATTTGTCATCCGCGGAGGTTCTCCAGGGAAAGGCATTTCGAGCTAGTCTACGGCCGGCTAGAGGTGAGTAATGCAAGTACATGCTATTCTGAGGGTTTGAAACCCCGTACTTTCACATCGTAACGCTATGTTGAGGCGTGACACGCACTCTACGATAAGTGTGGGGTCGGATACTGTTGAGGGATTTTGACTTGGTCCATCCCGAGTGAGATTTATACTATATTGGCGTAGGATACGCACACTGTGATGACTATTATTGGGCTTTATGCCGTGTTTGGGGCCTAATGCCGATCTTTGATATCCTTCGGGAGTTGATATTACTGTTGTAGCATGATTGCATATCATTTATTATCAGTCTATGGTTTCAAAACATTGTTTTCGAAACCCAGCCGTGTTTAAAATGTTCAGAACTCATATGCTATCTTTTAAATGTATTCCGGATGAGGATTATTTTTTATAACTTCCCAAGGGGCTTACGATATATTTTCTGGACAAATTTTGGGTGGCTCGGGCTGCGGGCCGCAGCGGTGAATAGAAACAGTGGAAACACGGACACTGTGTGGTATGAGCGGTCAGGTAACATGGACTGGCCTGGTTATTGATTTTTGCCACGAGATGGCTGGTTTGATTATTCGCCACGAGATGGCTGGTTATTGCGCTTGGGCTGTATGAGCCTCTCTGGAGTCTATACACACCCCCAATGAGCACCGTCGACGATAATTGATATGGGTGGCTCGGGCTGCACGCCGCAGTGGGTACTGGATTATACCATCATATGCATTGCATCGCATCCCTGCATCTGCATCACACACACACACACACACACACACATATATATATATATATATATATATATATATATATATATATATATATATATATATATATATATATATATATATATATATATATATATATATATATATATATATATATATATATATCGCATCCCTGCATTTGCATCACACACACACACACACACATATATATATTTATATATATTGTTGTTCAGTTGTTCAGTTGCAGATACTGTTATACACTGTTTTAGCTTACTTTGTGTATTTATTGGGTTTTCTGCCTTCGGAGCTTTATTTACTGTTATTACTCACTGCGTCGGAGTACTCACATTACTCCCTGCACCTTGTGTGCAGATCCTGGGCAGTCTCAGGTAGAGTAGATCCTGTGGTGGTAAGCTTTCAGCAATTCGGAGTGTCGAGGTAGCTGCACGGTGTTCGCAGCCATTGACTCTCCTTCCCCTATCTTTATTTCCTCTTTTTTTCCTTTGTACTTTCAGTACAAACAGACTTGTATCGGATTGGGTTTTACATTTTTAGAGGCTCTGACTTGTGACACCCCTTCCTAGGTGGTTTATTGTTGGTTTCAGTATATTCTGCTTTATTTTGGGTCTTAAATTTCTTTCGTTTCTAAGCTTATCACTTCTTTATTGTCTTTCATCCGGGATTATTGATATTAAGGTCGGGCTTGCCTAGCCTTACGGCTGGGCGCCACCACGACCGGGTTTGGGTCGTGACAAGTTGGTATCAGAGCCTAGGTTACTAGGCCTCACGAGTCATGAGCCGGTTTAGTAGAGTCTTATTTATGGTTGTGTCGTGCACGACACTTATAAGCAGGAGGCTACAGAACTTTTAGGAAACAGTCCACTTTCTTGAAATCTTATCGTGTGTCCTTGATTTAGTTTGAAAGAGTAACCCTTGAAATTCCTTCCTCACATTGTATGCGTCCGTGAGCGTCTAGTATTACATGTGCCTTGAGCTAGTGATTCCCCTATCGAGGGGCGAATTATGATTCCTATGAGTTGATGTTGGGCTAGTCTAGAGGACTTGAGGACGAATCTCTGTTTATGGCTTGAGCACCAGGGTGCTGATTGAGCGAGCTAGTGTTATGAGCTTATAAGTTCGGTGTTGTCCCTAATTGTGGTGATGGCGGCTGGATAGATACGTGGTGTGTATGTTGGTGCCGTGTAATGTGTCCATATGACTTGGAAGTGTTGAAGAAGGTCTGCTAGGTGGTAGACTTACCATTAAATATTTGATTCTCATTGTGAAATGGAGATGTGGCCCGGGTTATGGGGGCGTGAAGAATCTTTTTGAGTATCCTAGCTGGGAGTGTGTGTGTTGTGGTATGAGTCTAGACTCAGGAAGACTAATTGATTGCGTGAAGAGTATGATAGTGTTTGATGTACCGAAATATTATATTGAAGCAAGCAGGTGTGCATCTCGCGCAGATTATTCCGAAGTGGTATGATCATTATGCGTATTTTAGAAGACCGTATGTGTAATTAACATGTATATTCTATATGTTTTGATTCGAACAGGTGCAACGCATGTTCAGGTATCAATTTTGATAATATAATACATGCAGTATCGATATTAAGGTTGTTGTTATACATTGTGATGCTACGCCCAGTTGTGGACGTGTTGTTAGGATGATTTTGGCAATTCTATGACAGGTGGATATGCTCAATTATAAAGGAAAACTCTGCCGAAATTTCTGGAAAAATTTGAGACTTAGTAGAAATTTTGTCGTCTAAAGAGTGGGCTTGTCGCTTGTGTGAATGAATCAAGAATTGGAGAAAAGTTAGAATTTCTGATGATTCGTGTTCCCACAAGCTTATGAAAGAGCGAGTTTAATCTCGCCACGATGTTTCGAGGGCTATAGAGTATGTGTGTTTTAATATATATATGGCTTCGAGCTAAGTTAGGGAGGTTGCTGTTGATGGGCTGGTGATACTGTTATATACTATGTTAGTCCCGATTTGATGCATGTGAGAGAATAAGTTCTGGTTGTAGAGAGTGGGCTGAGGGTGGCACAAGTGAAGCAAAAAAAAAAAAAAAATTTCCAAAGGTTATATGGTGCATCGTAGATGCGAGAAAAATAATAGAAAGTCTTGAGTTGTTGATAAGGAGTGCTTAGAGTAAAGGGAAGGAAGCTGTTCGGTTGTATCAGAATGAGCTCTCGTCTTGTAGTGTCAGAGTGTCGATAGTCACGTGTGGTTCGATTCATTAGGTCAAGTGATTTGCAGTGTGTATAAGAGTGGATGACTTTTGAGAATGGATTTTGGGGTGTTCGAGATTTGATATGTATCACTCAGGTGTTTTAAGGTTGAGTATGCGACTAAGGCAGTGTTTTATTTGGAACGGGTCAAGACCCGTGGTATTTTTATGTTGATTACAAGAATTCTAGGTATTAGAAATTGGGAAGTAATGTCAACTAATTCAGGGTCGCAGGAAGTCCTTCCGGTAAGGTACTTGTGAACGTGGTATTTCTGAGGACGTTTTAGGAAGTATTTAGTGGCCTATGGGTCTTAAACAGTGTGGTCTGGTGTTCGGGTCTCATGTAGTGAGCCTGGGTTGAGACATTGTGGTGCTGCAGTAAGAGAGTATATCTAGTTGAAGATGAATCAGGTGGGAATCTAGGCAAATGAAGTAGCTTGTTAGAAGACTGGATTCAACATGATAAGGGTATAGTTAGTTCTCGCTGTGTATTCAAGATAATGGATTAGCACATTTAATTTTTGCGGCAATGTTCTTAGGTATTGACGATTCTCTTAGCGTGCTGTAATTAAAAAGGATTCAGTCACGACAGTTTAGTTGTGCAGATGGAATTGTGAGAGTTCTTATTGATTAAGACAAGTTTGAAAGGATGCATCTCTAAGGTTGTAAATTGGCATGAGGGTATAATAATTTTTCTCTTAAATGGTATCAATGGAAGTTCCAGACTAGTTGGGCGCATCGATGTCTGCGGCGCAGAAAGGGAGATGAAAGTTCTCGTGTTATCCTTGGAGGGTATTGTGTATGCGGTATGTTGTAAAGAACCGAGATGGGCGTATGCGATATTTCGACTCAGTTCTGAAAGGTATGGTGGATTTTGCTATGTCTTAGGTAATGAGTAGCTTCAGGTAATCAAGGAATTGGTGCTGTTAAATAGAAGTGATTTGACGATGGCTTATGTTTCGGAAGAGGGTAATTACATAAATTATACATCATTTGTGTTACGGCATTTCCTTATGGGACCGACTGCGGGTATCTGAGTTGTTTGATGGGACGAGAGTTTTAGAGTATCTTTCGTGGAATAGTTGGGTACTTGAGATATAATCAGTATTTCGCATTTTGGAAATTGGGATGGGGTTCAGTGATTCGTGTGCTATGAGTAGTCAGAGAGTGGGAGTTCTCCAGTGCAGTCTATGCGGTGATTGAGGATCGTGTGTGTTGCATTGGTACTGTCAGCGGCTATTGGGAATTCGGAAGCCGAGTGGATCTTTCCGTGCTTAGTATATTAAATTATGGATATGTTATGGGGATGTAGAGTGATTGTCTCAGTGTCGAATTATTCTTAACAATTCTGTTATGAGCCATGTTGGGAAAGGCCACAGGTTGCGTAGCGGGGTGTATCTGACTATGTTCTAGCTAGAGAGTTGTGTTCCAGAGACTAGCGTTCGGCTGGGAAGGATTGCGCTCCACAATTGGGCCTTCGAGGCGGATGTCGGTATAGAGGTTTCTACCATTGATTTCGGTTCCAGTATTGAGGGACTTTTCAGATGCCTCCTTGTGGCCGGGCATGTCGCCGGGCGAGACTATGGATTTCAGTAACTATTTGGTGTCGGGCACCATATCGTATGGCTCCGGTATGGGTATAGAAGTGGAAATGGAATTTGTAGTTTGCAATGCTTATATGAATATCTTTCTGCACTCAGATTCTTACGACCGATGTTGGTATTTTGTTATTATGAGAAATTTGGCTCGGTGTGTACCTCCCTATGTGAGGCATGTTGTGGATCGTGTGGCACGCCGCCACGAGTATGTTATCTGGATCGGGTTGCGCGCCACAACCGTGTGATGCTGAGAATATCTATCCACGTGATGATTTGTATTCCTTGCTTCCTGGCTTCCGTGGGAATGTTCGTATTGAGAATTGCTTGGCGGGTAGCGTATCGGTTGTGTCCTTTCAGGACGAAATGGTGTATATTACTTGTTTCACCGTGATTGTGATGGGTGATTGAGTTTCAGGCATCGATCTGTGCATGGTTGTCTACATTGAGCATGGTAGCATGAGGTGATTCATATGTAATAGAGTTGAGTTAGGATCGCGCGTCGTGGCGAGGCCATGCGGAATTAAGACCCCTCGAGGAGGAGTCAGGTACTCTATCCCTATGATGTGAGACATGGTCTCAGCTTGGTTTTATAAAGGTATTGATGAACTTGAGGTATAACTATTCCGGTTGAGTCATTGGCCCTGATTTGGGGAATGTTTATACCGATTCTTATTGGCGCGTGTGTTATGCAATTGTGTCTTAGGCCTGTATTGAGGTATCAGATCACCAGAAGTGGTGTGTTAGACACAAGGTGACCATTGGGTTATTAATGAGCATGAGCAGATTTGATTTCAGCGGGTTAGAAGGATAATATCGAGGTTTGACTCAAAAATCTGTTGTGGTAATAGTCTACTTGGAAGTGACTTCATGAATGATTGATTTGAAGGACTGCTACTGTTCGTTGCGTTTTTGTTATCGTTGGCAATATGCGGAAGTGTTGAAATAAGACTCTAGCTAAATAAGAGGTTATCTATAGATATTGAGTACTGTGGGCAACTGCCATGAATAAAGACTATCATTCCGAGTGTTGTAATGTATGGTATATTGCATGAACGCACCTGAGGTTGCAGGTGTGAGTTGTTGCAGCTGGTTCAGATTGATTCTGTATAGATGTGAGGTTCTGATCTTGTGTATGATTTCAGGTGAGGCGGTGTGTTTCTACGGTTTATGGGCCAGATGGATTGTAAAATTTCAACTGGGTTGTATTTTCGGTACCTGTGTGAGTTAGGGTGACATGGGATCACCCCTGGCATGTGCCTATTAATGTCATTTGGTTATTGGGTTGCTTCTAGTACAGCTCTGGATACGCTCGAGGACGAGCGTTTTTTTAAGTTGGGGAGGATGTGACGACCTGACCCGTCGTCTCTTGTATTTCAACCCCGTTATTCCCGTTATATGTTTCCCCGTGCATTATTATATGTGTTTGGTAAGTTTGAAGTGGTTTGGATATAAATGAGACAAATAGTCTCTTTAAGGAAAGCTTAAGTTGGAAAAGTCAACCGGACATTGACTTATGAGTTAGAGGGGCCGGAACGGATTTTTGATGGTTCGACTAGTTTCGGGGGATGATTTTGACTTAGGAGTGAAAGCGGAAGTGAATTCGGAGGTCCGAAGTGAAAGTTAGTCCATTTTGGCGAAGTTAGAATTTCGGAAAATCCGGTTGATAGGTGTAAATTTGATCCGGGGCTCGGAATGGAATTCCGAGAGTTGCATTAGCTTTGTTGGGCGAATTTGAGTATGTGTACAAATTTTCAGGTCATTCGGACCTCATTTGGTTGGTTTCGACATAGGATATGAGTTTGGAAAGTATAAGTTTAACTTAGAATGAAATTCAATGATTTGGGTGATTTTTGATGTTAAAGATAGCGTTTTTATAGCCCAAGCGAGTTTCAATGAGGTATTAGGGAATGTTTATGTTTTTGGTTGAGGTCCCAGGGGCCTCGGGATGATTTCGGATGGTTTTGAAGTTGAGAAGTGCAGCAGATTTTAGACTTCAGGTGTTGCTGATGGGTTGCTCTATGCGATCGCAGGCAATGCATTGCGATTGCATAGAAGGTTGGGCTATGGGCATGAGTTTGTTCAATGCGATCACGAGAAGGGCGATGCGATTGCATAGGTTGAGGTCATGGTTCTCTGCGATCGCAGATGGGAGGCTGCGTTCGCATAGGTATGGGCAGCGAAGGTATGCGATCACATGTAATAGGTTGTGTTCGCATAGGTCAGCAAGGAGGCCTGGGAAGGACGCACTATGCGATCGCATGAATTGTTACGCGATCGCATAGAGGAAGTCAGAGCTGGGCAGAGGGTTTTTAATATCATTTCATCCGCGAGTCTCTTCACCTTTTCCTCCATTTTTGCAATATCTTGAGAGCTCATTGACGAATTTTGAAGGGGATTTCACCGGGAAGTGATTGGAGGTAAGTCTCGTGACCTTATTACATCATTTTATTGAAGATTCAACCATAAATTCTCTGAAATTGGGTGTAAATATTGAAGAACTAGGGCTTGAAATTTCAAATGAAAATTTGGAAATTTGGAGGAGCATTTGGACTCCTATTTTGATGAATTTTATATGTTCGGACTCGTAGCGAGGCAAGGTTTCTGAAAATGTGAATTTCGTAATTTTTCGAGAAGTGGGCCCGGGGCTCGGATTTTGCCAACTTCGTATTTTTGGGTGTAATTCGAGTCATTTCGATTGGGTTGCGTTCCATTAGCCTATTTTTGGTGTATTCCAATTGATTTTTATCATATTTGGCATATGCGGAGGGAGATTCTCGAGGAAAAGGCATTTCGAGCTAGTCTACGGCCGGCTAGAGGTGAGTAATGCAAGTAAATGCTGTTATGAGGGTTTGAACCCCATGACTTTCACATCGTAACACTATGTTGAGGCGTGACACGCACTCCACGATAAGTGCGGGGTCAGATACTGTTTAAGGATTGTGACTTGGTCCATCCCGTGTGAGATTTATACTACATTGGTGTATGATACACACACTGTGATGACTGTTATTGGGCTTTATGCCGTGTTTGGGACCTAGTGCCGATCTGTGATATCCTTCGGAAGGTAGTAATACTGTTGTAGCATGATTGCATATCATTTATTATTAGTCCATGGTTTCATAACATTGTTTTCGAAACCCAACCGTATTTCAAATGTTCAGAACTCATATGCTATCTTTTAAATGTATTCCGGCTTAGGATTATTATTTATAACTGCCCAAGGGGCTTATGATATATTTTCTGGACTGATTTTGGGTGGCTCTGGCTGCCCGCCACAGAGGTGATTAGAAATAGTGGTAACATAGACATTGTGTGATATGAGCGGTCAGGTAACATGGACTGGCCTGGTTATTGATTTCCGCCACGAGATGGCTGGTTTGATTATTCACCACGAGATGGCTGGTTTGATTATTCGTCACGAAATGGCTGGTTATTGCGCTTGGGCTGTAGGAGCCCCTCTGGAGTCTGTACACACCCCAGTGAGCGCCATCGACGATAAATGATATGGGTGGCTCGGGCTGCACGCCGCAGTGGGTACTGGATTGTACCATCATATGCATTGCATCGCATCCCTTCGTTTGCATCACACATACACACATACACACACACACACACACACACACACACACACACACACACACACATATATATATATATATATATATATATATATATATATATATATATATATATATATGTTGTTCAGTGGTTCAGTTGCAGATACTGTTATACACTATTTTAGCTTACTTTGTGTAATTATTGGGTTTCTGCTTTCGGAGCTTTATTTACTGTTATTACTCACTAGGTCGGAGTACTCACATTACTCCCTGCACCTTGTGTGCAGATTCAGGGCATTCTCAGGAAGAGTAGATCCTGGGGTGGTCAGCTTTCAGCAATTCGGAGTGTCGAGGTAGCTGCACGACGTTCGCAGCCATTGACTCTCCTTCCCCTATCTTTATTTCATGTTTTTGTTTCTTTTGTACTTTCAGTACAAACAGACTTGTATCGGATTGAGTTTTACATTTTTAGAGGCTCTGACTTGTGACACGTGTTCCTAGGTGGTTTATTGTTGGTTTCAGTATATTCCGCTCTGTTTTGGGTCTTAAATCTCTTTCGTTTCTGAGTTTTCATTTCTTTA
This sequence comes from Nicotiana benthamiana, assembly GCA_034376525.1. Lineage (NCBI taxonomy): Eukaryota > Viridiplantae > Streptophyta > Magnoliopsida > Solanales > Solanaceae > Nicotiana > Nicotiana benthamiana. The sequence goes on from CM067341.1 coordinate 79,582,494, forward strand.
TTGTCTTTCATATGGGATTATTGATATTAAGGTCGGGCTTGCCTAGCTTTACAGCCGGGCGCCACCACGACTGGGTTTGGGTCGTGACACTGCGAAATCTATAAAACATTTACTAGAAATCCATTATTTTTAGCGAACTACAATTTTTAAGCTAAAATAGTATATTTCAATTGTATATTTTTGTATTTCATCTTTAGATGCGATGACGATTTATTTCAACTACATATTTCTTTTCTATTTTTGGGTCAAATATTTATAAAAAGAATTGGGGTGGAACTCAATTGTGTTTAGCTAAATAAAAGAATCCTAATAAATAAAAATGATTTAAACGGTAAAAATATATAGTTTATTATTAAGAAAAAACATGTGGACAAAAAGTATCTATGTGGCAGCGATCGCGTCACACTTTCTTAGACTTAGGTTATTCAGGGAGGTAAAGTTCTGCAAACTGCCAAATTGATGGGAGTAATTAAGACAAAAACTAGTTTAGGTGTGTACCAAACAGAAAGTGTCAAATTTAGGGGGTTCCGATATATTATGCCAACAAAATATAATAAAATGGAGGATGTGAAGGTTTTCGATATTTATGATCCAATAAATAAGGATGATCAACTTATGGCTTTTAGCAGAATTATCTTATAGTATCACTTCTTATTTTTTCCAGTATATACACGCGAAAATAAACTCATAAGCTAATTTGACCAAGCGTATAAGCTTACTCAAACACCCTCAAAGATTGTGCATGAACATACCAGTGACAACTTCAAGTTGGTGGACATTATTGATTTGGGGTCCATGCCGGAAAGCTTGTCCACTGATTCCAGCATTAGACAAAGTGCCACCAACTGTGAGGTAAAGATAATCAGTCCAAGATTTAGGCGCAAGCCCAAGTTTAAGACTTTCATGCAGGATATTTATCCAAAGCTCTCCAGCAGATACATCAATATAAGGTACTTCTCCAGTCTTGAATTTCATTGCTGGTGTTTGTAGTGATTCCATACTAATCACTATTCCTCGATAAGCTTGAGATTGGCCTTCTAGAGAATGTCCATGGCCTCTAGCAGCAACAGTTAAGTCTGTTGTAGTACCCATTTCAAAGATAAGTTTTATAGTGGAACAGATATCAGAAACTGATTTTGGGTACAAAACTGCTAATGGGAGGAAGTGGCATCTATTACCAAAGTCTTTGGCTGCATGGTCTAAGTTGTCAAAATTAAGATACCCTTCAAGTTGTAATTGTTTCAATGATAAATAATTCAGTGAGAAACTTGAGGGGGTAGAAACTGCAGGGGTGGGAAACTGATGATTACAGCAGAGTTTATTTTTGTTGCTTGAACAACTGCATAGTGTGAATATAAGCAATTTCAGGAGCAAGTCATTTTGCTTAAATAAAAAATGGGTTGGTAACTTCATTCTTTTTAAATAAATATGTATGAAAGGGAGGTTAAAGTGGGAACAAAGGAAATCTTGTTTTTTTAAGACTTAATCTTTTGTTTGAGAGTATGCAGAGGTGTTCAATAGCTTCAAGAAAGGAAGGGTGGCGAAGAGAATATATAGGGTATGTCTGAGATGTCACTGCCAATGAGTCCGGGTTATATGAAAACAGTCTCTTCACCTTCACAAAGTAAAATAAGTTCACGTTACTTTTCCCCGGAACTCCTATATGAGACTACACAAAATTTTGTTATTGTTATTATTGTTGTCGTCGTCGTCTGAGATGTCACTGTCAATGTTGGACACCTGTAGTTAGGAGTGTACATAAGTCGGGTTGATTCGGATTTTACAATTACCAAACCAAACCAATTGTATCTATTTTTAAATCTAAAAACCAAACAAAACCAATAAAACTCGCATTTTTCAATCTCTATTTTACTCGGATTTTCTCGGATTTGGGGTTATTCAAATTTTTCGAAAATTTTTCCGGTAAAATCTTCGTAGAATAAAATATGTAAAATTGTGCTCAAAATAGTTTTTTGAAAGATACAACTATGTAAAGTATTTTCCAAGAAAATAATACAAACTATGAGATGTGTCATGACATTACCTAAAATATTCAACAATAAAAATAACAAAATTATGTAATATAAATATTGTAAATTAAAAAGCCATAATAAAATAAAACATAATCTAAATATTCTAAGTCATGATAAAATAAGTAGATTAATAAGGGAGTACTAATTACATGATTAAATGCTAAAAAAAGTAAAAATAATTAATGCATTTTTATCTAAATTATTGCAAAATAAAAAAATAAATATTCAATACATTCCCGTTCGTAGTATTGAATAGAATGTCGTTTAGTAGCATTACTATTGATTTGATTTTGGTTTTGGCCTTTGTTAGCAATACTTAATTTACTAATGTAAATGGATATGAAACTTATCGGAACATTCAAAAAAGTTCTAAGTACAACCTTGAAATAATACCTTAAAAGATAAAATTATGAACATTTTAAAGAAATATTTATAAATTACATCACAATAAGTATATTTATATATTAAATATACCTAAATTTTTTATATATGTAATGTCGGGTTGGTTTGGTTTCAGTTTTTCAAATATGATCGAATTTTTTTCCAACACCAAACCAAATCAAACCAATCCATAATCGGATTTTTTTCTCGATTTAACTTGAATTATCGAGTTGGTACAATTTGTCAGTTTTTCTTGTACCCTGTACTTGTAGTCAAGGGGAAACAACAATTAATGCCTCCCTCCCTCCCTCAGGGTGGGTCCAGCTATATGATTTCTCACCATGTTACTTTATATAAACTCATCTCTCAATATTATTTGCTAGTGTATGCTTTGAGAAAATTTATCTCATTTTGCCTCAACATTCTTTAAAAGAAAAAAATAGAAGAGGAAATTTCACATATTATTAGATTGTCGTTGATCCAGGGAATGGATTGTTGATTACATTGTACAGTCTTGGACAATTTTGATGTTATGAAGTAGATTTTGTGATTGAATTAGGGTCAATGTTCATTTTGTTAATATTGTATCAAAGCCAAACTTATTCTTGCTCCTTTTTCTTAAAAATAATTATTCCTATTCTTAGTTAACCAATATTAAGCCTCACTCCTCAGAACCCTAGGTGTACCAGGCGACAATGTTAGATTGTCCCACATTAGTCAACGGGAATGACTCGTTGTCGCCTTCGACAATACCTGCCTCCTAGTTTTTGAAGTGGAGTTACACCTCAAAATCTTTTTTTAACATCTATTATTAGTGCTTCCCACTTACCAACTACCATCTAATACTTTACTGTCTTATTGCTATTTTGAGTAATTTTTATCCGCAGAATAGGGTTTTGAGATTGTCCAAATTAGGTAAAGATATGACACCATTTTCTTTATAGAAGCCATTCCATATATATGAGTGTGATATGTGCTATTTTACATTCTGTTCAATAAATCCTAATTTGAGAATCATAATTAATGGCTACAATTATTTGCTCATTCTCCCTCTTGTGTTCACCCTTTCAACTTACCAGCTAGGGCCACAATTTCATCTTTCTCAACGAGTAAACGGCTCTGAAATTTCTCTTCACATGGATGCGTCTTTGATTTTGTGTCATCTTCAAGATGACTTTCTTTGATAATCATTTCATTCGCCAGAATGTCAGATACTCCATCTGATTCACTTTAGATGATATATTTTATTTATCAAGAGTTAAATTGACTAATCTGTGAAGCTAAATTGTATTAGGACAACTTAATATTTTAAAAAGTAAAATTTAGATATTCAAAAACTATACGAGAAATATTATAAGTTATAATTTTTCTCATGTTAATTGAAAAAATAAAATGACGGTCAAACTTATATACTTTGACTTTCGATAACTAAAATATATCATCTAATTTGAAAGGGAGCGAGTAATATATTTGATGGATTTTAGTGCTCATTTTGAGAGCTTAAGAATGGGGAGGCCCCTACTAAGTTCATTGCTGTTCGAATGGCTGATGAAACATCAGTTGGATGTAGTGGTGGTCCTCAACTTGTCATTTTTGAAGGGGTATAAATATTTTTTACCTTCTTTCTGCATTTGGGGTTTGTGAAATATTAGGAAAAAAGATTCTTGAACAAAAATATTCTGAAGTGAAATGACTTCTATGGAAATCTAAACCATTTATGCGTTGCGGTGGTAGAAATTTCGTTAAAGGGTTCATAAAAAAGAAAAGTCAAGAAATTTAAAGAACTTATGGCCAATGAGAATTAAACCACAACAACCTCACAAAAGTCTCGAACCTTCTTGACCATTGAACTAAATTTCTAAGTTGTGTTTAGAAGATTCAAAATATAATATATAGAATCACAAAAGAATTTAGTTATATGTATAATGTAATTTCCCCGTAATGTCCCATAAATCTGCCCCCGTCTTTAAGTATAGTAGTAATTTGAATATAAAAGGTTTAGTTGTCACCCATAGAAGAATTTTGGTCTTAGAATAATATATATTTATATTTGAGATCAGTACGCAGACATCCAATAGATGATTTATAAAACCATACGCTAATAACATTGTTTCTTGCTTTCGCAGAAACGATTTTTTCGTTGAACATGCATGTCATTATAGGGATTTTCTTTCAGTTCGAAATTCATTGGTCCACTTAGTTTGGATTTACGCTGTTGAAAACACATTGGGGGAGATTAATTAGTGCTCCATACCACAAAGGACTCCATATTCACAAAACCTCTGACCTTAAAAGCTTTTATCGTTCCAACACACCCTTTAATGCATGGATGTTCATGTCGTTCATATATATACCCCATAGTGAAATTACAATTTTTTTGTTGATCTTTATGTAAACGGAGAGTCTTCTAGGATTAAGAGTAATTCCTGTTGGTATTTCTTGGACGTGTAGGGGCCGGGTCTTTGGCTCAATAAGGAAGCATTACAGAGAAAGCAAGCAGAAGTCCACATTGGATATCGCAGTTTTTTTGACTGGAAAAAACACTAAAATCCAACCAATTCACGCCATTGTCTTGTGGTATTTGATCCAGGCAAAGAGACAACTTTAATATATTCTCTTCTTGAAATATTTCCGAGTCGCTTTTTTGCTTCTTTACCAAGAGTGTAAGTTATATATATATTGTCATTGTAAATAATCTCTTACATTGTCATGTCCCCCAAAAGATTGAAATTACGAGATGGGGAATATTGTATATTTTTAAACTTAATATCTTATTAGTTGACTAGTTTATCAATTAGTCGACTAGATGTAATGACCTAACATTTATGATAACAGAAAGTAAGATGCAGAAAGTAAGTGCAGGAATTAAAGATACCGGAATTTTATACTGGTTCAGATTCAATGTGAATCCTAGTCCAGTCTCCTTGGATTGCAAGGGAGTTGTCTTGAGTAATTGCGATTCTTCGAGTACAAGGAAATGACTTGATAACTCAGTTCCTATAACACTCGTCTCTTTTTGATACAATGCCTCACCAGCGTTGAACTCTCTTTTTTTCTCTGACTTGTTACACAGTAGATCTTACAGAACTACAATGTTTGTTTGCGTAGAACAAAGAGAGGATTTTTTGGTTCGATCAAAGCATATCTGTCTAAGGCTTGAAGTTGGGTATAAATACTTTGATGAAGATCAAGGCTTGATCACCCAAGAGATTTGATCCTTGGAAAGAGATTGATTCTTTCCCAGAATTAGATAGCTAGCCGTTTCTCTTCCTTGATATCCTTCCTTTAACGGTAGATTACGCGTATGGTTTGCTCCTTGATTGTTGGTCCTCCCAAAATTAGCCGCTCATCAATTCTTTACAGAGTCTTCGATCTTCCGGACATGTTGGCCTTAATTAATGCCTTAAGTTTAGGCTTGCTCGATTCTTTCTATCGCAGCTGTCCGTGATCCTTGCTGATTGATTCGTAATCTTGCTGATTGATTTCTTTTCTTAAGCGTCAAGATTGACTCAGAAAATCTTGTAGTATCTTATTGATTCCTTGTTCTTCTGTAATTGATTTCCTGCACAAATATATTATTTCATTATTAAAACTAAATCTAACAATCTCCCCCTTTTTGATGATGACAAAATAATATATAGGTATAAACACAAGTTGACTTCCCTAGGTTTTACTCTCCCTCAATGTATGCAGTTGACTAGTCCATGGTACTCCCCCTCAGTTCATGAAGTAAAAAGTTGACTAGTCCATGGTTAGAGTCGACTCTTGCCATTGAAGATGCTACTTTTGCCAACGGGCAACTGTACCTGTACAGATAACATATACTCTTCTTCCCCCTTTTGGCATCAACAAAAAGGGAACAAACCAAGAACTAAACAGACTATATAGCAATTAAACAATAGAGTTATAGTCAAAGAAAAGAGAAATTATCCAATGGCTGAGAAAACAACCCCAAAAATAGCCCAGCAAAAAAAGCAAAAAAATATTGTCTTAAAAAATCACATTAATGGCACATAAAATAAGTAAGAGTGTTGTAGATGACCTTCTTCAATTGTTCAAAGCTAGCATTGGCTGAGAAGCTCACTCCATCCAACCTATCATGAATCTCCCTGAAGGCTTTGACAACATTCTCCCTAACACTAAGAACAACAACTCTAATTTTGGACACATCAGAACTTATTTCCTTGGAAATGGCATGAATGTCACTAACAGTAGACTGAGTGGCTATGAGAATATTTTTGATTTCATATAGTTGAGAGTCAATGGCACGAAGATTGTCACCAAGATCAGGATCACTAGGACTAGGATGAGGAACATAGGGTGTAGGCTTGGGCTCTATAGGAGCGTGCTTTTGCTTCTTAACCAAGGAACCCTTCACACTCAGGGGCAGATTTACCTTAAGCCAAGGGATGTCACGTGACACCACTTGGTCGGAAAATTTTATTAAATATGTATATATAATTAAAAGACAGAAACAAAATACAGTTAAATTACTCTAAGTGACATCACATGAAACAAACAACTATCTAGCTAAACTGGTATGCCGCTCTATTTATCCAACATAGGTCGTGGGTTTGAAGCTGGAGTGCTTTATTTTCATTAGTTATTTCAAAACTTTTGTAGCTCATACTAAAACTAACTGGATTGAGTAGACTCGAACTACTGACCTCTTTGAAGCACACATAACTTTTAAACAGTCGATTAGCAATCACTTTGGTCCATTCTTGTGACAATGAGTTATTTGTTCTAGGGTTAGTTGTATGTACTATTTTTGTCAATAAAATTGATTAAGAACAACATACAAACTTTTAATGATTATTAGGTACTTTATATATAATAAATAATATTTGGTATTTTTCTAATGAGGTTTGAGTACTTCTCTAAAAACAAAAGTCATCGGAAAGAATTGTGGTAATATATTTGGATTGTGTTTTATAATATGATTTTAATTGTGTTATATTTTATATACTTTTGTTAGTATAGTGTTTTTTCTACTTGTACACTTTCAAAAGGTGTGAACCGCTTACGAAAATCCTGCGTACGCCACTTTCCACATGCATATATCCCATAGTAACAAAGGCTCTAGAACTGTAGGATTTCGAAACAGTGATGAAGGGATAGTTGGACAGAAACAATTGATGAGCTTCCAGAATATGAGTGATTTCCATACAACAGGGAAGACTAGTGGGATCTTCTGCACTTTTGATCATGAAATTGACAACCTAGGAGGACAACTTGATTTTGAATTTGGTCACAAGGCAGTAGACTAAGAAGGTGTCTCTTTGAGAGAAGGTTGAAAAGGAATAACTTCGGGGAAGTAAAGTAGTTGCTAAAACGTTGGCCAAAACTCGAGTTTCAAAACATACTTCACTAGGACCTAACTGGTTGGGAGGGAGGAAGAGGGACACTCAACAATACACTGTTTGTCTTGGTCAGAAGAAATTTCAAAGTCATCAAGCCAGGTTTTTTTAAAAAACATAGGAAAACCAGAGCAACGACACTGAAAAAGCGAATCAAATAGGGCACAATCAAGAACTATACGCTTACCTAGCACAAAAGATTCCAACCTATCAGGCTTACTAGAACGGAGTTTGGCGTAGAACATTTTTACCAGGGGTTCATATACCTTAGGTGGAGGAGTAGAGAAGAACTCAACCCACCCTTGATGAACAAAGAGATCTTTGACCTTGCAATTTAGGGCATCAATGTCGTCAAGGTCGACAATCATACATGAGCAACGGGCTTGTCCTTCAGAGCAATGAAAAGATCCCTATTTGGAAAAACCCAGAAGTTTAGGTCAGATTCGAGGGAGCCACAAAAATCAACCTTGGATTTTCTTGGGGTGGAGGAAACATGGAGTTCTTCCATGGGTCGTTTTCCTAGGGATTTTTCTCCTAAGAGTTGAGAGTGATCAGAGAACTCTCGCTGAGACGGGGCGAAACCCTGAGAGTGGTCGGACCCTAGGTCTACTTGTTCTGGGGGCATAGATGGGGGTCTTGCTTTGAAGCATGTGATTTTTCTAGTAGAAGCAAAGTGATATCTGGGATGTTTGGCCACTGAAGGAAGAGGCTTGATCGGATCTTTGGATAGGGGATAATAATGAAGGTGACTAAAAAGGGTTCTTTGCCTTGAGAAGAAAATTTTTGACGGTTTAGTACATAAAAGGAAAAGATGTCAGATAAAGGACATGATGATTGGCTTTCCAGCTTTGGATGACGAACTGATGTGAAAGAAGAGAAAAGAAGGGGAACATCGCAGTCGTAATTAATGCATGAGTAAAGGACAATCATTACACTTATAAAAGAATCAGAAGTACACACGTGTCCTAAAAGTTATTAGTTAAGAAAATAATGTTGAGTAACTTTCTTAAATCATAAAATCTCTCCTCTAATAAAGGTTTAGTAAAAATATCAGTTAACTGATCAGTAGTTCCAACAAACGAAATTTCTATGTCTCCCTTAAGAACATGATCTTTAATAAAATGGTGCTTGATATCTATATGCTTTACTCTCGAATGATGTACAAAATTTTTTAAAAGACAAATAGCACTTGAATTATCACAAGAGATTTGTATACGTTTAAATGAAAGTTCATAGTCACCCAGTTGATGAGACATCTAAAATAGTTGTGCATATCATTGTCCAATAGCAATGTATTCAGCTTCAGTAGTAGATAATGCAACTGATGCTTGTTTTTTTACTATTCCAGGATATTCATGCCTTTCCAAGTAATTGACAAGTATTTCTTGTGCTTTTGTTATCTTCCTTGTCACCTGCAAGGTCAGCATCTAAAACCTTCTCATTTAAAATAGAGCGAGGATACCATAGTCCATGGGATATAGTCCCGATGAGATATCGAATGGCAAAAAAGTGGTTCAAGTCGTGCCACGACTTTAAATTAGGTGCTTGTTGGAAGGCAACCCAACTTTATTGCTTTCTTTTAAATATTTTTTTTTGTTATTTTTCTATTATCTTTGTAGTGTTTTTTTGTTTTGTAGGATTATAAACATAGGAAGCAAAGCCATTGAAAGAGTGCAAAAGAACGTTAGATGGTGAGAACTAAGTGTTGAGGTCCCGCACAAAGGACCATCCTTGGGAGAAGTCTGAGTATCCCTTGAGCTGCTAGTGCTTCGGCCTTTGGCCTTTCAGGGAGTTTCTTGTCCACCCTTGTTATTTTTGCTTCATTTGTGCATTGATGATATTGCACTCTTTTAATTATTTTTTTCTTCATAGTTGTGTAGTATTTTAGTAGATTAATTTATTTTTTTATGTGAAAAATTTTAAAAAATCAAAAAAGGTAGAAAAATTAGACTTTTCCCAACAATGGATCTCCTAGACGGTTTTCGTGAGAGATTAAAGTCTAAACAAAAATCGAAAAATATGTCTTTTAGTTTCCTTTAGGTAGTAATAGTCCCCCATGATTTTTCTTTATGCCTCGATTCTTTTTCATGGGATGTAGTTTGAACCAGGTTGTAGTTTTTCCTTTTATATTTTATATTTTTATTTTTTAGAATAGATTAGAATTTAGGGAATAAATGGAGGAAGAATAATGAACCTATGCACCTTTGACTTGTTTGATAGTAGCATATTTAGGCTTTGACATGTATAGTATCTTATCTGTTATTTGAAATTATTGATGATGTCTTGCTTACTTGGATAACATATTTTGTGACGCCTACTTTTCATTTGCTTGACTTGTGTTCACTTTGTGCTTAATGCTTAATATCTTGCGGCTCTGTAAATACTTGCATTTTTTTGAGAGTCGGAATGAAACCGTACTTAGTGAGGCATTTGCCATGTGTGGTGAGGTTTTCATATAATTTATGTATTGTACTTGTGGCTAGAACTTTCCCGGTATGTGAGTTGAAGCAAAATATTAGGTGATGTTCGGTTTGAAAAATGATTTTAGGATTTCTTTAATTTTTTTGAGCTTTATTACTTATCACAAATAAAATTTATCCCTAATTAACCCTTTTGAGCCTAGACTTTTATTTGGCACCCACATTACAAGCCTATACCCTTTTTATTTTTAATTGACATTGTTTTGATCCCTTTTCCACTTAAAGCACTTCAATTGTGAGATGAGCGCTAAAAGAAGTAAGAAGGAACTAAGTGGCAGGTGGCTTTTGAGTGGAACCAATAAAAGGAAGAAATGTGCACTTATTTTTAAAAATAATACACCATTAGCGGAAATTAAAAAAAAATGAATAATCTAGAAAAAAAATAGAGATGAATACATTGTTTTCTTGTTCCTGCTAGTGGAGATAAATTAATGTAGTGCTTAAAGAAAAATGGAGCATTTTGGGGTGATATTTTTTGTGAAAGTGAAGTGGGTTGAAGAATTTATGCTTAAAGTTGATTATGTGGTGTGTTAAAGTACTTAGGAGTGTTGTCCACTATTCCTAACTATATCCTGCCTGTCCCTTAGCCCACATTACAACCATGAAAAAGACCTAATTGATTTTAGATTAAGCGAGCCTACATTAGTAGAGAGTTACATTAAGGGCAAGTCTATGGTACCAATTACATGTATGTGACTTCTTTTGTGAGGGTGAGCGATTTTATTTGATATATGTGAGTATGCGATTCGAATATGTAGATTGATTTTACTTTCTTTGCTTTGGTTGTGAGGGCACATGGTTTCCTGAAGGATAGATAACATTATTAGACTTCTTTAGGATGTTGAGTGTTCAAACCATGAGTGCATTGTGACATCGAGTCGGTTTTTGAGGCTAGGATTGTGTGAGCATATTGTCTTTGTTTGAATATTTTTGAAGAATGACATAAGTAAATAGAAGTGTATGATGATTGCATATGCTAGAGTTTAATTGTTGCTATCAACCATGATCGTTGGTGTAGTGTGCTTCAAATGTGGTAAATATAAAGTGTGTGATTGACTCAAGGACGAGCAACGTTTAAGTGTGGGATAATAATGTTTGGCTATAATTATATATTTTTAGTGCATTACTTGCCTTATATTTTGGTACTTTAATTCTAAATTATAATATAATCGTGCTTAATTGAGATTATTTTATGTGTAGGTACTTTGAAGATGAAATTTTGGAACAAAATGCACAAAACAATTGGAGAAGATGTAATTAGTGAAGCATTCATGAAGAATATATGTTGGTTTACTCACCGGAGGGATAAAGGGATCACTAAGTTGTAATATGGTAGAGATAGATATGAAAAACGAGAAAATAACAAAAAGAATCAAGGGAGAACTTACCTGGAAGAGCAACACCTTTGGTTTTGATATTAAGAAACTTAGAATATTGCATCAAGCTTTGGTTATTTGGAATTAGATAAAGCAACACATGAAATGAGCCTTATGTGGAAGAGTGAAAAGTTTCAGTTCGCAAGGCTTTGACTCACGCAAGAATGTCCGTCACAAGGCATCCAGATTTTGGCACATTAACCATCGCGAGACACGACGGTATTTTTGATGGAGATTTCTCCCAATTATTCTTGGATTTGGTTATTTCGTTTAGGCTTTTTCCTACACTTATAAATAGTCCTTATACACAATTTTTACATAACTTTGAATGAAGAGAGAGACACAGAGCCGCCATGGAGGCTGGAATTCATCAAATTTCATCTTTTCTTCTACCAAATTTAGTAATTTTTATGTTTCTTTGTATGATTTGTTGTTTTACTACTATGTCTTTGTGGAGATAAACTTCACGTTCTTGGGTTACGGTTCTTTCATGACTATTGTTATTCAGATATTGATTTTGATTTCTTAGTTTATCATATTGGTTTATTCATTCAACCATGCACTTAATTATTTGATTGCTTAAGCACAAACTGAATACAACCTACGAATCTAGAGTTGAACTCGAAAGTGAGAATTCTAAATTGCATATATGATTGAGTATAGCAAGTTCTTGAACCTGGGCATCGAAAAGTGAATTAGCGGTTAGGATCGACATATACCTAATTGCCTTTCTTGGTTGATTTATAGGAATTATAAATGCATTCTTATTGATTCTAACTCCGTAGACATATATGCGTTAGATTAGCTTGAATAGGCGAGTAAGAGCTCGATAGATTCTTATGAGCAATATTAACCCTTTTAACCAATAAAATAGATAAATTAGTTAGTCAATTCAATTGAAGAATGCAATAGGAATGTTAGGTAGCCCATAACCCTAGATCGTTTTCATTACATTGATATTATAAAAATATGCTCTTTCGCTGTTCAAAGTTCATTATTTAGTTTTATTTATTTTAATTAGTTTAGAATCAAATACTTCTAGGGTTAATTTTTGTATAGATAATTAGGACAGTCTAATTTAGTTAATACTTAATCACAAGTCCCCGTGCATTCGACATCCGACTTTTTGTCACTTTATTACTTGACGACTGTGTATACTTGCGTGTGCGTTTGGCCGTAACAATGATATAGTAACATGGTTATTCCATATCTTGGAGGGTTCTGTTCTTTCTTCTTACCACCCCATTCTGTTGTGGTGAGCGTGGTGCCGAGATATTATGTGTGTATCCCCGATCATTACAGAAATCTTTAAATGCTCTACTTTCAAATTCTCCTCCATGATCACTCTAAATTTTTGAGATTAGATATCCCTTTTCTCTTTCAACCTTTTTACAGAAAACTTCAAAATTTCTTAATGCTTCATTCTTATGAGATAAGAAAACTACCCAAGTGTAACGTGAATAATTAAGCATATCTCTTTCCTCCTATACTAGCAGTTCCAGTGGGCTCAAATAAATCTATATGAAGTAATTGCAAGGGTTTACAAGTAATTACTATGTCTTTATTTTTGAAAGAGTTTCTGGTGTGCTTACCCATTTGACATGCATCACAAATATGAGTTCTAGAAAAACTCAGTTTGGGTAGCCCAAAGACTAATTCATGTTTGGACAACTTTTCTATCAAATACATGCTAGCATGACTAACTTTCCGATGCTATAACCATGGATCATCAGGCATAGAAGTTAAATAAATATGACCATCTATCTTTTCAAAACCATTAAGGACATAAACATTTCCATACCTTTTTCGAGGAAGGATTATTTTACCTAAATTCGTCTTCAATAGCGCAACCTGTTTTCTTAAAATTTACCTCATATCCTGAGTCACATCGTTGACTTATGATCAAGAGGTTGTAGTTGAGGCTATCAACGAGATAAACTTCAGTAATGTCACAGTTGTTATTAAAGGGAATTGTTCCAGTACCAATAATTTAACTTTTGAGTCATCCCCAAACTTAAAACTTCCTCCATCAATTTTTATAACTTCTTTGAACAGGTTTTTGTCGCCTGTCATATGACTGGAATACGCACTATCTAGATACTATTTTCCTTTGCGGCTTATTCTATGGTGTTCCTGCAAAACAAAGTGATTACTTTCTTTTAGGTAACCAAGCTTTCTTGGGTATTGGAGGGTTAGTGGTACTAGATTCAAGATTGTTTTTTAGTTTCCTAACCCATCTTGAAACATTTGCTTTATGAAAAAGGCAAAAAGAATATTTATGCCCACTTTCGTTACAGTAATGACACGTATCTTCTGACCTATCCTTAGATCCTTCATTAGTGTTAGTACTAGTCGACTTAGTTCTGGCTGGTCCTTTTCCATTTGACTTGTAAGTCGTCTGGTTTGACCTAACAGAACTGTGACCGGTGGATTTGCGCATGCCATTGATTTGCATTTGCAATTCCTCAAGTTCTTCTTGAAGTACTTCTTTTTCAATTTCACATACTTCATGTTTGAGTTTCCAGTCTTTAACTTCTTTAGTTAGTCTCTTAAGCTCATTCATAATTTTTTGAGACTCTTCAAAAGTTAAATCAAGAATGTCCTGCAATTTATTGCATCTTTCATAGTTATAAGATCTTACCTCACTTGTTTTACCTCGTCCCGTGAAGCAGTTTTTATTTTCTTCATCTGAAGTATCCTCATCTGTCCAACATCCTGAGGATTGCAAAGATTTGCTATCTCTTCGTATTCTGAATTGTCCTCATCACTCCATCTTCCGAAGGATTTGTCCTTCTTGAAACCTCTAGAGATCTTTCTTTTCAGTTTTGGGCACTCAGCTTGAATGTGTCCAAATCTTCCACACTCATAGCACTTTCCATCATTCTTGTTCTGTTAGTTGTATTGCTTGGGTCATCTTGGTGTAATTCTTCCTTTCTTTGTATTTTGGTATCTTCTCATTAATCCATCCATGTTTCTTGATAGCATAGCAATATTTTCTTGTAGAACTTCAAGATCATCATCAATTTTGTTTTCAGCTATTTCAGTTGAGGTCTTGAATGCAACTATTTTATTTTTTTCTTATTGACTAGTCTTCTTGAGATGCATCTTTTCAAAAGCTATAAGTTCTCCTCATAGTTCATTATAAAATAATTTGTTTAGCTCCTGAGATTACAGTATGACTACTTTGGTCTGCCAAGTGGTTGGCAGGCTTCTGAGAATTTTTCTAACTTGATCACCACCGGTATAAGGCTTGCCAATTGCCTTTAGATTGCTACTTATCTTGCTAAACCTGGCAAATATCTCTTCAATAGATTCTTCTTCTTTAATTGAGAAGAGTTCGTAATCATGAACCAACATGTCAATATGTATTTTTTTTACTTTGCTGTTCCTTCATGTGACCTCAAGCCTTCCCGATATTTCTTTGGTGTGTCACAACTCAAGATTTCTCATATTAATTATCACTTATAGCATTATGAATCAGATTTCTCGCTTTATTGTTAACTTGTACCACTTTCATTTGCTCTTTTGTATATGAATCTATATCTTCAGGATCATCAAGTGGTGGATTAATATCTGGTAAGGGATAGTTCCCCTTTTTCATGACTCTCCAAACTTTGACGTCATAAGCCTTAGCAAAGATCTCCATCCGCACTTCCCAATGAGAAAAATATTTGCTGTTAAAGTATGTTAGTCTAACTTGTGAAGTTCCTTCCTGAAATAGAGCTCCTATGATAACGTGATTTGCCATGATCTTTTCTAAGCTATTAAGCTAAAGAAGAATGTGGGCCTTGCTCTAATACCAATTGAAAGTACAAGAGGGGAGGGAGGGGGTGAATTGTATATTTTTAAACTTAATGTCTTATTAGTTGACTAATTTGTCAATTAGTCGACTGGATGTACTGACGTAACAGTTATGATAACAGAAAGTAAGATGCAGAAAGTACATGCAGAAAATAAAGACACCAGAATGTTATACTAGTCCCCTAGGTTGCAAGGGAGTTCTCTTTAGTAATTGCGATTTTTCGAGTTCAATAGAAATGATTTGATAGCTCTGTTCCTATAACACTCGTCTTTTTTTGATACAATGCATCACCGGTGTTGAACTCTCTTTTTTTCTCTGATTTGTTACACAACAAATCTTAGAGAACTACAATATTTGTTTGCAGTAGAATAAAGAGAGGGTTTTTGGTTCAATAAATGTATATCTGCCTAAGGCTTGAAGCTAGGTATAAATACTTTGGTGAAGATTGATGCTTGACAATCCAAGAGATTTGATCCTAGGAAAGAGATTGATTCTTTCCAAGAATAAGATAGCTAGCCGTTGCTCTTCCTTGATATCCTTCCTTTAATGGTTGATTGTGCGTATAATTTACTCCTTGATTGTTGGTCCTTCCGAAATTAGCCGCTCATCAGTTCTTTACAGATTCTTCGATCTTCCAGACATATTGTCTTTGATTAATACCTTAAGTTTAGATTTGCTTGATCCTTTCCATCACAACTGTCCTTGATCTTTGCTAATTGATTCATAATCTTGCTGATTGATTTCTTTTCTTAAGCATCAAGATTGACTCTAGCGATCTTGTAGTATCTTCTTGATTCCTTGTTCTTCTGTAATTGATTTCCTGCACAGATATATTATTTGCATCATTAAAAAACTAAATCTAACAAGGATATCTACACCATTAAACACAAAAGTATGGGTTTGTTTTGTATTAGGATAATTTATGTGGCTAGACATTATAATGTATCTTCGGTTATTGAGCTTCTAACTGCTTTATTGTTGGAAGATATGCGAATTGAATTCATCATTGATAAACACATTTTAATTAAGCAACATTTCTGCTCTTGATTATGGTCTAAAATGACATAAAAATTAAGCTTCAATAAAATGAGAACATTAAATCAAGAATTTTTACATTAAACCAAAGTGAAACTACTGAATCAACCCCTTTTGATTAATTGGTCTTCAGTTGTCAGCTGACGATTGACGAGCAATCAACATGTATTGTGGCCACCAAAAAATATCCAAAGCTAAATGGCTGATCTAAGAAAGAAGCTAATTAATACAGCAAAACAGATTGGCCATGGCGTCCTGGATCTCCGCACTTGATTAGAGTTAGACCAACATGATTCCCTGCATAACTTATCGCTTTGAGCCCACCATCGTACCACTGTACTTCAGTTTGAATGCGCACAAGTATAGGAAAAATTTGACCTTTGCTCGTACATAGGCTTCTCTTTAGTACAAATTGGTGGTTTCCTGGTCACACCAGCTAAGTTCCATTAAAGAGCGTGTGATGCGCGATTGCCAGACTACATGCATATTGGCATCTCGCTCTAACCTGAAATATGCAACATGTACAATATCTCCTTTGAATATCCTCGTTGTGTGTGCTTGACGCAGTGATAGATCCAAGACTTTGAATTCGTGAGTGCTTAACTTTTCTGACGTGCAGTTACTACCGATCACATGGTATAAGTGCACAATTATTGTCCGTCAAAAAGTTCATAAAAAGACTCACATTAATATTATGGACGCGTGTAACAAAAAAATGCAACTGGTGATTTGTTTTTGGATGGATTTTGCTACTCTAGAGGAACTGTTCGTTTTTAAAAGGGGTCGAAGTTTGGAGTTTCTTTTTTTAACCAAAGCACCCATCAGCCTTTTCCTTTCCTGGGTGCTTCCTGGTTTAATTTATTAATTTCCTGGTTTACATAACATAACCCCTCTTCTGTTTTTTACGTGTGTGTGTAACACTTGAGGCACCTTAAGTCCTTAACGATTGATGGTCTGAACGGCGGAGTTTAAATTTGTTGCTCATCGACATATGATGTGTATAATAATTACATATATGTAACTAAGGTTTTGCTCTTCTTTTGTTCATGATCTGTTCTACTTATGGAAAGAGTGTGACCTCACCACCCAAAGCATATAGATTACATATTAGAATTGTGGATAAGCTTTAGCCTAAAAGGGATACATTTAGCAACTTGCCTTGGGGTAAAATCGTAGCTACAATTAAACTGACTATTTTCTGAGTAACCACCTTCCTTATTTGACATTTTCGATATGAATCATATATAAATTCTATCACACTCGAAAAAGAAGAATATTATTATATAGATTGATTTTTTTTCATATTCCAACACCCTAATTTAGCATCAGCTGTCAAGTCAAAGTTTCTCATTACTTCTAGGAAAGATTTGATATATGCAAGTAGCTATAAAATTCTTGTAAGAAATCATCTCCATTTCATGGATGAATCTTAAGTTTAGGTTTTTGATTTGGTTGAATTTCTAGGTCCCATAAGGATACTTTTAGGAAAAATACATGTATCCACTAGTAGCCCTTATTGCCTCACCATATAATTAAAGACTGGTTTAGATTGTTTCTGATAGACAACATCATTATGCATCAACTTTTATCACTGTTGATTAAATCATGGCGTCATTTCTTTTTTTCTTTTTTGGAGAATCATGTTTCATTAATTCTATCTATGATATCTTATTGAACCCCACATGTACAGTTCCTTGAGACATCTTCCCTAAAATGATTACTATTTATTTTCTCTAGTGCAACTGAATATAGTTTTTAAAGAACCAAAAGGAAGGAGCAAAACAAAAAAAATATTATTTTAAAATAAATAAGTGGAGGTACATAGTATTGCCTGTGCCGATGAAAAGGAGACATTCAAGCTGAAAAGAAAGACCTAAGTCTTGGAGAAACATAGTTTACTAAGACAAAAGAATACCATATAGTATAACCAATGTGTTAAAAGGTGGGGCGGGAGATAAAGCGTTTTAAATATGATTTTCTAGCATTATTTATTTTTAAGTTTCAACAAAAGTGACACATAATTTACCATACAATACCATGATAACTAATTATTTGCAAATTACTAGCTAATACTGAGCTATTAAATTAATAAGTATTTTACCTTGTAAGCGTGAAAAAAATAATATTTAAAAAATAACTTAAAAAAATTATGGACTATTATATAGTAAAGACATAACAAACTTTTTAAATGAAAAATTTATTTAAAATTAACTATCATAACAGTCTTAGTGGATAACGTGCAATAACTTTTATTTTAATTATGACATAAAATACTCTAAACTTAATGATTTATGCTTAAGGAAAAAGTAATTTCGAATAGTCACGATTTATTAAGAAAATTTGAGGATTTACAAGGTTAGCTACATACAATTACATAAAGTTCTATTAGGCGAGCCCAATACACTAAGCGTTGGGCGTGTCCGAGACGTAAGCCTCGATGACCAAGACATAAGTCTCATAGAACTAAGCCCCATGCATAAGCCCATAAGCGTTTTTATGAGTTTTTGTCTTTTAAAACGGAAAGTATAACACACATTACAGTAGATTTATGCGTATCAAGCTTTTAATTGTCTGCTACCTCTGTCGCGAGAGACCAAGAATGAGAATGCAACAAATCGTCATTAGAGCCAATTTTAAGTTTTAGGCAAAGTTGTGGGATATATAGTTCAAGTTTAAGTATTAATTAAAGTCAGAAGATTCAAATGCAGAGCTAGAATTTTTAGTTTATAAATTTTGAATTATAATCTTTTTTTACTTACTTTGTTCAAAGTAGATTATTTATATATATTTAATGAATTTTTAATAAAAATATAAGATTACAGCCAAAGCTACTAGGTTATGCCGAACACCTAACAATAAGGTTGTCTCCGCCCTTAAGGATAAGTTGTCTTGTATATTATTTAAGAAATTCGAAAAGATAGTTCTTTTTTCCCCACCAAAATATCAGTATATGAATTAAAAGAATAGTAATATATCCTATTATAATAAGGTGATTAAGAGAAACAAAAAACACAAGGTTTTTTAAGGGTATGTAAACCTTAGGAGGGAGGTAGCACAAAAGAGGAGCTAAAAGGGTATTCCTAAAACCTGGCTATATAAGGAAAATTTCTACTTATCATCATGTTCCCCTCCTATTTGCATTCTGTTCTAGTTTTGTCTACATGTTGATGCTGTTTGCGTTATTCTTCTGGACAAGATGGCATTTTCTTCTTTTTTCTTTTGAGTCTTGGGCAACTGTGAATGAGATTGGGTTAAGCCCCAGGACCTAAGAATGCTATAAGAGATGCTGAATTATAGGCAAAAGTTTTCCAACGAGGCATTAGGCATAAAGACATGTTGATGGTTGAAATTGAAAGTGATCTAGGGTTTAGCTCTGCCTTCCATACATTCTCTTGCTGTTGGAAACCAAGTTGGCAACTTGAGAAAGATTCTGAATTATAAGGACGATTCTATGTGAATTGTCGTCCATGATTCCCCTAAACATACAACAAATAACAACAACCCAATATAATTTCGCAAATAAAATTTGGAGAGGATAATATGTACACCGACCTTATCCCTACCCCGAAGGACAGAAAGACTATTTTCAGGAGACCCTCGGCTCAAGAAAACAACAAGAGACGGTATATTAGTACTATCAATAGACTCATAATAAATAACACAAAATAACATGACATAAAATAATAAAATTACAGCAATATAAGAAATATGAAAAAGATGAAAGGTATACTAATATCTAACACATAAAGATAGAAAAATATTTATTTTTGAGATGAGCCGTAATATTCCTTTTTTTAATAACTTAAGTCTCTAGTTGGTTTGTAGTGTAATATTTCAAAGAGTTTAACTTATATACACTAACAACCGAAATTTTGTTTTGCACTATTAAATTACCCAAAAATATGAGGAGACTACTTCCATAAAAAGTGAGATTTATAAATTTGAAAATCAATGCGGTTACCTGCTAGCGGATGAAAATGACATGATAATCTAAGAATTTCACAACATAAATACTTCATTCTTTCTAGAACAGAATTTAAAAAAATATGCATGTCAAATATAAAGGGACATATAGAATACTACTGATGTTATATATCATTCAGAATAAGAGCTAGGAGATTTATGTAGCCCACAAGAAGCGGATAAACTAGCTAGGGATCTTAATTGATTATGATCGGAGGCGGAGTCAGAATTTGAAGTTTATTGATTCGGAATTCTAATCATTTTAAGTTATTGGGTTCTAAATTAATAATTTGTATATATTCAATAGAATTTTTAATACAAATACATAATTTGGACCAAAATAACTGGATTCGACCGAGCCCGCATTTAATAGGCTAGCTCCGCCCCTGATTATGACTCAGTGTTTTTCCAAAAGAACTTATGAGATTGGCTTTATTTTAAGTTTCGCTTGGAGAATACTAGAATGTATCTATATCTTTTGAAGACTTTTGGTGCCATATTGCCATATATGTATATATCGATCTTCTTTTACCTTTCCCTATCTGTAAAATAGAAATATGTATTATTGTGTATCAGACATGATCGATAGGACCCTTATTGCACGTGAAGATCATAAGAAAAGGAGATCTTTTTCTTTGCACCTCAGTTCAAGTTGCTAGTCAAGTGAACAAGAATCAAGATTATCATTCATAGAAATCTTGTTTCATGTTAGGTCACTTTCCATTCTACATATTAAGAATTAGAATGTGCTAACTACTCTTGCTGGCTTGGTGACTATTAGGTTAGCCTTGTTTCCTCCAATTATTTTTTGGTTAATTAATTTCTTAGAAAGATTGAAATTAATTACAACTACATACTATTTGTGCTACTTCATGCTTCACTTCTTGAAAATGATGTTATATATTTGTATCCTACCCCTTCAGTCCATAACAAGTGATCAATCTATCTTGGACACATCCATTAAAGAAATATTAAATTCTAGATAAAAATAATTAGTGTGACTAAATTACCCTTAATTAAATATTGCAGCATGATTTAATGTGAGGAGTAAAAGACTTTTTAGAAATACATACATAAGAATAATTTCGAAAAATTAAATTGAAATTTTTCTTGATTATATATATAAATATTTATTTTGAACAAAAATAAAAAGATAAATTAATCATTTATTGTGGATCGGAGGAAGTATTCAATCATAAATCTTTCTCTTCTTTTTCTTGGGCTGTTAGATAGAAATGAAGGAGAGATTGGTTTCAGAAGTTGTAATGTGAAGTTGAGACAACTAAGCTATGACACGAATCTCAACATCTTAAGTGAGATTCTGGGTGTATTTTCTCATTTAATTTATATCATATCATATAGCTACCACAAGATTTAGTATGAGATGCTTTCGGCCTACAGATCACTGACATGACCTCCTAAAAGTGGATCAGATGTATATGTCCAATTTTGGAAATAAAATTACAAAGGATAAGTGAGTGATTAACTACTTTTAGAAAAATAAAGATTTAGAGAACATGAAGGGACATTTTAAAATTGGAAGAGGTAACTAGTTGGGGGACATGCAATCCAGTTACTTAATGACTACTAAATGTGTGTGTCGAAACCAAGTTGGTTGAGCCAGTGGGACTTGTGTCTTCGACAAGTGGACGCAAGTGCATACCTCACCTAGCGCGGGTTGTGCCAAATATGATCCCGGGCAGGTCTTAGCTAAATATCCTCCAAAATTGGCGGTATTTTAAAAATGACCCTTCTCACATCGGACACAGTTATTGTTCTTCACTGTTTTTCTTCAAGATTGGTAGATTTTATATTATCTTTACTCTAGTTATTCGTTAAATTATTCATCAAATATATATAGTTCGCATGATTTTGCTCTTCGAAAATTTCTCTACCGGATTGGTAGAGTTTATACTCTGGGGCAGAGCTAATTTTTCGGTTATGGTTTCAACCGAATCCAGTAATTTTGATCCAAATCTTATATTTATCCTAAGAAATTCATTGAATGCGTACAAATTATTAAGTTAGAAGCCAATAAATTCAAAGAACTAGAATCCTGAACCTATAAAATATAAATCTTGGCTCTGACTCTATCTATTTATACTATACTTAACCAAGTGTTCTTCGAATTTGCAACTTGAATTTCGATCAAACACCTCAAATATGTTCCAAATAATTTCAAATTTGAAACAAAACTTCCAAATCCCAAGACAAGTAATTCCTCAATCACCAATTTAGTTAAATAATATCAAATCAAAAGGATATACTTTGTCTTCTTCAATGCTTTCGGAGATTCAATTATGAAGTTTTGAACTTTTTACAATAAGTAACTGTATCGATATTTCAACTAAAAACTCAAACATAAATTATCAATATTTATAATTTTAACAATAATGAATCGTTAACCTTCTACTTTCCATCATCAAATGATAATTTTAAGCTTTAAATATTGAAAAACTATGGTGTTCAAGTATATTACGGGAACATTTTGCGCAGGGATATTCCACCAGGACCAATCCCATTGGGGGACATACCATGCAGTTTTTTAGATATATAAGGCAGGAAGTTGGTTACTATCAACGAGCTCCTAGTAATTTACCAGATTGATTGAATTGTCGGGCATTCCTGACCCTCCAAGTGAAACCAGCACGACCAACTAAGTTTAAAGTTCTATTAAATGGACAAGGTTGAATTAAGTTTGGATAGATTTGAATATATAATAAGGTTATAAATTATCTCACATTTATTTACGTAAAAATGAGTTAGGTCAAACAATTAGCTAAACCATGTGTTATTTAAGTTATAAAACAAACAAAAAAGTTAATTTGTATCATGATTATATTTTGCTAATTATGTTTTTACTTTTGACAATTCCTTTTATGGGTCAGTTTTAACTGAATAAGTAATCCAAATTACTTAGTTGTTAGACGGGTTTAACTTGTTTGTTGCGTAAATTGAACCATATATTTGTATGACGCAAAATTTAGATTTAAGTTTTTATGTAATTAGATTTAGAGGAAAGGGTTAATCTAAGTCAATTATATTAATATCCAAATGACAGATCTAGTATATTTATGAAGAGTACCAAACGTATGTTATTAGATAATAATATCTTAGAGTAATAGTGGAGCAATAATGATTTAATAATGTGAACGTGTATATTGTAAAATATGTTCATATTAAATGATCGCATGAGAAAGTAACATGCGGAACCTAAGACAGAAGACAACCAAGTCCGAAGGCAATGATCTCGTCAGTTACCGGAAAGAATGATATTCATAAAAGCGAGATAAATGCCTGTCGTCCGGTAGTATTTAATGGAGAATATTCTACAGTATTAAGTATGTGGTCCATTATAAAGAATATGTCATTCACTGCCTACCATTACACATTCTTTAATGGCCCTTATAATTGTCATTAAAGAGGGGTTTGATCCTAGGACCTTGTTCCTTAGGTACAACTATAAATAGTGAGTTTTATTATCATTGTAAACTACATGAATTTTCTGACAAACATACTCTACACTCTATTCAAAACTCAATATAACTTTATCGTCTTGAATTTATATCGTTATTATTATCCCCGGAAGCCATGCTCCCGGAATCACAATTCTGCTGTCTTATCGCGACATCAAGGTTCGCTCTTACACTTTATCTAATTTATTTATCATCTTGGGATCAAATTAATTCACTCGTCTATCAACCACGTATAAATTCAAGTATACTGTTTCAGGGGCAAATAGCTAGGCGCCCACCTTGGGGCTTAGACAGTTGCGTAATTGAATTGATCCTTGCATCTATTACTAACTCACATGATTATTTGTTCTTAGTAAAAAATCACAGAAAATGGCAGATAACAGTGTTACGTTGCACACAACATTGAGGCCCAAGGTAATCAACCCCAGCACGAGGATTCAATCAGTGATACCCGCAACGAGAGGGATGAGGCCACATCGGTCCATGGCAGACGATATCCGCGACATGTTCGAGAGATAACTCCTGATGATGCTGAAGACAAGCAGGTCGGCGAAACAGTAAGGAACTTGAAGGAGCAACAAGAGGCCATTATAGGCCATCTCACACGATAGTAACAGATCATGACGGAGCTGAAGCAAGCATTGTTGGGTGCTTCCAACAATGTGAATGGACGAGGACCAGTTCCTCCCTGTGCTCTAGAAAATCAAACAACGCATAGGTCGGCAACAACATCCTTGAGGGGAGAGTTCAGCTTCCATGGGGCCGAGGGGAACGTTAGATGATCCGGTCACAATAACGAGAGCGATCCATTTAAAATTTAATTCATGCGATTTATGGGGGAAATAAATGCCCGAATGGATCAAATTCCAGGCGCACCACCAGTGCTGAAAGGGCCATACTCAAAGAAGTACACATAATTATCGTTCAAACCAAAAGCGGCACTAGAATTGATCCCGAAGCGATTTAAAATGCCAGACGTGCCAAAGTATGATGGACTTCAAATCCTCAAAAGTATATCACCACTTATACAACGACCGTGAAGGAGAACGTTTTAGCTCCTCATGAGAATGAGTCAGTCTTACTAAAGAAATTCGGGGAAACTCTTACGAAGGGAGTCCTAACATGGTTCTCGCTTTTGCCTGAGCACTCCATAGACTTCTTTGAGATGCTTGCAGACTCTTTCATCAAGGCCCATGCCAAGGACAGAAAGGTACAAGACCAAAATGCAAACATATTCAGGATTGCACAAGAAGAGTCTAAATTATTGCAGGAGTTTGTGACAAGATTCCAGAAGGAAAAGATGTTGCTACCGGACATACTAGATGAATGGGCAACTGAAGCATTAACCAAATGTCTGAATCCGAGAAGTTTTGACACCTCCCAATTATTAAAAGAAATTTTGCTTGAGTTCCAAGAAATAACTTAGGTGGATGTTCATAACCGGTACGAGTCAAAGACAAGAATTGAGGATGATCCACTCGGTTTCTCAGCGTCGGCCAACGTTTGGGGCCGAGGGAATAATAAAGAGAAATCAAAGGATGATTTCGACACAGATCGACGGTATTTAAGGGGTTGATTTTTGCCCTATGAACGGGCGGAAGGACGCGACAGAGGTTTCTAATAGGCGGATAGATTCGCTACCTATAGGAGAGGTGATCGCGACAAAAAATAACAGGTCGTTGCAAGATAAGGAGACATCAGATTCTTAAGATTCTTCCTACCCCAGGCTTTCCGAATACAACTTCAATGTCAAAATAGTGGAGCTGGTGTCAGCTATGAGGAACATTAAAGAATCATGGTTCTCGAAGCCAAGGAGATTCGATTCCAGCCAAAGGGATCCTAATTTGTGGTGCGAATACCACTGGAAAAATTGTCACCAGACTGGGGACTACTGGCATCTTCCCGAAGAGGTGGTGATATTGCTTAAAAATGACTATCTCAGGGAATTTTTGAGTGATTGGGCTAAAAACAATTACGGTCACAAATGTGATAATGTGGAGCCTTTGAAAGCAGGAGAGGATCCTCCACGTTTGATAATCAACATGATTTCGGGTGAACGAGATTAATGGTGTGATATTTGTGGCAGAAAAAACAAAGGTGTCGGTAACCCACAACACGAGACTCGAGGAAGTCACTGAGGATGACATTACTTTTATGTAGGAAGACACAGATGGACTGTTTCTACCACATAATGACACCCTGGTAATATCTCTAAATACTTTATATTTTAAAATAAAACGTGTTCTGGTGGACTCAGGAAGTTCGACCAATATTATCCAATAGAGAGTGCTAGAGCAAGGCAAGCTCACCGGAAGTATCATTCCGGACACGAAACTTCTCGCTGGATTGAATCTAGAAAGCATGACAACCTAGGAAAGATCCTTCTACCCATGAATACCGAGGAGGTGATGAAGATGACCCTTTTCGAGGTAGTGGACGATGATATGGTTTACAACATCTTCCTGAGGAGACCATGGTTGCACAAGATAAAGGCTGTGCCATCAACACACCATTAGTTACTAAAATTCCCAACTCTCGAGGGAATTAAACAAATAAGATACAACCAATTAGCAACAACAGAGATGAATGCAATCTCAGTTTCTAGTAGCAAAGGAGAGGAGCATGCGGCATAGAAATTACAGGAACCGCTCCCTACTCCCAACCTGAGAAAAGTCAACAAGGGGGAAGAGTCGTCGGAATCCAATTAGGTACCAAGAAATTTCCAGGTACCAGAAGAGACGGACTCAACAAAATCCACAACGGAAGAACTTGAACAAGTCACATTGTTCGAAAAGTTCTTGGAGAGGAAGTTTCACTTTGGGACATGATTACACTCTAAGATCAAGTCTGGGTTTATTGAATTTGTTAAATTTAATGCCGTTTTTTTTGCATGGTCACATGGGGATATGAGAAGTATCCCGCCAGAAGTGGTCGTGCACAAACTAAGCTTGGATCCCATCATCCCTCCGATAAGACAGAGAAACATCATATTGCGACGGTTAGAAACAAATTTGTCAAAGAAGAGTTAACTCGGTTGCTTAACAATCGAAATAGTATTATTTAATTTAAAAATTCAGAGTCGTCACCTGGGATAATTTTATAGTGTCCTACATCACCGTTCAAATCTCGAATCGAGGAAAAGGTTGACTCTGTTTTACAGTCTGCGAACACAAAAATCCGGGTAAGGAATTCTGTAAACCCAGGAGAAGGTGTTAGGCACTCCCGAGTTCTGTGATTCTAGCATGATCCGTCTAATCATACTTGGCTTATTAAATTGTCTAATTACAGATTTTAGAACCTATGTGCGTTTTCCTCTTTCATCGCTTTTAATTAATAAGATTATCTTGACATGGGTTACGCATACATATACCTATTTGTTTGGTGGGTCAAAACTGTGTCACGCGAACGTGTCCAGAATTAATAATACTTTATTATTATTAAGAAAGTTTGGCCGAAGTTGCGCGAATGCATACTCCGATTTTATTTTTAGAGATCGCGATCATGTCACGCGAACATGTCCACAACCGCGGTGGTGGATTAAACATGCCTAAGGCATACTATAATTATTTATGTTGTTGTATCTAAATTTTAAAATTAATACAAAAGCCATGCAATTTAAAGCTTTGTTTGGTACGACACACCTCCAAGCTAGTTATAAAGAAAAAATGATCAAAATATTGAGGGCCATAAGCTAATCGTTTATCCATTACAACTCTTCTCAATTATTAATAAAATCTAACTAATAACCTTATATGTATTGGGTTTATGCCCCTCTTGTATTTTTTAAAACCCATCATCTATACTAGTCTGAAGGTTAAATGGCCTTGCTCAGGCCCACGACAAGAGCCTTATCCTCAAAAAAACTGGGCTTGTGAATCGAACCCACACAGGAACGGCCAACATTGAATTAAGACTAGACTTCTAACAAGAAACACAGATTCACGCCAAAATAAAATGTAATTCAAGAGAAACTACAATTAAAACCTAAATTAATCAGTATTAACATGCTATATGTATTGAACTAGGAAACTTTACCAATTATTCATCACTAACCTTATTAAAACTCAAATTTACATGTTTTGTTTTCTAAAAAAACATTCATACTTAACAAATATGATTTTTCGAACTTGATTCTGTTGATTCAAATCAATTCAACCTAGGCTAAAACAAACAATGGTCATTTGGTACGAAATTAGAATAATCACCGTAGCATGTTTACTATCATCCATCCAGACTTTAAATCCAAACCAACCTCGAACATTAGATACAATCACACAGTCCTCAAACACCAGCAAATGAATCCAAATTAACCTAAATGTCACAACCAAATACAGAACAAGACATTTCTTATAACTACAACCAACTCCATACAAGCTAATAATAGAGGAATAAAAACATAAAAGAAACCTGGATTCTATAGTATGATGTCTCGTTCATAATTAGTATATCACATCACAATCCTTCTGGTGAAATTCAACAACAACTCTCAGAATTCCATTCTGACCCTTGGACTAAATTCTCACCTATCAACGGAAAATCGCCAAAATACTAACTTCGTCAATTCAAGCCTAATTCTACACCGTACCTCCAAAACCAATTCCGATCACGCTCCCAAATCATAAATCACCCAACGAAGCTAACCAAATCACAAGAAGCTCGATCCGAGTTCATATATAAATAGGTCAACTCTTGGTCAAACCTTTCAAATTTAAAGCTTTCAACTAAAACTATTCTTTCAAATTCATTCTGATTTTCGTGAAACAAAAACCAATGATCTACATCAGTCATAATATCTTACACGGCTCAAGTCATGCCCGAGAACTAGTGATCAAAGTGCAAAAGCTCAAAACGACTGATCGGGTCGTTACATCCTCCCCCACTTAAACACATGTTCGTCCTCGAATGTACCTAGAGTTGTTCTAAAAGCCAACCAATCATTGAATAACCTTACCATGCATATACCCGGGGGTGATCCATGTCACCCTATCTCATATAGGCCCGATAACACATTTTAACTAAAATTACACAATCCAGTCTAGCCCATAAATCATAAAACCACATTTTCACTTCTGAAACCATCAATACTATTAAATCCCTCACACTTATACTCTGAATAGGCCCTAACAAGCCGTAATAACCCATTCCTTCAACTTCAAGTGTAATTATCTGATATACCACGTAACTCAAACACATGCAGTGATAACTTTCATTCACAACAGTTGCACACAACACCCGAATACTGGTAGAAAATCTCTTATCAACTAAAGTCTCATTCCAACACTTCCATATACTGCCAGTGATAAATAAAACACGCAATAAACCATAACCATTTCTTATATTAGCCATCCATAAGGTTACTTCTCCTTCGGTAAGGACCATAGAAAATTTCTGAATCTAACCTCGATTTTATCCATCAAACATGCTGAAATCGAATCTATTTGTATTCGTTACAGACCCCAACGACTTCATCTAACCCAATACAATTACTCTGGTGACATGACATACCAATACAGTCTAAGGCCATAACTTGCGCAGTCCACGCACCAATAAGCAACAATCCGAGCATACTCACATCATGAAACTGACTCAAACGAAAGAGTTGTACCTCAAGCTCACCGGTATCATCACAACACACGTTGAGAACCCGTCTCGCATGATAGAAATAGGACACACGAATCTAACCCACAAGGTCATATCTCCATATAGCTTCACTGCAACTGTGTGATCCAATCCAAACACTGTTTCGGTGAAACACCTCAAGTCACTACGCTCGAAATTGACAATCGTGCACAATTTGATTCCTGGAACCAAAGCAAATCACTACACCCACGGTGAAACAAGTAACATAGACCATGCAGGTCCAATAGGACATAACCGATACGCCATCCACCGAGCAACACCCAATTACTTTCCCCGCTCGACTTCCATTATGAACCCCAACAGAACTACACATATGTGCCCATAACCAACAAATCATAACGCCTCGCAACACAAATAGGCCAATCATAGATCTCCCAGGTCACTTGTAAGCTTAATAACGGTCGAATCAACCTATACCTTAACAATACAATTTGTGGCCAACCAAGCCGACTCAAGCTAGAACACGCATCCACATTGGTCTAATGATGAACTCTTTTATCAAAAAAATTCTGAAGTTGTTCCTTCTACTACTATAAATCTCGTAGGTGCCATACGCCACGATGCCCGGCACTAAATCAACACCGAAATCCACAACCTCGTCCGGTGACATGCCCGGCCATAAGAAACACATCCGAAAAGTCCCTAAACACCGAAACTGAATCAATATCAGGAGCCTCAGCACTGACACCCATCACAAAAACCCAAATAAATAGGACAATCCTTCCTAGCTGTCCACTCGATCTTCGAAGTGAAAAA
Organism: Nicotiana benthamiana; assembly: GCA_034376525.1. Taxonomy (NCBI): domain Eukaryota; kingdom Viridiplantae; phylum Streptophyta; class Magnoliopsida; order Solanales; family Solanaceae; genus Nicotiana; species Nicotiana benthamiana. The sequence goes on from CM067341.1 coordinate 79,612,796, forward strand.
ACACTCTACTATAACATAATTTGACGCACCTCGCCACTCAACCCATGGCATTTTCGGCATAGCCCATAGCGTAATAGTCTAGAATCACCCAACACGGAGACAACCATTCTAGAGCCCAATATCACATCCAAAATCTTATACATCAAACAAAGAAAGATCCACTCAGGTCTCCAAATCTCGGTAGTCACTAAACAGTGCTGATACACCCGATCTACAATCACAATATAGCCTGAATATGAGAACTTCCGTCTCCAAATCCACATGGCACATGAATCACCATACCATATCCCAATTCGTTGTTTGAATATATACCACACCTCTAATACCCAATCATTCCACGATAGATACTCTAACATTTCCCTATGTGACCCAGCAAACCCGAATATCACTAGTCGATCTAACAAGAAGGTGTCGCAATACTACCGAAGTGCCATCATTGCCCTTGTTACTGAAACATAGACTCTCGTCAAATTACTAGGATTAGCAATATCATTCCCTTGATCAGCTGAAGCTCTTTTCTCTAGTCACCTAAAACTGCCCATGCTGCCTAAAAACTTTATGACTTTCCGTTCAAAGCTGAACCAAAACCTCACACATACAAATATCTATCCTCCACAACAACTCGCATATACCTTACCATCCTATGATAACATGAAAACTTCATCTCCCTTCCTAGTCATAGACATCTTCATACTCAACTAGTCTAGAACCTTCCATTGGTCCCACCTAGAAGAAAAATCGCTATTCATCTCGTGCTTTGCATGCCCATAGAATATATACATCTCCAAACCACAGTAAGAACCATCAAGAACTCTACGAGTTCCCTTTGCACAAATCAGTCCCGCCAGGATCGAATTCTTCTAATTCGACCAAGCTAAGCAAGCCATCAAAACCTAAGAGCATTGTTGTGAAATACCTGTAAGAACTCATCGCCTCAAACACACACAAGGAATTTATCATATCCTTATCATACCAGTCTGGTCTACTATCAAGCTACTCCATATATCTAAATTTCCTTCTGATTCATCTTCAACCCGATATTCCCTCTTGTTGTAACACCATAATTCCTCGACCTAGGCTTACCACACGAGACCCAAGCATAAGATCATACTGTCTAAGACCCAAAAGCCGCTGCATACTCTCTAAATATTCCCAAAAACATCACATTCCCGAATATTTTAATCTAGAGAACTTCATGCGAATAAAAATCCGTTACCTTTACTTTACTGATACTGATACACAGAATCCCATAATTCACACAGAAATACCACAAGTCTTGATCTCTTCCAATAAAAACACAGTTTCTAACCACCTATACAACCTTAGGATACCCAATTGTTCCTTGTAAAATCTTGTACACATTAGAACCATTCTCGAGAGTTATTCACTCTTATTCAACTTATTTACCTGCCCTAACGAATAGAACCACCCATTCCTGGTTGGCCCTCAGACACTGCAGAATGAAATCCTCACCCCAATACAACCAAGCAATTTCCTGCTATATGCATTGAGCATTCTTTACCAACAAAAACTCTTGAAATTCCTTGATTCTCATACCCTATGAAGCATAATATAACATTTGTCAAAAAAATTTCTTACTCTAGCTATAGCTAATTCACTTGCATGCCGTAAACTGGAACCAATATAGCACCTAACTGTGTAAGCAACTGCTCACAGCAGACTCCCCACTTGGCTCAAAGCCATAGATCAAGATACACTCAATAACTCATAACACTTTTACTCTAGTGATGCCACAATACCATAGTGAGATTAAACTCAAATCATGTATAAGTTTGTGAAAATACAGATCATCTAGTACTGTAAATCTTCTATAAATCTCGCATTCATCCCCACAATAGTTGAGCCCACTCTCTTAAGCGACCCGAAAATTTTGAATTTCAACACGTATTTTTCAATTACACATGAGGTCTTCTAACTTACACATAGGGATCACACAACCTTAGAACACTCCGCAGGAGATAACCCGCCTGTTTTGCCTTCAACTAACATTTTTGTATACCTTCCACCGTCATAAACTATACGCAGTCACTTGGCCTTCCTGAGTCTGAACTTATACCACAACATGAAATTCACTTCACTCTCAACTTGAGAACATGAAAAGATCCTTCACACGCCCATAACTCGGATCTACACCTCGAATCACGTTGAAATTCAAACACTTAGTAGTTCTTCTATCATCCAGAAGACCTTCCTCGTCACTTCCAAGTCACATAAATACATCTCGCAAGACTAACATACTCATATCATAGCTATCCAGCCGTCACTTCCACTAATAGGGAAAATACCGAACATATAGTTTCGAAACACTTGCTCGTATAATATGCACCTCGGTGCTCAAGCCATAGGCAAAGATCCGGCCTCAAGTCCACTAGACTGGCCCAACATCAAACTCACAAAGATCACATCGCACCCCTAGATCAGGGAATCACAAGCCATCTAGGCACATCTGATACTGAGCGGTCATGTGCGCATACGAACGTGTGGAAGGAATTTCAAGAGTTACTTTTCAAGCTAAATCAAGGACGCACGATAATAATTCAAGATGTAAAGCTTTCCTGAAGGTTCTGCAACCTCTCGAGGAGAAATACAGACGTCTACGTACCGATCCGTGAGACTCTTACTAAATATGCTCATGACTTGTGAGACCTAGTAACCTAGGCTCTGATACCATCTTGTCACGACCCAAACCAGCTTCAGTCAGGATGGCGCCTTTTGTGAAGACAAGGTCAGCCAGACCAGTACCAAACACCTCTTTTAAGTAGTTAAATAGTTCATAACCAATTTAAACATGATTTAATGATATTAATTAGAGGAAGTACAACCCAACATAACCCTAATCAGGGTGTCACAAATCACGAGCATCTATTAGAGAGTAAATAAAACTAAAAAGTATAAAAATACACTGAACAGGAATAATGAACAAGAGAGAGAGAGAGAGAAGCGGTGTTGCAAATGCTGGTAGCCACCTCGCTAAACTCCTATAGCTCTACCTTCAATCAGCGAAACCCGCTACCGGGTGAACAAATACATGCATCTGCACACAAGGTGCAGGGAGTAAAGTGAGTACTCCAACTTAGTGATTGATAAAGGTAAATAATAACTGAGCAGAAAGAAATCATGTAAAGCAAACCGACATGCTGTATAGAAGCAATGTAAAACCCTTTGAAAAAAGCAGTGAATCTGTGAAATCTTTAGAAATATCTTAGATCGGTTCAAACCTCTTTTGAAAATGTATTTCTCAAAAATTAGACAGTTATTGCAAAATAGTTAGTGCCGATAAGTACAGAAAATCCGCCCTCGGGTACAAATGCCACAGTATAACAGGCAAAATGACAAGTAAATATGGAAGATGAACACATAAAAGTTCGTCCCTCAGGCATATCTTTGAACAGTACCAGCCCCTTGAACTACCTCACAATCACTTATATCAGTCCCTCGGGCTCACTCTCAGAATAGTATCAGCCCCTCGGACTACCTTACAATCACACATATCAGCCCTTCGGGCTTACTCTCAGAATAATATCATCCCCTTAGGCTACCTCACAATCACTCATAATAGCCCCTCTGGCTAACTCTCAGAATAATGGGTACCAGCGCACATTGTGGATGTGCAGACTTCGGAGGGGCCCTTTACGGCCCAAGCGCTATATCAAGCCACCTCGTGGAATTATCACTCGACACTCAGCCTCACATCGCTCAAGCCACCTCGTGGCATATAAATTTATCTACGGCCCTCGGCCTCATATCACTCAACATGTCCTCACATATGGCCCTCGGCCTCACTCAGTCCGAAAATCATCACAAGCCCCTCGGGCATTAGTACATTAGTAGTTCTCAGCCTAAAACACCATTTAGAAATATCATTTAAGTTTCAAATCTGAGTAAAATGGTTGAGTTTGTAAAACAGTAGATATCAACAGGACTGAGTTCAAGTAATAAATCAAAACAATGAGGAAATAGTGATAAAAGTCCCTGAAGGCTTCAAATAATTGGCACGAAACCCGAATATGGCAATAAGTCCAAATCATGATGATAAAAAATAAGTTTCACTCACATATACGGTAAAATTACCAATCTGGACGGACCAAGTCATAATCCCCAGTAGTAAACGACCTCGCACTCATCGTCTATCACGTGTCTCACCTCAATATAGCACTACGATGTGCAATCCGGGGTTTCAAACTCTTAGAATATCATTTACAATCATTACTAACCTCAAACCGGTAAAATCTCTAGATCGCGATGCCCTTGAACCTCAAATCGTCCTCTACGTGCGTCGAGTCTATTAAAAATCAGAGCGAATATATCAAAATGTGCTAAGAAAACAAAACCTAAGTGAAAACAATCAATAACTGGCATAAATTTTGAAATTACCAAAATCTGAGCCTAAGGCCTACTTATCAAAACTCGGAAATTTTTACATCAACGGGTTCCTTATCCTCCCACGAGTACATACATACTAAGAACATCAAAATTCATCCACAAACATCCCTTCAAATCCCAACTGTTTGGTTTCAAAATTCAATCCCTAGTTCTTAATTTCTAGGCTTATATTTCACAAATTTATAGGCAAAATTTGCATGATAATCGAGTTTTAAGCTAAAGAAACTTACCTCCAAACGTTTCCCCTTGAATTTCTCTTTAATAACCTTTAAAAACCCTTTAAAACGAGCATCTACGGTGGAAAATACCTCAACCTTCGCGAACAAAACGTCTTTAAAATATTTTGTCCAGGCATGGCATTCCTTCTTCGCGAACGCGTAGCACAAAATTATTTTGACCAATTTTTACCTTGCGCGAATGCGACATGCCAGTCACGAACGCAATGCTTCCACAACCTTAAACTTCGGGAACGCGTTCGTTTCCACGCGAACGTGATGAATAACTGACCATCATCCCTAAATCCTCTTCCGCGATCGTGTACACATACTCGCGAACGCGATGAAGTCCCCTAACAAGCCTTCGCGAACGCTTCATGGACCCTCACGAATGAGAAGCTCACTTAACTCATCCCTTCACGAACGTGACCTCCCCTTCACGAATGTGAATGCCAAAATACCTGCAACACCAAAACTGAAAATCTGAAATCTCTCAAACACAAAAATATTCCGATTGACCATCCAAAACTCACCCGAGGCTCCGGGACCTCAACCAAAGCCACCAACATATCCCATAACATCATTTTAATTTGTCCAAATCAAAACACCTCAAATAGTATCGAATTACCCAAAACTCATCGAATTCAAGCCTAAGTTTTCTAAAAACATCCGAAATACTCTTTCGATCAAAAACCCTACCAAACCACTTTGCGGACACATCCCAAATCACATAACGAAGCTAAAGCAACTCTCCCTCGGATCAAAATCTCACTGATCAACTGGAAAAAATACTAACTTTGCCAATTCAAACATAATTCTACACAGGACCTCCAAAACCAATTCCGATCACGCTTCCAAATCATAAATCACCCAACGAAGCTAACCAAATCATAAAAATCCCGGTCCGGGTTCATATACAAATAGATCAACTCTTGGTCAAACCTTTCAAATTCAAAGCTTTCAACTGAAACTGTTCTTACAAATTCATTCTGATTTTCCTGCATCAAAACCAATGATCCACATTAGTCATAATACATTACACGGAACAAGTCATGTTCTATAACTAGTGATAAAAATGCAAAAGCTCAAAAAGACTGATCGAGTCGTTACAGGAAGAATTCTAAAAAGTATAGGACCTTACTAAGTAAACGTATCAAACATGACTAAAACCATTTCCGATGAATTTATATTGCTTGTGTAGATCTTTTTCTTTTGTTGTATCCTATGTTTTTTAAGTCTGCATCTCATGAAACCGTATATATAAAATATCTGCATTATAAATGCTATATGCAAGAATAAAGAACCTACGGAACTCTAGGACTTCTCATCCCTTTGTAGTGACTTTGGAACAATGAGACACCATAGGTAATAAATGAATGCACGTGAACACAAATCCAAGTCTAGATGTGTCTCCAATCAAATATTGTAAGCAATCATACGAACACGTCATGAAATGTATTTGAAATGACTTCTTCGTTGAACATCTAGCACAATCTTATGGAAGCTAATTAAAAAACTACTCCATATAATGTTATTGACCCTAAGAGGCTAAGCCAATGATTTAAAATATACACTATTTTAGTTTTTATTTCTATATATATATATATATATATATATATATATATATATATATAAGCATGAATAAAATATATGTTTACAAAAATAATTTTATAATACCTTCCAAGATTATAAAACTACTTGAGGCAATATGCAGATCATACATCTGGTCAGGATCAGTTAGTGTGTCAAGAAAGGCATATGTGGCTTGGGAGAAAATCTGTATGCCAAAGTCTGCTGGTGAGAATCTGACTAATTTACTACTGGGGAACAAGGCTGCTATTTCTAAACTCAGCTGGAATTTGGCACACAAGAAGGATGCTCTATGGGTGAAATGGATTCATACAGTGTATATCAAACAGAGGCAATTGGAGACCATCATTGTCCCTAATCAGGCTAATTGGATGGTAAGGAAGATCTTTGAAGGCATTGAATTACTGCAGCAACACCAAATGCTGGATAAATCTGTGTGCACTATTAGACAGCTCTACCTACAGCAGATAGGAGAGGCACCAAGAGTCAGATGGAAGAACTTAACAATACAGAATGCTGCCCGACCCAAAGCAATCTTCAACCTATGGCTGCTCCTGCAAGATAGGCTGCCCACCAAAACAAGGTTGATCAAATGGTATCTGGATGTAACAGACACTTGTGTCATGTGCCAACAAGCTGTGGAAACTAGGGAACATTTATTCCTGCACTGCTCTTATACAACTGAACTGAGAACTCACATGTTGCACTGGATTGGAGTTAAGCAACCTACTGGACAAAACTGGCTTCAGTTTGTTCAGTGGCTCATTGAGCAATCTAAAGGCAAATCCCCTCGAGCTCACATATTCAAAATGACAATGACGGAGATGTTTTATGTTGTTTGGCTGGAAAAGAATGCGAGAGTATTCAAAAATACATATTGTACTAGTGACAAACTACTTAGGAATATTGCTTATAATTGTAATGTTAGAGCTCCTCCTAGGCTAGGGATCTTACTTAATCAGCTTTTGCTTTACTACTAGGATAGTATTGTTTCAGTTTTGATAGCCAGTTGAGGTATGAACTGGGCTATGGAATTGTAAGGTTAACACTTTGGTGATTAATACAAAGTTTAATTACCAAAAAAAATAATTTTATAATATTAAGCATAATAATTTATAATAAAGGACATAATTGAAATTCTAGATATATTCCTTATAATCCAATTAATTTTAGAACATAATATTACTCGTAGGAATCCTATATGAATACCTTTAGGAATCCTATTAATATAATTACCTCAGGTTCTCTAGTTCATATCAAACTGAATAAGTAAATATCTTTAGTCATGCAATCCTATTATTTTTAGGATATACTTGTTAAAAATTCTTATTAGTAATTTAGTTCAAAAACGAATTATAATGTCATGTTACTACTTTAATTTGAGAATATATTATATTGCAAAAATTTATATAGAAAAAGATCCTATACTATTATAAAGCCATAGATACAATATTAATATACAAAAATAACCCTAAAATATTAAGCGAAAGAGCTTATAGGGAAAGAACATAATTATAATAATCTTTTTGAACTACAATATCTTCTTTCCTAATTTTTAATATTTAAAATTAATAAAATTTCATCTATTAAATTCTTATTAAAGATATATATGAATATTTAAAAAAAATAAATTTCATAAAAATCCTCTTCATATTGGCAATACATTACAATCCCATAATGTCCAATACTGAAAAAATATTAAATGAACTATATAAAGAGTTGAACTTAAGGAAAAAATATACTTTTATAATATATTTTTATATTATATTTGAACTATATTTCTAGTCAAATTTTATTCTTTTGATTATTTTTTCGTGTAATATTAAAATATACCCAATTACTAAACAACGATTAAGAAAATATTTAAGAATATAAATACGTGAGAAAGAGAAAAAAATGGCTGGTAAGAGTGAATATCACTAATAATTTTACAAATACAAAGATCTAACAGTGAAATATCATATCAATCTTTTATTCTTTGAAAATAAAATTTATAGTGCAAAAAATTATAATTAAGATTAAATATTCAAATTTAAGAGATGAACTAATGTCAAGGTCTGAATCAACGTAAAATAAACTATATTTATGTTAAAATTAAATAATTAAATGTTTTAATTAGTTATTTAGCAAGAGAATCTCATTCAATTATTTTTTAAATTCACCACCACCAACAACAACGACCCAGTAAAGTCTCACTAGGTGGGGTCTGGGAGAGTAGTGTGTACGCAAACCTTAAGTAAAGAGGCCATTTCCGATAGATCTTCGGCTCAGGAAGATGGAAATAAAATAAGAAAATAGGAAAAGACAATTCATCAGTAACGTAAATATAACCATGGAAATAATGACAGCATCCAAAACCATAAAATAGATAACATGCACCAACAATAACCCGCAACTAAGGTCCAGAGCTATAGAAAACAGTAAGGTTAGTGTGAACTATGCATTAACCACAAGTCATCTAAGACCATCCTAATCAAACTCGCTTCACCCCCAAAATGGGGAAGGAGAAGCTCGACTACTACTCTATCCCAAAACTCTAATGCTCGACCTCTGGACCTTCTTATCAAGGGTCATATCCTCGGAAATCTTCAATCGTTCCATGTCCTGCCTGATCACCTCTCCCCAATACTTCTTAGTCCGTCCTTTACCTCTTCTCGTACCTACTAAAGCCAGCAGCTCGCACCTCCTCGCCAGAGCATCTAGACTTCTTTTGGTGTAACCCTATAACAACCGAAAAATACTCTTTGTCGCCTCTCACAATCCTTACCCTAGTCTTAGCTCCATCATACATGTCTTTGACCGCTCTAACATAAGCTACCATCACACCTTTTATCTCCAGACAACTCTATAGCACCTCCCTAGGGACCTTGTCATACGCTTTCTCCAAGTCAATAAACACCATGTGCAAATCTTTTAAATTCATCATATGAGTAAAAAATTTATTCAAGTTTTTAAAAAAATCTTAGGATACATGTGCTTTTAAGTATATTTTCATCCCCAAATTCAACTTTCGTCTTTCAAAACTAATGAATAACCTTTTAAATTTGTGTGAACAATTTTTGATATATTTATGTTTTGCAATTATAATAAATAAAGCACAAGGTCAAATATACTAAATATAGGACTATATTTTTCGCACTATGTTTTCTTATACAAACTGCTATATGTTGCACTTTCAAGAGTAATATCAATATCGTCAACTAGAGTTCTTGTTATGGGAGAGCAGCCAAAGCATTAGAAAGAAACATAAACCCAAAAATTTATCTACAAAGAAGTGTTCGGTGAGATACCATCAAATTAAATACTTTTAAACTATAATACATAGTTATCTAATTAACATGACTAAATTGATAATTTGTGTAAGTTCTAACGATTTTTTTTTTTATTTTGAATTCGCGTATTATGTTGATATAATACTATATTTTAACAATCAGATGATTTAAATGGTTAAACTCTCAAGTGTCGTTATTAAAATGCAACACATCGTAGATATATATATATATATATATATATATATGCATGTATATTTTAAGAGAAGACATTTGGTCATTACAATTTCTTATTCTTATCGTAATTAAGGGGATCGCAGTATTCTGAGTTTATATTCAGCTCGTCAAGTCCGTATGGCCCTTATGGGCTGGACCACACACATGCCACAATGACAATTACAAAGGAAAGCAAGGTTGTAAGATTGTGCGCATTCGAAAAGATTGCCTCAATTTAAATTGTTCTATGCAATTCGAGAATATAAAATTAGAATCATTATTAATTGCGGATCAGCATGCCGGCGGTGATTATGTCAACAAAATAATTTACAAATTGGCTGTCTTATATACTCACTATGCTCTCTTGGCTAGCATAATGTGAATGTGGAATTAATTTTGTTAGTGGAGAACATTGAACAGACATTTAGAGAACTTGTGGGGACATTATAAAAGGTGAGGAGGAAAAAGAGTTGGGTTTTTATTAGTTAGCTAATGCTCTGTTGGGCATACAATCAAATTAGTTAATGACTATTAATTTGTGAGACGTGTGCGATACCTAAGTTGCTTGACCCGGCGGGACTTTAGAGCAACGATTGCACCATCGCCAAGTGGACACAATTGCAAATCTCACCATGATGAGATTCAGAGGCGGATAGAATGTAATCTAGGAATTCGGTTGAGTCCAATAGCTTCAGTTTATACTTAAAATTCAGTTACTAACACCTGATATTACTATTTTAATATTTGAAATTCATAAAGTTTAAAATTTGACTTCGCTTCTATAATATTTCAGGGCAGATATAGAATAATAATGTCGGATTTATCTGAACCACATCTTTCAATCCAGATTATAAATTTATGTCTATAAACGTTATTGAAATTGCAACAAATTATAGTTCTGAACTCATAAATTTAAATATAATATAAATTCAATGCTAAAAGGCTTAAAGATTGATTCATAAAATTCAAATTTTAGATCATTCTTTAAATGAAGTTGGTGGTTATAACACCATTCCAAGCTACGAAAACTTAGTCTACTTTCTTTTTTTTTCTTTTTTCAAAACAACTTTATGAAATTTTAAACAAAATTTAGAAGCTTTTCCTTACCAGACAAGGTTAACCATAACTTCTCCATTCCCCACACCAGAATAAAACGGCAATTTGCTCTTATAAATGTCATGCTATATTAGTTTAGCTTTTACTGATAATTTATCCGATTAAGATACGAGGAATGTGTTAAAAAAAATATTTTCTCAATTACGACTTGATTATAATCAAGATAACAAGGTGTGGTTCAAGTCGAACAATGGTATATACATCATAGGAAATATTTACTACAATTGTGTTTGCATCAAAAAATCGGATACATGATATGTGTCTATGTAGAAGCAGAGAAAATTTGAACTCAACATGAATTGGTGTATGTTGTATTCAATCAAAATATTATGCACATTATAGCTAATTTATACAATTTTCTATATGTACTACTCCTACACGTGTTCATATATAATTTACATTTCTCTATCAGATTTTATCCTATTGTGCATAAAAAGTATATACAAGAAAATATCAAATATAGCTAAGGAATCTATAGAATATACTTCCAAAATATCTGTTAGATATGGATGATTTCCTTTTCTATGGACGTCTGGATTGTAAAGCATGTGACATAATCTTCTTCAAGGATAAAGAGGTCATTTCAAATATTCATATTATATTTGGAAACAAAATACTGATTCGGATTTTTCAAATAATGCTTTTGTACTTTCTAAACTAATATCTTCTCTTTATGTTTTCCTTTGTCAATCGGCATGGATGAATGTCGATCAATTCTCCGATAAACTTCATTATTGAGATCAAGTCTTAGATTGTCTTCTATCCTTTCTTCAACACCTCCCCCCGCCCTCCCCAAATTGGAGAGGTTTGAGAAAACACCCAACTTGCCTAGTAAGGTGTGATACTTAGGTCCGGTGAGTGATTTCGTGAACAAATTGGCTAGGTGAGAGTAAGTTTTAACAAAGGAGAGGGAAATAAGACCGGAGATGAACTGTTGTCGCACGAAATGACAATCAATTTCGACATGCCTCTCATAAAAGACGGGATTTTTAGCTATAAAATAGTTGTCTGATTGTCAGAGTGAAGTGGAACCGAAAGTGTGATTGGCACAGAAAGATCATCGAAGAGGCGGACTAACCAGGTAAGCTCCTATACAACTCTTAATATTGATTGATAATGTCACGACCCCAGTTCACCCTTCGTGAACATGTCGTGGAGCCACCTAGTCCCTACAATTAGGCAAGCCTAACATTGCAAAATAATTAATTAATTTGCAAAAATAATAACTCAAAACCCAAATTTATTAAAAAGAAATACGGAATGTAAAATTCCACTCGGCACATATAGCACAATAGCTTAACTATTACAATACTATCCCAAATCCCGAAAAATCACGGGAACACAAGTTAACAGAATGTAATACATAGCTTTAACTCTAGAATGTCTAAAATAATAATACAAAAGGAAAGCTAACTACTAAAGCTAGGATAAGATAGAGACTCCTGGTCTGCGGACGTGGCAGATATACCTCGAAACCTCTGTTAGATCTCTCCACCTCGAGAATAACACGCCTGGGTAGAGGTACCTGGATCTACACATGAAAAACATGCGCATGAAGGACATGACTACACCAGAGCGGTACTCAATAAGTACCAAGCCTAATCTCGGTTGAGTAGTGACGAGAAAGGTCGGGCCCTACAGAAAAAAAATAATAATAGTAAATGACCGAATGAGATAAACAGTATAATTGAGAATCTACAGCAAAAGACTATATAGATAATAAGGGTACCATATCGAAAAATAGAAATAAAGGCAGAACACAAGGAAAAGCTGCTCCCAACAAGAATAATAATAACCGGGGATCTCTTAGTATTCCGAGGATCTCTTGGTATCCTCAATATAAATGCCAAGGATCTCTTGGTATCCTCAACATAAGTGTCAAGGATCTCTTGGTATCCCGCATCTCAGTCCAAATCACAACTTTCATATAGGTGATCTCTCAAAATGTTATTCCGTAGTTCCAATTTAAAATACACAGCAAAGACAAATGAATATTAAATTAAAGGCCAACTTCATATAAGTAAATAATCGATTCTAGCCTAACATGTAGCACGTAATGCAATTAAGGTAGTTTAAGTAAAAATGTAAATTAAGTCAACTAACATGCTCTTCTACCTAACAACAGGTTAAGTCAGCAATTACAGTAAAGCAGGGAAAAGGGGGGCATGCTAAGGAATACCTTAAGAAAAATCAGATTTACAACAACTTGCACAAGAACGATCGTCACATCATGCACAAGGCAATTCAATTATCAAATATCATATCATAATGGAAGAAGTCTCCCACACAAGGTTAGACAAGCCGCTTACCTCGAACCGGCTCTAAAATCAACTCGAAATCACACTTGTTCCATGAGTATTCGACTCCAAATGACCCAAATCTATTCAATTCAATTACATATTGTAAATAACATCTCAAACAACTGATTCTACTATTTAATTCAAAGCTAAGATGCGAAAGTAGGTAAAATAACCAAAATGCCCCTTAGGCCAGTGTCTAGGAATCGGGTGAAACTTATATTTTCGGAAACCTCGTACTTTCACGAGTCAATACATAATAATAACATAAAAATCGGAGTTCAAATGATCCCTCAAATCCCAACTTAAAATTCAAAAATACCAAGCCCTAATTCTACCCTTTTCAAATAAATACCATAAATTTCTAGGCTAATTTCATAATAAAATCACGTTTTTAGTTTATGGAAATTACCTCCAATCAATCCTCCTTGAATCCATCTTCAAGTACTCCCAAAGAGCTCTCAAAATACTCAACAATGGTGGAAAAATGACTTAAGCTCGCGGATGAATGTTTATAACTTTCTGACCGGTTCCAGCAAACCCTTCATCACGATCGTGACCAAGGTCACGCGATCACGAAGCATTAAAATCCAAGGCTTCAAAAATGACCTATGCGAACGTGACCAAACACACGTAAACGCGATGCTTCAATTTCCACAACTACGCGAACGCGTCCCACTCTATGCGATGCGAAGAACAAATCTCGCCTGGACTCCAAAGTCTTCTACGCGAACGCGAACGCGAAGCATAAAGAACTCACCCTCCGAGATCGTGAACCCTCTAACGTCAACGCGAAGAACAAAAACCTAGTCTGCGAAAAATCCTTCTATGCGAGCGATTGCGAAGGCCATATCACACCTACACAGCTGCTGCAGATTTTCTGCAATTCCTTAAGTCTCAAAATTTGCCATCCGAAATCACCCTGAGGCCTCTGGGACCTCAAGCAAAAGTACCAACACATCCTAAAACCTCATCCAAACTTGTTCCAATCATCGAAACACCTCAAACAACACCAAAACCATCAATTCTTCTTGAATTCAAGCCTAAATTTCTAAAAACTTTCGAAACACTCTTTTGATAAAAAACCCAACCAAACCACATTCGGATACCTAAAATTTTAAACACATATCCTAGATGACATGACGGAGCTAATGCAACTTCCGGAATTCCATTCCAACCCACGAACCAAAATCTCGCCTATCCATCGGAAACTTTAAAAATTCAAACTTCGGCACTTCAAGTCTAAATTAGCTACGGACCTCCATAACACATTCCAAACACGCTCCCAACCCTGAAATCACCTAATGAAGCTAACAGAACCATCAAATTTCCATTCCATGTCTTCACACTTTTCCAATTAGGGACAATTTTCCAACACTTAAGTTCTCAATTAGGGACTAAGTGTCCCAAAACTCTGGAAAACTCAAAACCAAACGTCTCGACAAATCACGTTAGCAGAAATAACCTTAGGGAAAGCAGTAAATAGGGGATCAAGGTATTAATTCTTAATACGACCGGCTGGGTCGTCACATTCTCCTACTCTTAATCATTCGTTCGTCCTCGAAAAAGCATAAAGACATACATGAAGTAGTTTAAAGGTGAGGGTAACTGCTGTGCATATCTTGCTCGGTCTCCCAGGTTGCCTCCTTGTTCGGCTGACCCTACCACTAAACGTTTACTGAAGCAATGTTCTTTCACCTCAACTTTCAGATCTGCCCATCCAATATAGCAACTGGCTCCTCAACATAAGATAGATCCTTGTCCGACTGGACTGAATTGAAATCCAATATGTACAACGGATCACCGTAGTACCTCCAAAGCATCAAAACATGAAATACCGAATGAACCCCTACTAGGCTGGGAGGTAAGTCAAGATCATAAGCAACCTCCCAACATGTCTTAATATCTCAAAAAGGCTAATGAACCTCAGACTCAACTTCCCTTTCTTCCGAAATCTCGCGGCGCCTTTCATAGGTGAAACTCGGAGCAGAACTCGCTCTCCAACAAAAATGAAACATCACGAACCTTCTTGTTAGCATAGCTCTTTTGTCTAGACTGGGTTGTACGGAGTCTATCCTGAATTACCTTGACCTTTTCCAAAGCATCCTGAACCAAATCTGAGCCCATTAGTCTGGCCTCGCCCGGCTCGAACCAACCCACTGGAGATCTTCACCGCCTACCATACAAGGCCTCATATGGTGACATCTAAATGCTGGACTGATAGTTGTTGTTGTAAGCAAACTCTGCCAATGGGAAAACTGATACCAAGACCCTCCGAACTCAATAATGCACACGCGGAGCATATCCTCAATAATCTGAATAGAGCGCTCAGACTATCCGTCCATCTTGGGGTGAAATGTTGTGCTCAACTCCACCCGAGTACCCAACTCCTGCTGAACGGCCCTCTAGAACCGTGATGTGAACTGAGTACTTTGAAATAATAGAAACTGGAATAACATGCAGACGAACAATCTCCCGGATATAAATCTCCGCCAACCACTCCAAAGAATAAGTGATACACACAACAATGAAATGAACGGACTTGGTCTGCCAATCCACAATAACCCAGATAGCATCAAACTTCTTGAAGGTCCGTGGGATCCAACTACAAAGTTCATGGTAATCCGCTCCCACTTCTGCTGAGGAATCTCTATCTGCTAAAGCAACCCACCCGGTCTCTGGTGCTCGTACTTCACCTACTGGCAATTGAGGTATCTAGCTACATATCCCACTATATCTTCTTTATCTGCCTCCACCAGTAGTGCTGCCTCAACTCCTGAACATCTTTGCGGCACCTGGATGGATGGAATACCGCGAATTATGGTTCTCATCGAGAATCAGCTCTCGTAGCCCATCGACATTGGGTACACAAACACGACCCTGCATCCTCAATACTCCGTCCTCGCCAATGGTCACTTTTCTGGCATCACCATACTGAACCATGTCCTTAAGGACAAGCAAATAAGGGTCATCATACTGCCGCTCCCTATTGCGATCAAATGATGAAGACCGAAAAACCATGCAAGCTAATACCTTACTAGGCTCTGAAATAACCAATCTCACTAAATGGCTGGCCAAGGCCTGAACATCCATTGCCATAGGCCTCTCCGTTACTGGTAGATATGTTAAACTCCCTAAACTCTCCGCCCACGGCTCAAGGCATCATCCACTATATTGGCCTTGCCCCGATGATATAAAATAGTGACATCATTATCCTTCACCAACTCTAACCACCTTCTTTGGCACAAATTTAGATCCTTCTGCTTGACTAAATGATGCAAACTCCTATGATCAGTATAAATCTCACAAGGCACACTGTATAAATAATGGCACCAAATCTTCAGGACGTGAACAATGGCAGCTAACTCAAGATCATGGACAGGATAATTCTTCTCGTGCATCTTAAACTGTCTAGACACATAGGCAATCACCCTACCGCCCTGCATCAATATACTGCTCCAAGGCCAACTCTTGAGGCATCACAATAGACGGTATAAGACCCTGAACCTATATGCAATACAAAAATTGGTGTTGTAGTCAAAGTTGTCTTAAGCTTTTGAAAGCTCAACTCACACTCCTCTGTCCACTGAAATGGAGCACCCTTTTGGGTCAATCTAGTCATAGGTGCTGCAATCGATGAAAACCCCTCCACAAAGCGACGGTAGTAGCCTACCAAGCTAAGGAAAGTACGAAACTCTATAGTTGAGGACAGTCTGGGCCAACTCTACACAGCCTCTGCCTTCTTCGGATCCACCCGAATGCCCTCACTCGATACTACGTTGCCTTAGTATGCCACTAAATCCAACCAAAACTCACATTTTGAGAACTTTGCATATAAATTCTTCTCTCTCATAGTCTAGAGCGCTGTCCTCAAATGCTGCTCATGATCTTCCCTACTTCAGGAATACACCAGAATGTCATCAATAAAGACAATGACAAAAAGAATCGATATATGGCCGAAATACACTGTGCATCAAATGCATGAGGCCTGCTAGGGCATTGGTAAGCCCAAATGACATAACAAGAAACTCTTAATGACCATACTGAGTCTTGAAAGCAGTCTTCGGGATATCTGGCTCCCGAATCTTCAACAAATGGTAACCTGAGCGCAAATCAGTCTTAGAAAACACATGTGCGCCCTGAAGCTGGTCGAACATATCATCAATACGAGGCAAAGGATAACGGTTCTTCACTGTGACCTTGTTTAGTTGGCCATAATCAATACACATAGAACCATCTTTTTTCTTCACAAACAAGACAAAAGCACCCCAAGGTGAAACACTGGGCCGAATAAAGCCTTTATCAAGCAATTCCTGAAATTGATCCTTAAACTCCTTCAACTCGGGAGGAACCATACGATATGGAGGGATAAAAATAGGCTGAGTGCCTGGCAACAAATCAATGTCTTTATCAGGTGGCATGCTCGGAAGATCAGGTGGAAATATATCAGGATAATCCCGCACGATTGGGACTGAATCAACAGAAGGGGTATCAACACTGACATCTCTCACATAAGCTAAATACCCAGCACACCCCTTCTCAACCATTCGTTGAGCTTTAAGAAAAGAGATAACTCTACTGGGAGTGTGATCTAAAGTACCACTCGACACGCGGTACACCTGGAATAGCTAGCATCACGGTTTTGGCGTGACAATCAACAATAGCAAAATGGGACGACAACCAGTCCATGCCCAAAATAATATCAAAATCCACCATACTGAGTAGCAATAAGTCTACTCTGGTCTCAAAACCACGAATAGTAACCAAACATGACTGATAAATGTGGCCCACAACAAGTGAATCCCCCATAGAAGTAGAAACATAAATAGGGGAATTCAAAGAATCCTGAGATACCCCCAAAAGCATAGCAAAATAAGAGGACACATAAGAGTAAGTAGAGCCTAGATCGAATAGAACCGATGCATCTCTGTGGCACACCAATATAATACTCTTGATGACAAAATTGGAGGAAACAACCTCGACACGAGTAAAAAGGGCATAGTATCTGGCCTGGCCTCCTCCTCGAGCACAACCTCTACCTCCCCGGCCTCCACCTCTAGCTGGCTGAGCGGGTGGGGCGGCAGCTGGAGCTGTAACCATAGCTTGGGAACTCGGCGGGGCACGCTATGGCTGGGAAGTGTGTAGGGGTGCACTCCTCCCAAGTCAAGGGAAATCCCTCACCACATGGCGCGTGTCACCACACTCAAAACAAGATCTAGGGGGCATGGTGGCTGTGACTGGCTAGGGCCAGCTCTGCTGGACTGACCTCTGAATGCACCCCCAGCTGGAGGCGCAGTAGAAACCGGAGGTGCATAGTGAGGCTCCTGAGCCCTAGGAGGAGCCGAAGCTGGAGAACCGCTAGCCGCTGGAAGAGCTAAATGAACGGGGTGACCCATATAGCCCCTACCGTGACGAGCTGTACGGGCACCAGAATAGTGGCTTGACTCTCGAAACCTCTTGGCCTCCCTCTCCTCTTTCTCCTTGGCATGCATACCCTTAATCCTTCTAGCAATGCTCCCCACCTGCTGATAAGAAACATCCATCTCCAACTTATGAGCCATGCTAGATATGATTCTAGGAATAAGCCCCTCAATAAACCGGCGAACCTTCTCGCGAACAATAGTAACCAAGGCCAGTGCATGCCTAGCCAAGTTGGTATAACAGACAGCATACTCTAAAACAGTCATTGCACCATGGCGCAAATGCTCAAACTCTGTGTGACATGCGTCTCTGAGGCTCTGAGGGGCATACTCTCGCAGGAACAACTCTGAGAACTAAGCCCAAGTCAGAAAAGCAGCCTCATCTCGACTGTCTAACTCATAGGTGCGCCACCACTCATAGGCGGCCCCTCGAAGCTGGAAGTGTGAGCACGTGATTTTTGCCCTACATGAGAATAACTCCAAAAAAATAGACGAAAATAATTTTTATTAATTTTAGGAATTTTTCTTTGTTTATTTGCATTTCATGCGTATTTAACATTTTTAAATCAAGAAAAATCCTTTAAAAAGGGTCATTTTTACATATTTATCGTAGTCTTTGAATTAGTATTTTTCTTTAGTCTTAAGTTAAGTAGTTGTTTTAATGTTAAAATAAATAAATAAATAAATAGTTTTAATTTCTACAAAAAAAAATAGATTAATTTTGAATTTTTAATTCCTATGATTGATAACTTAAAAAAATAGAAAAGAAAAGAGAATAAGGATTTAATTGTATTAAGATTTTAGTTTAAGTAATTGGGTCATTTTTAAAACCAAAACTAGCCCAAACCATGACTTTCGTACCCAAACTCACATAACCAAAGCTTATTTCCTAGCCCAAATATTGAGCTCATACCCCATTTCCCATTTAACCTAATCACTACCCCAATATAATAACACAACAACAACAACAACAACAACAACCCAGTTTAATCTCACTTAGTGGGGTCTGGGGAGGGTAGTATGTACGCAGACCTTACCCCTAACCTTGGGTAAAGAGGCTGTTTCCAAATAGACCCCCGGCATCCTTCCCTCCAAGAACTTCCCACCTTGCTCTTGGGGAGACTCGAACTCACAACCTCTCGGTTGGAAGTGGAGGTTACTTACCATCAGAGCAACCCCTCTTGTCTTAATAACACATATACCACAAACACAAAGGAGGAGACACCCAAGATACCCGCCGCTAGAGACAATTTTGAAAAACAGCGAAAATTGATAAGAGGGGAGGCGAAATTTAACCTTCTGGGTCCAAAAACACAGATCTAAGAAATGTCAATTCCATTAAAAAACTTGCTTCGAAACTCCATTGAAACTATCTTGAACAACGATGAAGATCAGCCAAATCCAGCTGTAAAAAAGCTGAAATTGGCAGCAAAATTAGACCAAAAACGAGCTGAAAAAGGCGGACTAAAATCCAGCCCCAAAACCACCCCGAAGCAGCTGTTATTCCACTAGTTCATCACTACTGCTTCAGTTGTCCAAACGCCAGCAAAATACCACACAAAAGAGTCTCAAATCAGCGTGTAAACTTGCTGAAAGTAACCCCAAATAATACCATCAAATTAGCTAAAAAAGCACACCTAAGTCCACCTAAAATATAGCTATAAATCACTCTGTCAAACCTCCTCGAAGATTGCCGAATTCATCCTTTAATATGCATAGAGATCCCCAAAATCGGAGTTCTAGTTAAAGGTACCGACGAGCTAAGTCGAGATTCGAGGTTCCGGTGAGAGATTCAATCCGAGTTCCGATTGTTGACTCATGTATCGACTCTTGTATTCCAATGTTATCAATGCTAAAGATCTCAATTTGAGGTTCTTTCCTTAACTTCCAGCTTGTTTTGGTGTTTTAATTACCTTCGTCTGCGCTTCTTGGTATATTTACTCCATAATTCACTAGTATTCCTTTGTCTTTATTTTAGTTTGTAGTATTTATACTTTTCTAGATATTTTAGTAGTGAAAGAGTAAGGATTGTTTGCTACATTAATGTTCACGTGTGTCTTGGTTGGTTTCTCTTTACTCAAATGCGCCGATTATCTTTCTTGACTTCATTTGTTTCTCAGGTCAATTTCATATAGCTGGTTTTTGTGTTTAGTAGTTTATGAAGTGCTTGAAATATGGAAAAGTAATTTCTAAAGGAAAGGTTATCAATTAAGAGGAGTGGGTTTAGAATCAAATGAGTCGTAATTGATAAGTCGGGGAGAAAGAGAGTTGAATTTAATTTGACAAAACGAACATGCTGGCCCTCACTTAATTAATTTTAATCCCTTTAAAATTAGAATCGAGGTACGCCATTAGTTGAATCTTTATGGCCCTCGTAAAATTGAAAGTGCCTAGTTGCTTTAGGCATGCGATTTAAAAAATTACTTTTCTAAACTCAGGTGCACATTTATGTGACCCAAATCCAAATCTCAATGAAGTTGAAATATGACAAAAATCGCGGGTGCATTTATGTGACGTGGTCCACGGCATGTTTTAACAACATTATAATTTTCTTTAAAAATATTAAAAGCGGTAAAAGAATAATTTAAAATTACACCATAATTTGAACATGTACAAAAATGAGAATTGTTAGCCAATTGTAATAGTTTAAGAGACCATGCTGGAACCACGGGATCCGGGGATTCCTAACACCTTCCCTCGGGTCAACAAAATTCCTTACTTAGAATTTCTGGTTCAAAGACTCCATTTGGCAGTCGGAAAATTTCCTCGATTTGGGATTCAAAATAAACCGGTGACTTGGGACACCAAAAGCCAAACCTATCCCAAGTGGCGACTCTAAATAAATAAATAATCTCATTTCGAATAATGTCACTTTAATTGGAAAAACTCCCTTATATGTGTTATCCTTCGGGGTAGCCGTGTAAAAAAGGAGGTGTGAGAGAAGGTAGTGAAAGAAACCCTGCTGGATCCTAATATACTCATGGTACAGAGAATACATTAACACTCATCAAGAAAATCCAAAGCATCCTCCGATGCTTGACCGCTGAATTCAGGAGGCTTGTACTTCTTGAACCTCTCAAGCCTCAGTTGCTCATCCTTGGAAGCTGCTGTCCTGTCCCAGGCTGATCTAGTGCTGCAGACGGTGCAGACATAACCTCTGGGACCTGCTCAACATGTACTTGTTGCTCAGGAGTTGGGGCGGCGGGAGTCTGTGCTCCTCCCCCCACCTGAGATGTGGCTGCAGCAAGGGGAAGCAACTGAGTCAAGGTGGTGTACATGCTCATGAACTGTGCCAAAGTCTCCTAGAGAGCTGGAGTAATGGTAGCAATAATAATAGTAGGCGTGTCAGGTGCCTGGACTCCGGCTGGACCTGCTGGTGGTACTTCGGCGGCAAATCGCGCAGGTGCTCTGGATGCACCACGTGCACGTCCTCCGCATCTACCCTGATCCTAGCCTCTAAATGTTGCAGTAAGGGGCGCGAGTACCTAATCACCTTGCGTAGCATGTGTCCTCGACATCTGTGAGAGAATAGAAAGACAGAATTTTAATTGTGATATCAAAAACCTCGCACGACAAGGAAATCAAAAAAGTGAATTTTTTTCTAACAGTTACATAGCCTCTCGTAGATAAGTACAGACGTGTTCGTACCGATCAGCTAGACTCTAATAAACCGGCCTGTGTTTCGTGACTCTTATAAACCTAGAGCTCTGATACCAACTTGTCATGATCCTAGTTAGCCCTCCGTGAATATGTCGCGATGTCACCTAGTCCCTACAACTAGGTGAGCCTAACATTGTGAAATAAACAATTAATTTGCGGAAATTATAACTCAAAATCCAAATTTATCAAAAAGAAACGCGAAATGTAAAATGCCACTCGGCACATACAACACAATAGCTCAACTATGACAATACTATCTCAAAACCTGAAAACTCACGGGAACATAAGCAAACAGAATGTAATACACAGCTCTAACTCTAGAATGTCTAAAATAATAGTACGAAAGGAAAGCTAACTGCTAAAGCTAGAATAAGATAGAGAGTCATGGTCTGCGGATGAGGCAGATGTACCACGAAGTCTCTGCTAGATCTATCCGCCTCGAGAATAACACGCCTGGGTGGAGGTACATAATCTGCATATGAAAAACATGTGCAGGAAGGGTATGAGTACACCATAACAGTACTCAGTAAGGCCTAAGCCTAACCTCGGTTGAGTAGTGACGAGGAAGGTCAGGCCCTACTGAGGAAAAATAATAATAGTAAATGATAAGATGAGATAAACAGTATAACAAGAATCTACAGCAAAGGCCCATACAGATAATAAGGGTACCATAACGAAAGAATAGAAATAAAGGTAGAACACAAGGAAATGCTGCTCCAACAAGAATAATAATAACCAAGGATCTCTTAGTATCCCGGGGATCTCTTGGTATCCTCAATATAAATGTCAGCGATCTCTTGATATCTTCAATATAAGTAGCAGATATCTTTTGGTATCTCGAGGATCTCTTGGTATCCTCAATATAAGTATCAGGGGTCTCTTGGTATCCCGAGGATCTATTGGTATCCCCAATATAAGAGCTAGGGATTTCTTGGTATCCCAAGGATCTCTTGGTATCCTCAATATAAGTGACAGGGATCTCTTGGTATCCTCAATATAAGTGCTAGGGATCTCTTGGTATCCTGCATCTAAGTCCAAATCACAACTTCCATATAGGGGATCTCTCGAAATGCCATTCCGTAGTCCCAATTTAAAATATATAGCAGTAACACACGAATATTAATTTAAAGGCCAACTTTGTATAAGTAAATAGTCAATTCTAGCCTAACATTTAGCACGTAATGCAATTAAGGCAGTTTAAGTAAAAAGGGCAAATTAAGTCAATTAAACATGCTCTTCTAACTAATAACAGGTTAAGTCAGCAATTACAGTAAAGTAGGGAAAAAGGAGGCATGCTAAGGAATACTTTAAGAAAATTTATACTTACAACAACTTACACAAATATTCACTCGCCACCTCGCGCACAAGGCAATTCAATAACCAAATATCATATCCTAATAGAACAAGTCTCCCACACAAGGTTAGATAAGCAACTTACCTCGAACTGACCCTAAAATCAACTCGAAATCACACTTCTGCCACGAGTATCCGACTCCAAATGACTTAAATATATCCAATTCAATTATATCGTAAATAACATCTCAAACAACTAGTTCCACTATATTATTCGAAACTACGACGCGAAAGTAGGTAAAATGACCAAAATGCCCCTAAGGCCAACATCTCAGAATCCGGTGAAACTTATATTTTTAGAAACCTCATTTTCTCACGAGTCTATGCATAACAAGAACACAAATATCGGAGTTCAAATGACCCTTCAAATCCCAACTTTAAATTCAAAAATCTCAAGCCCTAATTCTTGTCTTTCAAATAAATACCATTGCTAATTTCAAATAAAATCACGTTTTTAGTTCATAGAACTTACTTCCAATCAATCCTCCTTGAATCCCTCTTCAAGTACTCCCAAAGAGCTCACAAAATACTCAACAATGGTGGAAAAGTGATGTAAGCTTTCTGATGAATATTTATAACTTTCTGTCCAGTTCCAGCAAACCCTTCATCGCGATTGCGACCAAGGTCATGTGATCATGAAACATAAAATCCAAGGCTTCAAAAATGACCTATGCAAACGCGATGCTTCAATTTCCACAACAACACAAACGCATCCCACTCTATGCAAACGCGAAGAACAAATCTCGCCAAGACTCCAAAGTCTTCTACGCGAACGAGAACTAACACCTGCGAACGCGAAGCACAAAGAACTCACCCTCCGCGATAACGAACCCTCTAACACGAATGCAAAGAACAAAAACCTGGCATGCCAAAAATCCTTCTATGCAATTGTAGCCCAAGGCTCGCGATCGCGAAGGTCAAATGACACCTGCACTGTTGCTGCTGATTTTCTGCAATTCCTTAAGTCTTAAAACTTCCTGTTAGCCATCCGAAATCACCTCGATGCCCCCAAGACCTCAACCAAAAGTACCAACACATCCTAAAACCTCATCCAGACTTGTTCAATCATCGAAACACCTCAAACAACACCAAAACCATCAATTCACCTCTAATTCAAGCCTAACTTTTCTAAAAACTTCCGAAATACTCTTTTGATAAAAAAACCCAACCAAACCACATCCGAATGACCTGAAATTTTGCACACATATCCTAGATGATATGATGGAGCTACTGCAACTTTCTAAATTCCATTGTGACCCTCGAAATCAAAACCTCGCCTATCAATCGAAAACTTTAAAAAATACAAACTTCGGCCCTTCAAGTCTAAATTAGCTACAAACCTCCAAAATACATTGAGAACACGCTCCCAACCCCAAAATCACCTAACGAAGCTAAAAGGACCATCGTATTTCCATTCCAAGGCCGTCTTCACACTGTTCCGACTAGGGATAACTTTCCAACACTAAAGCTCTCAATTGGGGACTATGTGTCCCAAAAGTCTCCGAAACTCAAAATCGAACGTCCCGGCAAATCAAATTAGCAGAAATAAACTTAGGGAAAGCAGTAAATAGAGGACTGGGGCGTGTTGAAACACGTTCTCAAGGCACTAAACTAAACGTGTGTTCATATTTGTAGGTTTTGATAAATGCCAGACGACGCGTAATTGACATATGACGAGGTCCAAGCACAAGCGCGCAATTGACACATAACGAGGTTCAAGCACAAGACGAACAAAGATCATGATCAAGCAAAGAAATAAAGTTATTGTGATCTTGATCCGACAATTTAACTCAAGACTTGGCTTCTATCGTAAAATTATTTTTATCAAATCATGCATAATATTTAATTTAAAGCAAAATGATTTTCAAACATTTTATTTTAGCCAAAATGATTTTTAAACATGCCTCTCAAATCTGGACAAAGAAAATCGATTATGTACTTTATGATAATCGATTATGTTAAGACAATGTACACCAGATTTACAAAGCTGAACAATAATCGATTATGTACCTTATGATAATCGATTATGTTAAGGCAGTGTACATTAGATTTTTCAAAGCTACAAGATAATCGATTATGTACCTTATGATAATCGATTATGTTGAGGCAGTGTCCATCAGATTTTTCAAAGCTATAAAATAATCGAATATGCACATTATGATAATCGATTATGTTGAGCCAGTGTCTATCAAATTTTGCAAGACTGTAAAATAATCGATTATGTACTTTATGATAATCGATTATGTTAAGACAGTGTAGTCCGAAGTTTTCAAAGTATAAAAGATAATCGTTTATCCTTATAGCATAATCGATTATGCAAATGACCGTTGCCAAAGTATTTTTAAACTCTGAAAGATAATCGATTATACACAATCTGATAATCGAATATGCTAAGTAAAATCTGCATATGATTTTTTGAACGTTGTCAGGTAATCGATTATACACAATCTGATAATCGATTATGTTAAGTAAAACCTGAATATGATTTTTTGAACGTTGTCAGGTAATCGATTATACGATTTGGATAATCGATTATTCTGCTTAAAATCTGGGATTGATTTTTGAACGATTGGAAAATAATCGATAATGCAAATCAGATAATCGATTATCTTAGCACAAAATCAGCAATTCTTGATTGGCAATTAGGCAACGGTTGTGGAGGTTTTGAACACTATAAATACAACTCAAAATCAGTCTTCTAAGTACAACAACTGATTATATTCTTGCTAAAGCTTGCATACTCTCATATTCACATTTTCTATTCATTTGATAAGTTTTTGAGAGCCAAACTCTTGACGAAAGTTGTTGCGTTCTTGAGCGTATTTATTTTACTCATATCTACTCTTAAAGAGAGTCTTGTCTTTAGTGCTAAGTGTTTGTATACACTTGAAGGGAAGTGTTAATCCCTTGTGGTTGTAAGAAGGAACGTTTTCATTCCTTCGGTTGAAGTCTTGAAGTGTGGTATCTTCGAGCAAAGGTTGTTGAGGCTTGTGTGACTCAAGTTCTCAGTTTGTAACGGTTTGTTAAGCACCCGTAAGCTTAACGAAGTTAGTGGAATCTCGAGAGAGTCTCTCAGGGACTGGACTAGCCACAGGTTGTGGTGAACCAGGATAATTTCGGTGCATTCGTTCCTTATTATTTACTTACTGCACTTATTTCAATCCCGCAATTTTTAATTCCGCAAGTTTATATTGTTTTTTATCATAACGCTATTCACCCCCCTCTAGCGTTAAGCGTATATTCTAACAATTGGTATCAGAGCCCAACTCTCTGGAAGACTTAACCGTTTGAGAGAAACAATCCATGGCTTCTACTCGTGACTTTAATGCAGGAATAGGTGAAGGACAATGCTCCACCAGACCACCACTGTTCGACGGCACAAACTATACGTACTGGAAGGAGAGGATGAGAATATTCATCCAATCGAATAATTATCATCTATGGAAGGTTATAACGAAGGGAGAACAAATTCCAATCAAAAAGGTTGAAAATGAATGGGTTCCAAAATCCGAAGATGAATACGATGCGGATGATATCCGAAAAGTGCAGAACAACGCTAAAGCCATCAACTTATTATATTATGCTGTAAATGCTGATGATTACAGAAAAATATCATGTTGCACAACGGCTAAGCAAATGTAGGATAAGCTGGAAATCACGTACGAAGGTACGGACCAGGTAAGAGAAGCTAAAATTGATTATCTAACCCATGCATATGAACTGTTTCACATGAAGGAAAGAGAGAGGATCGATGACATGTTCGAACGATTTTCAAAAATCGTCAATGACCTACATGCTCTTAAGAAGACCTTCACGGATAAGGAACTTGTCCGAAAAATTCTCCGAAGTCTCACTCCGGAATGGCGCTCCAAGGCCGACGCGATTCAAGAGTCTATCGGCGTTTCAAATGTCACCATCGACGGACTAAGAGGTAATCTTAAAACCTATGAATCTACTATGCTTAACCCTCCGTTTAATGATCAAAGGAAACAAAGAATCGCCCTCAAGGCAAGCACGGCTCAACCTCAAAATGATGAGGACTCAAACAACGGAGATAACGAGTTCGGACTCGTTATTAAGAGGTTTCAAAAGTTCATGCGAAAAGAGTATGAACGAAAAGGCAAACAACAAGGAGATCAAGTAAAGTGCTATGGATGCGGAGAAATCGGGCACATTAAATCAAATTGCCCAAATGTCAAAAAGGAGAAGAAACCCTTCAAGAAACAACGAGCATACATATCTTGGGGAGGTGACTCCGGAGACGAATCAAGCGACGATGAAGAAGACGAAGCCGCAAATCTATGTCTCATGGCACACGAAGACAATCAAGAAGAGGTATGTCAAATTTCTTCAAAAAATTTCTTTTCTCTTGAGGAAATGCAAAATGCTTTTGATGAATTGTATAGTGAATTCATTAGAGCTCCCGAAACTGTTAGAGACGTAAAGAAAAATTCCTCTTTGAAAGAAAAAGATTTTGAAATACAACTCTCTTTGAAAGAAAAAGATTTGGAAAAATTGATTTTGGAAAATGAGAAGTTGAAAGAAGAAAACAAATTTTTCGGCAAGAGAAGCGCCGACAAACTCGAGAGTTCTAGTAAAAATTGTATTTCTTGCATGCATCTAAAAGATGAAGTAGAAAGACTTATGGGCACCCTAGATAAGTTCAATTCTTCTCATAAGAATTTGAATGATGTTCTTGTCAATTTGAAATCGACCAAACATGGCATAGGTTTTAAAAACGAGCCTAAAGAAAAAGTTGAAGCCATCCCCCAACAACCCAAGGTTCAACCTAGGATAAATAAAATAAACATTCATCCTAGAAATAACCATCCTAGAATCAACAGTCATCCTAGACCAAACACTAGAAGAAACTTTGAACATTTTAGAACGCCTAGAAATGGCCTTCAACAATCGCAACCTAGACATACTCGACCTAGAAACAATTACTCTAGAAACGCTGCATATCCTAGAACAAACAGTAGGAGAAATGATTTTCCAGGATTACGCAATAGCCATATTGTCAAAAATAGAGCAAACGATTTTCGTACCTCCAACTACTACCAACCTAGAAGAATGCATAATCCTAATGTCATTTGTCACTATTGTAGTTGAATAGGACATAATGCTCCTGCTTGTTTTACTAGACACAGACACTTAACTGCATGTCAAGCACAACATCATTTTACACCTAACTCTCAAGGACCCAAAACAGCTTGGGTACCAAAAACTCATTGATTTGTCTTGTAGGTATGCTTGAAGGGATCAAGTGTACTTTGGAACCTTAATAGTGGATGCTCCAAACACATGACCGGAGACGCATCCAAGTTCCTTCAACTAGAACACAAGGAAGGAGGAAACGTTATTTTTGGAGATAACAACAAGGGAAAAATTATCGGCATTGGCTCGGTCGGTAAGAATGAATCTTCTTCCATTAAGCATATATTGCTAGTTAAAGGTCTAAAACATAATCTCTTGAGCATAAGTCAATTATGTGACAAGGGAAATCTTGTTTTGTTTGATTCGGAAGAATGCTTAGTTTTTCGTCGTAGTGATTTTAAAATTATTCTTCGTGGTTTTAGAATTGATAACATCTATATGGTTGATCTTGAAAACTCTTCATCAGAGTATGTGAATTGTCTTATGAGTAAAGAAGATAATATGTGGTTATGGCATCGTAGAGTAGCTCATATCAACATGCATCTTTTAAACAAGTTGGTTTCACAAAATTTAGTTATTGGTCTTCCAAATTTGAAATTTGAAAACGACACTATTTATGATTCTTATCAAAAAGGGAAGCAAACAAAAGCATCTTTTAAATCTAAGAATATTGTTTCAACTACAAGACCTTTGCAACTTCTTCACATGGATCTCTTTGGACCATCTCGCATTGAAAGTCTTGGTAGAAATCGTTATGCTTTTGTTATTGTTGATGATTATTCTAGATTTACATGGACACTATTTCTTGCTCACAAAAGTGAGGCTTTTCAAAATTTTAATTGTTTTCTTAAACGTGTTCAAAATGAAAAGAACACAACCGTCACTTCCATAAGAAGTGATCATGGGGGAGAGTTCGATCACAATCTCTTCACGGACTTTTGTGACGAACTCGGTATTGAGCACACCTTCTCTGTTCCACGTACACCACAACAAAATGGAGTGGTGGAACGGAAAAATAGGTGTCTCGAAGAGATGGCTAGAACCATGCTCGATGAGGCTAAGATTCCCAAACAATTTTGGGCGGATGCCGTGAGTACCGCATGCTACGTTTTAAACAGAGTAGTCATAAGGCCAATACTCATGAAAACTCCCTATGAACTCTATAAGGGAAGGAAACCTAATCTCTCCCATCTTAGAGTATTCGGTTGTAAATGCTTTATTCATAACAACGGAAAAGATAATTTGGGAAAATTTGATGCCAAATCGGATGAAGGAATTTTTCTTGGTTATTCATCACGTAGCAAAGCATATAGAGTATTCAATAATAGAACCGAAACTGTTGAGGAATCCCCTCATATTGTGTTTTCCGAAAATAATGCTCGCTTGGCGAGAAACGATTCTGGTTTTGATCTTGCAGGTACGTTAAACACAATAAGTCCTCAAGACAAAGTACAAGAGGAAAATCCAAAGGAAATTCAAGATGAAATCTTGAAACAATTATCGGAGGAAGCACCACCACTGGTGAAAGAAACGAAACTGCCCAACGCGTGGAGGACAATCAAAGACCATCCTCTCGACAAGGTAATTGGCGACATTGAACAAAAGGTAAGTACTCGAAACAATCTTAAGAACACCTTAGGACATACTGCTTTCGTTTCTCAAATTGAACCCTCAACCATTTCCGAAGCAATTGGGGATGAGCATTGGACCTTGGCAATGCAAGAGGAGCTTAACCAATTCAAACGAAATGACATTTGGGAATTGGTGCCAAGACCCGACAATCATACCATAATTGGTACGAAATGGGTTTTTCGAAATAAATTAGATGAAAATGGTGTAATCACTAGAAACAAAGCTAGGCTTGTAGCAAAAGGTTACAATCAAGAAGAAGGAATTGACTATGAAGAAACGTATGCACCCGTAGCAAGGTTAGAAGCTATTCGTTTATTACTTGCTTTTGCCTCTTCTATGAATTTCAATTTATATCAAATGGATGTAACGAGTGCTTTTCTAAATGGTTTTATTCAAGAAGAAGTTTATGTTGAACAACCCCCGGGCTTTGAAGATTTTAAATCTCCCGATCATGTTTTCAAACTTAAGAAAGCCCTTTATGGTCTTAAACAAGCTCCCCTAGCTTGGTATGAACGATTGAGCAAATTTCTTTTGGACAATGAGTTCGTTAGGGGGAAAGTTGACACCACACTATTTATTAAGCATAAAAACAATAATATTTTATTGGTTCAAATCTATATGGATGATATTATTTTTGGTGCTACTAACAATGCTTTGTGCAAGGAATTTTCTAATTTAATGACAAGCGAATTTGAGATGTCTATGATGGGTGAGCTAACCTTCTTCTTGGGGTTGCAAGTGAAACAAATGAAAGAAGGAACTTTCATTTGTCAATCTAAATATTGCAAAGAGTTGCTAAAACGATTTGAAATGAGCAACGCCAAAGAAATGGCCACTCCAATGAGCACATCCGATCATCTTGACAAAGATGAGAAAGGTAAGGAAGTCGACACCAAGAAGTATCGAGGTATGATCGGATCCCTTCTTTATCTTACTGCTAGTAGACCGGACATAATGTTTAGCGTATGTTTATGCGCTCGATATCAATCATGTCCAAAGGAGTCGCACCTAACTGCGGTTAAGCGGATAATGAAGTATCTTGTTGGTACTAAAAATGTGGGACTATGGTATCCCAAAGGTTCTTCATGCCAACTTGTTGGCTATTCCGACTCCGATTTTGCGGGTTGCAAATTGGACCGCAAGAGCACTAGTGGCACTTGCCATTTGCTCGGTAGCTCTCTTGTCTCTTGGTTTAGTAAGAAACAGGTAAGTGTTGCGTTGTCCACAACCGAGGCTGAATATGTAGCCGCGAGGAGTTGTTGTGCTCAAATCCTTTGGATGAAACAACAACTCTCGGACTATGGCCTAAGTATCGATCATATCCCTCTTAGATGTGATAATACTAGCGCCATAAGCTTGACGAAGAACCCCGTTCTTCATTCAAGAATAAAACACGTTGAAATTAGGTACCACTTTATAAGAGACCGCGTTCTCAAAGGTGATGTCGAAATTGAGTTTGTTGAAACCAAATCTCAATTGGCCGACATTTTCACAAAGCCTTTAGAGAAAGAGTCCTTTTTCCGAATTCGTAGTGAACTCGGGATTCTTGACTCCACGTTGATCTAAGTCATGCATTGCATTTTTTTTTGTTTTTCATTACTAACTTGAGCGTCGGAGGCGCCTAATTCTGTTTTGCAGGCATCGCCCCAAAGGCAGGGGGAATTATAAAGCACTGGTGCAGAAAAATCGATCTCTTTTAAGAATAATCGATTTCTCTTAAGTACATAATCGATTATCAAGTATCAATAATCGATTATGTTGACATTATTTTGTCCCTTTTATAATTGCGATTTTTGGTTAATCAATAAACAAGTTATTTACTAATGTTTTTTTTTTGATAATGTCAAAAGGGGGAAGAATAAGGACTATGCACTTAATATTTATTGGCATAAATTGAGGGGGAATTCATATGTTGAGGGGGAACTAATTGCATATCTATATACTTGTCTTGGATCGTCATTATGAATTATCTAATATGCATATCCCGATATTGGTTTGCCATTATCAAAAAGGGGGAAACTGTTGAAACACGTTCTCAAAGCACTAAACTAAACGTGTGTTCATATTTGTAGGTTTTGATAAATGACAAACGACACGCAATTGACATATGACGAGGTCCAAGCACAAGCGCGCAATTGACACATAACGAGGTTCAAGCACAAGACGAACAAAGATCATGATCAAGCAAAGAAATAAAGTTATTGTGATCTTGATCCGACAATTTAACTCAAGACTTGGCTTCTCTCGTAAAATCATTTTTATCAAATCATGCATAATATTTAATTTAAAGCAAAATAATTTTCAAACATTTTATTTTAGCCAAAATGATTTTTAAACATGCCTCTCAAATCTGGACAAAGATAACCGATTATGTACTTTATGATAATCGATTATGTTAAGACAATGTACACCAGATTTACAAAGATGAACAATAATCGATTATGTACCTTATGATAATCGATTATGTTAAGGCAGTGTACATTAGATTTTTCAAAGCTACAAGATAATCGATTATGTACCTTATGATAATCGATTATGTTGAGGCGGTGTCCATCAGATTTTTCAAAGCTATAAAATAATCGATTATGCACATTATGATAATCGATTATGTTGAGGCAGTGTCTATCAAATTTTACAAGACTGTAAAATAATCGATTATGTACTTTATGATAATCGATTATGTTAAGACAGTGTAGTCCGAAGTTTTCAAAGTATAAAAGATAATCGATTATCCTTATAGCATAATCGATTATGCAAATGACCGTTGCCAAAGTAATTTTAAACTCTGAAAGATAATCGATTATACACAATCTGATAATCGATTATGCTAAGTAAAATCTGCATATGATTTTTTGAACGTTGTCAGGTAATCGATTGTACACAATCTGATAATCGATTATGTTAAGTAAAATCTGAATATGATTTTTTGAACGTTGTCAGGTAATCGATTATACAATTTGGATAATCGATTATTCTGCTTAAAATCTGTGATTGATTTTTGAACGATTGGAAAATAATCGATTATGCAAATCAGATAATCGATTATCTTAGCACAAAATCAGCAATTCTTGATTGACAATTAGGCAACGGTTGTGGAGGTTTTAAACACTATAAATACAACTCAAAATCAGTCTTCTAAGTACAACAACTGATTATATTCTTGCTAAAGCTTGCATACTCTCATATTCATCATTTTCTATTTATTTGATAAGTTTTTGAGAGCCAAACTCTTGACGAAAGTTGTTGCGTTCTTGAGCGTATTTATTTTACTCATATCTACTCTTAAAGAGAGTCTTGTCTTGAGTGCTAAGTGTTTGTATACACTTGAAGGGAAGTGTTAATCCCTTGTGGTTGTAAGAAGGAACGTTTTCATTCCTTCGGTTGAAGTCTTGAAGTGTGGTATCTTCGAGCAAAGGTTGTTGAGGCTTGTGTGACTCAAGTTCTCAGTTTGTAACAGTTTGTAAGCTTAACGAAGTTAGTGGAATCTCGAGAGAGTCTCTCGGGGACTGGACTAGCCACAGGTTGTGGTGAACCAGGATAATTTCGGTGCGTTCGTTCCTTATTATTTACTTACTACACTTATTTCAATCCTGCAATTTTTAATTCCGCAAGTTTATATTATTTTTTTATCATAACGCTATTCACCCCCCCCTCTATCGTTAAGCGCATATTTTAATAGGGCGTTAATTCTTAATATGGCCGGCCGGGTCGTCACAGATAATCTGTTTCGCTGGAACTTACAGAAATTGAGGTTTGTTTCTTCGATTTCCAGGAAATTTGTGAAGATCCTAATGAGATGTCGAAACCACTTACTGATCTTTGAGAATCTGGATATCAAACCCAATCCGAATAAAAAAAAGCTTAGAGTTTAAAATATGGTGATGCAGTCATGAAAAGCCTAAGTCATGGGTCTTTAAGAAGATAACGAAGTACTAGGAGAGCAACTTCAAGGTGTGGTTGTCGCGGATCTTGCATATATTGACTGAGATGTTGGATCGTAAAGGAAAGGTTCGGTCTTGTATGAGTAAGATAATTCAACTTTCCAATCAAGTGATGATAAAATATTGGATCTTGAATGACTTCTCCATTGTGTGCAAGAAACTTTTGTGTCAGATCCAAAGGTGAAGAAGCTAGTTGCTTATCAATGCAGTCAAACGTTTTTAGAAAATCTAAGGTGAATTTGCATTGAGATAGAATCAAACTATTTGATTCTCAGAGAACTTCCATTCCCAAGAAATAACGTAAGTTTCCAAGGTCCTTAATCTTGAATTCTTGATCAAGAAGATCTTTCAAGGCAGTCAATTCCTCCATGTCATTGCCAGTTAGCACGATGTCGTCAACATAAACTACTATAATAGAACTTGAAGTTCTTTTCTTCTTAAAGAACAAAGAGTAGTCATTTACGGAGTGTGAATAGCCTTTGAAACTAAGAGAACCTGTAATCTTTGTATACCACCGTCCTAATGCTTGACGAAACATAAAGTGACTTCATTAACTTGCATACATCTCTGGGTGTTGGAGAGTTTATACCTGCTAAAAATTTTATGTATACCTCTTTATTTAAATCTCCATGTAAAAAAGTGTTGTTAACATCCAATTGATATAAGCCCCAACCCTTTTTGACTGCACTAGCTAGTAGACATCCGATTATGGTCATATTAACCACGGGAGAAAACGTTTTATTAAAATCTATTCCCACACATTGCACATCACCTCTGATTACTAATCTTTCTTTCAGTCATTCAATACTTCCATATGAATGATATTTAACTTTGTATACCCATTTGCATGGTAGGGACTTTTTATTAGTAGGAAGTTAAACAACTTCCCAAGTCTTATTCTGGACTAGTGCCTCAATCTCCTTCTGCATTGCTTCTTACCATCCTGGGTGATGAGCTGCTTGAAGGTTAGTAGTTCTTGAACATTTGAAAGTGAATTTAAAAATGACTTATTTGAAGTTGAGAGGGCAGAAAAAGAGTAATAAGTAGGTTTTATAGGAGAAAGAAAACATGGTGTGCTAACATCAATTAATTGCACTACATTTGTAATGTAGTCACTTAGGTAAGAGGGAGTTTTGTGAATCCGAATGGATTTTTTGAGTGTAACTGGTGAGTTCCTAGGATTTTCATTTGCATATTGTGGACTGAAAAGTGGTGTAGGAAATTATGTAACATCTTGATTTAGAGGATTATTAGGATGATCAGAATGTTCAACTAAATTGGTAACTCTGCAAATCAGGAACTTCAAGATTTACCTCAGGTGTTTTAGAAGTAGGAAAAATTGATTTATAAGGCTTTGAAATGTTCATTGAAGCAAAATGATAGATGTCCTCATGAAATATCACATCCCTAAAAACAAAAGTCTTCCTTGTGTCAAGATTAAGAATTTTATACCCTTTCTTACCATGTGGATATCATAAGAAAACACAAAGTAAGGCCCTTGGATCAAATTTTGCCTTGTGAAATGAAAGAGTAAAAACAAAACACAAACATCCAAAACATTTAAGCTGGAGTAGTTAGGCTTAGTTTTAAATGAGATCTTATAAGGAGTCTTAAGCTCTAAGACCTTTGAAGAGAACCTGTTAATTAAATGTGTTGCAGTAACACACAATCTTCCCACAACTGAATAGGTAGATGTGATTGATAGAGAAAAGCCCTAGAAGTTTCTAGAAGATGTTTATGTTTGCGCTTCACAATTTCACTTTGTTGAGGAGTCCCAACACAAGTTGTTTGATGCAAAATTTCTTGTTTTGAAAACAATTCTGCATGTGCAAGTCCCTGTTCCAAGCTCAAAAGCATTATCTGAACATATGATTTTGATTTTGTTGTGAAACTATCTCTCTATCATAGCTAAAAAAGATTGCAATACTGAAAATGCACTTGATTTTGTGCTAAGAAGCTATGTCCAATTACCCCTACTATAGTTATCAACTATGGTTAGGAAATACTTATATACATCATATGTGGTTGTTTCGTAAGGACCCTGTACATCTATGTGAATTAAATAAAACATAGCTCTAGAAGTAGTTGAACTAGTGGGAAAGGGTAATTTTGACTGTCTAGCCATATGACATATCACACAAGGCACAGAAAAATTATCACATGAAGAATTAGGAATAGATGAAATATTTTTCATATTACTCAAAAGCATGTCCTAAACGATAGTGCCACAACTTGTTCTTTATGTCAGAATTACTAGAGAAGGAAAATAAAACTAAAGGAACTTTCTGATTACATAGATTTTTCCTAATGTAAACAAACTACTATATGAATATGACTTCTTGGAAATGAGTTCCAAATGTATTGATTCCAGAACATAAAGACCACAATTTTTCCTACCAATCACCAGAGGCATCCTTATTGAAAGGCCCTGCAAAAAACCAAAAAGAGAAGTGAATAATATGAGATAGTTGTTCTGTTTGCACAATTTATGAACTGAAAACAAACTGAATCTAAAAGCAGGGACATACAACATATTGTGAAGAATCAGGTTTGGAAAAAGTGAAATTGAACCTGAATGTGTGACTCTGACCTTATGAGAATTGGGTAAATTTACATTCATCGGTTTAGGCAAAGGAGCTATATTATAAAGAGAAGTTTCATGAAAAGTCATATGTTCATATGCACCACTATCTAATATCTATGTCTCATTGTTGTTATGTGCAAAACAAGTAGTGCAATTATGTGAGAAAGATATACCAACACAGTTAACATCTACATTGTTTTCAGAGCTGCTGGTTCCCTATTTTCCCATCTGTACTTGCTGAATGAGTTGTAGGATCCGGCTGATATTTTCTTGAGTAAGAGACTTAATTCGTGCAGTCTACACTGCATTTTCTTTAGTGTTGAAAGCATTGTTACCTTGAACTGGCCCTTGGAATTTTCTTTGATTTGTGAACTTGAAATCTGAGGGAAATCCAACAAGCCTGTAGCATTATTTGACAACATGACCTGACTTCTTGTAGTATGAACCGGTAGAGTTGTTTTTCTTTCGCTCATACCTAGGTTTTTCTTCCTTTAAAATCCCTTACATTATTTCTCTTACCAACTTTCCTATGTTGTGCAACAATAAAGGATGCTGATTCTCAAGGATAAATAGGAGAAGCATGTATTTCTCTTTGCTTTTCATCCTGGATAACGATATAGTAAGATTGGCCATGAGAAGGCAAAGGGGAACTCAATATTATGTTGCTTCTCACACCTATGTAGGTGTCATTCAGGCCTATTAAAAATTATAGCAGTCTCTGGTCTTGTTGCATTTTTCGATTCATACCTTTAGCTCCACATACGCATTCACATGTTCAAGTAGAAAAATTGATCAAGGTATCTAGTTCATCCTACAAACTGTTTATTGTGGTGAAATAACTTGAAACACTAGAGTTACCTTGAACTACAACACTTAGTTCTTTCTATAGTTGAAAAAGTTTAGCCCCATTTGTCTGATCAAATCTGTCTTGTAAATCATTCCACAGATCTTTTGCACTATGTGAGTAAAAAACACTTTCTGCAGTTTCTTTTGACAGAGAGTTAAGGAGCAAAGACAACACCATGTAGTTTCCTCTAGCCCAAGCACTTTGAAGACCAGAGTTTTCATCTAGAATGGAAAGAGTTCCATCTATGAAACCTAGTTTATTCTTGGCAGAAAGATCTATGACTACTGCTCTAGGCCAAGCTCCATAGATTTTGCCATACAAAGCTAAGGAAACAAGGTTCATGCATGGGTAGTCTGAAGAATGAAGAAAGAAAGGGTGTGTCAAATATCAGGTTGTTCGAGCTGCTCTTGATACCATGGAAAAGCAGAAATTTGAACCCAATATGAATTGGTGTATGTCAACACACCCTTTCTTGTATGAATCAGTTGTTGCTGCAATTACAACTTCTGTTGTGTCTCCTATTGTAAGGAAGAGAGCAACGTTAAAAGATGAATAAAGGTTTCAAATATTACGTTGTTCGACATGCTCTGATACTATGTAAAAGTAGAGAAAATTTAAACCCGATATGAATTGGTGTATGTTTTGTTCAATCAAAATATTATGTCAAGTGTAGCTAATTTATACAACTTACTCTATGTACTACTCCTATACGCGTTCATGTATAATTTGCATTTCTCTAACAGATTTTGTCCTACTGTGCATAAAAAATATATACAAGGAAATATTAAATACAACTAATGAATCTGTAGAATCTTTTTCCAAAATATTTATTAGATATGGATGATTTCTGTTGCTATGGACATCTGG
The DNA here is from genome assembly GCA_034376525.1 of Nicotiana benthamiana. Classification (NCBI taxonomy): domain Eukaryota; kingdom Viridiplantae; phylum Streptophyta; class Magnoliopsida; order Solanales; family Solanaceae; genus Nicotiana; species Nicotiana benthamiana. The sequence continues at coordinate 79,651,364 of CM067341.1, forward strand.
ATTGTTAAGCATGTGACATAATCTTCTTCAAGGATGGAGTGGTCATTTCAAATATTCTTATATTTGGAAACAAAATACTGTTTCAGATTTTTCAAGGAATACTTTTGTACTTTTAGTCCTAAACCAATATATCCTCTTTTATGTTTTTTCTTTGTCAATCGGCAGTAATAAATGTCGATCAATTCTCCGATTAACTTCATTACTAAAAACAAGTCTTGGATTGTCTTTTATCCTTTCTTCAACAGTCTATCTATGTTCATTTAGCACCAAATTATCTTTAAGCGATATTTATATAGATTTACTTTAATTATAATACTGAAGGTTCAAAATTTTATGTTGGGTCTTTGGCTCAAAAATAGTGTGAATGGGAAATGGAAGGAAAAATAAAATTTTGAATATTCTTCTTTTACAAAAGAATATTGTCCCATTTCAAGGAGGAAAAGAATTTGATGGGTTTATCTACAATTGCACTTTCTTTTAGCTCTTAAAGAGTTGAGAAGAAGGCAAGACTCGCGTCGTTTTCTGCTCGTTCGATTTAGGATTTGGTCAAATGATATAATTAATTGATTAATTTTTGGGACCAAACTTATTCATTAATATTAATATTTTAGTAACGTTTTTGATCGTTTGTAATGGTAATTTAATTTTTCTCGATATTGGCAGTTTTACATAAATAGCCATTGCGTAAACAATTACTTTTGAGTTGCAGCCTCAAACGAAGAGTTGCAACTCTTTTGTTTTAACTCTACTTGTTGGCTACTAATACTTGGCCATTCCATCAGATCTTTCTTACAAAATTTTTGAGTTCTCTTCTTCCGTCTTGCATTGTTTCTAATAAATAAAAAGTAAGTATGATTTGTTGTCGCCTTATTAAAATATCACTATACTAGTTAAATTAATCCGTCCTAAAATTCGAGTATCGAAGGCGATTAAGTTCTGGACACATTAAAAATTTAGTGAGCTCAAATTGATTTTTGCTTCTTCTACATTTGTATTCCTATTTTGCTTATAAGTTACAGAATTTATTTTTGAAGCCAGATTACTAACAAGTTAATCTAGTGTAAAAACATGATAAATATAAGCTTGTTATAAAATATTCTATTTAAGATGAATGTCTATATTTAGAGAGATTCTAGGGTTTACTACTTGGTGGCTAAGTCACCACCTCCCCATAAATAAAGGGGTTCTATTCCATTGTAAACCATCCCAAAGTATCAATAAGAATACTCCTCTCTCTACTTTTCTCTATATTGTTCTTGTTCTTGTATTATTGTTCTTGTTCTTATATTATTTCATAACATGTTATCAGCACGAGTCTCTAACCAATTGAATTTGATTTCTTCCTTCTTCCAAAAATTTCTATACGGAAAAATAGAAGAGATGGTATCATCATAAAGTAATGCAACGGGATGGAAACTCAAGAGGTATATTTGATATCACAACATTTATTGGTATAACTTAAAGGTAAGTAATTTACTTTTCCCTTTCAAATTCTTGAAATTCTACGATTTGATTTCATATACAAACATAGACAACAAAGTTTGATTATAACTCTAATGGAGTTTGTAAGAAATTATAAACACGTGAAGTGGTAAAATTTCTATGTCTTGCCATGATTAAATTCATGTATGATTGTGGGCAAAGAATTGAAAATCCGTCCCATTGAATTTGCTTCATTCTCATTCCCTTTAGAGAATGTGATAGCAGTATGTGATAAGTCTGAAAGAAGACAAAATTATTACCGTGAAGGTCTCAATGGATGTGGACGTGGCAATAGACGGAATTATAATCATCATCATTGTGATAATGAGAATAATAAAGATTCTCAAAATAATCTTTCACTTTATGAAAGTAATATTTGACATGAGATTTTATATAGCACATACAGATGATTATGATCCATTCCCTGAAATGAATGTGATAATTGTAATAAAGACCGTAAGTATGAACACGCTCTTGATGTAATTTTGTTTTATGTCTGACATTATGAAAAGAAAGTTCGTTGCCCTTGAAATTTCGGGCAAGAACTATATGACATGGGTGTTGGATGCTGAAATTCATTTGGATGCAATGGGTCTTGGAGACGCCATTAAAGACAGAAATAATGCATCCACCCAAGACTGTGCTAAGGCCTTGATTTTCTTGCGCCATCACCTTGATGAAGGTTTGAAAATTGAATATCTCACAGTCAAAGATCCACTTATCTTGTGGAATGGCTTAAAAGAGAGATATGACAACCTGAAGTTGGTCACTCTACCATAAGCACGATATGATTGGGCTCATCTGAGGCTCCAAGACTTTAAGTCTGTTTCTTAATATAATTCTGCAATGTTTAGAATGTGCGATTGAGAATATTAGGTGAACATGATACAGGATATTTTGATTTATGTTGTTTTCTTGCAAAATTAGTATCATTACGTTTAATTATTAAATAGATGAGTTTGTTGATTAAGATTATGCGTGAGAAATTATGTCATTACATCTTTGTTGTTGGATACTACTATAATAATCTGTTTTTGTAGTTATATTTTTTTTTAACCAGTAGTTATATTTTTAACCAACAGTGTTTCGACATCCCTCTGGGGTTTCTTTGACTCACCTCCCACACCATCGTGACACATAGTGTCAGGCGCATATTTCCTGCAAATTTCATTGCCGGAAACAGCCGCATGCGCCGCCCACGCGCCGCCCACGCGCCGGCCCTGTCCTCCACGCGCCGCGCGCGTGTGCCCACTTCCCGGTACTTTTTCCACCGGCTTCTTTTGGACAGTTTTCTCCCCCCATATTTCCGACCCACTTGGTACTCTCGGAATTTTTCACTGGTCACTTTCATTCTTTATTGTTCATTTGGCCACCTTGCTTTTCGGCGGAAATTTTACCGGCAACTCCTACTCTTTTCCTTCTATTCTATCCCCTGCTTTTTGTGGGTGTGTTCTGTTTTCTTGGACAGGTACCTATTTCAACGGCGAGGATCTCCGACAACTACCGTCCAAACTCTCATTCAGACTCACGGCAGGACGCAATAGAGCCACGCACTTTGCTCAGATTCAGGAGAACTCGGGCTCAGCAAAGCACACTTCCAGGTTTTTCCACCGGGAGTTGGTACCTCCCGCTCTCTTGCTTATTTTGTGCACATTCTTTGCGTATTTTAACTAGCACTCCGAGTGTGGTTTATTCTGTTGTTATCTAGTTTGCTACATCTGTTTTTTTAGCTTTAGTGCGTGTGTGCCACTGGATAGTGGCCGCGGCGAGTGATGATATCGTAAGGTCATGTCCTCAGGAGGGGGGGTGGTAGTGGGGGTGTGTAGGGGTGCAGGGGGTGGCATTTCGGGTAGGGCGGGAGGTAAGGGTGGGAAGAGGGCGGCGGTCGCCCATAGATTAAGGATTGGGTCTTGGAACATAGGCACTCTGACGGGTAAGTCCATCGAGTTAGCGAAGGTTCTCCAACAGAGAAGGGTCAACATAGCGTGCATCCAGGAGACTAGGTGGAAAGGGACTAGGGCGCGGGAGGCTGATGGGTTTAAGCTGTGGTACTCTGGGCTCGAGAGGGGTAAGAATGGAGTGGGCATCTTTGTTGATAGGGACCTAAGGGAGTCTGTGGTCGAGGTTAGGCGAGTGAACGATAGGTTAATGTCTATTAAGCTGGTTATTGGGGGTGGGGTCCTCAATGTTGTCAGCGCCTACGCGCCGCACGCAGGCTTAGCCGAGGAGGTTAAAAGGCGCTTTTGGGAGGACTTGGACGATCTGGTGGGGAGTATTCCCCAGTTGGAGAAGTTAGTTATTGGAGGGGACTTCAATGGTCATATTGGGGCTGAGGCTGGTGGCTACGATGAGGTGCACGGGGGCTTTGGCTTCGGGTCCAGGAACGGAGGAGGCACTTCGCTGCTTGATTTCGCCAGGGCTTCCGAGCTCCTGATTGCGAACTCGTCATTCCGGAAGAGGGATGAGCATTTGGTCACCTTCAAGAGTGCGGCGGCGAGGACTCAAACTGATTATATCCTCATCAGAAGGAGTGACAGGGGTTTGTGCAAGGATTGCAAGGTTATTCCGGGAGAGTCTCTTTCAACTCTTCATAGGCTCCTAGTGATGGATGTTGATCTCTGGGTGAAGAAGAAGAGGAGGGGCGCCCGGGGTCAACCGAGGATTAGATGGGGAGCTTTGTCTAAGGAGAAAGCTCAGGAGTTGGAAAGGAGGTTAGTGGAGGGCGGAGCTTGGAGAAGTTATGGGGAAGCGGACGCTATGTGGTCAGCGACAGCAAACTTGGTTAGGGGATAGCACGGGACGTGCTCGGGGTTTCTAAGGGATATTCAGGTAGTCATCAGGGTGATTGGTGGTGGAACGAGGTAGTCAAAGGAAAAGTGGAGGTGAAGAAGATGGCGTTCGCTAGGTTGGCAGGGAGCACAAGCGAGGAGGAGCGGAGAGTGAACAGGTTGTTCTACAGGGAGGCGAGAAGAGAAGCTAAGATGGCAGTCATGGAAGCTAAAAACGCGGCGTTCGGTCGCATGTATGAGGAACTAGGGGAGAGATGTGGGGATAAGAAGTTATTCCGACTGGCTAAAGCAAGGGAAAGGAAAGCTCGTGACCTAGACCAGGTCAGGTGTATCAAGGACGAGGATGGTAGAGTTCTGATGGGGGAATCGCAAATCAAACAGAGATGGCAGGCGTACTTCCGGGACCTTCTTAACGAGGAGGGGGAACGGAGCATAGAGCTAGGGGAGTTGGGGCATTCAGAGCGTCATAGAGACCTTGGGTACTGCAGGCGCATTAGGGTGGAGGAGGTCTTAGGGGCGTTGCGTAGGATGAGTAGGGGTCGGGCAACCGGGCCTGACGAGATCCCGGTGGAGTTTTGGAAGTGCATGGGTAAACCTGGAGGGGAGTGGCTCTCTAGGCTATTCAACGTGATCTTCAAGACTAAAAGGATGCCGGATGCGTGGCGGTGGAGTACAGTGGTGCCCTTGTACAAGAACAAAGGGGACATCCAGTGCTGCAACAACTATAGGGGTATTAAACTAATGAGCCACACGATGAAGGTTTGGGAGAGGGTGATTGAGGCGCGAATGAGGGAGGCGACGAATATATCTGGGAACCAGTTCGGTTTCATGCCGGGCCGCTCCACCACTGAGGCTATTCACCTAGTCAGGCGGCTGGCGGAACAATTCATGGATAAGAAGAAGGACCTGCATATGGTGCTTATCGACTTGGAGAAGGCGTATGACAAGGTCCCGAGGGAGGTGCTATGGAGGTGCTTGGAGGCGAAGAGTGTGCCAGAAGCCTATATCAGAGTTATCAAGGACATGTACGATGGGGCTAAGACCAGGGTGAGGACGGTGGGTGGCGATTCAGACCATTTTCCTGTGGTAATGGCAAGCATGAACTTGTTTGTTATACAGACTTTAATTTAGGAGGAAATCTTGATAATTCAAGATCCACTTCTAGTTATTTGATCACTTTTCCAGGGGGAGCTGTTTCTTGACAACTAGACTAAAGAAGTGCATAGCTCTATCTACCACAGAAGCCGAATATATTGTTGTCACAGAAGGTTCCAAAGAACTATTATGGATGTAGAAGTTTATTAATGATCTTGGCTTTGAGCAGCCAAGGTACATCTTATTTTGTGATAATCAGAGTGCTATCTGTCTCACCAAACACTCCACTCTTCATTCTAAGACCAAAAATATAAATAGAAAGTACCATTGGATAAGAATGGTCGTGGAAGATAAATATTTGAGGTTGAGAAGATACACACTGATGAAAATCCTTCGGATATGCTGACAAAGGCGGTGGTTGCAGATAAACATGAATTTTGTAGAAAATTGGCATGCATGAATCTTGTCAATAGTTCCTCTACTTGAAGACACATTTGACCCCTTGGCTGGAGGGGGAGTTTGTTGGGCTGTCCAACTAAAGGCCCAATGGCCTAATCCTGTTCTCTTTTGAATTTCCAATCCTATTTGGAATTGGATTCGGTTTATTCCTATTTTGAGCGGGTTTTGACATTAAGAGAAAGCACCACTCAAGATCTATAAATAGAACAACCTTGGAGAATTATTCTATGTTCTTTGATACAAGTTTTGGAAAGACCTAAGCATATAAGAGTGGGTTTTGGGAGAGCTTTCATCAAGAGAAAAGAAAAAAGAAAAGTATTTGTTTTGCTGCAGATTTTTATTCCGACCAGCCAATTTCAAATTATATTTTCTGATTTGTTAACCGTTGGATTGGGATGAAATTTTAACTGAGTGTTTGTAACATCTTGGCCTTGGATTTGAAGGCTTGTAGCATCTGATTTTGATCCTCGAACAGTTGCTTTATTTTGTGGATTATACTCTTTCTTCAATTGATTAGTTGTTTCTCTTGTTGCTATTGTTGCTCCGTGTTTGGCCCTTATTGTGTAGCCAATTTGGAGAACTTTTGTAACTCTCTTTGTTATATTGGAGCTTTTTGAATCTATGATCTCGTGGTATTTACCTTCGATTTGAAGGGTTTTCCACGTTAAATTTGGTGTTCTTTATATTCTTTATTTTTGAGTTGCATCTTCCTCAACATAACAGACAACCCTAGTCCAAATTTTTTGGCTGCATCATCTTTTGACGGACTTCCCAAAGAAGCCACAATTACGTGATGAATAATATTTATTCAACAAGTTTGATGAAGTTCTTGGGCTTCTCGGTTCACGAGGTTCTACCATTGTAGGACTCAGTTGCCATTCTCCTATTACTCAAGTCGTTCAAGTGACAAAACCCTTGCACTGTAGTAAAAAAATTACCAAGGCTAAAACTGGTGGCTGGATCTTTATATTTACCCAAAGAAAATCCAATGAAACCGCGAGGTGAAGATGCTCACTTTATCCACAAATTATATCAAACAATTGGTGTAGCAGATGGTGTTGGTGGCTGGGAAAAAAAGGATGTCGACACTGGAATATACGCAAGAGAAATTATGAGAAATTCACTTATTGCCGTAGATATTAATGAACCAAAGGGTACCGTTGTGAACCCTAAAAGAATTCTTCAAGAAGCGTACAAAAACACAAATTCTGAAGGATCGTCAACAGCATGTATAACTTTGGACAGTGACAACTTCTGAGGTTTAACTGTCCGTATCAACTGGGAAATGCTAAAGATAATCTTAGTGTTGCTCAAGAGATGGAAATAATCGTCGAAGAAGACGATGTTTTAGCAGTTGGAACAGATGGATTGGTTGATAATATGAATGAAAGTGAGATTGAGGAAGTTGTACAAAGAGGGATTAATGAGAAGTTGAAGCCAAAGGAATTGGCTAATCAAATTGGAAACGTTGCGTTTGTATAATTCATTTGATAGGTTTGCAGATATACCATTTGGAAGAGCAGCTGAGAGTTATTGTTGCTTATATCCACTGCTTATTTTGAGAAAACGTCAATCGATAATAGTAAATTAACACACACTCAAAAAAACTAATCATTAAATCGCCAAAAATATCATATTTGAAGGGGATCTTCAGTAATGGCCTACATGACTGAAATTAGAGTCAAATAATATGTATTTTGGAACTTTTTGCTTGTTATTTTAATTAAGTTTGCAAGTTTTGTTTCATGCCCAAAATGCGTCTCTTTTTCTTGTGTGTAGATGGGGAAGGGGGGAGGGGGTTGTGTTTATAACGTGCTGCTCACGTCAATTTGTGTGTATATCAATTATTTTAAGAATTTGCTATCTCCCACAAGCATACGAATTAATAGGGGTGCATATACTTTGGGCAAACCCAAAATTCAAATCGAAATTCAAATTTCTTGGATTTTTGTTTTTAATTTTTGGATTACGAATTAGATTTTGCATTTAATTTTTAAAATTTTTAGATTTTAGATTGGATATTGGATTTGGTACTTGGATATCCAAATTAAAATTTGAAATTTTTATACTTTGTATTTAATCCATTATCCATATGTCAATAGTTGTAAGTTCAACACCCTAACCTTAGATATTATCATATATATTCAATATTAATTATTAAGTTATTATCAGAATACTTTCTATTTGAATACTATTTTACTATTTCTACTTTTTATCGATTGTATTAACTCTATCGTATTTTTTAAATTTTTTATATAATAATTTTATTATTTTAATATTTCATTTGGATGAATGGAGTAGAATGAAGAACTTTTCAGGCAATTTAACATGAGTATTTCATTTGAATATTCATTTTTCTAACACAAAAATACATCGCAATTTATAAGCTCAAAACTGCAAATTCAAAATATCCAAACTGATTAATTCGAAATCGAATTTAGAAAATCCGATCCAATCAGAACTTATTTGGATTGTCATTTCGTTAATCCGAAATCACATGCAATCCGACCGAACTGCCTGAACACCAACCCCTAGATATTAAATAATTCTATTCACCAAAAAATAGATTAGAGGGAAGAAATCACTCGTATGATAAAAAAACGATCCTGCCAAATGAGTGTTGTGCTTCAAAAAAATTATTTACAACTCTTATTTATTTATAATTTACTTCGGTACTACTACCACTTTTCACATTCAATAAAAATCAAAAATCATTGAGTAAAAAAAATTCCAAAAGAGATATCGGTATATACTTGCTCTTAAAAAATGAAAGGGGAGCAAAAGAAGAGAAACATCCAACTTAAGAACCATCAATCAATCACAATCTCAGATCACTATTTTTTTTAGATGAAATCTCAGATCTCTATTTTATTAATATCATTTCTCAATCTCTTCTTTCTAAAGAGTAATGATCCCACAAAGGATTCAAAAATCTTAATATCTGACCAATCGATAAATGAGTTTCCTCATTACTATTTTACATACATGTAGAGAACAACAAAAAGTGCCGCCAGCTTAAAAAATACAAAATTTAAGAACAAGCACCAATTGCATCAAATCATTAGAACCAGCAACTCCAAAAGTTTTGCATTTGGCTCATGGGATTTCATGCCGTCTACTATTGATGTGGGCACCGATAAATGGTTCAATATTTCCGTTTAACACAGCAGTAAGGTCAGCCAATTGGATGCCCGTCTTTACATCTTCTACCATTTTGTTTGGGTGAAATACATACCTTCTTGCCACTTGATTCCAGCTACTAGAGATAGCACTACTTCTAACGCTAGCCAAGTCAGAGACTCCTTGCTCCCTCATTACAATGAGAAGCTTTGCCTTTAATCTATTGAGCGCCTTCAGCTTATTTGCAAACCTGCTTCTTTCACCTACAAATAGCAACCGGTATGAAAAGGAATAGACATTTTATGGAGAAGTTAAAAACAGCTCAATAAAGCACACACGTAAATATAATTTGTAAAAGGAAAGCTAAATGCAAGGCATAAAACATTTCAGTAGATCAAATGTTCTCTCTCTTATTCCTGTTGTCACAAAACATTTTCTCACCTGACATACCAGAGCTCACTCTGACACGCCTGCTTCAGGGCAGGGAGGATATCCATACCTTAGTCGAAAACATTGAGAAGAAAAAAGAGATTTTAAGTATTTGTGTTGGACACCAATATCTTAGATTGTATCTCAAAGCCATTAGAGAATCAATGGAATATCGGATAGTATCTCCAACACCTGCCTTGAATCTGCCAACAACACAGGAACATGCAATCTACTGCTGAATCTTGAAACATAACCTTTTCTTCTCCACCCCAACATGTAAAGTATCACAGTTTTGCATAGAATGGCTTTTGAATGACTGAAAGACAAGAAAATTTTCAGGAATGATTCCAAAATTCAATCAAGCAATCCTCTGAGTTCACTCAACAATGGGTATCATCAGTGTCAAACTTAATTAACGCACCTATGTGATTAAGATGATATCTAACAACTTACATGTATTATATTGACTCACAGTGTTCTATCGGGTGCCTCATAGACATTTAACTTATTTCCTTGTTGACAATGTATCCAATCTTACATATTGGAAACGAAGAGTAAGAGTTCCCTGTCAAGTCATCTATCATGCCCATGATTTGAGAACCGTGCTTCTCAACATATAATTTTTCGGCTTCTCATATTGTTTTAACCTCGGATAAAGGAAAACCAAGAGAATTGCAAGGTATTTTCTTGCACCAAGTATTCTTTGTCAACATGCTTTGGAAGAGTTTAATTTGACACACACTCATCAGTCTCTATTAGGGTGCCTCCAGAGCAGTAATGCCACATTTCTGCCATCAGCAGGACTGTACAAGAGCTTTTCTTTATCTTCACCAATATTCAGATGCATAGACACATGAAATAGACTCTTCTTTATATACATATACACACACATATAATGTGTATGCAGAAACCTTAAATAGATCATAGTGCAGAAACACTTAAGTAATAGGAATCACCCTACAGAACCAATGATACTCCGCTCAAAGATATTATCACCTGTTGATCGGACTTGCAATCCTGTTGGAATATGTTGAATGGTGAGTGAAGGCAATGTGTTGCTCTGTTCCTCTTCATATGATGGTCGTATCGTAATTTCTAGATCCCTTTCATCAATTGAGAGGTCAGGGGACGATTCAAGAAAAAGAGGAATAACATCAACAGCAGCAGTTCCAGCCTTCAATTCATCAGGATTGATAACCTGTAAATTTTTTCGTTTTGATGAGCATCTAATAAGGTACAAGTATCCATCTCATCAGATAGAATCTTGCGTTAATGTAAGGTACATTGGTACATAATCATTGGTCAACAAACATGAGCTGAATCAACACTCCTTTATTAGTCAGTTAAATACTTCAACAGCTAAAATTTTGCTGCCTTCCTAACACTTGAAAGGAATTTCATTGTTCATCTTAACTTTACGCACAAATAGAGACTATGAGGACATCATGGCATAAGGAGATTTTTCTACGTCTAAATAGAGGAGGATAAACAGTACTCTTGTTCTATTTCTTCCCGAAAGTAATACTTCACCATGAAAATCGCTAGCCAAGTGATTTATATTCCACCTTCTTGGCAAATGAAAGGGGGATTGCTTTATTTAGATTGGGAGTTTATTAATAGGGAGAATTGTACTTTGAGTTATAAGACTGTTTTCGCTCCTTATTCTGCTAAACATTACAAACTCATGATACACTGCAAATACCTTGGTATTAAGTCCAGATGAAATTTGAGCCTCTGTCATTAATCATCACGTTCTATACATATACTATTTCAGAACTTGAAATACTTTAGTTTTCTATGCTATAATATCACACCATGATAACTATAATATTTCACCTCCCTTTTCAGCTAAATGTGGACAATCACAGTTACCTTCATAATGTTAATGGTAGTGATCACATTTCATGACTGAATTAGATTAAAGAGGATTTCTGAACTAACTGTCGGTGACTGTGATTGATTGTTCATGTCAGAGAAACTATATTAGAAGCAAAATGCAGCTGCAACACTGAGCTTTAAGATGAATTGTTTTCCACTTTCTTTATTTAAAAAATAGAACATAGAATGTTTTCGTCTTAAGAGCTATGTTGCGCGGACTCTCCAAAATGATACTGCACCCATGTCGGATCCTCCAAAAAATGCACTATTTTTGGAGGATCCGACACGAACCTAACAACATTTTCGGAGAGTCCGAGCAACATAGCTTAAGAAGCTGATAGGGAAAGCATGCCTAATAACTCTCCAGAAACACATAACTCAAAAGGTTGAGGAGGGAATAGAAAAGGGCAATCTTAGGAACACAAAGCGCATAATATAAGAATTTGATAATGCGTATGGCAACTGATAGCAAAGGGATAACTAAATCTGAGCTAAATATCCTAGAATACCTTTGAGAGATCTAATTTATTTTCGGAACTTCCACTCATGTAATGGATTCCTCTTTCCCCTGTAAGATAGCCATATGCCGACTTGAACTCTAACTCGATCATCACATATTTGATACCACCACTATCTGAATCTTGTTTCTCAACAATCCTCGCCTTATGACCTTGCTTTTCGGCCCATTTGATATACATTCTTGTCAGTTGTTCTGCCCAAATCTGGATCATAATTGGATAAGTGAGAAGCAGTACCACCTAAAGTACATCGCAACCATAAAAAAACTAATTACCTATCAGTTTTACACCCCAGTTACTATACCATTCTAATTTGTCTTTCAACAGCCTTTCTTGCCATTTAATGATAAAATTCCAATAACATAGCCAAAGTGAATAATATTCTCTTGTAAAAGCAAACTATCAATAGATGATATCTATAGGCAACAACAACAACAACGCCCAGTGAAATCCCACTAGTGGGGTCTAGGGAGGGTAGTGTGTAGGCATTCTATTATTATCATTTAGATCCTTCATCTATATAGTTTCTTACAGTGTGAGCCTTGCAGTAATTTCAGGGTACCTCAATTTAATCCAGCCATAACAGCTTCAAGTTTTTGAAGTAGTGTCTCCGACACAAGGGGGTAAAGCTACAGAAATATAACCCTCTTTCCCTCCTTAGAAAAATCATTGACTTATTATTTTAACCTTAGATGTATATGGTCCTTTCCTACCAACCCCGCAAGTAAATGTGGCAACATAGCAAGAACGCATCACCTCTGAGTAAATGCCCTCATTTCCAGATACAATGGTGACGCATGCTCCCTCCATATCATATGGTTCCCTAAGAAGTTTGGACAGTTCATACTTATCTAATGACTTATTCACACTGACACAGGCAGTATAGGCCTGCTTTAAAAACTCATAGTTGATAGAATCCATTCCTGCCAGCTCTGTAATCAGCTTAGCTTCTTCAGCCTGCAGAATCACACTCAATCAAAGAGAATCAAATAACACGGTTGAGTTTTATGGATTTTCCTTTGAAGTATTAACAAATAAGGCAATAAACATATTGTGACAAGTGAAAACAATACCTTGTATCGAAGGTCTTTGAGGGAATCAATGACTTTGGCGCTCTCAGCTAATTGAACAAGGTCTTCATCTGACTTGGTTACGTCATCCCACAAATCATACTCACGAATAACTTCTTCCTGTTTGAGGCGTCTTGCTTCTTCAAATTCTAGTGCTGTTGGTGTCAACATCTCAGCACGGAGTACCAAATCTTCAATCTTCCTTTTCAAAGCAAATGTACCTAGATCATGAAATCATCAATACCACCAACATTTAACAGACTATTACCTACTGTATACGCACTAGAATGCAAAGATTCTATAACCGTAACTAGATACTGCGTATAAACTTATGTTATGCCGACTTCGTTTGATATTAATGGAATTTATTTTATTTATCAACTAAAAAGGGAAATATTGTACAGCACTGACTTGTAAATAAATGTAAACTCACTTATTAACTGGACAACGTTAAATCCCTTAATATCCCTTTGCTTAAACACAATTGTGTATTGTATACCTTTTCTTATTGATAACATAGAATATGAATATATTGGCAATTCTAACTGAATTGTGTTCCATCCAACATGCCTCTTGACAAAGATTCTTTTCATTTGTTCTGTGTTTCCTCCCTTTAGAATCTACACCTTATGTTCCCTCAACAAAACTTTGTTCATCCAAACACCATCAAAAACTGTTACGGAAGAACTCACCCAACCCCAGTTTGACGAATACTTCCCTTCGCCTATCGGGAAGGGAAGTTGTGAAATGCCTATACCCACTCCAGACCTTCACACTTGCTTCCCAACCTTAGTTTATCATTCTTACTCTCAAAGCACTTGGAAAGTTTCTAGCTTTCTTTTAATTAGCCTGCTTATTTGTCTTTCACTCTTTCAACGAGCTTTCTCCGCCTCCGTCCTCTCAACCACTAACTATTTCACACTACTAGGACTTGCACAAGCAATCAATAACGCAAAGTAGTTGAATTCATACCAAGTACAACAACCTTGTAAAACAGGAGCATTAAGTAGGTAGTCTACTTAGGACTACCAATTACTATGAATTTATGATAGTTAAAGAATCACTGCCAGCAACAACAACAACAACAACATCACCAACAAAAACAAAAGAACCCTTGATATAAAAGCTAAGTAAATGACTTCACTGTGCCAAATTCACATGAATGACTCTGATAATGAATTCTGAATTTCAGCTAAACAATGCAACTACCTCATCTAAAACTTAAAGTAAAGAAGATGGTGGTTTTACTTATTTATTTTAAAAAGTTAAAGTAAAGCATGAACAGAGAAGAGGGGAGAAAGAGAAGGGAAATTACAGACCAAGCTCTTTGTAGAACCTGTTCTTGTCATCTATATGCTGATTATTAGTATAAGCTCTAATTCTGAAAGCAAATATCCTTGAAGGAGAAGAGGAACAACTAGCTTCTGCTCGTACAGAAAAAGGGTCAGCAGCTATTTTAGCCATAGTACACAGTTAGCACTAATGGTGGTGGATAAAATAAGCTTTCTTGAAATTCCGACCGCCGCGAAGAACACGCGCTTTGGGAAGTGGGAAGTGGGAAGTGGTGTGGGGCTGTGCACGTGCCACATTCCTGTTTTTATATTTTTCTATGGTGTTGCTCTTACTTTACTGTCGCCTAATTTTCTTTTTATAAAATGAACAAAAAAAATTACTTATTGTTTCTTCTCCAGATATTTTCTTTTGCCCGATTCTTCTCCAGATATTCAAATTAGGGACAACTCAATTAGTACATCTTTTCCATCAATTGACGCTACCATTTCAGCGAGCAATAAAACAAAGAAGTGTGTGAGCATATTATGCACTGTCCAATAAAATATATATAATTTTTCATTGAAAATATTATTTGAGCTCCATAATATATATTTGGAAAGATAACATAAAAAGCTATAATTTTTATATTTTATATTTTTTTAAATTTCAAACGAAATAGGGTAAAAAATGCAGTTGAAACCGCAACTGCGGACCTGAAGCGGGCTGAGGCAATATACCTGCTATATACTGCATTTGTACTACGGTCTGACCGTGGCCGCGGCAGTCGAGACATGAAATATTATTTGTTTTCGTATAAGAGAAGGTATAATTGTTTGGGCCTGACCCTACTTAGTATATATACATGTAAAAATGGTATTTTAAGAGGTTGGACACACTTTTGACATAATTTAGACCTAAGGAGACCGGGAATTCGACCTACGGAGTCAAGAATACACTGGGAGCAAGACAGAGAATTTTTCGACGAGTTTCTCCTTTATCTTCCTATTTTTTCATTGTTAATTATGACTTTTAGTATTGTAGTTTTACATACTATTATGAATAACTTATTTGTTATCTAGGGTTTTGATGGAACCTTTTGTAGGATAAATTCTTATTATATTTATATATAATTGAGCCGTTAGATTTTCTTACTTGTTCAACTACGTGTTTATTGTTGTTGATTGAATGGCCATCGATTGACTATACATATTTATTATGTGTTGCTTGAGAAAGGATACATATTTAGGTGGTTGTTGAACAACGTCACTCCTAGCGTATGTGAGAAATCAATCCAGCGGGTTTAAAGGATGGTTTAGAAATAACAAAGCCTTGACGTGGTCATAATGAGCGGTTAGATAAAGCCAACTAGCGTAGTTCGAGAGAATATGTTTAGTAAATTATTATGGTTGCTCGAGAAAGAATTACGGCCCTTAAAGTACTCACGATCAGTAGAGAATATATTGGCAAAAATAATAGGGAACATAGTTAGAAGGATTCGACAATTGGGAAAATCATAACTTTAGATCTCTTAATTTAGTCTCCAACCCTTTGTCTCGTTAGTTTATAATTTTACCGCTTTGTAGTATTTGCTAGTTAATTAGTTAGAAATATAAATTTCAATCTCTATAATTTAGAAAATTGTTCAATCTTGTCTTCTTAGTGATATTAAACAGATATAGCTAAGTCTTAGTTCTCCGTGGAATTCGACTCCGGACTTTTAGATCGGATTATATTAACAACGATCACTTTTCCTTTTTAGGACTAGAGTTGGGCATGATCAAATTTTGGCGTCGTTGCCGGAGAACTAATGGTGTAGTTGTAGCTATATATATTGCTAAGGTTCAAGTTTGAACTTTTATTTTATTTATTTTTTTTATAAATGTTGATTTGAGAAACATGACATCTTCGAATTATGGAAATTTAGGTGTAGATAATTCTACGATTAATCTCCATACATATTGTGAAGGAAACCACCCGTGGAAAAATTTTCAAAACGTTCCTGAGAGGGAGTTATGTGCACCAATTCAATCTTATGTGGGAAATATGTGTGATGTGTGTGATGGTAAAAATGGTCACTTTGATGGTTGTGCTTATATTGATTATCTTCTCCCAACCCTTTTCTGTGATGGTTCTACTTTTTCTTGTGAAGTTAATAGGAAAAAAGTACCTGGGGAAGCGGACCTGAAGGAGATCAAGGACATGTTAAAGTGCCTTCTAGAAAAAAAATAAAAAAAATTGCAAATAAAAAGGCAAGAGGCAACTTTCGCAAGTTGGAGGCTTAATTGAGCAAATGGTTGGAGTTTTAGTGCTCAACAAGCCAATATTGAGGATAGTAGCCAAGGAGAGCAAGGTTAGAGTAGAACATCAATAACCTAGCCAACTACAATTTGAGGGTGTCAATATTGAAGAAGTGAGACTAGAGTCAGCCAAGGACATTGAGGATATAAATTTTATTAACTCTAGTATCAATGATGTTGAGGATGCTGAAAGTCCTGAAGTTCATTTGTTTGAGCGCATTGGCCTCACTCCAAATATTTTTTCACATTGTTTTTGGATGATGATATGGAAATAGAGTCATCCGAACCAATTGAAGAATCAAGGAACGAAAAACAATGTGCATATATTCTAGAATTCTTCTATCCAGGAAGTCAAGATTACAAACCTTATACAAAGGCTAAGGAGTGCAGAATATTAAATTATTTCCTTGGGCTAGTTAGATTCGTTCCACCCCCCATGACCATAATCATAAGCTTGAATCCAAACTTGGGATTCAATTCATAAGCTCGAGGTGGGGGCAAAAAGTGATTCGCGTTGTGCCGCGACGTTAAATCAAGCACTTGTTGGGAGACAACCCAGCTTTGTTGCTTTCTTTTATTTATTTTTATTTTTTCTAATTGTATTATTTTTGTAGTGTCAATTTTTATTTTCTAGGAGCATAGATAGCAAAGGTATTGGGAGGATGCAATAGAAAATCAAATGGTTGGAACTAAGTGTGAGGTACCCGCACGAAAAACCAAGCTTGGGAGAAGTCTGAGTGCCCCATGAGTTGTCAGTGCTTCGGTCTTTAGCTTACCAGAGAGTCTCTTTTACCCTTTTATTAATTATGGTGTGCATTTGGGATCATGCACAAATTTAAGTGTGGAGTGAGGAGATTGTCTGGGTGACTTTCTATGATATTTTAGTTGTGTTAGTTTAATTGAATAATTTTTTTTAAAAGAAAGGATTGGACTTTTCCCGTCGATTGATCTTTTAGACAATTTTCTTGAGGGATTTACGTCTAGAAAAAAACAAAAAAGATTTTATTTTGCTAGGTAGTGTAGCAATTACCCCTTGGTTTTTCTTTAAACCATGGTTCTTTTTCAAGGGTTTTATTTGAACTGGGTGTAGTTAGTTTTTTTAGGAATAGGAGTCATTGTGTTATGTTTTGAATTGAAGAAATATCTCTTGACTTTGTTATGCCTTGAGAATAGTTAGTACTTTGGTTGTGACGCTTAGGCTCAGTTTTTGACTCTTGCATAAGTAGCTTAAATTGTATGATCTTAAGTTTACTTAACTGCTTTGACTAGAGTGTCTTGATGAAACCAATCCTGAGTGAGTTATGTGTCATGTGTGTATATGGTTTTGTGTTATTCCATGCGTGCATTTGATGTCTAAAACTTGCCCCATGTGTATGCAAAGCAAAATGGTAGTTTTATTCCGTCTTGAAAGTGATATAGATGTTTTTTTGTTGAACCAAATATGTATATCTTAACCACCTAATTGTTATGTATCGTAGTTAAACCCTTTGAGCATGTAATCTTGTTTCTTTGGCAACACATTACAAGCCTCACCCATTTATTTGAATTAATCATCTATTTGAACCTTCTAATCTCTCATGAGCACTTGAATAGTTTATGAACTTGTAAAAGTTAAAGTGTGTAGTGGTTGGTTTGGCTTTGAGTGGAACTAATTAAATAAGGAGAAATGTGCACTATTTTGAAAAAGTAAGAGCCACTTGAATTTAAAAAAAAATTAGTTGGATTATGGTGAAAAAATAATTTCTTTGATAAGTGGTGGCTCTTGATGTAAGTGTGTTTAAAGAAGAATGGGGTAATATACATTGATGTGAAGGTGAAGTTTTGATTTGATATAAGTATGGTGTTTCAATGTTAAAGTATATGTATTAAAGTGCTTAGGGAGGTATAGTCACTCTTATATCTAAATGTATCATACCCGTCCCATATCCTACATTACAACCAAATAAAGTCCTAATTGATCCTAGATTGAATGATCTTGGTTAGTGGAGTATTACACTACGGGCAAGCTTATGGTGCATCTTTTGTGGCATATGAATATTATTTTGGAAAGTGAGTGAATTCTTTCTATCTTGAGTTCTTAATTGTTCTTAAATTTTATTGTATGGAACTACTCTCTTTCGTTGTGTGAGGACACTTGATTCATGAAAGGAAGGTAATGTCATTGACCTCTATGTTAGAGTAAGTAGGTAAGTTGTGAATAATACGTGCTTTTTATTAGTCAAATCTTGAGTTTAAGATGTTACGCTTTTGTGCATAGTCTATTTTAAATATTCTTAGTGTAATGAGTTAAGAGAATTGTTGAAAAGGCCGTATCTATAAAAAAGTGTAGTTTGATTGCTCGAGGAAGAGAAATGGTTTATGTGTGGGATGTTGATGATATGCTATAATTACGTATTTTAGTCACTTATTTCAAATTTACTGCACTTTAGTTGAGTTTGCGCTTTAATTGCTAGTTTTTTCACTAATGGTGTGTTTTATATTTTATAGGAGTGATTATGAGCTATATAAATATTATAAAATAAATTCAAGTGATTTAGATCTTTGAAGTCTGAGTAAAAGCTCAAGGAATAAAGACGGGATCGTATTCGGGGATCAACGAGTGATAGAGCAATAAAATGAAGCATTGAGTATGCATATTATGCACTGTCTAGTAAAATATACATAACTTTTCGCTCAGAACATCATTTGGGCTCCACCATATATATTTGGAAATATAATGTAAAGAACTACAATTTTCATGTTTACATTTTTCCAAATTCCAAACGAAATAGGATGAAAAACGCAGTCGAAACCGCCATTGCGGACCTCAGGCGGGTTGAGGCAGTATATCTGCAATATACTGCATTTGTACCGCGGTCTGACCACCGCCGCAGTATTCCAGAGGTGAAATATTATTCTTTTTAGCATAAGATAAGGTATAATTATTTGGGCCCGACCCTACTTGGTATATATACATGAAAAAAATAATATTTTAAGAGGTTGGACATACTTTTGACATAATTTAGACCTATGGAGGCTAAGGAGACCGGGGATTCGACCTAAGGAGTCAAGAATACACTAGGAGCAAGGCAGAGAATTCTTCTACGATTTTTTCCTTCCTCTTCCTATTTTTTTATTGTTGGTTATGAGTTTTAGTATTGTAGTTTTATATACTATTATGGATAGCTAATTTGTTATCTAGGGTTTTGATGGAACCTTTTGAAGGATAAATTCTTGTTATATCTTTATATAATTGAGCTGTTGAATTTCTCTACTTGTTCAACTATGTATTTATTGTTGTTGATTGAATGATCATCAATTGACTGTGCATATTTATTATGTGTTGCTTGAAAAGGATACATTTTATGTGGTTGCTGAACAACGTCACTCCTAACGTATGTGAGAAATCAATACAGCAGGTTTAAAGGCAGGTTAAGAAATAACAAAGTCTTGACGTGGTCATAATAAGTGGTTACATAAAGTCAACTAAAGTAGTTCGAGAAAATATGTCTAGTAAATTATTGTGGTTGCTCGAGAGAGAATTACGACACCTAAAATGATCATGATCAGTAGAGAATACATTGGCAAAATTGTAGGGAACATAGCTAGAAGAATTTCGATAATTGGAGAAATCATAACTCTAGACCTCCTTTATTTAGTCTCCAACCTTTTGTCTCATTAGTTTATAATTTTACTGTTTTGTCGTATTTGTTAGTTAATTAGTTAGAAATATAAATCTCAATCTTTATAATTTAGAAAATTGTTCAATCTTGTTTTTTTAGTGATATTAAACAGATATAGCTAAGCCTTAGTTTTGTATAAGATTCGACTTCGAATTTTTAAACCGGATTTTACAGCTACCACTTATCCTTTTTAGGACCAGAATTGGGGGCGATCAGTTATTCATCCTTTTAGTTTATACACACAAATATATCGAACCAAAAAAAATTATGACAAGTTATAGCATATCATAAAAATTTCTAGCAGTTACCAATATCATAAAGTATTTTCTACATGAAAAAATAAAAGACAGCCAGTTCTTCCATCTATTGGCACTTGGAAATAACTTGGAATTAACAGAATACTACCCTAATCAGTTTGGGCAGCAACACCGTAGCTGGGGAGGGTTTTGGGTGGGAAACGATTTTGGGAAAATAAGGGAACTTTGTTATTTTAATATACTCAAAGGAAAGCACAATAAATAAGTCAAACAACATTAAATAGATGAAAAGGTAAAAAAATAATTAATAAAGTAAAAAAATAAATAAATAAAAACAAAATGAGTGAACATCTGACACTCACATTAATTTTTCAAATGTACTAACCAAAGTTCCGAAAAATATTGAGGTGTTGGCCAAAGTCGATCTCCCACCTCCTAGAGAAAATTTCGAACTTTACCATTAGCACCCAGTGGCAGTTTTGTTCATTAGGGTACCATTGTATTATATCTATTATATTTCATCCACATATAAGATATATACACAGAATTTCGACCGAGGACTCCTGGTGACGGCACACCTTCTTGGCTCTATGTAGATCTGCCCCTGATAGCTCCTTTATTCTTTTTTTCTTTTTTTTAGTCATGGAAGTTGAAGAGATAAAATATGAGGGGTAGATAAAATTAAGATGCGGGTTGGGGCCGGGAAGAGGGGGGACGCTAGAGTTTGGGGTTGGGGAAAAAGACATGAGTTATATATTTTCTTTAATTTGAAAAGGAAATAGTTAAAAAGGAGAAAAAAACTTAATTTCTGGTGAATATTTTAGTTTTCACGCGCCTCTTTATGTGTACTACAAGCGTGTGACACATGGTAAAAAGGTGTGTAATTGACACACTTTTAAAATTTTGGTGTGTAATACTATCCGTATTTAACAAGTGTGTAAGAGAAATTTGAGTACAAGGTGGATGAGTAAAATATGTATTTTGCCTTCTAACAATACTAAAAAACAAAATGAAAAACCTAACCTATTGTACTATAAGGAATGACATAAGTTATTTGACAAATTGTATTGTTACTTTAAATATAATATTTATTTTGGTTGTTACTTAAATTTTATTGTATCGTATCGTTAAATCCATCATTATGAATAATAAAAAGTATCAATTTATGAAACGACCGATTTGGTATGGTCAAGTCATTACCTCTTTTTTTTTTTCTCATCTTCTTTATTTTTTATCTTACCCTTGTTATTTAATAATCTTATTTTATCATTTACCCTATCTTTTTATATAATTTTAGTATTACCTCTGTTTATCCTTAAAAATGGATAATAATTGAATTTGGATGCGATTTTAGGATGTGTGGATTAATTCAATACAAGTAATCAATAAGGTTAGCTAGACGAATTAAAAATAAAACAAATAATCAAATAAGTGGTGGTACTAAATCTGAGCTTAACAATATATATATATATATATATATATATATATATATATATATATATATATATATATATATATATATATATATATATATATATATATATATATATATATATATATATATATATATATATATATATATATATATATATATATATATATATATATATATATATATATATATATATATATATATATATATATATATATATATATATATATATATATATATATATATATATATATATATATATATATATATATATATATATATATATATATATATATATATATATATATATATGAAGAGTTGTGAGCAAAAAAAAATACTTATATTGCCTTGATATGCGTGTTACAGTGTGTCATTGAATAAAAAGTAACTCCTTTATTTAATAGGAGTGTTTCATCCCTAATACAATTCTAAGAAAGGTAAAAATAGTTTCTTTCATTAATTACCGATCTGCTGCCTATATGGGCCGAAATTCATATCGTGATATCTGGTTGGGTGCGAATATCATGGCCGTTCATTAGTCATGTGAAACCGCTTGGTAATGCTCTTTGCGGTCTTGAAGCTCGAACCGGATTTAGGGAGCGTTGTCTCGATGGCTCCAAAGATAAACGCTTCATTCGGTCCTTAGTACGAGAGGTTCCTAACGTAAATTTTGATTTCATGTAGTTATGTCCTTGCTTCGTTTGCCCAACCGGGAAATATGCGTGCTCATTAGCTCCGATTTGACCCATATACAAATAGTCCTCTTGTTTCTCAGAGGGTAGACCTGCCGAAACGATAAGAAATGATAGATGTTGCTCGGTTCCTTCCTTCGTACGTTACAAGCGAGACGACGAAGAAGTCCAAACGTCCTATCATTCATGTCGTTCTGACTTCGGATATGTGTCAACCATCAGTTGGTTGCCTCTGAATGTGAAGCGTCGCGTACTTTCCCTATAAAAGCTTCTACCATTTGCTCTTTTTTCACTTTTCGGTCAAGCTTCCACCTTCGAATGTTTCTAGTTATTACTGACTCTTTCAAACCTTCATATCTTCATCATTGATCTTTATAATTTCACAAGTGTTCTTACGTTTCTACCAAGATCTTTATCCTACCTTCGATTTTCATAATCTTTTCTTTAACCTTCATACTCTTTCTTTGAATCTTCAAACTTTCTCAAATAGTAACGGCTAAAACCTCCAAGTCAGTTCCTCAATAGGTTGCCTATTCATCTTTCCACCAGTGTGGATGGATACTTAAGTGTTTACACTTACTCATTCACGATGGCCCGGTGGACCTGGGGTGATTTTGGCCTTATGTAAGAGGTATGAGGTGTGCTTCTGACAGATCCACCCATCCCTTTGGAGGATCATGATCGTCCTTCGTTATTTTATGAACCATACTGAATCCTCTTGGTTTACCCCGCGACCATCTACTCTATTCATACATATCCCCGATTTTTTGAGTGGGACTAATCAAGATCACTTACGGGGCCAACAAGTCCCCTTTTTTGAGTATTGATGAAGATCGGGACCGATGTTGGTAGGGGCATTATCAAGTAAAAATCGAGGATCTGATCCCTCCCGAGTCCATGCCATTCCCCGATAAGTGGAATGCATCTCGTAAGTGTCGTCTTAACTTAAGTGTCAATTTTTCTTCATTTCCTTTTTCATGATTTGTAATTTTGGTTGTGCAGTTGTAGACCAGGTTCCTAATGCGATGCCCCAACTCAAGGAGTGGATCGAAGGAATCTGAAAACAGATGTCATACTTCAAGATCTCATGGCACAAGCTTTCGAAGGGCCGACAGGAATCCCGTTCTCTTGGTAAGGTTTTCCTTTGAATAGCTATTACTATGCTCTTAAAATCACATCATATTGACCTTTCTTCTTTCTTTCATAGGTTTTCCTAAGACCGCCAAATTTAGGCCTTTGGAAGTAGATGAAGATGTGTCCTTATCCGTTGATTCCATTGTTACGGGACATCCTGGGTCTACTTTGCGGGGGAAAATAAGAAGAGGATAAAAAGTCTTCGAGCTCCCCGAGTTCCAAGGTGAAGCCAAAGAACAGGGTAGCTTGTAAGCCCAAGAAATACCAAGTCCTGGGTGCTGGACTTCGACTCGCTTCGTCAGCTTAGGGACAAATTTGAAGATGATGACATATTTGTCGCCTATGGATTGAACCCTGCCGAACATGCTGCGGAGGTGGGCCATGAGGTCGAGATCTTTTCTATCTGAGAAACAGAAGTGGAGATAGAGGTTGCGACCTCTCAAGAAACTACCCCTACCATGAAGGAGGCAACCGATGTGATTTACATCGTTGAAATTCCTTCTTACACTAAATCTATGTTCGAGGAGGCCCAAGCGAACAAAGAAAAATCAAACGAGGAAGCACTAGGTGTAAAGGACCCTCTCCATTCCTTCTTAGATGGCATGGATATGTCAATCTTAGAAGATTTCTTTGGGCTGGGCCACTTAGAGGTACCAAAGCAAGATGTGTTATCGAGAGCTGAATGGCCGAACACGAGCTCACAATTAGTGAATCAATTCCATGTGCTGAATGTGGACCCGAGAGTAAGAGGACCGTTATCCTCACGGTCCCAGAGGATGCCCGAGTTCTATCCCCTCGTGTAGGCTTAGCCAGTTACCTTCGATGTCTGGTAACCAAGGAAGACCAGACAAAGATGAACGAGCTGGGCATGCCGAGCCTCTTTAACAAGGCACAACAAGCTTTGCATCAGGTAATGTTCCAACACCTTCGTGCTCCTCTCATAAATCACTTAGAATTTCCCTTTGGTGTTCCTCACTTAATTCCCTTTATTTACTTGCCTCTGTGCTTCACCATGACAGTTTCCTACGGTACCGCTTGGAAAAAGGCTAGCTCAAGTTTGAGCTCTATGACCATATTAACACTGAGGAGGTTGAGGGGGGATATGCGTAGGTTGAGCAGGCATAGAGTGACCAGGCTAAACAAAATCCTGGTGGAATTTTGGAAGTACGCGAGCAAGGAAGGCTTGGAGTGGCTCAAAGGGCTGTTTAATGTCATCTTTAGGACTAAGAAGGTGCCTGAAGAGTGAAAATGGAATGCAATGCTTCCGTTGTACAAGAACAAAGATGATATCTAAAACTGCAACAACTATAGAGGTATCAAGCTGCTAAGTGATATGATGAAAGTTTAAGAGAGGGCGGTAGAAGTGAGATTGAGGAGAAATATGTCTATTTTTTAGAACCAGTTTGTATTTATATTTGGGAGCTCAACCATGGAAGCCATTCACCTTGTAAAGAGATTGGTAGAGCGTTATAAATTAAAGAGAATAAGAGGGAACTGCATATGATATTCATTGACCTTAAAAAAGCAGAGGACAAAGTCCCGAGGGAGATCCTTTGGAGGTATTTGGAGGCCAGTGATACTTATGTAGCATACACTAGGGCGATTGTGGACATGTATGATGAAACTAAGACTAGGGTTAGGACGATGGAAGGGGACTCAGAACACTTCCCATTTGTGATGGGGTTGAATCAAGGATCAGTGCTTAGATCATTTTTATTTTGCCTTAGTAATAGATGTTTGAAGCATCATATTCGAAGGGGGTGTCATGGTGTTCGAAGGGGATGTCATGGTGCATGCTATTTGCTGATTACATAGTACTGATTGACGATACACGAAGAGGTGCTAACGTGAGACTAGAGGTTTGGAGACGAACCCTAGAGTCAAAAGGTTTCAAGTATAGCAAGACCAAAATAGAATACTAGGAGTACAAGTTTAGCAGCATGACTTATGAAGCAGATGTGGATGTGAGGCTTGACTAACAAGTCAATCCCTAAGAGAGTGAGTTTCAAGTACCTTAAGTCAGTAATCCAAGATAATGGGGAGATTGACAATAATTTCACTCCTCGTATTGGAGCGAGATCGATGAAATAGAGGCACACACTCGATATTTTAGGTGACAAGAAGTTACTACCAAAATTTAAAAGTAAGTTTTACAGAGTATTGGTTAGACCAACTATGTTATATAAGACAGAGTTGGGCAATCAAGAAATTTCATATCCAGAAGATGAAAGTGGAAGAAATGAGAATGTTGAGATGGATGTGTAGGCATACCATGAGAGATAAGGTAAAAAATGAAGTTATAGGAAACAAGGTAAGAGTGGCCATTGTGGAGGACAATATGTGTGACGTTAGATTAAGGAGATTCAGGCATATGAAGAGGAGGGACACAACTGCACCACCGAGCAAATGTGAGAGGTTAGCCTGGAGGTTACAAGGAGAGATAGAGGTAAATCAAAGAGGTACTAGGAGAGGTGGTTAGGAAGGATATGGAGCGGCTTCAGTTTACTGAGTACATGACCCTTGATATATGGTATGTATGTTGAGGATTAGGGCAAAAGGATAGTAGGTAGTGGATCGCATATCTTTCACATATCAGTAGTATTTATATTGCTCTTGTGTGTCCTTATGCTTAGTTTTCTTTTTGTCTCTCGTTCTTATTCCTATTCTTGTTTCTTTCGCTTTGATTATTTTATTATTGTGATGCTGTTTACTTTATGATGTTCTTACTATGGCTTCCTTTTTATTCTTCCTTAAGACGAGGGTCTATCGGAACCAGTCTTTTTACCTTCACAAGTTAGAGATAAGGTTTACGTATATTCTACCTTCCCTAGACCCCGAATGTGAAATTACAGTGAATTTACTATTATTGTTGTTGTTGTAAAATGAAGTTTTCTAAGGTAAATAATAATAATAATAATAATAATAATAATAATAATAATAATAATAATAATAATAATAATAATAATAATAATAACAATAACAATAACAATAACAATAACAATAACAACAACAACAACAACAACAATAATTATTATTATTATTATTATTATTATTATTATTATTATTATTAATAATAATTCAAGCTTCCTAAAAATCTTTGAAGTTGGGTCTTATCTGTAATAATATCAGGGGATTTAGAAGCAAATGCTCTTATTAATGGGCATAATTCTTCCTTTTTCGATATTATGGCCTAGAAATCTGACATTGTTCTGGAAAATCAGCATCTTTGATTTGGATATAACTAAACCATTTTGAATATTAATTTTTTTTAATAAATTCAAGTGTTTAAAATGAGGCACAATAATTTTTGAAAATACTAAGATATCATCAATATAAATAATTACAAAGTTTATATAAGGAAGGAAATATCGTTCATAATTTTTTGAAATTCGAAAGGTGCATTCTTTAATCCAAAAGGCATAACATTTCATTAAAATTGGCCCATTGGCATATTAAAAGCAGTTTTATACCTATCTGATTCAGATATCTGAATTTTGCCAATAACCAGATTTTAAATCAAAATTTGAAAATATGATGGCATCATGTAACCTATCTAATAAATCCTTTTTGTTCGGGATTGGATACCTGATTTATTTTAAAACCTTATTAAAAGGTTTGTAGTTTATGACTAATCTCGGAACTCCTCGTTCCTATTTAGCATGCTTATTGACATAAAAACAGTGCAAGACCATTTAGACTTTGAGGGTCTTATTAAACCCTTATGCTGTAAGGAGTCAATCTCCTTTTTGCATAATTTCAAATATTTAGAATTCATTTGACAAGGATGAGCCTTGGTAGGGATATGATCCTCAGAGAAGTCTTCTTCATAAGGAAGACTTATGATATTCTTTTTCCTACTCCAAAATTGATTCGGATGATCACCACAAATAGAAGTAGAAAATTGGGTTTTAAGAGAATCAATTTTCTCTACTAATTTTGGATTTTTTAAATCCTAGTCAGTAGTAATGGAACAAATTTCATTCTTTAAAAATGCAATGTGATTGGTTTTTGAAGAACTTTTTTCTGAAATAATCTCACTAAAAACTCTTTGGACTAGCTGTGTTATAAACTCCAAAGTAATATTTTTGCCATTATAAACACCAGTAAAACTTTTTGTATCCCAGTGCGAAAAAGGTATCAATTTATGAAAGAATGGGACACCAAGTATAACTTCTCGATCAATATATTTTACTAAAATAAAGCTTTCAGGCATACAAACATTCTTTGGTAAGGTCTGCGAGCATATTTTTCAGAGATTTTATTAATCTCATCTTCTACCTGCAATCCTTTACCTTTATCAGGTTTATGCTCTATCATTGATGTGACGACCCAAGCGGATCATAACTTATTTTCTTACTATTACGTACTTTTGAGGCCTTGAAAACCCCATCTGGGATTGCCTTGATTTGCGTTCGCAATCCGGGCGCATAGTCGGAAAGCTTAGATATGGATTTTGTGAGAAAATGCTAAATTTTGATATTTAATTGAATAAATTTGATTCGGTCAATATTTTGGATAAAAGGAACCGGACCCATAAATTGACGATCCTGGAGGGTCTGGAGGAAAATATGGGATTTGGGCGTATTCCTGGAATCAAATTCCGAGGTCCCAAGCCCGAGAAATAATTTTTTGCGTGATATTATTTTCTGGAAATAATTAAGAAAATTGGAAGTGAAATTTGACTAAAAGATTATGGTATCGGACCCGTATTTTGGTTCCGGTACCCAGTACAAGTCTTATATATAGTTTAAGCGCTTCCTTTAAAGTTTGGTTGAAAATGGATGTCGTTTCACGTGTTTTGGACTTTAAAATGGAAATTTGATGTTTTATGAAAATTTGGAGGAAATCATGAGTTTTGAGGCTTAATTCGAGGTGTATGATGTTATATTGGCAATTTGATCACGCGAGTAAGTCCGTAGGATATTTTTGAGGTTATGTACATATTTGGTTTGGAGCCCCGAGGGCACGGGTGGAGTTTTGGATAGGCGTTGGAGTGCATTTTTAACCTTGAAAGTTGCGGGTATGAACTGATATGCAGGCTTCGCATTCGCAAATGCGAGTGGCCCTTCGCAATTGTGAAGTAAGCCCAGGTCAGCCCTTCTCGCAAATGCGAGCATTTCCTCGCAATTGCAAAAAGTTCTCAGGCTCTCAGTGATCGCAAATGCGATCTTTATGTCGCAAATGCGACCCTCAATTCGCAAATGCGAAGGTCTCGAAAATAAAAATGGTTCACAAACGCAGACCCTGTTTCGCATTTTCCATACTAGCAAAGGCCGGGGTTCG
This sequence comes from Nicotiana benthamiana, assembly GCA_034376525.1. NCBI lineage: Eukaryota > Viridiplantae > Streptophyta > Magnoliopsida > Solanales > Solanaceae > Nicotiana > Nicotiana benthamiana. The sequence goes on from CM067341.1 coordinate 79,680,233, forward strand.
CAATTGCTAACCCCAATTTGCAATTGCGACATCTGCAACCTGTAATTTTTTATACTTTGTCGAAATTTGGACATTTTCACCTCATTTTTCAAAACAGAACTCCTTTGGGCGATTTTCCAAATCGGTTGTTAGTTGGTTTTTACTTATTTATTTCAATCTTTAAGATCATCATGTTTTCAACTTAAATCAATGATTTTCTTGGGTGAAGTTGGAGGTTTGGGGTAGAACCTAGGTTTTTCTAAAATTGCGGATTGGACCTCAATTTGAGGTTCAATTTCAAAACAAATCATATAGTTGGGTTCGTGGGGGAGTGGGTATCCATATTTTGGCTCGAACCTCGGGTTTTGACCATGTTGGCCTGTAGGGCCTTTTGGTTATCTTAGCTAAATTTCTGTCTTACCATTAAGTTGAATAATAGAATCAGTTGTTTGAGATGTTATTTATGAGATTTAATTGAAATGAATATATTTGAGCCATGTGGAGTCGGATACTCATGGCAAACGTGTAGTTTCAAGTTGAATTGGAGCCGGTTTGAGATAAGTGGCTTGTCTAACCGTGTGTGGGGGACCTTTCCCCTAGGATATGTTATTTGGTAATTGAGTGCCTTGTATGCGAGGTAACATGAGCGTACTTGAGCTGATTGTTGAAACTCCAGTTTTTACTTAAGATATTGAAACTGAATTTTCTTTCGTATTTGCTTTATTTGATTTGCAATTATAAATTGTGTGAGATTAGAAAAACATGTCTAGTTGATTTAACTTGCCTACTTGCTTAAGTTTCCTTGACTGTATTTCATGAAGCATGTTGTGCTAGTACTACATGTTGCTTGTCTTTTTGTACTCCCCTTCTGAATATCTCCTGGTTGTGGTTACGTATTTACATTGGAACTACGAATGTGGGATCCCGGTAGCTCCCCCATGTTTGCTTACTTTGGGACTACAGGTTAGATTCCCGGTAGATCCTCTTGCACATTAACTTTGGGACTACGGGTTAGATTCCTGTTAGATCCCCCTGCACATTTACTTAGGGACTATGGTTAGATTCCCGGTAGACCACCCTGCACATTTACTTTAGGACTACAGGTTAGATTCTGGGTAGATCCCCCTACTTATTAATATGGAAATGGACTACAGGAAGGTATCCTGGGAGACCTTCATTATTGGTATTGATATGGAAAATGGACTATTGGGCGGTATCTTGGGAGATCCTCATTGTTGGTATTGATATGGAAATGGACTACAAGACACTATCCTGGGAGATCCTCATAATTGGTATTGATATTGAGCTATTTTACTCTGTTTTATCTTATCCTCAGCATGTTGGTTGTTGTTTGTGTAACCTAACTTACTTCACAGTTGTATTCCATTATTTCTGCTTATTCCATACTATTGTCAGCATTCTTATTATATTATTTAATCTCATTGGGGCCCTGACCTTGCTCATCACTACCCGACCGAGGTTAGACTTGGCACTTACTGAGTACCACTGTGGTGTATTCATGCCCCTTCTGCGCATGTTTTTCATGTGCAGATCCAGATACCTCCAATCAGGCATACTATCCTCGAGGCGGAGAGATCTAGCAGAGACTTCGAGGTATATCTGTTGCGTCCGCAGACAATGAGTCTCTATTCAGTTCAAACTTTAGTAGTTATTCTATCCTTTTATTTCAGTTGTTTAGACATTCTTGAGTTAGAGCAGTATATTACATTTCTATTAGCCTGTGCTTCCCGTGAGTTTCCGGGTTTTGGGATGAGATTGTAGACTTCCGCATTTTATTTTTGAGTTGTATATGCCAAGTGGCACTTATATACCATTTTCTTCTAGTTTTGCTTAATTTAATCAAATGCTCCGCAAGTTATATAAAAATTTCCGCATTGTTAGGCTTACCTAGTTGTAGGAACTAGGTGCCATCACGACATGTTCATGGAGGGTGAACTGGGGCCGTGACAAGTGGTATCGGAGCTGTAGGTTCATAGAAGTCACAGGACACAGGACACTTTATTAGAGTCTCGCTGATCGGTACGGAGACGTCTGTACTTATCTACGAGAGGCTATGTAACTATTTAAAAAAAATCTCCACTTATATGATTTCCTTGTCGTGCGATATTTTTGCCATCAGATCTAAAACTCCGTCTTCTATTCTCTCACAGATGGTGAGGAAACGCACTACTCGGGATGACCAAACACCTGCGCCCCTACTGCAGCCGTCAAAGGCCGGGGTAGAGGTTGAGGACGTATACATAGTGCAGCCAGAGCACCTACGTGAGCTGCCACCGAGGCACCACCAGCAAATCCAGCTGAAGCCCAGGCACCTGGCACGCCTACTACTGCCACTACTAATCAGCCCTTCAGGAGACGTTGGCAGTTCATGTCTATGTACACCACCTTGACCTAGGTAGGGTTGCTTCCCCTCGCTGCAGCCACATCCCAGGCCGGGGGAGGAGCATAGACTCCTGCCGTTCGCACTCTTGAGCAGCGAGTCTAGGTTGAGAAGTTCCCATTGATCATTCTTGTTCCACCTGCAGTGCCAGTTCAACCCGTGGATGGGGTAGCTGCTTCTGACGATGAGTAGCAAAGGTTGGAGAGGTTCAAGAAGTATTATCCTCCGGTTTTCAGTGGATTAGCAACAGATGATGCTTTGGGATTTCTAGAATAATTCCACCGTATTCTTCGCACTATGGGCATAGTAGAGTCCAGGGGGTTTCCTTTACTGCTTTTTAGCTTCGGGGAGCCGCCTATGATTGGTGGCATACTTATGAGATAGATAGTCCAGTCGAGGATGCTTCACTGACTTGGACCCAGCTCTCGGAGATGTTTGTGAGAGAGTTTGTCCCCCAGAGTCTCAAGGATGCATGGCGCGCCGAGTTTGAGCATTTGCGCCAGGGTGCTATGATCGTTTCGGAGTATGTTATCCGTTATACCAGATTAGCCAGGCATGCACCGACTTTGGTTGCTATAGTCCGCGAGAGAGTTCGCAGGTTCATTGAGGGTCTTATCCCACCTATCAGATCTTGCATGGCTTGAGAGTTGGAGATAGACATTCCTTATCAGCAGGTAGTGAGCATTTCTAGGAGGATCGAGATTATGCATGCTAGGGGGCGAAAGGAGAGAGAGGCCAAGAGGCCTCGAGAGTCATTCTGGTGCCCGTACCCCAGCAGCAGGTCGAGAAGTATGATCCTCCAGTTTTCAGTGGATTAATGATAGATGATGCCTTGGTATTTCTAGAAGAGTTCCACCGTATTCTTCGCACTATAGGCATAGTAGAGTCCATCGAGGTTTCATTTACTGCTTGTCAGCTTTGGAAAGCCGCCTATGATTGGTGGTGCACTTATGAATAGATAGTCTAGTCGAGGATGCTTCACTAACTTGGACCCAGTTCACGGAGATGTTTATGAGAGAGTTTGTCCCCTAGAGTCTCAAGGATGCATGGCGCGCCGAGTTTGAGCATTTGCGCCATGGTGCTATGATCGTTTCGGGGTATGCTATATGTTATACTAGATTAGCCAGGCATGCACCGGCCTTAGTTTCTATAGTCTGCGAGAGAGTTCGTAGGTTCATTGAGGGTCTTATCCCACCTATCAGATCTAGCATGGCTCAAGAGTTCGAGATGGACATTCCTTATCAGCAGGTAGTGAGCATTGCTAGGAGGATCAAGATTATGCATACTAGAGGGCGAGAGGAGAGAGAGGCCAAGAGGCCTCGAGAGTTGGGGTACTATTCTGGTGCCCATATCCCAGTAGCAGGTTGACATGGTAAGGGTTTTGTGGGTCACCCCGTTCATTCGGCTCTTCCTGCAGCCAACAGCGCTCCAGCTCCACTTATACCTCAGGAGCCTTACTATGCACCTCCGGTTTCTAGCGCGCCTCCTGTGCGGGGTGTTTTCAAAGGTCAGTCTAGAAGACCTAGCCCTAGTTAGTCACAGCCACCACGCCCTCCCAGAACTTGTTTCGAGTATGGTAATACACGCCATATGGTTAGGCACTGCCCCAGACTTGGTAGGGGTGCATCTTCACAGACTGTTAGCCACAGTATGCCCCGCAAAGCTCCCATGCTATGGTTACAGCTCTAGTTGCTGCCCTACCCGCTCAGCCAGCTAGAGATGGAGGCGGGGAAGGTAGAGGTCGCTCTCGAGGGGGAGGTGAGGCCAGATATTATGCCCTTCCCGCTCGTGCCAAGGTTGTTTCCTCCAATTATGTTATCACATGTATTATATTGGTCTGCCATAGAGAGGCATCGATTCTATTAGATCCAAGCTCTACTTATTCTTATGTGTCTTCATACTTTGCTCCGCATTTGGGTGTGTCTCGGGATTCTTTGAGTGCCATGTTTATTTTTCTACTCCTATGGGGGATTTTCTTGTTGTGGACTGCGTTTATCGGTCATGTTTAGTTACTATTCTTCGTTTTGAGACCAGAGCGGATCTATTGTTACTCGGTATGGTTGATTTTGATATATTTTGGGCATGGACTGGTTGTCATCCCTTTTTTCTATTCTTGATTGTCACGCTAAGACCGTGGTGCTGGCTATGATAGGTATTCCATATGTTGAGTGGAGTGGTACTTTAGATCACACTCCCAGTAGAGTTATCTCTTTTCTTAAAACTCGGCATGTGGTTGAGAAGGGGTGTGCCACGTATTTAGCTTATGTGAGAGATGTTAGTGCTGATACCCCTTTTGTTGATTCAATTCCAGTGTTGCGACATTATCCGATGTGTTTTCAGCTGATCTTTCGGGCATGCCGCCTGATAGAGACATTGATTTTGGCATTGATATGTTGCCGGGCACTCAACCCATTTCTATTCCTCCGTATCATATGGCTCCTCCTGAGTTGAAGGAGTTGAAAGATCAACTACAGGAATTGCTTGATAAGGGTTTTATTCGACCCAGCGTTTCACTGTGGGGTGCTCCTGTATTTTTTGTATAGAAGAAGGATGGTTCTATGTGTATGTGTATTGATTATCGCCAGTTGAACAAGGTTACCATGAAGAACCATTATCCTTTGCCTCGTATTGATGATCTGTTTGACCAGCTTCAGGGCGCACAAGTGTTCTCTAAGATTGACTTGCGCTCAGGTTACCATCAGTTGAACATTCGGGATCCAGACATCCCAAAGACTGCCTTCAGGACTCGGTATGGTCATTACGAGTTCCTTGTTATATCATTAAGACTGACCAATTCCCCAACAAATTTTATGCATTTGATGCACAGTGTATTCAGGCCATATCTCGACTCATTCGTTATTATTTTTATTGATGATATTCTGGTGTATTCTAGAGTCGGGAAGATCATGAGCAGCACCTGAATACCATGCTTCAGATCCTAAGGGAGGAGAAGTTATAAGCGAAGTTCTCAAAATGTGAGTTTTGGTTGGGTTAAGTGGCATTCTTAGGACACGTGATTTCGAGCGAGGGAATTCGGGTAGATCCGAGAAAGATAGAGGCTGTGAAGAGTTAGCCTAGGCCCTCCTTAGATATAGATATTAGCAGTTTTCTTGGCCTGGCAGGTTACTACTGTTGATTTGTATAGGGGTTTTCATCGATTGCAGCCCTTATGACTAGATTGACCCAGAAGGGTGCCCCATTTCAGTGGACACATGAGTATGAGGCGAGCTTTCAGAAGCTTAAAATAGCTTTGACTACAGCCCCAATCTTGATATTGCATACTAGTTCGGGATCTTATACGGCCTATTGTGATGCCTTGAGAGTTGGCCTTGGAGGGATATTGATGCAGGATGGTAGGGTTATTGCCTACACATCCAAACAGTTGAAGATACATGAGAAGAACTACCCTATCCATGACCTTGAGTTAGCTGCTATTGTTCATGCCTTGAAGATCTGGCGTCATTATTTGTTCGGTGTGCCTTGTGAGATTTATACTGATCATATGAGTTTACAGCATTTGTTCAAGTAGAAGGATCAAAATTTGTGCCAGAGGAGGTGGTTAGAGTTGCTAAAGGACTATGATATCACTATTCTATATCACCCGGGCAAGGCCAATGTGGTAGTGGATGCCTTGAGTCACCGGGCAGAGAGTTTAGGGAGTTTGGCATATTTACCAGCTTCAGAGAGACCCATGGCGATGGATGTTCAGGCCTTAGCCAGTCAGTTTGTGATATTGGATCTTTCAAAGCCCAATCAGGTTCTAGCCTGTGTGGTTTCTCGGTCTTCATTGTTCAATCTTATCAGGGAGTGGAGTATGATAACCCTCATTACTTGTCCTCAAGGACACGGTTCCGCACGGCAATGCCAGAGAGGTGACCATTGGAGATGACGGGGTATTCAGGATGCAGGGCTAGATTTGTGTGCCCAATGTTGATGGGCTTCGGGAATTGATTTTACCAGAGTCATAGTTCTCGGTATTCCATCCATCCAGGTGCCGTGAAGATGTATTAGGACTTGAGGTAGCACTATTGGTAGAGGCATATGAAGAAGGATATAGTTAGATATATAGCTAGATGCCTCAACTATCAACAGGTGAAGTATGAGCAACAGAGACCGGGTGTATTGCTCCAATAAATAGAGATTCCGGAGTGGAAATGAGAGAGAATCACCACGGATTTTGTAGTTGGGCTCCCAAAGACCTTGAAGAAGTTTGACGCCATTTGGGTGATTGTGGACCGACTGACCAAGTCCACTCATTTTTTCCATGCGTGTACTGCTTATTCATCGGAGCGGTTGGCGAAGATCCATATTCAGGAGATTGTTCATCTGCATGGTATTCCAGTTTCTATTATATCGGACAAAGGTAGTCAGTTCACATCACGGTTCTGGAGAGCTGTTTAGCAGGAGTTGGGTACTCGGGTGGAGCTAAGCCCAACATTTCACCCCCAGACGAACAGACAGTCCGAGCGCACTATACAGATTCTTAAGGATATGCTCTGTGCGTGTGTGATTGAGTTTGGAGGGTCTTGGGATCAGTTCTTGCTATTGGCGGAGTATGCTTACAACAATAGCTACCAGTCCAGCATTCAGATGCCCCCATATGAGGCCTTGTATGGTAGGTGGTGCAGATCTACAGTGGGTTGGTTTGAGCCCGGTGAGGCCAGGTTATTGGGCACAAAGTTAGTTCAGGATGCATTGGAGAAGGTCAAGGTGATTCGGGATAGACTCCGTACGCCCCAATCCAGACAGAAGAGTTACGCGGACCGAAAGGTTTGTGATGTTTCATATACGGTCAGAGAGTGGGTTTTGCTTCGGGTTTCACCTGTGAAGGTGTCATGAGGTTCGGAAAGAAAGGGAAGCTGAGTCCGAGATTTATTGGCCCTTTTGAGATTTGAGGCGAGTTGTGGAGGTTTCTTATGAACTTGCCTCCAAGCCTAGCAGGAGTTCATCCGGTATTTCATGTTTCGATGCTCCGGAGATATCACGGTGACCCGTCGCACGTGTTGGATTTCTTCTAAGTCCAGTTGGACAATGATCTATCTTATGTTCAGGAGCCAGTGGATATATTGGACAGGTAGGTCAGAAAGTTAAGGTTAAAGAACATTGCTTCAGTAAGGGTTCAATGGCGGGGTCAGCCGGCTGATGAGGCGACTTGGGAGACCGAGTGGGATATATGCAGATGTTATCCTAATCTTTTACCTAACTCTAGTACTTCTTTCTTTTGTCTATTCGAGGACGAATGGTTGTTTTAGTGGTAGAGGAAGTGACAACCCAATGGGGTCATCACTTGTTTTCTTACCATTCTATACTTCCGAGGCCTTGAAAACCCCATCTGGAGTTGTCTCGATTTGCATGCGCAGTCCGGGCGCATAGTCAGAAAGCTTAGATATGAATTTTGTGAGAAACAATGTTAAACTTTGTTAATTGAATAAATTCGACTTCAGTAAATATATTGGGTAAACGGACCCGGACCCATGAATTGATGATCCCGGAGGGTCCCTAGGAAAATATGGGACTTGGGTGTATGCCCGGAATCTAATTCCGAGGTCCCAAGCTCGAGAAATGAATTTTTGCGTGAAATTGTTCTCAAAAAATAATTAAGGAAATTAGAAGTGAAATTTGATTAAAAGATTATGGTATCGGACCCTTATTTTTGTTCCGGTTCCCTGTACAAGTCTTATATATGGTTTAAGCACTTCCTGTAAAGTTTGGTTGCAAACGGACGTAGTTTGACGTGTTTTAGACTTAAAAATGAAAATTTAATGTTTTATGAAAATTTGGAGGAAATCCTGAGCTTTGAGACTTAATCAGATGTATATGATGTTATTTTGGCGATTCGATCACACGAGTAAGTCTGTAGGATGTTTTTGAGGTTGTGTGCATAATTGATTTGGAGCCCCGAGGGCTCGGGTGAGTTTTGAATAGTCAACGGAGTGCACTTTTAACCTCGAAAGTTATTGGTATGAACTTGCCTTTGCGAAGCCTGCCTCACAAATGCGAGTGGCCCTTCGCAATTGCGAAGTAAGCCCAGGCCAGTTCTTCTCGCAAATGCGAGCATCTCTTCGCAATTGCGAAAAGTGCTCAGGCTGCTAGTGATCGCAAATGCGACCCTCAATTCACAAATGCAAAAGTCCCCAAAGTAGGAAGGGTTCAGAAATGCGAACCCTATTTCGCATTTTCCATACTAGCAAAGGTTGGGATTCGCAATTGCGAACCCCAGTTCGCAATTGCGACATCTGCAACCTACAATTTTTTATACTTAGTCAAAATTTGGACATTTTCATCCCATTTTTCAAAAGACAACTCTTTTGGGTGATTTTCAAAGAAGAATACCTCTTCCAAATCGGTTCTAAGTTGGTTTTTAACTTATTTCTTTCAATCTTTAACTTCATTTAACATGTTTTCAACTTAAAATCAATGATTTTTATGGGTGAAACTGGAGGTTTGGGGTAGAACCTAGGCTTTTCGAAAATTGAGAATTTGGATCTCAATTTGATGTTTGATTTCAAAAAGAATCATACATTTGGGTTCATGGGGAAATGGATAACCGGATTTTGGTTCGAACCTCGGATTTTGACCCCGTTGTCTTAAAGGACATTTTGGTTATTTTACCTAAATTTATGACTTAGCTTTTAATTGAATAGTAGAATTAGTTGTTTGAGATGTTACTTAAGAGATGTAATTGAAACTAATAGATTTGAGCCATTTGGAGTCGGATACTCATGGCCGACGTGTGGTTTCAAGTTGAATCGGAGCCCGTTTGAGGTTAGTGGCTTGTCTAGCCGTGTGTTGGGGACCTTTCCCCTAGGATATGTTATTTGGTAATTGAATGCCTTGTACATGAGGTGACGAGCGCGTACTTGAGCTAATAGTTGAAAATCTAATTTTTACTTAGGATATTAAAACTGAGTTTTCTTTCGTATATGCTTTATTTTACTTGCAATTATAACCTCTGTGAGATTACAAAAGCATTTCTAGTTGATTTAACTTGCCTACTTGCTTAAGTTGCCTTGACTGTATTACATGAAGCATGTTATGGTAGTATTACATGTTGCTTGTCTTTTTGTACTCCCCTTTTGAATATCTCCTGGTTGTGGTTGCGCATTTACATTACGACTGTGAATGTGAGATTCCGGTAGCTCCCCATTGTTTGCTTACTTTGGGACTACGGGTTAGATTCCCGATAGATCCCCCTGCACATTTACTTTGGGACTACGGGTTAGATTCTAGGTAGATTCCCTGCACATTTACTTTGGGACTACGGGTTAGATTCCTGGTATATCCCCCTACTTATTGATATGGAAATGGACTAGAAGACAGTATCCTGGGAGATCGTCCTTATTTTTATTGATATGGACATGGACTACAGGACGGTATCCTGGGAGATCCTCGTTAATGGTATTGATATGGAAATGCATTACAGGACGGTATCCTGGGAGATCCTTGTTGTTGATATTGACATGGAAATGGACTACAGGATGGTATCCTGGGAGATCCTCATAATTGGTACTAATATTGAGTTATTTTACTCTGTGTTATATTATCCTCGATGTGTTGGTTGTTATTTGTGTAGCCTAACTTACTTCACTGTTGTATTCCATTATTTCTGCTTATTTCATACTGTTGTCAGCATTCTTATTATATTGTTTAATCTTAGTAGGATCCTGACCTTCCTTGTTACTACCCGACCGAGTTGGGCTTGGCACTTACTGGGTACCGCTGTGGTGTACTTATGCCCCTTCTGCGCATGTTTTTCATGTGCAGATCCAAGTACTTCCACTCAGGAGTATTATCCTCGAGGCAGAGTAATCTAGCGGAGACTTTGAGATATATCAGCCATGTCCGCAGACCAGGAGTCTCTATTGTGTTTCAGCTTTAGTAGTTATTCTATCCTTTTATTTTAGTTGTTTAGACATTCTGGAGTTAGAGCAATATATTACATTTCTATTAGCTTGTGGTTCCCGTAAGTTTCCGAGTTTTAGGATAAGATTGTACACTTCCGCGTTTTTGTTTTAGTTGCATATGCCAAGTGGCACTTATATACTGTTTTCTTCTAGTTTTGCTTAATTTAATCAAATGTTTCACAAGTTATGTTAAAATTTTGCATTGTGAGGCTTACCTAGTTGTAGGAACTAGGTGCCATCACGACATGTTCATGGAGGATGAACTGGGGTCGTGACAGTTAAGGGACTAGCCCTAAATTCGCCAAACTTCTTATTAAGAAGTTCTTTTGAATAGTCTAGACCTTTTAATTTAAAGTCTTTTACCTCAGGGGGTGGTTGGATACTTGTAGTAGCAATTTGCTCTTTACCTTTAGTATCCTTCTGTTGGACTTCAGCTATCGGCTTGTCTAATTTCTCATGATTTTTAATAACTTGTTCGCACAAAATACTAACATGCATATTAGTATAATTATTTTGAGTGAGCATAGTATTCAAATTCTTGGCCCCATAGCAGCAACATCATTTTCAAATATTTTTAAAAAAGCAGTGCAATAAATAATTTTTTACAGTGTTCTCCATTAGATAAACAAGAATACCTTGTCCAATATTATTCGGGAGAGTGGAATAATTCCCAGAAAAATTATGTGATTGTAGTCAGAGAAATTCTTGCTATAGCTAAATGTGTTATGAAATTTCAAACAGATCTTTACAATCAGAAATTCTTGATTAAAACTGATTGCCATGCTACATAGTTTATCTTTAATAAAGATTTCAAACCTGATGTTTCTAAACAAATATTTGCACGGTGGCAAGCTTTATTAGCCCTTTTGATTTTGAAATTATATACAAAAAAGGTCTGATAATACCCTTCCTGATTTTCTTACAAGAGAATATTTGAACTCATAAGTTCTCTCTTCAATATTTTTTAATCATTATTTTCTACACGATGTTTTTCGACGAAGAAACACTAATCACTATTTTAATGTGGTTAAATTATGCATAGACTTACAAAGTCTTATAATTGAAAAACCTATTGATGATATGAGTGTGAATGAACAATTGATGATATTGTGATATTGTGAATGAACAATATCAGAATTTATTGTGAATGAACAATTCTATTGAAAAACCTATTGATGATATTGTGAATGAACAATTCTCCATTCATGATTGTTTTGATGAATCTGATAATAATTTTAAGGATATTCAGAATTTATTTCTTAATTAATTCTTTTGTTCCACAAATTATGAGACTTACATACAGGCCTTCTCGCGGCCGAGGAAGAGGAAAAGGTTCTACTAATAGTAGAGAGAATAATATTCTAGCTCAAATGGGAAATCAAAGGCTAATAGCTGCTAATATAGCAGAAGGTAATACCAATCACCCTTTATAAAAGGAATTCATAGATTTTATATAATCCAGGAAAAATGAAGCTACATCATCCAATGTGCCAACTTACTCCTCAGTTACAATAGAGGACAGTTATGAAAATATTGAGGTTTATAACCGAAAGGACGCAAAAGAGTTAATAATTCTTTTGGAACAATCCGGACTTAAATGGAAGGATAATCCATGGCAATTAATGGCCAGATATTTTGATATAGCGTCATACGCTACTCTTGCTTAAAAATACAGGATGCACTATGAGATAACACTCTCAACAACAGGATTCGCCGAAATTCAGAATTTTTATCCTTCAAATACCAAGAAAACTTATAGTTTTTCAAAGATTATAATCAAGAAGGTTATACATGCGGATGAATGGGGTATTAGTACTATTAAAGACCGTGAATATACTCACGCTGACCAAAAAGTCTCGATTAAATTTAATTATTGGGACTATAATAAAAGTTTTAATAAAACTTTGCTTTATGAGAATCCCAAGCATTCATGGTTTATGAAACTCTGTTATAATATGTACAGCCAACAGATTCCAAATTGGTTCTGTAAATGACAAAAATTATATGGTCCATCACTAGAAATACTTCATCCTTTATTCAAAGGTTTATATGCTCAATGGATAAACATATCTCCCAAGATTATTTCTCGTTAAAAAGATAATATCTTTTATGATGGTATTGCTGCAATGTATTTTTTCATTGAATTCTCAATACCATGGATAATGAAATGGGTCGCCGAAACTGGTTATACCATAGAACAAATTAATACAACCTGATCAGCAAGAGAAGTTGTATGAAAATGATTTCATAAGTCAGATTAAGACCAAAAACGAAGATTATGAAAATAGAGAGATAGTGAATAATGATGAAGGAGAATTAAACCCCTTCCAACATGTTACCAGAAAGCTCCAAATGAAGAAAGGAGCTATATCCAAAAGATAAATCATCGCTTCATACTTCGAGGTAATAAAGAATGACTTAGCAAAGAATTTTGGAACATAAGTCAAAGATGATATATCAATGACCTCCATCGGCAATACTTTAGATGAAGAAATATGTGCACCAGGGGAAGCTCAATGTAACTCAGGCACACAAGTTAATATTGACAAAATAGAGGACTTCCTTATGAAATTGAAAGAAAATACTTAAGAATCTTCAGAGAAAAAAGACAAAAAGGAAAAAGATAAAATCTAAATTATTGAAGGCCCCAAGGATCAATATAAGGGTAATAAAGACAAACAACTTTAATAAGAAAGCAGACAGCGGACCACTCCATTATGATAAAGAATCTACTTTTATAAAGTAGTTCGTCCGTTTGCAATAATGTAATCTTTTTTATTTTATAGGGTCTATGTGTAAATTATTTTGTCTATCAATTTTTATTTGTTTGTTAGCTAACCGATCCATTATATAAGGATCAATTGAGTTTAAGGAGAAGGGGCATCAGGGAACGCTCAGACTTCTCTCAAAATTTCTCCCTCTTGTAACTAATCTCTTGGTTGTGTTTTATTCTATAATATAAATCAAAAGGGTCATTTGGCCACAAAACAGAAGGTCTCCGGTACTATTTTTTCTCTCACTCTCTCACTCCTTATAATATTTGCATTACTGTAGCCTGGATGATATGCTAAATAAATAAGTGTTAAACTTAGTATTCGAAGGTTATTTACAATGCATGTTTTGTTGCTCAAAATGAACTGTAGCATCCCGATGAAGTGTTAGGTTAAGAACTATATAGACCAGCCAGTTACTAACCTCGATAGTAAATCTTGGTTAGGATATCCTAACCGGTGGTGCTCGTAAACTCGTTTAGGTAGGTGGCCGTGTTGAAGAGTTTTAAGGAGCATTGGGGTTTAAGATTTACCTAAAGGTTGGTAACATGTCTCGAATAGAGTTCTTGTAATTTCTTCCTGAACCTCATTCGGAAGCGATCCAGTAATAATAATAATAATAATAATAATAACCATAATAATCATAATAACAACAACAACAACAACAACAACAACAACAACAACAACAACAATAATAATAGTAATAACAATATAATCATGTCTAAATATTATATCAATTCACTAGTCATTTTTTCATGAAATCATTTTCTGAAAATAGCCCATCTGGGTTTTAGAAATTCTTCTAAAATCATTTTTTTTGCCGGTGAACTGGACTAAAATCTATTTGTTTTTCAATCATCATTATAACCATTTTAAAAAATCATTTCGGATGCAGTGGGTTCAAGATCTAATTTAATTTTGACTATATTATCACTATTGATACTGATATTATTAATATTACAAAGGGGATTTTTACAACGATAGAGAAGGCTAGAGAGTTATTCCGAACGTTGGCTAAATGTCTTCTCTTCGTAAACTAAAATGATCTTATATAATGGATCAAATAACAACCAAACAAAACTAAAACAGTATGATGGCCGACAAAATAATTGTAAGTATGACCGACAAGATAAAAAAAAGATTCTACATAATTTACATCAAGACAAACCACTTTATAAAAGTGGATTCCCTTCAATAATGGAGGGACCTGTGACTTTATTAAAGTTGCTTGTATTACCCCCAATAATTTATGATATGGGGTCTTCATGTCTTAACTTTTCACCTTCCCTTTGTCATCTTTCTTTGCAGAGGATTCTTCTGCATTTTCCTTAAATCTTGCAAGGAAGTCTTCTATTTCATCAATATTAATGTTTGTGCCTGGGCAACTTTGGGCTTCACCTGTTGCATAGTCTTCTTCATCAGAAGTGTTTCCTCTGGATGTCATTGATATATCATCTCCGATTTTTGTTCCAAAATTGTTTGTCAAATCCTTTTTAGTTTTTTCAAAATATGATGCAATAATTTCTCTTTTAGAGACTGCACCTTTCTTCATTTGAAGTCTTTTAGTGACCATTTCAAATGGACTTAATTTTCCATTACGGCATTGGTTTTTTCCAATTTGGTATAGGCTTCTATTTTAGTCTAAATTTGTTGAATCAATTCTTTACCAAATAATTTGCCTTGGTGATTTCATCGGAGCAATTTGGTCCAAAACTTATTATGAAAATTGTTGTGAAGGCAAGGAATCCCTTCGTCGGTGTAACCAACTTGGACATCCCATTTCATTATCCAAGGGATTGAAAATTCTATGAAAAAATACATTGATGCAATGCCATCATAAAAATATTATCTTTTTGTAAAGAAATAATTTTGGGAGATATGTCTACCCATTGAGTATATAAACTTTTGAATAGAGGAGGAAGTATTTCTATTGATGGACCATATAATTTCCACCATTTGAAGAACCAATTAGGAATTTGTTGATCGTTCATATTAGAACAAAGTTTGATAAACCATGAGTGCTTCCTATTAGGATTCTCATAAAGAAATTTTTTATTAAAACTTTCAACATAGTTCCAATAATTAAATTTAACTAAAACTTTTTGATAAGGATGAGTATATTCTCGATCCTTGAGGGTACTGAGACCCAATTCATCTGAAGGTATTACCTTCTTGAAAATAATTTTCGAAAAACTATAAGTTTTCTTGTATTTGCCGGATAAAAATACTGAATTTCAGCTGATCCTGTTGTTGAGAGTATGATCTCATAATGCAGGCTCTATTTATAAGCAAGAGTAGTTTATGACGCTGTATCAAAATACCTGGCCATTAATTGCCATGGGTTATCCTTCCATTTGAGGTCGGATTGTTCCAAAAGAATTATTAATTCTTTTGTATCTTTTTGGTTATAAACCTCAAGATTTTCATTATTCTCCTCTGATATAACTGAGGAGTAGGTTGACACATTAGATGATGAATCCTCATTTTTCTTGGATTGTATATAATTCATGAATTCCTTGTATAATGGATGGTCGGTATTACCTCCTGCTATGTTAGCTGCAATTAGTTTTTGGTTTCCCATTTGGGCGAGAATCTCTCTACTATTAGTAGATGTTTTTCCTCTTGCTCGACCGCGAGGAGGCCTGTATGTAGGTCTCACAATTTGTGGAACCAAAGAATTAGTTAAGAAATAGATTCTGAATATCGTTTAAATTGTTATCAGATTCATCAAAATAATCATGAATGGAGAATTGTTCATGCACAATACCATCTATAAGTTTTTCAATTATAAGACTTTGTAAGTCTCAGCACAATTTTAACTACATTTAAAATAGTGATTAATGTTTCTTCGTCAAAAAATATTGTGTAGAAAATCATGATTAAATAAAATGTTGAAGAGAGAACTTATGAGTTCAAATACTCTTTTGTAAGAAAATCAGGAAGGGTATTATCAGACCTTTTTTGAATATAATCTCAAAATCAAAAGGGGCTAATAAAGCTTGCCACCGTGCAAATATTTGTTTAGAAACATCATGTTTTAAATCTTTGTTAAAGATAAACTTTGCAGCTTGGCAATCAGTTTTAATCAGGAATTTCTGATTGTAAAGATCTATTTGAAATTTCATAACACATTTAACTATAGCACAAATTTCTTTGGCTACAGTCGCATATTTTTTCTGAGAATTATTCCACTTTCTTGAATAAAATTGGAGAAGGTATTCTCGTTTATCTAATAGAGAATACTGCTTTAGTATTACTCCATTGCCAATATCAGAGGCGTCAGTTTCTACAATTTGTGCCCAAGTGGGATTGGCTAGACTTAAACATAGAAGGTTATGAATCTTTTGTTTAATACTTTTGACTGATTCAGTATGACTATCAGTCCAAGCTTTGGGATTCTTCTTTAGTCTATCGTAAAGAAGAGCAGTATCCTGAGAAAGATCCTTTATAAAATGAGAGATATAATTCAAGCTTCCTAAAATCTTTGAACCTGGGTCTTATTGGTAATAATATCAGGGAATTTAGAAGCAAATTCAATACTTCTATTAATGGGAGTAATTCTTCATTTTTCAATATTATGGCCTAGAAATCTGACATTGTTCTGAAAAATCAGCATCTTTGGTTTGGTTATTACTAAACCATTTTGAATAATAATATTCTTGAATAAATCCAAATATTTAAAATAGGACTCAATATTTTTTTAAAATACTAAGAAATCATCGATATAAACAATTATAAAGTTTGTATAAGGAAGGAAAACATCATTCATAATTATTAAAATTCAAAACGTGCATTCTTTAATTCAAAAGGTATAACACTCCATTCATATTGGCCCATTGGCACATTGAAAGCAGTTTTATACCTAATCAATTCAGATATCTGAATTTGCCAATAATCGTATTTTAAATTAAATTTTAAAAACATGATGGCGTCATTTAACCTATATAATAAATCCTTTTTATTCCGGATTGGATACCTGATCCATTTTAAAACCTTATTTAAAGGTTTGTAGTTTATGACTAATCTAGGAACTCAACGTTCCTGTTCAGCATGCTTATTGACACAAAAAGCAGTGCATGGCCATTTAGATTTTGAGATTCTTATTAAACCCTTATGCTGTAAGGACTCAATTTCCATCTTGCATAATTTCAAATATTCATAATTCATTTGACAAGGACGAGCCTTGGTAGGGATATGATCCTCAGAGAAGTATTTTTCATAAGGAAGACTTATGATATGTTTTTTCCTACCCCAAAATTGATTCGGATGATCACCACAAATAGAAGTAGAAAATTAATTTTTAAGAGAATTAATTTTCTCTACTAATTTTGGATTTTCTAAATCCTGTTCAATAGTAATAGAACATATTTCATTCTTTAAAAATGCAATTTGATTGGTTTTTGAAGAATTTTTTTCATAAATAATTTCATTAAAAAATCTTTGGACTAGCTGTGTTATAAATCCAAAAGTAATATTTTTGCCATTATAAATACCAGTAAAACTTTTTGTATTCCAGTGCAAAAAAGGCATCAATTTATGAAAGAATGGGACACCAATTATAACTTCTCGATCAATATCTTTTACTAAAACAAAGCTTTCAGGTATACAAATATTCTGCTGGCAAATATAAGCCTTAGGTAACTTATAAGAAATACACATTGGACCACCACTAACATTTCTTAGGCACTGGGTAGTTTTATAAAAATATCTAGAGGGTATTACTTCTTCTTTTATACAATTTAAATCTACGCCACTTTCAAATAAGGCAACAAATTCTCTTTTGAAATTGTAACCGAGTAAAAACGTTATTTTTATTAAAAACTTTTGAGTGGTAAAATACTGGGGTTTTTGAAAAATTCATCTTCAGAAAAATCCAAAGCTGCCAATAAAGTATGAGCAGTATTTTCTTCTGAAGAGCTTGCAACATTATCAGTAATTTTGATACTGATATCTTTATTAAAATTTTCTAATTTTAAAATTCTCTCGTCTAAGGCTATATTAAAGCCTTTAATTTCGAGATTTCTTTCTTGATATAATTTATCTCTGTATTTAAATCTCGGACAGTAGCCATCCTTTCAGGCTGAGATTTATTTTACACCATCCTTCTTATTGTCCCTTTTGAGATGGAATCCCTCCCATCTCTGTCCCTACTTTTTCTGAACTTGTAGGAAGTGTATCAATTATTCAGGGTCTTTTATAGCCCTTAATAACTCAACCATATTATCATTGATTAAGACATTGATGTTTAATCCTGAAAAGTAAGAGTAAATATTAAAAAGATCATCGTTGGTATTACAACAATGATTTGAGCATTGTCCTTTATCAAAGATTCTTGCTCATCTTCAGAGGATGAAATATATTCTTCCTCATGGAGGACTTGTAAATCCTCACTTGTTGATGAATTATTTTCATCTATGTCAGATATTTATTGTGAAGAATCCAAGAGGATCTTACATAATGATTCTTTGATGTAATGACCAATACGACCACAGTTGTAGCATGCTTGAGGGTTGTTTGATTTGACAAAACCCTTCTTAGCTTTATGTAAAGATTTTCTACTTTAGGGTTTTTCATGTCTTTTTTTCAGACGAATACTTAGTTCTTTTGAAATCCTTTTTCTTATGGAATTTTTTTCTATCATAAGGCATATCTATAGCGAAATGTTTACAAAATTCGCCCAATTATTGTCTCTCAGTGAGATGATATTTATTAATTTGTTGGTTTAACTTTATTTCTTTACATAAAGCTTAGCCTTCCTGAGAGCATACACTAATCAATTTACCATATGAGTAAGTATCATAATTAATAATCATCCTTGTACCTCTAAGGACCTTTCTAATCATTTCGGTAAATAAGAGATGGAGTCCATCTATAAATTTGGACTTTCAATGAGTACTACTAATTTCTGGTTATTCCATCACTATGGATAAGAAAATATCTTTATACTATCTAAAAGTTGTAAGGGTTTGCACCTTAGGTTCTGGAGCATTGTTCTAATGGTCTCACTATTATCTGACCATCTTCCAGAAAAATGTTCTATAATATTCATGACTAAAGAATAGACTGTATTTTGTACAGTCTAATCTTCTTTAATATTTGTGGCATTCATTATTTGATGCCTTCCGTCATGAGTGAGATAATTATCCCACCATTCTTTGAGTTGACCAGTAAATCTGGCAATAATCATTTCTGCAATTCCCCTATCTGAATTTTTATTAACTTTACATATTATAATGTACATAAGCATTCTATGTAATGTAGTATAGATTTGTCTTTCAGCAAGACCATCTATATTCCACTCATAAATATCTGACCCACTATATCCTTGATAGTAGTGGTCATTGTCATGTTCTTCTATTAGGACATCTTGAGGGGTTGGTCTAGGATAATAAAATATTCTTTGGTTTGCGAGTATATTTTTCAGAGATTTTATTAATCTCATCTTCTACATATAATCCTTTCCTTTATCAGGTTTGTGCTCTAGCATTAAGGGACTAGCCCTAAATTCGCCAAACTTCTTATTAAGAAGTTCTTCTAAATCGTCAAGACCTTTTAATTTAAAGTCTTTGAACTCGGGGGGTGGTTGGATAACTGTAGTAGCAATTTTCTCTTTACCTTTAGTATCCTTCTGTTGGATTTTTTGGACTTCAGCTATAAGCTTCTCTAATTTTTCATGAATTTTAATAACTTGTTCACCCAAAATACTGACATACATATTAGTATAATTATTTTGAGTGAGCATATTATTCAAATTCTTGGCCATTATAGCAGCAACATCATTTTCAAATATTTTTGAAAAAGCAGTGCAATAAACAATTTTGTCTTTTTTCCCTATATGAAAAGATTGTTGCGGTGGGAAAATAGAATTAACAATATTTTTGTTGGTATGCTTATAATCTCTCTCTCTAACACAGAAATATAGTTATAAATATGTTTAGACATAAACCAAGGGATAAAAGCAATAATTTTATTTTTCATGCTAATATCCTCATAAATCATGTCTAAAAAATTTTATTAATTCACTAGTCATGGAAGATTACCATTAGGCTGCAACTTTTTCAGTTATTGTGAGGATGTCCATAATTGCAGAATTGACCAGTTTTTGCATATGTGACCATATTTTGTAAATATTTTGGCCGTCATCTAGTAGCTTATCTTTAAAAAGGGTCAAGCGTTAGATAAGGTTGGATTTGTATCATTGTTGCTTAATATCAGATAGTTTTAGTGGTATTGAAATGGTTTCGAGTTGATTTAAAAAAATGTTTTTTTGGTTTCTTAGGGCTTTCATGATTTGAGTTGTATAAAAATAAACAAAAAATGAGTTAGTTTATTTGCTCCATTCTCGATCTTCAATAACTACACAAAGATCTGATTCATGCGGGGTCATGATACGTAGGCAACCTACATATGGTTCGATCAAATCATTTTGTTTTATTATTAAAAAAAGGATAAAGATAAAAAAATCGGAAAAAAAAGAAAGAGAAAGGAAAAAAAAGAAAAAAAGGATGTAATTATAGGACATGAAAATTAGAGGAAAGAATGAGTGATAAATAGAAAAAGAGGAAGGAAAATGATCAAGCAAGTGCCAGAAAAGCAAAGAAAGAGAGAGGTTGAAATGAACAAATTGGGATGATGCCATATGACCTTCATACCCTCGAAGTCATGTTAGAACCGATAACTGTGACTAGGTGCATTGCACGCAATGTGATATTTTAGTTATTTAATGCCCTAACGCTAACATGATAGCTTCATTTTGTTATACTCATAGAAGAAGGACGGTTGGTTTGTGGTTTCTAAAGTAGTTACTCTCCTCTACAACACAAAGTCAAAGGCAATGGCGGACAACGATAGAACTGAGTTGGTCGATACCAGGGCCCGAAAGCAGTTCGTTGACCAGGACAATGGGTTAATTGAAAAGGTAAAAATGCTGAGACAACACATGGAAGGAATGTATCAGGCTTGGATGACTGGGAAAGCACCACCCCTGCCACCATCTTGCTTCCTAGATGCTACCCTTCTCCAAATGCCGCTCATGGTTCCGAATGATCCTCCATACTCTCCAGATGCCCCTACTTATTACAGTTTTCCCAACCATCCTAGTAGCTCCGTCACTTGCCCTCCAACTATCCCCAACAATGAATATTTACTCAGAGCTCATGATATCAGATACTATCCCGCAGAGGTGGCCCACAAGGTTCCTGGCTTATACAAGCAGAGCCTACAGGATGAGCCTCATGTTGAGAATGAAAAGTTCACAGGGAAAGAAAGGCGGAATGGAATACCGCAGAGGCTGGAAGGCATAAGACAGTCCTTGAAGAACAAGCAAGGAATGAGAGACCAAGGTAATATGGCTTGCGAAGAACTATTTGCATCCCATGACGTTCGCCTACCCACAGGGTACAAAGTGCCAAAATTTACTTGTACGATGGGTATGGAAATCCGGTAGTCCACCTCAGGGTTTATTGTAGTGAAATGAGAAGCGTTGGAGAGAAAGATGACATGTTGATAGCATATTTCAGCAAGAGCTTGACGGGGGCAGCTTTGGACTAGTATACTTGTCAAGATATCGGTAAATGGCCTTCATTGGGTGACATGGCTCAAGATTTTATTCGACACTTTCAATGCAAATCCAGTGTTACCCCAGACCGCGCTTCCCTATCTCAAATGAAAGAGAAGGCGGAGGAAAGCTCTAGGGAGTTTGGGCTTAGATAGAGGGCACAAGCTGCTCGAGTCAGTGCCTCGATTGGTGAAAAGGAAATGGTTGAGCTTTTTCTACAAGACCAGGAGCCCACCTACTTCAATTATTTGACATTGACTTTGGAAAAACCTTTGAATGATGTTTTAAAAATGGGGGAGCAAGTAGAAGAGGAAATCAAGTCAGGAAAAATCATGAGTGGTTCGAAAGATATTCAGAACCTCCAAGTAAGCTTCGGCAGAAGAAAGAGAAATAGAAAAGATGATCAGCATTTATAGCCTCGACATTGTCCTCGTGGACATCCTTGTGTACCAGATAATCCTCCCCAACATTGCTTCTCCCCGCAGAACTCAAAAAATCGTACATCCTTTTTCCCATACCCAGCTCCACAAAATGCTTATCCACCCCCACGAGCATACCGAAAACCTCCTGGATCAGGTTTCCAGCCCATCTAAGCATGTAAGAAGGAGAGGCTAATGAAAAAAGAAAAGGCCTTCACCCTTATCGGAGTATCATATGCCAGTTTGTTCGAAAGGTTGAAGCAATTGGACAAGTTGAAGCCGATTAAAATAATAATGCCAACCCCTCTGTCAAAGAAGTTTGATATTTCTCAAAGGTGTGCATATTGCTCAGATGCCCCAGGGCATGACACAGAGAAGTGTTGGAGTCTAGAGAAAGCAATTCAAAAGCTTATTGATGCAGGTGACATTGTCGTGCAAAATCCGAATGCAGCAGACACTAGCCAAAGTCCATCGCCTGTGCATAATGAGATGCACATGTTGGAATGTGAGAGTTCTTCTGGGGGCCTCGGAGGCACGAGTGCTGCTAAGCTTTCAGCACTATCAGAGATTGATCTTCGGAAAGAGCCGGCGAAAAGAACCCAAAAGAAATTTGTTAAGAACAATGTGACAAAGGCTTGTGAAGTTCCTAGTGTTATTGATGTCTAACCCAGTGGATAATATGGCGTGATGGGTAATTAGGAAGACACTCCACTTCTTGGTAAGCCAGAGAGGAGTTTTGGTAGTTTATTTTGTTGTCATTTCTGTTGTCCAGGTTATTTCCAGGGTTGTAATCAAGATAATGTCTTGTGATTCAAACCCTTCTATCCTTTTTTTTTCCTAGTTTTATTTAGTGTCGGTTGGGTTTGTTCCAGGGTTTGTTCCAGGGTTTTAACCCCAGTCTTTTTACTTGCTTTGCTGTCCAAGCTCTTTCACCATCTGTCTAATGCAATTTTCCATTATTTCTAGTCATGTGGTTTAGTTTTCTTTTATTTTTACCATTATTTTCCCTGTTGTCTTTAATGACATGACATGCATGCATAACCCCATGCCTGCTCGTAAAAGATTACTCATAAGGCAATAGAGACACTTGAGGGAAATAAGAACAAATTTGGACCCTTTGAGACCTTTTGAAGCCCGAACCACGTGAAACACGAGCAGATAGAACATGAAGAAATCCTAAAAGCAAGTTTACTAAACCGGCAAGGACCATTTGTTGTAGCTGGAGTGTTGTCCAATGGTGCATTATATTTGACAGATGAGGAAGGGAAACGTGTAGAAAAGGTTATCAATTCTGACGCAATCATGAGATACTATGTATGATTCCTTTGACTGGTTGTACTTGTTGTTTTGGCATATTTTGAAAATTGGAATGACGAAGGCATTTTATTCTGCTATCTAAAAACTCTATCATTTGCTAACCCTTTTGAGCTTTAATTATTTTCTTTCGTACCCCTCTTTCGAAATCGGTGACAAAAGTCAAAAACGCAAGCGTGAGAAGACAGTGAAAGGAAAAGAACAGAAAGAATGAAAAAAATTAAAACAAAAGATAAGAAAAGAGAAAAGCAAAAAAAGGAAAGGAAAAAGAAAAAAGACAGGAAACAAAACAAGAAAAGAAAAGAGAAAAGAGGAAAGAGGAAAGGAAAAAGAAAAGAGACATGAAACACAACAAAACAAATAAAATGAAGAAAAGAAAAACAGAAAGAAAAAAAGGAGAAGATAAAAAACAAAAAAAACAAGGAATCGTATGAACTACGTTTGACCTGATTCCTTTTGAAAGGAAACGTAGGCAGCCTCACGGTTCGGTCTCATCAAAATAAAAATCCAAAAGTCCCCAAGCAAGAAACTAGGGCAGAAGTTGTGGTTGTTGTAAGAATTTGATTCCGAAAGTTGTAATTTTGAACCTATTTAAACGTTTTGAGCCTTGGATACCTTTTTATTTCTAACCCTATCCAAAAGCCCACGTTACAGTCCAAAGGAAGATCTTCTGATCAGTCTTCAAGAGATGCCAAGTCGAGTAAGTAGAGGTGATTCATGTCAGGGGCAACACTCCAGTCCAAACAGGAAAGATAATAAAAATGAAAGTCTTATTGGTCAAAACCCTCACAGGCACCATAAGGCAACGGGAGCTGAGAGAAATAAAAAAATGAAAAAATGAGAGATTCTTATTGGTGAAAACCCTCACGGGCACCTTGAGAAGACTGTAAATTGAGAGAAAGAACAAAATGAGAGAGGCTTGATGGTGAAACACTTTCAGGCACTACAAGTCAAATAAGGATTGTGAATCAGATTGGATAATCAGAGCATTAAAGCCCAGCTTCATGGTCTAGGGGAGTATAACAAGAGTTAAACATCGGATTCGCTTAATAGAATGGGCCGCAGGTGCATGTCATGGTCATTAGAGTTGGTACTCGCATTTTATAGGTTTCTACTTTTTAGGTTTTTTGTTTGGAATCATCTCCTTTCCTTTTCCTCTACTCTGTTCCTTTTGTCTTGTTTATTCCTTCCTCTTGAGTCTGTCGGGTAAAAACAAGTGAAAAATGACTTCAAACTTTGCCACCAGCTTTCCAATTGCACAGAAGGGGACATGTTTATCACATCAAAGCAGCATAAGTCAGGAAGAACAACAAGCACACTGAGCTGGTAACAATCAACAAGCTTTGGGATTCGTTTGAAATACAAAGGCTCGATATATATCAAATCCTGGACAACGCAACAGAATGAGGGCTAGGGTGAATGTATCAAAGATGTTTCCTGTGACAAGAAGGGTGGTAAACCAGTGACAAGCAAGATATTCCAAGAAGAAATCGACGTTATCATGGCTAGAGATGGATCGGTAGACCTCAAGGTTAGAGCTAGTGATTTGGGTCAGGAAAGAACATCATATACTATGTGGTTGGTAAATATGCTTTGGCGATCAGGTGAAACACAAGGGTTTGGCATGTGTCAGTTCAGGAACAATGCAACAGGCGGAAGGTATTGGGTTCGAAGGAGAAGAGGTATTTTCTGGGTTAAGGTTTACAAAGGAAGCGGTTAGTCAAGGGGAAAACAGGGTCTTCAAATGAAATCAAAGTTATCGTGGAAAGTGAAGGAGCACAACACAACGATGGGAAAGGTCGAGGGTTGACCCAGCATGGCACATCAACTCATCAATTGTCGGGGAAGGGCATACAGAATTCTGGCAACGGGGCAGAAGTGCAATAAAAGGTGGGGAGCAAAGTAAAGACACAAAGGTCAAGGGCCATCCAAACATCATAAACAGACCGGGTGATCTCGGGAAAGGGTGTAAGGATTTTAGCAAAGACTCGGAAATGTGACACAAAGATGAGGAACAAAGTAAAGCCACAAGGGTCAGAGGGTCTGCCAAGCATAATATATTGACTTGGAAATCTCGAGAAAGGCGCAAGGATTCTAGCAAAAGGGCTAGAAATATAGCACAATTATGGGGAGCAAAGTTAAGCCATAAAGGTTCGAGGGGTCAGCTGAGCAGTTCAAGCAACTCATCATCAACATGGAAATTTGAACACAACGGAACACGACAGTGAGGGGGCCACTTCCAACAAAAATGCCGCAAGCTGACCACCACTTTTCAAAATGACAAGTTTTATATGATTGACACAGGGGCAGAAAATTCTGGAAGATCCTAAGGGAGGCTGCCTACAGGGGAGGGCGAGCAACATGGCAGGTATGATCAAAACCTCAGGGCCCACCTGGAAGTGGGACTCAGTTAAAACTCAAAAGGGGCATAGTCCGTCATAAATATCTTCCCCAGCAAAGACCACAATGGGACAAACTTTAACTAGAAACCCCAATAGAAACAACTGAAGGTTAAATAGGCATGGAAGTTGAGATGGAGAGCAGTTTAAAACTCAAACAAGTACGGGTAACATGGGCAAGCACCAACACCTTCCCCAGTAAGAGTCGCAGAAACCCTCCTGGACAATAATCACTAGCAGAAACAACCAGAAGTTAGAATTGGCATTTAAGTTGGAACCTTCAGGACCCTTCTGGAAAATAGGACTTATTTAAAGGTTAGAGGTAATCATGGATATCAAAGGGAATAAAATGACTTGCATGTTGAAGTAGGATTCAGTTAAGAGTTGTCAGGACCCTCCTGAAAAATGGGACTTAGTTTAGAACACAAACAGTCGGGTGGCATGGTCAAACCCTAATACTTCCCCAAAAAGAGTCGTCAGGATCAGCCTGGATAATGGATCTAATCAGAGGAGTTGTCAGGACTCCCTGGATAATGGGACATAGCTCTAAATACTAACACTCAGCAGTCATATTTTGTTATCAAACTAAGAGTTGTCAGGACCTGCCTGGATAATGGAAATTAGTTTTAATCACCAGCCACCAGCAAACCCCCAGAAAATATAACTCATAACAAAGGCATAGTGGAAAATAATAACTTTTGAGAAACATAACATAGTCTTAAAGTTGTCATCAGCTAAGAATTGTCAAGACCCATCTGGATAATGGGACTAGCTTAGATTTAGAGATATTTGGTAAGAGGATTTGATTAACACTCACGGATCCACCCACAACCAAACTGGGGCAGGAAGAATTTCTTTTTGTGTTTTGTTTGTTTTGTTGTAATCAGGTACATAAGCAGCGGTCTCAGAAAACATTTTTCAGGTTGCGAAATTTCAAGTTTTGATAATCAGGCGCCCACCTGTAGAACACGGGAATATTTTTCAAAATTTCAAGTTTTGGTAATCAGGCACCCACCTGTAGAACAAGGGCCCACCTATAGAACAAGGGAACATTTTTCAAATTTTCAAGTTTTGGTAATCAGGCGCCCACCTATAGAATAAGGGAATATCTTTTAAATTTCAAAGTTTTGGCAATCAGGTGCCCACCTACAGAACAAGGGAATATATTTCAAAATTTCAAGTTTTGATAATCAGGCGTCCACCTGTAGAACAAGGGAATATTTTTCAAAATTCAAGTTTTTGTAATCAGGCACCCACCTGTAGAACAACGGAATGTTATTCAAATTTTAAAGTTTTGATAGTCAGGCGCCCATATGTAGAACAAGGAAATATTTTTTCAAATTTTCAAGTTTTGGTAATCAGGCGCCCACCTGTAGAACAAGGGAATATCTTTCAAATTTAAAGTTTTGGCAATCAGGCTCCTACCTGCAGAACAAGAAAATATTTTTCAAATTTTCATGTTTTGATAACCAGGCCCTGTAGAACAAGAGAATTTTTTTCAAAATTCAAGTTTTTGTAATCAGGCGTCCACCTGTAGAACAAGGGAATGTTTTTCAAAATGTTATAGTTTTGATAATCAAGTGTCCACCTGTAGAACAAGGGAATATTTTTCAAAATTTCAAGTTTTGATAATCAGGCACCCACCTGTAGAACAAGGTAATGTTTTTCAGAATTTTAATATTTTGGCAATCAGGTGCCCACCTATAGAACAAGGGAATATTTTTCAAAATTCAAGTTTTTTTAATCAGGCTCCCACCTGTAGAAAAACGGAATGTTTTTCAAAATTTTATTTATAATCAGGCGCCACATGTAGAACAAGGAAATATTTTTTAAAATTTCAAGTCTTGGTAATCACGCGCCCACCTGTAGAAAAAAAGGAATATTTTTCAAATCTAATGTCTTGGTAATCAGCGCCCACCTGTAGAACAAGGGAATATTTTCTAAAATTTCAAGTTTTGGAAATCAGGCACCCACTTGGAGAACAAGGGAATAATTTTTAAATTTAAAGTTTTGGAAATCAGGCGCCCACCTGTAGAACAAGGGAATTTTTTTCAAATTTTCAATGTTTTGGTAATCAAGCACCCACCTATAGAACAAGGGAATATATTTCAAAATTTCAAGTTTTGATAATCAGGCGCCCACCTGTAGAATAAGGGAATATTTTTCAAAAATTTCAGGCTTTGGCAATCAGTAGCCCACTTGTACAACAAGGGAATATTTTTCAAAATTCAAGTTTCGATAATCAAGCGCCCACGTGTTAGAACAAAGGAATATTTTTCAAAATTTCTAGTTAATGTGGCGCCCACATGTTAGAACAAGGGAATATTTTTCAAAATTTCATGTCTTGGCAGTCAGGCGCCCACCTGTAGAACAAGGGAATATTTTTCAAAATTCAAGTTTTGGTATTGAAGTGTCCACCTGTAGAACATGGGAATATTTTTTAAAAATTTAAGTTTTGCCAATCAAGCGCCCACCTGTAGAACAAGGGAATATTTTCAAAATTCACGTCTCGGTAATGAGGCACCCACCTGGAGAACAAGGGAATATTTTTCAAAATTTCAAGTTTTGGAATCAGGCGTCCACCTGTATAACAGGGGAATATTTTTCAAAATCCAAGTTTTTGTAATCAGGCGCCCACCTGTAGAACAAGGGAATATTTTTCAAAATTCAAGTTTTTATAATCAGGCGCCCACCTGTAGAACACGCGAATATTTTTCAATATGCAAGTTGGTAATCAGGCACCCACCTGTAGAACAAAGGAATATTTTTCAAATGATAAGTTTTGATAATCAGGCACCCACCTGGAGAATAAGGGAACACAATTTGAGTTCAGCAATCAGGCATCCACCTGGAGAAAGGGAAAACATCTCAGGTTACAATTCAAGTCAGCAACAAGAGAAGCTCGTGGCAAGAATGCAACTCAACAGTCCGAGGTAATTAACAAAAGTTAGTCACAATAAAGAAAAGAAGAAGAAAAAAGGAAGGCAAGCAGGAAGATAATCTAAATAAAAGTAGATGAAAGAGGTGAATTTCACAAGGAATGGTTGAGGTCTCAAGCGATACATGTTCAGTATTAATTAATAAAAGCTGAAGAAGAACGAGCTGGTACGTGCATATAACAAGCGTCTATGTTGAAATCTAAAGTCGGAATGAAGAACCACTCAAGACTCAAGATCAAGCTTCAGAAGACATATAGATAGGAATCTTATGACTCGTAGTTGACAGTTTTAGCTAGTCTTTTTCATTATTTTGATTTTGATGTAATAACGGAACCGCGGACCGGAACCTCGGCGGAACGGCACCTCGACCGAATCTTCGTCTCGGCATACTCCTTCATCTCGCTCACTCCTGAACTACACTGACCTCTTTAGCTGAGGATATGTAAGCAACCTCTGAAGCAGGGTGTTGTCAACTCCTTTCAAAATGCTTCCCATTGAGTATTCAAACGGGCAAACTCTCTTCGTGTTTCCGCACAAAGAGGGGCAGCTGTGAGCACGTGATTTTTGCCCTACATGAAAATAATTGACCAAAATAATTTTTTTTATTAATTTTAGGAATTTTTCTTTAATTAGTTGCATTTCATAGATTTTTAATATTTTTAAAATCATAGAAAATCCATAAAAAGTGTCACATTTAATTTTATACCACCTTAGGTTCAATTTGCATATAGGAATTAATTACATTGAGTTAATTGTATTATTAATCAAAAATCACAAAAAATGTTCATTTTTACATAGTTAGGTAATTAGCTTAATTTTACAATTTGAATTGATTTAGAAATTTAGTTTAGTTTTTTTAATTAGTTAAAACAAGAAAAAGAAGGAAATTGAAAAGCAAATTCGAAATTGGGCCATGTAATAAGTGAGCCTAAATTCTTCAATACTCATTCTTCATTTAAACTAGCCCATCTCCCAACCCAACCCCATACCCAAACCCATTTCTCCACCTAAACAAAACCTAGACCTAATACACAAATACACAATACACACGATGCAATAGAGGCGGACACACACGTCTATACAGAAAAAAAAAACAATAAACTCACACGCATATACACTGACAATAGATACAGAAGGGAGAGATGCTTGAAAATTGAGCACAACTGGCAGCTTTTACAAAAGATCCCCCCCCCCCTCACGATCTCTCATCTTCTTTGACCAGAACGACCCCCCCTGTATTATCATCATCGACCACATCCTATTTTCGAACGCTCTTAGCAACCCCACCCCCAAGGGTCATGCACACAGTCACGCACACAAACGGATTTGGAGCCCTTTCTGAGTTCGATTCATGTAGAGGTTGCCGTTGAAGGCAGACTGTTCCAAATTAGACGAGGTTTCCAGTTTGAGGTCTCGATTTCGCCTGTGGTTCATGTTCGATTTAGCCGCTGTTGTTTCATTCGAATTTGGAGGATAAGCATGGATTTTTCTGGAATTTTATCGAGGATGACCTCAGTTCGAGACTTGTTGCTAGGTCGAGCACATGTATATTTGTTTAGCTCCATTTTCCATTGTTGGATGCTTGATTTCATCTGAAATTTTAACTCGAAAGTTTGTATCTACGGATTCTCAAAACCTTAAAGAACTTTGCCTCAACAGGTTCAACTAAGCTCTCTCTCTTCTCATTGTTTTTGTTTGAGATGGATTGTGGTGTTTGTGTTAGTTTGGTCAACATTCTTTGTTAAATTGCTTTAATTGGTTATCCAGATTTCGAATCTCGTCATCTAAGCTGGATCAATTCTTTTCATGGATAATTCTTGTTTGCGTTTGATGTTATGTTTGAGTTGGATTCTATGAATGAATCAGTAGAGTTTGGGTCTAGAATTAGCTGTTTCTTCCGATATGCGCTCGAAAGAGATATTTGTCGATCTGTTCTTGCCATCCAATATTATCTCTAGTTATTTGGATATGATTGAATGTGAGAAATCAAAACTGAAGCGTTCAGGTTATAGTTAACTGTTTGAGGGACCAACTGACGTGTTGAATGCTTAAATTTTCTTGAAAATAAGTATCGTGACTATTAGTTGTCACTAAGGTGGAAGTTCTAATCAAACTTTGATCTATTGTGAGTTCTTTAAATCGGCTTGGTACACATGTTGAGTTCTTAGGATAATTGAATATAACTAAGTTCGAATTTCTCCGTCAAGATGTGCATCAATTTTCTCTCCATGTTCTTGTTTCTTTGATGGATATGAATGTCATATGAGTATTTAGTTTTTTTGTGTTTTGCTTAAAACTTTCTCTTAGTTTGTTTTGAATATGATACATAAGATGGGATAGAAATGAATTGGTTGGGCAGTTTTAGGGTGATGAGCACATGATATGTTTGGCTTAATAAATTTGGGTAAAATTCATTGAGAGCGCAAAGTAAATCACGACAGTGAAGGAGATTAAGGGTAGTTGTATTTGAGCTAATGCTGCTTGGTGATAATTGAGTGAAGCAACATTATTTATACTTGTTCATATGTTTATTCGGATTGGATATAGCTGGACATGATGGTGTCACAATATAGATATTGGGTTGCTATTTATCAACTAAATTACGCGATTATATTAAAGGAGTCGGTGGGTGCATTTCATGTGGCCCGGATCCAATTCCAAACAAGGTTAAATAATGCAGGTTGTGAACCACGGGCGCATTTCATGTGACGTGGATTGCCATATGTTTTAAATAACCTTGATTTTTCCTTAAATAAAATAAAAACAGTTTGAAAGTTTACGGTCCTCCAAATGTAGTTCTCTTTTAAATTATAATTGTAGCGCTCCATGCTAAACAAAAATGAATATTGCACGACCCTCGTTTTAATTAATCTTGTTTATATTTAGAACTCGAGACGAGACATTTAGTGAATTTTCACGGCCTCTCGCAAAGTTAATAATGTGTAGCTACTCTAGGTGCCTGCTTAATAACATTACTTTCCTAAATTTGGATGCACATTTATGTGACCCAAATCCAAATCTCAACGAAGTTGAAATGTGTCAAAATCCAGGGTGCATTTATGTGACATTGTTCGAGGCATATTTTAACGACGTTGCAATTCTCTTTAAAAATAATAATAAAAGTGGTTAAAAGATTCAAATGCACATAGGTTCATAATTGTATAAAATTAGATAATTTAAGCCAAATATAACAGTTGAGAGACCGTGCTAGAACCACGGAATGCGGGAATGCCTAACACCTTCTCCAGGGTTAACAGAATTCCTTACTCGGATTTTTGGTTGGTGGACTGTTAAACAGAGTCATTCTTTCCTCGATTCGGGATTCTAACCGGTGACTTGGGACACCATAAATTTCCCAAGTGGTGACTATGAAATGCTATTAAATAATTGAATCCCGTTTTGATTGTCCTTTAATTGGAAAAACTCTCTTATCTACGCCCTTCGCCGAGTTGTAGTAGCCAAAAAGAGGTGTGACACTGGGATGAGCAACGGAGCATTGTAAGGAGTGTGGCACGTATTACAATTGTGGTGAGGAGCGGGATGCTTTGGGACATTTTGCGGAGGTATGGGATTCTGAGTAACTTCTGGGGCAGCAAAGGAAAATAACACACTTGCCAAATGTCGGACTTGATCCAGTTCTTCCTGAAATTTCAACAGTTTCGGCTCGAGTTGGGAAGCACTTTCTTTGGAGCCCTGAGTACCCTGAGTGATTTTTACCCTTTCAACCAAATTTTCCTTTCTGATGTTGCTCAAATCTTCCATGTTTCCCTTGTTCCTGTTTCTGATAGGACTAGGAGGAGGAGTGGGTGGAGGGCCCTTGGATCTTGTAGAATACGATGACTATGCCAGAGTTCACAAACTAACCTTTGGGGGAGGGGAATAAACAAAAGTAAAAACAAAAAGGTGACAAGTTAGTAATGATTATAAGAAAATATGTTTCAATATTTAAACACAGTGCAGGAAATATAAAGTGTGACCTAATTTTGGGGACCGCGTTGAGCCCGAGGTAGGCCTAGCAAAAAGTAAATTTGGAGAACTTGGAATGCTAAATGCCTCATTTTATTGATAAGAGAACAAGACGAATCCCAAAAAGACGCTAAATAAAATGTCAGTAATGGCCATTACATTTTCAAAGAAAAAGAAAACTCCTATATATTTGGTCCCAGAAGTACCTTCCCCAGATTCAGCAGTGTTTGCTCCCTCGTACAGCTCACGCAGTCCTAGCAGCAAGTGGGCCCTGGTCAGATGCCCGCCTTCATTTCCTCCAGCAAATCAGCAATCTTCGACCCTCTTTAGAAACTTCTTTTCCAGTTCTACTATGCCTTTCTCCAAGCGGATCAGTCATCTGTTAGCGCTAACAGCCATATCCTTCCATTCTCCAATTAGTTTTTGATTGGTTTCTTGTATTTCACGGTGCTCGTTTTCACATTCCTGCATCCTCTTATGCAGTTGGTTGTATTTTACCTGTGTTTCAGCCTTTTCATCAATAATCCTGTGACCTCGAACAATCCCCAGCTGACCCAAATCGTTGTGTTTGTCTTCCAACCAGCCTAAATAGTGTGGGGTACAACCAGCATGATAGCGATCTGGTTCGATGGTGTCTTTTTCTAAGACAATTTTGCAATGCCACATGTGTTGAGCCTAGCACTTGTATGGACTATCGTCATCCTGGAAGTCGACTCAAAAGTGGCTCATCTTATCGACCCTTGGTATAACCTGCTTCCTACCTACCTGTCTAATGACCCGGATAAGGACATATGGTTAGGTCCCTCTCAAACCAATCAGTATCAGAAATGGCGCATCCCTAGATCGAATGATGAATTCTTCAGTAGGGAACAACTCGAACATCCATTGTACCCGATCCTCAGTAAGATTGTCAAAGAGTTCGACCGACCTATCACAATCCCAAAACAGAGTTGCAGCTTCTATGATTTTGTTGTTTGTTTGAATTTCTAGGAGAGAAAGCAGGTCTCCTAGATGTTTCCTGATGAGAGCTTGATCGCTGGAATGAAGATCTCCCCACCAACTTAGAAATTTGGGGTGGATGTTGGTGACCATGCGGAATATGGGGACCTCGTGCCTCATTTTCTGCAAACAAAAGTGTTAGGCCCTTATCCCCGCCAGACTTAACTATTTAGTATCATTAATTGGCATAACAAACATTTAGTTCTCCAAATAAATGCACAGAACGTGATAAGGTCTATTTGGGTTCCAGGAAAACCCGGTAGACTTTGGACAAGGCTTATATTAAAGAGTCATTATACGGACAACATAACTGACTCGGCTAGGTTTGATCATGATGCACACATAATTTAAAGAAAATTATTTTTATGGGGTATAGACTGGTACCTTTGAGTGGGCAACTCAAGAGGGAAAAGCACGGAACTTTCGACTACACCATTGATCCACTGGTTTTACCATAAATACCCCTTTGCCAAATTTGGGGTAATAATATTGGAAGAGCGCAACCACTCATTATAAGCCTTGCTATGGTATTTTGTTTGGCACGAGTGGAAATGATGTTGAGTATGCAATTACAAGAATTAAACAAGTTGTCATGTATTTGCACGTTCATAAAGTAATAATTAGAATAATTGCTCATAATTACAACAACATCAAATGAAAAGCGGTAAAAAAAGCATTAAGAGAAAGAAAAGGAAACAAAGAGCCAAGTCAGTTTCGTAGTAGAAGAAAGAATAAATAGTTATAAACAAAGGAAAACATGTAAAGAAGCACAAAGGCACAAATAGCATGAAATGGTAAAAGCCTTAAAGAAGTCCCAAACATAGTCACCATGCTATCGATGCCCCTTTTTTTCTCACAAAATCGGGTTCATGACATTTGGGGGACAACTCTTTTCCTTTTGATAATTGGGTTTGCAATTTAGAAGAGTCGCCGCCTAATAATTAAGTGCATTAGGACACTAAGAAGGAATTTAACTAAAAAAAAAAGAAGAAGGACCAGAGAATGGGTAAGGGCTTAAAATTATCACAAGGGGAAGGTGTTAGGCACCCCTTAAGATTCACTAGTGTGGTTCCCGGCCATGCTACAATTGTGACTTTGAATACAAACATCAAATAAACAAGCAAACATTGTAAATACTAGGTACTTTCACATAAGGGATGCAAATAAAAGAAGTACAAGAGGTTTAAAGAGTTTTGAAATTCAAAAGAAGGTAATTTTATAATTAAAGAAAAGATGCGCAAGTAAAGGGGAAAGGGTCAAATAATTGATGCTAGTAAATTAGAAGAAGCAAAGGGGGCGGAGGTTTTAGGAAAAATAGTATTGAAAATCGGACAATTTAAAAAGAGACTTTTTGCATAATAGGTGCAAGTACTTGAAGTAAAAGAAGAAGTTGAAGAACTGAAAATTATGCAACTTTAAAATTATGGAAGAAGGAAGTAAACAAGTAAAGAGGAAAAGGGATCCTAGGTATGTAAATAACATGGATCACCTCACACAACACCTGGTAACCATTTATACACGTGGCATTATCACGTATTTTTATCATGTCTACCCTTGCCCACCCCGTTAAGGTATTAAACGCGGAATAGTATCGTTACTTATTTCATGCTAGTACTCGCTCTGGTCCTATTAGTCCCGGAGGCATTTGGGACTACTAATCCTAAAGAGGAGGGAGATTTGACTTTTCAGAGTTTTAGAAAGGACAAAATTCTAATGCGGCAAACAAAACACACAAAGCGGTAAAGGGGAAACACGTAGCAGTTTAAAGACTCAAACTGACCTCCTCATTTAAAGAAGTAAATTATTTAACATGAATTTCAAATATTGATTAGGTCTTTAATTAAACTTAAATGTTAATGCAGGCTGGTTTACTTTCGGACTTAGCTCTTTGTTTCCTTTTCTTTCTCTTAATGATTAAACTTATATATATGGTGGAATGTTTTCTCTGCATATGCTTTTGCTGAAATTACTTTCTGAAGATAGGGAATTTCGAAACTTTTTGTGGTAAGGGGATTGGCAGGCAAAGTGAACTTATTTGGCTCTTGCTTGAATTTTTATCTAGTAACATTGATTTACTAGATGTAAATTAGATGACATTACAATTTCTTTTCAACGTGCCAATGTACATCACAGAGATCTCACGGGAAAATGTGGTAAGGTGGACGCATAGCTGTAACTTTGGTTTGTTGTTTTGGCAGTAAAGATTGCTTTCAATTTTAAGTAGTGTTGAGTTAAAATTCTCTGGACTGTGGTGGCCGTTAAAAGTGCTATGCGCCAAAATTTGTTTATGCCTAGGGAGTCACCTTACTCAAATTGCTCTCCTTGTTAGTGTGGCTGATAAAGCAGTGATATAATGGCCAAAATGAAATTGTTTGTTAGATTAGTTGAATATCCAGTTGCTTGCTCTCATTAGGTTCCATCTAATGCTTGAATGAAATGTTTTGAAAGTTGTATTATGATAGTCATAGTATATTCAGTTTCTCTACTCTGCTTGGGTGACGATATTTTTGTTTTGAATAATTATTATTGAGTTCACTTCATGCATCATTTTAACTGATTGTCGAAGCTAAGATGAGTTGACAAATTAATTCACGGTTGATTGTCCTTCATTAATTAACATCTTTAAAAATTAACTCTTGTACTCGAGGTGCGCCATTTAGCGAATTTTCATGGCCCTCGCAAATATAATAATACGTTAGTCGCTCTAGGCGTGTCGATGATAATTTTACCTTCCTAAATACGGGTGTGCATTGTATGTGACCCAAATTCAAATCCCAACGTCGAATAAAATTTGTATACTTAACCAGCAGTAGATGAAACATGCTTAGCAAAATTCAGACAAAGTCCAGTAAAGCAAACAAAATTTAAAGAACTCGGTAGGAAACCCATACGATAGAAATCATGTAAGAAAACATAGCATAGATAATTATGCGAGCCTGGTCTAGAGGCACAGTAAAGTACAAAGGCATGGAAGAATCATATATAATAGATAGGAAAACAGAAGAGCAAATACATGTGTGGTAGAGAATAATACACATGAGCATAATATAGAAAATCACACATAAAGAAAGAACATCAGAAAGATGTTTTGAAAAACCTTCAGAAACCCTAAATAAAAAACAAACTGTTTTGAAAAGAAAATTTGGGGAAAATACTTTCAAAGTCGAGTAAATCACAGACACAGCGTAGATCTAAGAAAACAATAGAGAAAAAAACCTCGAGTAGCTTTGGTTTTGGAGAAACCTTAGAAATGAGAAAGGCTTGGAAGAGAGCCTGATCTTGAGTCGGAGAGGTAGAATCAGGCCCTCTAATGCTTGAATATGCCGGAGCACACGCCGGAGGGGCCATAGAACCATAGATCTAGGAAGGTCCAGAGGTGAACCATCGAGGTCAGGCCTCAAAGCTTCAAACAAACATGATCTACTGGTAGAGAGGGGTGATTACAGGCCATCCATGGGCTGAGAAGCCATGGATTCAGGTGGAAATACGGTGGAAAAAAGGGCCGGAGACAATTAGGGTTCGAAGAACCTTCGAGAGAGTTTGAGAGATAATGGGATTCAAAGGCGACTATCAAAATGAAATAAGGGTAGGTCGTTTAGATTTAAAATTGTAAGGGGGATTATGGTCGTTGATCAAAATGATCAATAGCCTACATAAATAATATGAATCGGGTGGATAAAAAATAAACGGGTCAGGGCCGGGTAATTTAGGATTTAGGCCGGTCCAATTGATATCAAAACTGGGGTCAAATGAGGGGTCAATTTGGGAATAAATTGAAATGAAATAGGACTAATATTTAAATAGCCACCTTTTTTATAAAAATAGTAAAGTGATTTCTAAAAATAAATTGAAGGATATAAATTAATTAATAGTATATAAATATTAGATAAAAAATACTGAAATCAAATTTTTAATTATAAACGTAATTAATTCTTAAAATAGGCTAACATTACAATTAAGTTCATTTAGTTCTAAAAATACTAAATAAATTTGTAAATATGTGTAAAAAATTATCATAGCTATATTTTGGTATAAATATGAGGTCAAAATAAATTAATCACCAAAAATGATAATTTGAAGAATAATTATTGATTTTTGTACTGTTAAAATAAGGCAATAAATTGGTATTAATTTTTTTTAAAATTAGAAAAAATAATAAAATACTTGGACATATATATATATATATATATATATATATATATATATAGAGAGAGAGAGAGAGAGAGAGAGAGAGAGAGAGAGAGAGACATACACACACTGTTTAAAAGCATTTTTCATATAAAAAAATATTAGGTATCAACAAGTATCCTGAATGGCTAGCTAACATAGTGGTAGTTCCAAAGAAAAATAACAAATTTTACATGTGCGTAGACTATAAGGATTTAAATAAGGCATCCCTAAGGGACACGTTCCCATTGCCAAATATTGATCAAATGATCAATGCGACAGCCGGGAAAGAGTTAAGGAGTTTCCTTGATGTTTACTCTGGGTACAGCTAAATCAAGATAAACTCGGAGGATAAGGAAAAAATTTCGTTCATAATGAATTTCGGTACATATTGTTATACCTTTCGGGCTAAAGAACGCTGGAGCAACTTATAACCAACTCGTAAATAAAAAGTTTGAGAAACAAATAGGTAAAACAATGGAGGTTTACATAGATGATATGTTGGTTAAGTCTTTGAATGGAGGTG
Source organism: Nicotiana benthamiana (assembly GCA_034376525.1). NCBI lineage: Eukaryota > Viridiplantae > Streptophyta > Magnoliopsida > Solanales > Solanaceae > Nicotiana > Nicotiana benthamiana. Next base: position 79,718,574 of record CM067341.1, read on the forward strand.
ATCATCTTAAACACCTGCAAGAAACCTTTGACATATTAATGAACCATAAAATGAAACTTAACCCCGCGAAGTGTGCATTCTGGATCAACTTCAGTAATTTCCTGAGATTCCTAGTGTCGCAAAGGGAGATAGAGGTTAATCCCGATAAAATTAAAGTCATAGAAGACACCCCGGACCAGCTATAAAGCGTGAAGGAGGATCAACGATTGACAGGAGACTGGACGCTTTAAGCAGGTTCATTTTCCAGTCTTCGGAGAAATGCCATCATTTCTTTTCACTGCTCAAAAAGAAGAAAAACTTTGAATGGACTCCGGGATGTCAGCGGGCTTTGAAGGATTTGAAAAGGTATTTTTCAATCCCTGCATTACTGTCAAAACCGGAGGAAGGCGAACATTTGCTGATTTACTTAGCGGTCTTGTAGGAGCCGTAAGTGTTATTTTAGTCCGTGAGAACAAAAGTATGCAATGAACTATCAATTATGTTAGTAAAATTTTAACTAGATCAGATACTCACTACCGACATTTGGAAAAATTACCCTTTTCCCTCGTAGTAACCGCTCAAAAACTAAGGCCTTATTTCCAATGTCATCTGATAGCCGTGGTGACAACGTTTTTCGCTGCGGAATATTCTTCATGACCCTAAACTCTCAGGTAGGATGGTCGAGTGTCCAGTTGAAATAATTGAACTTGACATAGAATATAAACCTAGAACAACGATTAAGTCACAAGTTTGGCCGACTTTGTGGCCTATTTCGGTCCGAGATTGTTACCTTTAGCTATCAAAGAAGCAGTAATGGTATCAGAATTGACATCAAGAGTTTGGACCTTGTTCATGGATGTAGCTTCCAATGTGAAGGGGTCCAGGCTCCGCATAGTGCAAACCATGCCCTCGGGAGAAATCCTATGGCATGCCATAAGAATCGTTTCTCAGACTAACAATGAAACAGGATATGAAGCTTTGATTGCATGACTTGATCTGGCCCATGGACTAGACTCCAAGGTCATAGAAATCAAGTGCGACTCCCACTTGGTAGTAAATCGAGTCTACGAGATCTTCAAAGCCAAAGAATAACACATGCAACAATATGTAGCGAAAGTCCAGGCTTTACTCGCTCGGATTAAAGAATGGTCAATCAAGCACATCCCAATGGAAGCAAATACGGAAGCGATTGCACTAGCCAATCTTGGATCATCCACTAAATGAAGGGATCAGACTCCAATACGTTCATACAGCTCATGCATTCGGTATTGGCTATTACGAGGTAAACACGACCAATTTAGTCTGGAACTGAAGAAATAAGATCATTGTCTATCTTGAGCACAAAAAATTTCCAGTATATACTAAGGCATCTCAGGCGCTTCTCACTAAAGAAGCTCGATACAACTTCAAGGGAGGAAAATTGTGTAGAAGATCTTTCCAAGGACCGTTGGCCCAATGTTTGGGAGATTCCGACGCTAACTATGTTATTCGAGAAGTCAGTGAAGGGATTTTCATAAATCACTCAGGCACAGATCATGCAATGTTAAAATTAATTTGAGAAGGATACTAGTAGCCCTGGATAGAATAAGAAGCTAAGGATTATGTTAAAAAAATGTAATAGATATTAATATTATGCACCATTGGTACATAAATCGGCAGCGCCATTACACTGAATTTTGTCACAATGTTCAGTCATGAAGTGGCCAATGGACACAGTAGGTCTATCGCTGCTGGCCCTTGGTAAGGTAAGATTTCTTTTGATTGTATCTAACTATTTTTCTAAGTGGGTTGAAGAAGTTCCTTATCAGAATATCGACGGGCGCGAAGTGGTGGATTTCTTGTGGAAGAATATAATTTGCAGATTTGGGATACCAAAAGAGATAGCCTGTGATAATGGGCCATAATTTATAGGCGCAAAGGTCACGAAGTTCCTTGAAGACTTAAAAATCAAAAGGATCACATCGTCACCTTATCATCCGAGCGCAAATGATCAAGCAGAATCAAAAAACAAGGTGATTATAAAAAATCTCAAAAACAGATTGGAATCAGCCAAAGGCAAATGGCTCGAAGAGCTTCCAGGTACTATGGGCATACCAAACAACAGCTAAACCAAGCATGGGGGAAACTTCTTTCTCTTTTGTGTACGGAGCATAAGCCTTGATCTTGGTGAAAGTAGAGGAACCTACATTGAGATATTTTTGGGCAGACGAAGAAACAAACAATGAAGCAATATTGGTCAAATTGTATCTACTCGATGAGCGCATGGACTTGACATATATAAGGATGACAACCCAAAAGCAGAGACTGGAAGGATATTACAATCAAAGAGCTAGTCTCCGTTATTTCAAAGTAGGAGACTTGGTTTTAAGGAAAGTATCTGGGATCTCAATGGAAGGACGCTACTATATCTCCAGAACCTGGAGGAAGAGAAGCATTTGTGCCCCCAAGAGAAGTGGGTAGATCTAACGTCTACTCAATAGTTTGACTTTACCATCGTGGCCTTCAGATTCATCACCTTCCAATTCTATTTCAGTTCCCTAGAACTCGAAATTAGAACCAGAAGAGTCGGTAGCATCAGTCCAAACCGGAAGACCCTTTAGCAGTTGACTCCAGCTCACGGGCCTTAGCAATTTTGGCATCAAAGTCAATTACATCCGTTTTGGCCTCTTCCGAGGTTTTTCTCCTCATGATATACGCAGAATATATTTTTTAATTATGAGGGAAGCCGCCCAATGTTGAAGTTTCACTTTAAGACGGTTAACCTCGATTGAAAAGTTATCCTGCTCGGATCTAGTGGATCGTTGGCTAACATCAAGTCACAGACAGTGGAGCTGAAAACTTTATTGTGTTCTATGACCTTCTTATGACCTCCTCCAACTGGGCATACTTCTACTTAGCAAAAATAACTTCTTCAGCTTTGGAGTTTAAGGCTACCTCCAAATTACTCAATTTTTCAGAAGAGGTAGCCTCACGATCTGATGCAGCAAGAACGATATTGTGAACTTCAACCCATTTAGTCCTAGCTTCTTCAAATTGTACCCTTAACTGGTTGATCACCTGGATAAGGGTCACTGCTTCTTTCTCGCTTTGATGTAACCGAGCCCCGAATTCAGCGGCCTATGCAACTCGTGCTTCCAGTTTTGGAAGGCGGGCAACAATCTGATGCTGCTCAGCCAACAATGGATCCCGCTCGGAGATGAGTTCCTCATTATCAAGACTCAACCTTTGAATGCCCTTAGAAACAAGAAAGTTAGCTTGCAAAATAGAAATGCAAACTCAAAACCTTGCTATAAGCACGATAGAAGAAACATCCAAGGAGACAAAGATTTTACCGCCACTGCGTTGTGCATGGAATTGTTCAAAAAAACTCTCCCGAGAGATTGTATTTTATTCCTATCTTTTTCTAGCCATAGGCTTCAGATAATTAGCAAGTTCCACCGGCCAGGATAGCATATGGCATCCAATAGAAACCGAGAGGGAGACATTCCTCTTCCTTTGGGGATCTTCATAGGGGGCAGAATAGTTGCCTCCTAAATTCTCATGAATTGGGGATTGGGGAAGAAGGATATCCCTCTCTGTGGAAACTGTGGCAAGTGGAGATGATGTCGCAGTTGCTGGTAGCAAAGGCAGAGTTGGTGATGAAGGGGATAAAGCTGATGGCATTGTAGGTTGTAAAGCAGTTGCGGCAATAGCAATGCTAGTTATTGGTTGCTCATCAACCGAGGATGGAAGAGACCTAGTACCCAGACTCACGGTACCGGGAACCACAACTGGGACTCAGAAGTGAGAATTAGCATCTTCTACTACATTATACTTCCCCAAGAGTGCTGAGGCATTGCCTTCGGTTGGCATGACTAGCTCAACACATTGAGCATTCTGTTGAAGTGATGAAGATCGTCGTCTTCTATGTAGAGAAGCCCATCATCACTGGCCCCTCCATCATCGTCAATCACTACGGTATCTATAGTCGGCTCGAGCGCGATGCTTGCCGCCGCATGGCCCATGGTTGGCTCAAACGCGACACTCTTTACCTTTCTATTTTAACCCTCAGCCGCGGAGGAACGGTGCCTCTTGTCATGATTTAAAATTCGTTAAAGGTTGTGATGGTGAAGACACCACTGTCAGAAAAGCCAATACTAAATAGTTAATTAAATTCTCATTTTAATATTTTTTTGAAATCATAAATTTCCTTCAACTTAACTAGCAAAAGATGAACTTTACAGAGTAATAATAATATATTTCTAATTTTAATATTGAATATCTTATAACCATACCAGGACCCGGTATCACAAGAACATGAGCATTTACTTAGAATTAAAATATAATGCAATAACTATCAAGAATACAAATTTGAACAGAAAAGAAAATACAAGTACTCTGAAAGAGACTTCAAAGGATAACAATAATGCAAGAAACAAATCTTGCATATAACTTTGACCAGAATTATAATGGTATAACTTTCTCCTTGAAAGAGATATATGACCATATGGATGTTGATGAATATATGGTAGTACAAAATTAATTGAGAGCTCTGGAAGAGCCAATTATCACTATTTTGGAGAAACACAACTGATTACCAATAAGGTATTGTGTTGTCAAAGAAACCTATTCAGTTTCCAAAGTACACGCAAAAGCAGTTGATTATATTGAAACTATAAATAAAGGAAAGATTTAATATCTTCTATTACTACAACTTGTAGCGGGATAATATGTAAGTAAAAAAGTTACCCGCTTTATTCTCCATTTTGTACTACACAAATAAAAGAATCCCACTATAAAGCGGATGTTTACTAATATAAAAATTCATGTCATAATAAACTTGGAGTTTTATTGACAATTGCACGCGTCATGGCATAACTCTGAAATTTATCAATATTGATAATTTATTCAGTTGGCATAATTGGTTTAGCCATATCAAATTAAGTATGATGTGCAAAAAATAATAGAGAATTCACATGGGTAAATATTAAAAAAACTAAATAGTTCTTTACGAATTCTCTTATATTGCTTGTTCTCGTTAATTAATAAATCAACTGAAATTGAGATTGAATCCCATGAATGCTGAAAATATCAAAGGTGAGTATGGGCTCATTCAACTACCGTGTATACACATAAGATGCATTTATAAGATGGTTACATGTGCGATTATTATTAACCCATAACTTGGTGTTTGGGGGTAATTTGCTCAATAATTAAACTTAGAGCATAATTTTCAGATTTTCTATGCAAGATAATTTATCTTGATAAGTAAGTTTATATCACATCTGGTTTAACAAAGTAATTTATTGAGTGCCTCCACTTAATAGCTAAACTATTTCTTATGAGAACAAAGTTATCTATATCAATTTGATATACGTTATATACCAAAGTACATTATTTTCTTTCCTCACAAGTGGTTCTGAGTGAGGAACCAAATAAATCCATCTTATTATTATTGACGTGGTGTATATTTTGATTAACACCATAATGCACAAAAGATAGATTCTCAAAGCTCAGGAAACAAGTTAGTTTTTCTAACATGAGGGGGAGACATGATAAACAGTTGAGAAAAAGTTACATGGAATGAATTATCATTTATATATCTAGATCCTCGAATAAAATAATATGAATTTGAAGTTCATAAAGGATAATTTATTTACAATATATTGCAATGCATGCTAGATGCATTTGCTGATCCAAAGAAAGTAACTATATTCTTAATGCAAATGCTCCTATTATAATTAAGTCCTAGAAGGACAAAGTCTGTAGTACGCTAAAGCGTATAGACAAATCGGTTTCAAATAAAACTTATTGATAAAGAAGATGAGAAAATGATCAAACTGATTATAATAACGAAGCAAGTGATCTAGAAGATCACATGACATAATACTTCATAAAATCTCATGAGAGATTCAGGTACCTGAAATTATGAATGAAGAGATCTTTATGTTATGTCTTTATGAAAAATGTTGGAACCGATATAAAATATTCATCGACGACATCTATCATAACACTAAGTATAGATGGGGATCTTAAGTTGTCGAAAAAAATACAAAAATATTGGCCAAATTGCAATACACAATTCAAATAGAATTGGTTTTATATGAAAGACATGTAGTTCAAATATTTAAAAGTATAAAGTCAATGGTATGTGCAATCAGTTTCTGATATCTTATATGTCTAGCATGACATAAAAACTTGATATGCATCTAAAGTCTATTGTATGGCTTATATGACTTAACTTATATGACAATCCATGAAGGATTTAAGTTGCTTGAAGCATATACAATTCTTGATCTTGAAGTACCACTTCTTCAGTGCAATTTGTGCATAGATATATATCTTGCTACAACTATGGATATGATAATATGATAGTAAGAGTTTTCACGTCTATGTGAAGACATTGAAATGACGATTCTAACAAGATTATATGAAGACAATACAACTATTAGGAATGATGATTTCAATGTGAAACAAATTCGTTCAAGAGATCTTTTGAAGATTGTTCATAAGATTGGTATGCAAATGCTTAAAGATATGAATTGATGCTCTCATCAAGGGGAGTTAATACGCGTTGCACTCTTTTTCTCTTAAAATGTTTTGTCCCACTGGATTTATTTTGCAAGGTTTTTAATAAGGCAACCAAGAGGTATATTATAGATATGTGTACTCTTTTTCCTTTTCTATAATTTTTTTTTCATTAGGTTTTATTTTAGTTAAGGTTTTAATGAGGCACATTACTTATTGAATAGACATTCAAGGGGGAATGTTATGAATAGAATTCTATTTAGAATGATTGTCTATCTTATAGAGAATTTTACTTTGTGGCTAAGTTATTTTTCCCCTATAAATAGAGAGTTCTTACCCCATTGTAAATCATCCCAAAATCAATACGAGTTCTCTCTTTACTTTTTTCTGTATTACTTTTCTTCTTCTTTTATTATTTCATAACAGTTTGATTGAAAAAGTTTTTTATATGATTATTGTTTTTATTTCTTTAGGATAAGGAATGTAATTAACCATTGCACGAAACATACACCTATGTTCAGCTCCTCTTTTCTACTTTTACGATGTTGAAAGTAATGCATCTTTGGATGGAAATATAGATAAGGCATAAATCTCCACCCAATTTAGCCGTTTGATGTAGGAGTTCCCCATTAAATAACTTTCCCCTTCGAAAGTTCCAATTGCATTATACAATTGTCCCGTATTTATGTTTGAAACGATTATGTTTGGATATGCATTTTATTTTAAAATATATAATGCAAGTGTGAAAATAATTCAGATTGAAAATTTCATTTTCTAAATTTTTTTAAAAACTTGCAAAACTTCAGCAAACATAATCTTTAAAAAAATTCGGAAAAAGGAAAAAAAATTATATGGACAAGACTCTCGCCTTATATGAGCAATAGAAACGAATTCATTTAATAAGATCTTATACATTATTATGAAGGTACTAACTCTAAATCTTAGATTTGCCTTTATATCTCTGTCATATGCTGGAGATTTTAAGGAGTGAAGGATGCACCAAATGATCAAAGTACCCAAGATTGTAGACAACTTGGATATGTCCTCAGCCAATGGCATAGTTATGCTTCACAGAACCTCTAAATGTGTATACTTTTTAGGTCTTAGTTTCTGTTATGGCAGAAAACCACAAAGGGAAGAAGCAAATTAAATGATCAATAATGTTCCATCATTGCTAGGAGGAGAAACGAAACCAGAAAGCTACTCTTTTTTCCACTTTACTGAATTTTACAATTTTTTTCCCCTTTTTATAGTTCTGTTGTTTACAAGTTAAGCTAAAGAAAGGGTATCAGACTATGAACAAGGCTAGATACAAGAGTGCTGCCTACCTTGCTCTATACAAAAGGTGACATGAAAACTAAAACTCGACACTTTCTTAACAAACTAAAACTCGAGACTTTCTTAACTACTGCTTGTCAAGAGTAGCTGCAAACTAAGAACTGACTTTCTGAATGCAAACCAAGAGCTCTTGCTAAGCCAATAGCGTTCAGCGAGGCTGTTGGATGATGCGGAAGCTGTTCCTTGGGCTCACGATCTTGGCTGGCTTCTCATAGTACATTGGTGGCGCAACGGGGGATCTTGGTGAACTCATAGTATTAATCAGCGCATCAGAAACATTGGGCAAACCTGTTGTCAAGGGGAAAACTTTTAATGAAGGAATAATCATAGGAGAATAACAGTAATAACCATTGTCTAAACTGGACGTTATGACAAGAAATTGAAAGAATGATAGAGACAGTATTATACCATATTGCGGCATTCCATTGACACCATAGAGAGATGACTTAACTCCTTGTTGCCCGCTTTGGGATGATTGGAGAAATTCCTCAAACTGAGCTTCCATGTTCAAGATATCCTCATCCACATTAAGATCAATATTCTCGGGAAGCAAATCAGCGATATTGTTACCAGCTCCATATTGATCATTACCATATTCCTCTCCCTGGTTCTGGCTCATCCAATAGTCATGGAACCATGTTGAAGTTGTCACCAAATTCCACCATTCTGGTGAAAAATCCTCCACTTGGCGCACAAACGAAGGAACGAAGAGGGACGCATTCGGATTCAACGATGATCTTCCTCCAGAAACTAATGCCATAATGCTGTTTCCCAAAATTGCTACCTGAAGTACAAAAAAAAAGTAAACAAATTAGGGTATGACTCTGAATACGAACATTTAAATCATCAACAGAACTGAAAAAGAATTTCTTCCTGACATAATAACATCTAACCTCAACAATCAGGTTCTAATACAAAAATCAAGCTCGTGAGCAAATTAATCAAATTTAACAAGATAGAAAGGGAAAACTGATGTCCTTGAGCAACGAAGGATTCCCGTACGGATAAATTTCAAAGAAACTTCATTAACATCTAGTAAAAAACACATTTTTGCAATAGGTTTGCACCCAATGCCGCAGAGGAGTAACTAACACAAAATTGGTTATAGACCATACAATAAGTAGCAACTAATACATCATAAAATTGCTGATACCATCCCATATATGATCATGTTCTCTTCCTCAACACATATTAAAAAGATAACATCTACAATTCTTCTAGATCTACTCAAACAATAATTTTGGCCTTTTTATAGTAAAAAAAGTCCTTGTTTTTTGGTAAGAATATCCCTTCACATCATTCAGACATCAAATATGGACGACGCTTACCAAAATGAACACGCTATTGACTCAAATTGACTAAATAAAATCCATCAGAAACTACTAAATAAGCAGCACACATCACAATTGTTCGTAATATTAGATACACTCATCTATCGGCATATACAAATATTCAAAACAAAGCAAAAAAAACGTAATACATCAATCTAACAAAATCATTACAGAAAAAGTACCAAAATTTTCAGATAAACGATTCAACAGATCGACAGATCAAAAGCAGGAAAAGTCGAAAATTGAACGCTAGAAATTACATTACAAGATTCAATAGCGATTTTACAGTACCTTCAAATATATGTGTTCGTTCAGCCACAGAAAGGATTTCGTACACGTATGAATTCTTATCTTCAGTGGAGGTGCTGAGGTCTGTAGATTTATAGAAAGGAGTACCGAGCCTAGCAGGTTTGGAACCAAACGTACTTAGGGTAAGACCGAGGCAGCCCACTGATTCACCTTCGAGAAGACTGATATTATTCCCATTAAAATATTTCAGATATTCTTGTATAGCCAACCGGGCACCTCCGGTCAATTTATTCCCATAAACCGGTCGATGCACAATAAACCGAGTCGATTATTAAATTTTATACACTTACAACAACAAAAAACTTTAGGCTGATATTAAATAAACAGTATAACAACGAAAGATCAGGTCAGTTAATCTTTTATTCCATATCACGCTCCAGCTAGACCGGTCACATTACAATGTTGAATACCATACCGCATTTCATGACAAGCACCGGTTCATAATTAGACCCGGTTTTCATATGCCGGTGGATGTACCGGCTATAGGCAGCAGGACAAAAAAGCAGCCGGTAAAGTGATAAAAAGCGTGTACAGGTATTCATAATTGACTTGATAATGAAACGCTTGTGGGGACCTTTTTCTTGGACATGTTCCGGTGATTGAGTTTTTTTATAATTGTGTTCCCATATTGTTTTATGATCAACGGTTGATAGATGAGACTGTTTTGATCAAATGCTGGAGAATGGTTGGAATAGTTATGATGATGTATTCAAATGAATGGTTTAACGGGACCCACTGCTCAACTCAATCCCTTCTAATTCGCTTTGTGCACATGGCTGAGTAGGTCGGCATAAATATCGACCAAATTCAGAATCCGAAACGTTTCTAATAAATTTTTGGACAAAAAATATATTTTTACTATTAAAAAAAATTACTTAATTACATAATTCACAGATTATAGGTAAATTATTTTAACGAAAATTTCATTGTTAAATAATTTCAGTATAGTACTGCGAATTATAATTTTTTTTTTTTACTAATTCGCATTATTAAACTGCGAATTATAAAAAAAATTATTATAATTTGGCCCGACCAATAATTAATTGACATAACAATAATTCAAACACATAAAACGTAGTACTGTACTGCGAATCCTTACGCACCCCAAGCTCGGACTTGCCTTATTTAAAGGCGTTTCAATTTTATAAAAATTCATTCAGTACAAACTTCAAACTTCCGTTCATACTTCTTTCTTCTTCTTATCAATTATTTTTGTACAATGTTTGAAGAGCCAAAAATAATGGTTTTATTATATTGGGAGGGGGGTGAGATTGTGTTGGAGAATAACTCTGTGAGGTATAGTTCACCTCCACGGTGTCATGTTAAATTGCCGCTTACTATGGAGTATGATAAATTGATTTCGTTGTTACGTAAAAAAAATAAGTGTGAGGAAGCGTTCGGTTAACCCTAAAGTAACCGGTATATTTTCGTATTCAGTGATTCCGTAGGGGTTTGCTCATTATTCTGAGTTTAACATCGAGGATGATGAAACTCTTAGAGATTTTTTGTAAATTCTGGATGAATGTAGGGATATTTATTGTAATAAAATTATTGAAAATATACGTCAAGGTAGAAGACGTTCTCAATAATAAGGGCGTGCATAGTAGGGATAACCCCCAGTCATCGGGTGGTTATTCTGGAGCAGTTTTTGCCGGGCAGATTGCTGATGAAAGAGCTTGCCTTGATTTAAACTTGTCACCATCGGTGAGCAGCCATAAAATAATTTTTTGACTTTATATAATCCACAAGATGAATGGTAAACTTAAATTTTACTACGGTTTAACGATGTTTATTTTATGTTTTAATTGGATCTGTAACACTTATATTTTTCATAGGGGGTACCGTCTGGATATGAATTTTACAAGTTATGACCCCGTCCCTATTTGGAATATGCGTAGTTCTGGAGTATTGGAGCACGATGGTCCATCCGGGAGCCATCACTAACAAGAAAATATCCATCATGAAACATCAAGACAGTACGACTTTTAAGTAAAGTGATATAGCTATATGAAAAGTATTTATATAGTTGGGTAACTTATCACTTTGTTCTTTTTGTGCAGTGAAAACGAGCTTCTTGATGTTCCTGACCTAACACAGTTTCCCATAGAGGACATGTTGACTCGTGATTTGGCTGATGCGCAGAGTCAGAAAGATGATAGTGATTATGACAACAATGCGAATGAGTCTGGGGAATTCCATGATGAGGCTGATGAGGAGGAGGAAGTGAATGTTGAACCTGAGCTGACGAGGGAGCATGTACCTACACCTCCCGCTAGACAAAGAGTGTACGAGTCATTTCATGAGCGGAATATTTCCTACCTTGATAATTTTCCAAGTATGTCAAACTTGAATGCCCTCACAATGGGTAATGACGAAATTCGGTCAGCAATGTGGGATGAGTCTAGACTAGCTATTCAGAAAAAGGGAATGTATTTCCCCGATAAAGCTTGCCTAATTAGGCTATAAAAATCTACAGTATAAGAGAGTGCCGTGATATGACGGTAAGTGAGTCAACTACGGAGGAATACAAGGTTGTATGTCGTAGGTGGTTTATGGGTTGTTACTGGATGTTGCGTGCCAGCAAGAAGAAATTCGGTTTGTGGAAAGTGGGTAAATTTATTAGCGAGCACATATGTGAAATGAACACATTTAATGAAAATCACTTCAACTTGGATGTGAACTTGATTTCTCTTGTCCTAATTCCATATTTGGAAGTGTCCATTAGGTTCAAGATTAAAGAATGTATTACAGTCGTCCACCAGGAGAATAGTTGTACTATAACAAAAAGAAAGGCATTTCTCGATCGCAAACGTGCCTTTAAACTTATTTATGGTGACTGGGATAAGTATTTTTCAAATCTGCCCAGATACATGGCCGCACTGCAACATTTCAACTCCGGGACTGTTGTTGAATGGATGTGTGAGCGGAGTCCGGACAAACCCGAATATATTTTCAACTATATGTTATGGTCATTTAAAGCAACAATAAATGGTTTTGTGCATTGTCTCCCTATAAATTCCATAGACGGTACTCATTTCTATGGAAAGTATGGTATTAAGCTTTTGATTGTAGTTGCAATTGATGCCAACAGACAAATATTTCCACTAGCTTTTGCCATATGTTCCAACGAAAGTGAAGAGAAGTGGACGCTTTTTTTTCAACCACTTGAAGAAGCACGTTGTCAAACAGCGTTCATGTATTTGTCTAATATCTGATCGGCATAGTGGTATTTTAGGTTCTGTATATCACTTGCCTGAATGGCGGAACCATATGCATACCAATTACAGTGTGAGGCACCTGAAGGCCAATTTCCAGAAGAAATTTCCTGACAAGACCTTGCATGACTTAATGTGGATGGCCAAAACTGAGCACCAGCAGTGCAAATTCACGAGGCGCATGAAAGCGATCCGGCAGATATATCCACGAGCCTATACTTGGTTGATGCCACATGAGCTTCACATGTGGACATTGCATCTGATGGCGGCAGACGATAGAGAGCCCTCACTACAAACGTGTCGGAGTCATTTAACGGCTTGTTGAAGTTTGCATGTGAACCGCCTGTCACTACCATGGTCCGCATGACATTCAAATAGAGTGCGGAGAGGTTTGTTGAAAGGTATGCAGCTGCATCGACATTGATGGACATGGGAGTTCAATTTATGCCAATACCCATGAGAAGATTTGAAAGGTCCGGGAGGCGAGCACAATGGCATTCATTTCTTCAATACGATCATGAAGGGGGTATTTTTGAAGTTAAGACCGCTATCCGTGGACACCGTAGAAATAATCTACAGACGGTGAATAAAAATAGAAGGTTATGTTCATGTGAAAAATGGACCATCTACCACATGTCTTGCGCACTTGCGTTGAAGTGCTTTCAACAAGTTGGATATGCGGAAACAAACTATATTGATAGGCAATACAATGTTGTTGCATACGTAGACACGTATAGTGGGAAGTTGCAGCCATTAGGTGCTGAGCATTATTGGCCGCCGGAACCTTTTAAGATGGTATGTAACAAGGATTTTTTGGGCAAGCTACAAGAGCAAAATAGAAAGCATATACGGAACAAAATGGATGTTGGTGACACTGTTTATGCGTGTAAATATGGCATATGCTCGCAAATAGGAAATGACCGTCATAAATGTCCTTCATGTGGTGCATGTGGCGGTGGTAATCCGGCTCCTGGAGCAAGCTCGTCGAATGTACCCAACTATCAAGAATACCCCTAGTCTATTGTTTTGGTATTGTTTTTGTAATACGTGTTTCTACTTGTGTATTTTGCAATATATATCAAAAGAATTATGTTCCACAATCTGGAATGAGTGAAGAAAAAGCTATTTAATTAAAGAAAAATATAATATGTAAAGCGTGGTTTGAAAGTTTCATATAACAACACAAAGCACTTAAACTTAATTTCCACTTCAATTAAAATAAAGTTTAGTACAACAAATAAGGAAAATATTACAACACCACAAACACAAACATAGCAGGTCAACATAAAAATACATGAAACATGAAAAATACACTAAACACATACATGCTAATGTTTAGTCCCGATTGCCATTTATTCTCCGCTCCAACCACTTAAATCGTTCTTCCAGATGTTCTTTTTCTTCTTCTACCTCTTTTAGTTTCGCATTCACCTCCACAAGTTCCTGTTTATATTTTTTTTACATTCCTTTTGTGCTTCATAATTCCATTGTGCTTTCTATTTTTCTTCTCCCACCTCCTTCAGTTTCGCCCTCATTTCTGTAATAATTCTATCGCTTTCTTTTTGTCTTTCCTGTTGGCATAAACACATATTATGAAGAAACTGCAGTTGATCTCTGTAGCATTCCTGATAACATGGTTCATCAACCCATTCCTCAAAATCACAAATAGGTTCATCGGGAACTTTGTAAAACTGGTTCATACAGCACCAGTAGCTACGTCCAACTTCACCACCGTCCCAACAATTTTGCATCGAACATTCTTTTCCACGGTTGCCTTTTGGTGGACGAAGAGGTTGAGCCATTTAATGAAATATGTGGCTTTAGTAAAAAAAACCTTACTTTTAATGAAATATTTGCTTTTAGTAATTTTTGAGCGCACAAAATAACTACAATGAGTCTGTTATTTATAGGCGAGACAAAATACATAAAGCGTGGTATAGTACTAAGTTTTATGGAGTTGTCTTGTCGGTCTGAAAAAGATGAAAATCATGTGAAAAAGCTGCTTTCTTGCAGAAAAATTATAATTAATTCGCAATATAGTACTACATCTTATGGAGTTGTCTTGTCATTTTAAAAAAGATGAAAACCGTGTGAAAAAGTTGCTTCTTGCAGAAAAATTTATTAATTAATTCGCAGTATAGTACTACGTTTTATGGGGTTATCTTGTCGTTCTGAAAAAAGATGAAAACCATGTGGAAAAAACTGCTTTCTTGCAGAAAAATTTAATATTAAAGCGTGGTATAGTACTGCGTTTTATGGAGTTGTCTTGTCGTTCTGAAAAGGATGAAAACCATATGAAAAACTACTTTTTTGCAGCAATATCTAATACTTAAAGCGTGGTATAGTACTGCGTTTTATGGTTTTAGTTATCCTTTGTGCAATGATGGTTTTAGTTCTACTGTTTGTTTTTGTGTTACATTCGCAAGGTTTGGATTTGTATTGCACTGTTTAAGTAAAATTACTGTTCAAACGCAATTAAAATAAAAATATTGTTGAAAGATAATTGTTACAATTATTTACATAATGCACTATTTATCAGTTAGTTCCGCAGCTTCTGTGCTTTAGTGCTGCTGCTGGCCTAAGTAGCATCCCATGTTGCCCGGGTACACTATCTAGATCATCATAATCAAGCTGCCTCTTTATGTTAGGATGTGCAGCAGGATTGACACCACAACTGGCAGGATCAGAAGAATATGCCGTCGGGGGATTTGTAACCTACAAAACAAGTAGTAATCTTAGCATGTGAAAAAGCATATTTGTATTGTATGTGTTTAGTCAAAAAATATTTTCTCACCGTGGTCTCGTCGGCCGCCTGAGTATATGCATCCATGGTGTCCTCATCAAAGAATGTAGCGGCCTCAAAGATGGGCTGGTAATAAAACCTTCATAAGAAAGTTAAAAATTAATTAATGTCAGCGCATTAAGGAAAAGAAACAAATTGAAATTTTAAAGTAATACAAATATACATGCGCCTGTGGTAGATCCGCATCAACTACCGGAGACGAGGCATAACTCAACCTGCGCCCACCATCCACGTCTCGGGTAGGCCGATCCTTAGCTGCGGTAGATGGCATGCAAAGTACTAGTCTACATCCCTGTCGAATGTACCCGTGATTGACAATGCTTCTGACAGGTTGACCTACGATGCAGGAAGAGATAGCTGAAGGTTGTACGACCACATATTGCTAGATAGCTCATCCACCTAAGGTCCATAACCAGGCCGATCATCTCCAAGAGCCTCATCTCCAAAATCCCTATCACGTCCCTCAACAGGTGGGCCAAAAAGTGCCTCATAGCCCCCTTTGTGGGGACCACCTCCTCATCGTCCCCCATGACTCCCTCGACACTGTAGGGCACCCCTACCTCGTAGGGAACCCCTGCCTTGTGCCCTACCATTGCTTCGTGGGACACCCCTACCTCGATGGTAGTTATCTAGTGCCGCATATTGAGCCTCGTGGTCCCACATCGCGGCATCTCTTGCCTGAAACAAGGTTCGACGAGCCACATGTGCCACCCACCAGCCATAGTCAACGAGTGCAGGATTGTCGGCATATTGCTGCATCTCCTTTCCCAATTGGTAGAGGTGATGATGCCCAATAGCCTATGAAACATTTAAAATATTAATTAAATAACGCTATATCACAATTATAAGATATTAATAAGCCACAAAATATACCAGTGCCTCGTGCCTCCCAGCGTAATTGCCAAGTACATTAATAGGGTTCCCGATCATCAGTCGGGTTTGACGATGGTACCATGACGTATACAGATGAATATTAGCCTCCTGGGTAAATGTAAGATGTGGCGGAATACGCTGACCTCGCTGATCCCTAGTATGGACTTGCTTCTCTATCCATCCCATATATATATCGTCCACTATGGCACAGTCATTCCGCTGATAGTGTGTAGCCACCCATCCAGGCTCCCCCGGTATAGGCTGGGGACGATAAAACTGGAAAAGCACACGCTCAATGGCATGATACTTAACCATATCAAGTAAGATCATGATCGCTGCCAACTCAACGCTACACGAATGTAGGGAGAGCAGATCGCTACAACTTTTACCCGAATAGTGGTTTGGGGTCGAATTTCCATAGGGAGCTTGGAATGGAGTTATATTGTCTGTTTAGCCTAGACTCGCGTTTGTACTTCTAATTGCACTCCTAACATTTTTGGGTTTCTTTGTATTAACAACTATTATTATGAACTAAAGATGAAGACTAAATTATGCTAAGGAAATATTGCTTGGTTGTAACTAATAGGAAGAAAGGCACTAGGGTCATGGCATCACCTAGGTGGTTAACGAACGGGTAGAAACTACAAAGAATAGATTGACATATTCGAGATTTATGCTATAACCATCACAATTGTACCCACTCTTACACCTCTTAGTAGAGAGAGTGATTTTGGCCGATTGACTCTCTCGAGAGCAATTGGGTAGGCCAATTAGACCAAGTAACTAGGGTTCAAGTAGGGTGATTACTCTCTTGAGATTTAATCCATTAATTGGGACTACTATTTCTCATGGGTCCATCCCAATTCCTTGTTGGGTTAATTTTAGGGTCATAGACTTTCTTTCTCAAGAAGAGTCAAAACCCACTAAGCTAGAATCAATGTTTGCAACTACCAATCCTTAATTTAAGCATAAAAGTAACCCAAAATAACAAATACCCAATAGCAATCTATCATTAGAAAGCAACACCCATCAATTACCCATACTAGGGTTGAGCCACAACCCTAGCTAATGGGTTTAGCTAGACATAATTAAAGAAGAAACAGAAGAAATAGAAGGAGAAATAGACATAATAATTAATTACTAAGATTAAACTACAAGAATCTATGGAGAAATTAATGCTAAAATGCGAAAATAGGATAAAACTTTTGTCCTCACGAGCGCAGCTCCGTTCAATAAGATAAAATCGAAAAAAACTCCTTTAAAAATGGTAAAATATTCTATTTATAGTGGGCTGAAAAAATTGGACAAAATTGCCCCTGTGGGGTTTGTGCGAGATGCATAATTATGACCGCGACCGCACTAGCTCTTTGACTTCAATTTCTATCTTCTCTAATGTGGCTGGTGCGGACCACGTAAAGTGTGGCGCGGCGCGTGAAGGTGTGGCGCGGACCACATAAAGGTGTGGCGCGGTGGCGTGAAGGTCTTGCGCGAATCGCGTAATAGTGACCGCGGCCGCGTGGCTTGCCTTTGCTCAAATCTCCATCTTCTATGAACCTTGTGATGCGGGCCGCATGCCATAGTAGTGCGGCCGCGTGGTGAAGACCTGATTATACTCTTCTCTGAAACCCCTAGTGCAACCTCATGCACAATTGTGCGGTCCGTACTAGGCTCCTTTTTTCACCACTTCACTTGGCTTTTGATACCTAAGTAGGTTTCACTATGTTTGAGACGATATTTGACATTTCTTCACTTTGTCGCTCAAACCTGCGATCAAGCAGAACCTGTAAGCATTTTGGGGCTATTTTGTAGCAAATTATACTCAAAGCTTATGCAAGTAGGGGCATAAAACACGTTAAAATCCTACTTATCAACTCCCCAAGCTTAAACCTTTGCTTGTCCTCAAGCAAATAAAATAAGACCCACCCCTTAAAGAAAACATCCAAGTAATTCCAGCTATTCTTAGATAACCTCAACAAGCATCAATTGGGACTAACAACTACCCTCAATACGAATGCATCATTAAAACATTTAGACTTTGAAAACTTGTGGATCAAGTGTGACACAAGAGCATCAAGAGTTGGCACATTTCATCAATGAACTTCTCTCAATAACTTTAGTCATTGTGGAACCAAACTCACACGTCTTCAACTCTCCCTAAGCAAACATCACCTTTTGGAGTATTGACACACAAACCGAGGTTTATGGACTTCCACTCATCTTTCTCAAGAAGAAAGTCACATGTCCATCTCTAATTATCATATGCTTGCCCCTTATGTAAGTATCTACTAATGTAGGTTCCCTTCAACTCAAGATCATATAGCGCTTTTGTGGAGTCCTTGTGAAGGCTTTTGGGTAAGGGTAGGATATATTTGTGTTCCAGTGAGTACAATCTTCCCTTAAGCACTTCTAATACTTTCTTGGCTCATTTGAGTATTTCACTGCCCTTAAAAGGTTAATGGGACACACTGTCGCTCTTTCTTAGGCAATTCAGAACATTTCTCCTTTTCCTACTTGTTTCACGCCTTTTTTACTTTTTTTCTTGAATCCTTTTTTTTATTCACATTGGATTTCCTTTTCGTATTTTTCTTTTCTCTCTTTTTCATTGCCTTTCTTTTATTTTTCTTTGTACCTTTTTCTACTTTGTTTCCTTTCTTGTCTTCCCCCAAACTTAGACAATTTCCATTACTCAAGGGAAGATTTGGGTGCCAAGAGAGGGTATCATTAAAAATGGACATAGTTGTGTAGCATTGGTTCTCGAAAGAAAAAGGTTCAAGGCTCAAAAGGGTTAACTAGGGATCATTTCATTGGTAGGCCATGGAATTGTTCAACTTAGCATTTGGTTCGAAGAGATCCTATAATCACTTCTCAAGTCAAATTTCACCAATGATTTTGCCTCAACGAACATTCAGGGCAAGTTCTAGACTATCGGCTCGGGACTTGGACTCATAATTCTAGTTCTCACCACACACACTCAAGGATTGCTAAAGACATTGAGTCGAGGGTCCACTACGACCTTAGTTTCGATTCAACCGCACAATGGTCCAAAACGACCACATGATGATTGTTTGGTCAACACAAGAGTCTCAAGGCCACGACTTTCACCATCCTAAACACAACATTATGTCTTTGATCATAGGATCAAAGGCAAATGTGTTAGGCCTAAGTGAAGCCTTGCCTGATGTACCCTTAACTACGAAATATCAAAATCAAAAGAAAAAAATTAAAAACAGACTCAAATCCTTAAGAAGGTTGTCACGCCATCTATCATTGGGAAGAGTCACCCGGTACAACACTTACCCTTGGAAAGAACCGTGGCATTAAGAAACCCAATGGCTTATTAAAAATACCAAAATTAAACAAAAGTCTTCGAGCCTATCTATGAAGTTAAAAACGAAATGTTTTTACGAAAATAGAAAAACCGAATGAATATGTAAAATATGGGAGCAAATTATACAACGAGGGATGAATATATACCTAAAGTAACTTTATATACATACCAAGATAAAAAGTACGAAAAAAATAGCTAAAATATAAAGTTATGTATAGATCAACTAGAAAATCAAATTAAAAACATAAATAGAGTATCTAATATATACAATCATCCAAATAGATAAACAGTAAGGCTTACCCCCATGAATAAGAGCTGGCATTGTCCTCAATGCCAACTATCCAAATAAGCATTAAGTATCAAAATAAAGGATATAGAGGGCTTCCTAGGCCTGGTCGGTAATCATAGGATCATAAATGGTTCCATGATCCTCTGTATAGGTGGGAACCTCAGACTGGTCCCCGGCTTGTTGTTGCTCTGCTGCTGGGATAGGGTCCTGCTATTAGACCAGCTGAATATCGGGTGCATCACCGGAGGGAGCCTCCTGAATCTTGGCAAGATGAATCACTAGACCCTCAGTACTAGGCAGCTTCTTCTTCCTCGGAGGCCTGGATGCTTGCTCCTGCTGTGGCTCTAGCACTGGTGCAGCTGCTGGAGAGGCTGACTCCCCAAATACATGTCTAAAGGCTGCTGATCCACCAATAGCTTGTTCACATCTGTTCGAAGCACCTTCACTGACTCCTTGGATGCCCTTATCATTCTCATCTTTTTGTGCTCTCGGGCGAGCTCTATTAGAGTTACGCCATGAGAATCTACCGCCTTAGTCAAGGCGGCCTGAGTCTCTATAATCTTCTCCTGGTTGGCTAATAGCTTCTTCAGTGTTTCCTCAATAAACTGAGGAATTTGGACAGTGGTTGGTGCAGAATGGGCCTTAACTGAAGTGGCCATGTGGACAACTTGGATGTCGCAGCTGACATCCAGATGTTTAAACTGGCCAAGGTCTTTGATAAGTGCTGAGCTGTCAAAGGGTTGGTCCGGGAAGATGGGACTGTTTGGCCAACTGAAGAACTAGGACCTGGAGAGGAGGAGGGCACATCATCTGGGACAGAGACAACTGGAATGGAGGGGAGCGCAGTAGAAGGCTCGATAGTAGACTCTACCGCAGCTGGCTCCTCAGACTGGCCAGTCGGGGCAGAGGTGGATGGATGCCTTGTTCTTTCTGTCCTTTGGGTTGTCCGGAGCCTAAATGTTGAACCATGATAACGGGGACACTGGGCGCACTGTCATATCATAGGACTTTTTCTTCACCTTCAAGTCCTGGAAATACATAGTGAAAGTGTTGGGGTATGGGTAGTTCCAAGTGCTGTCAACCCCCATTGAAGTGATTGCCCTGTATATTAAATTTCCCATATTGATAGGTAAGCCAGCCATGATAGATGCAATCAACACAGCCTGGGGGGAGTGGGATAGTGTGGTCATGGGAAGTGGGGTCAAGCCTATTGCATACAAAAGTGAGCCACCCTCTAGTCTCGAAATTCAAGGTCTTCTGCAAAATCTTTACCCCTGCCTGTATCCAATCCGGAACAACACCCGGATGAGCCAAATATTCAGCCAACCATGGCAGAACCTCCTCCTTCATCTCCAATTTCTGATTGTATTGGGTCTCATCTTTGTCGTCAAAACCAAAATATCTATTGAACGCCTTCCCCAAAAACACCACAGCTTTGTCGCGCACTTTGGTCACAGCTGTGAGCACGTGATTTTTGCCTTTTTAAAATTACTCCTACAGAATTCTCAAAGTTAGGATTTCTCCTTTTATTATTATTTTTAGGATATTATTGGGCATAATACTGTGTGTTTTCATTGGTGCGTGCATGACAAGTCATAAAAATACAAAAAAATTACATAAGCATTTAGGATTTAATTTCACATATTTTGTTAAAATTAATTTGTAATTCAAGTTTTGTTTTGCGAAATATAAGAAAAACTCACAAAAATAAGTAGTTTATTTTGGCATTTTATTGTTAACTTTTATTTTTGGCATTTTATTGTTAATTTTCATAATTGTTTAGTTTAGGTAGTTGTCAGTCTAGTTTAGCTAAATTTAGTCTAATAAGATTTTTAAAAACAAAAATAAAATTAGGAAGTTTCTAAAAAAATAAAGATGGAAAAAGTAGGAATAAAAAATGATTTAAAAAAAAGAAAGAAGAGGAGGTTGGGCACAATTGGGCCAAGCCTGGGTGGCCCAGATCCCCTTTACCTGTTTAAAATGCCCAAAACGAGCCCAAAACTCGTCTCTGGCCCAAATTGATATGAGAGACGACATCGTTTTGGGGAGATCAATCTTAGTCATCCATCAATATTTATCTAACGGTCCTAAAACCTCCTCCCAAACCAATATATATGTCCAAACGTATGAGATATACTCAAAGACAAAAGTCTTCATCCTCGTACCAAACCTTCAACGGTATAACACCATCCAGGAGCCACCACAAACCACCGTATAACCGCCGGCGGGAAAGCTCAGATCCTGACCAAAAATAAACCCCTGACTCCCCGTACCCTCCTCTTTCCGATGTCCTAAATATCAAACCTCGAATATAAGCCAATCGTTTCGAATATTCGATTCTTTGGACGCCGCCTCCGCCATCCACAACGCCTTCGTCACCGGAACCTTCCCAAAATAACACCACATACTCCTCACTCCATCCCCATAAAAAATTCATAGTTATATTCCTCCAAACCCCTACCTATCGGTTTGAAGCATAGATTGAAGCTCTGACCCAAACCCCCAACCTCACCGGAACCTTTCAAAAATGGTACCAGGTGACCCCATCACCTTCCTTTCCTCAAATCCACGACCATCAGCCTTCGAATACAACTAGACTTGGCCAACAATCAAATCAAAATAGCCTGAAACCCATACCCCTTCCCAAGACAACTAACCCTAACCTGATACCCGTTCCCCCTCTCAAATAACGATGCAAGGGTCTTAGAAGGCCAACAGATCCTCCTAAAAATGGTAAAAAATCTTGAGACGTGAAGAGTCCAAATTTTAGGGTTACAACATTAAAAGCTAAGTTCCCTTTGTTCTTCCTTTTGATTGCTTTAATTTCCTATGTTCTTTCTTCTGATTGCTTTTATTTTTTTTGTTCTAATAGCTTTTGATCTTCTTGTTTTTATTTGTGTGAGTACATGAATTTTCTATCTGTTCTCTTTGAAATATCCTGAGTATTTGCTTCCATCTAGAATCATATGATTGTCCTTGTTTTAAGTTTTGATAACATGTTTCTGAATAGTCTGCTTATCATTTTTGTTTCTTTCGTCTCATTTGGATTATCATGTTAAGCTCAAAATTGTTCATCTTTGGTCTAACTTTCCACTTTTGTTTCAAAATTGATCAGTGTCCATGTGTGATAAATCTTATTTCTGAAGTTTGTGCTGTTTGACTTTATTTTCTTCTGAGTAATTTAGTTCCATCTTTTGACACTTGTCTAAATCTGCATGTATATGTGTGTTGCATTGATTTGTTACTTATCAATTTTGACCCTTGTCTGTTTGCTTTTATTTAGTATAGTATAGTATAGTTTCCAATTGAATAGTTGGCCATGTCCAGCTTTCTCAAAATCGACCCCCAACTGATAGTGTAACCCTGGTTTATGATTTAAAGTAGTTAACTAGGGTCAATTTCTGACCAAATGGACAGAAACCAGGTTATAACACATCTAGGTTAGTAATTAAGATGGGAAAACAGGGGTATTGGGGGTATTTGAACATAAGAATCTTGTAACAAACCCCTGGAACATTCTAGTGGAAGTTCGAAATGCAATTTTTGTCCATTGTTTCTCAAAACTTGAGGCACAAGTTTAAAAATAAGGGATAAATTAAGCAAATCTGAAAAATGGGTAAGGGACAAAAATGAAAACAAGAAAGATTTTGTTACCCTAAGGCCTTGTCTATGAAAGAGGCATCTGATTGCTTAAGAAAGGGGAGATACATTTTGAGATATATACATTTTCTAGAGAAGAGGTCAAGAAGATCCATCTGAAAACCAATTCCCAAAAATCTTATGCTTTCCTTGAAAAGATCTTCTAAAATAATCAAAATTCTACTCACTAAAAGTTGAAGATGACTTGAGGCATGTGCATTTGAGGTGTTTGAGTTCTTCAGAAGCAATCTTAGGCATTGATCTTAGGCTGGTTTGCTTTGTTCAAGTTTGGGATTGAAACTTGTGTTGTTATTTGCTTTTCAATACTTTCCTGAGCTCCTGATACCATTCCCGGGTTTAACTGGTTGATTTGGCTGGTGTTTGTTGTTGTTTGTCGTTCACCATACTCATAGGTTCCTCTTTGCTGTAATTCCAGGTACTATTCTCACTCAAAAAAACCAGGGAAGGCAACAACTGTGTATATGCGTCATTATGAAGATACTTTAATTTTTATGTTAATTTCATAGTACAAATGTTACCAATTTAGTAGTATTTAGGACATTCATTTTATCTTTGGTGTTGTAATGTGTATAAACGTCTAAAATATGCCGGACTGTATCTAGATTGTGAACTTCAATTTGTTTTAATTTCAGTAGGTTGCAAATTAGATAGCCAATAACCTGCCTAATGTTTCATATATAATTCGATAATAGGGAGTCGTTATATGTATATGTACTCTGACTGACGAGTACATTAGTTTTTAGATGCTGAATTCGAAACCTGGGTTGTAACTTACAAATTTACTAATACAAAATCACTACCAGGTTTTCCTTTTGACAAATGTATTTAATATGTTTAAAAATGATCAATTATGTAATGCCAACAGTTGTAGTGTAGCGATCTGAAAATGTTGTCCTTATCCTTGTGATTAATTTGTAGTCCAAATTTTTGGGCTTAATTGAAGGCCCAGATTATTGTAAATTGAGAAGTATGAGGAAACATACTTCTGGGCCGTCTATTTTCTTTTATAAAGCCCAATTGTATAAGTGTTATATAAACACTGAAATGTGCATATTGATTGCTTCGTTTGAATAAGCCATTAATATATGAAATAATTAGGACTTCTCTTTATTTTTAGAGACACACATAGTAGAAAATTATAGTCTCTTTAGGTTTTCTTTCTTTAAAAGTAAAATGGGTGTGCCACGCTAAACAAAAGTCATGCGCTATGTGGCCCTCTAATTGTAATAAAAATGCATAGAAATCTGGAGATGTCGTTAAGCGGATTTCACGGTCTTCCAAAAATTTCAAAACGTGTAGTTGCTATAGACGCGTATTTTTAATAATGTATCTTCCTAAGTTCGGGTGTGCATTTATGTGACCCAAATACAAGTCTCAACGATGTTAATATGTGGCAAGAACCCGGGTGTCTTAACATGACGTGGTTCAACACGTGTTTTAAAAACGTTACAAATATTCCTAAAAGTGAATAAAGCGGTTAATAATTTTAAAATTGCACTGTAGGATGAACATGTATAAAAATCAGGAAATTGGCCATTTATAATAGTTTAAGCAATCGTGCTAGAACCACAGAATCCGAGGGTGCCAAACACCTTCCCTCGGATTAACAGAATTCCTTACTCAAGAATATCTGGTTCGCAGACTCCAATTGGGCCACGGAATCCCGCATAGCGCTCATTTATCTTTGACCGAAAACCCTTCATGTTTCTGGAAAAAGAGGGGCAGCTGTGAGCACGTGATTTTTGCCTCGTTAAAATTACTCCTACAGAATTCTCAAACTTAGGATTTCTCCATTTGTTATTATTTTTAGGATTTAATTGCGCATATTAATGTGTGTTTTAATTGGCGCATGCATGACAAGTCATGAAAATACAAAATAAATTACATAAGCATTTAGGATTTAATTTCACATATTTTGTTAAAATTAATTGGTAAGTAAGGTTTTGTTTTGCTAAATATAAAAAAAATCACAAACATACGTAGTTTATTTTGAAATTTTATTGTTAATTTTCATTTTTGGTATTTTATTGTTAATTTTCATAATTGTTTAGTTTAGGTGGTTGTTAGTCTAGTTTACCTAAATTTTGTCTAATAAGATTTTTAAAAAAAAATTAGGAAGTGTGAAAAATAAAGATGAAAAAAGTAGGAATTATAAATGATTTTTTTAAAAAAAGAGGAGGAGGCTGGCCACAATTAGGCCAAGCCTGGGTAGCCCAGATCCCTTTTACTCGTTCAAAATGCCCAAAACCAACCCAAAACCCGTCTCTGGCCCAAGATGATATGAGAGACGCCCCAAAACGCCGTCGTTTTGGGGCAATCAATCTCAGCCATCCATAAATATTGATCCAACGGTCCTAAAACCTCCTCCCAAAACCAATATATATGTCCAAACGTGTGAGATATACTCAGAGAAAAAAGTCTTCATCCTCGTACCAAACCTTCACCGGTGTAACACCGTCCAAGAGCCACTACAAACCACTATATAACCGCCGGCCGGAAATCGTCTCCGCCGGCGGCAAATCTCATATCCTGACCAATAATACACCCCTGACTCCCCGTACCCTCCTCTTTCCGATGCCCTAAAAATAAACCTCGAATATAAGCCAATCGTTTCGAATATTAGATTCTTTGGACGCCGCCACCGCTGTCCACGGCGGCGCCGTCACAGGAACCTTCCCAAAATAACACAACCTACTCCTCACCCCATCCCCATAACGAGTCCATGGTTGTATTCCTCCAAACCCCTACCCATCGCTTCGAATCTTAGATTGAAGCTCTATCCCAAACCCCCAACCCACCAAGAATCCTTCAAAAATGGTACCAGGTGACCCCCTCACCTTCCTTTCCACAAATCCAGGACCATCATCCTTCGTTTACAATCGGACTTGGACAAAAATCAAATCTAAATAGCTTGAAACCCATACCCCATCCCAAGCCAACTAACCCTAACCTGATACCCTCTCCCCCTCTCAAATAACGATACAAGGGTCATCGAAGGCCAAATACCCTCCAAGAAATGGTCGATAATATTGAGACGTGAAGAGTCCAAATTTTAGGGTTACAACATTAAAACATAAGTTCCCTTTGTTCTTCCCTCTGATTGCTTTAATTTCCTCTATTCTTTCTTCCGATTGCTTTTAATTTTATTTGTTCTGATTGCTTTTGATCTTCTTTGTTTTCATTTGTGTGAGTACATGAATTTTCTATCTGTTCATCTTTGAAATATCTTGATTAGTTGCTTCCATCTAGAATCATATGATTGTCTTTGTTTTAAGTTTTGATAACATGCTTCTGAATAGTCTGCTTATCATTTTTGTTTCTTTAGACTCATTTGGATTATCATGTTAAGCTCAGAATTGTTCATCTCTGGTCTAACTTTCCACTTTTTGTTTCAAAATTGATCAGTGTCCATGTGTGATAAATCTTATTTATGAAGTTTGTGCTGTTTGACTTTATTTTCTTCTGAGTAATTTAGTTCCATCTTTTGACACTTGTCTAAATCCGTATGTACATATATGTTGCATTGATTTGTTACTTATCAATTTTAACTATTGTGTGTTTGCTTTTATATAGTATAGTATAGTTTCCAATTGAATAGTTGGCCATGTCCAGCTTTCTCAAAATTCGACCCCCAACTGATAGTGTAACCCTGGTTTATGATTTTAAGTAGTTAACTAGGGTCAATTTCTGACCAAATAGATAGACATCGGGTTATAACACACCTAGGTTAGTAATTAAGAAGGGAAAACAGGGATATTGGCGGTATTTGAACATAAGAATCTAGTAACAAACCCCTGGAACATTCTAGTGGAGGCTTGAAATGCAATTTCTATCCATTCTTTCTCAAAACTTGAGGCACAAGTTTAAAAATAGGGATCAATTAAGCAAACCTAAAAAATGGGTAAGGGATTAAAAAGAAAACAAGAAAGATTTTGCTGCCCTAAATACTTGGCTATAAAAGAGGCATTTGATTGCTTAGAAGGGGAGATACATTTTGAGATATATACATTTTCTAGAGAAGAGGTTAAGAAGATCCATCTGAATACCAGTTCCCTAAAATATTAAGCTTTCCTGGCAAAAATCTTCTAAGATAATCAAAATTCTACTCATTAGAAGTTGAAGATGACTTGAGGCATGTGCATTTGAGGTGTTTGAGTTCTTCAGAAGCAATCTTAGGCATTGATCTTAGATTGGCTTGCTTTGTTCAAGTTTGGGATTAAAACTTGTGTTGTTTTTTGTTTTTTAAAACTTTCCTGAGCTCCAAATACCATTTCTGGGTTTAACTGGTTGATTTGGCTGGTGTTTGTTTCTGTTTCTCCTTCACCATACTATAGGTTCCTCATTGTTGTAATTTCATGTACTATTCTCACTCAAAAAAAATCAGGGAAGGCAACAGCTGTGTATATGCGTGATTATGAAGATACCAATTTAGTAGTATTTTAGGACATTCATTTTATCTTGGGTGTTGTAATGTGTATAAACATCCAAAATTTTCCCGACTGTTCTGGACTGTGAAATTCAATTTGTTTTAATTTCAATAGGTTGCAAATAAGATAGCCAATTACCTGCCTGATTTTCATGTGTGATTCAATAATAGGGAGTCGTTATATGCATATGTACTCTGATTGATGAGTACATTAGTTTTTAGATGCTGAATTTGAAACATGGGTTGTAACTTATTAATTTACTAATACAAAATCACTACCAGGATTTTCTTTTGACAAATGTCTTTAATATGTTTATAAATGATCAATTATGTAATATCAACAGTTGTAGTGTTGCAATCTGAAAATGCTGTCTTTATCCTTGTGATTAATTTGTAGTCCAAATTTTTGGGCTTAATTGAAGGCCCATATTGTTGTAAATTGTGAAGTATGAGGAAACCTACTTCTGGGCTATCTATTTTCATTGATAAAGCCCAATTGTATAAGTGTTATACAAACACTGAAATGTGCATATTGATTGCTTCGTATGAATAAGCCATTAATATATGAAATAATTAGGACTTCTCTTTATTTTTAGAGACCTGCATAATTGTAAATTATAATCTCTTTTGGTTGTCTTTATTTAAAAGTAAAATGGGTGTGCCACGCTAATGAAAAGTCATGCGCTATGTGGCCCTCTAATTGTAATAATGATTCAAAGAAATCTGGAGATGCCGTTTAGCGAATTTCACGGCTCTTCCACAAATTTTAAAATGCGTAGTTGCTATAGGCGCGTATTTTTAATAATGTATCTTCCTAAGTTCGGGTGCACATTTATGTGACCCAAATCCAAGTCTCAACGATATTAATATGTGGCGAGAACCCGTGTGCATTTACGTGACGTGGTTCGAGACTTTCTTTAATAACGTTGCAAATATTCCTATAAGTGAATAAAGCGGTTATTTATTTTAAAATTGCACTGTAGGATGAACATGTATAAAAATCAGGAACTTGGCCATTTATAATAGTTTATGCGACCGTGCTAGAACTACGGAATCCGAGGATGCCTAACACCTTCCCTCGGATTAACAGAATTCCTTACTCAAGAATTTCTGGTTCGCAAACTCCAATTGGGTCACGGAATCCCGCATAGCGCTCATTTATCTTTAACCGAAAACCCTTCGTGTTTTCGGACAAAGAGGGGGAGCTGTGAGCACGTGGATTTTACCTCGTTAAAATTACTCCAACAGAATTCTCAAACTTAAGATTTCTCCTTTTATTATTATTTTTAGGATTAAACTGCGCATATTAATGTGTGTTTTCATTGGTGTATGCATGACAAGTCATAAAAATACAAAAAATTACAGAAGTATTTAGGATTTAATTTCACATATTTTGTTAAAATTAATTGGTAATTAAGGTTTTGTTTTGCGAATATAAAAAAAGTACAAATATAAGTAGTTTATTTTGGCATTTTATTGTTAATTTTCATTTTTGGTATTTATTGTTAATTTTCATAATTGTTTAGTCTAGGTGGTTGTTAGTCTAGTTTAGCTAAATTTTGTCAAATAAGATTTTTTAAAAAGATTAGGAAGTTATTAAAAAATAATTAAAAATGATTAGGAAGTTCTTAAAAAGATTAGGAAGTTCTTAAAAAAAGTAGGAATTAAAAATGATTTTAAGAAAAAAAAAAAAGAAGAGGAGGATGGCCACAATTGGGCCAAGCCTGGGTGGCCCAGATCCCCTTTACCCGTTCAAAATGCCCAAAACCAGCCCAAAACCCGTCTCTGGCCCAAGCTAATATGAGAGACGCCCCAAAACAACGTCGTTTTGGGGCAATCAAACTCAGCCATCCATCAATATTGATCCAACGGTCCTAATACCTCCTCCCAAAACAAATATATATGTCCAAACGCGTGAGATATACTCAGAGATAAATGTCTTCATCCTCGGACCAAACCTTCACCGGTGTAACACCGTCCTGGAGCCACCACAAACCACTGTATAACCGCCGGCCGAAAATTGTCTCCACTGGCGTGAAAGCTCAGATCCCGACAAAAAATACACCCCTGACTCCCTGTACCCTCCTCATTCTGATGCCCTAAAACTCAAACCTCGAATATAAGCCAATCGACTCTAATATTAGATTCTTTGGACGCCGCTTACGCCATCCACGGTGGCGCCGTCGCCGGAACCTTCCCAAAATAACACCACATACTGCTCACCCCATCCCCATAACGAATCCATGTTGGTATTCCTCCAAACCCCTAAGCATCGCTTCGAATATCAGATCGAAGCTCTGACCCAAACCCCCAACCTCACCGAAATCCTTCAAAAATGGTACCAGGTGACCCCCTCACTTCCTTTCCACAAATCCACGACCATCAGCCTTCGAATACAACCAGACTTGGCAAAAACTAAAATCAAAATAGCCTGAAACCCAGACCCCATCCCAAGCCAATTAACCCTAACCTGATGCCCTCTCCCTCTCTCAGACAACGATACAAGGGTCTCAGAAGGCCAATAGACTCTCCTAGAAATGTTGGAAAATCTTGAGACGTGAAGAGTCCAAATTTTAGGGTTATAACGTTAAAAGCTAAGTTCCGTTTGTTCTTCCTTCTAATTGCTTTAATTTCCTTTATTCTTTCTTCCGATTGCTTTAAATTTTGTTTGTTCTGATTGCTTTTGATCTTCTTTGTTTTCATTTGTGTGAGTGCATGAATTTCTATCTGTTCATCTTTGAAATATCTTGAGTAGTTGCTTCCATCTAGAAATCATATGATTGTCTTTGTTTTAAGTTTTGATAACATGTTTCTGAATAGTCTGCTTATCATTTTAGTTTCGTTAGACTCATTTCGATTATCACGCTAAGCTCAGAATTGTTCATCTCTGGTCCAACTTTCCACTTTTTTGTTTCAAAATTGATCAGTGTCAATGTGTGATAAATCTTATTTATGAAGTTTGTGCTGTTTGAATTTATTTTCTTATGAGTAATTTAGTTCCATTTCTTGACACTTGTCTAAATCCGCATGTATATATGTGTTGCATTGATTCGTTACTTATTAATTTTGACCATTGTGTGTTTGCTTTTGTATAGTATAGTATAGTTTCCAATTGAATAGTTGGCCATGTCTAGCTTTCTCAAAATTCGACCCCCAACTGATAGTGTAACCCTGGTTTATGATTTTAAGTAGTTAACTAAGGTCAATTTCTAACCAAATGGATAGACACCAGGTTATAAAACATCTAGGTTAATAATTAAGAAGGGAAAACAGGGATATTGGGGGTATTTGAACATAAGAATCTTGTAACAAACCCTGGAACATTCTAGTGGAGGTTCAAAATGCAATATCTGTCCATTCTTTCTCAAAACGTGAGGCACAAGCTTAAAAATAAGGGATCAATTAAGCAAATCTGAGAAATGGGTATGGGACTAAAAAGAAAACAAGAAAGATTTTGTTTTCCTAAGGCCTTTGGCTATGAAAGAGGCAACTGATTGCTTAAGAAAGGGGGGATACATTTTGAGATATATACATTTTCTAGAGAAGAGGTCGAGAAGATCCATCTGAAAACAAATTCCCTAGAATCTTAAGCTTTCCTGGCAAAAATCTTCTAAGATAATCAAAATTCTACTCATTAGAAGTTGAAGATGACTTGAAGCATGTGCATTTGAGGTGTTTGATTTCTTCAGAAGCAATCTTAGGCATTGATCTTAGGTTGGTTTGCTTTGTTCAAGTATGTGGTTGAAACTTGTGTTGTTATTTGCTTTTCAAAACTTTCCTGAGTTCCTGATACCATTCCTGGGTTTAATCAATTGGTTTGGCTGGTGTTTGTTGTTGTTTCTCGTTCACCATACTCATAGATTCCTCTTTGCTTTAATTCCACGTGCTATTCTCACTCAAAAAAAATTTGGGAAGGCAACAACTGTGCATATGCGTGATTATGAAGATACTTAAATTTTTATGTTAATTTCATAGTACAAATGTTACCAATTTAGTGGTATTTAGGACATTCATTTTATCTTTGGTGCTGTAATGTGTATAAACGTATAAAATATGCTGGACTGTATCTGGACTGTGAACTTCAATTTATTTTATTTTCAGTAGGTTACAAATAAGATAGCCAATAACCTGCCTGATTTTTCATGTGTGATTCGATAATAGGGAGTCGTTATATGCATATGTACTTTATAGCTCTCATTTATCTTTGACCGAAAACCCTTCGTATTTACGGGCAAAGAGGGGCATATGTGAGCACGTGATTTTTGTCTCGTTAAAATTACTCCTACAAAATTCTCAAACTTAGCATTTCTCCGCTTATTATAATTTTTAGGATTTTATTGCACATATTAATGTGTGTTTTCATTGGTGCATGATGACAAGTCATAAAAACACAAAAAAATTACATAAGACTTTAGGATTTAATTTCACATATTTTGTTAAAATTAATTGGTAATTAAGGTTTTATTTTGCGAAATATAAATAAATAATTCAATTTCGAATAATATCACTTAATTGGAAAAACTCCATTATACGTGTCATCCTTCGGGGTTGCCGTGTAAAAAAGGAGGTGTGACAACTCTGGCGACTCTGCTGGGGAAGAAAAGAACCCAGAATCTCTGGTTCAGAGTTTAAGAATTTGAGCTTAGAATAACTGTTATATTTGGCTTCTTCTGATTTCATTACATGTTCCATGCTAAGTGCTCAATGCCTTACCGCTTTGATATTATCTAAATTATACTAATAAACTGCTACGAAACCCTTCACTTCTCACCTTAGGGGGATGCGCTTAATGGTTGAGACTCCCTACTCTGTTAGTGTCATACCTGTGAATAAGAAAGAGGCCGGACAAGTTACTAAGCCGGATGGCCTTTTGGTTCCCGGCACGTAGCCCCCTACTCGACTCGAGTTGTCTGCTCGGGTGCATAATCTAGACCCTGTGCCAAGGCTTTTAACTTAGAATAACTCGACCTCATGTCGAATCCCTAGTAGGAATGTTAATTTGCATCATGCATTTTACTTAGGGGACTCAACACATGGGTTGGGTCCGTCTAGGACAGGTGACCCGAAATGAAAAGACCATCCTGATGCATATTACGTGCTACTTGTGCATTCAGTTGTTTTGGATTCGCATGTCGACCGGCTTGTGAATAAAACAATTTGAGAGCTACTGAGACTAATCATCTGTAAAACCAATAACGCTGAAATGCTGCCGGATTTTAAAAAAAAACAAACATAAATACAAAGCAAAAGGAAAAAAAACTAGGAAAGGTTTTCAATAATATATTTTGGTTTTTGATAAATATTTTTGCGAGGTCCAACCCTTCTTTTGCAAAAAATGCCAAAAAAAAAATTGATCCGCTTGTTTAGAAATAAATCGGGTGATGCCATTACTATCGGAAATAGCCGCATATTACCACAAGGGACACCAGAAGGCTAATACTGCACAATTGGCCACCTCTGAGTTTTATTTTGGCAGGCAAGCAAGCACAGCCTGAAAAACCTTCTCTCGGAGGCGTTGCAAGGCAGTATTAGCAAAGCCAGGCCATGATTTTAAGAAATGAATTTCATGAAGTACTGGTTTTAATATTTTATGGATACTAATTCACCTTAATAAATGTGCAAAATGAGCACGATAATATTCATGAACAAAATTCCCTTGGAGTTGCGACTGTGGTGGAATGATCTGGGGGAAGCAGGGCAAAAAGGGTCAATACGCATTTTGGAGGTCTCACTGGTTTGTTGAAAATTAATCCAAGGGGAGACATCATAAAGTCATTGATCAAATTTTGGGACCCGACCCACACTGTCATCCATTTCTCGGATTTTGAACTCACTCCGACATTGGAGGAAGTAACTGGGTATATCGGGACCCCCACATTTCCTTTGAGACACCAATAACTGATTGCACCAAGAGCCCTTGCCGTGCACAAATTCCTGAACTCCTTAAAAATCAGTAGGAAGGTTCACAATCCAGACTTATCAGCTGGCTTCTGCACCCCGCAATTTATATATCAGAAGTATGGACATATTGGGCGGTTCAATAACCCCAAAAATCATATTTTTGGCAAAGGAAATCAGCTCAAATGGCAAGATCATAAATGTTTTGCGTTCATAGTATTTTTCTTAGGTCTTCTAGTATTCCCGCGAAGGGGTGGGAATATTGACATACGGATAGCAGGGGTCGTTAGCACTTTAATGACCCAGGCTAAAAGTACCCTCGCTCCAATGATCTTGTCCAAAATCTTCCGTGCTCTCACCGCATGTAAAGCAAGAGGAGACTTCTTCGAAGGATGTAACTTGTTATTGCAAATATGGATGATCGAGCATATATGCCACCGGCCTCGGTTCATGAATTATGGGTCACCAACAAGGAGCTGCGTAGAAGAATTCTGCAACAGGGTTAATGGGTTTAGAGTACCTAAGGGTGTCACAGAATGGTTGTCGCATCTCCGGGTCATCACTGCAAATCAGATAGAGTGGACATTCGGGTGGCTCCTTGTGGATAAAGTTGTGTATATGCCAGCCACTGGGCCTCATTTCCCTTCTAATGGGTACAAAGTATGCAGCCCTATGCGCCATACAGAGTACTAAGACAACTTGGTAGATGCCAAATGATCCCCAAAGACGAGGATATTAGTCGTCATGCTGTGGAGATTAGCCCAAATGTTCTACTCCCTGAAGTCGTCGTACGTCAAATCTGGAGTGAATGTCAATACTTGATAGCAGGTACTCGAGTGCGCGACATATATAAAGGCGAGGTTGCACCGGGGTATGTTACTTGGTACAAAAGAGAAATAGAGCCTGGAAGGCCAGCTAAGAGACCACATCTCCAAGAATTTGCTGAGACGTCACAAGAGCAATGGGATTGGTTAGCCAAGGAAAATGAATATACGGCCACTATATGAAGGTTGGAAAAGCAAATCCAAGAGATGTAATTTGAATATAGTTTGCAAGCCACAGCCACTAAGGGAGAAAAGAAGATATTAACCAGAGAAAACAAAGCCTTACGAGCCCAGTCCAGAAAATGAAGGCAGCCACATACAATCCTCCCAGAAGTACAAGAGATGAAAAACTCATAGAAAATTTGCGGCAGAAAGTAACCGAGTATGGTTTCGACCTAAATAAGGAGGAAGGTGAGCTATCTAGGGTTCGGAAGCAATTGATTAAAAGTGCACAGGAACGAGGCCGCATCCTTGAGCAATTAAAGGAAGGGAATAATGATGTGAATGTTGGTTTAAAGCGGAGGGTCATCATGACTGAAAATAGAATGACCAAGCAAGCCGGGGACTTCAAAGCCGAAAGAGAGCATTGTTATGTTGTAATAGAATGATTAGAAAGGGATTTGCGGCAATTCCAATAGCTGAATCAGGTAGCAGAACGAACTCTATAGGCAAGGGCCGAGCAAATTGGGCGTTTGCTTCCAGAAAAAGGTGTTATTAGGGAAAGGATATGGGCAATCGCAGATTATATTACCACAAGTGCAACCATTGCGAGGATATGACGAAATCCATGTTCTTTGCTACCGCCATGACATTTATTCATCAAGTGATGGAAGACCTCCCCATCTCCAAGAAAGTTTAGCATACAAGCTTGCGGCAAGGCCGAATGATGCCCCGCAAGCTCCAAAAGCAGTTGAAGTCTTAATGTATTTATAATTTCTGAAAAATTGTTTTTTAAAGAGTTTGTCAGTCTGTATGTTCTTTTACATACCATTCGAGTCTGTAAGTTTTGTTATGTCTGAGTCTGTTAGTTACTTTTAACTTTGATAGCTTTTGTAACAAAAGTTTTGTCTTTATAAAATCGAAAATCCTAAAATATCCTGTTATTTCCATCGCATTTTTCCATGAACTATGCTCGGTCTGATTTATGCGGCGTCATGATACGTAGGCAATCTTCATAGGATTCGACTATATTCTTAAAAAAAAGGAAAGTTAAAAGGAAATAAGAAGTAGACACCAAAAGGAAGTTCGGAATAAATGACGGGATGACGCATGCGATCATTGCAAACATATAGAAACCCGTTAACTGTGTAGGTGCGTCGTACCCAATATGTGATTTCCTGCATGTTATATATCCCAACCTAACCGATTGTAATTCCAGTTTCCAGTCCAGACTTTTAGAAAACAGTGATTGGTTTGTGGTAAGCTGGCATCGCATAGATACTTTACTAGATCAAAACGAAGCACAGAGATGTCATCCGAAATGAATCTACCGGCAGTTCCCATCCCAGAGGATAACCCGATTACGGGGATCCCAGCCTCAGAATATGTGGCAGCTAAAGAAAATAGGATCCTTCGACTCAGAGTTATGGAGCTGTGGGACGCTTGGACAAATGGAAAAGAGCCTCCAAGAGCCATCCCCGGATTTCCTGAGCTCTTCCAAAGGTCGGGGGTACCTCCACTATTCCCATCAGCCACACAAATATCATCTTGCGGTAGCATACCATATCAGCCAACTTTTTCGGAGCACCCTCTGAAGCCCGTCCTCCGATGTTCACATTTGGCTTAGTTGCTAATATTTTTACGGCTCCTCCGTGTGCAGCCACCACACAGCCTGCGGTGCCGAGGCCCATGTTTGATCCTACAGCTTTCACATTTCAAACTCCCACTACCAAACCGAGCCTCCCCATAACCCACATACACTTGTCCTCAACCAGCATGCAAACTCACACCGGTGTAGGATAAAACTCCTAAGACACCTGAACAAGATGAGATAAGAAGAAGGATGAAAAGCCTTGAGCAGAGATTGAAAAACATGCAAGGCTTGAGTGTGCAGAAGAGTGTGTCTTACTCGGACATATGCATGTTCCCGCATGTACACCTTCCCCTGGGATTTAAAACACCAAAGTTTGCGAAGTCTGATGGTCATAGAGGCCCTATTGCTCATTTGATAAAATACTGCAATCAGTTGCGTGGGGCAGGTGGAAAAGAAGAACAATTGATGGAATATTTAGGGGAGAGTTTGGTAGCCATCGCTTCTGAATGGTACATGGACCAGGATATCACCCGATGGCATATTTGGGATGATCTTGCTGGGGATTTTGTAAGACAGTTCCAGTATAACATTGGCATTGCCCCGGCAGGAACTCTTTGGCCAATTTGAAAAAGAAACCTTCAGAAAGTTTTATAGAATATGCAGTCAAGTGGCCCGAACAAGCGTCAAGAGTAAAACCACCCATGGATGAGACAGAGATGGTCACTGTCTTCCTACAAGCTCAAGAGGCGGATTATTTTCAAATATTTTGTCAGCAATGGGAAAACCTTTTGTGGAAGCAATTATGATCGACGAGATGGTAGAAAATGGCCTGAAAACAAGAAGAATTCTGACCCAGTCCGCTATAAGGGAAACCTCCCAAGCCATCCAAGGGGGGAGGGGGGGGGGGCAGGAGGGGTAGCAAGAAACAAAAAGAAAGAGGAAGTGTCAATGGCAGCCTCTGGAATGAGAAGACATCATGCTCACAGACCTGTATTCTCAGAAAGGACCTCTCAACACTACTATCCCCTTCAAGAGATGCATTATGTTTCCCAACCTTATGCAGTCATAAATGCCCAGCCATTTGCTCGACCACAACAACAGGGTAACAGAAACTAGGCCCCGAGAAATCTGCCTCCCCAAAATTGCTATAATCTCCCCCCCCCCCCCCCCCCACAAAATAATTTCCATCCCAGGGAGAAACCCAGGAGAAAAACTTTACACCAATAGGGGATACTTATTCCAGCTTATTCCCTAAACTGGTCCAGATGGGTCTCTTGCTGCTTGGCCCCCGAACAGACAGAACCCTGAGTCACCTTCCTATCAACGGGGCATACGATGTGCTTATTATTCAGGGGCCGAAGGACATGACACCGAAAACTGCTGGACTCTGAAACGAGTGGTGGAGGATTTAATAGAACAAAGGAAAATAGTGCTGAGAGATGAAGATGTCCCGAACGTAACCAATAACCCGTTGTCGGCCCACCACAATGGGCCAGTATCAAAATAATTTGTGAGGACAAAGAATTTGACTCTGCTCTAAAAGCCATAATAGTCATTGGGTAGCAAGAAACGAAAAGAAAGAGGAAGTGTCAATGGCAGCCTCTGGAATGAGAAGACATCATGCTCACAGACCTGTAATCTCATAAAGGATCTCTCAACACTACTATCCCCATCAAGAGATGCATTATGTTTCCCAACCTTATGCAGTCATAAATGCCCAGCCATTTGCTCGACCACAACAACAGGGTAACAGAAACTAGGCCCCAAGAAATCTGCCTCCCCAAAATCGCTATAATCTCCGCCCCCCACAAAATAATTTCCATCCCAGGGAGAAACCCAGGAGAAAAACTTTACACCAATAGGGGAGTCTTATTCCAGCTTATGCCCAAAACTGGTCCAGTTGGGTCTCTTGCAGCTTGGCCCCCGAACAGACAGAACCCTGATTCACCTTCCTATCAACGGGGCATACAATGTGCTTATTATTCAGGGGCCGAAGGACATGACACCGAAAACTGCTGGACTTTGAAACGAGTGGTGAAGGATTTAATAGAACAAAGGAAAATAGTGCTGAGAGATGAAGATGTCCCGAACGTAATGTCGGCCCACCACAATGGGCCAGTCATCAAAATAATTTGTGTGGACAAAGAATTTGACTCTGCCTAAAAGCCATAATAGTCATTGCTGATGCAGACAGAAAACTGAAGGTTACCCCCGAGAAGGTTGAAGAAAAGGATATGAGTTAAGCCAGGCACCCAGAAGTAGAGAAGAAGTCTGAAATTAAAACTGAGACAACACCCACCAAGGAAACCATACTTTACATCCCACAGGGGCGTCAGGAAAAGCAGCCCACTTTGAGTCCCCCCAAGAGGGTTTGAGTTGAACAAAACGATATATGTACCTAAGGGAGCTTATGTGATACAGGGACCGATTAACCCGCCAAGGCTAAATGAGCATGTGGTAATCGGTCGCGTGCCTCAGAAGCCAATGAAAAACCCTTCTACAGTCCCATAGAACTACCAAGAAACCATAGTAACACACAAGGGCAAAGAGATCATTGGGGAAACTCAAAAGGGCCATCCCGCAAAGATATATTCGGATATGGAATAAGCGAACAGTGCTAACAAAAGGCAATTTCCACCCAAAAAGCCCATAAATGCTGAAGAGGCCGAGGCCTTCTTTCAAAAAATGAAAATGCCAGAATCTGAGGTGATGGACCAGCTCTAGAAGTCTCCTGAGCAGGTCTCTTTATTGTCATTGCTGATGAAATATCCAGAGCACCAGAAAGTGTTGGCCAAAACCCTGAATGAAGCGTATGTACCGGTTGTAACCTCCGTGGAGCAATTGGAGAAAATGTCGGAAAGATTCTTTACTATTAATCAGGTTGCATTCAGCAAGAATGATTTACCTCCAAAAGAAGCGGCCAACAACAAAGCCTTGCATCTCACTGTCAAATGCGAAGGCTATTATGTCAAAAAAGTAAAGATAGACAGAGGTTTTAGGGTAGATATATGCCCACTGTCAACATTGCAGATAATGGAGATTGGAACAGAGAGGATCCGTCCTAACAATGTGTGTGTCTGAGCCTTTGATGGAATAAAGAGAGACACCATGGGGAAATTGACTTAGTATTGACCCATCGGTGCAGTTGATTTTGAAGTGACATTTCAAGTATTAGACATGGAAACCTCTTACAACAATCTCTTAGGAAGACCATGGATTCACGCAGCAGGAGCGGAACCTTCTACTCTGCACTAAATGTTCAAATTCGAACATGAGAACCAAGAGATTTTGGTCCATGGAGAAGACGAACATCCAATTTACCATGATCCCTCTGTCCCCTGCCTCGAAGCTAAAGAGGGAAGTGAGCATATAGTTTACCATGCTTTTGAAATTGTGGTAGCCGATCAATACAAAGAAAGAGAACCTTTCCCCCAGCCTTTCCTCTCCAATGCCTCAATCATGGTGGCAAGAGAGATGACACGCCAAGGGTTTAAGCCAGGAAAGGGACTTGGAAGTTCTCTACAAGGCATTTGAGCCGGTCGATTTGCCTACCCCAGAGAAGTTTTTTGGGCTAGGCTTCCATCCAACGCCGGAGGATATCACCTGGGCCAACCGTAGGAAACATCGTGGATGGGCTTTGACACAATCCCTACCCTACTTGTACAAAACATTTGTAAAACCAAAATACAGTGAGAAAGAAGAAGACGACCTTCACAGCGGAAGAAATTGAGGAGATATGTGGAGCCATGAGGAAATTATTGTGTGAAGCCAACATGGTCCAGCTGGGAGAAGGCTCAAGCACTGCTGAAGTGCTCTATATGGGACTGGATGCCAAGCTAAAAAACTGTAAGGCCACACCTTTCCCAGTCAGGCCGGAGGCCCGGTAGTCCTGCCTTGCCACGTTTTCTTGCATTACGAGTTATTTTAGAGTGTAGCTTGGGTGTTTTTATTTAGTATTTTGTCTTGTAAATTCCAGATGTAAACCCTTTTATCTTACAGTTTCAAAGAAAAGAAATCAATATTTCATCGTTTGCACTTCTCCATTTTTTCTAATTTTGTTTTTCTTCCAATTCATTTTTTTCTTTCAGCCCCAATAATGCGGATTTAAATTATATGACATGCTCGCGAACTTCATGCCCCTACCCGAATATGCTGCCTATTTGTGAAATGATGAACCAAGAACTAGAGTATGATGAAGAAGAGGCTTTTAGGGAAATTAACCGAGAGTTGGAACATTTTGAAAATAAACCTAAGCCGAACTTAAACGATGCCGAACCAGTTAACTTGGGTGGTCCCGGCGAAATCAAGGAAACTAAAATAAGCATCCATGTGAATAAAGAAATCCGAGATTCGTTGGTTCAATTTCTTTTGGAATTCAAAGAGGTATTTGCTTGGTCTTACGATGATATGCCTGGGCTGAGTGTTGATCTGGTGGTTCATAAGTTGCCACATACCCCGAATGCCCTCCAGTCCAAAAAAATAAAGAAAGTTCAAACCTGATGTCATCGATAAGATCAAAGAAGAGATCACAAAACAGTTAGAAGCGAGGGTAATCCGAGTGGTTCGATACACCACGTGGCTGGCCAATGTGGTCCCAGTACCAATGAACAATGGAAAAACCCGAGTATGTGTAGATTACAAAGATTTAAACAAGGTGAGTCCCAAAGACAACTTCCCTTTACCTAACATCCACATCCTTGTTGAAAACTGTGCCAAACACGAGATACAATGCTTTGTAGATTACTACGCAGGATACCACTAAGTGTTGATGGATGAGGAAGACACTGAGAAAACTGCCTTCACCACACCTTGGGGAACTTACTGTTACAGAGTTATGACTTTCGATTTGAAGAACGCCGGGGCAATATATATGAGGGCCATGACCACCATTTTCCATGTCATGATGCATCAGGAAATAGAAGTGTATGTGGACGATGTGATCATCAAGTCGAAGAGGCATCGAGTTGGATCCGACCAAGATAAAATCCGTTCGAGAGCTACCTCCTCCAAAGACCAAGAAGGATGTAATGAGCTTACTGGGAAGACTGAATTACATCAGCCGATTCATCGCCCAGTTGACTTCCACATGAGATCCCATATTCAAGCTATTGAAAAAGGATGAGGCAGTTAAATGGACTGGTGAGTGTCAAGAGGCTTTTGATAGAAACAAACACTATTTGTCCAACCCACTAGTTTTGGTCCCGCCGGAACCAGGAAGGCTACTATTTCTCTATCTGACAGTCCTGGAAAGCTCTTTTGGTTGTATTCCCAGGAAGCATGACGCCACGGGAAAGAAAGAGCAAGCCATCTATTATTTGAGCAAGAAGTTTACCAATTACAAGGCCAAGTACACACTGTTAGAAAGAACCTGTTGTGCCTTGACGTGGGTGGCCCACAAGTTGAGGCATTACCTGCAAGGTCATATCACCTACGTCATAACCAGGCTAGATCCATTGAGGCATATATTCCAAAAACCGATGCCCGCATGGAGATTGGCAAAATGGAAAATCCTGCTCACCGAGTTTGACATAGTTTATGTCACTTGTACCGCAATGAAGGCTCATGCATTAGCAAATCACCTGGCCGAGAATCTAGTTGATGAAGAATATCAGCCTTTAAGTACCTATTTCCCTGATGAAGAAGTGAATTTGGAGATGTAACATCTAAAGAAATCCACACCTGGAAAATGTTCTTCAACGGAGCAGTAAACGCAAAAAGCGTAGGGATTGGGGCAATTTTGATCTCACCCACAGGGTCAGCATTACCCGGCTACAACGATGCTCCAGTTTTTCTGCACCAATAATACAGCTGAATACGAGGCTTGCATCATGGGCATGAGCATGGCCATTGACCATGATGTTGAGGAAT
Source organism: Nicotiana benthamiana (assembly GCA_034376525.1). Taxonomy (NCBI): domain Eukaryota; kingdom Viridiplantae; phylum Streptophyta; class Magnoliopsida; order Solanales; family Solanaceae; genus Nicotiana; species Nicotiana benthamiana. The sequence continues at coordinate 79,760,975 of CM067341.1, forward strand.
TGTTAATCATGGGGGATTCAGATTTGATCATCCGACAGGCTCAAGGATAGTGGGAAACAAGAGACGTTAAACTCATCCCTTATAGACAGTATGTGGAGGATCTCAGCAAACACTTTAGGTCAGTACAATTCAGGTACATTCCTCATTGTCACAATGAGCTACCAGACGCACTCGCAACTTTGGCTTCCATGTTGCCTTACCCCGGAAATGCTTACGTTGATCCTTTGGAAATCCAAATCAAAGAAAGGCATGGGTATTGTAATGTGACCGAGGCACAGTCCAGAACCCAGCCCTAGTATTATGACATCAAGAGATTCTTAAAAATACAAGAGTATCCCGAGCAAGCCACTAGGGAGCAAAAGAAAACTATCTGACGGCACACAAGTAGTTTCTTCTTGAGTGGTGATACCTTGTACAAAAAGACTCCAGATCTCAATCTGCTGAGATGTGTTGACACCGAGGAAGCCGGAAGAATCATGCATGAAGTGCACTTAGGAGTGTGTGGACCTCATATGAACGAGTACGTACTGGAAAAGAAAATACTTTGAGCTGGGTATTATTGGATGACCATGGAGAAAGATTACTTCATCTTCGTTCGGAAATGTCATCACTGTCAGGTGCACGGTGATTTGACTCATGCACCGCCAACCGAATTGCATCCTATGTCAACACTCTGGCCATTCTCTGCCTGGGGCATGGATGTCATTGGGCTGATTGAGCCAAAAGCCTCAAATGGACATAGATTCATATTGGTCACTATTGATTACTTCACAAAATAGGTTGAAGCTATCACACTCAAATTTGTTACCAAGAAAGCCGTGGTAGATTTTGTGCATTCCAACATCATTTTTCATTTTGGGATTCCCGCAACCATCATTACAGACAACACAGCCAATCTGAACAGTCGTCTGATGGAAGAAATATGTGAATAATTTAAGATAACACATAGAAACTCCACCCCTTACCGGCCTAAAGCTAATGGTGTCGTCGAAGCAGCTAACAAGAACATCAAGAAGATTTTGAGAAAAATGATTCAAAGCTCAAGACAATGGCATGAAACGTTTCCATTTGCATTTTTGGGATATCACACCACAGTTCGCGCATCGGTAGGAGCAACTCCGTATTTACTGGTCTATGGGACTGAAGCTGTCATGCCAACAGAGGTAGAAATCCCTTCACTCTGAGTGATTATCGAAGCAGAAATTGAGGATAGTGAGTGGGTTAAAACTCGCCTGGAGCAGCTGTCATTAATTGATGAAAAACGAATGGCTGTGGTTGGTCATGGGCAGTTATACCAACAAAGAATGGCCCGCGCTTACAACAAGAAACTGCACCCTAGGAATTTTGAAGTCGGACAGCTGGTATTGAGGCGTATACTTCCTCACCATCAGGAAGCCAAAGGAAAGTTCGCTCCGAACTGGAAAGGTCCATACATTATCAGAAAGATATTACCCAAAGAAGCACTGTACCTGGGTGACGTCGAAGAAAATAAGCCCGAGACGGTAGTGAACGCAGATGCAGTGAAAAGGTATTACGTTTAAGCCCTCTGCTGCAATAATTCCGGCTTTGAAATGACGAAGACTTTTCTTTCCCGCTACCCTAAAACATTACCAATCATTCACAAACCCCTCGAGCCGATTGCATTTCTTTGCTTACCCTCTTTAGAACCCAGAATTGCTAAATTTAAAAAAGAATAGAAGAAAAAAGAAAAAAAAGAAACGAAGAAAAAAAAATATGAATGAAAAAAAAAAGAATGATTGAAAACAAAAGAAACAAAAAGAAAATTAGTTTAGGGAGCCTCTCCCTGAGATTCAGTCATATCAAAATAAAACCCCAGTTCCCAAGAAATAAAACTAGGGCAGAAATGTATTGGTTTGGTCACAAATCCGCCCGAATGGTTCCAAAGTTGTAAATTTCCATCAAGAACCAGGTCCAAGTCCTTCCGATAAATTGGCTAAAACAGGGACGTGGCAAACACCATTGTTGGGATTTGACACAACTCAATTTGAGAGAAATAAAATGAGAGAGTCTTATAGGTGAAAACTTTCGGTCACCATAAGGCGACGGTAAGCAGAAAAAAACAAAATGAGAGAGTCTGTTTAGTGAAAACTTGCAAAGAGAGCTATCGGACGATGGGAGAAGAGAAATGAGAGAGGCCGATTGGCGAATACTCGCAAAAGGGTGTCGTCGGTTGAAAAGAGGAATTATTGCCACTCAAGCCTGAACAAGTTTCCATGGTTTTGAAAGATTGAAATCAAAAGCAGAAATTGATCTGGGCCGGGTATTTAGTCCCAGAAGCATGTTGTTTCCATTTAAAGTCAGCATGCACTCCAAGATATGTCCTCCGTTTCTCTCCAAGAGACGTACCTCTCTGAATCCATGTGTTTGTTGTGTTTTTTCCCACTCCTTTTCCCTTTAACTTTGATGTCCTGACCATTCCGCAAGAGAAGGTAGCAGGACCGGTCTCACTGGTTTTCTCCTGGCAAGAGCTAAAAGCAATATCCGGTATCAGCAAATGCATTTAGCCAATCCTGGATGATCATGATAGCGGATGCTTCAAAAGCAAGAAGGTAGAGAGAAAAGAAATTCAACGTTGAGAGCCCACGAAGGCGAATAAAGATCGAAAAGGTTAAGCCAAAGCACGTTAATGATTCCTACAAAAGTTCCCAAAAGGCGAACCGTGAAGTGGAAGTCAAGGAAAAATCATAACCAAGGGCCTGTAAAACAAAAACCAATCTGAAAGATGAGGACCCCCGAACAACCTACGAGGTGAAGCTCGGAAATCAGAGGTTTCTTCCAACAGAAATGAGGCTGAAATCAAGCAAAACAAGGCCACATACCAATCACTATTCAAACTAACAAATTACTTGTATTTTTTAATTAAAATTTGACACAGGTGTAATCTAAAAACAAAGGGAAAATGTGACAAACGCAACCAAAGGAATGGCACAAGGACTAAGAATAGTGTTGCATCAATAACCAACAAAAGGGGAAGTTTTCTTTACATTATTTTCCTGCAAAATTCATAAATAAACGTGATAGCATGGGACTCCGATCCCTGAATCCTTCCCCAGACTTAGGGCCATATCCCTAGCCTCCCACTGTGCAACTTGTGGACTCCCTCGGCATAACCCAAGGGCTGCACTCCACTCTCTCTAGTACAGACCGAGAAATTTCTTTCTTTCGCTTCTCGGCATAACCCGAGAAGCTTCTCTTTATATCCCCAGCATAACCTGAGACCCCCCTTTTTCCACCTTTATTCCCCAGCATAGTCTGAGAGTTAAAGTTAGCATAACCTAAGGGTTTTTCCTTCCTTTCTCTATCCCCAGCATAGTCGAAAGGATCTCTATGGCCCTCCACTTCTTTCAAGTCCCCTGGCATAACCCAGGAATTTTGCATTCATCCTGGCATAACCCGTGGATCCCCCTGGCATAACCCAGGAATTTTTCTTTCAATCCTAGCATAACCCGTGGATCTCCCTAGCATAACCTAGGAGTTTTTCTTTCAATCCCAGCATAACCCGTGGATCTCCCTAGCATAACTTAGGAGCTTTTCTTTCAATCCCGGCATAACCCGCGGATTCCCCTAGCATAACCCAGGAATTTTCTATTCATCCCTGCATAACCCGCGGATTCCCCTAGCATAACCCAGGAATTTTCCATTCATCCCTGCATAACCCGTGGATCCCCCTAGCATAACCTAGGAGTTTTTCTTTCAATCCCGGCATAACCCGTGGATCTCCCTAGCATAACCTAGGAGATTTTCTTTCACTCCCGGCATAACCCGCAAATCTCCCTAGCATAACCTAGGAGTTTTTCTTTCACTCCCGGCATAACCTGCGGATTCCCCTAGCATAACCCAGAAATTTATTTCATCAAATCTCGGCATAACCCGTGGATCCCCCTAGCATAACCTAGGAGTCTTTCTTTCAATCCCGACATGACCCGCGGATTCCTCTGACATAACCCAAGAATTTTTTCATTCAATCCCGGCATAACCCGTGGATCTCCCTAGCATAACCTAGGAGCTTTGCTTTCACTCCTGAAATAACCCGCGGATCTCCCTAGCATAACCTAGGAGTTTTTCTTTCAATCCCGGCATAACCCACGGATTCCCCTGGAATAACCTAGGAATTATTTCATTCAATCCCGGCATAACCCGGGGATCTCCCTAGCATAACCTAGGAGTTTTTCTTTCAATCCCGGCATAACCTGTGGATCTCCCTAGCACAACCTAGGAGTTTTTCTTTCAATCCCGACATAACCCGTGGATATCCCTAGCATAACCTAGGAGTTTTTCATTCATCCCGGCATAACCCGTGGCTTTCATTTCATCCCCAAAAGAGACCCTTCATTCCTATCCCCACATAACCCATGGATCCTTCTCTTACCCCCAGAATGGACCCTTCATTCTTATCCTGGAATAACCTGTGGATCCTCCTCTTATCCCTCGTAGGGACCCATTTTCCTTCCCAACATAACCGGGCAATCAGTCCAAAGGATACACAATCCTGACTTTTATTGTTTTTAATAAAGAAATAGCTTTGATTTGTGTTTCAGATAACTCACGAAATTTTTCCGGTGTAAACTGGGGCAGAAAATTTTGTTCATTTATTTGTTTTGGTGTCCGACCAGGTTGTACTTCAAGGCACAGAATTTGAGATGACTGGAAGTGGGATTCTCAATCCAGAATAAGGAAAAGAAGAAAGGATCAAAAAAGAAGTGAATTCAAATGATGAAGCGGACAAAGATACGGACTGCTCAAAATTTGATTGAAATCACAAGACCCGCCTGTCCCGCTTTTTTCAAATTTGAAGAATAAATCAGCGGTTGCAGCTAACGAGTATCGTGATTCAGATCGAAGTCTGCTACAAGAGCTAGCTAAGACTCAAGATCAAGTTTCAAGATACTCATGAAAAGGAATCATGTAACTCATAATTGATAGGCCTAACTAGCTTAGCTGTTGATTTTCTTATGTGTAATAAAGAGTCGGTAAGCAGTAGCAGCAGCAACAATAGTGAAATCACAGCCCATGGTAGTCCCAGCTACCAAACGCTCCAGAACTACACTGACCTGATTCCTTTATCGCCGAGGATATGTAGGCCACCTTTGAAGCAAGGTTCGGTCAGACATCTTTTCAAAATGCTTCTCCTGGAGTTCTTGAGTAGGCAAAAATCCCGCATAGCGCTCATTTATCTTTGACCAAAAACCCTTCGTGTTTCCGGGCAAAGAGGAACAGCTATGAGCACGTGATTTTTGCCTCATTAAAATTACTCCTACAGATTCTCAAACTTAGGATTTCTCCTTTTATTATTATTATTTTTAGGATTTAATTGCCCATATTAATGTGTGTTTTTATTGGTGCATGCATGACAAGTCATAAAAATACAAAAAAAGGTACACAAGCATTTAGGATTTAATTTCACATATTTTGTTAAAATTAATTGGTAATTAAGGTTTTGTTTTGCGAAATATAAAAAAAATCACAAACATAAGTAGTTTATTTTGGTATTTTATTGTTAATTTTCATTTTTGGTATTTTATTGTTAATTTTCATAATTATTTAGTTTAGGTGGTTGTTAGTCTAGTTTAGCTAAATTTAGTCTAATAAGATTTTTAAAAAAAATTAGGAAGTTTTTAAAAAATAAAGATGAAAAAAGTAGGAATTAAAAATGATTTTAAAAAACAAAGAAGAGGAGGCTGGCCACAATTGGGCCAAGCCTCGGTGGCCGAGATCCCCTTTACCCGTTCAATATGCCCAAAACCAACCCAAAACCCGTCTCTGGCCCAAGGTGATATGAGAGAGGCCCCAAAACGACGTCGTTTTGGGGCAATCAATCTCAGCCATCCATCAATATTGATCCAACGGTCCTAAAACCTCCTCTCAAAACCAATATATATGTCCAAACGTGTAAGATATACTCAGAGACAAAAGTCTTCATCCTCGTACCAAACTTTCACTGGTGCAACACCGTGCAGGAGCAACCACAAACCACCGTATAACCGCTAGCCAGAAATTATCTCCGCCGGCGGCATAGCTCGGATCCCGACAAAAAATAAACCCCTGAATCTCCGTACCCTCCTCTTTCCGATGCCCTAATAATCAAAACTCGAATATAAGCCAATCATCTCGAATATTAGATTCTTTGGATATCGCCTCCCCCGTCCAAGCCGGCGCCGTCGCTGGAACCTTCCAAAAATAACACCACATACTCCTCACCCCATCCCCATAACGAATCCATGGTTGTATTCCTCCAAACCCCTACCCATCGCTTCGAATATTAGATCTAATCTCTGACCCAAAACCTCAACCTCACCGGAATCCTTCAAAAATGGTACCAAGTGACCCCCTCACCTTCCTTTCCGCAAATCCATTACTATCAGCCTTCGAATACAACCAGGCCTGGTAAAAAATCAAATCAAAATAGCCTGAAACCCAAACCCCATCCCAAGCCAACTAACCCTAATCTGATACCCTCTCCCCCTCTCAAATAACGATACAAGGGCCTCAGAAGGCCAACAGACCCTCCTAGAAATGGTCGAAAATCTTGAGACGTGAAGAGTCCAAATTTTAGGGTTACAACGTTAAAAGCTAAGTTCCCTTTGTTCTTCCTTCTAATTGCATTAATTTCCTTTGTTCTTACTTCTGATTGCTTTTAATTTGTTTGTTCTAATTGCTTTTGATCTTCTTTGTTTTCATTTGTGTGAGTACATGAATTTTCTATCTGTTCATCTTTGAAATATCCTGAGTAGTTGCTTCCGTCTAGAATCATATGATTGTCTTTGTTTTAAGTTTTGATAACATGCTTCTGAATAGTCTGCTTATCATTTTTGTTTCTTTCGACTCATTTGGATTATCATGCTAAGCTCATAATTGTTCATCTCTGGTCTAACATTCAACTTTTTTGTTTCAAAATTGATCAGTGTACATGTGTGGTAAATCTTATTTATGAAGTTATTGTTGTTTGACTTTATTTTCTTCTGAGTAATTTAGTTTCATCTTTTGACGCTTGTCTAAATCCGCATGTATATATGTGTTGCATTTATTTGTTACTTATCAATTTTGACCCTTGTGTGTTTGCTTTTATATAGTATAGTATAGTTTCCAATTGAATAGTGCCCATGTCCATCTTTCTCAAAATTCGACCCCCAGCTGATAGTGTAACCCTGGTTTATGATTTTAAGTAGTTAACAAGGGTCAATTTATGACAAAATGGATAGACACCGGGTTATAACACATCTAGGTTAGTAATTAAGAAGGGAAACCAAGGGTATTGGGGGTATTTCAACATAAGAATCTTGTAACAACCCGTGGAACATTCTAGTGGAGGTTCGAAATGCAATTTTTGTCCATTATTTCTTAAAACTTGAGGCATTGGTTGACTAAGTCATTGGCTATAAAAGAGGCATCTGATTGCATAAGAAAGGGGAGATGCATTTTGAGATATATACATTTTCTAGAGAAGAGGTTGATAAGATCCATTTGAAAACCAATTCCCTAGAATCTTAAGCTTTCCTGGCAAAAATCTTCTAAGATAATCAAAATTCTACTCATTAGAATTTGAAGATGACTTGAGGCATGTGCATTTGAGGTGTTTGAGTTCTTCAGAAGTAATCTTAGGCATTGATCTTAGGCTGGTTTGCTTTGTTCAAGTTTGGGATTCAAACTTGTGTTGTTATTTGCTTTCAAAACTTTCCTGAGCTCCTGATACCATTCATGGGTTTAACTGGTTGATTTGGCTGGCGTTTGTTGTTGTTTCTCATTCACCATACTCACAGGTCCCTCTTTGCTGTAATTCCAGGTACTATTCTCACTCAAAAAAAATCTGGGAAGGCAACAACTGTGTATATGCGTGATTATAAGATACTTAAATTTTTATGTTAATTTCATAGTACAAATGTTACCAATTTAGTAGTATTTAGGACATTCTATTTATCTTTGGTGCTGTAATATGTATAAACGTCTAAAATATGTCGGACTGTATCTGGACTGTGAACTTCAATTTGTTTTAATTTCACTAGGTTGCAGATAAGATAGCCAATAACCTGCCTGATTTTTCATGTGTGGTTCGATAATAGGGAGTTGTTATATGCATATGTACTCTGATTGACGAGTACATTAGTTTTTAGATGCTGAAGTCGAAAGCTGGGTTGTAACTAATTAATTTACTAATACAAAATCACTAACAGGATTTCCTTTTGAGAAATGTCTTTAATATGTTTAAAAATGAACAATTATGTAATATCAACAATTGTAGTGTAGCGATCTGAAAATGATGTCCTTATCCTTGTGATTAATTTGTAGTCCAAATTTCTGGGCTTAATTGAAGGCCCAGATTGTTGTAAATTGTGAAGTATGAGGAAACCTACTTCTGGGCTATCTATTTTCGTTGATAAAGGCGAATTGTATAGGTGTTATACAAACACTGAAATGTGCATATTGATTGCTTCATTTGAATAAGCCATTAATATATGAAATAATTAGGACTTCTCTATATATTTAGAGACGCGCAAAATAGAAAATATTAGTCTCTTTAGGTTGTCTTTCTTTAAAATTAAAATGTGTGTGCCACGCTAAACAAAAGTCATGCGCTATGTGGCCCTCTAATTGTAATAAAAAGGCATAGAAATCTGGAGATGCCATTTAGCGAATTTCACGGCTCTTCCACAAATTTTAAAATGCGTAGTTGCTATAGGCGCGTAATTTTAATAATGTATCTTCCTTGGTTCGGGTGCACATTTATGTGACCCAAATCCAACTCTCAACGATATTAAAATATGGTGAGAACCCATGTACATTTATGCGACGTAGTTCGAGACGTGTTTTAATAACGTTGCAAATATTCCTAAAAGTGAATAAAGCAGTTTATAATTTACACTGTAGGATGAACATGTATAAAAATCAGGAAATTGGCTATTTATATAGTTTAAGCGGCCGTGCTAGAACCACAGAATTCGAGGGTGCCTAACACCTTCCCTCAGATTAATAGAACTCCTTACTCAAGAAATTTTTATTCGCAGACTCCAATTGGGCAGTCAAAAGATTTCCTCGATTAAAGACCTTAAATAAATCGGTGACTTGGGACACCAAAGCCAAACCTATCCCAAGTGGCGACTCTATAAATAAATAATCCCATTTCGAATAATGTCACTTTAATTGGAAAAACTCCATTAAACGTGTCATCCTTCGGGGTTGCCTTATAAAAAAAGAGGTGTGACAACAGCGGAGTCCTTTTTGGTATAGGCTACGTTGCAATAGAACTACTTGACCATGTGCTCATTTGCATCAACCAAATCATCTCTAAAATGCTCCCAACAGAATTTGGTGTGAAATTGCTCATGCACATTGGGGAGTATAAGCAATAAGTCTCGGGTGATTATGCTCCTATCGGAAATCAATTTTCATTTTGGCCACATCTCTTTGAATTTGTGGAAGCACACTTGACTAACAAAACGGTCCTCTCATACTTCTGCTTTTCTTGTTCGTTCTACACCACCAACCTCGGGCACCCCACTACTTGGGACCTCATCATCACTGTTGTTACCATCTGCTGCACTTTCCCCTGATATTGAAGCTGTGGGGGAGGTGGAGTATTTGCTACTACCCGTTGCTAAGCCATTAGACGACTCATATTATACAACTAGTGAAGATTAGGCTGAAGGTGGGGCTGGGACTGAGGGGGCTAGCCCCGAGTCAGCTGAGATGTCCTGAGAGGGCATGTACTCACTCCCTAACTTGTCGTCATCACTCACTACTTGTTTTCTTGTTTTAAGTTTTGGTCGGGGCGTGAGTTTTGTTTGTTTTCCTTTTCCTCCCCGGGAGGAGTCCCTTCGGCTGAGTTGTTTGGTACCATGTCCTCTTAGTTTAGCCATTTTCTGCAAGCAAACACGTCTAACTTTGTTAGTTGAAGCATAAGCAGTGTACAAAGTGTTCAAAACAAGTGCAGAATAACAACATGAACAATTGCAGAACACATCTCAGAACAAGCCACCATGGACCGCACATTCTGGGGCACAGCCGCTTGGGAGGCACCGCGGGCCGTGTGATCACGACCGTGGGCCGCACTGACCAACCAACCAAAACTTACCTTCTCTGAATCTCACTAACGCGGGATGCGTAAAAAGAGGATGCGACCGCGTTGGCCCAGCGCAGACCGCACAAATACGGACGCGGCCACACTGGAAATAGATAGCTTTTTTAGATCAAGGTCCATCGCGGACAGTGCCATTAGTAGCGCGGACGTGATAAGGTCATGCAAATAGCGTAAGAATAACCGCGGGCCGCGCTGGGTGAAGAGTTATGAACGAACTAGAGTTTTACACATGTGCCCATTTTGTTCAAGTTTTACATACTAATTTATCTTTACTCGATTACCCACCATAAAAATCATGCCCAACATCTAAAAGCAACAAATAAGCAAACCTAAACATTCAATTTAAGCAAATACAGAAGAACAAAGAAGCTACGCTACTGGGAAATAACAAAAATTAAAATTAAGAGCTAATTAATGATCACTGTGAGAATTGGTTACCAAGAATATGGAGAATCTACTCTTGATGAAAGCACATAATTAGAGACTTAGAGGTGAACAATAAATTTTTAGGGCTCTAGTATTTGATTTGGCGAAAAGTTTAAACAGACGCCCTAAGTCTATTTATAGAAAACTTGTGGGACCCTGTACTTCCTCCAGCACGGCCGGGTAAAATTGACCGCGGACCGCGCTGGGTCTTACCCTATTCCTTTGCAGAAAGAATCCCTTGCGAGCCGCACAAAAATGGACGTGGCCGCGCAAGACCACTGCGGACCGCTTAATCATGACCGCGGCCGCGTGGTAAGCTTTAGAGACGAATCACCTTCAGTTTATTCCTATGCGGACCGCACAAATTTTACCGCAGCTGCACTAACAATTTTCAGAGACATGTGCATTTCTACACTTTGTTTTGCACTGCTTCCACACAAGTCCTGCAATATCTCACAAACAATTAGCTCACATCCTAGTCTACAAAGAAAATCAAAGAGAAATAAAAATTTATGGGTTGCTCCCAAGAAGCGCCTGACTTAACGTCGCGGCACGACGCATGTTACTACCACATCATTTTAAATGAATGAGTGCCACCACGTGGCTCTCATCAAACTTTCCCAAATAATGCTTGACAAGATGCCCATTGACTCAAAAAATTTCACCATTCTTGTTCTTTAGATCAAGAGCACCAAAAGAAGTCACACATACAACTTTGAATGGCCCACTCCACTTTGACTTGAGCTATCTTGGGAATAACCTCAACCGAGAGTTGAAAAGAAGAACCATATCACCAACCTTGAATTCCTTCCCCTGAGAATATTTGTCGTGGAGATACTTCATCTTGTCCTTATACAAGGACGAGATGGAGTATGCATGAAATCTAAACTCATCAAGCTCATGAAGTTGCTCGACGCAGAGATTTGCTGCGACAAGTGATTCCAAGTTCAACTTCCTCAAGGCCCACATAGCTTTGTGCTCCAATTGCACCGGTAAGTGAAATGCTTTCCCAAATAACAAACGGTACAAAGACATACCAATTGGTGTTTTGTACGCGGTCCAGTAGGCCCATAGAGTATCATCTAACTTTTTGGACCAATCGGTCTGATTTGTATTTACTGTTTTGGATAAGATACTCTTAATTTCTTCGTTACAGACTTCCACTTGGCTGATGGCTTGAGGATGATAGGAGGTAGTTACTTTGTGATTTACTCCATAGTTGGCAAGAAATGAGTAAAAATCCTTGTTGCAGAAGTGGGACCCCTAATCACTAATGATAGCATGAGGAATGCCAAACCTTGTGAAGATACACTTTTTCAGGAATGCGACAACACTTCGGGCTTCATTGATAGGTAAAGCCACGGCTTCAACACACTTTGATACATAGTCCACCACCACGAGGATTTAAGTGTTCCCACAAGATCTCATGAAAGGACCCATGAAATCGATACCCCAAACATCAAAAATATCTACCTCAAGAATCGTAGTGAGGGGAATCTCATCCTTTTTTGAGATTCTGCTGGCTCTTTGGCATTCATCACATCTCTTTACTAAATCACTAGTATCTCTAAACAACGTCGGCCAATAGAAACTGCAATTCAAGACCTTTGAATCCGTCCTCACCCCTCCATGATGGCCACCATAAGGAGAGGAGTGATAAGCTTCCAAAATGCTCAATTGTTCACCTTACGGGACACATCTTCTAATCACACCATTTGTGAAAATTTTAAATAAGTACCGATCATCCCAATAAAAATCCAAACTATCCCGCTTGAGTTTTTTCCTTTGGTTGGAAGAGAGCTCACATGGGACAATTCCGGTCATAGTGAAGTTTGCAATGTCTGTAAACCATGGCATGTCACCCATTGACACGGAAAGAAGTTGCTTGTCGGGGGATATGTCATTTATTTCAAGGCTATCACATGGTCTCCCTTCTTCCTCCAACCGAGACAAATGATCCGCAACTTGATTCTCACTTCCCTTCCGGTCTAATATTTCTAAGTCAAATTCTTGGAGAAGTAATACCTATCTCATCAATCTCGCCTTGGAATCCTTCTTGGTCATCAAATACCTCCAGGTGGCATGGTCCGTGTGCACAATCACCTTTGCCCCCATAAGATATGGCCTAAAATTTTTACATGGAAAATACAATAGCTAACAGTTCCTTCTCTGTTACCGTGTAATTACGTTGAGCTTCATTTATCGTCTTACTTTGCATAGTACCGCGGATAAAGCAATTTGCTAAGTCGTTGACCTAACACTGCCCCCACCGCAACATCACTTTCATCGCACATTAGTTCAAAGTGCAAACTCCAATTGGTCACGGTGATGATAGAAGTTGTGGTCAACTTGTGCTTCAAGAGTTCAAAGGCCTCCACTTATTTTTCGCCAAAAACAAACCTGGAATCTTTCTCTAGCAACTTGAAAATTGGATTCACAACATGTGAGAAATCTTTGATGAATTGCCGGTAGAACCCAGCATGCCCAAGAAAACTCCTCACCCCTTTTACAGAAGTAGGGGAGGAAGCCTCGAGATCACCTCAATTTTTGCCTTGTCTACCTTAATCCCATGCTTAGAAATCTTGTGACCCAATACTATACCTTCCTTCACCATAAAGTGGCACTTTTCCTAATTCAGTACTAGTTCTTCACATCGGGCCAAGACTCTATCCGAGGTTTCCAAGCATTCTTCAAATGAGTCACTAACCACACTAAAGTCATCCATAAGGACCTCCAATATGTCTTCCACCATGTCGGTGAAAATGGCCATCATGCAATGTTGGAAGGTCACCGGAGCATTGCATAGACCAAATGGCATCCGGGAAAAGGAAAATGTAACATATGGGCATGTGAAAGTGGTCTTTTCTTGGTCCTCCGGGGCAATTAGGATTTGATTATAGCCCAAATACCCATCCAAAAAACAATAGAAAGTTTGTCCAGCAAGGCAGTCTTGCATTTGGTCCAAGAACGCAGTGGGAAATGATCCTTCCGAGTTACCTTCTTGAGTTTCCGGTAGTCCATACAAACTCTACACCCGGTAATGGTTCGAGTGGAATAAGCTCATCGTTGGAATTGGTTACCACCTTCATTCCTCATTTCTTTGGCACACATTGGACTGGAGAGGTCCATGAGCTATCGGAGATTGGATAAACCACACCAGCGTCAAGCCACTTGATAACCTCTTTCTTTACCACTTCTTGCATTGCTTCATTTAATCTTCTTTGATGTTCAACTGAAGGCCTTGCATCCTCCTCCAAGATGATTTTATTCATGTAAAATGCGGGGCTTATTCCCCGAATATCGGCCAATGTCCACCCAATCGCCTTTTTGCGCTTTTGAAGAATCGCCAAAGTGGCGTCAACCTGCATGTTAATTAAGCAAGACGAAAGAATAATATGTAAAGTGGAATTTGAACCCAAGAGTTCATACATGAGGTGTGGAGGAAGAGGCTTCAACTCCAACAACGGTGGCTCCTCAATCGATGGCTTTGTTGGTGGAGTTTTATGGTTTTTAAGACCAAAGATAACTTTCTAGGCTTATATGAATATAACCCCATGCCATGCAATGCATTCACACACTCCACTCTGCCGGCATCCCCATTGACATCCATGTTAAGAAGCACATCCTCAATAGGATCTTCAACATTTATCATGGAACTTGTGTCATCCACGATCACCGCTGTGACAATGTCCACAAATGAACACACCTCTGTGCTATTGGGTTGTCTCATTGATTTGCAAACATGGAATCACATTTTCATCACCCACACAGAATATCAACTTTCCTGCTTTAACATCAACCAATGCATTCCCCATAGCTAGGAAAGGTCTTCCCAGAATAATCAGCACTATAAAGTCCACCTCACAATCCAATGTGACAAAGTCGGCCGACAATATTAATTTATCTACACGAACAAGAACATCATGAATTATGCCTAAAGGCCATTTCACCGATCGATACACCATTTGAAGTCTCATGGAGGTTGGTCTAGGTTGCCCAATTCCCAAGGTCTTGAAAACCGAATAAGGCATCAAACTAATACTAGCCCCCAAATCACGAAGGGCTTTTGCAAAGTCGGCACTTCCAATGGTACAAGGGATAGTAAATGCACTAGGCTCCTTAAGTTTTGGAGCCATAGAACAATTGTGCTCATTTGATGAGTCATCTTGATTGTCTCACACTCCATTGACCTTTTTTTCGTAACCAAATCCTTCATGAACTTTGCGTGTCCCGGTATTTGCTCGAGTGCCTCCACCAAAGACACGTTGATAGTTAGACTCTTCATTATCTCAATGAATTTCTTGAATTGGTTGTCACCCTTTTTCTTGGCCAGCCGTTGAGGATAGGGCGGAGGAGGCCTAGGCAAGGGTGCCTTGGGTTGGGGCACTACCGACTCGGGTATATTAATCACGTGTTCCCTAGATGGGTTCACGACCTCTTGTATCTCCTCCTCAACCTCATTAATATCAATCCACGCATCATTGTTCACATTGGGTTCCACTACATCCTCAACCACCAAAGGCATATCATCATCTCAGAACTCATCTTCATCAACCATGACTTGATTTCCTCTTGAGGCATGCAAATATCCGCCTTTTCCACTTCGTGTTGTCACCGCCATCACATGATTATTGTGCCAATCCTTAGGGTTTACTATCGTATCACTTGGTAGAGCACCCTTCGGGCAAGTATTTAATGATTGAGAGATTTGGCCTAGTTGCATCTCCAAATTCCGAATAGAGGTATTGTGGGAGGCCAATTAAGCATCGGAGTCTTGGATCTTCTTCATCATTTGTTCGAACATCATTTCTATTCTCGACATATCACTACCCGACGAACCAGACCCTTGAGATTGAAAAAGGGGTGGATCGTCGGTTGTTGGTACATGGGGGGGCCTTTGCGAACCTTGCCCCCGGTTGCTTTGGTTTCCGCTATTATTCCACCCTCCTTGATTGTTGTTATTGCTCTAATTATTGTTGTTCCCATTCCAATTGCCTTGATTATTACCTTGATTACCCTAATTGTTGCTTTGATTGTTGTTGTTCCAATTGCTACCACCTTGTTGTTGGTTGTTACTATTCCAGTTTCTGCCGCCTTGTTGGTTACCCCAATTGTTGCTTTAATTTTCTTTGTTCCAATTTCCACCACCTTGTTGTTGGTTGTTACTATTCCAATTTCCACTTCCTTGTTGATTTCCCCAATTTCCTTGTGGACGCCATTGTTGATTCCCTTGATTTCCTCTATTTCCTTGGTAGGTATTGACATATTGACATTTTTCGCTTTGATCATCATAACACTCATTCAAATAACCACCACCATCATTGTTGTTGTCAAATTGTTCATAATTACCTTGAGGTTGTTATTTCCCTCTTTGCCTCATTTTCCACATATAAACACCTTCTACTGTATTGCCTTGGTGTGGGTTTCGGACTTGTTGTAGTTGCGCCTTTGCCAATTGATTCATAGTTGTTGTAAGATCAGCAATAGTTTGGCCATGATCGTGCAATTCCTTGTGCAAATGTATGACATTAGGGTCACATTGAGGAACGTTTGCTCGACTTTTCCATGCCGATGAAGTATCAACCATTAAATCTAAAACTTCACAAGCTTCATTGTAGGGAAACTTCGTAAAATTTCCTCTGGCCAATTGGTTCACAATACATTGGTTGGTTATTTTGATGCCTCTATTGAACATTTGTTGAATCATCGCCTCAGTCATGTCATTATTAGGGAATTCCTTGACCATTGTTCTATATCTCTCCCAAATTTCATGCAAAGGTTCCGTTGGCTATTTCTTGAAGGCTAAAATTTCATCTCGAAGTGCCGCCATATGACTTGGTGAGGAAAATTTTCTATTGAATTTATCTGCCAACTCATCCCAAGTTGTGATGGAATGTTTGGGAAGCCTTTCTAACCAATCCAATGCTTTACCCCGAAGAGAGAACGTTAAAAGACTCAATCGCAAAGCATCCTCAGATACGTTTGTTTGCTTGCTACCCCAACATGTATCAACGAACCCTTTCAAGTGCTTGTATTTATTTTGATCTGAGGCGCCCGTAAAATACCATCTTTGCTCGAGCAAGGTTAACATGAAATTTGTAATTTAGAAGCCCCCCCCCCCCCTCGGATTGGGGGAGGAATGATGGCACTTGCATATCCTTGATTGAGGAGTACTCTTGGAGCCACTCTTGGCGGTGGCGGAGGAGGGTCTGGAATATTCTCATTCAGATTCATGTTTGCATTGGCATTTCAACCTCTACGTGGAGCTTGAGGTATAAGTTCATCTTGATCAATATCTTCAACCTCCTCCCCCGCCATGGCATTGCCAAGAGGGTCATTTGCATTGAGAGCCATTTGTACCTGATTGATTGACACAACAAAATCAGTAAATAAGAAGGAAAGAGAAGCAAAACACAAAACTAGCTAAACAGATAGTCAACACCGTAAGCTCCCCGGCAACGGCGCCAAAAAGTAATCGCTGCCAACTCAACGCTACACGAATGTAGGGAGAGCGGGTTGCTACATCTTTTACCCGGATAGTGGTTCGAGATCGAATTTCCACAGGGAGCTTGGAATGGAATTGTATTGTCTGTTTATCCTAGACTTGCAATTGTACTTCTAATTGCACTCCTAACATTTGGGTTTTCTTTGTATTAACAACTACTATTATGAATTAAAGATGAAGACTAAATTATGCTAAGGAAATATTGCTTGGTTGTAACTAATAGGAAGAAAGGCATTGGGGCCATGGCATCACCTAGGTGGTTAACTAACCGGTAGAAACTACTAAGAATAGATTAACATATTCGGGATTTATGCTATAACCATTGCAAAATTGTACCCACTCTCACACCTCTCGGTAGAGAGAGTGATTTTTCCCGATTGACTCTCTTGAGACCAATTAGGTAGGCCAATTAGACCAAGCAAGTAGGGTTCAAGTAGGGTGATTACTCTCTCTCGAGATTTAACTCGTTAATTGGGACTACCATTTCTCATGGGTCCATCAAACTTCCTTGTTGGGTCAATTTTAGGTCATAGACTCTCTTTCTCAAGAAGAGTCAAAACCCACTCAGCTAGAATCAATGTTTGCAACCACCAATTCTTAATTTAAACATAAAATTAACCTAAATAACAAATACACAATAGCAATCTAGCATTAGAAAGCAACACCCATCAATTAACCCCACTAGGGTAGAGCTACAACCCTAGCTATTGGGTTTAACTAGACATAATTGAAGAAGAAATAGAAGGAAAAATAGACACAATAATTCATTACTAAGATTTGAGATTGGGATTTAGATTGAAATTATGGTGAAAATTATCAAACCATGGACAGGACTACAAAATTAAAATTTTACTAGATAAAAAACTAAAAATTGGATAACAAATTAAAACTAAGGAAATATAAAATAAATATCTCATGTGGGTAATTTTATAAACGAAAATCAAAGTCTGATTTGTACCCTAAAGTTAAAAGAAAAAGAAAATTTAATTACAAGTGATACAAAAAACAATTATAAGAAAATTTAATAGATTTAAAATATAATAAGAAAAAGATTATCTACTAATATTTTAAACTAATTCAAGTTATAACTTAAAATAAAACGTGATAATTGGTAAAATATTAATTTAAAAAACTAATTAAAAATTCATAGTTGGGAAGAAGATGTATAAAGAGGAAAATAGAGATAGTGTGAGAATATTATACTTCGAATTAATTAAGTATAAAGATATTAAATAATTTAATAATACTAAAAAATATTAATGAAAGATTTAAATGAAAAAAGAGTTCCAAGTAAGAGGATAAAAGTATAAAAATAAATTAACTTTTAGGAATAAAAAAATTTATATTTATATATGTTTATCAAAAGGGCAATAAGCAAGATATCGAGTCAATTGGTAAGCGAATAAAAAATTACATAAATATAACATTATTAAGTAATAGATAATGCAATAACTAGAAGCAAAGATTAAAGAAAGAGTTGTTTTGGGTGAAAATGTAGAAGGATAAGACTTATTCGAATTTGTGGTGAAACATAAAGTGGTAGTAAGAATTTTGTTAAATAATATGCCCAAACAAGACATATCACAAATGTGATATGTTTAGTACTCCCTCCGACCCAAAATAAGTAATATTTTAGTCTTTTTCTTGTGGTCCAAAATAAGTATTTTTTCCAGATTTTAATAATGAATTAATTATTATTTTCTTACATTGTCCTTGGAGTAAATAGTGTTGGAATATTTATTAGGAGTGTTTATGTGAAGATTAATATGGTCAATTTCATTGCTAATTAATGCTAAAAGGTTGATTTCTTAATTTGTGTGAAGACATCCAAAAAATCACTTATTTTGGACCGGAGGGAATATTATTTAATATTGTCTACAAAATAAAATACAAGTACTAAATCAAGGATTCGGGTTGTTACAAATATAAAATAAAAATATAAATTAAAAAAATATGTTATCTGGAAGTTTTAAATTTCAAGGTAATTTCAATAACTCAAATCATAATTTAATATTTATGTCCGCACATCATACATGTACTAATACTAGTTTGAAGATTAAAAACAATTAGCGAAAAAATAGGAACAATTGCTATAGTTTTGCAATGGGGTTGATTCTTGTCCGGTTGAAGCCTGAATGTTAGGAACATTTATTTAAAAGATATTATGATATGTTAATATTTAGGTGCCGTAAATGTAATTAAGTAATGTTGCTATGCAAATTTTCTTTAAATATTACCTAGTTATGTTTCTTCCGTCTATAGTCTATAAGGCACAAGACAGACTTTTCCCCCTTCAGAACCCAGAACTTAAATTCTTCTTTCCCTTCACTTAGCTAGAAACTATGGGGTTATACCAATGCATTATAATATAATGTGATATTATCTGTTTCGGGTTAAATTCGTACGAATCCTATATATAAAAATTAAATTAAAAATTAAATATGGATTCCTACATAAATATCGGTCGAATTTAATGTTTGCTTTTTTAGGTAATGTACATTGACACACATATATATTAGTTTAAATGATTAGGCGGACGATCATTTAAATTCTTCAATTAATAAAAACACGTTCCTTCTTTATTTTCTTATTTTTCTTAAGCTATCATCGTGAAGCAAAATTGAGAACTTTTGCTCATTGCTTCTCCCAAAAAAAACAAAAACAAAAACCACTGTCCGTGTACCTAACTTCAAGTTTTTGAAATAACACATTGGCAGTGTCGTTAGAGTAACATGATTTGAATCAGTAGCATTTTAACGATCTGGCCGATCCTTTTATTAATTTCAGTATCGTTTCTTTCATTTTGGCTTCCTTATATGTTGTTTAGCTATACTTCATCGTATTATATTGGTCGATTCGGGTTCGGAGTGGTCTTGGAGTGGAATGAGATACTTAGTCTCTAATTTAGAAGTTTATGTTCGAAAAGTCAACCGAATATCGGCTATTGCGTAGAAGGTCTCAGATGTGAATTTTGGTTCGGATAGCTCCGTTAGGTGATTTTGGAGCGTGTTCGAAATATAACTTGGCTGTAGAATTAGGCTTGAATTGACGAAATTGGAAATTTGGAGTTTCCGATCGGCAGTGAAAATCTTGATATCGAAGTTGAAATGGAAATCCGAAAATTAGAACAGGTCCATAGTATAATTTATGGTGTGTATGCAAAGTTTCAGGTCATTTGGAGATGATTTGGTAGGTTTCGGTGTTGTTCATGAATTTGAAAGTTTATAAGTTCTTAGGCTTGAATCCGAGGTTGATTTGGTGTTTTGGTGTTGTTTTGAGTGATTCGAAGGTTCGACTAAGTTTGAATAATGTTATAAGGTGTGTTGACATGTTTGGTTGAGGTTCCGAAGGACTTGGGTGTATTTCGGATGCTCAACGGGTTATTTTTTTACTTGAAAGGTTGGAGTAGATTTTGTTGGTATTTCTGCTGCAGAAGATCCTTCTTCGCGATTGCGTGAGGAGGCTCACGATTGCATAAGAGTATTTTTGGAGACCAGTCAACTTGTTCATCTGCGTAGGTTGATCAAGTGAAGCATCGTGAACGTGTGGGTTAAATTG
Organism: Nicotiana benthamiana; assembly: GCA_034376525.1. Lineage (NCBI taxonomy): Eukaryota > Viridiplantae > Streptophyta > Magnoliopsida > Solanales > Solanaceae > Nicotiana > Nicotiana benthamiana. Next base: position 79,781,557 of record CM067341.1, read on the forward strand.
CGTTCGCATAGGGTTATGTGGACCAAAGTTGGGGCCATGCGTTTGTCATCACGAGCGTGATCAGTGGTCCGCGATCGCGTAGGAGAGAGAGTCAGAGCATCATGTTCGCGTAGTGACTAATGCGTTCACGTAGGGTTAAGTCAGGAGCCAACAAAGTTTCTTCGCGATCGCGAGGATGTTTCTGCAATCACGATTAAGGAAACATGTGGGCAGAATGTTTAAGTTCAAAAAACGAGGGTTTTGGTCCATAATTTTAAAATTCATTAAAGAGCTCGGGAGAAGGCGATTTTGGAGAGAATTTTCAAAGGAGTAATTGATATAATTGTTCTTCTCTCAAATTTGATTAAATTCCATGATCGTGTCTTGATTTGTATCATTTAATTTAGGAATTTTGGGGTGAAAATTGGGGATTTGGATGGCCATTTGATGTTAGATTTCAGTAAATTTGATATGGGTAGACTCGGGAGCGAATGGGCTTTTTAGTTTTATTATTTTTATTGGATTCCCAAACGTGAGCCCGGGGGTTAGGTTTGAGCTATATTATGGATTTCTAGTCTAATTTGATAATTTTCGCATTTGTTTTATTCCTTTAGCATATACTGATGATAATTTACTGATTTTGGTTATATTCAGAGCATTTGGAGGTCAAATCGAGAGGCAAGGGCATAGCCAGCTAGAGTTGGCTTAGTTTGAGGTAAGTAACACTTCCAAACTTGGTTATGAGGGTTTGAAACCTCGAACTATATATTTTATGATTACTATTGAGGTTATTCAAATGCCAAGTGACGCGCGTGTCAGCATGTACCGTGAGAATTGCGGCCTGGATCATTCCATGGCGTCTCTTAGTGACTCTTCCTTGCTGACATTTGTGTTATGATCATGTGATTAAGTTTGTGAGCTGTAGATCATGATAATTATCATGTTAAGGCTTCACGCCTATATTGTTGAGACCTGAGAGGTAACTTTTTGCTGTCATATCATTAGCTTCATTGATATTCTATACTTAGTCATGTTCATGCATATTATATCATGTCTCAATCTCGATTATTGTTGTTTGGTATATAATATCATTGTTTGAGTTAGAAACGTGATATTTTGAGTCCGTGTGTGTGTGAAACTGGAGAGTGATGACTGAGTGAAGTTGATAGCCTGATATTGAGTAAGAGTATGGGATCGGGCTGCATGCCGCAATGTGACATTGATTATGCCTTTCATTGGCTTGTTATAGCGCTTGGGCTGAAAGGGGCCGCTCTAGAGTCTATGCACCCCTAGTGAGCGCAATTGATATTATTGAGGTATGGACTTTTCCTGGACATGGATCTTGTCCGAAGTACTTATACCTGGAGATAGATCTTTTCCATAGGGCTGGAATAGCCTTCCTCGATACTGGATGATTGCGATCAGTGATGTATATATTCTGGGATGGATTTTCCCTGGGTCGGATGGCCATATACACTATTGAGTGGTTGAGCATTTGAGAGTGATATCACAAGGTACAATATCATATATTTTTGGCATTTACATAGAGAGATTTACATGAGTTCTACACTTCACATTGTTCGGATATGTGCTTTGCTTTACTGTTAAGTTGTGTAAATAAATTGCCAGCATGCCTACTTTAATGTTCCATTCAATTGTGTTATAACTGCCAAAGTTTAGTTCGTTGCTACCTGTCAGTTCATAGTATGGACTAGTTACTTACTGAGTTGGTGTACTCACGTTACCCCCTGCACCTTGTTTGCACATCCAGGTATCTCAAGCCACAGCTGCTTTATTGACTGTTCCAGATGCGGATTTCATCAGAGATATCGAGGTAGCTGCCTGACGTTCGCAGTCCCAACTTTCTCCTTTCTTATCTACCCTCTAGTGTATTTTGGATATATTCAAACTATTTTTATCTAATTATATTTTCGGATGATATATTATTGCTCATGATTTAGTGACACCCGAGGCTGAGCTTGTATTTCCGCTTTGTTTCAATTTTGACTTTATATCTTTTATCAGATTTCAGTTAGAAATTGGCTTTACTTAAGTTTTAAATGAAATATGGATTATTTTGGAAATGTTTCGGCTGTCTTAGTTTCACGATAGTCGCCATCACGACCGGGTCAGTTTGGGATCGTGGCAAGTAAGTATCAGAGCCTAGGTTACATAGGTCTCAAAGGTCATGAGCATGTTTAGTGGAGTCTCGGGGATTTGTACAGAGATATTTGTACTTATCCTCAAGAGGCTGCAAAAGCATTACGAAAAACTTCACATTTTTGAATTCTTGTCGTACGAATATGTTGATTATGGTACTAAATTTCAGTTATTCTATTCTCTCACAGATGGTGAGCACACATGCTACTGGTTAGGACGAACGACCACCAATTGGGGTCACTAGAGGTCGAGGTCACGGTCGAGGTCGTGGTAGGGGAAGGCGTGTAGCCCGCACCACATCTAGGCACCACATGCAGATCCAGCAGTCGCCCTAGTACATGTTCAGGCACCAGCAGGGAATGCTCCAGTAGAACCAACTCAAGCACCGACTATGCCTATTGCTATTCCGGGTTATCAGGAGACCTTGGCTCAGATCTTGACCATGTGCACTAGTCTTGCTCAGGCGGTCGTAGTTTCTATTACAATGACTACTTCTCAGGCTGGGAGAGGCACTCAGACTTCCTCCGTTCATACACCCGAGAAGGTTTCTCACGGACTCCAGACACCGGAGGCACCACTAGCCAAGCCACTTGCACCTATTCAGAAATATGTGGTTCCAGTTATGACTGATGATGAGCAGCGTCGATTGGAGAGATTTGGTAGACTTCAACCTCTGACTTTTAGTGGTACAAAGGGCGAGAATGTCCAGGGTTTCTTGGACAAGTGACAAAGGATTCTACGTACAACGGGTATTCTGGAAACTAGTGGGGTCTTATTTTCTACTTTTTAGTTTTCTGAGCTGCCTTCACTTGGTGGGAGGCTTATAAGAGGCGTAGACCTGTTGGTGTAGCTCCCCTTACCTAGCACAGTTCTCTATTCTCTTCCTAGAGAAGTATGTACCACATTCCCGCAGAGAGGAGTTGCGTAGGCAGATAGAATAGCTACATCAGGGGGGATATGACCGTGATGCAGCATGAGATTTTATGAGTTGGCCCGTCATGCTATCTGGCTAGTTCCAATGGATAGGGAGAGGATCAGAAGGTTCATTGATGGCCTCACTTATCAGCTACGAATTTTTCAGACCAGAAAGAGGGTATATGGCACTTCTTTTAAGGAGGTGGTTGACATTGCCAGAGAGATAGATTCAGTTCATTGCCATGAGTGAGATGAGAGAGAGGCCAAGAGACCTCGAGGATCTGGTAGTTTTGGTGGTGTTCCTTTGGGTGGTCAATTTCAGCATGGCATAGGTCGTCCATTCAGACATGATCAGCCAACTCATTCGCGTCACCGTAGTGGATCATCTGGCCATGGTTCTCATAGTTCACATCAGGGTCGCTCGTCTCTCATCGCCCTTCCAGATCAGAGTTCGACTCATGCACCATTAGTTCAGGGCTCATCTAGGCCCGGTTCTTCTACTGGGTATCTCGGTGCTTGGGGCTCTATTTAGTCCCCACCGATTTTCTGGGAGAGGATGCTTCTATTGTGGAGATTTGGGTCATATCAAGAGGTTGTGTCCCCGTCATAAGAGAGGTTCATCCCAGCAGAGAAGTAATCCTTTGGCTTTAGCAATATTTACTTCCCCACCCGCCCAGTCAGCTTGGAGTGAAGGTCAGTAAGCTAGGGGTCTCCCTGATAGGGGAGGGGGTCTATCAGGCGGTAGCAGGCTCGTTTCTATGCACTCCTAACCAGACCAGATGCTATTGCTTCAGATACTGTGATTACAGGTTTTGTCTCTATATGCCACAGAGATGCCTTTGTATTATTTGATCCCGGTTACATTTTTTCATATGTGTCATCATATTTTGCTCATTATTTAGATACACCCCGCAAGTCACTTGTTTCATCTGTTCATGTATCTACTTCGGTGGGTGATACTATTATTGTAGACCACGTATATCGGTCATGTGTGGTGACCATTTGGGGTTTGGATACCCCAGTGGATCTCTTGTTGCTTAGTATGGTTGATTTTGATGTGATATTAGGCATGGATTGGTTATCTCCATGTCATGCTATTTTGGACTGTCATGCTAAGATAATGACGTTGCCTATGCTGGGGGTGCCACGATTGAGTGGCGAGGTTCGACTAATTATGTTCCTAGTATAGTGATTTCATTTTTGAAGGCCTAGCGGATGGTTGGGAAGGGTTGTCTTTCTTTTTTGGCCTTCATGAAGGATGTTAGTGCAAAGACTCCTACCATTGATTCAGTCCCCCTAATGATGAACTTTTCAAATTTTTTTCCTGTAGACCTGTTGGGCATGCCACCAGATAGGGACATTGACTTTGGCATTGATTTGGTGCTGGGAACTCAACCATTTTTGTTCCACCACAACGTATGGCATTGACAGAGTTTAAGGAGAAGCTTTAGGAACTCCATGATAAGGAGTTTATTCGGCCTAGTGTGTGGATATGGGGTAGGCCTATTTTATTCATGAAGAATAACGATGGCGCCATGAGGATATGCATTGATTACATGCAGTTGAATAAGGTAACAATCAAGGACAAGTATCCTTTAACTCGTATTGATGATTTATTTGAATAGCTTCAAGGAGCGTGGGTGTTCTCCAAGATTGATCTTAGGTTGGGGTATCACCAATTAAAGATCAGGGACTCGGATATTCTTAAGAAAGTTTTCAGGACGCGATATGGCCATTTTGAGTTCCTTGTGATATCTTTTGGGCTGACCATTGCCCCAACAACGTTCATGCACTTGATGAACAATGTATTTCGGCCTTATCTCGACTCGATTGTTATTGTATTCATTGATGATATTCCGGTGTACTTGCGTAGTTAGAAGAAACATGCTGAGCATCTGAGAATGGTATTGCAGCAGTTGCCGGAGGAGAAGCTTTATGAAAAGTTCTCCAAGTGTGAGTTTTGGCTCAGTTTAACGGCTTTCTTGGGGTTCGTGGTGTCTAGTAGGGGTATTCAGGTTGATCCGAAGAAGATAGATGCAGTTTAGAGTTGGCCCAAACCGTCCTCGGCTATAGACATTCACAGCTTTCTTCGATTTGTTCATGGATTTTCATCTATGTCATCACCCTTGACCAAATTGACCCAAAAGGGTGCTCCTTTCAAGTGGTCGGATGAGTGTGATACGAGCTTTCAGAAGCTCAAGACCGCTTTGACCATAGCTCCAGTGTTAGTTTTGCCATCAGTTTCAGGTTCATATACAGTATATTGTGATGCTTCTAGAGTGGGTATTGGGTAAGTGTTGATGTAGGAGGGTAGAGTGATTGCTCATGCTTCCAGTCAGTTGAAGCCCCATGAGAAGAACTGCCCTGTTCATGATTTGGTGTTTGTTTCCATTGTTCACACATTAAAGATTTGGAGACATTATCTCTATGGTGTGCCTTGTGAGGTGTTGACTTATCATCGCAGCCTCTAGCACTTGTTCAAACAGAAGTATCTCAATTTGAGGCAGCGAAGATGGTTGGAGCTGCTAAAGTATTATGATATCACTATCTTGTACCGTCCGTAAAAGGCTAATATAGTGGCCAATGCCTTGAGTATGAAGGCCATAAGTATAGGTAGTTTCGCATATATTCTTGTTAAAGAGCGGCCTTTTGCAGTTGATATTCAAGCCTTGGCCAATCGATTTCTGAGGTAGGATATTTCGGAGCCCAATCGGGTCTTAGGTCGTATGGTTTCTAGATCTTCCTTGTTTGATTGCATCAGAGAGCGCCAATATGATGATCCTCATTTGCTTGTCCTCAAGGGAGAGTTCAGCACAGTGATGCCAGATATGTGACTATTGATGATAACAGGGTATTGAGGATGCAAGGCTGGATATGTGTGACCAATGTGGATGGGCTTCACGGAGTTGATTCTAGAGAAGGCCCACAGCTCGCGGTATTCTATCCATCCAGGTGCTGCGAAGATATATCATGATTTGAGACAACACTACTGGTGGAAGAGAGTGAAGAAAGATATAACGGTATTTGTAGCTCGCTGCCTCAATTGTCAGCATGTGAAATATGAGCATTAAAGATCGGGTGCTTGCTTCAACAGATGGATATTCTAGAGTGGAAGTGGGAGAAGAACACCATGGATTTTGTAGTTGGATTCCCACAGACTTTGAGGAAGTTTGATGCTATTTGGGTGATTGTGGATTGGATGACTAGCACTTCATCCCTGTATTTACTACCTATTCTTCAAAGCAGCTAGTTTAGATTTATATTCGAGAGTTTTGTTCGCCTGCATGGTGTCCCAGTTTCCATCATTGTAGATAGAGGTACTCAGTTCACATCGCAGTTTTGGAGAGCCGTACAACGAGAGTTGGGTAAGTTGAGCACAAATTTTCACACTTAGATGGACAGACAGTCGGATCACACATTCATGTATTGGAGGATATGTTGAGTGCTTGTGTTATTGATTTTGGGGGTTCAATGGACTAGTTGCTAGCGCTCGTAGAGCTTGCTTTCAACAACAATTATCAGTCGAGTATTCAGATGGCTCCATAAGAGGCTTTATATGGGAGACGGTACAGATCTCCAATAGATTGGTTTGAGCAAGGTGAGGCGAGGCTTTTGGGTACAAACTTGATATAAGATGCTTTAGACAAGGTGAAAGTGATTTAGGAGCGGTTTCGTACGGTGCAGTCAAGGTAAAAGAGTTATGCTGATAGGAAGGGTTGAGATGTGTCTTATATGGTTGGGAAGAAGGTTCTACTGAAGGTTTCACCTATGAAGGGTGTTATGAGATTTGGGAAGAAGGCAAAATTGAGCCCTCGGTTCATTGGGCTTTTTGAGGTTCTTCTGAGGATTGGGGAGGTGACTTATGAGCTTGCCCTACCACCTAGCTTGTTGAACGTGCATCCGATATTGCATGTTTCTATGCTACAGAAGTATATTGGTAACGTGTCTCATGTCTTAGATTTTAGCACGGTTCAGTTAGACAGTGATTTGACTTATGATATGGAGCTAGTTACTATTTTGGAGTGGCGAGTCCAAAAGTTGAGATCAAAGGATATAACAGTAGTGCAAGTGCAGTGGAGGGGCCGGTGCATTGAGGAGGCCATTTGGGAGATCGAGCGCGAGATGCAGGGTAGATACCCACACTTGTTTGAGGCTTTACGTACATTTCTTGACTTGTTCGAGAATGAATATTTGTTTAAGAGGGGGAGGATGTAATGATCGGGCTGGTTGTATAATGAATTTTAGCCTCGTTTCCCCCATTTTGGCTTCCTTATGTGTTGTTCAACTATATTTCATCGTATTGTGTTGGTTGGTTTGGGTTTGGAGTGATCTTGTAGTGGAACGAGATACTTAGTCTCTAATTTAGGAGCTTAAGTTGAAAAAGTTAATCGGATGTTGACTACTTCGTAGAAGGACTCGAATGTGAATTCTAATGGTTTGGATAGCTCCGTTAGGTGATTTTGGACTTAGGAGCATGTTTAAAATGTAATTTAAATGTCCATGGTAGAATTAGGCTTGAATTGGTGAAATTGAAAATTTGGAGTTTCCGATCGGTAGTGGAAATCTTGATATCGGTGTCAGAATGGAATTTCAGAAATTGGAGCAGGTTCGTAGTGTCATTTTTGGCGTATGTGCAAAGATTCAGGTCATTTGGAGGTGATTTGATAGGTTTCAGTGTTGTTCGTGGAATTTGAAAGTTATAAGTTCTTTGGCTTGAATCCGAGGTTAATTTTGTATTTTGGTGTTGTTTTGAGTATTTCAAAGGTTCGACTAAGTTTCAATAATGTTATGGGATGTGTTGTCATGTTTGGTTGAGGTTTTAAGGCCTCGGGTATGTTTCAAATGCTCAACAGGTTATCTTTGCACATGAAAGGTTGGTAGATTTTGTTGGTATTTCTGTTGCAGAAGATCCTTCTTCGCGATCGCGTGAGAAGGCTCACGATCGCGTAGAGAATTTTTGGAGACCAGTCAAGTTGTTCATCGCGTTCACGAAGTAAGGGATGCAATTACCTAGGTTGATCAGGCGAAGCATCGCGAACGCGTGGGTTAAGTCATGTTCGCGTAGGGTTATGTGAACCAAAGCTGGGGCCACATATTTGTTCATCGCGAACATGATCGGTGGTCCGTAATCGTGTAGGAGAGAGAGGAAGAACATCGCATTCGCGTGGTGACTAACTTGTTCGTGTAGGGTTAAGTCAGGAGCCAACAAAGTTGTTCTTCGCGATCGCGAGGTTTTTTACGTGATCGCTATTAAGGAAGCACCTGGGCAGGATGTTTAAGTTAAAAAATTAGGGTTTTGGTCCATAATTTCAAAGTTCATTAGAGAGCTCAGGAGAAGGCGATTTTGGATGAAATTTTCAGAGGAGTGATTGGGGTAAGTGTTGTTCACTCATATTTGGTTAAATTCCATGATTGTCTCTTGATTTGTATCATTTAATTTGGAAATTTGGGGTGAAAATTAGGAAGGAAGAAATTTGGAGAGTTGATTGGGGAATTTGGATGGCAATTCGATGTCGGATTTTGGTGAATTTTATATGGAGAGACTCGGGAGCGAATGAGATTTCTAGTTTTGTGATTTTTATTGGATTCCGGGACATGTGGCTCAGGGCCGGGTTTGAGCCAAATTCGGGGGTTTTGGTCTAATTTGATAATTTTCGCATGGATTTCACTCCTTTAGCGTATATTGATGACAATGTACTGATTTTGGTTAGATTCGAAGTATTTGGAGGTCGAACCGAGAGGCAAGGGGATCGCGAGCTAGAGTTTTGGCTTGATTTTGGGTAAATAACGCTTCCAAACTTAGTCCCGAGGGTTCGAAATCCCCAACTATATGTTTTATGATTACTATTGAGGTGACATAAATTTCAAGTGACAGGCATGTGCGTGTGCACCGTGAGAATCGCGGCCTGGATCATTCCATAGCACCGCTTAGTGACTCTTCCTTGCTAAAATTTTTGTTGTGATTATGCGATTAAATTAATGAGTTTTAAATCATGCTAATTATCATGTTAAGACATCACGTCGATACTGTTGATACATGAGGGGTCGTTTCTTGCTATCATATCATGAGCTTCACTGATATTTTGTATTCAGTCATGTCCATGCATATTATATCATGTTGCAGTCTCGATTATTGTTATTTGACACATCATATCATTATTTTGGAATAGTATCATGACATTTTGAGCCCGTGTGTGTGAGACTGGAGAGTGAAGACTAAGTGAGGTCGAGAGCCTAATATTGAGTGACAATATGAGATCGGATTGCACGCCGCAGCAAGACATTAGTTATGCCTTGGTTAACTTGTTATAGCGCTTGGGCTGAAAGGAGTTTCTGGAGTCTATACTCCCCTAGTGAGCGCAATTGATATTACTAAAGGATGAATTTTGCCTGGACATGAATCTTGTCCGAAATACTTATACCTGGAGATGGATCTTCTCTATAGGACTGGAATGGCTTCCTCGGTAGTGGATGACTGCGGTCAATGATGTATATATTTCGGGATTGATCTTCTCGGGGCAGGATGGCCATATACAGTACCGAGTGGTTGAGCACTTGAGAGTAGGAGCACATGATACAATATCATATATTGCTGGCATTTATATGTAGAGATTTACCTAAGTTCTACACTTCACATTGTTCGAATATGTGCTTTGCTTTACTGTTGAGTTAAGTAAATAAACTGCCATCATGCCTACTTTACTGTTCCATTCAATTGTGTTATAACTACTGAGGTTTAGCTCGTCATTATCTGTTAGTTCATAATTTGGACTTGTTATTTTACTGAGTTGGTGTACTCACATTATACCATATTTTTTATGTGCAGATCGGGGTATCCCAGGCTACAGCAACAGTTGTTGACTGTTCAGATGTGGATTTCATCGGAAATATCGAGGTAGTTGCCTGACGATCGTAGTCTCGACTTTCTCCTTCCTTATCTATCCTCTACTATATTTTTGATATTTTCAAACTATTTTGGTCTAGTTATGTTTTCGGAACAGATGTAGTATTGCTAATGACTTAGTGATTGCTTTGTTTCGATTTTGACTTTATACTTTTTATCGGATTTCAGTTGAAAAATAATTTTACTTTAATTTTAAATAAAATATGAATTATTTTAGAAATATATCGGTTAACTTAGTTTTACGATAATCATTACAACTGGATCAGTTTGGGATCGTAACAAGCATGAATACGTGATCTTGATAATACGTACTCTCAAAGGCACTAAAAGAAAATACTATCAGGGTACTACATTTTTATTATTTCTCATCGTTTTGGGACCACCACTGATTCAAATTCATGTCGCATAACTACTAAAGGGAAAGTATTTTCTAGTATATTTTTTTATTTACGTCGAATAACTGCTAAAGAAAAAATATTTTCTAGTATAATTTTTGTCAAACATTCATAAGGTTCGAATTTGTAACATTTGGTTAGGGACAGAGGGGATCTTGTTCATCCACCACATCCTTATTGGTAAGGCACTATATTTTAACTATTTTTTTATTCTTGCTCAAGATTCCTAACATATGGTCATACCTAAGCGTCTAGTTTCTTAATTGTGCTATTAAAAGATAAAAAGGTGACATGTACGGTCTCATGCTCATTTCTTTTCCTTTTTTTTTTTAATTTATAATCTTCGATTATGGATCAACCTACATTATAACATTCGACCAGTAAATGGAACCAACAAACTAGTCATTGCTTTAGAATTTCAGTGAATAATTTGAAACTTTTCTAATAATATTTTAGATAAAAAATACACTTTTTACTATTAAAAAAATGATTTAAATATATAATTCGCAGTATTATACTGCGAATTACTTTAACGAAAATTTTTCCGTTAAATTTTCTGTTAAATAATTCACAGCATAGGACTGCGAATTTTAATTTTTTTTTTACTAATTCACAGTGTTAAACTGCGAATTGCTTACTCCGATTTCTAAGCCATAATTCGCAGTACTATATTATAAATTAGTAATTCGCAGTATTGTACTGCGAATTGTGGTAATAAATTAAACTTCTTCCCTCCCCCCCCCCCCTCTTCCCCAATACAAACTCGCAGACCCCCATTAAAAGAATTTCTTCTCCCCCTCGTGAAATAAAAAAAAAATTTGGGCCCCACCCGTCACCAAAAAAAGCAAAGAGTGTAGGTCCCACACGCAAGACAAGCTTTGAATACCTTCTATCTGGTGCAAAATTCAATTTCAATAAAAATTCAAAAAATTTAAATCGAGGTATTCTGATTTTGTTTATATCTAAACTCGTATAGTACATGCATATTTGTTTTGTTTAATGTGTTTCCATGTTAATTTGTATTATATTTGTATTTATATTTATATATTATTTATATCCGGACTGATTTATTAGCTTTGAGACAAAAATATTAAAAGTTGATAAATAATTTGTATTGTTAATGTTATTTTTTTATTTTGTTAAATAATAAACAAATATTATTAATTTAGTTTATTGTTCATATTTGTATGTTATGTTTGTTGTTTTTTTATGTAATAATGACCTTTTTACGTAGTAAAATAAAGAGCCTTTTAGTGTAATAAAATATAAAGCATTTTAGCGTAGTAAAATATAGAGCCTTTAAGCTTAGTAAAATATAGAGTCTTAAATATGTAGTAACTGCAAACTCTATCCAATAACACTTTACAAAATTAATTATTTAATTTAAAAAAATAAACTTACAAAAGTAACAAAATTAATATATATTGTCAAATAATTCAAAATATCAAACCCGGAACTCGTAGATAATTAGTCAATTCAATTAATTAATTAATTATTTAATTTATTAAGTCTGGAAGCCATTCATAATTATTAAGTCAAATTCAAGAATTTTATATTTATAATTAAACTAACAAATTTTTAAAAAATCTTGAAAATGACACATATAATAATTAAATATATCTTGGTACTACCGGGCCTCAAATATCGAGCCTGGAAGGGCATACATAATTATTAAGTCCAATTTAAGAATTTTTAATTTAATTAATTAAACTAACAAATTTCTAAAAAAATATTGAAAAGACACACATAATAATTAAGTATACCTTGGTGCTACCGGGTCTCAAATATCGATCATGGAAGGGCATACACAATTATTAAGTCCAATTCATGAATTTTTAATTTAATTAATTAAAATAACAAATTTCTAAAAAATATTGACAATTACATACATAATAATTAAGTATAGCTTGGTGCTACTGAGCCTCAAATATCGAGCCTGAAAGCCATTCATAATTATTAAGTCCAATTCAAGAATTTTTAATTTAATTTATTAAACTACTAAATTTTTAAAAAATATTGAAAATGACACACATAATAATTAAGTATAGCTTGGTGCTACCGGGCCTCAAATATTGAGCCTGGAAGGCAATACATAATTATGGAATCCAATTCAAGAATTTTTAATTAATCTAACACACAATTAATTTTATTTAAATTATAGTAGACGACATGGCCTTTCCTACAACTGTACATCCTGGACCTGAAGAGGATCAGCTAATGTGTTGCAGGGCGACCATAGATCCTCCTATATATGAGAGGGACAGCTATCGGAGCAGGCTCTCCGCCTCAGGAGACCTGACGATTTGCGGGAGTTCATCGTGGAGCATCCTTTCCATGCCTGTGTAGTCGCGCGCCTACAGGCTACGAGCTTCTATACGATTTTTGAGCTTGGACAAATGCAGCTTGATTGGTCTCTTATCACGGCCTTGGTAAAGTGGTGGCAACTGGAGACGCACACTTTTCACTTGCCCACTGGAGAGGCCACCATCACGTTGGAGGATGTTCAGGTTTTGTACGGGCTACGCGTTGAAGGACGGGCCGTGGCATTTCCCCAGTACATTAGATCCCTGACGCGTACACAGTTTTTGGATATGATGGGCCAGTTTACTGGTTATATACCTCAGGGTGGCGCTGGGGGCAGTCGCGTTCTATTGTCAGCCATCAAAGATCATATGGCATTTTTGCACCCGGATATTACCGATAAGTCGGAGGATCTCCACATTGAGAGGTACACGCAGTTGGCGCTGCTCCTGCTTTTCGGGTGTATCTTGTTCCCGAACAATTCGGGGAGTACTATGAGTATGCGCTTTCTCCATCATCTTTAACGACTAGATGATTTACCCGAGTACAACTGGGGTGCTTCTGTTCTCGCATACCTGTATAGGAGCATGTGCCGGGCGAGCATGGGCCCAGCAGTGGACATATGTGGTTTTCTGCCCCTCCTACAGGTGAAAACATTTTCGAATACTTTGTTCATTACTCTGAATTCTAGATGGTCGAAATGACTCATAAATTTTACATCAACCTTTTATCTTAGGTTTGAGCCTGGCAGCGAATCATGCCGTTGCAGCCACCTTTACCACCACTTGTGCCTGGTGAGGCTTATCTGTTTCTCCCTCTAACTTCTAGGTGGATTCTCCAGCGTGGGAGCTACCGAGGGAGCGATGCTCATCAAAATCTCCCCCTTGTCGAGGATGTGTTAGATATGTTGGTGGACGGACAGGTAAATATGTACCTACACTTGCTTGTTTTAAATTGAGTTGTTTGCACATACTCACTTTTATGTTATTATTTGATAGTTCATCTGGATGCCATACAGCGACGAGTTACTAGCTCAGCTGCTCGATATTTGCTCAGTCGACAGACTGCTTTGGAGACCTCTATCCCGATGATTTATAAGTAGGATTTTAACGTGTTTTATGCCCCTACTTACATATGAGGAGTATAATTTGCAATAAAATAGCCCCAAAATGCATACAGGTTGTGCTTGATTGCAGGTTTGAGCGACAAAGTGACAAAATGTCAAAGATTGGCTCAAAAAGGAGTGAAACCTGCTCAGGTATCAAAGGCCAAGTGAAGTGGTGGAAAGAAGAGCCTAGTGCGGACCGCACAATTGTTCATGCAGCCGCACTAGGGGTTTCAGAGAAGAGTATAATCAGGTCTTGCACTACGCGGCCACACTATTATTGCATGCGGCCAGCGCCAGCCACTTCAGAGAAGTTAGAAATTGAAGTCAAAGAGCCGATGCAGCTACGGTCGTAATTGTGCGGCCCCTACTGACCCTACAGGGGCAATTTTGTCCATTTTTTCCAGCACACTGTAAATAGAACATTTTACCATTTTAAAGGATTTTTTTAGGTTTTATTTTATTGAACAGAGCTGCGCTCGTGAAGACAAAAGTTTTAGCCTATTTTGGTTTTTTAGCACTAATTTCTCCATAGATTCTTTTCCCTTCTATTTCGAATATTAATTTTTTTTAAAATTTTTTATTATTTTGGTCAAAAGAAAAATTGTATTTCTACCAGTATAACTGTACATCACATGTTCTTTGGGACTATAGAATAGATCTCAAAATTGATCAACTATCTACTATACAACCCGAAGGTTGTTGAACTAACTCCTAACATACAAAACTGCGGATATATTCAAGGAGTACATTGTGGATAACAATTTAAGTATTGTAATGTGGGCTGCCATTTTTTCTTCTTCCTTCCAGTGATGTGCACCTGAATTGCAATCTGTCTTGCTCTATACATAGCATCCTTGCTCGACTGTCTGAATCTTCTTTCATTCCTTTCCATCCAGATATTATATACAACTGCTTCGAATACCACTCCTAGGATGGTTTTCCTTGGTTTCTGTTGTTGACTCTATCAGAGATCCATTGCACCTCTGGCTCCCAACTGTATATCACTCTGTTGAAATTCAGCCACCTTAACAATCCTTGCCACAGTGATTGTGAGTAAGGGTAGTCAAAGAAAATGTGGTCGTGTGTCTCTACATTACCACTGTCACATAATGAACAGGCCTGGTCCGTGTGGATACCCCATTTTTATTACCTGTCTACTGTTGCCAAACGTCGATGCAATGTCATCCATTGTATGAATTTCTGTTTATGCAATATTTCTGGCACCAACACCAGTTTTTTCCAGGGGACTTTGGTGTACTGTGGGGTGAAATTCATGTATGCTCTCTTGATGTTGTAACTTCCCTTCTGGCAACAAGTTTGCATTGCTGCCCAGTCGTGTGCCCACCAGTCCCTAGCTCCAAATATTTTCCTTACCAACCAGCTAGCCGGCTTTGGTGTTTCCATGTTAGCAACCTCCTTCTTCTTTATATTTTCAATGGATCCATTTGATCCATAGCTTATCCTTTTTCTGCATAAGTGCCCATAGCAGCTTTGACAGTGCTGCTTTGTTCCACTTTTCACAGCAAATGATATTTAAGCCTCCAGCAGCCTCTGGTTTACAAACTGTGTCCCAAGCTATGGGGGCCCTATGACTTGTCACATGTTTCCCAGTCCATAAATAGTTCCTGCAGATCCCTTCCACCAGTTTGATGATTTTCTTTGGAAGTAGGAAGACCTGTGCCCAGTAGGTTTGCATCTCAAATAGGACACTCTTAATAAGTTGGAGTCTTCCAGCATAGGATAAGACCTTGAATGACCAACATCTGATCTTTTCCACTATCATGTCAACCAAGGGTAGACATTGTGAAATTGTAATCTTCCTTGTTGACAAGGGAACTCCCAGGTATTTGAAGGGGAGCTGTCCTTCTATTAGATGAAATTCTGCCAATAGCCTTTCCTTGGTCTCCAGTGAAACCCTAGCTATGTACAGGGAGCTTTTCTCCAAGTTTTCTTGCAGTCCAGACATCTGGGAGAATTTATCAAACTCTTTCAGTAAGAGCCTCAGGGAAATTTCATCTCCTCTACAGCACATCAGGAGGTCATCTGCAAAATAGATATGAGTGAGTTGTAACTTGGAACATTTGGGATGGAAGTTGAAGTTTGGGTTCCTGTTTAATTGCTTCAGTGTTGTGTTGAGGTATTCCATGACTAAGACAAACAGGTAGGGAGACATTGGGTCTCCTTGTTTTAGACCCTTCCGTGCTGTAAATTTGCTGGTAAGACCTCCATTGACTAATAAAGAGAAACTTGCTGTAGAAACACACTCCATGATTAAGGTGACCATTTTGTAGGGTACACCAAACTCCAGCAGCACTGCCCTCAGAAATCCCCATTCAACAGAGTCATAATCATTTCTAATATCCACTTTGATTATGCACCTGGGAGATACAGCTTTCTGGGAATAAGCTCGAATCAATTCATGGGCCATAATGACATTGTCCAGGATGTTTCTCCCCTCTATGAAGGCTGATTGTGCTGCCCCACCAGATAGTCCACAACTATTTTAAGCCTGTTTGTAAGGATTTTTGCAATAACTTTATACAGTGTTGAGCAGCAAGCAATGGGCCTGTATTCCTTGACATAGTTGGGATTCTTCACTTTCGGAATCAATGTAACAGTGGTGCAATTAACTTCTTTCAGTAATTTTCCATTTTGAAAGAACTTCTGCATTGCCTCTATAACCTCTTCACCCACAATAGGCCAGAATTGTTTGAAGAATTCTGCAGGGTACCCATCTATCCAGGAGCCTTGTCATTAGGAAGATTATGTATTATCTGACTGATTTCTTCCCTTTTTTACTGGAGCTAATAATTGTTGTTGTTGGTGCAATGATAGACATGGCCCATCTCTAGCCACATTGATATCTATCCCAGGAAGCTGACTTGTTGCTGTGCCCAGTAGTTGTTGGAAGAATTGAATGAACTCCTGCTGGATCTGTTGTGGATCAGTGATCCTCATCTGGTTGTCATTGAGGATGCTACTCACCCTATTTCTTGCTTGTCTGGACTTCATATACACATGGAAGTACTTTGTGTTACTATCACCCAGCTGAATCTAGTTTGCTCTTGACTTCTGCCTCAGTATTTGTTCTTGGATACCTTCCCATTTTCAATGTTCTGTAATAGCTTCTTTTCTTCTTCAATAACTACTTCATTGAAATAGTCTTCATTCAGTTTTCCTTGAATTACCCTCAGACCTTCTCTCATTTGTTGCAGCTTTGTATCCACAGATGAATGCTCCTGATGAATGGTCCTGGTCTCCTGCTCAATTTTTCTCAGTTTGCTCCAAATAGAATACGTAGTGTAGCCTTGAATTTGTTGACCCCACACTCTTTGAACTGCTTCCTTGTACTCTTTTTGTTGCATAACTGTTAGTAGTAGCCTATATAGTCTTTTAACTTTAGCTTTAACAATATCAGTATCTATCAATATAGGAGTGTGATCTGAACACCCAGGTAACATGTATACTGCTTCCACTCCTGTGTAAGAATTGAACCACTGATCATTACCAAAGGCCCAGTCAATATGGCTATAGACTCTGTCATCATCATCCCTTTTATTGCTCCATGAGAATGAATTGCCTCTTTTGGTAAGCTGCCCACTCTAATTTCATCAATACACCCCTGAAAAGCAGCTATCTCAGAAGGATGCACTGGCTGACCATTTATCGTATTCTCAACCCCTAGTGGACTGTTGAAATCCCCCATTATAAGCAAGGGCCAATTTGTTGGATAGATCTCAAGTCCCTCCAAAGTGGTGCTCTGTGTTGGGTAGTGTGTAGTCCATATACAAAGGTGATATAGCTAGTAAAGGTTGAGTTTCTATCTTTCACTTGACAATGAATTAGTTGATCAGTGCTCTCCAGTAGTACCACTTGAACATTGACATCTTTCCACATTATCCATATTCTGTCATTAGGAGCATTTACATAGTTGTTCCCCATAGTCCAGTCACCTCCCATCTTCTTATATATTGCCATTGAATTCTGCTGCTTCACTCTAGTTTCTAGGCAAGCTATCATATCAACTCTATTAGTCCTCGGTAATTTGACTAACTCTCTTTGTTTGTAGGACTTGTTTAGTCCTCTAATGTTCCAAGATACAATTATCATGGGGAAACAGTGGATGTAGTACCTCCTGGATCTACTGGCTCTAGGCTGCATTCTCCCTGCTGTTGATTCCCCTCAGGGGTTCTACTATGGTGAGTACTTCAAATGTATTCCTCCTGATTACTTCAACAAAGTTGGTCATTTTGTTTTGATTTTTGTCCTTAGGGCCTTGGACAGCTGCAATTTGCTTGCCTTTGTTATTCCTTTATACAGTAGGAATCTCTGATTGTTTGTCATTTTGTTGCCCTTCTACTATCTCCTCAGTTACAGCTCTTGGTTGCCAAAACACTCGAGTTCTTTTTCCTCCTTCTCTGTCTCTGGACTTCTACATTCTGTTGTTTCTCCTGCTGACAGTCACCATTTTTGTGTCCAAATGAGTTGCAGTCAAGGAAGAAGGTTGGTTTCCATTCATACTCCACATTTTGTATCCAGGATTTCCTATCTGGTATCTCTATGGAGACATTCTCAGGCAGAGGTTGAGTGATATCAACTTCCACAAGAACTCTCGCATAGGAGATTCTTTCACATTCAGCAGTTAGCCTGTCAGTGCATATAGGTTTACCCAGTAAGCTTGCTATTCTGCCTAAATTCTCCTCATCCCAACATTGTATCGGCAACCCAGGGAAATTGACCCAAATTGGGACAATTCTCGTCGACTCGTTCTGAATCTGAAAGTTGGGATCCCATTCCTTCAGAAACATAGGCCTACCGTTGAACGTGTATGGTCCTTGTTGCATGATTAAATTCTTCTCCTCCATAGACTCAAATTTGAAGATGAAATACCCATCGTCGTGCAGCAACAATGTAGGAGTTGTAACCTCATTCCAAACGCCATAAACATACTTTAACATTTCTTTAAATAACGAATTACCTCCCAAGACATAACCAATTAGGGCATACCTCCATTTTCGGTTCTGACACTCTATCTCCTTAGGGTTCAATTTTGCAATTTTCACTCCATCCTTCATCATCGAAGGATAAAACTTCAGCTGCATGCCCTGCTTTTGAGTTTGATTGCCTTTGACTACCTCTGCCATTGTGGGTTTATAGGTTTCAGTGGAGTACGTGAGTTTTCTAGCCATCGTCATTCCACCTGCAACCTCATTCTCCTTCTCCGGCGATGCCTGCATGACAGTAGGGGCACTCCCCATACCAGGGAACCAGTGTAGAAGGGACATTGGGGTTAGCTGTTGTGATTCCACTCTCAGGTGTGATCACTCTCGCCATATTTACAGTGGGAAAATAATTAGTAAGGTCGATTGGGTTTGGTGGGTGGTTGCCGCGACAGACGGCGGCTTGCTTGCCAGTCGCCAGAGTTTTATTATTGCTATTAAGTTATATAATATGTAGTATTTTATTTTCTTTGGTGGCTTTCATTAACATGCCTCTTTATTTAATATCATAATCTATTTATATCCTTTAATATTATTATATAAATCGATGTACGGTTTTTATATATTCAAAAAAATATTAATTTTATTTAAAATTAGTACTCAAAATTATTAAATTGTTTAAATTCATTAATAATATTTTGAGAATTATATATTTACTTTATTTTTTAAACTAATTTTTAGTATAAATACTACGCATTATCTCTAATTTATTACTACTTTGATTTTTTTTAATTTTTTTAATTTATTAAACTTTGGTTATGTGGCCTTATCCACATCATCACCTTTTTGTATCATACTTAAAAAGGTTATATCAAATTTAAATAAGTTTTATCTTTTTTGTTCTTTATGATAGAAATTTTAATTTTTTTCTCTATTTGTTTCTTAATTTGCTATTGTATATTCAATACTTAATATAATTAACATTGTTATGTGCTTTTATTAGTTTACTTGAATTTAATATTACCTTTTATCACATTTTTTTTAAATAAATTTCATTTCATATAGTAACATAACATTTTACAAATAGAGTAGCTGCTGACCAGCTACTTTTCTCACTCAGTTTATAGTGGTTTCACTCCCATAATTTATACATACAGTAATATCTAAGGGTAGCTATCTAGTCTTCACAATTCACTCTTCCAGTGTTTACAAGAGTTTCCTTGTATATGTATGTGTACTGCTATTTCTTTGCATATAGCATTTATATCCATTCTTCCGCCCTGGAATCTGATCTTGTTTCTTTCTCGCCATAGACAGCATACTAGTATCCCAAAAATACTGGTAGTAATTTTAGCACGCCCTTTTTTCCTTTTAGCAATGTTGCTAATCCATCGTACTTCGCTGTTCCAATCATTTATGCCCTATGGTAGCCCAACCAGACTAGCAGTCTATTCCATAGCTCCCGAGCTGTCGGGCAAGTAAAAAAGACATGGTCATAGGATTCATCCACTTGCCTACACAGTACACTTTGTTGTGGGATCTGTATCCAAAAGTCATTAGGCTCTCCACTATTGCTAGTCTTCTGTGCAGAGCTAGCCAGACAATAAATTTGAATCGTGGGTGGAGTTTTGTCTGTAGTACAATGCTTTTCCAGTGTACTTTTGAGTATTGAGGGATTTGCAAAAGATAGAGTTTTTTTAATGCTAAATCATTCTCCTTTTTGTAGCAATTGCAATCTATATTCCAGATCCCCTTGAATTCCTTGTAGATTTGTGATCAATGATAACTTTTATCACATTCATTTTAATATAATATAAATAATAAATAAAATTATTTTAAAAAGAAGTCTCATCTCAAATTCAAATATATCTTATTCTTCTATTTTCTCTATTGGATCATATTTTCAAAAATCATCCTGTACTTTCAAACTTAACGTAGCAATACTCAATTCAAATATTAATTGTAAAAACTCTAATTGTTGCAGCAATATTTTCACTATTATTTTAAGAAATATTTATTTGTTCGAATTGTAAACATTAATGTAACCTCATTATATATAAGGTTAGATAATTCAATTATGGTAAGAAAATATATAATTGCACCCAATTATGGTAAGAAAATATATCAAACCTTGTACTACCATAATGTAATTTAATAAAAGATACATATAGTAATGTACATTGCACCCAAATAAGGTCAGATACAAACCTTGTACTAAATAAATAATTATTATTTCAACTTAAAATTAATGTGTAAGACACAAAATAAAAATTTAGTCGATTCTTTCTCAAAAAAAAATATCTACCATAACTGAAGTATACATAAAATTTTAATTAAATATACATACAATAATGTATATTATACCAAAATAAGGTCATTAACAAAGCTTGATCAATTAATTAATATTCGCCCCTACCATAATTATATAAAACAATATTAACTAAATTATTCTACTAATAGAGATTTGTATCATAATTAAAAAATAATTCTTATTGAGCAACTACTTTCATTAATTATATTTCTATTTATAATTTAAATTTTTAATATTTTCTTAAAATTACTAAGTGTCTTTTTTTAGCTTGCCAATTGGCATGAACTCATGCTTCACTACCGTCCTTTTAATATAATATAGATATAGATTTAGATGTTTTTAGCTCTACTGTAAAATTTATCATAAATATTTTTTTCAATAGTAAGGGATCGTTGGATATGAACTGTCAATTTTGTAAGATACAAAATATTTATTTAAATATTTTTTTCTTAAAAAAGAATCCTACCATAACTGAATTATACACAATATTTAATTAAAGATACATATAACAAAAAAAACCCTCTCCTTCTTCTCTCCTCTCGGCGCACGTTAGTAAACGTACGCCGAGTTTGGTTTCCATGGCGAGAGGAAGGGTTTGCATGGCGAGAGGAAGGGGACGACCTCGAAAAGTTCAGATTACTACCATAGATCGAGTCATTCCCATCGTCAACCAACCAATAAGTGCAAACAACCCGCGCGACACTGTTCCATTGGACGACACTGTTCCATTGGCTCATGCAGGTGAAGGGACAAATGCAGCTGAGGTTTCCTTGCTTCCTCAGCTTTCTATTAATGTAGACAATAGTCAATGCCCTCCGATTGAACCATTGATAACCCCGATGGTACAAGAAAATAGGGGAATCGAGCACATGCAGCAACTTCCTCAACCAGCAGTTATAGGGCTAAACAAACTAGAAGAGGGGACTAAAACTGAAGTAGCTAAAGGGTGGGCAAATCAATTTCAGAAGAATCAACTTGCTGCTAATGGCATGAATTTGGAGTATATTCCACCGACTATGATTTATGGAAAACCAGTGGGTCAATTGATTAAAGATGAAGTGGAGGAGGAAGAACAGAAATGGAAGTGTGCCCTAGTTGTCTTTGTTTTAGGGAATGGTCCAGGGTACAATGCTATGAAAAGGTTCATTAACCTACATTGGTCCCATGTACCTGAACCAGACATCTATTATCATGAGGAGGGCTACTACATTGTGAAATTTCGATCCCTTGATGATGCTAAGGAAGTCCTCTGTGCTGGCCAATATTCCATTGCAAATAGACCTATGATCCTGAAGCAATGGTCTGCTGATTTTGATTTTAAAGCTGCTTTTCCTACGGAAATCCCACTGTGGATCAAGTTTCCTAACCTACCTATGTCATGCTGGGGCAGCAGATCTTTGAGTAGGATAGCCAGTGTGTTGGGTAAGCCCATTTTTGCTGATGAATGTACGACTAAATAAACTAGAATTTCATATGCTCGTATGCTTATTGAGGTGAATGTCTCAAAAGAATTGCCTAGTTAGATTGAGTTAATAGATCCAAATGGGAAGAAGTTTGTGCAGGAAGTGACCTATGATTGGAAACCATCATATTGTGAGAAATGCCTTATGGTGGGACACAACTGTCTGGCCAAACCTGCACAACCTAATCACATGCAGAAAACTAAGGTGACTCAGGAATGGAGAATTAAAGCTCCAGCTCCTAGTGTTCAGAGTAAACAGGAAGTTCCCATACAGCAGCCAATCCCTCAGAAAGAATCTTGTACCCCTTCAGTAATAGTTGAAGAGTTGAGTAAACAGAAAGGTATTGCTACACAGGCATCTCCAGTTTTTAACATTACAAACTTTCCTCCTTTATCTCCTATTGTGGTGTCTAATAGGCTTGAAGTAGGGTCAATGAGTTGGGCAGACCATCCTCTGGATGAAGTGGGTACCAGTTATACCCAATGAAGTGGTTATTTTGGAACATTAGGGGTGTAAATAAAAGGTACAAACAGAAGGAAGCTAAAGAATATATTAGATCCAATAAATTTGACCTTGTTGGTCTGGTAGAGACAAAGGTTAAACAGAAGAATGCAGAGAGAATAGCTAAGCTGTTGGTACCTGATTGGGGTATACTAACTAATTATAGGGGTTCCATGAATGGTCGAATTTGGATCCTATGGGATACTAAAAAATTTATGGTCACTGGTATTCAGGAGGAGACTCAATCCATCCATTGCAGTGTTAGGAATCTCACTGGTGATCTGATTTGCTACCTCATAGTGGTATATGGTTTCAATGCATTGATCAAAGGAGGACATTGTGGCAAAAAGTACAGAACCTTTCTGCTAATATTACCGACCCTTGGCTAGTAGCAGGTGATTTCAATGCCATCTTGTCTAGTAATGATACACAATCTTGTCACCAAGTTAAACAAGCTGAGGTCACAGAGTTCACACAATGTATCCAGCAGGCTGGACTGGCATAACTTCCCTGGAAGGGGGAATACTTTACCTGGACTAATAAGCAAATTGGCAAGGACAAAGTGTGCAGCAGATTGGATAGAATTTTTGGTAATTATGATTGGATGGTTAAGTGGAGCCATGTACAAACTGTATATGGATATCCACTAATATCTGATCACAACCCCATGGTGTTAACCCTGGCTGAAGATACCAGACTTAGTAGGACTCCCTTCAAATTCTATAATGCATGGATTCAGCATATGGATTTTCAACATCTGATTAAGGAGAACTGGAATGGTAATGCTCAGTGTACCCTTAAATGGGTGTGGAACAATCTCAAGTCCCTTAAACCAGTATTAAAATCTCTAAACACTAGAGATTTTAAGAATATAACACAGAAAATTGAGTCTAGCAGAAAGGAACTGGAGGATATTCAAAACCAGATGAACTTGTCCTACACTGATGACTTACAGCTTAAAGAAAAAGAACTGGTGATTCAGTTAGAAGAGTGGTCTTTGATTGAAAAATCAATATTACAACAGAAATCAAGAGCCAGATGGATCCAATTAGGGGACTCAAATAACAAATATTTTTCTGCTGTAGTGAAGGAGAGGAATCAATATAAGAGTATTATTGAACTGATCACAGGTGGAGGTTTGAAAATTACTAATCCAGATGACCTTAAGAAGGAGATCAAGGATTTTTTTAAATGACTAATGGGTACATCAGCTACCTCTCTCCTAGCTGTTAACCGAATGTATATGAGCAATGGTCCTAGACTAACATACACCAGAAGAAGGAATTAGCTGCTGACATCAGTGACACTGAGATCTTGGATAGTTTAAAAGCAATTGGTAATGATAAAGCTCCTGGAATTTATGGTTATAATGCACTGTTCTTTAAACAGAATTGGCACATTACTGGCAGTCATATACTTCAAGCAGTCAAGAACTTCTTTGAGACCAACAAAATGCATAGACCAACAAACTGTGCCTCTCTTACTTTGATTCCTAAAGTTCCTAACCCACAAACAGTCAAAGAGTTTAGACCAATAGCTTGCTGTTCAGTGCAATACAAAATAATCTCCAAGCTTCTGGCCAACAGATTATAGAAAGTTATGCCCAGTATCATATGTAATGCCCAAGCAGGATTCATTCCAGGTAGGAGGATTGCAGATAATGTCATTCTGGCCCATGAATTAATCAAGCACTACTCAAGATCACATATATCTCCTAGATGTATGGTCAAAATTGATCTGCAGAAGGCATATGATTCTGTTGAATGGAGCTTTTTGTAGCAGGTAATGGAGGCTCTAGATTTCCCAATCAGGTTTACAAAATTGATCATGGAGTGTGTCCAAACTGTCAGTTACACAGTGGCGGTGAATGGAGAAACAACTGAACCTTTCCAAGCAGCCAAAGGTTTGAGACAAGGGGATCCCCTATCTCCTTTCTTATTTGCTATTGTGATGGAATACTTAAGTCGATCTCTGGTGGAATTGACGAAAGATAAAGCTTTCACATTTCATCCTGGTTGTAAAAAACTAGGAATTACTCATCTTAGCTTTGCTGATGACCTATTGTTGTTTGTCAAAGGAGAATATCAATCTGTAAGTACCATGTTTACATATTTCTCTCACTTCACTGCAGCCTCTGGGATGAAAGCCAATCTGAATAAAAGTTCTGTTTATTTTGGAGGGGTGAATCCTGAAACTCAACATCAAATTATTGATCACCTTGGTTATGTACGTGGTGAACTACCCTTTAAATACTTGGGTATTCCATTATCTACCAAGAAGATGTCTGTTCCAATGGCAACCACTGGTCGATAAGATTACTTCCAGGATTACATCCTGGACTGCCAGGCAGTTGTCATATGCTGGTAGAATCCAATTGGTTCAATCAGTGATCTTTGGCATTCAAGCTTATTGGGCTCAACTGTTCCTCATGCCTTCAAAAGTTATAAAGATGTTAGAATCAGTGATCTTTGGCATTCAAGCTTATTGGGCTCAACTGTTCCTCATGCCTTCAAAAGTTATAAAGATGTTAGAAGCAGTGTGTAGATCTTTCATCTGGTCTGGTTCAGTCAATGTATCAAGGAAAGCATATGTGGCCTGGGATAGAGTATGTCTGCCAAAATCTGCTGGAGGTTTAAACTTAACCAATCTCCTATTGTGGAACAAAGCTGCTGTTGCCAAACTAAGCTGGGATTTGGCTCACAAGAAGGATGAATTATGGGTGAAATGGATTCATACAGTCTATATCAAACAGCAACAGTGGGAGTCCATAAATATTCCTAAACAAGCCAGTTGGATGGTCCGGAAGATCATGTAAGGTACTGTTATATTGCAGCAATACCAACTGTTACACAAACCAGCATGCTCTATAAGAATGATCTATCTTCAACAGATTGGACAGTTACCTAGAGTCATTTGGAAGAACTTAACCATACAAAATCTTGCTCGACCTAAAGCACTTTTCAACCTTTTGCTGCTCCTACAAGATAGACTTCCTACTAAAGATAGGTTGATCAAATGGAACTCGACTGTGGATGGCATCTGTGTCATGTGTCAACAAGAACTGGAGACCAGAGACCACCTGTTCTTTGACTGCCCTTTTGCCAATCAATTAAGGTATCAAACACTGAAGTGGATTGGAGTGTTGCAACCTACTGGACAGAATTGGACACAGTTTGTACACTGGCTCATTGATAATACGAAAGGAAAATCCTATCGACCTCATATACTCAAAATGACCATTGCAGAACTGTTCTATGTCTTATGGTTAGAAAGGAATGCGAGAATTTTTGAAAATGTCTTCTGTTCCAGTGATAAATTGCTTAGGACCATTGCTTATATTTGTAATATTAGGGGAACTCCTAGAGTTAGATTACAACTTCAGCATTTTCTACTGTAATGTTGAACTTTAGGTATAGTGCTACTAGTCAGATTTTGTTTATCTTTTGATAGTCAGCTGCGTACATAGCTGAACTATGGAATTGTACGGAAATCACTTTGGTGATTAATACACTTTTAATTACCAAAATAAAAAAGATACATATAATAATGTATATTGTTCACGAATAAAGTTAGATACAAAACTTGTATAAAATAAAGAATTATTATTTCAACTTAAAATTAGTGCATAAGATTTTCAACAAAAATTTAATTGATTCTTGCTCAGAAAAGATTCCTACCATAACTGAATTATACACATATTTAATTAAAGATATCTATAGAAACATTTGGACTACTACTTTCATTAAATATATTTCTATTGATAATCTAAATTATTTAGGTTGTCTTAAAATTGACAAGTGACTTCCTTTTAACTTGCCACTTGGCTTAACCACATTGCAAACTACTCTCATTTTAATATAATATAGATTCAATACTTTATATTATTAACATTCTTATGTGCTTTTTATTAGTTTACTTGAATTTAATATTCACTTTTATCAAATTCATTTTAATATAATATAAATAATAAATAAAGTCATGAAAAGATACGATTGGAAGCACTCTCTCTCTCTAAGTAGAGCAGCATACGATAGCAGGCTGCTATCCTGCGCCCCGCCATGGCCAAGACGAGAAAGAAGCAACAATCAACACCAGTGAACAAAGGAGAAGCGGATTCGGAAGTTACCCCAGCAATACACCATCATAATCGATGGTTAACGGGTATAGGTTCAGCACCGACTGTGTTCCATAGCCCTGATCCAGAAGAGGTACAGAGTGGAGCTATTGTAAGGCCGGAGATGGGTATTCCGCAAAGTTTGAATCAGATAACTCTAGGAAGTTTCATGCCCAAGCAATTTCAACCGATAGGGGAGGAAATTGAGGACTGTCAAATCCAAGCTCAAGAGGCAGGAACACAATCACAATCGCAAGTTCACCGGCGACTGCAATTTTCTACACATGTAAAAAATGATCGATGCATAGCAGTAGAAGCAGATACAGTGAGGATTGAAAAGGAGCAGATATCCAATCGAAGCCCTCAAAGAGGTATTCCCTAAGATATATTTCCCCTGACTTGAGGGATGGATGAATAGTAGTTCAAATCGATGATGTCGATACAAATGATTTAGAGGTTTATTGGAGTAATGCACTTATAGGCTATGTACTGGGTGAATCGCCTTATGAAAAAACTATGGAAACTTTTGTCGCAAAGATGTGGAATTTCGTTGAAATGCCTCAAATAATGTACCATGATGATGGGTACTTTCTGTTCAGATTTGAGAACACAGAGGATAAGGATCGAGTACTACAATCAGGTCCTTACACTTTCCACAACAAGCCTCTGGTGCTGCAGCAATGGGAAATGGACTTTAAATTTGATCCTGCTAACATAAGTGTGGTGCCACTGTGGATATACTTCCCTGGCTTACCACTGGGTCTCTGGTCGACTGAAGCATTAAGCAAATTGGCAAGTGTGATTGGAAAGCCCCCATATACTGATAAGTACACAACAGAGTTGGAGAAAGTTTCCTATGCCAGAGTGTTGATCGAAACTGATATATCAAAGCCTTTGCCAGATTGTGTCGAGTTTCAAACAAAGAAAGGCATCCTAGCCCAATAGATACATTATGAGTGGAAGCCAAAATTTTGTGAGGATTGCATTAAATTTGGGCACAATGCTGCTGAATGCTGGTATAGGGAGGAGCAACAGACATCGCAGGAAGACAGAAAGAGACCAACCACAATTCAGATGAAACATAAGACTAGAATAACTAAGAGATGGACACCAAAAGTAAAAACCAAGACTGTGGTAACTGCAGAGGGAAACAAATCTGAGGAGACACTGGAAGCAGTAGGAACTGACTCTGCAAATGAGGATGAAATAGGGAAACAGAAAGGAAAGACTGTGTTGCAAGCAAATATAAATAATCTGAAAACAAGCAACAGTTTTAATCCATTACTGTTAGCAGACAATCTAGGGTACGCTGGCCCTTCCAGCTTCACCCCTAAATGAAAATAGCTACATGGAACATCAGGGGCCTGAACAAGGCCTTCAAACTCTTTCTGGGAAGCACAAGGTTGATGTCTTGGGCTGTTTAGAAACAAGGGTGAAGGAAGCAAAAGCTGGTAGAATACTCAACAAAGTCTATGGAGAATGGAGGAACTGTTGTAATTACAATGAACACTCAAATGGAAGAATTTGGCTACTATGGAACCAAAGCAGTGAGGTGACAATCTTGAAAACAGATGAACAATTCATCTATTGTGAAATACAGGACAGAGGAACAAATTTTAAAACTCTCTTCACAGTTGTTTATGCTAGAAATGATATGAATAAAAGACAACAATTGTGGGATAGGCTGATATTGTTAGGAACATCTGTTACACAAAGCTGGTTAATAAGTGGAGACTTCAACAATGTGTTGCACACAGATGATATAATTGGCTCACCAGTAACACAGAATGAACTCAAGGGATTCCAAGAAGCAATCAACACTCTTCAACTTACTGAATTGAAAAGCATGGGATGTTTTTTCTCCTGGTGCAACAAGCAACACCCTAGCAGAAGGGTCTTCAGCAGGATCGACTGGACATTTGGCAATATGACTTGGCTGCAGCACTACAGCAATATTGAAACAGATTACCTAACTCCAGGTGTATCCGACCATTCTCCCATACTAATACAAGGCACAACCACAAACCAGAGGAAGAACTTACATCCAAAACCTTTCAAATTGTTCAAGCCAGTGATGGAACATGCTGAATTTGCAGCAATTTTAAGAACGGTTTGGAAGCAGAGGGGAACTGATGAGTTTGGCAGTATGCACAAGTTGTGGACCAAGCTCAAATCATTGAAATGGGAATTGAAAGAACTGAACACTTATATGGAATCACATAGAACCCATCTCAATGAAGCAAGACAGAAGCTACAGACCATACAGTTAGAACTGTCAGTGAGAAATTTGGACCAGCAGCTGATCGACTAAGAAAAAAAAGCCTTAACAGAAGTAGAGAAATGGAGCACAATGGAAGAACAGATTCTTCATCAAAAGTCCAGGGCACAATGGATCACATGTGGAGACTCAAACTCAAAATACTTTCATGCACAATTGAAACAAAGGACACATACAAACACAATAAATTCAATATACACTGATGCAGGGGTGAGACTTTTTGATCCTTAGCTAGTGGAAGCAGAGTTCTTGCAAGTTTGCAGCAAGATACAGGGGGAAACTCAATCATGCTGTAAGTGTCCAAATACGGTCCTCATTCAACAAGGACCCTGCTTAAATACACAGCAGAAGCAGTTTCTGGTTATGCCAGTTATAAAGGCTGAAATTGAGCAGGCAATACATGACATGCCCAATGATAAAGCACCAGGAGTAGATGGCTTCCCAATAGAATTCTTCAAGAAACACTGGGATACTGTTGCAGACGATCTCTATGATGTAGTAACGGAATTCTTTGTGACAGGGAAAATGCATAAAGGTGTCAGTAGTACTGCAGTCACCTTGATACCAAAAGTATAAAATCCCTCTACAATCAAAGACTACAGACCAATTGCTTGTTGCACGACCATATATAAAATCATCACAAAGGTGCTCACAGCAAGAATCAAAACAGTCATAGGGGGCTTGATCAGCAGTTCACAGTCAGCATTTATTGAAGGCCAAAATATAACTGACAATATTCTATTTACCCAGGAATTGTTTAATGGGTACAATAGGAAAGGAGTATCCCCCCGGTTTGTACTAAAAGTTGACCTCAGGAAGGCATATGACACAGTGGAGTGGTCCTTTATAGAGAAACTATTGTTGGACATGGGATTTCCCTACAAATTCACAAAATGGATAATGGAATGCATCTCATCTGTCACGTATGCATTAAATCTTAATAGAGGGCTGACCAATCCGTTTAAAGGAAAGAGAGGAATAAGGCAGGGAGATCCTAAGTCCCTGTACCTCTTTGTCATTGTCATGGAATACTTGCATAGGTAACTCCAGCATATAATGGGCAGGAAGGAATTCAAATTTCATCCTAGATGCAAGAAACTAGGTGTGGCGCATATCTGTTTTGCCAATGATCTATTACTATTCTGTAAGGCTAATGCTCAATCTGTAAGACTGTTAAAACAAACGCTTCAACTTTTTGCGGACACCTCAGGACTTCAAGCAAATACAGATAAAAGTGTCGTATATGTAGCAGGAGTGTCAAACTGGCTGAAAGAGGAAATCTTACAAGAACTAGATTTCCCTGAAGGATCCCTACCGTTCAAATATCTTGGAGTTCCACTGGATTCCAAGAAGTTATCAGTTACACAGTGCTGGCCAATAGTAGAAAAGATAACTCACAAGATAAACTGCTGGACATCAAAACTACTATCTTACGCAGGCAGACTCCAGTTGATCAAGTCAGTATTATTCGGGATGCAATCCTACTGGTCGCAAATTTTCCTTCTACCCAAAAAGGTAATGAAGATTATCGAGGCAACCTGTAGAACTTTCTTGTGGACTGGAGTAGCAAATGTATCAAACAAAACGTTAGTAGCATCGAACACTATCTGTCTACCATTTAGTGCGGGGGGCCTAAATGTGCTGAATTTGCCAATATGGAATAAGGCGGCCATCGCTAAACATCTGTGGGCCCTAACAATGAAGAAGGACAGCTTGTGGGTCAAATGGGTGCACACATATTACATTAAAAACTTCGTTGTGGAGGAGGTACCAACTCCAAAAAATGCGGCCTGGGCAGTAAGGAAGATTTTTGAGACTCGATCATTGATCACAAATCTACAAGGAATTCAAGGGGATCTGGAATGTAGATTGCAATTGCTACAGAAAGGTGAACGATTTAGCATTAAAAAACTCTATCGTTAGCAAATCCCTCAATACACAAAAGTACACTGGAAAAGCATTGTACTACAGACAAAACTCCACCCACGATTCAAATTTATTGTCTGACTAGCTCCGCACAGAAGACTAGCAACAGTGGAGAGACTAATGACTTTTGGGATACAGATCCCACAACAATGTGCACTGTGCAGGCAAGTGGATGAATCCTTTGACCATGTTTTTTTACTTGCCCGACAGCTTGGGAGCTATGGAATAGACTGCTAGTCTGATTGGGCTACCATAGGGGCATAAATGATTGGAACAGCGAAGTACGATGGATTAGCAACATTGCTAAAAGGAAAAACGGGTGTGCTAAAATTACTACCAGTGTTTTTGGGATACTAGTATACTGTCTATGGCGAGAAAAAAACAAGATCAGATTCCAGGGCGAAAGAATGGATATAAATGCTATATGCAAAGAAATAGCAGTCCACATACATATACAAAGAAACTCTTGTAAACACTGGAATAGTAAATTGCGAAGACTGGATAGCTACCCTTAGATATTACTGTATGTATAAATTATGGGAGTGAAACCACTATAGACTGAGTGAGAATGGTCAGCAGCTACTCTATTTGTAAAATGTTATGTTACTATATGAAATGAAGTTTATTTTTTAAAAAAATAATAAATAATAAATAAAAATTATTTTAATAGTAACTTTGACTTTATTGCTTATATTCTTAAATATGATTTTTCTTATCATATTAAAAAAAGTCTCATCTCAAATTCAAATATATCTTATTCTTCTATTTTCTCCATTGGACCATATTTTCAAAAATCATCTTGTTCTTTCAAACTTAACGTAGCAATACTCAATTCAAATATTAATTGTAAAAAGTCTAATTGTTGCGACAATATTTTCACTATTATTGTAAGAAATATTTATTTGTCCGAATTGTAAATATTAATGTAACCTCATTATATATAAGGTCAGATAATTCAATTATGGTAAGAAAATATATAATTGCACCCAATTATGGTAAGAAAATATACCAAACCTTAGTACTACCATAATGTAATTTAATAAAAGATACCTATTGTAATGTACATTGCATCCAAATAAGGTCAGATACAAACCTTGTACTAAATAAATAATTATTATTTCAACTTAAAATTAATGTGTAAGATACAAAATAAAAATTTAGTTGATTCTTTCTCAAAAAAGAGTATCTACCATAACTGAATTATAGATAAAACTTTAATTAAATATACATACAATAATGTATATTATACCAAAATAAGGTCATTAACAAAGCTTGATCAATTAATTAAATTTCGCCCCTACCATAATTATATAAAAAAATATTAACTAAATTATACTACTAATAGAGATTTGTATCATAATTAAAAAATAACTCTTATTGAGCTACTACTTTCATTAATTATGTTTCCATTTATAATTTAAATTTTTAATGTTGTCTTAAAATTTCTAAGTGTCTTTTTTTTATGCTTTCCACTTGGCGTAAACTCATGTTGCACTATCCTCATTTTAATATAATATAGATATCGATATAGATATTTTTAGCTCTAAAGTAAAATTTATCATAAATATTTTTTTCAATAGTAAGGGATCGTTGGATATGAACTATCGATTTTGTAAGATACAAAATATTTATTTAAATATATTTTTCTTAAAAAAGAATACCTACCATAACTGAATTATACACAACATTTAATTAAAGATGCATATAATAATGTATATTGTTCACAAATAAAGTTAGATACAAAACTTTTATAAAATAAAGAACAATTATTTCAACTTAAAATTAGTGCATAAGATTTTCAACAAAATTTTAATTGATTCCTGCTCAAAAAAGATACCTATCATAACTGAATTATACACAAATTTAATTAAAGATACCTATAGAAAATCTTGGACTACTACTTTCATTAAATATATTTCCATTGATAATCTAAATTATTTATGTTGTCTTAAAATTGTCAAGTGACTTTCTTTTAACTTACCACTTGACTTAACCATATTACAAACTGCTCTCCTTTTAATATAATATAGATTATAAACTACTCTCCGTTTAATATAATATAGATAACTTATGCAATGCTTCCATTCTTTTTTGTCTTCCCTTTTCTAATGCCTTTCTTCTTATTTTCTTTTTATATATGCAAAATTCTTCATTCCGTTTCCTTCTTTGGAGTTTAAATTTGGACAATAATATATTATTTAACACTTTATAATTTTAACTGATGGTTCTTATAATATTTTCTATTACAATGGTATGTGTAATAAATTATATAATAGTGATATATTTAAAGTATAAAATACACAATTTTAAAGAATATGTATGGCATATTTATTTTGTTTACATGTATGATGTGTATATATAATTTATATATGTGGTATAAAATACATATAAAAAATATTTGTGGCATATTGATGGAATATTTACATTATAAACTATCACACATATAATATACTTGAAGTATATTAAAGGTATATTTTGAGTAAAAATAAAATTATACAGCAAAAAAAATTTAATAGTTAAAGAAAATAAAATGCTAAAATTCCCATTGTGCAACCACAATAAAGAGGGACTTATATTTGAGATATTATTTTTTCAAAATATTTATTATATTTGAGCAAGTATTATTTATGGAACAAAAAAAATTATGGAAGAGAGAGAAGAGGAAATGTAGTAGCATTGAGGATTGATTACTTATGAGAGCTTCGACCAATCCGCAAATTAGCAACTGGGCCAAAAACCCAAGTCCAAAGAATCAGTAGGTACAGTTCCAGGCTTAGCTCAAGCACCAATTGTATAAAGGAGTTTTTACTTCTTATATCGAAGATTAATATTTTATTTACTTTAAATATATATCTTAAATTTATAATTTATAGTTATTTTTTTATTTTTATAGTCAAATATCTATTTATTGTCACTTTCTATTTTTAAGCCATAAAATATATTTTTTTTATTTTTTATTATTCTTTCAGATTTTTCTCCACCTCTCTCCATCGACACTTTGTATAATAGCTAACGATTTCTCTCCAACTCAAAGCAAATCCCTTCAACCACTTCTACTGCCCAATCCCTTGAAGCTCTCTATAGTGTAACTGAGTACAAAGATTCATGCTTTACTAGCTTATCAAAAGTAGCAGCCTCAAATATTACTGACCCAGGAACGCTATTTATTCTTTCTTTAAAATATGCTAAAGATTCTCTAGTCAATTTGTCTTCACTACAACAAAATTGGTCCAAATTGACTAAAGAACCTAAAGTACAACGCGCTCTTGAAGTATGTGAAAGTGTATTTCACGATGTGATAGAAACGAGAACAATGACATTTTCGATTAGAATCGCGGTCCTCTTAATAAGATAATATTAGGGTTTTTCTTGAATGAAAATGACAAAGTTAAGAGTTGAGCAATTTAAAAATTTTTTATCTTTTTTTATTGTATTTTAATGTATCTTGTTGTATTTCCAAATATTTCATTATCTTTTTTTTTTTTCCATTGTATTTTACTGTATCCGTTATATTCTATGTATTTCATTATATTCACTATCTCGATATATGCGATGAATGTATATGTTCATTTTAATTAATATAATTTAAGTATTCAGATATATTATATAATTTCTCTTAACATTGCTATATTTTTGGGGTATCTTAAAAATTATTTTTATAACTGAAAATACAAAATTTGTGTGTTATAATTGAGTTTGTTGAGTTGTATTAGGAGTGTGTAATCCCCTATTTCACTCCGTGAATATAGTCCAATACAATAATTTGTGTAGTTGTATCCCATGGTTCACGCTATGTACAGCCGAATACACTCGAATACAACAACTGATTAGCTGGACTTCCATTAATTATGCCTATTTTTGCTATTGTATTCATGAATATAAAAAATACATCTAATACATCTTATAACAACAGAAAACATATCTAAAGTCTGTAATATAGCAAATGGTATCTATATATAGCTAATTACCACTACATGATAGTGCTTTATGGAAATTTCTCTTGTATAAATCCCACCATGTAGCACTCTATAGAGTTGTTATTTAGAAATTAGTTAGTGTGTCTTGAATTTCAAAATTTTAGGAAAAAAATATCATAAATTATTCTTATATTAAGATTTTTAGTTTAAAATTACATGAAAAAATAAGTACTGGTTAATCTCTAAATAACATCCCTTAAAATGACTATTTGTGCACACCCTGCACCGACCTTGTTCCGTAGAACTAAAAGTAAGCAAAAACATTTGGATGGGTATTGAGGATTACCTAGAGCGCGTTTGAGTTAATTGATTGGAATTTTGAAGTACATGATAATCAAAATGCTAAAGATCACTATTTGGTGTTGAAATGAGTTTTTATTTCATACAATAACACACAACCCAGTAAAATTTCACCAGTGAGATTTGAGGAGGGTAGAATATATGCAGACCTTATCCCTATCCTAGATTGGGTAGAGAGGCCGTTTCCGGGAGGCTCTCAGCTCATATACAATTTGTGACAACAAAGCCTAAAAAATAATATCAGCAACGTAAGAGACATAAATGGAAAAGCAGTAACACAAATATTATGCAAAGGTATGAAATACAACATAATTTGCTTGACAAAACACTATCATATTCGTCGGTACAAAGAGGGAAACTGAGACAAAGATGAAAACCTTCGACTATCCTTTAACCTACAACCGTAATGCTCGACCTCCACACCTTCCTATCAAGAGCCATGTACTCGAAAATCTAGAGTCGCGCCATGTCCTGTCTGATCACCTCGCCCCAATACTTCTTAGGTCGCCCTCTACTGTATTGGAAAAAATTAAATTTACATTTATTGAAGTATTTAAGGATGACGTGAAGGTTGGTCATAGAATGATGATTAGCAAAGAGGTACGAGTTGCAACAAACACGAGCACTGGCACGAACAAAGGTACTCATAGAGGCATGAGCATAGGCACGAGAAGAGGCACGAATAGACTCAACACTCGTATCTATTTAAATTCAAGAATGCATGAGAATGAACCTGACAGTATAAAGAAGTGCAAATACAATATTTAATGAACATTAAATATTGAAAATATTAGAAAATCTATATTAAATATAATGATTATGTAACGTAGCATTTAATATCTTTAATTGTCTATAATGACCTTATTTTGAAAAAGGCAAAACGCATATCTCCAAGATGGCTATAAAAGGGAGAGAATAGATCAACTCCGGGGACACGAAATATTATTTGAAAACACTTGTTTACTATTTCATTATTAGCAAAATCATTCTTCTTTATTTATTTGATTATCATTAACCCCGGTTCTTCTAAAATTATCGCTTTAATTGAAATTCCATTTTTTGGTTAAATAAATTGGTTCCGTTTTGAGAAACTGATAATCTATTCTTTGTAGCTTAACTTTCCTTGTTACATCAACCATGTTGAACAATAACAACAACATTCAAGGATACGAAGGAAGCTAACAACTTCACGAAAATATACAGGATAATCACACCCCGGTATTTTCTCCAATAATCTTTCCTCGACGGTCTCGAGAGGGCACTCTTGATGGATCTCATGCAATAGAAATACTCGATTTGAAAATGTTGAAGCTATCGATGAAGCTTTGCGAAAATTAATTCCTGAACAGGTTAATAAAGATCTTGAAGCTTTTGCTAGTTAATTACCTGTGCACCACTCATACCCTCTCCAAATCACAATACTTTGGAGAATCCTCGTTCTGGGCTTGTTAAATTCAAGAAGTGGGGGAACTCCCAGTGAATCACAAGAAGGAATACTAGGTAATTTAGTCAATTCAACTTTATAAAATTTAGTACTAACATTGCAGAAACAGCTCAAGGAGCAAAGTAACAGCATAGAGCAAATACCTGGGGCACTACCTGTAATCAAAGGGATAGACGCGGATAAATATTCACAACAACCCTGGAAGCCAAGTATTGCTCCCCTCCCTATTCCAAAGAAATTCAAAATAAGTGATATTCCAAAATTCAATGGAACAACTGATCCACGAGACTATGTGACTGCATTCACAATAGGCGTTAAAGGCAATGACTTGACCAAACAGGATATTGAATCAGTATTGGTCAAGAAATTGGTGAAACACTCACTAAGGTTGTATTAACATGGAATTCTCTTTTACCCGAAAATTCTATAAATTCTTTTGCCAAGCTTGCAGATTCTTTTATTAATGCACACTCGGGAGCTCAGAAAGTCGCAAAAAAGAATGGAGGATATTTTCAAAATCAAGCAAGGACTCTCAGAATTGCTCAGAGAGTTCGTAGACAGGTTGCAGCGTGAAAGAATGACATTACCGCATGTAACTGACAATTGGGCCGCTATAGCATTCACAAGTAACTTGAATGAAAAAAT
This sequence comes from Nicotiana benthamiana, assembly GCA_034376525.1. Classification (NCBI taxonomy): domain Eukaryota; kingdom Viridiplantae; phylum Streptophyta; class Magnoliopsida; order Solanales; family Solanaceae; genus Nicotiana; species Nicotiana benthamiana. The sequence continues at coordinate 79,819,218 of CM067341.1, forward strand.
CTCAGAAGCTACGAGGCGACTCAAGGAGAACTTTCGTGAATTCCCAGCAACAACATGGAATGACATTTATCACAGGTATAGCACGAAGTTGAGAATTGAAGAAGATATTATCTCACGATATCAAAAAGAAGGAATAATAAGTTCCAGATGGCCAGAAACCAAAAAAGGTTCGGTAAAAATAGGTACTAACCATACATGGGACCTGCGGGAAGAGACTTGTGGTCAAAACAGGATAATCAGAGGTACGACCACAAATCAAGAAATAGAGAATCGGGCTTGTCATCAAGATCAGGGAATGATCGAAACACACGTGAGTCTTGAGATGATGATAGAGACTTAAAGGGGAGGTTCCGCGGTTATAATTTCAATCTAAGTACTTTCGAAATCATAGCTATTTTAAGAAGCATGGTTGGCAAGGTACGATGGCCAAAAGAGATAAGATCGAATCCAAACAGCGCAACCCTAAGCATTGGTTCGAATTTCATAATGATCACCGGCATAAGACAGCTGACTGTAAGTTTTTATAGAGTGAAATTGATCATTTATTAAGACAGGGGTATCTCACTGAGTTATTTAGTGAGAAAGGTAAGCAAGCATACATGAAGAATATACAGGAGCCCCCTAAACCGCCTTCTCCAAAAAGGACAGTCGATCTTATAAGCAGGGGTGAATACATCAATAGTGTGACGTACAGTGCAGCTAATAAGATTTCAAAAATCACAATTACTCAAGGGAAACGGATGCGCCATGTTTTAGAAAGGGAAAGCATTACATTTGATGGCGCAGATGCAGATGGCATATTATCTCCTCATAATGATGCACTTGTGTTATCTTTACTTGTACACGATACTAATATAAAATGAGATTTGATTGATCCAGGTAGTTCCGTGAATATTATTTTGCGAAGAGTATTACGCGAGATGCAAGTTGAAGATAGATAAATACCAAAGATGCATACCTTATCTGGATTTGAAAATTTTAGTGCTATCATGAAAGGAGAGCTAATACTCAATACATTCGCAGAAGGAGTTGTCAAAGACACGAAATTCTAGGTAGTGGATATGGAGATGGCTTACAATATGATCTTTGGGAGACTATGGATTCACGAAATGGATGATGTTCCTTCAACCTTGCATCAAGTTATTAAATTTCCATCACCATAGAAAATATGTGAAATTCGTGGAGATCAACACACATCGAGGAATATTAACTCCGTCGTAGATGTAAATACGAAAAACAAAGAAAAATAGCAATCACAGAATCCAATTGAGGCCACCACAACACAAACCTCAACTGAACAACGGCAGACAGATGTGGACTCAAGGTTCGATACTATTCAAGAACTAGAGGAAAATGTAAATATCAAAACAATAATTGAAGAGATAGAGGCTATAGTGTTATTTGCACAATGTCCTAACAAGAAAATCTACATAGGGGCCAATCTATGCCAAGACATGAAAAGTAAGTTAATTGAATTTTTGAAAGCTAACGTAGACTGTTTTGCTTGGTCCCACTCTGATATAACAGGAATACCACCGAAGGTAATGACTCACAAATTAAATGAAGACCGATCGTATCCTCTTGTCAAACAAAAGAAGAGAAAGCAAGAAACTTTCAAAAATCATGTGAATCAAGAAGAAGTTCAAAATTTACTAATGATTACGTCTGTTTGTAAGGTAAAGTATCCTAATTGGTTAGCCAATACTATTGTAGTACCAAAGAAGAACGGTAAGTGGCGAGTTTGTGTAAATTACAAAAATCTTAACTAGGCTTGTCCTAAAGATTCTTTTCCACTACCACATATAGATAAACTAATTGATGCTACTGCAGGACATAAACTATGAAGTTTATTAGATGCGTATTCAAGATACAATCAGATCAAAATGGATCAGGAAGATGAGGAAAAAACTTCAATCATAACAGACAGGGGGACTTACTGTTATAAACTAATGTTTTTTGGTCTCAAAAATGCTGGAGCAACATATTAAAGGCTAGTGACTAAAATGTTTCAAGAACATCTGATAAAAACCATGGAATTTTATATAGATGATATGCTCGTTAAAACTCAGCACTCAAAAGATCATATATCACACTTGTCTAATACGTTTCACATTTTGCGCAAATTTACTATGAAATTAAATCCGAAGAAATATGCATTTGGTGTTGCATCAGGTAAATTTTTGGGCTTTCTTGATTCTAACCGTGGTATTGAAGTGAATTTTGCAGAGATTAAGACCATTGAAGAAATCCCTGATGTGCTCTCAAGTAAAAAGGAAGTGCAAAGATTGACAGGAAGAGTTGCAGCCTTTGGAAGATTCATTTCTAAATCATCATAAAAGTGCTTCAGATTCTTTTTAGATCTTAAAAAGCAAGATCATTTTAAATGGAATGAGGAATGTCAACAGACACTAAAAAACTTGAAGATATACTTATCAAATCCACGGTTGCTCGCAAAACCAAAGGCTGGAGAAAGATTGCTCATCTACCTTGCTGTTTCAGAAGTAGCGGTAAGTGTTGTTTTAGTGCGTGAGGACCAAGGCAAGAAATATCCGATATATTATGTAAGAAAATCTTTATTAGATGCATAGATGCGATATCCTTAATTAGAAAAGCTTGCACTTGCATTAATCATGGCATCTAGAAAATTAAGACCTTATTTTCAATGTCATTCTATTGTCATAGTAACTGCTTTTACACTATACAATATTCTACATAAGCATGAGTTATCAGGAAGGCTAGCTAAGTGGGCTATAAAGTTAAGCGAATATGATATCACATACCCACCTAAAACTGCTATAAAATCTCAAGTGTAAGCTGATTTCATGGATGATTTTAGCCAATGGATGCAATTAGAAGCAGAAAAAGAGTTGCAAATGTTCAATGGAGCTAACACGGAAACTTGGACCTTATTTACTGACGGTTCATCTAACGTAAAAGGTGCAGGTTTCAGGATTGTATTGTACCACCTATGGGTAAAACCATTCGACAAGCTATTAAATGTCATTCTAGGACTAACAATGAGGCAGAGTATGAGGCTATGATTGCAGGTTTATAACTGGCACGAGAGCTTGCATAAATTAGATTATAATCAAAAGTGATTCACAGCTCGTAGTTAATGAAATGGTGGGGACTTATACGGCAAGGGAAGCAAGGATGCAGCAGTACTTAGAAAAGGTCCAGGAGTTTATAAAACAATTTCAAACCTGGAAAGTTACGCAAATACCAAGGGATGAAAATGTTGAAGTAGATGCCCTAACTAATCTCGCATCTGCAGTAGATGTGGCAAGCCATACAAATTCTTTAGTTATTCATCTATTCCATTCAGTTCACGACCCCAACAAAAATGAGGTAAATTTTAATAACTTAACTTAGGATTGGAGGAACGAGATTGTTACTTTTTGTAGTATGGAACCGTCCCTGAAGATAAGAAAAAAGATCATGCGCTTCGAAAAAAGGAAGCTCGGTATTGCTTAAAACAAGGAAATCTTTACCGAAAAATGTTCGATGGTCCCTTAGAAAGATGTCTCGGACCTTCTCAGACAGAATACATAATGAGAGAAACACATGAGGGATATTATGGAAATCACGCATGAGGAAGGTCATTGGTAGGAACCCTAATCAGACCAGGTTATTATTGGCCTAAAATGGAAGAAGAAACGGAAAGTTTCGTGGCAAAATGCAATAAATGCCAAAGGTAAGGTAATAATATGCATAGACCTACGGAGTTACTACATTCGGTCATAACACCGTGACCATTTAAGAAATGAGAGATGGATATCGTGGGTCCACTACCAAAAGAAAAAGGACATGTAAAATTTTTGTCCGTACTCACTAGTTATTTTACTAAATATGTGGAGGCAGGAGCATTCAAACAGGTGCGAGAAAAGGAAGTTAGAGATTTTATTTGGTGAAATATTATATGCCACTTTGGTGTACCAAAGGAAATTGTATGTGATAATCCCTCAGTTTATAGGCGCTCAAATCACGGAGTTCTTTCAAAGTTGGCAAATCAAAAGGATTACATCTACACCTTACCATCCTGTGGGTAATGTGCAAGCTGAGTCAACAAACAAAGTCATTATCAACACTTTAAGGAAGCGCTTAGAGGAATCCAAAGGCAATTGGCCAAAAGTGTTACCTGGTTTTATGGGCATATCGCACAACAACAAAAATAAGTACAGGAGAAATACCATTTTCATTGGTTTATGGAGCTGAAGCTTTTATTCTAGTTGAGATAAGAGAGCCAAGTACAAGGTTCATACATGCGTCAAAAGAGTCTAATGATGAAGAAATGCAGGTAAATCTTGATTTACTTGAAGGAAGAAGAGAAGCTGCACTAATAAGAATGGCAGCTCAGAAGCAGGTCATAGAACGATACTATAACCGAAAAACATGCCTCAGGTTCTTCAAAATTGGGGACTTCGTTCTCAAAAGGTTTTTCTATATACAAAGGCAACTGATGCAGGAAAATTAAGTCCAACATGGGAAGGACCTTATAGAATTCATGATATTGCAGGAAAAGGAGCATACGAGCTGAAAATATTGGATGGCAAGATACTACCTTTACATTGGAATGTTGTTCATATGAAGAAATACTATTTTTAAGGAATACCCACGGTAGTATCCATATTTTTGAATTTGATTTTTGAGTTGTTAAAATTTTACAAATAATAGATGCTAGGCAAAAAGTTAACTCGTACTAAATGATGAGTCACGACCTGCAAGGCACATGGAATGAATTAAACTTCCTGGCTTAGGGTTATAACTATTTAGAAAGAAATTGAAATGGGTTAAGCAGTCTGCATCTATAATCGTACCTCCGAGTCCCGTATTTTTCCTTTTCAGGAAAAGGAACAAATAAAAGGAACAATCAAATGCTCTAGGCTTCATACTTCAACGCTCAAATACTTGGGGGACTATATAATATGCATGGGTAGGTATATAAATAAGGCAAAGAAGATAGGGAAATAATCAAAGATCAAGCCTGAAACATTCACTAATTGAATAAGTCAAGTGCAGAGCAAAGTCACGAGCTAAGAACAAAGGAAAACCTTATCATAGTTAGGGTGAAGACAATGTATTGAAACGGATTATAAATAAAAACCTCGTGTTTATTTTTATCTTTTTAAAATCTGTTACAAGAAAAACAGTTATGAGAAAGTTATAAATGTAATTGAAATATGTGTAAAGTGTTATCCAAAACTAGACAAAGTTCAAACAAAAACTTGTCAAAGTTATTTCAAAGAAACATGTGTATTCATATTTCTTTCATCTTATATTAATACCATTATGAAGTTGAGACGTCTTCTTCATTAAATGTCGAATATAAAAGGAACTTCTTTTATAAAACTCATGATTAATTTAAATATTCATGAAGATAACAGAAGCATTTTTTTAAGAATAAAAAATGCAAATTATTCTTTAAGTCCTTAAGAATAAAGGCAAGAATAAATAAAATGAAAGTTCAACGAAGAAACTTCTTAATATTAACGGTCTTAAACTAAGTATGAACTTAGTCTTAAATTTTTTTATACATGTCACACCATAAAAGGTCTGGGGACTTGAGTTTCCAAAACAAACCTTTAAATGAGACCAAGGGTTTTGATTATAATTGTTCAAAAAAAATATAACACAAAGAAGTTTAAACAACTTAAACTTATCACTAGGAAGATGAAGGAACTCAAGTAGATACATCGACAACAACGGGCTCAGCTTGGCTTACAGCAGCGGGCTCAACTTGGCTTGAAGGAGTAGGGATACCCGTATCAATTTCAACATTTTCAGAAGTTTCAGCTACGGGGGGGGGGGAGAAGAACTTAGTTTCGTTGAGTTTTTTCGATAGTTTCCTTAATCTTGGCTAACTTAGATTCCAAGTCAAAATTCTCATGGATAGCTTCAACGAGGGTATCATGGCGAGAATTTGGGAACGCCCAACTTACTTAAATGGCTGCCTCATCCTCAAGGATTTCATAATCTCTTTCCCAGTTAGCAATTTCATTCTTTAAATTTTCATTTTCAGCCAAAGCAGACGTATAAGAAGCTTGAAGAGATGCATGAGAGATTTCTAAGTCGCAAACCTTATCAGTAGAAGCTCGGAGGTCTTCTTGGGCTTGGGTCAAATTCTGCACGAGCTCACCAACATAAGCCTCTTTCTCACAAAAGAGAGCCTTCAATCCTCTAATCTCTTCACTTGCTTTGGACAACTGCTCGGAAAAAGAAGTTTCAAGACGAGCCTTTTCTTTCTCTGCTTGACTTTAGGAAGTCTTTGCAACTGCCAATTACGTAGTCAAGGCCCGTGCCTTCTGTTCCAAGGTACTCTTGCTTTCTTCTAAGTAATCCATATCTATTCTAAGACTTTTATACTGTATATTCCAATTGTACGCCTCTAGCTGAGAATCACGCACTAATTGCTCTAAGAGGGTAATCCTCCTCATCAACTCTGTACCGATGAGATTGGTCTTAAAAAAATAGAAAAGGAAAGGAAATTAGAATCCTAAAGATATAAAAATGACAAAGTAAAAGTTTAAAATAAAATGGAGAATACCTTTAAGGAAGCATACACAATGTCATCCATCAATGTCAAGGAGCTACTGCTCTCTAGCTTAGATTTTTGAATTGGTCCAATTAAGTGCTTTAGCCACGTATCTGTTTGACCTGATTTCCTTAAAAGACTACCCCTAGTGGGGACTTCTATGATCACTTGCCTTATGGCACCACTTCCAATTGAGGAGCCAACCTCTGCTCGGTGAGAAAGTGGAGGGGGAATTCTCGAAGGAGGAACAGTAGAAATAGTGAAAATAGTAGCCTAAGGAGGAGCGGAGACAGTCGAGACCGGCAAAGAAAAAGTTACAAACACGGGAGTAGAAAAGGAAGCCATGGGCACTTCATAAAAAACCAGGCCTAGGCTTTCACTACCAAACCCACTAATAAAAAGTTGCTCAATGGAGTCATGAGCAGCAACGGGAGCAATATCATCGTCAAAAATTACAACCGAGCCCTAAATAGATGTGATAAGAGGAATGGAACGGAGAGGGGATGCTTCCGCTTTATCATCGGAGATGATGCGTCTGCGAGCTCGCAGCCTTGTTACCAAGGAGCCCCTATCTTCTTCCTCTTCAGAATCTTGGTCATCAACGACTTTTATTTTTTATGAGTAAATTAAGATTATATCTCGGGCCCTTTCCAAAGAGATACGAGAAGCCACGACCGCATCATCAGTAACTCATCGAACAGAAAATACTAACACAAAGAAGGATTGTAACAGTATGAAAAATAAATCAAAATAAAAGCTCTCACCATGAGTTTTTACTTTCCACCCAAATCGCTGGAAAGGATTTTCCATGACCTACCATCCGCTGGAGCAATATTCAAAAGCTTTTCTACCCAATCATAAAAATTGGAAACATCTTCCACAACTCCCATGGTTGCTGGAAAAGAAAAGTAAAACTAGAAAAATCAATAATTAGAGAAAAAGGTACAAAAGAGTAGAAGAATTACGTGCAAAATTCCACTTATCAGGGAAGGGAACATTCTCTTTACCCACTAAACCAACAGTGGGGCCGCAACAAACTGAGCATACCAACCACGGTCTTTATCATCTTTAGGGCTAACTAAAACTCTTTTATAGCTAGTAGTGTAAAACCATTGTGGAAAAGCCTAGGGGTTAAAGATGAATTAGATGGGAGAAAGTGAAAGGCACCTTACATAAATTTGTTAAATGCCTCAAACAGGCAACAACCCTCTATATTATTGGGTCAATTTGACCTAAGCAAACCTCGAAGAAACGACAAAACTCGAGAATAACATGATCAATAGCAGGTTTGAATCCTAAAGTAAAAGGGTACGTATAAACGAATGAAAATCCAGTTAAGTATGAAGTAATTCTATGATTTGGGTTAGGAATAATGATAGAGAAGTCGTGACTCAAGTGGAAATATCAACAAACTAAAGAAATCAATCCTTCCACAATTAGAGTGGGGTAAATGTCGGCACGATCTAAAGAAGATACTTGATTTCTAAGAGACTCTCTATCATTATTTAAAAATTGTTCCGCAGGAACTATCTCCTCTATTGTAGGTTCACGAAGAGGTTCAGAAGAATCTTTACCCCTAGAAAATTTTTGGGAGAGAGAACCTCTAGTTCTAGAAGAAGGGCCAGAACTAGGTGAAGGAATATATGAACCTCGTGCGGATGAAGATCCCAAATTACGGAGTTTACCTCCTCTTCTGCTCCTAATGAAGGCGTAGGCGAAGTTATCGACTATGGGGGCCCTTCTTGGGTTAGGGTTTGATGAAGACATGGTAATACAAGGAAGAAGCAAACGGTGATTTGAAAAATTGAATGTTCAAAAAACTTTATATGGTAAAGACAAATAAAAAAAACTATATTTATACTAGGAAGCAATCGTCAAAGGAAAAGGCACAATGATGGAAAAATCATAATGAAAACTGCCGCTTCGTAATTGGTAAAGCCATAAAAAAAAGTCTAAAAAAGGCGCTGTAAAGTCTCAGAGCCAACAAAGAAATGCCACATATACTAAGCATTAAATGGAAATGACAACTGAAGTATTGATTTTATGGTAAACAGTAGTGGCAGCAAATCCGTTTTTATAAAATCCACTTCCCAAATATTCAATCGATAAATAAATGGCAAGTGGATGGATTATCTGTTTTAGGAAAAATTGAATTTACATTTATTGAAGTATTTGAGGATGACACATCATGACATGAAGATTGGTCAGAGAATGATGATTAGCAAAGAGGTTCGAGTTGCAACAAATACGAGCAATAACATGAACAAAGGTACGAGCAGAGACATGAGCATAGGTACGGGCAGAGGCACGAGTAGACTCAACGCTCATATCTATTTAAATCCAAGAATTCAGGAGAATGAACCTAACAGTACAAGGAAGTACAGATACAATATTTAATGAGCATTAAATATTGAAAACGTTAGAAAATCTGTATTAAATATAATAATTATATAACGTAGTATTTATTGTCTTTAATTGTCTATAATGGCCTTATTTTGAAAAAGGCAAAACGCATATCTCCAAGATGGCTTTAAAAGGGAGAGAATGGATCAATTGTGGGGACATAAAATATTATTTTAATACAGTTGTTTACTGTTTTATTATTGGCAAAATCATTCTTCTTTATTTATTTGATTATCAGTAACCCGAGTTCTTCTAAAATTATTGCTTTAACCGAAATTCTATTTTTTGGTTAAACATCTACCTCTTCCCGTACCTGTCAAAGCCAACCACTCACACCTAATCGGGGATCTAGGCTTCACCTCAGCATAACAACAACAAAAAATTCAGTGTAATCTCATAAGCGAGGTATGAAAAGGGTGGTGAGTATGCAGACTTTACCCCTATCTTATAAATGAAAAGGAGCTATTTTCGATAGATACTTAACTCAAATAATAATAAAAATAAAGCAACTAAATAAACATATATGTTTGTTAAAAGTGAAGAAAGCAATTTTTATTAAAAAGTGCTTGGTATCTCCTTAAAGTTGTATACAAAAATTATAAATTAAAACGTGTATGTAAGAATGAATAATGAAAAGAGAATGGAGAGGAAGTTAGGAAATCTGTTTTGACAAGAGTATTTTAAGAATTAGAAAAGATATTAAGGATAAAATAGTAAAATAACTTGTCAAATTAAAAATACTTATAAGCTACAAAGTCACAAGTGAAGATAATCAACTTATGATTTTGGTTAATTTTAATTTATAAATACAAATTTTAAGTGTTTACCAAACTCATTATTTTTAAGTTAATTTAAAAAATATTTATAAACTAATGTGATCAACTTATAACCATACTCAAATGTCCTCTTATTCTTTTCCAAGTTGAAGTGTCTCTCATGTTATTCTCTTCTTATACCGTTTGAACAATTCTCGTATCATAAATTAGGTTTTGAAATTAGTTAGAACCAATGTTCATTTTCTTTTGACTCACATAAACCTAAATTTCCCCGATTTCCAAAACAAACACAAAGAGAAGAAGAATAGCAAAAGAACAAAAACATATGAAAATGCCAAGTTTCCATACGAGATTTGGATAGATTAAAGATAGACTTGCAAAAGCTATTTCCAATTTCCCACCACCTGTCTGTGAAGACTAAGTTACGATTGTGAGAGCTTCTCTTTTCACTTTCATGGTCTATTTTGGATACTTTGGCTGTTTTCTCGTACAGTAAATTGACCTCTAAGTCCTTTGATTTCTTCCACTTTTATTTGATTTCTTTTACTTATTTTAAAATGTTTAATTTGTTCAACTCTTCTTTTGCCTTCAGAAGGTTAATAAGAAGTGCTTTTAATTTGAAAATAAACAACTGCCAAATGGGAACAGGCAATTTGCAGTGCTTACTTAATTCACCTCATAATGATTGTGGCGCGAGGGTTAGCTATATAACCTCAAAAACTCGTCCTTATTTCTGATTGCAGGCTGCAATTTGTCTGCATGAATGTAAAATACTATGATCAAATATACGGCTTTGATTACAATCTATGTAATACTAATGCATATGTGGAGTACTTATGACTATGCAATAAGGGGTCGTTTAAGAATGATATTTAATATTAATAAGGTTGAAATTAGTTATGCTTGAGATTATTTCTTATCAATTATTTGATTTGGTGCATTAATGAGTCGCTTGGTTGTTGGTTTATGCAAATATTTGTAATATAGGGATTAGTTACACATGCATTAATTAGTTATTCAGAATTTATTTATGCAGAATTTTGTTATGCATGATTTAATTATGAAGGGATTAATTATATAAGGATTAGTGATTTATGGATTATGATGTAAAGATTATTTTTTGTTAAATGTTTACTTTATTTTAGTTATACAATGTGCAATTTAAAATAAATATGAGGGCTTTGTTGTCATATGATTGTTTAATCCATATATTACTAACATATGTATTAGTTATTCCATATTTTATCTTAAATAGTATTACATAGATTTGTTGTATTATTGATACCGCCAATGAAAAATGCAACCAAACATAACAGTGGTTATGCTAGCATTTGTACAAAATAGCTAAAGGCTATCAAATATGGTGTTTAGTTATGTTACTCTTACTACATGAATAACTTATCCGTAACTTGCTACCAAACGATCCCTAAAGTTTTTGTATGTGCTTATTCATGTATTAGAAGTTAGAACTTTTATAGTATTACTAATGCCATGATTTGCTACGTATAAAGAATAATACTGAATATGGTGTATAACTAATACAAATATTAGTTATACATAAATTAAAAAATACTAACAAATAGAGAATTAATAATACCAAAACTAATATATATATATATATATATATATATATATATATATATATATATATATATATATATATATATATATATATATATATATATATATCATTTTTCCTAATACATCCAACCAAATAACCCCTAACTGTCGTATATTAAGTCTCGTAATTTTCTTGCTCTTGCCATAGAAACCACACATATTCTATAAGCTCTTATGATTAATTTTTACATCTTAACAACATTATTAATAGTTTAAAAAATGACAAGTTTTGAAATTTAAATGAGTAAAAAGTACATTTTTTCCACATCAATTAAATGCTTACCTTTTGCACTATCTCAAAATAGTTTTCATTTTCTTTACTAGATGAGACCTCCTAGGTACTTTGACTCTACTTAGTACAAAGTTATTCTCTTTTTAATTCCTTTAGACCATGTCCAATGCTATTCTACTTTTTGTACTAAATTTAAATTTGGTGCAAAAAAAGGTATATATTTGCTTTAATACAACACTACATCTTGCACTATTATAGAGTATGAATAGTGTTGTACCAAATTTGGTGCAACACTATTCATCACTCTATATTTGATTTAATAATAATTTATTTAATCTTTTTATTTTTGTAGTTTTAATTTATATATATTGGGTATAAAATTAATTTTTTTTAATATATTTATAATTTTAATTTTATATCCTTTTTTTATATATTAATTTTTGTATATATTATATTTATATAAAATTATAAGTTAATTTTGTTATTAATATAATTATATAAAAAGAAATATAACCATTATATAAAAATAAAAAATGCAAATGTAAGATATCCAATGTTGCTAAAATTGAAAATTTGAAAAATGAAAGCTAAAATTTTAAAAAAAATTAACAATACACAAAATAAAAATACATTATAATTAAAGTACATAAAATGAGGATACATTAAAAACATAAAACATAAGTTTAGTAATCCCCTATGTCATTTTTAGGTGCACCAAAATTACCAAAATTCTGAGAGAACGGGGTAGAAGATTATTGTGGTTGTGGTTATTGAAATTATTGACTTCTTTTATCGATTATTCATTTTTTTCTTGTCGCAAAAATTCACGAAGATTTGGATCGTCAATGGAATTCAAGTTCGTCAATAAATTTTTATTTTCTTCTTTGTATTCTTTTTGTCTCGAAACTTCATTTCTTGAGTTAGTTGCCTTTTTCATCGCCTCAACAATCCGACTATTTTCCGATTGTATCATTTTCATGTAATCTTCATCAACATTTCTCTTCAATTGAAGATGCACGTGAATGTCTAGCTCCTACGCTAGAAATGGTAGTAGATGAAGATCATCGATTTGAATAATTTTTAGCTCGACACAAAAAACTTAAGGATAAAGATGCGCATTTCGCACTTCGTAATGCATTAATCGAGCAATTATGGGAGAATAGAGGCGAAACTTAAATATTTATGTGGTACTTAAATTAAATTTAACTATCATGTAATATTTATGTAATTATCTTTTATCAATGATTTCACTTTTAGTTAATTTATCGTTTAAAATAATTTTATAATAAATGATTATATAAATGGTGAATGTGAATTATATATAATGAATATGAAAAAAAGAAAAAAGATAGTATTGGTTTGAAGGAAAAAAATAAAAAGTAAATAGAAGATAATAATATAATATAGAAGAGAGAGAAAATTTGGTGTAAAAAATGATATAATGGTTGGAGTAAAAAATGTTAACATATATATTACACCCTCTCCCATGCAGAGATGAGAGAACAATATGATAATAGCAATAAAATTCTCAAACGTCATATATAGACAAACCACTAATAACTGCCTATAAATTCTTCAGCTAACAATCTCACCTCCCACTTCCCACTTTGGTCAATTATTTTGGATCGACAGAGAAACAAAATGGAAAGGAAGCCTAGTCTTCTAATACTACCCCATCTAATTATATTAATGGTTCTTCTTGTTTCAACCCATGTAAGTTCCTATTCCTCTTATTTTATATTTTATTTTTATTATATATATATATATATATATATATATATATATATATATATATATATATATCAATTCCTTTTGGTTACTAATAACAACTAAAATGAGTTTAAAATGAGTGACATGAAAAGCAAGAATTCATATAGCCGAACTCAATTTATTTGAGATTAAGATATAGTAATAGTAGTGTGGTTGTTGGTGACATTACATGCCTTATATTAATGTTTCGCAGGCAAGTATTACAGAGGCTCCAGCACCTCAGGCTCAACCTCTCAATACTTTTCCTATGGTAAGAATTGTTAGGAGAATGAGGCATCAACATCAATTTGAATTCTACTTCTTTCTTAATCCAAATTAAGTTGCTAATCCTTGCGTCTTTAATTGTTTTTCTAGTATGGTATCACTCCTGGTAGCCTCCACCCAAGGTATGATAATTCTGTTGCTCAGGCCTAATTTTAGAATTTAAGTTCTATGTATTGACAATATATAAAATATTTACACAGTCAAATCATTTCTTTGCAGAATCCATTAAATTATGGGCGATTTTTAACTATTTAGGTCAATTTTTACTCCCCTAAGATGAAGTAAGAGTAGGGCAATTTTTTACATTTTTTTTTTGTTTTTCTGTGTGTATAAATTTGCAGAGTGTGGAACGAGGTGCACATACAGATGTTCAAAGACAGCATTCAAGAAACCATGTATGTTTTTTTGTCAAAAATGCTGTGCAAAGTGCCTGTGTGTTCCTCCAGGGACCTATGGAAACAAGCAATTTTGCGCTTGCTACAATAACTGGAAGACTAAAAGAGGAGGCCCAAAATGCCCTTAATTGCCTTCACTTTTATTATTTTTCCTCTTAATTGAGTTCCTAAATGGATGGGTGCATTCCTTAATGTAGTGTGTTGGCCCAACATGATTGAAAGTCATTATCGAAATGAAATTGGTACAATTTGGACCAGTGCTGAACATTAACACTGCGATAAGTTTTGGTCTGGTCTTACCACTACTTCTTCACTAATTTACTCATTTTGTTTTGAGGATCATGAGATTGTTGCATAAGATTAATTTTTCATTGAGAAATTTTTATAAAACAATTTCATTCGGTAGTAATTAGCAATCTATAAATACCATTTGTTATATTACTTATCGTAAATACATTTTCTGTTTTTTATAAGATGTATTAAGTGTATTTAAGCTATTGTATTCGTGTATACAATGGCAAAAATAGGCGTGAAACAAGAGATTACACTATTTTTAAATTGAAAGTGAATCAACTAACATAATAGACTGCTAAAATAACTCAACAAACTCAATTATAACACATAAATTTTGTATTTCTAGTTATAAAAAAGATTCTCAACCGGAAAATATCCCAAAAACATAGCAATCTTCAGAGAAATTATATAATACATATGAATACATAAATTATATTTATTAGAAAAGACATATGAATACATTCATAGCATGTAGCGAGATAATGAATACAATAAAATACATAGAATACAACGGATACATTGAAATACAATGAAAAAAAAAGGATCGTGAATACAATGAAATACATAGAATATAGCGAGATATATTAAAATACAATGAAAAGGACAATGAAAATACAATTAAAGACATGAAATATAGCGTGATATGTTGAAAATACATTAAGATATATTAACAGAAAATTAAGTTGTTCAGCCCTAAATTTTGTTATCATTGTTCAAAAATAAACTCTAATTTTCGATGAATTTACCGCCAAGCAAAAACCCTGAATTTCAATGTTCCTAAACATATACCGTAGCCGAGCAAAAATCACAAAACACATAACTCACAACATGGACCTCACCGTGGATTCCGAAAACACAAAACTCACATCAAACAGATTGCTTCACTTCTCTTTTAGCTTTCTTCTTTTTCCCATAGAAGTTTAAGAGTTTCAACGACATACTACCAAAGCACATATATTAGCCAAGATTTATCTTCAGTTATATTCTTTGGTGTTGAAAATTTTGTAAAGTCCGGGTCTTTAAGCTTTTTGAGTAATAAAGGTAAGATTTTGTACAACCCCTAAGAAGCTTTTGTGGCATACCGGGCAAAATTATTATTTGTGACTAATAAGTGAGAGGAATTTTGAGATTGAGCATCGTATTTTTGAGGAATAAAGGAAGACAATAGCATATATCAAAGTAAAGAGAAAAAGAAAATAGTATAACTGAATATCGTATTTAATGGCTTAGAGATAGGATATATTTTTAAAAATTAGAAATTTTGCTATAAATATTATAAGGTATTTATAAAATATAATTTTTTTAAATGATATTTATTTAAAATAAATAAGACGTTAACCGAAATAGAAATTCCTTTTTAAATTTGGGGTGGCCTGTAACGTTTGATCGACAATTGTGATTCTTTGAGTTTCAAGGTGTCGAGGCTACCAAACTGGCAATTCAAGAATAATCTGGACTAAATTTGTATTAGCTAGGTGCACATCGAATAATTCAAGGGAGTGCTGAAGTATTAACTATGACTAAATCAGATAGGGGATTTTAGTTCTGAATCTTCTGATTCATGAAAAGTTGCTAAGACTCTTAAAACGTTAATTCGAGTAGCTATACCTGAAGGAGTGATATTCATTCTTTACTTAAAAGATAAATGTGTGGAGAAATTTTCTTTACATATTTGACTGAACCTAATAAATTTTGTTTAAATAATATATTTATGTTCAAATTCTTTAAATACATACATATATATATATTAAATTTAAAAGTTAATTATTAGCAATTAAAGTTATTGTTCTAAAACTCAACTAGTAAAATTAAAATTGTAGTTCCGCCGTCAAAACAACTAAAGGTTTTCACGTGCATAAAATCAAAGTATAATTTACACAACACGGAAAGGTGCATAACAAAAAGAAAAGGAGAGTCCCTTTCAAGTAATTGGTTGTTAAAGCCTTCAAAGGACAACATAGAGCATGTGGACAGCAATTACAGCCTTAAAGTCAATTAGCAATACAATAAGCAGACCGCCTAACCATGTGTCTAGGTTCATCTACTTCTCTTAATTGTAGACTAAAATTAATATTGGAATATTCTAAAATCACTTTCAAATACAATAATAATAACAATAACAATAATTCAGTAAAACTTTCCAAATAAAATCTAAGAAGATAGAATTACGTAGACTTCATCCGTAATCTGATAGAGAAATTATTTTCGAGAAACCCTCAATTCAAGGAGAAGAAAATAAATAATAGAAAAATCACTTTCAAATATTTCGCTTCATTATAGAGGCAACAGCAGATTAAAACAATTTCGGCTCCAAGTGGTTGGTGGTTTGCTTGGTCAATCTTGTGTAGTCTGATTTGACTTGTTCCAACAGAAAAAAGATTTCGGTGAAAACAGAATAGTAGTATTATTGAATTGAATAATTTGCACTTGAGACTCGGCATGTGCGCATCTAGTAGCGCTTGCCTCATATTTTATTTATTTGTTTTTTTAAAACATTTTCCTTTTCCATGTTTTATAATTTTCTTTTAAATATTGTGGTTTGTTCTTTTATCTTTCATCAGAAAGCCATCCTAATTGACCAAAAAGATGTAAACTTTGAAGATTAAATTTGCCTTCCTAGTGTCAGAAATTGAGCAACTTTCACGTTTTTTTTCACATTTTGATTTAATATTACGGCAAGAAGACGTCTTGTTTTTACCCTTACTTTGGAAGGAGCTCAAACTTAAGGATAATCTCTAAAATGCAAAGTTGAAGGATAAATTTAAATATTTTTTCTTCAACAATTTGACACGTAAAGTTTATTAATTTCACGTTGAAACTCCAGCTGCTTAATGACACGAGCATCATCAAAAGTCTCAAAATTGAGTAATTAGAGTACTATCAACCCAAACCCCCAACCCTCCCCCCACCCCCCAAAAAAAACACACACCAAAAAACCCCCAAAAATAGAAAAAACGGTCTGAGTCAATATCAAAATCAAGTAATCCATAATCAGAACCTTATTGCTTACTAGGATCTCCATTTTCCTTTTACCATTCATGTCACTTATTTCCTCAGTGATATTTTAACATAATTAGATGCGCGATAATCCAGCAATTATACCCGGAAAAGGAAAAACAATTAAGCCATGAAACAGATAGAAATGACTGTTGTTTCATTATTCGAGTGCAAACTTGTATGACACATCAAATAAAATCTGATGACTTTGCCAGAAGCGGCCTCCTAAATATATTTATATAATCGTCAAACAAACAGAAAAAACAAGCCGCAATAGAAGAACCAGAGAGCAAACAGGAAAGAGTACTTTATCTTAATATGATTTTAAGACTTCTTTTCATAGGATTTCAGATAATTTGATCTTGATTGTGCTTCTGTTTTGGGGTAGGAACCAAAGCAAGTGAAGAAGACGAAGAAGAAATGGCTTTGAGAGTCTTGTTAACAGTTTTGCCCTGTGGTTTTGAATCATCTAAAGATTCATCACTCTTTCTTGTCTTAATTAAGAGATTCTGCTGAGATATGTTGTCTCCACTCACTGTTTTCTGAGATGGGAAAAAGAAATCTGTTGGGAAGAAATTGTATTGAAGACCAGCCATCAAAATCTTAAAAATTGTTGTGTTTTGTTTTGTGTCTTTGTGTCTTTTGGGTTGTGACCAAATTACGTATGCTATTTCGCTTATTTATAGACGCTTAAGAGACCCACTAGGGTTTTGAACTGTCTTTTGTTCCTAGAAAAAATATTGAGAAAATTACGAGACATATCAAATATTTATATTGTATTTATCATTCGTAGCTATACTTTCAACAAATTTACTATTCGTAGCTATATTTAAATTTTATAGTAAATTCATGAAATAAGAGATTAATTCTTTTGCACTGAAACAAGAGAGCAACAAGCTCTCGTAGTAGGTTGGTTAGAGCGACTGTTTAACTAGGGAACGTCCTGAGTTTGAATATCAATAAAAACATTTTAATAGAGTCGATGAAGATTGTATCCTTTGTATATATCCATGTATACATTTGATATAAGTTATATTCTTTGTATGTATTCTTGTATTTCGCTATTGCACAGTAGCTATGAATGATAATTAAGCAAATTATAGTTACTAGACTCTAAACTATAGTGATTTATGAAAATTCCTCAAAAATTCGAGGGTTATTAGTCCACCTAAAGACGAATCTAGTATTTAATTAAATTATATGGATTCAAACCGATTATATTTTTAAGGTTGGCTTTATATCTACTATAATTTTTTATTATTTTGTGAATTTTATATGTAAATTTATAATATACGTCAAAAGTGCGGGGTTCAAATGACCCATATGTTCAAGCTGCATCCGCCCCTTAGTCCATCTAATTGCAGGAAAAAGGAATTTCAATTTTGCTTGTCGAAATGAATGGTCCAATTATGGGCTTGATTGGACCTACTAGTGACACATTGCGCAAACAATATAAGTCAAACGGTCAAAGTAAGCAGCTATTCCCTCCCCCTTTTCATAATAATCGTTTTGATAAATTGAATTTGCTTGAAAATATTTAATGGTTTTAATATTAATTATAAATCATCTTTTTTCTCTCAAATCTGCTTTTACTATTCGAATTAATATAGTGTTAATTAAATTAGATATATAAGAAAATCAGTAGTCGTTATTTAGACAAATACACTTATAATTAAAATTATTAAACTTATTTGGTAAGTGTACAAAAGCTTTTAAATACAAATAATATTGATGTAGATTACTTATTTAGTAAGTGTACAAAAACTTGAAAATACTAATAGTAAAATATTTTTACTATTTTACGTTGAAATTGTTGGTTGGATAGTTTAAGCAGATTCATTTATTGCAAATGGACTCGAGTTCTAATCCAAGTTTAGCATTATTAGTTTCTTTTTCACTTTTCCTAAATACTGGTAGCTTTTCTGTCCATCCAGATGTTTAGGGCGGATAATTGTGCTCGGTCGGATTTATTAGTTATCGGATTATAAATAGTAATCTGTTAGGTATCCAATAAGACAACGAATATATTGGTATCGAATTAAGAATTATCGAACGATTTATTAACTAAACCAAATACAATTTTTTTAAACAATCAATAACAAACGACCAAAAAATGATAATAAATTATTGGCCACTATAAGAACAATCAATATCGCATAATAATATTGCAGCGTAGTTGCTTGAACAATCAATACCTATTCCCTTTTTTATCCTTGGACTGCGAAAATTTAACTTGCTAACATTTGAATCGTAATTATTGTTGTGACATTGAAGCCCATGCGTTCTTCATTTTTATCTAGAGGCTAAAAATGTTTAACATCTAACAAATGTTGATGAAAAACATTTAAATCTTAAGAAGATACATACTACTCAGTATGATTATATAGAATATGTAGACGTTCTTCTAACAAAAGATTAGGGTGGTAGAGCATGGCTAATTATCTGATTTTCATCTAGAACCAAGAACATATAGACTACGGTGTGTTAAAACAGAAATCATAAAATTGGTAAAAGAAATAGAAAATTTATAAACGATAAGAAATATTCCGAGTCCATAATTTTTTTGTGTGTCCTTAAGGTATTTTAACTTCCTCACAAACTGTCAAGGTAATTGATTAAATCCTCCCAAAATGAAATGGAATAAACCTTCTTGCAACCGTGGCAATACAAACTGCAGGATACCAACGAACTCAAAGAACGGAGCAAAATCACACTTACAAATTTGAGAAAGAGAGAGACTACAAAATAGAGTGCAGTATTCAGAAGGAAATTCTCGATTATTAGCAAGTGAAAAAAGAAGCCATGCCTCAGAATTTATAGGCAATTACCGGAAGAGGTATGATGTCTGTTCAGGAAAAACTATCTGTTCAGGAGGGAAAGCAATGTTCAGCAAAGGCAACAAAGCCGAAGCCGAGCGAACGACGACAACGCGAGGGTTCATTCTCTTCAACTCCTTTTAAGAGCTCTAAGAAGTGATCCTATATTTATACACACAAGTGTAGTTGTCTTTCACCAATGTGGTACAAAGTTCATGACAAAAGCTTACTTGAATTCAAATTTTCACTTCCCTCCATTTTATTTCCCACCATTTTGCAATTCACACTCTTATAGCCAGTTTGGCCAAGATGCAAAAATCAGCTTATTTTGACAAGTGCTTTTTCTGAATAGTGCTTTTATCAAAAGTGTGTTTGGCTAATTAGATTGAAAAGCAATTCTGAGCAGCAATTAGTGTTTGGCAAAGCAGTAAAAAACTGCTTCTAAGTGTATTTTTCTCAAAAGTGCTTCTCAAAAAAGTACTTTTGGAGAGAAGCTACTTTTTTTTGCTTCTCCAAAACTGCTTTTGGTTCTCCTCAAAAGAATTTTTTTTTTCCTTCCAAAAGTTTGACCAAACACCTTAATTTGAGCCAAAAGTGCTTTTGACATAAAAAAAAAGTACTTTTTAATTAATAAAAGCTTGACCAAACATATTATTAGTTTTTAAAGCTTAACACTTAAATTTTTTAAAGTCTAAGGCTTAAAGTCCAACAATGGGTTTGGAGTCTTTTTCATTTCCAAATAGACCTTATGAGGAAAATTAGTTGCTTGCTGTCATGTTGATGAAATAGCTGACTGCTACACACTGCCAAAAATGATTTACGATGCTGCAGAGGTCATCCCAATATAATTATTTACCGTAAAATATAATGCCCCACTTTAATTACCCTAGTAACATTTTGATATATACGGGTAAAAATATAAATATATAAAATTTTAACGGGTTAACGATTTATCCGATAAAAAAATTAAGTAATTCGTCTCCAAATCGTTACGTTGTTAATTATAAAATTCCAATCCGTTTATCATGCATTATCCCGATAATTCGATACTAATAAGCCAATAAACTATCGAATCGGTTCGATTAACGATTTCGGTTGACATCCTTCTCTATTTCACCTGTGCTAAACCAAGGAAATCTTCTGAGTCCTCCTCATTATTGGCCTGCACCTCTTCTTCGTCTGCTTTATCTTTTATTTTAATTTAATTTCTTTTCATAGTTTTGGAACTTTTATATGGAATTATTAATTTAGCTTAGTTTGTAGCTCTCTTCTAGACAATAGGGGTTGCTCTGATGGTAAGCAACCCACATTTTCAACCGAGAGGTTATAAGTTCGAGTCTCCCCAAGAGCAAGGTGGGAAGTTCTTGGAGGGAAGGATACCGGGGGTCTATTTGGAAACAACCTCTCTACCCAAGGGTAGGGGTAATGTCTGCGTACATATTACCCTTCCCAGACCCCACTAAGTGAGATTATATTTGGTTGTTGTTGTTGTTGTTTGTAGCTCTCTTCTGTTGCTTTTTGTTAATAGTTAGAAGTTAAAATCAGATGAATAAATAAATAATTTTAGTATTTAATATAGATCAAAATGATAATTGTTATAGTAAAATTTGTAAATTTTTTGAAGTTTAATAGATTATTAGATTTGTAAAGGTAAATAGATCCGTTATTACGATTTAGATAAATTTACAATTTTTTTGGCTTGGAAACAAAACAACGAATATTGATCATTTTTTAAAGCGTTTGGTTAGAACCAAAATAAAGAGGCCTAGGTAAACCTCGTTCTTTGTTAACTCAATGTCGCGTTAGTGTCCCTTGTTGTTGAGGACTTTAGTATATGTTTAAACTCGCTCGCATAAAATTTTCGATATATTACTCACTATTTAGCTCTACTCATGATTTCTTGCGCAAGCAATACATGTCAATGTAAGCAACTACCGCCTCCATTTTTCAAAACTAATATTTTTAACAAATCAAATTTGATTTAAAGTATTCAAGTTTAAAAAATTAGTAAATTATTTATTCTTATTTTCTCAAATATATTGTTATTATTCAAATTAATATACTGTTAATTAAAATAAATATCTAAGAAAACAAATGCTCTTCTGAAAAAAATTATTAATTTTTATTTACTTAGTATATAAATTTTTTAAATTTGTTGGGGTTAGCCAAAAGGCAGGCATGAATGAATCATGATGGTGACTGCTAATTCCATGAGAGCCCTTAACAAAAAACGTTTTTTCATTTCTTTCACAAATAATTGAATAAGATTCTTAGCCAACCAGTTGAAAAGTCACCTGAGCAATCATACTCCACGTTCGTAATTTACGTCACATCTGAATAATAATAATAATTATTATAAATAATAAATTAGAGCGGTTTAACTGAAATTAAGGGAAAGAAGGCTATTTATTTCAATTAGGTAGTTAGACATGTGCTCATTGGGAATTCTTTGAGAGATACATTTTACGAACTCTGCTTATTGTAATGGCTGAACTGTAGGCTTCATATTTGGACCAAAATAAAGATTGTCTTCCTACTTGCGTTGTCCTTTTACTATCCAAATAGATCTTTATATTTGTCAACGGCTAAAATGATTCAACTTTTAACACAACAGATAAAAGGTGATTTTTTTCTCGGTTGGAGTTTTTTAAGGGGGTTCAAAAAAGGAAAAGCTAAAAAATTATAGAGATTATAGTTAGTGGAAATTGAACTAGTGATTTCATAATAGTTTTAAATCCCATTGATCACTACGCCGAACTTTTGAGTTGTGTGAAAGAAATTTAAAATATAATACATAAAGGTAAAAATTAGATTGTCTTATGTACATAGCGTAATTTTTTAATAAAGATTCATTGCATCCCTAAATCCACCCCTAGGAGGATCTAAAATTCAATGTATGTGGTCAATTAACTAATAAAGCTGATATTCTCTATTATTCAATTTGCATGATAGGAAGAACAATGATAAGAGGAATAGAATATGTAGTATTATTGAAAAGTCAGTCACAATATGAAAGCTGCAACTACTTATGGAATAGTCTATTATTCCCTTTTGCTAAGCTGGTCCTCGTGGAAGTAATTGCTCCATTCATTCCAATCTACATTTACATGAATACTCTTTTTATTTTGTGAATTGTACGTGACAGAATGTTAAGATATCGTTCATTTTCTATGCAAATTCACAATTTTTAATTTTTCAAATTCAATTAACTGCTCAACTTTTATACTTTAACGAAATATTTTCCTATCGCCAGAATCAACATGAGTAAGAGATAATAATTACACAAGGAATGTCTAAAAAAAAGAAAAGAAAGAGGGGGGATGGGGAACGGGGAATCATTTGCATAAATACAAAATGAAAAATTATGCAAGTGAAATATATTGTGCAACTGGGCCAAAATGCCAATTTGATAGACCAAAAAGTGGTGGTTTAATTGAGAAGCCCAACAGGTTTATGTTGGACTTGATAGCACCGGCCGTTATACTTCCACTGCACGGAGCGGGAGCTGTCCGTTGCTCTGTGAAACCAGCCTCACGCAGTCCACCCCACTCTAGGAGCCAAGAAGCCCACACTTCCTCACGTGACTCAACTCGATGCTTGGATAGGGCAGACCAGACATTGGCCACCCCATGCCCGGTCTTCAGGATCAACCCAACATTCCACCACATTGTTGCCCCTACTTGGACCACAAGCCCACGCTACAAGACTCGGCGATGAAGTGGTCTCTCATTTTCCGAATATAAAAGTGTATGTGTCACTGAAAGAAAATGATGTGGGAGATGAAGACTTGTTTGGGTGTAGCTTTAAACGTGAAAAGTGATATTTTATTAGTTTATTACATAGAATCAAGTCAGAATGATCAGATCTATGATACTATTTGTTGTATTTGTATATCTTTCATGCGTAGAAAGTGCTACGAGAAATTGCAAATGAAATCTCTAAAAAATGGCTATCAAACTCTATTTTTTACCTTTTATCTTTAATCCCGTCTCTTTCTTTTTCGACATGTTACTTTGGGAAAAAATAATTCCAAATATAAGCAGACCATGCATTTTAAAGCAAAAGTCAGAGAGCGCTAAAACCAAACTGAATAATGAGCAATTCGTGCATCTTAATACCTTAATTTGGAGAACTTGATGATAGGTAAATGAATTTATTAATCTCTAAAATCTGCAACGTTAGGCGTGTGTTTGGTAAATTTTTCGTGTTATTTGTACATCATGCTCCTTTATAATTCCTTTTTAGATCTTTTATATGTAAAAAGCAGATCTCTTACGTGTAGAAATAAATCTCTATATTTGGTTGATTTAAAATATTTTCCTTCAATAGAAGAAAAAAATATTTTAAAACTATTTTTCAATATATTTCCCACCCCCACTCCTACCCCTATCCCCACCGCCAACCACCTGGGGCCTGTAATCTAACATCACCAGCGACACTTCAATTCCTTAACCCCAAGGGCGGATGCACGCTTAATGAGGCGGTGTCACGCAACACTGCTTCGTCGAACTTTTACTAAATATATGTATTAATACTGTGAGAAAACGGATACAACAACAATAATAATATAGTCCAGTATTTTTTCACAAGTGGAGTATGGGCTGGATAAGATGCATGCAGCCTTACCCCTACCCTAGAAGGACAGAGAGACCATTTCCAATAGGCCCTCGGCTGGAGAATAAATGATAAAAGTAAAGACAACAAAATGGAATTACAACAAGATAAAAATACTGAAGCATGAAAGCAGTTAAACACTAGATAATAATAGCAATCTATGAATAAAAGGATATCATACTAATACTAATGCTAGCTAACTGGGAAAGTAAAAAAGATACGCTCGACTACCTACTAGCCTTCTACCTTAATCCTCGACATTCAAACCTTCCTATCTAGGGTCATGTCCTCAGTTAACTCTAGTTGCGCCATGTCCCACCTAATAACCTCGCCTCAAGACTTCTTAGGCCTACATCTACCTTGTCCTGATACCCACTGAGGCTAACTTCTTGCACCTTCTGACTGGGGCTTCTATACTTCTCCTCTGAACATGCCCGAACCAACTCATCTTCGCCCCCCGCATCTTTTCATCCACATAAGTCACTCTCACCTTATCATGAATAACTTCATTCTTAAAACTACCTCTCTTGGGAATTACGTGTATATTAAGCTTCATTTCCATGTCTGCTTCCTGGGTAACATTATTGAATTTGTACTCCAACTATTCCGTCTTGGTCGGGCTCAACTTGAAACCCTTAGTTTAAGGTCTGCCTCTAAATCTCTAGTATCTCATTAACACCCACGTCTCATCAATCAGAACTATATCATCAACAAATAACATACACCATGGCACCTCTCCTTGAATGTGTCACGTTAATGCGTCCATCGCCAAGAAAAATAGAAATAAGTTAAGAGCTGATCTCTGGTATAACCCCATCACAACCGGAAAGTGTTCTGAGTCTCCCCCGCCATCCTAACCCGAGTCTTACCTCCATCATACATGTCCTAATAACCCTTATATAGGCTACTAGGACCCTTTTAGCTTCTAAGTATCTCCAAAGCACCTATCTCGGGACCTTATCATAAGCTTTTTCTAGGTTAATAAATACCATATGCAAGTCCTTCTTCATCTCCCTATACCTCTCCATCAATCTCTTTACCAGATGAATAACTTCCATAGTCGAACGCCCTGGACTGGTTCTGAGAAATGGACACGCTGCTCTTTACCCTCAATTCAACCACCCTCTCCTAAGCTTTCATCGTATGTCTAAGCAACTTAATCCCCCTATAATAATTGTAACTTTGGATATCGCGTTTGTTCTTATACAACGGAATCATCGTACTCCACCTCCATTCTTCAGGCTTATTCTTCGTCCTAAACTTGATATTGAACAGCCTAGTGAGACACTCCAAACCTGTATGACCCGCATTCTTTCAAAAATTCATAGGGATTTCATCTGGCCTAGTTGTTCTACCCCTACGCATCTTGCGCATAGCCCTCTTCATTCAGGAGTTTATTGAAGTATGTTAGTCATCTATGTCTAAACTAAGCCTCTTCCATCAAAAGTCTACCTTTCTCATCTTTGATGCACTTAACTTGATCCAGATCATGGGCATTTCTCTCTCTTACTTTGGCTAGTCTGTATAACTTCTTATCTCCTCTTTAGCCCCAAGCTCTTAATACAGACACCCAAATGCAACAGTATTAGCCATCGTAACGGCTAACTTTACCTCATTCTTATTCCTCTTATACCCCTCCC
This sequence comes from Nicotiana benthamiana, assembly GCA_034376525.1. Taxonomy (NCBI): domain Eukaryota; kingdom Viridiplantae; phylum Streptophyta; class Magnoliopsida; order Solanales; family Solanaceae; genus Nicotiana; species Nicotiana benthamiana. The sequence goes on from CM067341.1 coordinate 79,845,571, forward strand.
CGTTCATCCTTTTCATCTCATCGTCCATGCTCTCTACAAGCTTCAAGTATGCCATTTTCTTAGCTTCCACTTCCTCTTATACCCCTTACTCCACCACCAGTCACCTTTGTGGCTGCCAGAGAAACCATCCAAGACTCTTACCAGCCCCTTTGCAGCTAATCTAATACACTCCACTGTCATGGTCCACATATAGATCGTATCTATACTACTCCTCCAGGATCCCATAGACAACATCTTCCGCTCCAACTCCTGTGCTTTGTCATAAATATAGGCACCCCGCCTAATCCTAGATCGACCATACACAACCTCTTCTTAATCTTCCTCATTATTTCTATGTCCATCATCAATAACCTATGCTGAGTCGTTAGATTCTCGCTTGGTATAGCCTTCCAATCCATGCGCAGACCCTTATCACACTTCCGGAAGAGTAGATAATCAATTCAAGTCTTGGCCAACAAACTCTGGAAGGTGACCAAATACTCTTCCCTCTTAGGAAAATACGAGTTAGCAATCAAAAGGCTTTAACACAATCTAACAATGAAGTACCATCTCCGTTCTCAGCTCCAAAGCCAAAGCCGCCATGCACACCGTCATAACCCCAGAGGTCGCCCCAATATGACTACTGAAATCTCCACCTATGAATAACTTCTCGATGTATGGAATTTAACGGACCAACTCGTCAAGATCTTCTCAGAAATGCCTTTCAACCTCTTCGTCTAAACCTACTTGACGCACGTAAGCACTAATCACATCTAAAGTAGATCGTTCTACAACCAACTTAATAGACATCAGCATGTCGTTCATCCTCCTATTTCTACCACTAACTCCCTAAGATCCCTGTCAACCAAGATACCTAGCCCTTTCGCGTCTTGAGTACCACAAATTAAACCCATCTTCATCTCGAGCCCTAGAACACACCCATCTATTCTCCTAGGCACACGCTATATTGATCTTCCTCTTCTGGAGGATCTTCACTAACTATATCAACTTCCCCATCAAATTACCTATGTTCCAGGACCGAGTTCTTGGTCTAGTAGATCCTACGGCACCTTTCCCCTCCCCCTCCCCCACCCCATCCGAGGACATAACCTTATTCTATCATCACTCATCCCAACCATTATATTCTGAGGACAATTATGCTAGAACCGTTATTTAAACAGGAAAAGGATTAAAAAAAAAGAGGCAGGTCTAACACTTAAGTTCTATCCACTAATTATGCACACAGATAAGAAAAACAGACAAGCAAGAATTAAACTAGCAAGGAAAACAAATATATAAACGAAGGCTAGCCAAACAAAAAGTAAGAATCAAAAAATATAGTCTAGAACTCCCTAAATAATTACTATCTAGAAAAATAGACAGGCAGATACACTAATTAAGAGTACACGTAGGCAATCAAGAAATAGGATTAAACTATCGTAGACCAATTGGTTAACACCAAGAAAGATAGAAATACTATCGAAGAATAGGAGGTACCAACTCCTGATATTGAGAAACTTGGGCAAATCATCGGGAATGTCAAATCCGTTGCCGTAGTAACCTTAGTCGATTCACAGCCGCTCACGTGCTCCACTTGATATAGATTTTTTCTTGTTTTTGCTCCAAAAGCCAAGCATATATGAGAAAGGTTTACCAATTTGAAAAGGACTATAGGTTTTCCTTTCCCAAATATATTAGGACTATCACACCCCCTTTTTCTCGCAAAATCGGGTTTATGACATTTGGGAGGACAATTCATTATTTTTGGGAATTGGGTTTGATTCAAAAAGTCACCACCTAATGATTAGGGTGCATTAGGATACCAAGAGAATTTTGATTTTGAGTAACCAGATATTGGGTAAGGGCTTGAAATTATTCCAACGGGAAGGTATTAGACACCCCTCAGAATCCACTAGTGCGGTTCCTGGCTAGACTATTATTGTGAATTTAGATGAAAATAGCATGTAAACAAACAAAGCTTCAGATAAGAGGGGATTTTCACATAAGGTTTCACAAATAAATAAAGTTGGAAAGAACAAAAAGAAAGTGTTTGAAAGTCTTTTAAAAGGGACAAGAAATAAGGAAACGAGGGTCCTAGGTTTATTAACAATATGGATCACCCCACACAATGCATGATAATCATTCTTCAATGAGGGGCTACGCATGGCATTATCGAATGGTCATCATCTCCATATCTACCATTCCCACCTCGTTAAGGTATTAAAGTGCTTAATGGTCTCGTTTATTTTTGCATGTTGTTACCCGTCCAAATCTTATCAGTCCCAGAGGAAATTAGGACTAGTAATCCTAAGAGGGGAGGAATATTAGGTTTATGTTTAGTTTACAAAGGTAAAAGCTCTAAGGCGATATACAAAACACGTGTTGCAAGTTAGGGAAAGCATATAACAAGCAACGACTCATATATACCTCCTTTAACAAAGAAGCACGTAATTGCCATGACTTACACATACAAGTTAAGGTATGATTAAATAATAAACATGAGAGAACTAAAAGATTGAGGCAGACTGATTTATAATATAATTAAGATAAGAAGCCCGAATCAAGCCTACCTGCTGGTTGTAGCTATTAACAGAAACAGATTTAATTTATAATTTTACCCTAAGGCTTGCCTAAGTATTGGACAAGAATCCTATAGGCATGGTATCTATTGAATTCATAAAGCAACGAAATAATAAGGTTAAAAAATTTAAAAAAATAAACTCGATTCGTACTGGCTAATAAATGGGTAGTCAGGTTAAAAAAGGTCATTTTTTAACGAAGATTATAATATCTACAGCTAACAGTACCGTTGTTACTGACATTAGTTCCATACGTGAATGAAGCGGTTCAGATTCGATTAGGAGTTCCTATAGGCATGCCTTCTACAAATAATTGATTTTGAATGTGGTATAAAATACAGAAGAGTCGCTTTAAACTTATGGACATGACAACTAGGTGTTGAATTTTGTTTAAGAACTATGAACATAATATATAAGTACATAAATTGTTTTAAAACCTATGGACGTGATTTCTAGGTGCAGAAATTATTTTAAAACCTATGGACATGATTTCTAGATGAAAATGGATATACATGATTCAAAAGGACCTATGGGCATATTTTCTATATGCATATGCAGATTTAAAATACCTATAGGCATGGTATCTACCCTTGTTGCATACATAGTTTCCCACCCTTTTCACTAACCATTCCCAAGAGTTTATTATAAATTATTACTACCCAAAATAAAGTAAAAGTACATCAGAAAATACAAATAAAAGTACAACCAATGAGAGCCTGATTCAGACTTCATGTTTGAAATATGAGGTAAACCAACTCCATGAGATCATGACCCAAAGCCTTTCTCCCATTTGAGTGTGTCAAAGTTCCCTAAGAGCCTCAATAGGACTCCGGACAATGCTCACACCCAAATATATTATCATATTGGGACAAGTGCAGTGCGGAAAGGCCAGTCCTCAAGTGTCCAAGTTCAGAGAGAACTCAAAGGGTCCCAAGGCAAGGCTCACAAGAGGGGGGTCGAAACTTAAAGGCTAAGAAGGTGTGTAAGTGCAGATCACAATGCTAAAAGGGAAAAAGAGAGGGAACCAGCTACAAATAAGTACACACAAGGGGTTCAAGAACACCGCTATTCACTAGAACAGATCTAAAGAAAATAGAAGAACCTCAAAAGCTAGAGTTTCGAGGAACCAAACGGTGAGAAAGGCTTGGATAGATTTAAGTAGGAGGGGCCGAGGCCAGGACCGAAACAGACATAGCTTGCCGGAGCAAGGCCGGAGATGTCCATAAAACTTGAATCAACAAGGTCTAGATGAAGCTTCTTCGTGGTAGGAACATGAAACCTCAACAACCAAACGTATATGCACCATGGAAGGCTGGTAGGTGGTGAGACCACCATAGATTCAGGTTAGGGGGTGGCCGGAGAAGGTGAATGAAACTCATTAGAGGGAGGGGAAGGGGGAAAATTATAGAGAGAACCCGAGATAGAGAGATAGAGAGAAGTGAGTAAATGAGAGGGGTCTTGGAGGGGTCATTTGGTTTAATTTGGTAAGGGCAGATCTAGACCGTTGATCAAATTGATCAACGACCAAGATTTAATTCAGGTTGGGTAGATTTAGGATTGGGCTTGGGTATTTGAGTTGATTTAATTTGGGTTGGGTATTGGGTTTAATTAGGCTAAATTAGAAGGCCAAGTATGGCTACAAATTAAATAGCCCATTTTTCCCCATTTAATTTATAAAAAATAGTAAATAAATTTATTAAAACTAATTGAAAGCACTAACACGATTTATAATATATAATTATCAATTTAAAAATATATAATCCCATTTTATAAATAAGAGACGAATGTAAACCTAAAAATGGCCAATATTGCAAATATGCAATTTTATCCTTAAAATACTAAAATAAATTTATATCTTAGCTATATTTTAGTATAAATATGATAATCCTATAAATGAGTCACCAAAAATGATAATTTTAATGACAATTATTGAGTTCTGCTTGATAAAATATAGTAGTAAATTGATTAACAAATCTTCGAAAAATTATGGAAAAATAATGCAACCTTGGGATATACTTATATATGCCTGTTTAGTCTATTTGTAGGTATTTTGCGTATTTATTTTTAAAAAAAGGTAAAAATTGGGTATCAACCAGGACAATGGATTTTCCTAAACCTATAGGGACTATGAGTTTCCTAAAAATACAAGAAAATAATTCAAGAGACAAATAACAAAGTAGGAACAACATCTCTCTACCTTGCCCTCAGCCCTCGCAAGGGCTCTATCCATTTTCGCAAACATCAATCAAGTATAGGCAATACCTAAACTTGTTAAGAGACTCAACCTCTTCAGCCATAACACTAATCTGTCGATTTGGTTCTGTACTCTGAATGGCTTCTGAGTAGCTATAACACTCAAATGCATCAACAGTCTCTGCAACTGCCAAAGCAAATCCCACTGGATTCATATATCCAAGAATATTTCCATCAACTACGTTTGCAAACCTTTGCGGTTGGTTATCACTCTCTTCTCTCTTCCTGTTGCAATGCTATATGGTTTTTTTATGCACGTGTATCAATATTATAATCTTGATCAATATTTTGCACCTCCTCCACTTCCTCTACTTTAGAACTACTGGGCTGAGCTAATGAAGATTCAATTTCTAGCTCGATGCGGTCACTGACACCCCAATTTGTTTCTGCTATTGCCTTCTCCCTCTGATTGTCCACTGAGGCAGATTCATTGAATATTACATCCCTACTGATAATTAGCCCTGTAGTCTTTTGATCTATGCAGCACAACTTATAACATTTTACTCCAGTTGCATACTCTAGAAATATGCACTTATTTACCCTCAGCTTAAGTTTTCCATCTCTCACATGAGCATAAGCAGGACAACCAAATATCCTTAAATTTGAATAATCAGTAGGCGAACCGGACCATTCCTTAAAAGGAGTTTTGAATTTAATAGCTATGGATAGAGATATGTTGACCAAATGACAAGCTTGTATTGATTGCTTCAACCCAGAAATCTTTGCTAACACATGAGTGTAAAAGCATGATTCATGCCCTATCACAAAGCGTTCTATTCATAGTTCTGCAACACCATTTTGTTGTGGTGTTCCGACACAAGTGCGGTGTCTCACTATGCCCTCCATGCTGCAGAAATTATCAAACTCAGAATTGTAAAATCCAACCCATTGTCAGTTCGAAGATGATTAACTTTTCTTTCTTTCTGCCTCTCAACCATCATCTTCCATTTAAAAAATGTCGAAAATGCCTCATCTTTTATTTTCAAAAAATACACCCACACCATCCTTGAGTAATCATCAATCAAAGTCATAAAATACATGGCACTACTCTTGGAGGGAACTCTGTTTGGACCCCACAAGTCAGAGAGTATATACTCTAACTTGTCTCTAGTCTTGTGCCCGGCCTTCTTGATAAACTTTACCCTTTTCTGTTTACTAAACATACAATGCTCACAAAAATTCAAAACTTGATTTTTGTACCTATTCAGCAAATTCTGCTTACTCAACAAAGACAATCCATTATCACTTATATGGCCAAGTCGCAAGTGCCACAACAGAGACTGATTCAGATTACTTTTCCCAGAAGCTACAACAACTTCCCCTTCAACTACAATGGTGTGAAGATGATACAATTTAGAATGTAGTTTACCCTTAATGAGTACCATGGAGCCTTTTCACACTTTGAGTATTCCATTCTTGGAGTGAAATTTATACCCTTAATCATCCAAAGTTGAAAGAGAAATCAAATTTTTCTTTATCCGAGGAATATGCCAACACTCAATGTTTTTGATAATTTTGTCGAGCATTCTCAATTTGATGTTACCAACCCTCTCTACTGGTAATGGATTATCATCTCCCATATAGACAGTCCCACTCATTTGTTATAAGTTGCAAACCAATTCTTTTGTGGACACATGTGGAAAGTAGCACAAGAATTAAGAACCCAAGAATTTTGCCCATGACTAGAACTCACAACACAAATTTCTCTACATAATCAGTATCATCAAAATTATTCCCATTGTCAACAATATTTGCCGAATTATCTATTTTTTGCGTCCCTGTTTTCTCCTACAGCTTAGGACAATATCTCTTGTAGTGACCTTGCTCCCGCACTCATAACAATTTTACTTTCTTGCTCTAGACTTTGATCTTGCAGTTGACTTTTTCTTGTTAAAGTCCTTTTGTTGTGTTCTTCCTCTAATCACAAGACCCTCTCCCCCAATTTTTTTGTCTGGAAAGCTCTTTTTCAACTCTTTAGATTTTAGTGCATTACTAACTTCTTCTAGTGAATAGCAGTGTATCGGCAAAAGTATCATAAGACTGTGGTAAAGAACATAACAAAATCAAGGCCTGATCCTCACTCTCAATTTTGATATCCACATTCTTCATGTCCATTATAATTGAATTAAACTCATCAAGGTGAGTTTTGACAGGTGTACCTTCGTTCATATGGAAATTGTATAACATTTTTTAGGTATAGGTGGTTTGTCAGAAATTTCTTAGAATACAGATCTTCCAGCTTCTTCCATACTGTTACTGCAGTAGTTTCTTCAGCAATTTCCCGAAGAACGCTATCTGTAATGCTCATGAAGATCGCACTCACAACCCTCTCCTTCAGGTCTTCCTTTTTTGTCTCTTTCATATTCTTCAAGAAAATCCTCATCAATTACTTTCCATAATCTTTGTAACGCCAGGGACGATTTCATCTTAATCTTCCATAGACTGAAACTAGAACCTCCATCAAAATTTTCTTCTTCGTACTTTGTTGAAGATGATGAAGACAACTTAACCCTAATTATATGTAGAAACCCGAACCTTGCTCTGATACCAATGGTTGCAGAATATCATGGGTTAACTAGCACATACTCTAACACAAAGAAAATAGATAAGAAAAATCAACATAAGAATTTAACGAGGTTCGGCTAAGCCTAATCCTCGGGGCAAAAGAAGAGAGAGTTTTCCATTATGAATGAGAAGAAAAGCACAATATAATCTATAGAATCTTCAACTATAACCCGTATATATAAGATCCCAAAAGGTCCCAAACATATATGAGAAAGGTTTTCCAATTTGACAAGGACTATATGTTTTCCTTTCCCAAATCTATTAGGACAATGAGTTTTCCTAAATCTATTGGGACTATAGGTTTTCTAAAAATACAAGGAAATAATTCAAGCCAAAAATAATACATTTTCATTCATTTAAGGCCAATAAGTCTGAACTGAAAATTTACACTTCTGTAAGGCCCCATAAAATTCTTCCAATAAACCGGAATATCATGGTGCCAAGATAGGATTTTGTGTTAGAGATTGTTACAATCGGACTTTTGGATTGAACCATGCATTAAAAGGTTAAAGGAAAATGTTCGCATAAGTATGCATTTATGCTGTAGCACAATCACTCTGCGGGTTGCATAATGGCCATAGTGTGAGGTAGTCTTTTGGGCTAAAATTTGATATCCATTTGCGGACCCATTATGCGGCCGGATACCCATTTCGCGGGCCGCACATTGATCACATGTTCGCCTTTGATATTTGTATGTGGGAGTTCTGCGGTGCATTATGCAACCGCAGGATAGGTATGCAGACCGCAGACTCGTCGCACACCGAGGCAGAAAAATGCCAGGGGTCGAGGCCATTTATGTGGCAAATTTGCAGGCTGCAGAAGCATTATATGGTCGCATATGCGATTGTAAATATGTGTCGGGGCTCCTATTTCTTATTTTTTAAATCCGACTCTATTCCGTTAAAACATCCATCATTTTAGACCATTTTGAGCACATTTTTTGATATTTCTAGAGTGAGAGAGAGAGAGGGTTCTAGAGGGAGGGCCTTATCATCATCAAGTTGTTCTTCAATTATCACTTAAAACTTTGAAGATATTCAATTAAAGCACTTAAGTCTTCATCCTAAGAGGTAAGACTTCATCAACTTAGTTCTTAATTTCAAACATTGCATGCATGTATTCTTAGAAAATATGAGAAAATTGTAAATCAAAAATAGAGAATTTTAAACCAAAGATAGAGAAGAATGGGGAATGTGATGGTATAATATTCTATAAAAGGAGCATAAAACATTAATCAACACATAATATTTGATAAAAAGCTCAAGCGAGCTAGGATTATGATCATTTTCTTAATTATGGGTTCAATTGTGCTACATTGCTAAAATATACTGAAGTTGCGAACATTCCGGAATATTGTAGGAATTAAGGAAAGCTCAATTGAGATATGCATGGCTAAACCCCCTTCATCTTAGAATCGAAACCCTAGTGTTCGTGTAATTGGTGCAAGTCCCTAAATTGATTATCCTAGAATGGTTTGTCCTAATGTGTTGTGTTGAAAAATTTATGTTCAATAATTGTTCTAAATATTTAAATGTGAGCGATCAAATAAAACGTTGCAATTTTTACCAAAAAATAATAGTTTAATTAGAAAGTCCATTAGGTTTTCATTAGACTTGGAGAGCTCCGACCCGTTATCCTTCCGCTGCATAAAGCGGGAGTTGTTTGTTGCTTTGTGAAACCAGCCTCACGCAGTCCACCCACTCTAGGAGCCCGTAATTTAAGTGTGGGCCACGTGACTCACCTCCATGCTTGGATAGGGCAGGCCAGACATCAGCTACCCAAAGCCCAGAATGTTCTCTCATTTCCAGATATAAACGTAAATAAGTTGCTGTGTGATAACGAAGTGCGAAATGAAGACCTGTTTGATGACACGAGTAAATAGTTATCAAACTCTATTTTATACCTTTTTTCTTTAATCTTGTCTTCTTTTCTTTTTCGGTATGAGAATTTTTCTTATTTGGAGATAATGTAATTCCAAATACAAGCAGACAATGCATTTTAAAACAAAATTCGAGGGAACTAAACCTAATTTGAATAGGGAATATAAACATTTCTATAATTTTCTATTCGTATAAATAAGGGCAGGGTGTTCTTGCAATTTTCTAAAGCTGTCCAGTCATATGCACCAACTAGTTTTTTAGTCCATTTTATAAATTGAAAATAATCAAATTACATTAAGTCTACATAAAAATAATTCTAAACTTTAATGATTATTTCATGTTCTTCTCGCCATTTTGAAATAGGAAAAATTACATGGGAATCTATATTTGCGGCCAATTAACTAAAGCTGATATACTCCATTATCCAATTTGCATGATAGAAAGAACTATTAAGTGGATTAAAATATGTCGTTAAATAAAAGTCTGTACTCTAACTACGTATTTATCATCATGAATAGTCCATGTAGCACACAAACATAAGCAAGATCTAATATCAATCATTGCCGAGAGATGCGACTAGATGAATAAGATTCTTTTATCCTTAATTAAAAGTCTCGATTTCGAGCTTGAATATGAAAAACATTTCTTATAAGAAAGAAGAACCTTTTTTTGTTAATGAGTCTTATTCAGTGAAAATTAAAATTAGTTGAAGCCCGAATACAAATATCCAACATTGGATGAGAAACGAATTAAAAAACCTATCACCAATACGTAATTAAAGAATCCCTTATATATTCCCTTTTGCTTAGCTTCTACTCGTGGAAATAGTAGCTCCATTCAATCTAAGCTACTTTTACATTATATTTTTTGTCATTTTGTAACTTTACAAAATGTTAGGTATAATTCATTTCCTATGCAACTTTACAAAAAGAGAGAGAGTATCCCGGTGATTCAAATTTCATCAAATGCATAATTTAATCGAAACAATCCCTTCACAAACATGGTGAGTAAGAGACAAAAATAATTAGATGTTATGAAATAGAAGATTCTTACACTTCTATTTAAGGTGAATGTCTTTAATGTATTTAATTAGAGAGATTTTAGAGTCCTATTATTGGTAGCAAGATCTTCCTCCTCCCTATAAATAGAGGTGCTCTCTACCATTGTAATTCACTCCTAACTCTCAATAAGAAGAACTCTCTCTACTCTTCTCTCTATTGCTATTGTTCTTGTTCTATTGTTCTTGTCTTTTGCTTTAGTTTATAACACGTTATCAGCACGAGACTCTACCGTCTCAAGTATCATTCTCGAAAATCCAAGGTATTTTCCCTCTTCCTAATTTAATTTTCGAGTATGTCTGACATTATGAAAAGAAAGTTCGTTGCCCTTGAAATTTCGGGCAAGAACTATATGACATGGGTGTTGGATGCTGAAATCCACCTAGATGCTATGGGTCTCGGAGACACCCTCAAAGATAAAGAAAAAGCATCCACCCAAGATTGTGCGAAGGCCTTGATTTTCTTGCGCCACCACCTTGACGAAGGTTTGAAGATTGAATATCTCACCGTCAAGGATCCACTCGTTTTGTGGAACAGCTTAAAGGAGAGATATGACAACCTGAAGTTGGTCACTCTGCCACAAGCACGATATGATTGGGCCCATCTGAGGCTACAGGACTTTAAGTCCGTTTCTGAATATAATTCTGCTATGTTTAGAATTACTTCTAAACTGAAGCTATGTGGAGATAACATCTCCGATTACGATATGCTTGAGAAAACGTTTACAACGTTTCATGCCTCCAATATGGTACTGCAGCAACAGTACCGAGAGAAAGGCTTTACGAAGTACTCTGAATTGATTTCTCTCTTACTAGTGGCTGAGCGTAATAATGATCTGCTCATGAGAAATCACGAAAATAGACCAACTGGGTCTACACCACTGCCTGAAGCAGATATGGTGCACTCGCATTATGCCAAACATAAAAGGGACCATGATCACGGTCATAAACGGGGTCAAAGCCAAGGACGTGGACAAGGAAGAAATTCCAAAGAAGTCCGTCACCCCCCCAAAGAGAGATAATCACCGAAAGCAGAAACGGGGTCCAGAAGATCCTAAGGCAAATAGTTCAGAAACTATATGTTATCGTTGCGGTGGAAATGGGCACTGGTCTAGGACTTGCCGTATACCAAGACACTTGGTTGACCTTTATCAAGCATCTCGAAAGAGAAAACGCCCTGAAACAAATTTTGTCTCTGACGACAACTTTGACTTCACCCACCTGGATGTGGCAGACTTCTTTGAGCAACCCGAGGGAAAGATAGACCACCTAATCGGTGACGGAACCGTGATGAAAGAAGATGGAGCTGTTTGATTCTACTTGTATTATTCAATGAATAGATTAATAGTCATTAGCATTAGCTCGTATTAGTTAGTTCATAAAGCAATGTTAGCAGTAGTTCTTTAGAATATCTTCAATATGTTCAAATATCAATAAAACTTTTATTTTCCAGTGGGGGTAATCGACTAGCCTGAAAAACTAGTCGATTATCAACTATTTTCGCATTAAAGTTGAAAAACAATTGATCAACAATCGATTGTCTTTGGCTAACAATCGATTGTCTTGAAACAGTGTGTTCTGGAATTTTTCAAAAATAGCCAACAATCGATTGTCTTTGTCTAACAATCGATTGTCTTGAAACAGTGAGGTCTGGAATTTTTCAAAAATCACCCACAATCGATTGTCTATATCTAACAATCGATTGTCGTTAGGCAGTGTAATCTGGAATTTTTCAAAAATCATCCACAATCGATTGTCTATGTGTAACAATCGATTGTCTATGTTCCAACAATCGATTGTGTGTGTTTAATAATCGATTGTCTCATGAAAAACGCTGAAACTTTCAAACTGCAAAGTAATTGATTATGGATAACATATCTGATTTTGTTAGCCAACTGTTAGTAGCAGATTTTGAAAATATTATGTGACACAAAAGAATTGAACTTGTTTATTCTTATGTTCGTGTATTTCTTTTGTATGTTAAACTATGGGATAGCAAATATAGATATCTCACAAAGCGAACTTGGACCAACGTCCAATTGTAAAAGTATTTGCCTAGTTGATTCATGTACTACACATACAATACTCAAAGAAAAGAAGAGTAATTGTGTAAGGCAAACATTACTACAATCTATGGAAGTAGTAAATTGATTGAAGGCTCCGGAAGAGCAATTGTAACTCTGCCCAAAGGCATGACGTTAATCATAGAGAATGCAATGTTCTCCTCCAAGTCTAAGAAGGACTTGTTGAGTTTTAATGATATCAATCAAAGTGTTCTCCTCCAAGTCTAAAAGGAACTTGTTGAGTTTTAAAGATATCATTCAAAATGGATATCATATTGAGACAATAGATGAGAATAATCTTGAATTCTTCATGAAAACGAGGCTGCCCATTCCGGTTTGGGTTCACGCCATTTTGAATGCAACAATGATAGTTTGTCGGCTGCCCGCTTCGACTTGGGTTCACGCCATTTTGCATGCAACAATACTAGTTTGTCGGCTGCCCACTTCGGTTTGGGGTCATGCCATTTTGCATGAAGCAATGCTAGTTCGTCGGCTGCCCACTTCGTTTTGGGGTCACGCCATGTTGCATGCAGCAATGCTAGTTCGTCTCTGACTGACGAATTGACACAAATATTCCCCATTGCAATTGGTTTTGGGTCATGAACCCAATATATCCCATTTAAGAAGCTTTGGATGCGCAGTATATGTGCCTGTAGCACCGCCATCCCGCACCAAAATGGGTTTGCAAAGGAGGTTAGGAATATATGTTGAGTTTGACGCGTCCTCCATTATTCGCTACCTCGAAACATTGACAGGAGATTTGTTCACTGCACTATTTGCAGACTGTCAATTTGATGAGACACTTTTCCCAAAATTAGGGGGAGAAGTTGGTGAAACCAAACGGGAAATTTTGTGGAAAAATGCATCATTATCTCATCTTGATCCACATACCTCTATTTGAAAGAAAGAGGCACAAAAGATTATCCATTTGCAAAGAATAGCAAATCAAATGCCTGAAGCATTTATAGATTTGAAAAGGATAACAAAATCACATATCCTCGAAGTGAATGTGATTCACAAATACATATTCAATGTTGGAAGAATATGAACATGAAATTGGTATTGAATATACCACACTCACTCCTAGAAGGAGGCTTGAGATGATACCACCCTCACCCCTAGAAGGAGGTTTGAGATGATATATGGCATGAATGATCGTTGGTCGCGTACCTATTGTACGCCAAAGTATTTTGGAAATATGACCATTAAAGGACAACGATAATGCAAGAAACATATCTTGCATATAAGTTTGACATGACCATAATGGTATAACTTTCTCTTTAAGAAAGATATTCACCACACGGATGTTGATGAACCTGTGGTAGTACAAAGTTAATTGAGAGCTCTCGAAGAGCCAATTATTACTATGTTGGAGAAACACAATTGAGTATTGTGCTGTAGTAAGTCTCAAAGAAACTTATCCAGTTTCCAAAAGAACACGCGAAAACGATTGATGATATTGAGACTATAAATAAAGGAAGGCTTTGATTCTCCTATTACTACAACTTGTCGCGGGGTAATTTGTATATGAAAAGCTACCCGCTTTGTTCTCCAGTTTGTACTACACAAAAGAAAGAATGCCACAATAAAGTGGATATCTATTGGTATAAAACCCATGTCATAATAAACCCGAAGTTTATTGATAAGTGCACATGTCATGGTGTAAATTTGAAGTTTACCAATATTGATAATTTAGTCAGTTGACATTCGTGTTAGCCATCTCATTTGAAGTATGATGTGCAAATTCACATAGGTGAATATCAAAGAACTAGAAGTTCTTGTTCTCAGTAATGAACTGACCAACTAAAGAGTTCGGGTTGAAGCCCCTTGATTCTGGAAATATCAAAGGTGAATATGGGCCCATTCACCTGCCATGTATACCACATATGATGCATCTATGATATGGTTACATGCGCCATTGTTATTAACCCGCAGCCTGGCAGTGCTTGCGAGGTAAATCGCTCAGTAATCTAACTTCGAGCATAGTTTCCAGATTCTCTACTCAAGACAGTTCATCTTGATAAGTTGGTTTATATTAAAGTTGGTTTAGCAAGATAATTATTGAGTGTTGCCACTTAATAGCTAAACTGTTCCTTATGAGAACGAAGTTGTATATATCAGTTTGATATAAGTTGTATACAAGAGTATATTCTCCCCTCAAAAGTGGTTCAGGGTTAGGAACCAAATAATTTCATCTTATTATTAAGGTGCTGTGTATATTGACATAATGCACAAAGATGATTTTCTAAAGTTGAGGAAACATGTTAGCTTTACTAACATGAGGGGGAGACATGATAAACACTTGAGAAAGTGTTATATGGGATGAATTTTCATTTGTATATGTATATCCCCGAACATCATGATATGAACCTGTAGTTCATAAAAGGGATAATTCAAATTGCAACATATTGCAAAGCATGCTTTACGCATTTGCTGACTCAAAGAAAGCAACTAAATGGAAGAGATACAATTCAAGAAGAATTGATTCCATATGAAAGACATGTAGTTTTGAACCTATAGTTCATATGCTTGAAAGTATAAAGGCAAAGGTATGTATAGTCAGTTTTCGATATCTTATTTGTTCAGTATCACTAATGAAAGCTTGATATGCAGCTAAAGTCTATTATGTGACTTACATGACTTAACTTGAAAGATTTAAGTTGCTTGAAGCATATGCAATTCTTGGTCCTGAAGTACCACATCCTTAGTACAATTTGTGTACATATGTATCTTGCCATAACTATAAGCATGATGGCATTGAGAATGCATCTATGGAGATATTGAAGTGTTATTCCACGACATCATATGAAGATGTTCATATCTATCAAGAATGATGATTTCCAGGTGCGGAATATTTATTCAAGTCAATATGGTTGATTTATTCATCAGGCATCTACCAAAGATCGTTTTGAAGATGATGCACAAGATTGGAATGCAAATGCTCAAGGATATAAATTGATGTACTCATTAGGGG
Organism: Nicotiana benthamiana; assembly: GCA_034376525.1. NCBI lineage: Eukaryota > Viridiplantae > Streptophyta > Magnoliopsida > Solanales > Solanaceae > Nicotiana > Nicotiana benthamiana. The sequence goes on from CM067341.1 coordinate 79,860,921, forward strand.
GAGTCAATGCGCGTTGCACTCTTTTTCCCTTACAAGGTTTTGTCCCACTGGGTTTTCCTTGCAAGGTTTTTAACGAGGCAACCAATAGGCGCATATTCAAACATGTGTACTCTTTCCTTACTTTAATTTTTCCCATTGGGTTTTGTTTTAAGGTTTTAACGAGGCACATCATTGAATAGACATTCAAGGGGGAGTGTTATGAAATAGAAGATTCTTACACTTCTATTTAAGGTGAATGTCTTTAATGTATTTAATTAGAGAGATTTTAGAGTCCTATTATTGGTAGCAAGATCTTCCTCCTCCCTATAAATAGAGGTGCTCTCTACCATTGTAATTCACTCCTAACTCTCAATAAGAAGAACTCTCTCTACTCTTCTCTCTATTGCTATTGTTCTTGTTCTATTGTTCTTGTCTTTTGCTTTAGTTTATAACATTAGACAAGTTGTTGTTATGAAAAAAAGAAAGAAAGATATAAAATTATTTGCATTCAAATACAAATTGTGAAATAAAAAGAGAATTAGGTATTGAAGAAATGAGAACAAAGAAGAAAACTGGAGCTGTATTAAGAAACACGGCGCCAAAAAAAGTGATGGTCTGATTGGAGAAGTCCATTAGGTTTTTATTGGACTTGGACAATACCGGCCCGTTATCCTTCTACTGCATAGAGAGGGAAGGAGTTATTAGCATTATTCTACAACTAATATAGGTATTTGAAAAATAATCAAACATTTTTATTTGATTAAGTATATCAATTAAATTATTATTTTCTAATTGTACTTTATTCTTAATAATTTTAATTTAAAAAATAAATCTAAACTATCATTATCGGGTTGATTATGATTTAGGGAACATTCAAAATGAAGGCAAATATATTTTTAAATTTTCATCATTTAATGATCTTAGTTTTTATAGCTAAATAGAAAACTAAAAATATTTTCATATGCCTCTAATTATTCAAATATATTTTTAAGGGAAAAAATAATACTGCCTACTCTCTCCGGTCCATAATAAGTGATTTTTGGCTTTTATTTTGATCCAAAATAAGTATCCTTTTATATAATCGAGAAGGAATTAACTTTATCTTTCAAAAATTTACCTTTATTTACATATCTTAATGTGTCAAGTTAACAATATATAACTTTTAATTAAGAACTATTCAGTCAAATTACATTTTTGTTCTAGGAGTCAGTATTTTCTTAAGGGGCACAACACAGGTTAAGAAGTTATTTTTTATGGACCAAAGAGAGTTAGAATAAAAAGTAATCAACTCTAAAGGACTCTTCGAAAGATTTTGAGATTTCACTATTAACATTCTTCTCAGACTGTTTCTTCATATATATTACACGTTTCTTATGAAATTCGGGTTCGATATTAATTTCAAATGCAAGTTCCTTCACAAAAGTTGAAGCAGTTGCAAATCATTCACCTCTATAATTCTTAAATAAAGAAATCAAACTTTTTCACTTTACATAATACTTTTTTTAAAGTTTATATATAGCTTATTAGGTGTAAAAAAAATGAGGCCTCCATAAATATAGAACCTAAAGTAGTTATTTTACCTGTTTTATGGATGGGTCGACCCTGCTTGAGCATCAGTTTCCTTCCCTATTTTAAAAAAGTATTGGCATTTGTCTTATAAACTAATCCTACTAACAAATTTATTATAAAATCTTGATTGTCATTTGTCTTCTAACCATCTGTTCCTGGTTAATTACTTATGAAGCACTAACAAAATTAGGCTTATTTGTTTTCAGATATGATTATTTTTTTTTTCTCAAACTTGCTCGTGAAAGACTCCTGATTCCGAGTTATTTGGAATTAAGGTGTAGTTAATATATTATTATTCTTGAAAGGTACTTACAGAAGCTTCCAGCTGAAATTCTCTGAACACTTTGCTGATAACTGTAAGATATATGGATTTATATTTAGATATATGGATTTATATCTACACACATATGAACAATATATGGATAATTATATGTTATGTGCTATCTTTTGGTTTGGCCTAATTATGTGGTCTTATGGACATTATGTTAAGGGGACCAATGTGTTGTTATACTAAAGTGTAGGACTAATGTGTAGATACCCAAAAGGGTAACCTTAGTTTATGATGGGCTAACTAAGGTTACAAATGTAACTATGGTTACATGAATGCTTGTGACTCTTGAGTTTTGTAACTCTTGCAAGACATAACTCAAGACATAACTTTTGTCTTGTAACTCTTGTCTCTTGGGTTATGTAACTCCTAGAGTTATAAAGTGGGGGGTTATGGTTCCCATTCTAGTGCAAGACAAGTTCTTTTTCTTCCCATTGAATCAAGAACCATATTGTCCATTGTCTTGCAAATAGGGTGGAAAACCATAAGCCAAATTTGATCATTGTCATATTATTGTTATTGTGAACAATTCACATATATTGTTTTAAGTCTTGTGAGGCATTTGTGGTGATATACAACTTCAAGAAACTTGAAGGAAGGATCAAGGAATTCACAAGAACATAAGGACAATCTTCAAAGGAGGTTCATCAAATTCCACATATGGATTCAGGTTAGCTTCCGCTCATGTAGTTGTAATTCCGGATTATTCAATATGAAGGTTGTTGTCTTTAGTAGGAATCATAATCCTAACAATTGGTATCAGAGCCACCCTTCAATTTTGGATAATTGGATGTTCATAAGGTTCATGTTATATTAGGATTCATGTTAAAGTATAATTAGAATTTTGTTTATGAAATTCTACCATGAAATAGCATGATAGCATGATCTTATGAATGTTATGATTTGATTCAGTTTGATGTTTTTATATCATGTTAAAACGTTGTATATAGCATGATTTAGTTGGTAAATAACATGTTTTCATGTTTAAAGATTCATGTTAAAAATCATGTTATAATTCAGAAAAAGTATACACTGTACAATCGATTGTATACACTCCAGTGAGATGAAATGTTTTTAAATTATACCTGACAATCGATTGTCTGGTCCAGTAACTTAAATTTTTCCTTGTCACATCCAGTGACTTAAAAATCAGAAAAAACCAAACAATCGATTGTCTGGTTTTGACAATCGATTGTCTGGTCCAGTAGCTTAAAAATCAGAAAAAACCAAACAATCGATTGTCTGGTTTTGACAATCGATTGTCTGGTCCAGAAAATCAGAAAAACCAAACAATCGATTGTCTGGTTTTGACAATCGATTGTCTTGGTCCAGTACGGTTAAAAACGTTTCAACTCTCTTACTTTCAGTGAATATTAATTGTTTTAAAGTCCATCAATTCTTGTACTATATATAGAATTGTCCAATTCAGTAAACAACAATTAATATTCAGTTGTTGCATGTCAAAACATGTAACATATTAAGTTAAGATTCATAATATGGCTTAAGGAACTAAAGTTTATAGCATCTAATATTTTAGTTATTCAATTGAAGCATTATGTTGCCAAAGTAACCTCTATTGTGTAGATTGATTAATTTTAAAATATAAGATGACTGTGGATGTTAGTCTTCCATGCGTTTAACATCGGCCCAAAAGGAAGGTGTTATTTGGCAGGAATTCGAACATGCTTGTGGTGGTAAATATGAGACGATTATTTGGTTTTCCATGTGAATATTAAGTCGGCCCAAAGGAAGGTTTAATATTTGACAGGAGTTTATTGTCTATGTTTGATCACTACACCAAGAGTACCACTTACAAGTTGTTTTTCTGTCCAAAGACTAAAAACAATGTTGTGCTAGGTATCTTGTAATGGGAAATGCCTAACTTTGAATCTATAAAGTTAAAGATCAAGTTTTGTAAGAATGTATTTAGTAATCCTTTGTTCAATTTTCAGTAAACTCTTCTGCTTCTACGATCTCTGCCAATATCAATAGCATTCCTTTTTTTTTAACGGCACTAATTTTAAGGAATGGAAAGAGAATGTAATGATCATTCTCGGTTGCATGGATCTTGACTTAGCACTTCGGACCGAGCAACCTACTCCTCTTGAGGATACATCCTCTCCTAATGAAAAGAGAGCGATGGAGAAGTGGGAACGCTCGAATCGCATGAGTCTAATGATCATGAAGCGTGCAATTCCAGAATCATTCAGGGGCACTATGAATGATGAACCTATTGCCAAAGTTTTCCTTGAAAACCTCGAACAGCGTTTTATGCAAAACGAAAAGGCGGAAACAAGTGCACTATTGAGTAAACTTGTTTCTATGAGGTATAAGGGCTAGGAAAACATTAGGGAGTACATTTTGGAAATGTCTCATCTTGCTTCGAAACTTAAGTTACTCAAGCTAGTATTACCTGAGGAACTGCTTGTGTACTTTGTTTTGATATCTCTTCCGGCACACTTTAATCAGTTTAAGGTCAGTTATAACTGCCTAAAGGAGAAATGGACTCTTAATGAGCTCATTTCACATTGTGTGCAAGAAGAGGAAAGGATTAAGCAAGATAAGACTGAAAGTGCTCATTTGGCATCTTCTTCTAAAGAAACTAAGAAGAGGAAAAATAAGGAAGTTGCGGTTGTAAGGCCCATGATTAAGCAACATAAGGAACCTAAGGTTGAAATTACTGGATTAGGTTGTTTTCTCTGTAATGGGACTGATCATGTAAAGAGAGATTGTACCAAGTACCATGCCTGGCGTGCGAAAAAAGGTACATTTCTTTCTCTTGTTTGTTCTGAAGTTAATTTAATTTCGGTACCTAAGGATACTTTGTGGGTAGATTCTGATGCTACTACTCACATAAGTATAACTATGCAGGGTTGCCTGAACTGCCGAAAACCAAAAGATGGTGAAAGATACATCTATGTGGGTGACGGAAAGAAGGTGCCAGTTGAAGCTATTGGCAAATTTAGGCTGTTGTTTAAGACCGGTTTTTCATTTAGATTTGGATGAGACTTTTATTGTACCGTCTTTTAGACGGAACTTAATTTCAGTTCCCCAATTGGACATATCCGGTTGTAAATGTACATTTGGGGATAATAAAGTTAGTCTCTTTCGGAATTCAAATCTTATTGCTACTGGTGTTTTATCAACATTTGATAGCTTATATTTGGTTGATACAATAACTTCAAATAAAGAAACTTTGCATACAAGTTTAATGGTACCAAAAGATAACTAATGAGAATTCTATTTCACTCTGGCATAAACGTTTGGGTCTCATATCCATTCAAAGAATTCAGAAACTCGTGTCAGATGGAATTCTTGATTCTCTTGATACCTCAAATTCGGAAATTTGTGTTGAGTGTATCAAGGGAAAGCAAAACAAACAAGACTAGATTAGGTGCTAAGAGAGCTTCGGACGTCTTAGAATTGATACATACGGATATTTGTGGGCCATTTCCTACTCCTTGTCGGAATGGTCAACAATACTTTATCACATTCATAGACGATTACTCTCGTTATGGGTACCTATATCTTATTCATGAAAAGTCCCAATCCATATTAAAAACCGTAGCTTATATTCTTAATAGAGTTCCAACTAAAGCTACAATCAAAACCCCATATGAACTTTGGACTAGGCATAAATCCGGTATTCGGCATTTTCACATTTGGGGTTGTCCAGCTGAGGCAAGGCCTTATAGGCCGAATGAAAAGAAACTGGACGCTAAGACGGTTATTAGCTATTTTGTTGGATACTCTGAAAATTCAGGGGTTTTAAGTTTTATGATCCCACATCACGAACTATTTTTGAGACGGGTAATGCTAGGTTCTTTGAGGATATTGAGTTTGGGGGGTGGGGAGATAAAGTTGTTAGAGATTTTGTCTTTGAGGAAGAACATGTGTCTTTCCCTCAAATTGTTGATCTTGGTCTTACTGACTCGGATCACACAACTCCGGTTCAAGACAATCTTGAAAATCTCCCCCATCAGGAACCTGATATAACTAATGAAAATCAAACTCAACAACCTCAAGTAACTGAAATGCCATTAAGGAGATCCACTAGAGAGAGGAGAAATGCAATTTCGGATGATTATTATGTATTTCTCCAAGAACAAGAAAGTGATATTGGACTTGAGGAAGATGATCCAATCAACTTCCGTCAAGTCATTAAGTGTTCTAACTCTCAAAAGTGGATTGATGCCATGAATGATGAGATGAAGTCTATGAGCGATAATGACGTTTGGGAGCTTGTTACGTTGCCCGAAGGTACGAAACCTATTGGTTGTAAATGGATTTTTAAAACCAAAAGGGATTCAGGGGGCAAGGTTATTAAGTACAAAGCTCGTCTTGTCGCAAAAGGCTACACTCAGAAAGAAGGCATTGATTATAAAGAGACTTTCTCTCCAGTTTCATCGAAAGACTCTTTCAGGACTATAATGGCATTAGTAGCACATTTTGATCTTGAGCTTCATCAAATGGATGTTAAGACTGTTTTTCTTAATGGTGACATTGAGCAAACAATTTATATGGTGCAACCTGAAAACTTTGTTTCGGATGAATCAGAGAAGAAGGTTTGCAAATTAAAGAAATCCATCTATGGGCTCAAGCAAGCTTCTCATCAATGGTATTATAAGTTCCATGCAGTCATTACATTTTTTGGTTTTGAACCAAATATTGCTGATGACTGTATATACCATAAGTTCAGTGGGAGTAAGTATATTTTCTGGTTTTATATGTCGATGGCATACTGCTTGCCTGTAACGATATAGCATTATTACTTGAAACTAAGAAATTTCTTTCAAAGAAATTTGAAATGAAAGATCTTGGTGAAGCTTCTTTTGTATTAGGAATTCAGATATTACGAGAATGCTCCAAAGGCGTTCTCGGTCTGTCACAAAAGGGCTATATCGATAAGGTTCTGAAAAGATTTGGCATGCAGGATTGTAAACCAGGCAACACCCTTGTTACTAAGGGAGACAAGTTTTGTCTCAAACAGTGCCCAAATAATACATATGAAATTTCGGAAATGCAGAAGACGCCTTATGCTTCGGCGGTAGGTAGTCTGATGTATGCTCAGGTATAACACGACCTGATATAGTATACATTGTTGGGATGTTAGGCAGATATCTAAGCAATCCGGGTATGGACCATTGGTAGGCAGCCAAAAGGGTCATGAGGAACATACATAGAACAAAGGATTACATGCTTACATATCGGAGTTCGGACCAGTTTGAGATCATCAGGTATACCGACTCCCATTTTGCCACTTATGCTAATAACATATGTAACCATGGTTGCATATGTTAATAACAACAGTAATTTGACGAAAGCAAAACATAAGGACGTCAAATTTCGGGTTGTTAAAGAAAGAGTACAAAATGGACAAATTGTGCATTAAGTACATAAGTACAAACTCCATGCTTGCGGATCCGCTCACTAAGGGATTGACACAAAAAGTATTTCTTGAGCATATTGCTTGTATGAGTGTCAAATCAGACAAGGATTATGTATTTTAGTGGGAGTTTGTATTGCACATTTATGTATTGTTCATTATATTCAGAAATTCAGTAATTCAGTTATATCTGCGCAGATATTCAGTTTTAAAGTTTTGTACTCTTACAGTTTAAGTTTGATCTCAATAAGGAGAACCAGTTGGAAATAGACATTCTATTGATCACACTTTATGTTATTTCCATGCTACATACCTACACTTGATCCATGTCGTTGGTTATATTGATATACGTGATCTATGATTGGTTCTAGTTACGAATGAGTAACGACGAGCTCTTAGGTCCTATGTTGGTATGATTGATGGACCGGATTGTTCATGACAATTTTATTGTGATAGCAATTTTGTGCACCTAAGGTTTGTAACATATAATATTAAGGTTTGTACATATGTTTGTATATCTCGTCCAAGTGGGAGATTGTAAGATATATGGATTTATATCTAGATATATGGACTTATATCTACACACATATGAACAATATATGGATAAATATGTTATGTGCTATCTTTTGGTTTGGCCTAATTATGTGGTCTTATGGACATTATGTTAAGGGGGCCAATGTGTTGTCATACTAAAGTGTAGGACTAATGTGTAGATACCCAAAAGGGTAACCTTAGTTTATGATGGGCTAACTAAGGTTACAAATGTAACTATGGTTACATGAATACTTGTGACTCTTGAGTTTTGTAACTCTTGCAAGACATAACTCAAGACATAACATTTGTCTTGTAACTCTTGTCTCTTGGGTTATGTAACTTCTAGAGTTATAAAGTGGGGGGTTATGGTTCCCATTCTAGTGCAAGACAAGTTCTTCTTCTTCCCATTGAATCAAGAACCATATTGTCCATTGTCTTGCAAATAGGGTGGAAAACCATAAGCCAAATTTGATCATTGTCATATTATTGTTATTGTGAACAATTCACATATATTGTTTTAAGTCTTGTGAGGCATTTGTGGTGATATACAACTTCAAGAAACTTGAAGGAAGGATCAAGGAATTCACAAGAACATAAGGACAATCTTCAAAGGAGGTTCATCAAATTCCACATATGGATTCAGGTTAGCTTCCGCTCATGTAGTTGTAATTCCGGATTATTCAATATGAAGGTTGTTGTCTTTAGTAGGAATCATAATCCTAACAATAACTTCTTTTATTTTTTGGACATTGGAATTTAGTAGTAAAAGTTCATGTAGCCCATGTATAACCATCTAATTTATCTTGAATATTCTAATATAGTTCATTTTAGCCACACTTTGAACTGAGGAACTAGACTCAGCAAGGCCTAGGATATTTCACTTATTTATAGACACTTAAAAGACCCACTAGGGATTGAACCGATATCAAGTTGGCAGGTTACCTCTTTTTTGATGTATTTATTTTTGGCCTCGGTAATAGGATATTTTTTCTGCCTTATCGGAGGAACGTTGGGATCTAGGTTTAGGTTGTGTACAGCCACTTCCAGTGGGATACCTAGAAATTTCTTGGCACCTGATAAAATTTTGACACCTCTTCCCCCTGGTCGACTTTGCTCGACTCAGGAGCAGGTATCGGTTTCTGTAACTGCTATGCTGCATGCTTCTTCCTTTTGCTACTGAAACCGAAATTGCATTGATATCCCTTGTCGCCGGTTGGTCATTTTTTATTTTTTTAATTCCCTGGGGGGTTGGAAATTTCAGCAACCGGCGATATGTTGATGGCACGACTTTCATCTCGTGCAACTATGGTCTTCCCACGATAATGTTGTAGCCCATATCGCAATCCACTACCTTGAAAAAAGTCGTCTTCATCACTCCTTCAGCATTCGTGGTAGCAGGATCTCTCCTCGGATTGTCACGCTTGCTAGGTTAAACTCGGCCAGGAATTTTGTGGCCAGAATGATGCTTCCAATATGTTTGGATTGCTCCAATACCCTCCATTGTATAATATTGGCCGAATTCCCTGGATCCACCATAACTCGTTTGATTTTAAAATCTAATGCATTTAAAGAAATTACCAATGAAAGATATTACCAATGAGACTGCGGCAATAAAAATCCACATGTGTCTTCCTTCGTGAAGGTGATGTTGTCCTCAATGATTCCCAGAATCTCTTGCTGTAGGTTACTGATACCTTTGTCTTTTCTACTGTCGAGAAGTTAACCCCGTTAATTTCGTCCCCCCCCCCCCCGAAAATCATGTTGATCATCAGGCATGGGGGATTTTCTCCTACTTTCGAGGGCTCCGTATTGTCATGATTGCGACCATAATTATTTATAGCCTAGCCACTTGAGAATTTCCTGAGAAAGCCATTTTTCACCAGTATCGCCACCTCTTTGCGCAGATGCTGGCAGTCCCCAGTCCGGTGACCGTTCATCCTATGGTATCTGCACCATAAATTAGGTTCATATTTAAAACTAATTCGAAGTTCAATATAAGGCCACTAATTGTATATTTACTCGGGGTAGATGTGTTATACCTTTAATTATTTTGGGTAAGGGAATTGGGCCAACAGTAGTCCATTGGGTTATTTGGTCAGAGGAAAATTCAATGGCAAGGCTTCTTAGGCTCAGAATTAGCCGGTAGCAAAGAAACTCAAAGGCTCTACCAGGCCCGATTTTGACCATGACTTTCTTAATTTCTAATTGACAAACCATAAAAAGGAGTGAGATGATTTAGGCCTTTTAATTCATAATAAAACTAGCCTTATGTGGCCCTTGGTTTTCTAACCCAAAACATAAGATGAAATAGCCCAAAATGCTATTTGGTCAAGGCTGGCCTAATCGCGCTACCTTTAAATGACTGGGCCTATCACGAAATTATATTTATCACCAATAAGACACCTCAAAAATATATTTGTCTAAAAGCTAGGCTTTAGTTCATTTAGACGTGAAAATCCAGAAAAATGATTCAAATGTTAAAGTTAATAATACTACATGTAACTTTCAATACAAAAACGAATTTAGATTAGAGTCCAAAGAAGTAAGCCTATAGATGGGATCAAAATATTAGGGTTCAATACACAGGTCTATCTGCGTGGGACCAAACTTACTCAGGTGATTTTTCGATTGGGCCTTGTTTCAAGTCTAGCCCAACTCGTATAAACTACATTCAGGTAATTATGTGACAATATGTTGTACCATAACAAAGAACGCATGCTATTATGAACATAAACTTTTAACCAAACATGATCAAACTCGAAATTAAAATATTCCAGCAGTCCATTTACTATTGATAGTCCGTAAATTTACAACTAGTATCTAAAGGAAAAGAAAGAATTTTTTAAGACAAAGGTAATATTCTTCATAACTTCGAGACCTTCAATTGTGACAAAGCCCTTTAAACAAACTTCAGCTTGTAAGAAATTAGCCATAGATCTGTTCTATACTAGCTAGCCTTTGATTGCCAGTTCTAAAATTTCCTTCTCTTGTTGCCAGTCCCATGCAAACAAAAAAAATAAGATGCAAACTTCATTATTATGGGTAGACCATTTAACATTGTACAATCAGTAAAATAGTAAATAGTGGCTAGTACCAAACTAATGACCATATCAGTTTAATTCACACAAGCATGGTTCATACACAGATATGACCAAAGTCATTGTAACAAGAAGAGGGAAATCTGGAATTTCAGGAAGTAAAGTTTATTGGATTAAAACAAAAACAAATATTAGACAAATATAAGGACTACAGGCAGAAACAACATACATGTTTGAATCCAAACCACATCTCATGCAAAGCTAATTTTGGACAAAGAAGCACACACCAACTACAGTAATGATCAAAATGGAGTAAAATTAAACTTTTAATGGAAGCTATCAACCATCAGAAAACCAGAACAACGGCAAACAATGAACCTAGAAATACCAAAGGACCAACACTTAAGTTTTCCAAAATCAGAACACTAAAAAAAAAGATCAACCCAGAAATCTAACTAGAAACTAATGTTTTTAGAAAGAAAGTTGCAGGGATTTTCTCTTTTTGTTTATTCAGAGACTTTTAGGTGAAGACGTGGTGATGAATGTTATGTGAAAATGAATAAATAGCTTTCCTTTTATAGGGTATATCCAAAATAGCATCAAAAGAATATTCTACCCTAATATTCCTAGATAGTACAACCTATTTTAACATAAAATAATGGACATCTGTCTAGTTTTCAGCATCTTTTTAACAAATTCTAGACAGTTGTCACTTCTAGAACCTTACCTCTTCTAGATATTTATTTTCTAAAGTTCCTAAAGCCCTCTTAAGTTTCTTTTAAGTTCAATTAGGCCCCTACAAGTCTCTAATGATTTGCATCTCATGGAAAACAAATGCAAAGCCAAAAAGGAATCTGAATCCAAATAAAAAATTAACAAACATAATCGATATGGTGCAATTTAAACCTTATGGCTAACCTTTATAAAATAAAAGCGCTCATCTAATTAACCCTAAACAAGAACTGAATTTAAACACAAGTATGGCAGAAAAAAGGAAAACAAAGAGATAATGAAAAACTAATAATTTACTTAATGAATTTACAATTAATTAAATCATGCAAACTAACAACTAAACCGATTCTTTTAAAAGTTAACATGCTTCAAATCATTTTAATACTACCCTAACAATGAATTAAATAACTTATACAGAAACGAACTAAATTAACTTATGATTATACATATACAGAAATTGGGGAAACAAAACAAAGAAACAAGGAAAAGGTTAAAGAAAATACCAAGAGGGGTATGACAAGTCGAAAATCCTTCGATATAGCTAAAAACAAATATGCTAACCAGTTATTCTTGTTGTGAAAGATTGATTAGCATTTTTTTTCAACTAAGTCGAGTTTGGAAGCAATCCGAAGAAATTTGAAAAAAGGTAAGAAAATAGAATTAGGATTTCTGGTCCTTCATATACTTAGGATTCAAAGAATTTGGCGGGGATTTTTTGGAAATCAAGGGTAGGACGGTGGTGAGGAAAAGTTGAGGGTCCTATGGTGTGAGTTTGGGGTTGTTTGTGCGACTTAGGTTTTTTGGGTTTAAATTTAGATCAGAAATTAACGGATTTGGGTGGTGATTTAGAGGAAATTGATAGTGTGATAGTGTAAAGGCTACTGAGGATTGCAGAGGATGAATTTGGGGTAGTTTGGTGATGCTCCGTCACCGTAAGGCGATTTTCGGGCGGCGGAGAAGGTGGAGCCGACGAGGGTACAAGGGCGGCTAAGTTTTCTCTGTGAGGGAGTATAGAGATAGAAATGAGAGAGATCTTAGGGTTTGAATGATAGTTTTGGACACTTATATGGATTTAGGGTAATCAGGTCTGAGCCGTTAAATCAAAAGAATCCAACGGCTGTGATTGAAAGATGGGTAATCTACATCGTTTTTGGGTAGTGGAGGTTGGACCGGGTGGACTGGTCTTTGGGCTTGGGTTTTGACGGGATTTTAAAATTAATTGGGCCAATGTTAAATATTGGCCTAATTTTTAAGAAACAAGACAAAATACATTCTTCCTATGTTTTTCTTTGTTTTTCCTTTTTCTTTTCTCTAATTAATCAAAATCCTTAATTAATCTAATTTGTAAGATTAGACTAATTATCTATTTATAATATTTACAAAAATTAGTTAATCCTAAATTAATGGAGAGGATAAGAGTAATCTAATATCAAAAGCTAAAATGTAAACATGAACAATATTTTTTTAATAAATCAATTAATTAACCAATGAATTATAAAATATAAACAAAAATTTAATATGCAATGCATGATATTTATGACATTTTGGGATATTTTTCATGATTTTTAAAAAAATTAAATGTGCACAAAAATGTAAACAGGTAATAAAAATACTACAAAAATCTTAAAAATTGAAAAATAATTTGGAAAAATCTATTTTTTTTTAATTTTGTTGGAGTATTTCTAATAGGGAAAAAATCACTTGCTCACAACCGCCCATCTTTGCTCAGAAACACAAAGAGTTCTCGGACAAAGATAAAATGAACAATTATGATCGATTTTTTCCCATTTGGACACTCCTTGGGAAGTATTTTTTGGGAGAAGTCTGACCGAACCATGCATCAGAGGTTGCTTATATCCTTTGCTATAAAGGAATCAGGCCAGTGTAGTTTTGGAAGTTTTGGTAGCTGAAACTACCGAGAAACTGCGACTTCACTGTTGTTGATGCTGTCTCTGCTTGCTGAGCTCCTTATTACACCAAAATGAAAAACAAAAAGCTAAACTAACTAAGCATATCAGCTACGAGTTACAAGATTCCTATCTATAACCTTCTAAAGCTTGATATTGAGTCTTGGCTGGTTCTTCTTGCAGATTCTAATATAAATATTGGTGCTCGTTAGCTGCGATCGATGGTTCATTTTCTTAAGATTTTCGGATCAAGGCGGGACATGTAAAGCTTGTGACTTCCATCATATCTTGAGCAGGTCGCGTCGTTTTTCCGTTTTTACACTTAAAGTTGAACATCTTTTATTTAGATTGAGACTTCTTCTTTTGGTCATTTCAAACCTTGTTCCTTATGGTAAAAAAACCTGTTCAGGCATCAAAACAAACAAGCGAATAAAATTTTCTATCGTAGTTTTCACTAGGAAAATTTTGTGATTGGAAGAAAAATGTAAACTACTTCTTTGTTGACAGCAATAAAATCACGACTGTGTATCCTTGGAGGAGATTAGGGCTGGATACTTATATCTAAAATGAAATCAATTGGGAATTGGAGGCCCTAAGTTGGAAAGATTACCAAGTTATGTTGGCGTCAACTAAAGAGTGAGACCCTATGTTGAAAAACATTACCGGGTTATGTTGGCATCAACTAGGGAATGAGGCCTTATGTTGGAAAAGATTACCAAGTTATGATGGAAAAATCATTGGGTTATACCAGATAAGTTATTAGGTTATGCCAAAAAGTCCTCAGGTTATGCCGGAAATGTCATCGGGTTATGCCAGAAAAGTCATCGGGTTATGACGGAAAATATCCTTGAGTTATGTCGGGTAAGTCATCGAGTTATGCCGGACAAGTCATCGGGTTATGCCGAAAAAAGTCCTTGGATTATGTCGGAAATCATCGGGTTATGACGCAAAAGGTCCTCGCGTTATGCTGGGAAAGTCACCGAGTTATGTCGGTAAAGTCATCGGGTTATGCCGGTAAAGTCATCGGATTATGCCGGAAAGGTCCTCGAGTTATGCCAAAATAGTCATTGGGCTATGCCGGAAGGTCCTCGGGTTATGCCAGAAAAGTCATCGGGTTATGCCGGAAAGGTCCTCGAGTTATGCCGGAAAAGTCATCGGATTATGCCAGAAAAGTCCTCGGATTATGCCGGAAAAGTTCTCGGGTTATGCCGGAAAGGTCCTTGGGTTATACCGGGAAAGTCATCGTGATATGCTAAAAAGGTCCTCGAGTTATGCCGAAAAGGTCCTCGGGTTATATTGGGAAAGTCATCCGATTATTCCGGAAAGGTCCTCAGTTATGCTGGGAAATTTATCGGGTTATGCCGAAAAGGTCCTCGGGTTACGCCGAAAAAGTCATCGAGTTATGCCGGAAAGGACCTCGGGTTATGCCAGAAGGAGTGGGACCCTATGTTGGAAAAGATTACCAGGTTACGCTGGCATCGACTAGGGAATGTGACCCTATGTTGGGAAAAAACATAGCTAGATATTGGAGACCCTATGCTACCAAGATTTTGATTTTTTCTTCTTCTTTATTTTCATTTCATTTTTCATTTTATTTAGGAGAGTGAATACATAGTTTGAAGTGGACTTCCCTTTTTCGGGTTAAATTTTGCTGCTGACCCATTTTGATCTCTAAGTACTTCGCTTTTAACGCACTTGCTCCGTATGGATTTATTTTGGATTGTTCTTATTTAACTATTTTCAAATCAAAGAATATTTTGTCAATTTGAAACGGTGGTTGGTTTTGTGGCATTGAGTGTTTCAATCACTTGATCTTAGCCCAGTTCTTTCAATGAAAATCTCCATTGCTTACTGGCT